>CAJQZP010001656.1:812500-2157500 GCA_907164705.1 Parnassius apollo | reverse complement strand
ATAAGTATTTGTGTAACATTTATTGTATAACCAAGTATCTACACAATATCCCCTTACCATCAAGCGGATTCTGTGCTTCTTTATAATTTAAAGATATTAGTAAATACTATATGTGTTTGTAATAATCGTGCTAATCACTACCTCGAAAATATTTCTTACAACTAAAAGGTATTTTCACTTTATTTTTTTTTTTTTTTTTTTTTTTTTTTTGGGGTTGGTGTGTTTTTTTTTTTGGTTTTTTTTTTTTTTTTGGTGGTTGGGTTTTTTTTTGTTTTGTTGATTTTTTTTTTTTTTGGTTTTTTTTTTTTTTTTTTTTTTTTTTTTTTTTTTTTTTCCTATTTTTATATTTTGGTAAAAGTAAAATTGGACACGGGGTGGGTGTTTCCTACTGTCCTGTGTATTGTGGGGGAAACCCAAAAAAAAAGTTTTTTTTATTATTGTAAGACTTTTCACTGCTAGCTTTATAGCGCTACGTACGAGCATACATACTCGTACATTAGAGAAGGCCAGTAGGGTCACTGTTATGAGGGTTCTAAAATGTTGTTTGCGACGCCTTTTAAACACAAATTGCTCGCAGCTACACTTGAGCGATGCTCCTTGTAAATAAAAGCAACTCCATTGACTGCAATTTTCACAGAAAACTTAACGTTAGCACGCGTTTTAAAGGGGATAGTTTTAATTATACGATATGTGGTTTAAGTACTGTATTTATACGACCATAATATTCACTTAAGTATAGTGTAGTGCGAATCCTATGGCAAGTGTGTTAAAGTTAATGTTAAAGTAGAATAAGTGAGTAGTTTAATTAAAGTTCTAGAACAAGTAGCACGTGTCCTCCAATAACAAAGCCTAGTTGTTGGGCAAACAAATACTTGATCCGTGCGGAATTCGTACCCGCGGCCCTCAGTGCCACAACGCATTACTAAGTCGTGGAGCCGTCAACTAAGAATGTTCTCGTATATGTCTCACAGAATACCAGCGTGAAATAGCAGCATAATTCTGCTGTGTTCCGTGTTGTGAGAATAGAGAATCAGAGACCATATTTAAGTTTATCTTTGGGCAACCATTAAACATTAGGTGGACTGTCTACTCGTGTTACAACTTCTATACTCAGACGAAATAAAAAGTCAAGACAGAGTCCCGCCGAACAACGCACTGAAGCCTGTAAAACTACGCCTCGCTTTGTACATACACAGTTTTACACGCACACACATAAAACGAAACTACGTCTTACCTTGTCAGTCGAGTTATTCCGGCGCGCAGAGTATCACGCTATAATAATTCGCAATTTTTAAAGAAAAAATGCCAAAATGTGTTGTAAAAGGGTGTAAAAACCAATCTTCGAGAAATAAAAAGCAGAGTGGAATAACATTTCATATGAAAGTAAACATAAAAATCTATATTTTTAATAAAATAACTTTAATTATTTATTATGACAGCTTTGAACATAATAACAAGTGTTGCCACTAGTAAGCATTACAATAGTCCCCGTTTATTGAGTAAGTTATTAATGTGATGTGAAACGTAATGTAACACGTTCATTTAATTATTCGTACTTTTACTTTTAATATTCATAAAATTAATGTAAGTGTAAATAGGCGTTAAAAAACTAAATGCGTTCCAAGAGAATAAAATAAGGTTAATAAGATGCATAATTGAAAAATATTTATTAATCCGTTTCCACCATATTACATAGAAACAATTTCCAAAACGGTGGACAGCTATTGAAATAAAAACAATATTTTATATTACTATTGTTTCATTTTCTCCCTATGCAGTTGAAATAAACATACTTGTATACTACCTCTTAAAATTCAGATATATAATTGCCAACTTATCTGTTTACTTATAAGTTCACCCTGCTAGTACTTAGACATTAATATATTGTGGTAATTAGTTTTTACTGCATGGCAACATTCACTAAGTGCACACATGTTTACGAAACCGACCTCACATCATTGTTGACAGCGCTCTATCTTGACTTTTTATTTTGTCTGAGTTTCTATAAAAACAAATAACCTTGGTGAGGACATGATTAGATCTGTCCACACCTAACGGACCAAATTTCGGTCACGGTGGCAAGTCTTTGTCTCACCCTTTTTCAAAATTATAATAGTTAAAATAGTTTTATAAATATAGTTAAAAAATAATAATGGTTTTTGCCTTAAATTTTGAAAAATTGTGTTACTTGTTTATCTTGAAAAAAGGAGTCAGTCATAGCCGTATAGTTGCAGAGTAATCATCTTTCCATTAGCGGCTCTTATAGTTATGAGAAAAGCAAGAACAACTCCCGATGGATGGCGAAGAAACCATACCCTTTACGCTAAACGTAAAATACTTGACCAACGATGGGGACAGTTTCAGAGATCCGAGACATCTGGTACGATCGCAAAACCATCTACCAAGTGTGGCGATTATCTAATGCAAATCTTATGGGGCCCATATCCAGCTGTGGGCTTATAAGTGTTAACCTAATCAAACACGTCACCTCACGTTCGTACCTCATTCAAATATTTTAGTGTAAAAGGGTTAACGTATATAATGACGTCTTATATTTATGCCAACACTACACATTGAATAAAAATAATTTTAAGGTTTTAACACGTTTAATTTTACTTATTTTTAATGGCTGGTTAGCTGGGCGGTTTGGGGGGCGCGGGTTTAAATCACGCACGGAACAAGTTTTTGTATGGTCTATAAATAATTACTCCGGGCTTGGATATTTGTAAAGTGCCTCCACGATAAAGAAAAAGATCCTAGGGTGTGCGTTTTAAAAAAAAATACAGATGTGTCAGATGCTTTGCAGCACCCATGGTCACTGCTGAAACTAATGTCATAAAATAAAAAATTACGTTTACATGCAATTGACTTAAATAAAATTTCGAAAATGTTCTTTACACGACTCAATTTGTGGAATACGTAACATGGTGCGGATCGCTCTTTTTTGTAATGCAAACGCTGTCTTAATATTAAATTTATAACTGTTGCCCCCAGAATTGTATGCTATAACGAAGTTGTGATTCTTCACTAAAGCTATCTTCACTAAAGTTGTTAACAATTAGTTAAGATCCGCGTGATAAAATAAAATGCCTTGTAATCTTGCCTAATGATTTCTTATATGTATTTAAGCGAACAGTACACATTTAAATAATACTAGTTTTTACAGATTTTATTGCATATATTAACTTTTTTATATACCCGACGTTTCGATCATTTTAATCTATGGTAAGCGTTACCATCTGGACGTTGAATATCTCAGTACCCCCCCCCCTGTGACCATGGGTGCTGTAAGGTGCTCGAAGGATCGGATTTATAAAAAAAGTTAATATACGCAATAAAATCCGTAAAAGTTAGTATTATTTAAATCTTGCCTAGTTTGATGAGCACATCCCGCCCTCCATCAATTGCGTGCACTATCATCGTCACCACTAATTCCTACGCAACTACACTGAGAAAGATACACCACCGTCTTAATGTGACACGTGTATATAACCATATAATACTATAATACATACATAATATATAACCGTCAAGAGGACTACGAGTGTCAACATTACGGTGTTTTTTAATATTAATAACAACCCGTCACGTATAGACTAAAGAATAGAATATAATATATTTATTTTCTCGTCTCAAACAATTAATAAACGGTTAAACTATAAACGTAATGAACCCTAGTTTGTGTGAGACTGGTGCCTTATAAATTATAAAGGTATTCAACAATAACTATTCCAGCGGTCCCCAGGTCCCTCTCGAATTAGTTAAAGTAGCTCTTCAGTTATTTAAAGGTGTACATCTTTAAATGACTGAAGAGCTAATTATGCTTATGATTTTTTTACTTTATTTAATTAAAAATTGTGTTAAGGTTCCTAAGTTCTACATAGCATAAATATTATACATCATACAGTAAGGAAATTTTCGCTAATGTATTTGCGGCGAGTTCATCTAGCGCTGCGAGCTCTGCGGTCGCTACGCAAAGCCACTTTATTTCCCTTTCGGATGAAATGGCAATTTTCTACTTGGAAATTTATTGTCTCAGCCTTATCTTAGTCACTTGAGTAGTTATTTTTTATTAATTGCTTTTTTTAAAGATAAGAAACGTGTTTTCCTGATTTTTAAATCAATCGTACCAAATACAGTACGGATAAAACCCAACTAAAATACTTATCTTCACGCACAATCCCTAACGGGGTAACGGGGTAGCCAGAGAGAACAGATCGCCAAGTGTCACGATCCTTACATACCTCTTTCATTTCTTTCAGGTTCATTATCTTCTCCTTACATGCACGTCTAGGTATCCGAGTACTCTTGACCTTCCCCTCTCATCATTCATTCTCCTCTCATCAGGTCATTGTAGAAGCGTGCTCATCGCGACCCCCGCCATGCAATTCTACACAGCTGCGCACCCATGCAAACGAGGGTTAGGGCGTCCCCTCAAGGCGACGCACACCAGCTCGTCCCCGTTGGTGTGGAATGCAGTGCGCAAAGCGGCGATGGGGACCGCCACCCGTCACGCACAGCCCGACATAGCGGAAGGTGGAGGACGGAGTGCAGAGTTGGCACGTGGAATGTTAGAGGGGGCATGAGAGATAAGACGAATGAGTTGATCGAAATAATAAAAGAAAGAGAATTAGATGTCGTGTGCATGTCGGAGACCAAACGGAAAGGCAGTGGTACTGAAGAGCTCCCTGGCGGGACGTTATCTATATGGTCCGGAGTCCCGGAAAGCGAGAACGCCTGCCAGGGAGTGGGGGTGCTATTGTCGTCCCGGTTGGTCGATCTTATGACTGAATATATGGTTGTGAACTCAAGACTTCTCTGTGTTCGCTTTAAACTGGGACTGACGAAGTTATTCCTTTTGGCAGTTTATGCGCCGGTAGCTTCGTCGACCAGGACTGAGCTGGAGGAGTTTTGGGAGAATGTAAGAGAAGTTCTAGATTTGGTTAAGGGTTAGGGCGTCCCCCCCAACTAAAATATTTAAAATAAAAAAAGATTGCTAACGAAATATTCAATTTTATTCCTTAAGGATCACAACGAATTTGCACTTTAATTCTTAACGCACGCACGCACACACGCACACACATACGCACGCACGCACGCACGCACGCACTCACGCAAGCAAGCACGCACGCACATACAATTATCGAAAACGGGAAGTTAAAAATCTCTGGAGCATAGGTGTCACCTACGAGACGATTCTTTTTTTCAACAAAACTTTTAATTCAATAATTGTTCAACAAATTAACATCATATTATGTAGAATGGAGTACGATATAAACTGTGGCCCCAATGGTAAAACTGACATTTTATGAAACAGATATCTTTTGTAGAAAAGGTTATCCTTCGAACGCTAACTGCGCCCAAATCTTTAGGGTACGGCGTAGAATCTAATTTAAAACTACCATTCTGTAGTTCTACCTGTAAACTAAGAAAATAAAAAGAGTTATTTATGTAAATTTGTACATAAACAGAATTAAATTAACACAAGCAAAATTTTTAAAAATGATGTATTTTTTTATAAGAGAAGGGTGACAAATGAGCACAGTCCACCTGATGATAAGTTGCTGTGGCCCATAGACATCTACATCTATCCCCGATTATGACTTGAAATGTAAATGTGTTATCACCCGTGAGGATTAAGATATAATGCCTCCTTTCTAGCAAAAAGGGTCTCCGATTCTCTACACTCACCATACGAAACGCAACAGCGCTGGTATTCTGTGAAAGCGTGGTCCTTCCCGGTCGAGTCGACCCAATCGTGCTACAACTATACTACTAATATAGCTGCAGCGTGGCTCTACCACGTAAAATGTATTAATTATTTATTTGAATAGGTACATTTAATTTTTCATGTTACATCTTACATCGTTATCAGATTCAGAGCGTTATCCAAAATTTCTAGTCTCTATCTCATCCGTAAGTTAGTTTGAAATCAAATACTAAATTCTACCTGAACAGACTTACATGAAAGTGAGTTAGTAAAAACGAAGCAAAAATACTTCAAAAATACTTGAACTTAATGTTATAACACATTTTATCCTAGCTTCTCTAAATTGAATTCAAAAATTCTGAAAAAATAAAAATTTTAAAGTAACTACGAGTGTACTATGGTTTAGATGAACGGCTGTCAGACGGAGTGAAATTTGTTACGTTGTTCGTCTAACAATTCATTACTCAAATCCTATCCTATACCTTTAAACGAGTAGTAATTCTTGTATATATATATATATATATATATATACAACATGTCCCAAAATTCAACGATAACCCCGGACTAATCGGGGAAAAAAAGAAAAAAAATATATCCCGATTATATTTTAAGTTATATAAAAAAAATGAAATTCTTCAGAAATTGAGACCGTTTATGATATTTATCACTACCATGACCACAATTTTTTTAATATTTTTTCTTTTTTTTATAGGCAACCTGAATAGTACTGCTATCTACCACAATTTCTAAAAACTCCAGAATAACTCTTGTTTTATCACGAAAATTAATGAAACTTATTTTATTCCATAAATTTTTTGAAGACTTTTACTTTTAACCAAATTTAACTTATCGTGGTGTAAAAAAAGTATGAACACTAGTATGGCAAGTTTTTTTAAAAATTGACGCAACTAACCAACATTGTAAAATGGTATAATACTCTAGGAAAACAAGTTATAAAAAAATATGTGCCTATTATTTCTAAACTATTAAATCTAAATTATTTATAATCGAAGTGTAAAGGATAAAATTTTGTATGCAGGGAGTTTCGGGGGCAATAAATCGATCTAGCTAGGATTTATTTTTAGAAAATCTCTTTTTGTTCGTGTTTTTAAGAAATGAAAAACTGCTACAATATCGTTAGAATAAGAAGGTAAATTTTGACAGTTTATTAATGATTACAAATAGCTTAATTGGTATATTGGGCGGTCACAAAATCGTAATACCATGCTTCGAGCCCAGACCGACAAACCGACTTTTTTTAATTTTTTTTTTCAAGTTCCTTTCTTTTTTGATAAAATCTATTTTTCGTGTCCTTTTTTTTGTATTTTTTAAAAACACGAAAATTTAAATTAAACTAATTGCACTCATGATTTTTTATTCTAATAACCAGTTCAGTTTTTTCTATTATGTCGCTACGATCAAAAATATTATTCGTATTTCATCAGTATGTAATTTGTATCTAAATATAATTTCCAAAACATACGAATTAAAAAAAAAACTGCGCGAAAAATACCGAGCAAAGCTCGGTCAACCGGGTACTTACATTAGGGCTTCAAAAAAAAATCAATTGGACGGTACGTTTCTTTTGCTTATATGTATATAATATTTTCAATTGTTAACCGATTTATACTTCAGGGTTGGTAAAAGTGGCGAAATGATGAACGAAGTTTTTGATTTAACTATTTAGACGATATGAGATTGTTATATTGCTTAGTCCACTCAAAGGGGTGAAAAATTAACGTTTAATTTTTTTTTAATAATTCGAAGTTAGATATTTTATTCTTCTTTACATAATGTTTAGCACCAACTACGGAATGTAAAATTATTTAATTATTTGGTGGAGCCACGTGTTTAAGGCTGCCGAAAATCTAGTTCCCCGGTCAAACCTCAAACCTATTACGCGAGATATTAACTAAAGTGGACTGTATATGCGATTGCTTCTATGCTTATGTGAAGCGACTACTATAGCATGCGGTACAATGCACTCGCTCTTCCCTAAACTAAACTATTACTTGTCGAATCGATGAAAGGAATCCTGCTTGACTAGGAAAAAAAACACAAATTGGAGCGGGTTAAATTATTAGCAAGCAGGTATAATTAAGGAGTATTGACTCACCGGGGTTTCTTCTTCCTGTCGATCACTATAGCGGCGACTTCCGGAACACTCCGGAGAGGGGCGGTGCGCGACGATATCTCACACGAGGTGAGGCGGGTTCCTGGAGCTCGACTGCTTCCAGGCCAAAGCGGTTTCCACTAGCGAGGTGTTTCCAAACGAGCGCGCGGGAAGAGGAGGTTGTAGTTCAACGACGACTGCGGCGGGAGAAGAGAGCGCGCGTCGGTCGCGCGTGTCTTATATATCCTCGGGTCCGATGATTACGCGATGTTCTAGAATCGTCTTCTTTCCCCTCCCACCCCACCACCCCGATGTGTCGATAGGAGGGTACGAATGATATTGTTTCGGAAGGGAATAATGATTCGACAAATTCCTACCGTCAAAAATAAAAAACGCGAATGGTTTTCCGCGCAACCATCTCCCCCGCCCTTGAAGGATTTCCTTCAAAAAAAAATAACTAAACAACTAGAGCTAAGATCGACTAACAAATAACTAACTAACGCTAAGATTACCTAAATTAAACTACAATTTCAGTCAAAAAAGCTAATTTAAATTATGGAAGAGGCAAGGGGCACAAACGGATAACCGGACGTAGGTAAGACCCAACCGTGGTCTTAACGCGAGCTATCCTAATTACTCCGTCGGAACCGGGAAAGACCTCCTCGACGATTCCTAACGGCCAGTGGAGAGGCGGCGTATTCTCCTTAGTGAGCACAACTACGGTTCCTACAGCTAAAGGCTCTGTCGCTGTGTTCCATTTTTGCCGAGACTGCAAAGTATGCAAGTATTCCATCCTCCATCGTTTCCAAAACGATTGCACTAACCGATCTAATAATTTGTGGCGTGTGGAAATGTTAAGTCTGTTCTCATCCATATCCGCGGCGGGCAGATACCTTAGAGGCGTTAAAGTCAAAAAATGTGCTGGAGTTAGAGCCAGCGGTTCCGAGGGGTCACTAGATAACGTCCGACAAAGTGGGCGGCTATTCATTACGCATTCAATTTGAGCGAGCACCGTACTTAGCTCTTCGAAGGACAAAATTTGATCTCCTATTACTCGGTATAAGTGGCTCTTTAGACTTTTAATATTAGTCTCCCAATTGCCCCCAAAATGACTCGCGGCTGGGACGTTCAGAGACCATTCAATGCGGTTCTCGGCTAGAATGTGAGCGAACTCCGAATTATAATACTTGCTAGCTAAGAGCTCATGTAGTTCCGATAGAATACGTTTTGCACCGACGTAGTTCGTACCGTTATCCGAATATAATCTACTTACAGGGCCTCTGCGCGATAGAAATCTTTTAAATGCACCCATAAAGCCTGCTGTGCTTAGATCACCAACGAGTTCTATATGCACTGCTCGAGTAGTTAGACATACGAAAATGCAGACGTAAGCCTTTGTGGATCTTATACCACGCCCGCGAGTGAGCGTGACCTTAAACGGACCAGCAAAATCAGACCCGGTGTGCGTGAAGGGCTTTACCGATTGTATCACTCTACAAGATCTAAGTTCCGCCATTTCCGGAAATGACGGCTTGGGGCGTGCCCGAAAGCAAGCTATACATCTGTGCACCCGATTGCGTATTAAACTACGTGCAGAAAGAATCCAATAATTCTGACGCAAGATCGACATCAATAAATCGGGGCCAGCGTGCGAGTTCAATTTATGATGATAATCGACTAATAAGTTCATGATATGGTCTTTACGCGGTAAAACTATAGGGTGCCGTTGGTCGAAACTCAACTGCGAGTTGGACAAGCGTCCACCTACCCTTACAATCCCATCCTGTAAAAATGGCTTAAGGCGTTGAAAGGCGCGACTACAAGCTCTATTCGATTGTAATCTTGTAATTTCTTCAGAGAAGTGTGCACGTTGAAGTTCACGTAATACTAGCGACTCGGCATAGTTGTAATCGGATGCTAAGACATACGAACGTCGCGGTAAAAGCTTCGCGAATCGACAAACGTAAATTACGCTACGCAATAATTTCGACCAAGAGGACAAGCGGTTCGCCAGAGCAATGATTGGAGAAACCTCGCTCGAAACGTTCGCCACTAGAGCGTGTCTCTTCTCTTCCGGCGGTTGTGACACTGACGAAGGTTCGAAATCGGTTATTGGCCATTGTGAGGGATCCAAGTGAACCCAAGAAGGTCCATGGAACCAAAGCGGGTGGTCCATTATTTGCATCGGGGTGAGTCCCCGGGATAGACAATCGGCAGGGTTTTCCTTACCGGACACGTGATAAAAGTTCCGCGTTTCTAACTCGTCTTGGATCTTGGCCACTCGGTTCGCGACAAACGTATCCCAACGGTGGGGTGAAGAATGAACCCAACATAAGGCGACGGTGGAGTCGGAAAAGGCAAATATTCTTTCAATGTGAACTCTATCCCTACATGCGCCGATAACTGTGGTAATAAGCTTGGTGAGTACTAATATTGCGCAAAGCTCTAAGCGCGCCAGAGAGACAACCTTACGGGGGGAGACTCTCGACTTAGAACTAATGAGGCTAATCGAATTTCTACCATTATTCTGGACATGGAAATATACAACGCCCCCCGTAAGCCTTCTCGCTGGCGTCTGCAAATCCAACAACCGTTATGCTGCTATTTCTATCGACATTTATATGACGCGGTATTTTAATTTCTCTTAGTAAAGGAAGTTCCTCTCTAAAGCGCTGCCACAATCGAACAATGCTGTCAGGCGGCGAGTCATCCCAATCGCATTCAAATAACCAAAGTTGTTTAATCAAGAGCTTAGCGTATAATACCACCGGAGCTACGAAACCCATGACGTCCCATAATCTAGCAACGCATGACAGTATTGTGCGCTTTGTGCATTTCTCTACGGGCGGATTTACCTTAAGGCTAAACACGTCGGACTCTGGTGACCAACACAGACCGAGCACCTTGTGTGTATCGGAATCGTCGAATTCCTTTATCGCCGAAAGACGGTGTGATAGTGGGATTGTATCTAAAACCGGACGCGAATTACTAGTCCACTTCACAAGATCGAATTGACCCGATTTCATGAGCCTTATAACCTCGGCGGTGGTTAGGGTGGCCTCCTCCACGCTATCGACCGAATACACAAAATCATCCATATATAATCCGCTCTCAATTGCCCTCTTAGCTTTAGGATAAGAGGGACCTTCATCGTGAGCGAGCTGTCTCACCGTGCGTAACGCATGAAATGGGCTCGACTTTAAACCAAAACAAACGCGGTTAAATTCAAACACCATTAGAGGTTCCTTTGGGTTGAAACGATATAAAATGCGCTGGAATCTACGGTCGCATTCACGGACCCCTATGCAAAGAAACATTTGGCGAATATCGGCGGATAGTGCTATACTAAACAAACGAAAATTGACTATTATATCGAATAAGCTGCCCTGTAAATTTTGCCCACTATAGAGGATATCGTTAAGCGACAGGTGAGTGCTAGTTTTAGCACTAGCGTCGAGCACTACACGTAATTTAGATGTAAGTTTGTCCTCTCTAATGACTCCGTGGTGTGGTATAAAATACGACGGTGTGTCTTCGTAGTTATCTAATTTCGAAGCCACAAGTGATATGTAACCTTCTCTTATATATTCGTTAATGACGCCGTCGTAAGCTTCCTTTAACTGGGGCGAAGCGAGCATCCTACGCTCCAAGCTGTAGAAACGTTTTTCCGCCATTTGACGCGAATCGCCGAGAGATAAAACATCTCCCTTAAAGGGTAGCGCTACACTATATCTACCGTCGCGATCACGAACGGTCGTGCGGACGTAAATTTCCTCGCATATCCTGTCAGCTGAACTAGCTATGGGTGGGACGTTCACCTCCTCCATCTCCCAAAATTTGCGGACTAACGACTCGAGCGGTTCGACAGCCATACCACAATAAGATGCTGCCGAAATACTATCTAGGATGGGGGCGGAGCCAAGGATCACATAGCCCAATACGGTTTCCAGTGCGTAAGGCGCGGTATGCGAGGAGTTGCCCCTGACCTTATTGTTTAACAAAAGATGAGGGAAAAGCGATGCCCCAATGAGCATGTCTATGTTTCCAGGAACGGCGTAAGTGTCGTCTGCTAGAGTCAAATTTTTAAATTCAATCATTGCCGAGGTGTCAACCGAAACGGTTGGCAACCGTTCAGTGACCCTATCTACTACTAGTGCATTTATATCAAAGTTAACGTTACGATCTATCCGAGAATAAAATTTTAAATTTATATATCCCTGTGTCGCTTTACTAGTACCTCCGATGCCTTTAACTACAGGACATGAAAGTGACCTATTTATTACTAAGCCTAAGCGCTGACAACATTGTCGTGTTATAAAGCTATTTTGGGCTCCGCTGTCCAGCAGTGCACGGACGCTTTGTTTGTTTCCACGCGAATCCCTAACCAAAATACGCGCCGTACCCAGTAACACGGTTGAAGGAGGTTGTGCTCCCATATTTGCCAATGAGCACAGAGCGACATCATCAGGTCGACCGCTAGAATCGTTGACCTTAGTAGGGGTGAATTCCTTATTCGCCTTACTTGACGCCGCTATGTTGCTATTTTCAAAATGTAATAGCGTGTGATGTTTCCTGGCGCACTTGCTACATACGGAACTCGAATTGCATTTTGCAACTAAATGCTTATCGCTTAAGCAGTTCAAACATAGGTTGTTTGTCTTTACTAACTTATAACGTTCGCTTGGTGAATATTTACGAAAAGTCGCACAGTTATATAAGTTACCGTGTTTATCTTTACATACTATACAAGTATGCTGGAGCGATGTCGGCGTAGCGGTTACGTAAGTTAACGACCCTGCTATTTTAGATGATTGAGTCTGTCTACGGTCGACGCACCTTTTAATCTCCTGTTTAACGTTCGGTGAGCGCTGCATCACCTTTATTTGATCTCGCACGAACGATGCTAATGAATGAAAGGAAGGCATCTCCGAGCTACGATGCTCCATTTCAAACGCACGCACGGTGTCGGAGTCTAGTTTCTTCAATGCTATATGGAGAAACACCACGTCCATGAGGTCATTAAACTTCAAATTCTTAAGTGCAGCCACCGATGCCACAAATTTATCGAGAAACTGCTCTAAGCCGTTGATGTTCGCGGATGATATAGGTTTAAGATCGAATATCTGGTTCAAATATTCGGAAGCTAACATTCTCCTATCTTCATATTTAGTTTTAAGCGTTTCAAATATTAATACGTAATTGTTTGCTGTAGGTGTAAAACCCGAGCAGATCGACTGTGCTCTGCCACTAAGTTTGCTAATTAAGTAATATAATTTTTCAGCGTCCGATAACGATGGGTTGTTGTGTATATTGTTTTGAAAACTACTGAAGAAGAAGGGCCACGTCTTAATATCACCATTGAATACCGGAATATCTATTGGCGGTAACCTAATTGAGTCACGAGGGCGTACCTGTATTTCCGGCTTTGCTTCGCTTTGAGATTGTAGGAGTTTTGCAGTTCTTTTTACGCGACACAACATATCTTCGAATGCCAGCAGCGGTTGGTAGTTCACTATGTATTTCGGGTCGGTTTGTAGTTCCGAATGATTAATTTGGTCTAATATTCTTTCGTAATCTGTCCGCAAATTATCAATCGTTTCGATTTCATTTAAAAAGGCCTCCCGTACTGCCTCTATATGAATGTTCTTTATATAATCACTTATATTTTGCACACGCGAAAAGAGTATGTCCCTCTTGGCATAAAGCGTTTTAATTTTGATTTCACTTCCACTAACTGCCATTTTAAATTATTATAATAAAGTTATATTAATCACAATTAATCTCACACGCATAAACGACGTAGGATGAATACTCGGCGTGCTGTATTACGTAATCAGATCGAGCGCCCGATGCAGTCAAGGCTACGCGTCGTTTGCTAAACCTAATAATTTTATAAAATTGTGGGGTAAGCGTATCAAACGGTTGCTATCACGCCGTTTCAATTATTTAATAAGCTTTAAATTTAACCAAATACGAGCGCTATTAAATGAATAATTCTGTTTGCGAGTAACAAATCAAAATTTTAATTTAAACGAACACTATTTAAGTCTATTCTATAAATTAGAGTGCGTTATCTAAACAATTAATTTAATAATTCGACCAGAAAATGGTTGGATAACCACTAAACACCAATCCAGATCCTGCCGAAGTGACCATAAAATGGTGGAGCCACGTGTTTAAGGCTGCCGAAAATCTAGTTCCCCGGTCAAACCTCAAACCTATTACGCGAGATATTAACTAAAGTGGACTGTATATGCGATTGCTTCTATGCTTATGTGAAGCGACTACTATAGCATGCGGTACAATGCACTCGCTCTTCCCTAAACTAAACTATTACTTGTCGAATCGATGAAAGGAATCCTGCTTGACTAGGAAAAAAACACAAATTGGAGCGGGTTAAATTATTAGCAAGCAGGTATAATTAAGGAGTATTGACTCACCGGGGTTTCTTCTTCCTGTCGATCACTATAGCGGCGACTTCCGGAACACTCCGGAGAGGGGCGGTGCGCGACGATATCTCACACGAGGTGAGGCGGGTTCCTGGAGCTCGACTGCTTCCAGGCCAAAGCGGTTTCCACTAGCGAGGTGTTTCCAAACGAGCGCGCGGGAAGAGGAGGTTGTAGTTCAACGACGACTGCGGCGGGAGAAGAGAGCGCGCGTCGGTCGCGCGTGTCTTATATATCCTCGGGTCCGATGATTACGCGATGTTCTAGAATCGTCTTCTTTCCCCTCCCACCCCACCACCCCGATGTGTCGATAGGAGGGTACGAATGATATTGTTTCGGAAGGGAATAATGATTCGACAAATTCCTACCGTCAAAAATAAAAAACGCGAATGGTTTTCCGCGCAACCATTATTTTTAGTTATTAGAAGTCACCTTAAACTTTTTATTAAAAATAAATTTTACTACATACGTATTAATATTTAATCATATTCTCTACCAAAGTGCAAAAGAACATTTATATGCCACATATTAAAGTAGGATATTTGTTTGGCTCTAAATTCAAACAAAACATAGCTCTCACGAAATATTTATCGCCGCAGTGCGATAAATAAATATTTGAAAAATAGGAAAAAAAATCGTATCAGCTTTAATCTCCACAAAGTATGACATCAACAAAGCTTTATTGTGGAAACATTGATAAAAATGTTTCGTAAAATACGGGCAGCTAGCCGAAAGGAAAAAGAGAAGCAACTTGACCTTCAGAGAAATGATTTTACTTGTGCCCGAGAACAATGTTTGTGGATCGCAGACGCGCTGCGTCCGAATAGATAACTGTAAAACAAGCTCAGAGTGAAATATAAATGTTGGAAACTCTTTATTTAGAAATAAATATGAAATTTGCTCCCACAGACGTTCTTTAATCCTGTCTTGTCATACATATGATATATATCTACAATATCATTTAATATTCTGTCATTTTTGTAATATTAGTTTAATATTTAGGTATGTCAGTAGAATAGAATAACGTCTATTCAACATAGATTGCAAGAACATTTCTTAAAAGCCTTAAATGAGTTATACAGCTGGCAAGAACCAGCAAGAAACTAAGCGGGACTTATTTCATCATAGTGTAAGTCCGACGGCACAAAAAACACTAATCATTGTTTAGGTTATGAATATTACCGATATGATCGTCATCGGATGTCATAGTTAACCCGGGACACAGTTTAATAGGCACAGTTAGGAAACTACCTACAAACGCTCAAAACGGCACATTTACACAAACGTACATGTTTGTGTGAGTGTGCCGTTTTAAGCTACTTTGAACTACGAGACTTCTAAGTTTACTATCGTATTTTAAACTTCCTGTTAATTTTGAAACCTAAGAATTATTAAGCTATTGCATAGCTTCTATCGCGGGCCTTGAGCGCGGGGACCGAATCCAGAAATTCCGTAACGAAAAAAAACCTCACGCTCCCCACTCCGACGGGCACGGAGGTGTGGCGTTGAAAGCCGTGCATCGTCTAACGTCGTTTCAGTTCGGCAGACTTCGGCACTCGGCAGACTTCGGCACGGTGTTTGTGTGCGTGCGACTAGACGTATGCGTGTACACTAGCTGCTAACTCAATGATAAAAATTCCTGAATAACCTACATGTATTGTAAGATATTAAAAATATTTTAAACAATATTAACTTCTCATTTATTCAATAAGAGAAAAAAAATTGTTTTCTTATCGGTCACCACGCTTAAAAAGTGTAACTTGATTTAATATCAAAGAGTTAACTGCATAAATAAAATAAATAAATAATTATAATTGCATAAGTTGATAAAAAATGCTATGCAATAGCTTTACCGCGGCAGTCACCGAGTGACACACGTATTTTTTATTGTTATTGTAGTAATCTTTATCGAATTATAAGTACGTGTGATGAATTCGAGAACTTATGCAATAGTGGTAACAAAAAGCAAATCCTAGATGGCGGCTACAATTTTTTTTTTTGCGCCCGAAGCAATGAAAGGGCTACCTTATACGTAGGGAGGCGGAAAATGCATTACGCATACCACGATAGCCGGTCTATCGTGGTTATGAGGGGCTCACTGTCCTACCGGGGACCCTAAGTGATACCCTCTAAAAACCGCCTTTGGGGACAGGCAACCGGCTGATTAAGCTCTATTGTGCCTTATCATGAGCGACCCTCTTTTGGGAAAAGAGGGCGCAGGCGGCTAAGTGCCGCTGAGGGAGTGCCTACGAAGGCAAATTAATGTTAGATATTACAATAATTTTATTTAATTAGAGTTGGCCTGAGCCGCCAGGAGACAGTTGGGGCTGCATAAGAAGCTGCCTCACGAATTAAATGGTTTGGGTGCGACTCTGAGGCTTTGAAGAAGTTCTCAGAGAGTTTTTTAAGAAATTGTTGAATTGTTGGGAGCTCTAAGTCCCGATGAAGGTCGGCATTACGAACGTACCACGGTGCGTTCGCAGCTCGACGACAGAAGAGGTTCTGAACTATTTGGAGTTCATTTAAAATGTTAGGGTTTGCGTGGGCAAAGACGGGGCCCGCGTAGGACATGACTGGTCGTATACATACCTTGTAGAGGGTACGCTTGTTTCGAAGGGACATTTTACTGTGTCGGCCCAACATACTGTTGAGCCTACTCAGATAAAATCGTGCGTGACGGGTTACTCTTTTGACGTGGGGCTTGAAAGTGAGCCCTGTGTCTAGAGTGTCGGCTACAATTATAATTGTCAACTGTTATATATCATGGGTGACGTTTTCATGGTTTTTCGAGGGTGTTGAAGCCGATAGTGCTGTCGAAATGTTAATCCAAGGTGGCGGCTGCAATAGGTATAAACTTTTTCGTAATGGGTGTCGTTTTCAATTTTTTTGAGGGTATTAAAGCCGATCTTGTAGTAAAATTGTAAATAAAAAAAGACAATATTTTTTTTACAAAAGTTGTTGAAAAAAATAGTCCCGCTGGTTTTCTTGTTGGTTTTTCCCAGGACAGAGGTTTTTTCTGCAAATTAGTGGTAAATGAAAAAAAGTGACTTTCAATAAGTATTATTTATAATCCATATTGAAAAAAAAAGTTTCTGTTTTTTTACGGTCAGTACGGTTCGCAGCCGGTCATGAGCCCTGCCCGCGCGCCACCTGCGCTGTTTTCGTGCAACCGCGGCTCGCGTACGCTCCCGTCAAAACTTGTAAAAGGTTACGCCGTAATGACAAAGTTAACGATCTATAGTTCTACAAGCTGCTGTTGTTAATATTAAAATGTTTTCCGTGTTTAAACTATTGTCTTTTGCTGAGATTAACCGACGCCATGAAATAAATTAAAGTAAAATTGGGAATCAAGGGTTGCACGGCTAGCGCTTAGTCTTATGGCTTACAAAATAGCCACTGAAATCGCAATATAAGGTGCTTACCTTCACATGTCTTTACCAGGTGGTAGGTCTTTGTTTTCCGCCTAGAAGTCAGTCTGGATAGGTACCGAACTTTTATCTATTTGTACCGCCAATTGGCGGTATTTATTCCGCTTTTTTATAGAATCTCATTTCCAGTAAAAATGGGTCTTCGGTTCACTTATCATAATAACATAACAGAATTAAGCTGCTATTTTTCGGTAGTATTCTGTGAAAGTGTGTCGAGTCTAACCCAGTTGAGTCGATCCATTCATGCTACAACAATAATATACTCGATGCACGGTTATACCACCTCAGTGTGCTGTGTCGCGGTCAGAAGAGTCAACTTTACTTGCTAGGTTGTTTAATTACAGTATTATAAAAAGAATAAAGTGGAAAAAAAAAAAATATAAATTTTTTTTTTCCTTTTACCCTTTAAAATAAAAAAATTAATTATGGGCGGTTTTTTTGGGGGGGGGGGGGGGGTTTGGGGGGGGGGGGGGGTTGCCGGGTTTCTATATTCAACATTAAGAGCTTGCCAGTTGGAAAACACATTGGGCACTTGGCGTTGCGTTAGGCGCACGTAGATAGCGTACATAAACCGCCCTCAGCATGGCGTTTGACAAGCGTTAGCGGGGCGAGTCTCTAATAGCTGGTCGCTTTTGCATTTCTTAGATAAATAAATTCGTAACAAAATGTTTGTTCTCCATTTTTGTTAAGATGCGTTCAACCTTTCAACCAAAGCGCGCCAATAAATATACAAAAAGCTATATATATATATACCTATTTAAATTGTATTTGTAAGCTAATTATTTAAATTCCATTGATTGATCACTACAGTACAAAAATGTAAAAAATATATATATATAAAAACATTAAAAGTCACAACTTTATTGCTTCAATGGCGCGTAGGTTATTATGTCCTCTTAGGCTTAGTTTCCTTACTGTCCATATTTATACTGTGCCCGAAAGTAATTCAGCGTTTATTTGTCAATTTTGATCCTATCTACGCGAAGTGCTAGCGAAGCGACTACGGAAATCATTGAGTTATATCAATGACCGTTTACAAATAAAACACAGGCGGTTGAAGCTTTGTGATTCAATTATATTTTGTTATATTTATAAGGTATGTGAGGGTAATATAGTCACCTTAAGCTTTGTCGCCCTAAAAACCAAAAGTAGGAGAAGGAAAAAGACAATCACAAAGTCTAATATATTAATAAACTATAACTAATATATTAATAAAAAAATAGCAAACAAGCTTTGGCAATTATTAGGAACACTTCGAAAAATCTACTTATAAAACTAACTACTACACTAGACTAAAATCGACTAAAATATTTACTATTACTGTCAAAATGGCGTCGATAAAGTATCGCCCTTTTGTTCCTTTATTATGTCATTGACCGATAAAGAGCTATCGTATCACATAGGCATCTATGCAAACAAGGCTGTGGTTTTTGAGTTACAAGAAAGTGGCCGGATGAAAATATTATCCTCACGTATAAATAAGACATATAAATAAAATTGAAGCGTCATCAGTAATCTATGCATATAATAAAACGGTAACGAAAGAAAAACTGTACATTGAGTATTTTCAATAAAAAATAAGTGGCTTTTGTTAGAAAAATGTAACTGATGACAAAAAGTGACTTTTTAGAATTTTTGTCTGTTTGTCTGTGTGTATGGTACGGCTTCACGCCAAAACTACCGGATAGATTGAATTGAAAATCAGCAAAATTGTTCTTTGTAAACCCAGGAAGGCTTTAGGCTACATATTATCACGCCGTATGTTACAGGCAGTAAGCAGTATTGATTTTAAAAGGTTTTTCTTCGTAATTGAATGCACAAAATAATTGAATGCACATAATGACATGTTATTAGTTAAAATAAAAATAAAAATTTAACTCTGGTAACACAATAATCACGCTATTTTTATAAAGAAGCGGGGCAGTAATATTATAAATTGCAAGGGAACAGCTGTTTAACAATATGTCAACGGGGAATTTAGCGGTAAGGTCAGGCGACCGTTTACCGCATTAAATGGTGCGGGTTTAAATCCCATAATATTGTTTTGAAAAATCGTAATTTTTGTTTAATTTTTGCACTTTATATGTGCATTAGGAAATCTAAGAACTTTACATGTCCTATCTAATTGTATGGAGAGTTTCACACCGATGTTACTAAACAGATTGATTGGTGGTACAACAAGTTAAACTATCATGAAGTCAAGTCAAACTTTTGGTTCTAAGTTATATCTTACTATGCACATTTGTTGCAGGTAATTGATTTAAGTATGTAGTTCTTAGTTTTGTTCCTTGCTGCTGTTACCATATTTTTAATGCAAAAATAATGTACTTGTCTATTAAATTAACGACAATTTAGTTTTAATTCATAATTTAATTAATTTATTTGGGTAAATAATATGTAGTTTCCGTTTACTAACTACATGGCGTTGGCGTCGAGTTAGATCGCACTATGGTTTCGATCCCAAAAAGTGATGTTATCGGTGCCGATGGGCCGCTCTCATCCTATAGAAACGGGGGTTTGTTTTCTGTGTTGGTTGATGTGTTTAATTTTCCTGCGAATAATAATTATTTTTCTACTTACTAGTAATTCCTACGTACTCGTACTTATTCGATTACTTTTCATTGTTTGGAATATTGTTAGTATCGGATTAAGAAGGAATTTTAGCTATGCCTTTTAGAAAAAGATCAAATCTGTCTCGAAACTCAAGGGTTTCTAAGATGCGCTGTGTTAGTAGTAGAGTAGTTTTTGAAGGAGCGTGAACAACGGCTAGGTGCTAACCGTGAGCGTAATGCACTAAGTTTGTCCGCAGAAACTAGCACGCAGCGCCAATTACGACTAGAATTTAAACGAGTCCGCACTACTGCTTCTCGATCTCAGGAAAGTGTGAAAACACGAGAAATGCGTTTAGCTATCGACCGGGATCGTCATTCTTTGTCTCGCGCATCCGAAACGGTTACACAAAGGGATCAGAGGTTGAGTTTTCAGAATATCCGCTCTGAGACTGCTCGATCACTTGAGGTCAGTCAGGAGCATGAGATACGACTTACGCGTGACTGAGAACGTAGACAAAGCCAAGGGTACAGCTATAGTTTATAAAGAATTTTTTTAAAGTGATTTGCAATATTATTGTTAATTCAGTGTTCCCTTGGGATCCGGTGCATTCCGCACCGGATCGGTGAAATATACGGGATGAAAAGTTTTTTGTTGTATAGGTGTTAAGTCTAGGTAACATGTAGGCTATAGTTTATTTTGGAAAATGGAACACCTGATGCACAACCCCAACAGACCAGCTAAAGTATAAGAGATATAAAAATGGTGCCATAGCAAAAAATATTCCATATGAAGAGTTTTTTATGCTGTGAGAATAAATTTGAAGATCTGGTACACGTGTTGTGGAACTCTAAAGCCCAGCGACACTATAACATATATAGGAATGACGTCTTAGCAAAATTTGTTTAGTCTGATGGGCATTTCGTGTTGACTTACAAAAATGAAAGATCTGGAACGTCTCGAATCATCTCGCGCATCACGTTGTTTTCCCGTCCCCGGGCTCTTAGAATTCGACATCAGACGTTTCAGATCTTCGATTTTGACGACTCCGTTGTCGCTGGCATAAGCAACATCATCCGCGTACGTAGTCGCGGGCAGCAGCTAGTATTGACATAACTAACTTCAATTAATATCAGAAGGTTTTTTGCATCATATTATAAGATACAAATAACCATATTTAAAATGTTTGTCTGTCTGTGTGTGTGTGTTCTTCCTAATCAACGGAATTGCTGAATCAATAGGATGAAACTTTACGAACAGATAGAGAGCAAAGAAAAACTTGAAGATTTTTTTTTGAAAATACGTATTTTTTTGTTGTTTGGATAAAAGTTTGGAATAAAACATGTCTTAGTCCTTAAAATAGCACGTATTTTAAACTTGACTCACTGTCTGACACTATATTTGCATGAAACATTTTGAAATACTTTCGACTCTAATAGCCCATAACTGATAGTATTATTAGACACGCATAATGTCTAATAGTATTATGAATTAATCATTTTATGATATTGTATTACCATTTGGAAAGTTTTGATAGAAACCAAATTAGCGTTTAGCCTGATGATATTTTTTTTTAATCTGCAGTGACGGCCAATCTTACAGTCTACCTGTTGTTTAGTGGCTACTGTAGTCCTTGGACATTTCTAGTCAACCGGAAACGAGGAAGGCTACAGGTGCATTATTACTTCTGATAATGGCGCTATATATTCTTCAAACTGGATCACAGCAATGCAAGCACCGCTATTTGGTGACACAAATAGGAAGAGCGTGGTAAACAACTCCTAGACAGAAAAAGCGTTCTACCTAGTGCACATAGAGTATATTTGAAACAAGCATAAAACCTTTTTAGTTGTTCTACCTTAATATGCTACTATTAAATTGGCTATAAAACTTGCCAGTTACAAATTAAATATCGAACTACCGTTAAATAAGGTGAATATAAATCGCGGTGTGAATAGAAACAAGTGTGGTTATTTGATAAACTTGTCTCTAGGTTTTTCAATGTTACCAAAATAAAGGAAAATTATTAGCATATAATAAGCTGTAGAAATAAACAAACATTCTCGATCTGTAAAAAAATCTAGAGACAACTTAATTAAATAACTAGACTTGTTTCTATTCAATCCGTGTTTTTCTAAATTTTTTAGAATTTTTTAAATTTCTATTCACCCCATTTTACCGATATTGAACAATGTAACGCTCTATAGCTATTATTTAAAGAATTCCTATGGAGCTTGACACCCGTTCAGATCTCACTCTCGTTAAATTAGTTTACCTATTTATTAAAAAAAATAATACGTAACATATTAATTGCACGTCGTGTAAGTTACATAACATATAAGATAAACACTCACGCCTGTCTCCCAGAGCGGTGGGCAGAGACTTCCATTTGAAACGATCCTGAAACACCTCTCTCGCCTTCTTTACACCCTTATACCTACGCATATACGCATACAACAAACACATCAGTTAATCTGTCCCATCTTCAATATATCACTTGCAAAGAGTCACTCTTTTCTCGTTTTTTCTTTTTTCATGACCAAACCAACAAAGGATTTCGCAAAGAAAATAAGAGAATTCATTACTCCTTTTTGTTACGAGGTTTTAATTGTAATAGCAACATTTGATATCTCTCAGGAATCTCTCTCAGGATCTCAGGAAACTAATCTCGTGTATGTACCTTGATTGGAGCAACACCAGCATGAAATAACAATCAAAAGTTAGGTTGCTCTCGCAATGCATCTCCAGTCTGCACAAGCATGGCATTTGCAAAATGCCTAAATTAGTTGGACAATGATACCTTGGATAATACGAGTAGAGTGTTCCGTCGTGTTGTTTATTCTCAGTTCCGAGTTCGAAGAACTTCTAATTAGTGACTTGGAGTTAACAAAGCCTTACAGCCCGCGGCGCGACGCTTCAAGTCCAGACAAGTCGTCGCTTTATATCGTCTCCACTCTAAAAACAAATAAAAATCACTAGTGAGTCTCAAAACAAACTTTCTTAAATGAAAAAAAAAATTGTTTCAATTTGAATAGAATAGAAGATGTCACAAAACTAAAATCCATGAACTTTATTTATTTTAATGATTTTTATATTAAGGCGAATACAACTAATTTTGCGGATTCCATTACTTTACTTTTTTATTACTTATCTTCACGCACAATCCCTAACGGGGTTGCCAGAGAGAACAGATCGCCAAGTGTCACGATCCTTACATATCTCTTTCGCTTCTTTCATGTTCATTAACTTCTTCATACATGCACGTCTAGGTATCCGAGTACTCTTGACCTTCCCCTCTTCTCCTCTTCGAGTAATTTTGCCTAATTTTTGCAAATTCCATTGTGCCTAGTAATCTATTTATAATTTCAAATTTTCCATGAAGGCCTCCATAGAATGGTACTACCAGCCTCTGAGAAAGATTAGTAAGTTTTATCATCCTTCAAGTGTGATATCACTTTTTATAGTGTTTACCTACGTATTATACAAATTGCAGGAGTGTGCCAGTAATCGTAAATGAAAAGAACATAATGTTGCGCGCCATAATAAGCCTAAGCTCTCTCGGACCGTGTTGGATTGAGATTTGATGATTGTGAGAGAATAGAGAGTGCACCTGTGCTTGCACATTCAGACACTATAATTCTGTACTGTGCAAATAGGCTAGTCTCCGTGGAGACTGGCCGCTGGGACGAAAATTTGGTCATCAAACCAAAGAGACATTCCTTGCTCCCGATTTCTGGCCCTCTGGAGTAGTGTTTCGCCGATGCAGGGACGCGCCAAAGAAGAAAGTTCCATAAATAGTATTATATTTATATTTTATATATATGTTTAGGTTAAAATATATATTGCAATGGGCCAATGTTCTTAATTTTTAAGTCCTTGATGCCTGAAATAAAGTTATTGTATTGTATTGTATTGTACAAAACAAAGTCATGAGCCAAATGCATCTATCGACTTTCTGCATGTTTTACCATGTCGTCATCTAGTGGGGGAACGCCCTACACTTTGTCTACCGGTACGAGGCTACTACTCGGGAACTTATCTTACCCATCAATTGTCGGTTTTTAAGCTATATTGCCGGCTCATCCCCACTTCTGGTCACAAAACCGCTTGAGATCACATAATTAATCCAATTAAATCCAAACCGTAACATACCACTGCAGGACTTCAAGATACTGTAAGCTTGTTGTGCGTAGATAGGATCAAAGATTTATAGTCAACTCAGCACAATGACGTCTTCATAGATGCTATTAAACACCCGAAACGTCAGGAATTAGAAATAGCTTAAAATTGGGCGCCGTCGAATCATAGAAATCAGTTTAATTTAAAATTTTATTTAACTCTACCAGAGGTCTTGAATTTATTTTGTTAAGTAATGTCGAAGCCCCAGACATCTTCCGTGTGAAATGATAACGGATTAAAGTAGAGGTCGCCACTCTACTGCCCTGTAGTGAATTTCAAGTGTAGTATAGTGGTTTTTTTTATATAACAAGGGTGACAAAATAGCGCACAGTTCACCAGATGGTAAGTGGTTACTGTAGCCCGTAGACACACAGAGACATCTATCCTCGATCACAAATTTAAATGCAAATATCACCCGTGAGCCGTGAGGACTAAGATGGAATGTCTCGTTTCCAGTAAAAAGGGTCTCCGAAACAACAAAAACTAGTATTTCTTACGTTGGAAGAGACTCCTGGCTCAGCAGTGCACTATTTCTGTATTAAAATTAAGAATATTGCATGGTATTTTGTTGATGAATTACTCCATAATTACATAAATAAATATTGCTGCAACGTTGATTATAGTTTACAGCATCGATTATTCACTAACGTATTAACGTATACTTTAAACAGCACTTTAAAAGAATTACGTTAATATTAGATCGAAGGCGAGAAAGTGCAAAAAAACGAGGTTATTTTGCTGTAACACTGCGGTAGTTGTGTGTGGGTCAGAGCCATAACGTAGTTACACTCCATATAAGAATAACTCTATTACATCCAAAAGGTTGAAGAACATTGAGATTTAGAATTATGTGTTTAAGTTTGCTGCTGACGGTAGAATTTTAATGTTTTTTCTCTCTTTTTGTCTCTTTGACGTACCGTCGCCTTATAAACTTACTTTTTACAGAAGTAATATTGCTATGAAACAATTACGTCAGTTCGAGTTGCTTTCACAGAATACAGTGTAACGTAGCGGCTCAATGCTGCAGTGTAGTCTGTAGTTTCGTATGATGAATGTCGTAATTGTCTTAGTGGAGGATAGATGTACCAGGCGGTCCCATAATGAACTGGCCTGATATAGTTCAACGCGACATGTCGCTACATGTTGTGTTGCATTAAATAGTACGTTTATCGTGCACTTAATATAAGAAACATGCATCGACATGAAATGCTTAGTCTTAGTTTAACAGGCATTTGAATAACGAGAGTCGCGTATTTTTTCAAAATGTCGAAAACTGAGTATCGAAGTGTCATAAAGTTTCTGTTTAAAGAAGGTTTATCCCCTGCCCAAATAAAAGAACGATTGGATGGCGTGTATAAGGAGTCTGCCCCCTCCTATAGCACAGTGAAAAATTGGGTGAAAGAGTTTCGTCTCGGAAGAGAAACCGTCGAAGACTTTGGCCACGACGGTCGACCTGTGGAAGTGCTCACTCCCGAAACGATTGCTCTTATCGAAGAGGAGGTTCTGAGTGACCGCCGTTTGAAGATTAGAGAAATTGCAGCAAGGCTTGGGCTCTCTAAGAGTACCGTTCATCGCGCGATCCATGAACATCTTCACATGAAAAAAGTGAGTGCAGGATGGGTACCGAAACTTCTTTCAGCGGTACAGAGACAGGAAAGAGTGCGCTGCTCTTCGGAGTTTTTGGATCTTTGTTTCCAAAATCCAAAGACTGTGATCGAGCGGCTAGTGACTGGTGATGAAACTATGATCTTGTATTATGATCCACAAAGCAAGCGCGAGTCAATGGAATGGCGTTATAAGGGTGAAAAGCCCCCTAGAAAGGCAAAGGTGCAACAATCGACTAAAAAACTGATGTGCCCAATATTTTGGGATTTTCAAGGCATTTTTGATGGTGGATTTTAAAGAACGTAATACAGTCGTGAACGGCGAATATTATGCTTCTTTAATATATAAATTACGAGACAAGATAAAGGAAAAACGAAGAGGCAAGCTGTCTAAAGGTGTCCTGTTTATTTATTTATTTATTTATTATCACACACAACAGATTACAACTATTACTAAACAAATTATACAAAAACAATCATTTATAAACTAGGTTGCATTCCACAAAAATGTGTGTACATGAAAAATTACAAGGGAGTTAAATATGTCTACACAATTTAAGGTTTAACAAGAACAGTAATCTAAATAATAGGTACAATGAACAATACTAAATAAGAATATAATAGGGTTAAAATATAAGGAGACCGAGAGTCCAAGCGCTGGGATTAGACTGTCGGCTTGTGATACAGTATGCTTTTAATCAAATTAATATAAAGAGTTAGTTTAGGTAGAAAAACGTCAAAGGTTTGGTTACCCTTGGCTATTTCATTGCACTGACGAGCCATCCTAACCAGGGGGTTGTAAAAAGGAGGTATTATTCTGATACACTTGTAAAGTAAAAAGTGCTATTTGATTTGCTCTACGAGCACTATATTTGATATTAAAAGTTATCTCAGCGAGCAAGGTAGGAACGTCTAATATGGAGTGAAGTATTTTATAAAAGTAAACGAAATCAAAATATCTTCGACGTGTTTCCAATTTTTGTACATTAAAATTAATGAGACGAGCTTCATAATCAGGAGTTTTGCGCCTCGACTGTTGGCGGTAGCTTAAAATCCGTAGGCATTTGCGCTGCACTCTCTCTATATTTTCAATATGAACTTTGTAGTGCGGAGACCATATTGGACTACCGTATTCCAAAACGCTTCTGACGAGTGTAGTGAAAAGGTAAAGAAAAGAATGAGTGCCCTTGAAGTCTTTAGTAGATCTAAAAATAAACCCCAGAAGTTGATTCGCTTTTTTCACTATGTGGTGGTAGTGTTCGCGAAATGTCAGCTTATCATCAAAAAGGATTCCGAGATCTTTGACAACATGTGACCTCTCAAGGGTCTGGCCGTTGATGCTGTACTCATTAACGATCCCATTACGCTTGTTAGTGAACGTAATAACGAAACACTTGTCTATATTAAGGTACATTAGATTATTTCTGCACCAGTGAGAAACAGCAGTTAAGTCTTTCTGTAAAAGATTACAGTCTTCGAAAGAGTTTATTGTTTTAAATATTTTCAGGTCGTCAGCGTATAATAGACATTCACATGATATGTTCTTAATGAGGTCATTAATGAAGACAACAAATAACAACGGGCCCAGATGTGACCCCTGGGGCACGCCTGACGTAATGTCAGTAGGGGTCGAGGTGTATCCTCTCAAAGCCACCAACTGACTTCTCTTATTCAAATAGGAGGCCAGCCAGCGAAGGAGACTACCGTGAATACCACAGGTGGCGAGCTTGTTACAAAGTAGTCTATGACTCACTTTATCGAAGGCCTTCGAGAAATCTGTGTAGATAGAGTCAACCTGACCCCCTGTGGCAAAAGCCTTGCACAGGTAGTTTTTATATACAAGAAGATTTGTGACAGTTGATCTACCCTTAATGAATCCATGTTGATTTTCGGGTATCAGAGGCTTAAAATGGCTGTATAACTGAGTGTGTACTTGGGACTCGAAAAGCTTTGCGAAACATGACAAAATACTTATGGGTCTGTAATTATCGCAGCGCGACTTGTCTCCGTTTTTGAAAATGGGTACAATATGTGCTATCTTCCAACGACTGGGAAAAACTCCATTCGTAAGGGATTTGTTAAATATGATGCTTAATGGTGTGCATAGCTCTTTTCCACAACGTTTAACAAATGAAGGAGGTATTAGGTCAGGACCGGCTCCTTTACTTGCATCAAGAAGCTTGATCTTCGTCATGATGTCCCTGTCAGATATATTAATGTGAGACATGGAGTCCATGGTACTACACTCAGGTGACTCTAGATTATTGTTACTCGCAGCAGAGGAGTTACTAAGTTGCTGATCCGATTCAAACACCGAAGCAAAGTACTTTGAAAATAGCTCACATACACCCTGGCCGGTCGAAGAAGAAGAGTTGCCAAACTGCATTACATTTGGAATAGAGACTCGGCCCTTTCTATTATTCACATAAGTCCAGAATGACTTTATATTGTCAGTCATTGATTCTTCAATAGAGGCAACATAATTTTTATAACAATGATCTATCATTTTTTTTGGCTCTAGCTCGCAGTAAAGTGAACACGTCGTAATCTCGGGGATTATTGAATTTTTTATAAAGTTTGTGGTATTTATTTTTTTCTTCGATACATTTTATTAAGGGTTTACTGTACCAAACGGGATATTTATTAGATCTCATAGCTGTTAATGGCGTATATTTGTTAATAATTACAAAGAGTTGTTCATAAAAAATGTTTACACATTCATCTACATCAGAGCTCGATAAAAGATTGTGCCAGTCCAATAACTCCAAGTCATGTCTTATGCTGTCATAATCACATCTTGCGAAGTTCAAACGTTTTTTGTTATTAAGTTTTAGATTTTTTGGAGTATTACATAAAGAGGGGAATTCAAATTCCAAAGCAGGGTGGTGTCCATCTTTCAAACTCAGCGTATCAGCTTCTGTAACTGTCAACAAATTTTCTGATGATAGTACTAAGTCAAGATATCGGCCTTTTTCATTAGGGGGTGCGGTTACCCTGGTGAAGATTGCAAATTGACATAAATTCCTGTCAAAATTATTATTCCTGTGTAAAGTCCTGTTGCTCCATGACAACGCCCCTGTTCATACCGCTGGTGTTTCGAAGGATGCAGTTCGTCAATGCGGGTTCACAGAAGTTCAACATCCACCTTACAGTCCAGACATGGCCCCGTCCGACTATTATTTATTTCCAAATTTAAAGCGGGACTTAAGAGGAAGAAAAATTTCAAGCGATGAAGAGTTGCAGGCGGCCGTCTTCAGTCATTTTGAGGATAAAAATGTGATTATTTTTATAAAGGTTTAGAGATGTTGATTCACAGATGTCAGAAGTGTGTTAGTATTCATGGTGATTATATTGAAAAATAAAATTGGTTTCGTTTCATTTCCTTCATTGGTTCATAGTTAGGCCAATTCATTATGGGACCGCCTACGTATGTATGCATAGTTCACAGAATATCTTACGATCAACTAGACCGTGAGCTCGTTTGCCACTTTTATTTGTATAAAAATAGCCTACACTGATTTCATTAACTTCCACAGCTCAGTAGCGCAGTGTGAACAAGCTTTGGGAAGCGGGGATGTGTATCGCGGGTTCGAATCCTGCTTGGAGCAAGTAGCCTGCCTAGTATCGTTCTGAACACTTATCGACATCCGTGGCACCTCAAGTAATAAGCGAGCTTATTTTTAGTCATTGGTTCATCTGTACGCGATTAACATAATATTAATAAATACAAATCAGACGACATTACATAGGTACCTTAAATTACATTCTCAAATGTAAAATAATAAAGCATATTATCTTTTTTACCGTCTGGAAAAAAATATGATGTAGCATGTGAACGGTGTTGTATAACTGTGTAGCTCAGACGGTTAACTAACTGTAAATATAGCAGAACGCGAGTAACCCGGGTTTGATCCCCGCCGGTACCAATGAAATTGTTGTTAATTGCAATTTTTAGTGCTAATATACTGCGTGCTCGGCGCCTTCACTTCGCAGGGTTAGGGTGGATATGATTTGAATTTCGATTTATAGATTTTTCGATAGATTTTAATTAATTTATTTATTTAATTCAAATATTTTGTTTTTATTTTTGTGAAATATCAGTGCCTTAAGCTTCTACTCCATTCACATGATACACCCTATTTTTTCCAGTAAAGTTAAAAAAGGTCATCCAGTATAGAACAAGGGTAACAAACAAGCCACACCGTCCATCGGATGGTTACATGCTGTGACTAATGGACAACTAGATCTCTCATCGATATATGAAATAATTTGAATCATAATGATTTCTTAAATTTACGCTAACACTACACATTGAATAAAACTAAATTTACGGACTCTATCGCGTTTATTTAACTGATTTTACTTATTTTTAATTCCCGACGTTTCGGGTGCTTTACAGCAACCATGGTCACGGGGGGGGGGACTGAGATGTTTGACGCCCCAATGTCATTGTTAGTCCGGCTACCTTCAGTTTTTGAATATTAATTTTTGGTCCGATTTACGCAAAACGAACTTACAGTATCTTGAAGTCTTGCAGTGGTATGCTTGGGTTTGGGTTTAATTTTGTTAATTATAGGATCCCAAGCAGATGGCAGCACCCAACCATCTTCTCTATTGATATTAGGATGTTTTTTAATTTCAATAGCCTCGCGTATCATCCTTGGTAGGAATCGGTGTTCTTTTGCGAGAATTTGTGGTTTATCAAATCTGATGTAATGGTAGGGACGATCTTGAACATGTTCACAGACTGCAGACTTCCCGGAGCGTCGGTGCTTCACTTCAGCTATATGTTCTTTCACACGGGTTTTTATGGATCTTTTTGTTTGACCTATGTAAGAGAGACTACATTCACAATCTAACTTGTACACTCCTGCATCTTGTAGAGATATATTAACCACTTGACGGATGGTAAAAATTGACTAATCTTCTTCGGCGGCTTGTAGTATGTTTAAATGGAAGCTCGCTTCAAAATGTAGCCAACCTTGTCTGTGATTTCTCTGAGATATGGTAGTACAGCAGGCACACGCTCGACTGTGGCCGGCTTCACTCGGTCACTGTGACGTAGGCGCGGGATCCGAAGCTTGTTGTCTTGCAACACTTGCTTGACATGCTGGAGCTCGGCGGCCAGATGTTTTCTGTCACAGATCCCTCGTGCTCTCTGAAACAAAGATTTACCCACGGTAGCTAACTGTGGTGGTGATGAGAATCACCATTTAAATATCGGTTGGTATGGGTCTTTTTTCTATACACGGTGTGACCAATAGTGTTATCAGGATTTCGAATGACTAAAACATCTAGGAAAGCTAAAGAATTATTTGCCTCTAACTCTATTGTGAATTGTATTTTAGAATTAAAAATAAGTAAAATCAGTTAAATAAACGCGATAGAGTCCGTAAATTTAGTTTTATTCAATTTGAATCATTCTAATATTCCAACTCAAATATCAAAAACAATGTATAACGTACAAAAATAATTTAGATTTTTGTGTAAGAGTACATAATACCTAAATTGTGACCCCTACTCCACAGTCTTCAAGCTTATTACTACGAGAAAGCGAATGAAAGTGAACGTGAATAAAACAAACCTCTGATTAAAAAAGATATTTGAAAAGAAACACGTCCTGCGGGCGATAAGCTAAGCCACTTATCCGATTAAATAGGACGAAGGAAGGAAATTTCGTGTTATCTTCGCGAAAGTAAAATCTTTAGACGCTGTCACGTAATACATGCTGCCACCTCAAATAACTTTATGACTACGAGTACTTACGTATTAATGCGTGAAATGCTTGTCGTAAGAAGCCGCAACATGTGATGCCTTACTTACTTTTAGAGGTTCTTATTAGTGTTATATCTAACATTTTAAATATAGAGTATAGTATAGGGCTAGAGTGACTGGCTTGACGTGGTAGAGCCACGCTGCAGCCAAGCTGCAACTATATTATAGTTATAGCACGAATGGGTTGGCTCGATCGGGGAAGCACCATGCTCTCACATAATACCAGTGTAAAATAGCAACTTAGTGGTGTTTCGTATGGTAAGAGTAGAGAACAGAAGACCTCTTTTTACTGAAAATAAGGTATTAAATATTAGTCCTCAGAGGTGACAACGCATCTGCATTTTGATTCTTGATCCTACGATAAACGTAGATGTCTATGAGCCACAGCATCCACTTACCATCAGGTGAACTGTTAGTTCATTTGTCACCCTTATTCTATATAAAAAGTACTGCCGAAAAGAAATCTAATGTTTTTGTCTGTTGATTGAAAACAATTACATGTTCTTACCACAACGTGCACATTTCTTGTTAAGTTTTGTTTATTTAGTAACTGCCGCATATAATGCTCAGGGAAGGGAATGCAGACAAACCGGACTGTTCCTTGGTTGACCCTTTTAACCAGAAACTGTTGAATTTTATACTTCTCCATATGCTAAAAATATTTTTTCATCGTGACATCTTGGTATTTTGCTTATTTTATTATTTTAATTTTGTTATATTTCTCTTGCGTGATTACTGATTACTTACTGAAAGCACTTTATAATATTCCTTCCTATACACGCTTAGCTGTGTAAAAGTATCCACATCCTATATCATCCGGGGGTGTCGTAAAAGATGACAAAAATGTACCAGGAAATAGGCAGCAGCATCTTTATGATAACAGCTTAATTAAAAAAACTGCGACTGTCAAACGGTGTGCTCTCTCATACCAATATCAAATAAAATAGCGTGTCAAGTTTACCAGGTCGTGGGAGCTTAGGAGTTCGTCTGGCTGGGAACTACTCCTAACCTATTTCTGCTGCCAAGCCTTGGCCTTGGCTTGAAGACACTACAGAGTCAGTATAATTACAGGACGTGGGGCATTCCATCTTAGTTCTGAAGACCTACACGCATCTATGGCTTTCTTTGCTTAAACGTAATTGCAGGCGTCCATAGTCTGCTTTTACCACCTACCATCAGAAAGACATTGAAGTATTATGGACTACGTACGTAGAAGAGACCACGAGATTTGTTTTTGTGCAACACGCGTTAGAAGCCCCCGGGCTCAAACTTAGTCCGTACCATAAAGAGGTCTTCTGTGCCTTCGAACAAGTGTCCCGCACTGTCGCGCAAATTTTGTTTACTATGTCGGTTCTAGTTTAAAAACATCTTAGGTTCTAGTACGTAGCACGTGTTACTACAATCCAAGTACACTCTATGTTCGTTTGTCGCATCAGTTTTATTTTAAAAAAACGACCGTTCTGGCAAGGCAAGCACAAACAATGTGGCCGATTAGCGTCGACGCTCACTGACGTGAGTATAGATCTCGAGGTGCCTGTTTCTTGTTAAAAAAAAACATTCAACTGTTGGTTACGTGTTAGATTTGAACGTGGAGTGTTGAGTCGGTTGGACTCGATTTAATCCTCGCTATTTATGGTAAGAGGCGATTGAACTATATGCTATTACGCTCGTTGTGATTCTGAGGAATTAGTAGAACACGCGCAAGAAATGCAGGCTTTCCTTTTTGAGTTAAGAATTTGACTTTATAAATTGTTACCGATGTGGTTATTTTAAAAAAAAATCAATTTGAATACCTTTTTTATTTTGCCGAATAACAAAAATTTTGGGTCTAATTAATAGAATCAGGCGTGACATTGCGAAAATCCATCATATTAAAAAAATAATAAAACAATTTTACGAATTTTATCGCGTTTAATTAACTTATTTTTAATTCTTGACGTTTCGGGTGCTTTACACCCGTGGTAACGGGGGGGGGGGGACTGATTGAGTTAGGATGTTTTTATAATTTCGGTAGCCTCGCGTGTCATCCTTGATAGGAATCGGTGTTGTTTTGCGAGGATTTGTGGCTTATCAAATCTGATGTAATGGTGGGGACGATCTTGAACATGTTCACATACTGCAAACTTCTCAGAACGTCGATGTTCACGTCAGCTATATGTTACCATTACATCAGATTTGATAAACCACAAATCCTCGCAAAAGTACACCGATTCCTACCAAGGACGATACGAGAGGCTATTGAAATTAAAAAACATCCTTATTTCAATAGAGAAAATGAACAGGTGCTGCCATCTGTTTGAGATCCTATAGTTAACAAAATGAAATCCAAATCTAAGCATACCACTGCAGGAGTTCAATATACTGTAAGCTCGTTCTAATTGTGTTCGAATGTAGCCGAGCTAACTATGACATTGGGACGTCCAACATCTCGGTCCTCTTCATCTCATCTCAGAGCAACTCCCGCCCTCCCAGGAATAGTGCACACGATTGAGGTAGGGCAAGGGGTGCTCTTAAAACAAAGTAAGACACTTCATTTAACTATGCGGATCTTAGCTACCTAAATTTTAATATCATTAACAACAGATAAATCACCAGTTCTTCATGTGCCTACTTACAAAACAAATGTATTGCTTAAATTACACGTAAGAATTTACATAATAAAGTTAAAGGCATAGTTGCAGCTTTTTTGAAATATAATTTTATCTGAATTAAGTTTATTGAAGATACAGTAAGTAAATAAGAAGTTAAGTCACAACCTTTATATGTGTCATATTGGACACAAGCCTACTCATCTTTATGAGGATTTTTGGGTGAAAACTTTGTGCCAATGCGTATTGACAGATAATACATATCTTAGACTTTTTTTTAATTTCTCTGTTATCTTGGTTATTCAAGTACCTCTGGGTGTTATACATTCTTAATATTGTATAAACTTGCACTCGGCGATACGTAGTCCGATGGTTGGAACCTACCATGACTGTCGTTGTCAACAATCGTGCAAAATCACTTTTTTATCTATCGAGTGTAGTTTTTTTATAGAATTTTTATAGAACTAGGGCGACAAACAAGCACAGAGATGCTGTGATTCATAGACACATCTGTCACCGATTGAGAATCAAAGTACTGATGTATTGTCACCCATGAGGGCTAAGATAGGACTTTGTAACTATTTTTATGAGCGCAGGGCGATACCCTTGAGTTGGTTGCCAATGATCCAACACTAGTTTGTGAAATTTTAGATCAGCAGTTTTGAATCCAGAAAATTCAGCACTTGTAGTCTGTGGTCGCAAAAGTCCGTCTACTAGCATGTGTCCTTTACAATTTTATACGTGGCAAAGCCTTGTTGCAGCTGAATTATGGTTGTAGCGCATATGTGTTGCTTCGACCGGGGAAGGAGACGCTCCCACAGCTGTGTTTCGTAGGGTGTGTGCAGAGAACCGGAGACCCTTTTTACTGGATACGAGGCAAATTTACTGGACACGAGGAAGACATTCCATCTTATACCTTAGGGGTGACAACGTATCTGTATTTTAATTATGGATCGAGGATAGATGTAGATGTCTACAGGCCATTCACTTACCATTAGGTGGGCTGCGTGCTGGCTTGCTACCACTACTTAATATTAAAAAAAAACAAGCTTACTATTTGTTATTGTGCCAGACGATTGTAAAGACTAGCAACACTCGGCTTCAGGAACTGAATATGTTGCGGCTGGCCTTTTCATGATTTCAAACTAAGGGACGAATTTAAAAATAAAATTAATTACAAAGATAATATTCAACAATTTGCAAGAACATTAATCTTGCTTTACAAAACGATATAACTCTATTATCATAATGGCTTAATGTTATTCAACATGAGCCACCTGTCAGCGTTGTCTATTCCAGTAGACATTTCTTAAGTTGTTTGAGAACAAGGCGGCCGACGCTCGAGCGACCTCACAAACGCGAGCTCCATTATATCCTCCCCAGAGCATCTGCTGACTGCCTCTACAACTTAATTAGGCATCTAGGGCTCATTTTTATTTCATTATTGCTCATATTGTACCTATATCTTAATATAACGCTGTTTAAATTCGATTCCGGGTGCTGTTATGACTTTTTGCTATTGTTTTTGTAATTTATCCTTTTTTATAGAATAAAACAAACGGACGCCATTACACCTAATCGTAAGTGCATGCTGTGACATATACAAAGGATATTTGTACATACACATTTACATTTATCCTCGATTAAGAATCAAAAAGCAGATGCGTTGTCACCCATGAGGACTAAGATGGAATACCTCGCTTCCAATAAATAAGTCTCCATTTCTCTACACTCACTATACAGCAGAATTAAGCTGTATCTTACGTTGGTATTCTTTGAGTGTGATCCTACTCCGGTCAAACTGATTCGAGCTACAACCATGATAAAGCTGCAGAGTGACTCTATCACGTAGGTATATCTATCTAGTACTTACTTGTAAAATGTTACTCTTTTCTACATACATATATGACTTCTAAATATAAGGAAGAAAGAATGATGACTAAAGGTTTATGTCACAATACATAAATATTGATTAAAAAAAAACTTTATCCCTTGCTAGGAGTTTCTCCTGTATACTGTGAAAACACTTTACTTAGATAATTTGCAAATAACAAATCGTGTCGGACAAATTCAGAACCGGAACAATGATATGTAAACCATGAAATACTAATTGCGTGGGGGATTCGAACTCGATGCCCTTTGAGCCGGAACTCAATGCTATGCAACTACGCTTCATAGTTGTCAACAGTGTGAAAAAATTATGTAGTTAATTAACTAACAAACGTCTAGATCACACATGAGCTACATGATGAATTACACGCATAGTGTAATAAATGTACATAAATGTATGGAATTTATGTATGGAAAAGCGCACTCTTTCCTTTTTATACTCCATCGTTACAGACTATTCTCTTTTCTACATGTAATTAGCCTATCTATTTCGCATTGGTTCTTTGAAATCCATTATTTTTTTCTAAACTGTGTAGCAAGAAATACTGTTTGTGTAAAAATACCAAACTTAGTGCAAAAAAATGAAAATTATAACGAGCTTGCATCAAGTATATGAGTATGAATGTTTGGTTTTATGATCCTTTTGTGCCTTAATAATTAAGCTGTTCTAGGTGATAATATTTCGTGAAATTTTATTGCAAGTTGCGATTGCTGCAATGGAGTCCTAAAGCTTACTCCAAATTAAGAAGGATAAAGGGATATTAACTTGGTTATTCAAACTAGAATACAATTGCCACCACGAGTCGTGAGCACATTTTTTATTGGTCGATATAACGTCGAACACACTGACGCTCAACGTGATTGGTTCGTCAGCCGACTCTCGTCGTCTATTGGGTGCGCATGTATCATTCGACTACCGTACACTTGAGAGCAATTTTATTGACAACTTTTTAATTAGTTTATTTTTGTTAATTGTAGTGTTACCTAGTTGTTAAATGTTGTTTGTGTATTTCTTGTTTTTAACTGTTTTTGATATTTGTTGTTGTTAATTTTTTTTGTTATAATTTGAGCATTCGGAATTTGGGCTAAATATGTAAAGAAGAAAGAATTCGGTGTTAAATAGACAATCCCGTCAAATGTTCTATTTAGTGTTTTGTTACATGAAATAATTAGATATTGCGAAAAACATGATAGACGTTTATAAACAAACTGCTAAGGCGACTAATCTCTACGTAGCTACTGTACGTCGTATAGTTAAAGGAATTAACGACTCAGAATTTGGAAAAAATGTCAGCGAAAATATTCAATTACGTAATAATTTTGGCGGACAGTGTACCTACGCTGGCGTAACCCCCATCATAGTTCATCTGTGCTTACCTTTCGTGCCGGCTAATTGCCGTATCTTGTATAATTTACAAGAGTATGTACGGTGCTGCTCAACAAAAATAATAACTCTTCTATTCTTTATTAAAAGGCCGGCAACGCACCTGCAATTTCCTTGATGTTACAGTTGTTTAAGTGCGGCGTTAGTCACTTACCATCACGTGAGCAGCGTGCTCGTTAGTCCCCTCTTATATTTTAAAAAAAGCAACTGAAAGAGGCGGGATGGACTGCAGAGAAGGAAGCTTACGGCTATTACTACGATGCGTCACTAATTTCTCTTCTACAAAAATGTACAGAATTTGCAACTTAAACGTAGTGATTATATCATGTTTAACTCGACATGCAAGTCTATACTTGTAGTAAGTCAGTTTTGACATTCTAGTCAAGTATATCAGTAGACAGTTTTTAGTTGACATTCTTGTTAACAAACAAATGAAGCATATTCTTAAATAATTCACTTACAATCCACATCAAAAGGATATAAAATGAAAAATAACAATTTCCAATGTCTTCCCGAGTTGGCAATTGAGAGCAAATTATAGTACTCGTATAATAGGACGACGTACCGACAGAAGTATCTTGTTAATAGTTATGCTCGCTCCGAGTGCTGCTTGAAACAAAGATTTCATATTTACTTTGAAGATATTGCATTGTTTGCTTTTAAATTTTAAATGTCAGAACAAATAGAATTGTTCCATAAATTCATAACTTCGTAAAAATTATTTTCTAAAAAGATATAACAGTACTTTACATGTCAAAAGTATTAATTTAGTGGGAATTTAAATTTTTTATTGGGAATGGTTATACCATTTAAGAATTAAAAAAAATTAATTGTCGAAATATATAACAAAAATAATCGATAAGGCAATAATCAAAGAAAAAAAAACATGTAATAATTTCTTATGTTTACGCAAAAACTATACTGTTAAATAAAACTAGTTTTTACGGATTCACGGCCATGATAACGCGGGGGGATGAGGTGTTCGATGTCCCAACCCAGATTAAAATTATTAATTTTTGTTCCGATTTACGCAGTATGAACTTAACAATCTCGAAGTCTTGCAGTTGTGTGCTTGGGTCGGGATTTAATTTTATTAATTATAGGATCCCACGCAGATGGTAGCACCCACCCATCTTCTGTATTGAAATTAGGATGTTTTTGATTTCAATAGCCTCGCGAATAATTCTTGGACGGAATCGGTATTCTTTAACGAGTATTTGTGGTCTATCAAATCTGATGCAGTGACGGAGGCGATCTTGTACGTGTTCACTTGAGACAGTTCACAGACTGTAGACTTACCGGAGCATTGATTCTTCACATCAGCTGTGTGTTCTTTAACGCAGGTTTTATTGATCATTTTGTTTTATGTAAGAAAGACCACATTGACAATCAAGCTTGTACATTCCTACATTTTGCAAAGGAATATTATACTTGATGGGTGGTAAAAATTGACTAATCTTCTTCGTCGGCTTGTAGTATTTTTAAATGGAAGCTCGCTTCAAGATGTAGCCAACCTTGTCTGTGACTCCTCTGACATATGGTAGTACAGCGGGCACACGCTCGACTGTGGCCGGCTTCACTCGGTCACTGTGATGTTGGCGCGGGACCCGTAGCTCGGCGGCCAGGTGTTTACTGTCAGAGATCCTTCGTGCTTTCTGAAACAAAGATTTAATCACGGTAGCTACCTATGAAGGATGGTGGTGGGTATAACCGATTAAATATAATAAGTAAAAAGTAAAGTTACAGCCTATATACAGCCTATATAAGCTCGTTCTAATTGTGTTCGAATGTAGCCGAGCTAACTATGACATTGGGACGTCCAACATCTCGGTCCTCTTCATCTCATCTCAGAGCACCTCCCGCCCTCCCAGGAATAGTGCACACGATTGAGGTAGGGCAAGGGGTGCTCTTAAAACAAAGTAAGACACTTCATTTAACTATGCGGATCTTAGCTACCTAAATTTTAATATCATTAACAACAGATAAATCACCAGTTCTTCATGTGCCTACTTACAAAACAAATGTATTGCTTAAATTACATGTAAGAATTTACATAATAAAGTTAAAGGCATAGTTGCAGCTTTTTTGAAATATAATTTTATCTGAATTAAGTTTATTGAAGATACAGTAAGTAAATAAGAAGTTAAGTCACAACCTTTATATGTGTCATATTGGACACAAGCCTACTCATCTTTATGAGGATTTTTGGGTGAAAACTTTGTGCCAATGCGTATTGACAGATAATACATATCTTAGACTTTTTTTTAATTTCTCTGTTATCTTGGTTATTCAAGTACCTCTGGGTGTTATACATTCTTAATATTGTATAAACTTGCACTCGGCGATACGTAGTCCGATGGTTGGAACCTACCATGACTGTCGTTGTCAACAATCGTGCAAAATCACTTTTTTATCTATCGAGTGTAGTTTTTTTATAGAATTTTTATAGAACTAGGGCGACAAACAAGCACAGAGATGCTGTGATTCATAGACACATCTGTCACCGATTGAGAATCAAAGTACTGATGTATTGTCACCCATGAGGGCTAAGATAGGACTTTGTAACCATTTTTATGAGCGCAGGGCGATACCCTTGAGTTGGTTGCCAATGATCCAACATTAGTTTGTGAAATTTTAGATCAGCAGTTTTGAATCCAGAAAATTCAGCACTTGTAGTCTGTGGTCGCAAAAGTCCGTCTACTAGCATGTGTCCTTTACAATTTTATACGTGGCAAAGCCTTGTTGCAGCTGAATTATGGTTGTAGCGCATATGTGTTGCTTCGACCGGGGAAGGAGACGCTCCCACAGCTGTGTTTCGTAGGGTGTGTGCAGAGAACCGGAGACCCTTTTTACTGGATACGAGGCAAATTTACTGGACACGAGGAAGACATTCCATCTTATACCTTAGGGGTGACAACGTATCTGTATTTTAATATGGATCGAGGATAGATGTAGATGTCTACAGGCCATTCACTTACCATTAGGTGGGCTGCGTGTTAGCTTGCTACCACTACTTAATATTAAAAAAAAAAACAAGCTTACTATTTGTTATTGTGTCAGACGATTGCAAAGACTAACAACGCTCGGCTTCAGGTACTGAATATGTTGCGGCTGGCCTTTTCATGATTTTAAACTAAGGGACGAATTTAAAAATAAAATTAATTACAAAGATAATATTCAACAATTTGCAAGAACATTAATATTGCTTTACAAAACGATATAACTCTATTATCATAATGGCTTAATGTTATTCAACATGAGCTACCTGTCAGCGTTGTCCATTCCAGTAGACATTTTTTAAGTTGTTTGAGAACAAGGCGGCCGACGCTCGAGCGACCTCACTAATAACGAGCGACTTCAAAAAACGAGCTCCATTATATCCTCCCCAGAGCATCCACTGACTGCTTCTACAACTTAATTAGGCGTCTAGAGCTCATTTTTATTTCATTATTGCTCATATTGTACCTATATCTTAATATAACGCTGTTTAAATTCGATTCCGGGTGCTGTTATGACTTTTTGCTATTGTTTTTGTAATTTATCCTTTTTTTATAGAATAAAACAAACGGGCGCCATTACACCTAATCGTAAGTGCATGCTGTGACATATACAAAGGATATTTGTACATACACATTTACATTTATCCTCGATTAAGAATCAAAAAGCAGATGCGTTGTCACCCATGAGGACTAAGATGGAATACCTCGCTTCCAATAAATAAGTCTCCATTTCTCTACACTCACTATACAGCAGCATTAAGCTGTATCTTACGTTGGTATTCTTTGAGTGTGATCCTACTCCGGTCAAACTGATTGGAGCTACAACCATGATAAAGCTGCAGAGTGACTCTATCACGTAGGTATATCTATCTAGTACTTACTTGTAAAATGTTACTCTTTTCTACATACATATATGACTTCTAAATATAAGGAAGAAAGAATGATGACTAAAGGCTTATGTCACAATACATAAATATGGATTTAAAAAAAACTTTATCCCTTGCTAGGAGTTTCTCCTGTATACTGTGAAAACACTTTACTTAGATAATTTGCAAATTACAAATCGTGTCGGACATATTCAGAACCGGAACAATGATATGTAAACCATGAAATACTAATTGCGTGGGGGGATTCGAACTCGAGGCCCTTTGAGCCGGAACTCAATGCTATGCAACTACGCTTCATAGTTGTCAACAGTGTGAAAAAAATTATGTAGTTAATTAACTAACAAACGTCTAGATCACACATGAGCTACATGATGAATTACACGCATAGTGTAATAAATTTACATAAATGAGGAGCTAAGCCCGGTTTTGTTGTAATGTAGCCTACATTGTATGGAAAAGCGCACTCTTTCCTTTTTATACTCCATCGTTACAGACTATTCTCTTTTCTACATGTAATTAGCCTATCTATTTCGCATTGGTTCTTTGAAATCCATTATTTTTTTCTAAACTGTGTAGCAAGAAATACTGTTTGTGTAAAAATACCAAACTTAGTGCAAAAAAAATGAAAATTATAACGAGCTTGCATCAAGTATATGAGTATGAATGTTTGGTTTTATGATCCTTTTGTGCCTTAATAATTAAGCTGTTCTAGGTGATAATATTTCGTGAAATTTTATTGCAAGTTGCGATTGCTGCAATGGAGTCCTAAAGCTTACTCCAAATTAAGAAGGATAAAGGGATATTAACTTAGTTATTCAAACTAGAATACAATTGCCGGCACAAGTCGTGAGCACACTTTTAATTGGTCGATATAACGTCGAACACGCTGACGCTCAACGTGATTGGTTCGTCAGCCGATTCTCGTCGTCTATTGGGTGCGCACGTATCATTCGACTACCGTACACTTGAGAGCAATTTTAGTGACAACTTTTTAATTAGTTTATTTTTGTTAATTGTAGTGTTTCCTCCTATGTTAATTGTTGTTTGTGTATTTATTCTTTTTAACTGTTTTTGATATTTCTTGTTGTTAATTATTTTTTGTTATAATTTGAGCATTTGGAATTTGGGCTAAATATGTAAAGAAGAAAGAATTCGGTGTTAAATAGACAATCCCGTCAAATGTTCTATTTAATGTTTTGTTACATGAAATAATTAGGTATTGCGAAAAACATGATAGACGTTTATAAACAGACTGCTGAGGCGACTAATCTCTACGTAGCTACTGTACGTCGTATAGTTAAAGGAATTAACGACTCAGAATTTGGAAAAAATGTCAGCGAAAATATTCAATTACCTAATAATTTTGGCGAACAGTGTACCTACGCTGGCGTAACCCCCACCATAGTTCATCTGTGCTCACCTTTCGTGCCGGCAATTATACAAGAGTATGTACGGTGCTGCTCAACAAAAATAATAACTCTTCTACTATAAGGCCGGCAACGCACCTGCAATTTCCTTGATGTTACAGTTGTTTATGTGCGGCGGTAGTCACTTACCATCACGTGAGCCGCGTGCTCGTTAGTCCCCTCTTATATTTTTAAAAAAGCAACTGAAAGAGGCGGGATGGACTGTAGAGAAGGAAGCTTACGGCTATTACTACGATGCGTCACTTTCTCTTCTGCAAAAATGTACAGAATTTGCAACTTAAACGTAGTGATTATATCATGTTTAACTCGACATGCAAGTCTATACTTGTAGTAAGTCAGTTTTGACATTCTAGTCAAGTATATCAGTAGACAGTTTTTAGTTGACATTCTTGTTAACAAACAAATGAAGCATATTCTTAAATAATTCACTTACAATCCACATCAAAAGGATATAAAATGAAAAATAACAATTTCCAATGTCTTCCCGAGTTGGCAATTGAGAGCAAATTACAGTACTCGTATAATATGACGACGTACCGACAGAAGTATCTTGTTAATAGTTATGCTCGCTCCGAGTGCTGCTTGAAACAAAGATTTCATATTTACTTTGAAGATATTGCATTGTTTGCTTTTAAATTTTAAATGTCAGAACAAATAGAATTGTTCAATAAATTCATAACTTCGTAAAAATTATTTTCTAAAAAGATATAACAGTATTTATACATGTCAAAAGTATTAATTTAGTGGGAATTTAAATTTTTTATTGAGAATGGTTATACAATTTAAGAATTAAAAAAAAATTAATTTTCCAAATATATAACAAAAATAATCGATAAGGCAATAATCAAAGAAAAAAAAAACATGTAATAATTTCTTATGTTTACGCAAAAACTATACTGTTAAATAAAACTAGTTTTTACGGATTCACGGCCATGATAACGCGGGGGGGATGAGGTGTTCGATGTCCCAACCCTGATTAAAATTATTAATTTTTGTTCCGATTTACGCAGTATGAACTTAACGATCTCGAAGTCTTGCAGTTGTGTGCTTGGGTCGGGATTTAATTTTATTAATTATAGGATCCCACGCAGATGGCAGCACCCAGCCCTCTTCTGTATTGAAATTAGGATGTTTTTGATTTCAATAGCCTCGCGAATCATTCTTGGACGGAATCGGTATTCTTTAACGAGTATTTGTGGTCTATCAAATCTGATGCAGTGACGGAGGCGATCTTGTGTACGTGTTCACTTGAGACAGTTCACAGACTGTAGACTTACCGGAGCATTGATTCTTCACATCAGCTGTGTGTTCTTTAACGCAGGTTTTATTGATCATTTTGTTTTATGTAAGAAAGACCACATTGACAATCAAGCTTGTACATTCCTACATTTTGCAGAGGAATATTATACTTGATGGGTGGTAAAAATTGACTAATCTTCTTCGTCGGTTTGTAGTATTTTTAAATGGAAGCTCGCTTCAAGATGTAGCCAACCTTGTCTGTGACTCCTCTGACATATGGTAGTACAGCGGGCACACGCTCGACTGTGGCCGGCTTCACTCGGTCACTGTGATGTTGGCGCGGGACCCGTAGCTCGGCGGCCAGGTGTTTACTGTCAGAGAACCTTCGTGCTTTCTGAAACAAAGATTTAATCACGGTAGCTACCTATGAAGGATGGTGGTGGGTATAACCGATTAAATATAATAAGTAAAAAGTAAAGTTACAGCCTATATACGTCCCACTGCTGGGCACAGGCCTCCCCTCATTTCTGAGAGGGTTTTAGGGCAAGGAAGTGTCCGCCACGCTGCCCCAATGTGTGTTGGCGAACTTCACATGTCTTCGAAATATTTTTTTTCCTTATGCCTCAGACATGCAGGTTTCCTCACGATGTTTTCCTTCGCCGCTGAGCACGTGGTAAATCAGCACTTAAAATTGCAATTAACAATTTCATTGGTGCCGGCGGGGATCGAACCCGGGTTACTCGCGTTCTATTATATTTACAGCGAACGTTAACCATCAGAGCTACCACGGCTAAATAGTTAATAGGATAATAGTTTTAAATATTTTTTCTATACACAGTGCGGCTCAAGGATTCCGAAAAAAGCTAAAGAATTGTTTAAGTGAGCCCATCGCCACACCATCCACTTGCTTGTAGAACTCAGGTACTCCACAAAAGGCAGCCAGATGTAAGAGGTAAACAATTCTATGTGAAGCCGTCCTATCAGTTTTTAGAAAAATTATTATCTTGTATTTATACATATCAATGTCCTCCTGCCCGAATTTAGGTCACGACCGTCAGCGTCAACGGAGATTGTTCATCTGCACAGTACAAGATTATAGCGTCTGAGTGTATGCGCGAGCACAGGTGCAGTCTATATTCCTCACTCCCGTTGTCGATGGTACGGAAATTCGACACGACCGGAGAGAGATCAGGAACAGTATGAATAGCTTTACATGCTTGTAAAGAGGCAAGGGGTTGTAACACCGTGAACTTTCTACTTGGAAATTTTTGACCTGTACCTGATCTGGAATTCGAACCCGGGACCTTATGATCAGCAATTAGTTTACAACCACTAGTCCAACAAGGCAGGCAGTATTAAAATAATACTGGGTATATAACGTCTCATAGCGCGAACTAAATAGATCCCAACTGGTTGCGTAAATGAACGGTAGGAAGTGTTATTATTTTATATTTCTTTAATAAGCAAATTAATGCAATGCAATGAACACACACATTAAGGTTTCGCTTTACAAACTTAAATTATCGACAAAGAGCCGGGAAATTGAATCTGAGGTCACGTAAATGGGACCCTTGCGAGGACCCTTGCGTCCTTATGTCACCACTAAGAGCCTCATAAGACCCGTCAGTGAGCGAGACGTACTTGAATGTTGAGCCTGAAGTGGAGCCCAATAAGTAGTGTTTGAATTACACACACACTAGTTCTAAGAACGTATTGATTTATTTAATAAAATGTACATTTGTGATTGATTATGTATATTTTTATAGAATAAATGTGACAAGCGAGTTTTTTTTACGTTGTAGAACTACGCTGCAGCTGTATTATGGTTGTAGCACGAATGGGTCGGCTCCACCGGGGTAGGACCACGCTCTCACAGAATACCAGCGTAAAATAGCAACTTAATGCCCGTTTAACCAAACCCGTTTTACTGGAATCGAGGGATTCCATCTTAGTCCTCAAGGGTAACAACGCATCTGTATTTTGATTCTTAATCGGGATAAATGTAGATGTCCATGGGCCACAGCATCCTCTTACCATCAGGTGGACTGTGTGCTCGTTTGTCACCCTTATCCTATAAAGAAAGTCAGTTCACTTAATAGTTATATGAATTTTGTGACTCATAAACACTTCTACATATATCCTCAATTAAGTATCAAAATGCAAATGCTTCAGGGGTAACAACACCCCTGAAGAGTAAGATGGAACGCCTCGTTTCGAGTAAAGCGTGTCTCCGGTGCTCTGCATTCACCGTGCGAAGCACAGCATTTTTCTGCTGTTTCACGCTGGTATTCATTTGTACACTTTCATATTTCTTTGAAATTTTATACGTGGTGGAGCCGAATACGATACGGATACGAATTTCTCCATGCTTTGGGGTCGACAAAGTACGAAGTATATTAAGTTAGACCATTTTCTGTCTCTCTCGCACACTCTCTCTCTCTCTCTGTGTTTGTCTGCGTGCGTGCGTGCGTGCGTGCGTGCGTGCGTGCGAGCGTGCGTGCGTGTGTGGCGTGCGTGCGTGCGTGCGTGCGTAGTAGATTTTTACCTACAAATTACATTCACCACAAATGCGTTCGGTCCGTAGTTGTGAATGACGGTGACATCTCCATTATGACGTTACACGCCAGTTTTCCCCCATTGATGGTTCAACGCCTTGTGGTTGTTGGCACAGATAAAGGCTACGATGTTGGTAGTCGCCCTCGGGCGATATGTTGCGAGGTTAGAAGCTTAAATGTGTGGAAACATCTTTGTTCGCAAAAAAACCTTAGTTTTATGATGCTAAAGCATCATCCCCTTAATGTTAGAAATAATTTAAGAATGTTATTTTATGACTTACTTAAATGAAATAAGTACTGTGTGGGCAGAAACCAGAATGTATAATTTCAATCATGATGATACAGAGCCCAGAGATACAAAGACGAACTACATGAACATCTTGAAAATGGTTATTCATGTTTTAATGTCATGTTACCCCTCAGCTCAATATAGGTTATTTATTTTGATATTACAGTCATAAGCTTCGATTTTATTTATACAGTAATATTTATATGTAATAAAACGTTAGCTGAAAAATTAAAAGTATATGGAGCACATACCTAATATGTAGCTCATCAAAACACATTGGGACATCTTAGTAGATTCATCTGTACTTCGTAGCCTTTTAGAAAGCCAGTCAGAATATATTCATTCAAAATTATCTTTCAAACAACACTTTTTGAAAGCCAAGAGAGCTTCGAAATCGCTTGAACAAGTCTGTACTTCGGAGAGACTTTGTGACAAGAAGTGAAAAGAAACTAACAAGTAGACTATTTTTCTATTAACAGTCACAATTTAACGCTATAAAATTTATATATACATACTCGTAGTTAAAAAAAATCGAAATTTTATTTAACTTTGCTAGAAATATACTTTTTATGTTACTTGTGATTGTACATGGTCAAACGTGGTAGAGCGATACGCTGCTGCTATACATAATACTGTATGGTTGTAGCAGGAATGGGTCGGCTTGCCCGGGGAAGGACCGCGCTCTCACACAATACCACCGTAAAGTAGCAGCTTCTTGCTGCTGTGTTACATATGGTAGGTATAGAGAACCGAGAAATTTTTACTATAAAAGAGACTTACCGTCTTGGTATTCAGGGGCTACAATAATCCGCATTTTGATTCTCAATCGAGGGTAAATGTAGATTTCTATAGTCCACAGCATTCGCTTGTCAGCAGAGAGACTTTATGCTCGTTTGTAGCCCTAATATTATAAAAAACACATGTATTTTCATATTCTCCATTATAATCTGTATACTTATCAGTATAAATATCCTATGGCGAGACCCGTTATCAACAGTGCACTTTAAGTAATGTGATGATGCTGTCACTATTCCATCGTTAGCTAAGTTTATAATAGCTCTTAATAGCTTAGAGTCCAGACATTAAACTTCATTAAGCGGAAACTAAAATTGTCCATCCTAACTAACTTTAAGTGTTAATTTACCACGTGCTCGGCTGTGAAGTATGTTCTCTAATTTTGAAACAGTCTACCAGGTGCATGGATGCGTTAATTAAGTTATATCTAATTAGCTTAGTTGGTATGGAATAATGGCCCTGCTCGTAACTCTAAGGTTAAGGACAGAAATAGGGACTTAATGAATTACCCGAATTTCCGCGCTCTGCTATAGGCGAATAATAATATTAGTGCTCGAGCACAAGGTTGAGGCACAGAATGTATAATAGTACAAGCTGAGGTTTTAACTCTGTGATACCAATATAAACATTGGTATACGTTTATTTTCAAAAATAAATATTTTTCTTATACATGTACAAACGTATTTGCTTCCATACGTTTCCAATCTACTGTTACTAACCACACTTGTTACAGTTATTGCTTATAAAAAAATTTACGCATAAAAATATCAATTGGTTTCTTTTTTTACATACTAGAATTACCATAATATATTTTAAATTGTAAAACAAATAAGAACATCTATATCATCATCATCATCATTACAGCCCTTCACAAGTCCACTGCTGAACATAGGCCTCCCCCAAGTAATGCCACAAAGCACGGTCCTGAGCCACCTGCATACATCGACTTCCTGCATGTCTTACCAGGTCGTCACTCCATCTAGTGGGGGGTCGCCCCTACACTACGCCTACCGGTACGAGGCTGCCACTCGAGAAACTTTCTTCCCCATCGGTTATCGGTTCTTCGAGCTATATGGCCGGCCCATTGCCACTTCAGCTTACTAATCCGTTGGGCTATGTCGGTCACTCTGGTTTTACTGCGGATATCCTCATTTCTGAGTCTATCACGCAGAGAAACTCCGAGCATAGCCCTCTCCATAGCTCGCTGAGCGACCTTAAGCGTCCTCATACGGCCAGCAGTGAAGGACCACGTCTCAGATCCGTAAGTCATCACTGGCAACACGCACTGGTTGTACAATCTAGTTTTTAGAGATTGAGGTATACCTGACGAAAAGATATGCCGTAATTTCCCGAACGCTGCCCAGCCGAGTTGAATCCGTCGATTGACCTCTCGGTCGAAGTTGGATTTACCTAGTCGGACTATTTGTCCCAGGTAAACGTATTCGTCAACAACTTCGAGCATAGTGCTCCCAACAACTACCGGCATAGGTGTGACATGGACATTGAACATGATCTTAGTTTTGTCCATGTTCATCTTAAGACCTATCCGTTGGGAGGCACTATTGAGGTCATTGAGCATAGTGCTTAAGTCCTCCAGCGATTCTGCCATAAGGACTATATCGTCGGCAAATCGAAGGTGAGTGATGTACTCGCCATTGATGTCAATACCGTATCCTTTCCAGTCCAGTAGCTTGAAAACGTCTTCCAATGCAGCGGTGAAGAGTTTCGGGGATATAACGTCACCCTGTCTTACACCTCTCTGCAGTTGGATAGGTTTCGAGCTCTGGTTCTGTACTCGGATAGCCATCGTAGCCCGACTGTACAAACACTTCAGCACTTCGATATACCGACAGTCAACTTGGCACCGCTGAAGGGACTGTAGCACCGCCCAAATTTCGACGGAATCAAAGGCTTTCTCATAGTCCACATACGCCAGGCAAAGTGGCAGATTGTACTCTTCAGTCTTCTGTACAATCTGCCGCAGGGTATGTATGTGGTCTATGGTACTGAAGCCTTTTCGGAAACCGGCTTGTTCGGGAGGCTGGAAGTCGTCAAGTCTGCGTGCGAGACGATTCGTAATGACTCTCGAAAACAGCACGTAGACGCGGCTCAGAAGGGAAATCGGTCTGTAGTTCTTTAAGAGAGCGTTGTCGCCTTTCTTAAAGAATAAGACCACCGCACTTCTGCTCCACGCCTCTGGAGTAGTGCCACCATGGAGGACGGAATTGAAGAGCTTCTGAAGGACTTCAAGTACCGGTGTTCCACCCGCTTTCAGAAGCTCCGCTGTAATTCCATCCTCGCCTGGGGCCCTGCCGTTTTTAAGGTGCTGGAGAGCCATTCTAATCTCGCTTAGACTGACGTCCGGGATATCATGGGAATAGTGTCGGATAAGACTTGCTCTTGGATCGTTACTCACACTTGCGTGTGGCTCCAACGATGATGTGTACAGCTGCCCATAGAACCTCTCAATCTCACTCAAAATCTCAGGTGTCCCGGAAACGATGTTGCCACACTCAGTCTTCAGCCTTGACAGTTGGCTCTTTCTGGCAGACAGATCTCTGGCAAAGACTTTGGAGCCCTGGTTCCGCTCGATCGCTTCTTTAATACGAGAAGTATTAAAGTTGCGTAAGTCTCGCCGTATGCGTTTGGAGATCTGTCTGTTCAGTTGCCTGTATGCTGTCAAATCTGTTGACGATTGCAGCCTCATCTCCCGTCTAACAGCCATGAGATTAAGAGTGTGATCGGAGAGTTTTTGTGTTCTTCTGCGGCGGGTCTTGCAGAACTTAGCTCCGACCGCATGGACAGTTTCCACGAGCTTGTCGTTCATATCGTCCACTGCATTGCAATCTTCTAGGCACTGGAAGCGGTTACGTAACTCGAGCTGAAAGGTTTCGGGATTCTGGATTAGAGCACGAGGGGGGACGGAGCGTTGACTTCATTAGACGAGACCTCTCCAACTTAACGTTTAGGTTCAGTGTGCCTCTAACCATTCGGTGATCGCTGCCAGTTTTCACCCTTGCGATCACTGAGACATCACTGAACAGTTGGCGTCTGGTCGTCATAATGAAGTCAATCTCATTTTTTGTCGAACCGTCGGGGCTCGACCAGGTCCACTTCCTGTGGGGCCGCTTCTGGAAGAAAGAGTTCATCATAAAGAGTCCCTCTTTCTCCATAAAGTCGGCCAGCTGCTGGCCCCTTCGGTTCCGTTGCCCTACTCCAAATTTCCCTACCTTCAGCTCACCGCTTTCTCTTGTGCCCAGTTTTGCGTTGAAGTCTCCGTCCGCAGAAGGTTTTGGAGGAATGTATGGCTCTGGAAATATCCTCATACATTTCCTCCACCTCCTCATCGGGATGTGCCGAGGTTGGTGCGTAAACCTGAATGACCTTCAGCGAATACCGTTTGGTGATTCTGAGTATCAGGTACGCGACCCTCGTCGACACACTCCCAATCTTTACAACGTTGTTGACGAGAGATTTGTGGACGATAAATCCGACACCTCCTTGGGGCAGATGGTCGCCCTCCCGGTGATAGAACAAGTTGCCGGACTCGAGGATTGCCGTGTCCTCCCCCTCTCTTCGGACCTCGGATAATCCAATAATATGCCAGCGCAACTTGTCTACCTCTTCTTCCAGCTCCAGTATCTTCTCGTCAGTCCTCAGGGTGCGTGCGTTATATGTTGCCAGGTCGAGTCGTCGTAGGTGGCAACCGAACCTCCACCGGAGATTCTTAGCACCCCCTGCCCCGCCGTTACCATGGTCGCCACCGTAGCCAGGAATAGCGGGGCCGCCGGGGACTGGGGGCCGTCTGTTTGTGTATTTATTCATTGGGGGGTATTTGCCATAGTTGCCACGCTTGGCGAGCGGGTTGGCAACCGCAGTTTTTTATTACGTCACAGTTGTCATCAGGAAGACGCTGCTGCCCATCTCCTGCCTGTCTCCCTCTGTCGCCTCTTACGACACCCACGGGAAGATATGGGGTAGTGGATATTCTTAACCGCCACTACACGGCACAGAACATCTATAATTCTATAAAAATAATTACATTAGAAGTTTTATTTTTTGATTTAATTTTACCCTTCAAATTACATAGTGATAGCTTAGGAACGACGGCCTTCCTGAAATATTTCATAGTAAACACAGTTTTGGCACAATCTCCAACTAGATAACAGTGTATGCCCGTATTGTTGGCGCTGTGCTCTACCACGTGTAAACTACGTAGCACCAGGTGGCTTCAACTCCTTAAACTTAATGGAACTAAATGCGTTAAGCACAAAGCGTCAGTAAATACTCTTGAACGGATCATTCAAGTAGTTTTCAGCAGTCTTTATAAAATTATTGTAATGAATAATATAGTTAAGATTATTTCTCAGATCCAATTATGGTGTACTTTGTAGCAAATTAAATGAAGTGGAGGTGCATTTAAAATGAGTTAATATCTTGATCGCTTGGTAGAGTAGGCAAATTAATATAGTTAAGACTTAAGAGGCGTTATAATTACTCTAAGGAATATCATCTACGATGCAGGGTGAGGTAGGGAGCCCTCAGATCACCTCTCATTTTTACCTCTTTATTAATTAGCTTGAGGAGCTCAGAAACACCAAACGTGTTTGTCATATCATTTATTTTAAAGAAGATAAGGTAGTAAAAATGTCACACTGAAACGTCTATACTAAAATATAACTTATATATATATATATTTTAATATATATATATATATATATTCCTATAACCTTTAAAAATCTCTAACATGATATGTGGTCCTTAGTAGGGTAGGTTAGTAGGTATGTGTGTAAGTGTGTGTTATTACAATACAATAATTTTAAATTTAAATTTAAAAATTATTGTATATAATTACTTCATTGCATAATGAAACTAAATACATTTTTCAAGTCTAAATCGCGGCTACATCCACTTTTATTTTATACGTATCTAAAATAATTTTTGTATGTTAAATATATCTAAAACAAAATAAAATTTCTGTCACATGCCCAACAAATTGTTAAGTCTGCAATTGCTCACCGGTTTAATTTCGTTGCCAAAAGTGCTAGTTACTCGGGCGTTTAACTTGCGAGCCAAGCCTTCTTTTACTAACTAGTACGTCAACATTTTATTGCCTATTTTAAAATATATGTATGTACTTACATTATTTTTCTTACAACGTGAACAGCTAAGGGAATCATAGGCTTAACCATTTTTATTTAATAACAGATTTATATCGCCCTAAGTCATGAGCAAAGCATATAATATAATTTATTCTATGTATGGTAACCATGGTCCAATTGCTTCTCTTACAATACAAGTGTAAGCAATTGGACCATGGTTATGAAACGAGATGCAATAGATACCACTTCTTACCTTTGGAAAAAAGACGGCAACTCTTCGATATTACGTATCTATTAAACATTGTCGGAGGCATCGTTGATTGCCCTGCTTTGCTGGAAAAAGTAAGCATCTGGGTTCCGCGCAGATTACCAACTAGACGTACTCAACCAAACCAACAAAAATTATTGTTTTGTTTACATGGCATCTTTACATTTAAATTTTTGAAAAATGGCTTTGTCGAAATGTCCAATTTGTATTCATGTAACGTATGTATGTTGTTGGTGTACCAAATAAAATAAATAAATAAAATATAAATAATCTATTTACTGCTGGCCTTATGAGGCAGCTGACGGTCGGTCAGCGAGCTATGGAGAGAGCTATGTTTGAAGTTCCTCAGCTCGATAGACTTCTTAATGAGAATATTTGCACTGGATGGAGCAACGACCCGGTAGAAACCTACAGGAAGTCGACGTCTGCAGATGCGGCTCGGGACCGATTTGTAGCACTCCTTGGGGAACCCCTACATTTTCAGCACAGTACTTGTGAAAGGTTGTAATGATGATGATGATTATATATTATACTCACTATTTAAATATAATAATATTCGGTACAAAGAAATGTTGTTTATATTTACGATATTTGCTATTCAAGAACGTAAGTTTGTGTCTTTTTATATTAGAATTAAGTCAGTAGCGTGCGTTTGAGAATATTCCCCGATACAAGCGGTGTTCTGCGGTCGCTGGGCGACATGCACTTTATTTCTTCTTTGAAGCTTTGGGCGGAACAGTAACTACTCCTTTATTTATTATTGTCCTAGTTTTCAGTACACGAAGTACTCTTTGAAATAAACATGAAAGTAATTGGTACGCTTTCAAAATATTTATGTAAAACTACTTTTACGGATTTTATCGCGTTTTATTTATATTAATTTTAATACCCGATGTTTCGGGTGCTTTACAGCACCCATGGTCACGGGGGACTGAGGTGACTGACGTCCCGATATCAAAGTTAGCCCGGAGTACCTTCAGCTTTTTAATTATTGTCTTTGGTCCGATCTACGCAGAATGAACTAACTGTATTTTGAAGTCTTGCAGAGGTATGCTTGGGTTTAGTTTTAATTTTATTAATTATAGGATCCCAAGCAGGTGGTAGTACCCAGCCTCCTTCTCTATTGAAATTAGGATGTTTTTTAATTTCAATAGCCCCACGTATCATCCTTGGTAGGAATCGATGTTCTTTCGCGAGGATTTGTGGTCTATCAAATCTGATGTAATGGTTGGGGCCATCTAGAATATGATCGCAAACTGCAGACTTCCCGGAACGTTGATGCTTTTCGTAAGCTATGTGTTCTTTTATGCGGGTTCTAGTTGATCTCTTTGTTTGCCCTATATATGAGAGACCACAATCACAATCAAGCAGGAGTGTACACTCCTGCATCTTGTAGAGGAATATGATTGTAGAATGTTCTAATAGAAGCTCGCTTCAAGATGTAGCCAATCTTGTCTGTGACACCTCTGACATATGGTAGTATAGCAGGCACACGCTCGACTGTGGCCGGCTTCACTCCGTCACTGTGACGGAGGCGCGGGACCCGAAGCTTGTTGTCGTGCAGAACCTGCTTGACGTGCTGAAGCTCGGCGCCCAGGTGTTTGCTGTCACAGATCCCTCGTGTTCTCTGAAACAAAGATTTGCCCACGGTAGCTAACTGTGAAGGATGATGGTGAGATTCACCATTTAAGTATCGGTTTGTATGGGTCTTTTTTCTATACACAGTATGACCTATGGTGTTGTTAGGATTTTGGATGACTAACACATCTAGGAAAGCTAAGGAATTATTTGCCTCTAACTCCATAGTAAATAGAATTTTAGGGTTTATGGAATTAAGATGTTCTAAAAATGCAGTTACTTTGTCTGATGGTAAAATTGTGAAAGTATCGTCTACGTACCGCTTGTAGAAACTTGGGGTAACAGGTGCAGTAAGGAGGGCTTTCTCCTCAAAGTCTTCCTTGAATATAGCGGCGACAATGGGAGATACAGGTGAGCCCATCCCAAAACCATCTACTTGCTTGTAAAACTCTTCCTTCCACAATAGATAACCAGATGTAAGGCAATGTCTTAGTAGTACTGCATATTCTGGTGGCATGTTATTTTCATCTAGTTTCCTGGTTATAATTGATGCAGTCTTCAACAGGTAAGCATGTAAATAGAGACTGAACATCAAAACTGACCATGGTTTCATTGTCAGCAAGACGTAGGTCTTTTATCTCACTGAAAAAATGGTATGAATCCTTAGTATGTGCTCTTGTGTGTCCTCTCAGTGGTGATAATATTTTGGCTAAGTGTTGAGCCAATCTATACGTTGGCGAGTCAGTCACTTCAGTCCCCCGTGACCATGGGTGCTGGAAAGCACCCGAAACGTCGGGTATTAAAATTAGTATAAATAAAACGCGATAAAATCCGTAAAAGTAGTTTCAATCAATGTATAGTGTTCGCGTAAGTATAAGAAATCATTATATTTATGTAAATTGTGAAAGTATTTGCCCGTCATCGTAATATTTGCGAAACATACCATTTTGTGTAAAAACGAAGTTAACGGATTTAATTCTATTTATCTTGTACCTCTAATTTATTTGTGTGTTTCGTATTTCATTCAATCTTCCTTGCTTTCGTGCTCGTCTGATGTTTTCATGTTTATTCATTTATGACTGTCTGACGAGTTACTTCAACATTTTTAATGTTATTACGTGAAAACAGTTAAGAGTTGGAACACGCCACGTTTTGAAAACGCCTCAAAATTGTAAATACTTTGCTTTTGTAAGAAAAAAGTTTTTAGTAGGAAATTAAATGTTTGTTGTGCTTTTTTAATGTGTTTATTATTGAATACTAAATTATTGAAGTAATATTATTGAATTAAAACGACATCCAGAAAACCTTTATTTCGGTTCCTTTACATTTTATAACTTCTTTAACGGATAGAGTATAATAGTATTCCTTACGCCGAAAGTAGTCAGATAGTAACAAAAATTGAAGTAAGTGCAAATGTCGCTAGAAGTCACTAGAATATTTTTTATCACTAAACATTGAATTAAACTCCCTATCTCAACAAAAAACTCGTTAGATTTAGCGACAAAGTCGCTAAAGTGGCAACACTACATGTATGAATATCTATAATCCCATACTCTCGGGTCGTCAGAGGTGATAGAGGGAAACAAACCAGGAGATGTGTAGCAGCGTGCGGTTGCCAGCCGGCCTGCCGGCGTGCCAGCTATCGCAGTTGTCCTCTTATGAAGCAATGTTTGAGGGACACCCACGTTCAGCGGTGGCCTTTGGATAGCTTTGATCGGATACTTCAATGGAAAGTTAGCACGTGATCAATCGCCTGCTGGAAAGACGAGGCCGCGGGTAGAAACAATCACGAATGAAACTCTCACTGTATATGTATTATTCGCTTAGCTTTTTTCGTCAATCAGCGAGCTGCAAAGCTCACGGGGTTATGTTTCATTTAAACCCCGCTCTTTTATGATAAAGTAATAATATGTGTTGTGCAGCATGGCGACACACGCTAAGTCGGTAGCCTTTTCCAGTATTCTATGACTAAAACTTACAAAGTTATACGCGTTTTCAGTGGGCGTCTAAGAAAGAACAACATCTAATCTCTTTTGTAATTTCAGAACATTTTCAAAAATCTTTGAATTACAGTCTATAATTTATGTAGTTGGATGCATTATATTTCATTGATCTACGGATCGGATATGTTTTAAAAGACGTCTCGCACCTGTGACGCTGATCAGCAGTCGCCGGTCTGAGATATTTAACTCTTCCAGCAAAGGAGAAGGTAATACTCGTATAACCATAATAATTTTCTGGAACTTTCTACGGTCGCTTTTTACGACGCCCACGAGACAAAGTGGGCTGACGTATTTTTTGCAGCGTCAGAAAATACCCCGTTAGTACTATTTCGATTAATGATATTTTCATTTATGTAATATCTTTATAATTCGTTTATTTGAGAGATGCTTCCTAGCAAGATTATTTTTTTAATAGGAAGCTCTAATTACGTGAAATTGTATTGTTCTTAGTTACCGTAATTCATTATTTCGTATTATATTTTAACGTGTGGTGGTGGTGTTAGAATATCCACTACCCTGTATTGTCGCGTGGACGTCGTAAGAAGCAACAGAGGTAAAGGAAACAGGAGACTTGCAGCAGCTTATTTCAAAATTATATAAGAATATCCACTACCCTGTATTGTCCCGTGGACGTCGTAAGAAGCAACAGAGGTAAAGGAAACAGGAGACTTGCAGCAGCTTATTTCAAAATTATATAAGAATATCCACTACCCTGTATTGTCCCGTGGACGTCGTAAGAAGCAACAGAGGTAAAGGAAACAGGAGACTTGCAGCAGCTTATTTCAAAATTATATGAGAATATCCACTACCTTGTATTGTCCCGTGGACGTCGTAAGAAGCAACAGAGGTAAAGGAAACAGGAGACTTGCAGCAGCTTATTTCAAAATTATATAAGAATATCCACTACCCTGTATTGTCCCGTGGACGTCGTAAGAAGAAACAGAGGTAAAGGAAACAGGAGACTTGCAGCAGCTTATTTCAAAATTATATAAAGCTGCGGTTGCTAACGTGCCCCCAAACATGGTAACTATGCAAAATCCCTGCTATGAAACATGCTATGGGGAAGGCTTATGTTCATCAGTGGACTTTTATAGGCTGTTATGGATTTAAAGATAACGTAATTATTATATATTTTATACAGTATTTAAAAAATATAAACAAGCTTTAATGACTTGAACTTTAGTATAAAGGATACGATTGTACAGAGGTTGTAAATCGCGACCGGTGGGGTTGACAGCGGCATCGATCGCTTTCGCGATAAATTAATTGTGGTTGTAATTCAACCTGCCTGACACACTCGCACCTCGCACGAAGGAAAAAAGCCCTACTTTGTGCTTTGTGTTTGGGTAAAAAAATTGTGTTCTTGTTTCTGTAAATTAGACTTATGGCAAAGTGAAAGTTATTGAAATATTTTCAACAAAAAAAATCGCCCAATGTGGAGCAACGGGTAGAGTCCCATGTCTGACATAAATATCTCAGTAAATGCAACCACGTAACTGATCTTTAACTTGATAAAATGAATTTGTTAGAAATACAATAAATGAAACTCAAACGCAATAATTGAAACTTTTGAAGGTTTAGACATATAAATGAAATATGAAAGCGTTTATCTATAATTTGTCTGATGTCTGTCCGTCATGGTCCTGAACTGATTGTAATGTAACTGCACTAACAAACAGAGATTAATTCCCTAGAATCTAAGCTTTAAAAAAAACCGAAAACTTGATAAAAATCTCACCAAGACCACAAAAATGGTTCGTAGCCTGGCGAAGCCAGGGCGCGTCTATAATTTTTATTTTATTAGGTTTATATTATTCACTGCAACCGCAAAGGTATCTCGGCAAGTTTTATTTTAATATTATCAAAGTAGCCACTGAGGTTCTTGGCAAGTGTGATCGTTCGCCTTCTCACTGTATTCGTTATATGGCTGCTTTTAAAAATACTCCCAAAGCGAGATAAGAGCCGGTGTACTATCTCGTGCCGTTTGATACGGGATCACCTTTTAAAGAGGTACCGAACGATCACATCGGAACATAGTCGATTATTTCACGCGGGATTTTATGGATCTTTTTGTTTGTTCTATGTAAGAGAGATCACATTCACAATTTAGCTTGGACACTCCTGCATTTTGTAGAGAAATATTACACTCGATGGATGGTAAAACGTGACTAATCTTCTTCGTTAGCTTTTAGTATGTTTTAATGGCAGCTCGCTTCAATATGTAGCCAATCTTGTCTGTGACTCCTCTGAGATATGGCAGTACAGCAGGTACACGCTCGACTGTGGCCGGCTTCACTCGGACGCTGTGACGTAGCCGCGGGACCCGAAGCTTGTTGCCTTAAATACTATCTTAAATTATTTATTACTGAAATATAGCAATTTTTTGTACCTTTAAAGACGATTTCTCATTCGTTAGATTTTTTTTAGAATAAGGGTGACAATCGAGCACACAGTCCACCTGATGGTAAGTGGATGCTATTGTCCAAAGACATATAAATCTATCCTTGTCAAAATGCAGATGCGTTATTACCACTGAGGACGAAGATGGAATGTATCGTTATCACTAAAAGGGTCTCCGGATCTCTACACTCGCCGTACGAAACACATTTTGCTACTAATTTACCCAGGTGATAGGGCATGGTCTTTCCACTACAACGATATAGCTGCCGTATGACTCTACCACGTACAAGATAAAAGTTATCCGTCAAATAAATTACAATCCGGGTCAATATAAAGGTGAAAAAATTCAACCATGTATTTCATAGTATAATTTATCCTAAGAATAATTTTATATGATAATTAATTAATCTTCTCATAACTTCTAGCGTGGCTTTCATGACATTTAAACGGTAATTAAACGTCGGTTTTAAACAAAAGTGTTCCAACTTTTATTTTTGTTTTGACATTTTTGTTTTAAACAGTAATTATTACGTAACTGTAATAACTCTAGCGATTAAATCAATCGTTACAGAATCCACGTCTGTTGTTTATATAATACTTAATAATATTGCAGTGATATTAATCAAACTGGCTGGCCATTGCTATGAATTTATTGCGAGGATTAGTTTACTTTAGCTAACCATTATGCATTTAAATACTATTTAATTAACGAGAATAATAAAGAGTTGACTTGGTTTGAAACTTACAATAAAAAAGCGGTGATGAAATGAATGCATGCAACACTGCGAGTCGGAAGGAACCGCGCCATTGTTACCTTGTTTTATGCATATAAAATCTACGATCGCTTTATCTTTCTTTTACTCTAGATAGTAAAAAAATAAAACATGATTTGTTCGTCGTATTGAGGCTGAAAATTTACCGATAAAATTCATGTGATGATCATAACAGTTCATTTTATAAGTTGTTTGTATGAAACACTATGCTTAAAGTCTAAATTCAATAAAAATATATTACACCCATGTCTATTTTATATGACAGTAATACGTTGTAAAGCACCCGAAATGTCGAGAATTAAAAATTAAAAATTGTACTCGATTATGTCGGTAAAATTAGTTTTATTTATGTACATATACGTTGTAAAGTTAAAATTTTAATTTGAAAAAGTTTGAAACATTCTGCTAAAAGTTGGTTGTTGAAAAGTAGTTCTATATAAGATTGAAAAGTTTGACAACCTTTAAGTTTCTCGGATCGTACTTCACGTGAAAGCTGGTCTATAATTTAATGCAATTAATTTAAGTTTTAATTATTTCCTGACACGAGGGAAAGATTGCTGCAGCTATATATAATATAATGTTATAACACCAATGGTTCGACTTGACCGGGGAAGAACCAGATTCTCACAGAATACCAGCGTAAAATAGCAGCTCAATGCTGTTGCTTCGTATCGTACTCAGTATAGAAAATCAGAGATCCTTTTTTACTGAAAAAGCTGGACTGTGTGCTGGTTTTTCACCCTTATTCTAATGAAAAAGTAAGGTTCAACGACCCGAGGCGTTTTTCTGGAAGATGCCGGTCACTCATAATAACGATAACTGTTATATTATTAATGTTTAAAAAATTTAACTCGATAAAATCCGTCAAATTAATTTTATTTATGTATTCGTTGTAAAGTAAAATTTTTAATTTGAAAAAAAAAACGTGTTGATCTACAACGATTATTACACTCACAGACCAGTAAATGTGGTTTGAGCTTTATGTTAGTTCTGTGTATAGTGAATGAAGGTTTGTCGTAATCTAGGTCAGGCAGCCGGAGCCAGGAGTAAAGCCGCGCCTGGTTCGTGTCGGCACAGATGCACTCGCACCACGCGCAGCCCATTAGCGTTGGAGGGGGACCAACTTGTATTTAGAGCTAAAGCGCGGGCACTTTGGCAACTGTCTACTGATATTGGTCTAAATTGCAGCATTTAGCAGTTGCGACAACCGCTTAGCAGAGCCTCGTAACTGAAAGTACTTGAGTTTGTAATGATAATTTAACTATTCCATTTTACGTTTACTGTTTTTACGCAAAGACTATTAGCTCGTTTACTAATGTTATATTGTAAAAAGAAGCACGTCAGAGTTTGTATTTATTTTGTTTTATCATTTAAACCAAAATTAATATCTAATCATAGAGAGGGTACTAATAGACAAAAAGTAGATTCGTAGAATAAGGCTACACAGATGTACGTTTAGGCAGAATAAGATACTATTATTAATCTATCAGTTCGATTATCCAAGCACATTTTTATATATACTAAGTGCAATTGTAAAATGTATTACAAACTGTTCATTTAACTACTGACTACGTAATACGTAAGAATAAACGATACAATATTTTAAATCTAGGATCCAGACTCAAGTAAGTCTCGAATATCACCGCCTTTTGGAATAAAACCGCCGATTTAATAGCGTTTAATTTAAACTTTTTTAATTCCCGACGTTTACATCGCCTATAATCCTAATGATAATCCGGGATAATGAGCATCACGACGGAGGCTACAATTTTAACAAACTACTTTATTGCTCAGTCTTAAAAGTCACTTATTGCAGCGCGCCGACTGAACTTCTGATATCTCGATGTAGTGAGGTAATAACTAAGTTGTTCATCAAACGTCCGTGTTCGCGAAGGTCTCTAAAACACACTCTCACAAAAACCAGTGTAAAATAGCAGCGTAATGCTGCTGTGTTTCGTATGGTGAGTGTAGAGAACCGGAGACCCGTTTAACTGAAATCAAGGCATTCCATCTTATTCGTAGTTAGTGGGCTCCAGGTCCTTCAAAAGAGTCATTGCCAAGGCAAAGTCAGAGCACATAGGCAGAATTGGCGAGAAACTAGTTCGCCTTCCTTCTGGAACCCGTGCATTCTGGTCTCTTATCAAGGCTGTTCAGGGGAATTTCTGTCAGCAATCTCTTTCATCTCTGCGGAGGGAAGACGATTCACTGGCCCATGCCACAAAGGAGAAAGCCGATCTGATGGGCTCTTTTTGCATCCAACTCGACTCTTGATGACGGGAGAGTACGCCGACCATCCCATGGTGTGAGTGCTGCATGCCGGGTGCGGTTCACACAGCGCTCGGTTCGCAAAACACTCACCTCTCCCTGGACATCCACAAGTCGAGTGGGCCTGACGGTATCCTACGCAATTGTGCTGAGAACGTGTGCTCCAGAGTTGGCACCGGTGTTAACTCGTCTTTTCCAGTACTCCTAATCTCTAGGCGTAGTCCCAAAGTCATGGAAGACGGCTTTCGTCCATCCGATCCATAAAAAAGGCGACCGCTCAACTACAGGCCCATCGCCATCACCTTCTTGTTCTCCAAAACAATGGAATCCATTGTAAACTGCTAGCTTATGAGGTACCTTGAGAATCACCAGCTGATTAGTAGTCGTCAATACGGTTTTCGTCGTGGTCGATCAACTGGTGACCTTCTGGTCTACCTGACTCATAGATGGGCGGCGGCAGTAGAGTCCAAAGGGAAGGCATTGGCCGTTAGTTTAAACATTGCAAAGACCTTCGATCAGGTTTGACACAAAGCGCTTCTTTCGAAGATCCCTTGTTATGGGCTTCCCGAGAAATTGTGCAATTGGATCACCAGCTTTCTTGCAGATCGGAGCATCAAGGTCGTTGTAGACGGTGCAAGCTCCGATTACAAGCCTATTATTGATGGTATTTCACACAGCTGCATGCTATCACCAACACTGTTACTTCTGCATATCAATGATATGTTGCAAACCCGTAACATTCATTGCTATGCAGATGACAGCACTGGTGATGCTCTGTACACCGGCCATGCCAATATTTCTCAGGAAAACGTCGCCGAGTACCGGGACAAACTTGTGTCTGAAGTCCAGTCATTGCTGAACAAAGTCTCGGATTGGGGGCGACTAAAGCTAGTCCAGTTTAACCCTCAGAAAACACAAGTTCGCTCGTTAACCGCTAAAAAGAACCCCTTTGTCGTATCTCTTCAGTTTCAAGGCACTCCCCTTCTTGCCTCAGCCAGTATCGGAATCCTCGGCGTCGACATATCGAGTGACGTGCAGTTTTGTGGTCACTTGGAAGGGAAGGCCAAATTGGTCTCTAAAAAGCTTGGCGCGCTAAGCAGAGCGGGACAGTATTTCATTCCGACACACCGCCTGCAAATTTACAAGGCGCAGGTTCGGCCGTACATGGAATACTGTTCCCATCTCTGGACTGGGGCTCCTCAGTGCCAGCTCCTTCCACTTGACCGCATCCAGCTTAGAACAGCTCGAATCGTCGACGAGCGAGCGCTGTCCGATTAACTCGATTCACTGGCGCTGCGAAGAGATGTTGCATCTCTTTACGTATTTTATCGCATCTATCACGGAAAGTGCTCTGAGGAATTGTTCGGATTAATCCCAGCCGCCAAATTTCATGAACGCACTACGCGGCAAACCTCTCGATACCATCCACACCACCTGGATGCTTGGAGTTGGCGTTCCACCAATGTATGTTTCACTGGAAGTTTTCTTCCGCGTACGACCTCTCTGTGAAATAATTTACCACCGGCGATTTTTCTGGACCGATACAACCTGCGGATCTTCAAAAGTAAAGCTTACTCATTTCTAAAGGGCCGGCAATGCACCTGCAATTCCCCTGGTGTTGCGGTTGGCATGGGCTGCGGTAGTCACTTATCATCAGGTGAACCGTATGCTCGTTTGCCCCCTCTTCTATAAAAAAATCTTAGTCCTCAGGGGTGACAACGCATCTGCATTTTGATTCTTAATCGCATTAGATGTCTATGGGCCACAGCATCCACTTACCATCAGGTGGACTGTGTGCTCGTTTGTCACCCTTATCCTATAAAAAAAGACTCCTAATTATAACATTTTAAGCAATGCCTTATTATTTTAAATCCATTATGTCTGCTTTTGTTAAGAACGATATCCAATTTTTCATTTTTCAAAAGAAATAATATACCTACACTCAATGCAATATCTTGTTAAAAACCTCAACTAAGTTTAAAGTTATCTGCTACAATCCGGTTGTTGAAAATTAATTCTATATAGGATTGAAAAGTTTTAAAACCTTTGAGTTTCTCGGATTTTACTTCACGTGAAAGTTGTTCTATAGTATAATGCAATTAATTTAATTTTTAATTATTTCAATTCACGGCCGGTGAATAAGGAGAGTGAGTAAGAAAACTGGTGATCCAAGCACAATTTCTCGGGAAGCCCATAGGAAGGAAGCTTCGTAAGTAGCGTTTTGTGCCAAACCCGATTGAAGGCCTTCGCTATGTCCAAACTAACGGCCAACGCCTCCCATTTGGACTCTACTGCCTTCGCCCATTTCTGAGTTAGGTAACCTAGAATATCACCAGTCGAGCGACCGCGACGGAAACCGTACTGGCGGTCACTAATCAGCTGGTCATCCTCAAGGTACCGCATGAACTGGCTGTTAATAATAGATTCCATTATTTTAGAGAAAAGGTGAGAAGTGAAAGTGAGAAGGATGTGATGGCGATAGGCCTATGGTTGGACGGATCAGAGCGGTTACCTTTTTTTAGGGATCGTGTGCATGAAGGCTATCTTCTATGATTTCGGGACTACGTTCAGGGAGTAGGAGTACCGGAAAAGACGCGTTAAGACCGGTGCCAAATCTGGAGTACGCGTCTTCAGTACAATAGGAGCGACGCAATCAGGTCCACTCGACTTATTGATATCCAGGAAGAGGAGTGCTCTGCGCACCGAACGTTGGGTTAACAGCACACCCTGCATGGAACACACACACTTCGGGATGGTCGGCGGTGTGTTCCCCCCGTCATCAAGAGTCGAGTTGGACGCAATGAAAAAGCCCAGTAGATCGGCTTTGTGCTTTGCGGCATGGGCCAGTGAGTCATCCAAAAGTTGCGGTTCCCAACCCAACTGTCAAGCGTAGCAACTATAGCAAAATCCTTTCGATGAGGCAATCTATGGCAGAGGTTTATGTTCAACAGTGGACCTTTAAAGGCTGTAATGGATATATGGATGGAATTTTCTTTTCCCTCGGCCTGTGAAATTCCGCTGCTAGACATCTCCTTCCGTGGCAGGGAAGATTTGCCTTGATGCTGCAAGCAGATTGACGCATACAGTGCAAAATATTTGACGCTACTACCTGTATTTAGTCTGTGTTTTCCTCCACGCATGGTTTGAACGAGATGGGAAGCCATCAGATCTTTATACCGTATCTTATAGTCGCCTCTTACGACACCCACGACACGAAATGGGGTGGAGGTATCCCTTGCTTGTGGTCCTTATATGTGGTGGCCGATACTCGTATATATTATATTCATCGAACAGTTTTTATATACATATATACGAATATAAACAAATTTTAAGGTAGGAAATTAAAAAAGTCGACTTCGTATAAAAGTTAACTAAAAAGAAAAAATGTTATGCACTTTGTTACTTCCACAACTACTTTATACGTGGTAGCGCCACGCTGCAGCTATATTATGGTTGTAGCACAAACAGGTCGGCTTGACCGGGGGAGGACCACGCTCTCACAGAATACCAGTGTAAAATAGTAGGTGTTTCGTATGGTGAGTGTAGAGATCCGGAAATCCTTTTTTACTGGAAACGGAGCATTTCATCTTATTCCTTACGGGTGACAACGCATCTGCCTTTTGGGTCTTAATCGAGGATAAATGTAGATAGGCCACAGTGTTCACTTACAATCGGATGGACTATGTGCTCGTTTGTTACCCTTATTCTATAAAAAAATATTAATAATCTAACGACAACCCATACGTTAAATTAAATTCCATCAAGCCGCTTAGGGTAAAAGTGTGCCAAAGAAATAGACATACATACACACATATGTATGTATGCCTATTATATGAGGGTAATGTTTTACATCTCGTAAAACATTACCCTACTTTTGGGATAAAACGCGAGTAAAACGGAGAACACGTGCCTATTAGTGCGTCAGAAGGATCTGTTCAAAATAAACATTGTTTCGCTGCATCCCACAAAGCATGTCATGTCGATTAGTGGTCTACATTATTAGGGAGCTCTAAAAATCTGCATCCAAGGTCTTCACTAAATAACTAATTGTTTTACGTTCTGCGTATATGCCTACAAAAGTATGTAAATGGCAGAAATGTAAGAAAAAGAAAATTACCACATTATTCACTTGGGCGGACTTCCATTATAACCGGCATGGACCGGATACCGGGCCGTTAAAATCAATGACATACTACCAGAAGCCCGAATAGATCTACGCAAAATTGATTTTTGCCTTGAAGGACAAGGGGAGACGTCCTGGCTGAGCTTTGATAGCTTTGTTAGGCTTCTGTGTGTTTCGCTTGTGGCGCGACGACCGTGGTCAGTTCGTCCATGTGCAGTTTAGGAATGTAATCACAAGACAGCAGAAAGTCCTAGTATGTGGGTTACGTTTTTTATTTTTTATTGAGTAATAAGAAAATATCTTCATCGTACTAAATAATTGCTTTGTATTTATAAATTAGTTCATAAAGCAGTGGCAGGAGTCGAGCAGTAAATTATTTGCCAACCTCACAGATAACATTCACTTTATCCCCCTTAGAGCTTTTGCCGACTTAAATAAATAACTGCTAAATAATTTAACTACTTTATTAGGCGTTTGGAGGCTTCACTCTAAACGGATAATGTATCTTATCTTACTGATAGATTCAACCATATACAAACTTGAAATTGGAAAAGTTTAAAGTTTTACCTTGTTACATGATATAGGGTTTTGATTGATGTTAATTACGTGTCTGATATGCCTTATTGTCGATAAACCGCCATGATCATTGATAAAACCTAATCAGTTTAATTACAAATCTTAGATTGTTGATAGTTTGTGTTTTACCTTACACGTGGAAAGCCACACTGTTATATTATAATTATATCGCTAATGTGAAAGTAGTGAACAGAAGATATTTTTATTAAAATCGAAGCATTTCATGTTTTTTTTTATGTGACACGGTATGAACTTACCATCTGGTGGTATCGTTTATCAAGAGTCTTTTTCATGAAAGGAGTCCCTTAGATACGGCGCGAAATTTAAAATGATATCACTTATGAAATTGCTATTGTAATTTTAAACGCTGATTTTAATGAAACGTTAGACATAATGAGGAAATTCGAATTAACGAAAAATTATATTAGAATGTTGTGAGAATAAGTGAAGTCCGTGGCGCATTAAAACTAATCTGCCAATTTATGAAATTAAATTATTTTTACTTCAATCTAGGTAATTATTTCTGTACTATACATATTTAATAGTATGGATTTCACGGATTGGTGATAGGTTACAGAATTACCAGTGCAAGGCTCAACAACCCACATAATAAATATTAAAATAAACAGCTTTAGAAAAACAGCTATATAAAACATATATAACACTACATTCTAATATCCTACAAACCGAATTTCAGCGAAAAGTCTCTAGGGACTAGCTATCTGCTTTAAGCGCAGCTGCACATCACATTCCCTCATTCTCGTGCTCCGATGGAATGGCAATATGATACACAGAAATAATATCAGGTACAGGACCAAGGACTTTCCGAGGCATGGAAATGAAACACTACCAGCTTACTGGCTCCGGTCTGCTAGAATTTTCTTCCAAAAAAAACCCGATAACTAGATTTGACCCTACCCCAGTTTCGAATCTAAGTACATTGCATCCATTTTTCCAGTATCGTGGAGGCAGTTTATAAACATAAATTACTCACGGACCAATATCCAGAGCCGTAAAAATTATTTGTAATTTTATAATTATGACAATTGTTTGATCCACGCGGGATTCGAACCCGCGGCTCTAACCTCTTAAAAAAATACGTAGACGTATAAATTAGAACGACAAAATTAACAACAGTTGACATAACAAATAGTCGCGTTAGCACGTACTCGATCTACAATAAAGGAAATGGAAATTGAAAAATAACAATCCAACGTCTTCGGAGTTGTCAATATAGATGAAAATTACCGCTTAATGCAACAACGTACTGGCAAATATCTTGTTAAAAGTTTCGCTCGTTCCGATTGCCGAGAGAAATGAGATTTATGTTTGCGCTATAAATATTACTTTATTTTGTGTATAGATAAGATAGTCTACTAGCAAGGCATTATATCGTACTGAAACTCGGAGCTTGTTCGATATTTAGAGCTTAAAATTAATTAAAATAAAATTTATCAATTCATTGCGTTAGTATACAACTCTACATAATGCCGTCTCTGCTGTCCATATATAAGGTCATATTTTCATTACATATTTACATTATCTCTGATTCTGTCTGGATACCCAACTGAGTACCACGTGTTGTGAACTAAACAACATTGAGACGTTTAGTTGGTGGATTATATTTTTATTATTTTACATTTTTTTATAGGATATGGTGACCTACGAACACATAATCCATCTGATGGTAAGTGGTTGCTGTGGCCCATAGACATCTACATCTATCCTCGATAACCAATCAAAATGCAGATGCGTGGTCACCCGTGGGGACTAAGATGTAATGCTTTGATTCCAGGAAAACGGGTCTCCGATTCTCTACACTCACCATACAAAACATAGCAGCATTAAGCTGCTATTTTACGCTGGTATTCCGTAAGAGCGTGTTCCTTCCCCGGTCGAGCCGAGCCATTCGTGCTACAACTACACTACTAATATAGCTGCAGCTTTGCTCTACCACGTTGAAAAACTTTAGATATGGCCAAATTATTTAATTGTAGTAGCATACAAACAATAGCTTGCAGTGCTGCCTCGTTGATCCAGTAGTTGCTAATGCGATTGTTGATCGTGAAGTCCCGTGTTCGAATCCCGGGTTGAGCCAATTTCAGTTATTACTTATTAGTTTTTCTGTGAAGAAATTATCAGTAGTAGCCCGGAGGAAGTTGGTGGGGTTTCATCGCCGCCGAAAGCACGTAAAGCCGATGGTCGTGGGCCTGATCTCTCACTGGTTGTGTTGGACTGCCATTCCATTGGACTATGAGAGTGACGGAATAGAGCGTGCAGGTGTCTTCGCGCATACACTCGAGCACTGTAATACTGTCCTGTGCAGATGGCTGTTCTCCGCTGAGACTGGCTGCCGTGGACGAAGTTCAGTCTGGAGAAAATATTATTAGGTATTTTAAATTTAGTTCCGAAAAGAATGTTATATAATCTGGTCCAGTTAGGTGAGGCTTTGGTAAAGATATTAATAAATATACATATTTACAATGTAATGGGAATAAAACTCATCGTGGTAGTAAAATATATGATAATTAATAGGGCCAGGCGTTAATACGCGGAAATCCATTACAATAAATATGTTAAAAGTTTATTTTCTAAGATCCGCGTAATAAATTATATGATTTCCTAGTGTAGTGGTGTTGGGAGTAGTGGTTCTGGGAGTAGTGGTGACGGGTTGCGGTGCACGCAGTTGAGGGAGGGCGAGGGCGGGGGCGCTCTTTAAAATAAGTACACACATCATTTTATTTTATTACGCGGATCTTAGAAAATCAATTTTAACATCTTTGAAAATACATGAGATATTAAGGTTTTGCGCATTGGATAATAATAAAACTGTGCGTATGTACCTACATATTGAGTGTTTATTTTGTAAATGTTTGGAGTGGTGTTTAGGTTAACTGACGATGGAAGGATACGGTGTCACGGTAATATTATCTATACCGTATTCCAACTTCATAAAAACGGACGAATCGAGAGCTATGCCTACGCGCCTCGATGTCGACATGCGCTCGACATGCAGACAGTCAAGACTGTGCCGCAGTGATGATTTTGTAAAATATATATATATAAAAAATGGAGGAAATAAGTAATAGAATAGAAAGAAAGAAATAATAAATCTGAACTTCATTTAAAAACAAACATATAAATTGTAAAGTAGCTGCAGGTAAAAGATATCCCTTTTCTCCACGTTGTCCATGTTTCCCAAAACAATTTTTAATTTATATTATTTTTAACTTTATATTAGAAAGCGGATTTTTTATATTTAAAAATCTAATAATAAAGCATTTCGTAAGTCTCAGCCGATGTGCAAATATTTTTCGGTCGCAAATTTATTTAACCGATTAAATCAAAAAACGACACGCATTTTTATTGAACACTTCCTATTCAATTTACAAAGTACCTATTTTATTTGTTTATATAAAAAGTATATTTACAATCATAAAACTAAATGGAAACACAAAGTAGGCAAATGTAAAAATGCTGTAGGCAGGCAGCCCTATCACGTGTTTACGTGCCGTACGGCTGTAGGCATTTATTTGAAAGATACGGCCGAGTTACAAAACAATACTGTATAGATAATATGACAGTGACGGTGTGGTACGTGTTGTTTCATTGGGATTACGGTTATTTCCTTTTTCTTATTATTTATAACCGCTTATCGAAACAAGAAATACATGGGTCTAGTAGAAGGAGAATTAATCTTAGAAATGGGGATTTCAAATCAAAGCCAAGAATTTAATTACTACAGACGTCGTGTAAATTTATTTACTTTGTATATAAAATTAAGCACAAAATTAAATAACTAATTTAATTTTAAACATACGGCTAATTTAGCCTTACGTTTAAAATTACAGTAGTAGTAGTATTAATAAAAACAGGGGCTTGCTTTCAAACCCCACTAAAACGATTCTTTATGAAATTATTGTTAATACTTAAAAAACACTATGATGCATTCCTTTTCATATCTAGCAATTATTTGTTATCAAAACCCACAATATCCTTTAAATAAAAAATCAACTAATAAAAATCAATGTTTGTTGCAAACACCACTAAAACTGCACAGTTGCGTTTCAAAATCCGCTAAAACTGCGAAAACCAATCACATCGCGGCGTGCATATCACGTGACGCTTAAAACCGTATGGCGTTACGTCCAAGTCAGTGAACATTTGTGCGGGGATTTAATTAGTTTTTACCGTTTTAAAATGGAGGAAATGTTATCAAACATTGAAAAATGTGATTTAAAAAAATCAAGAAAAAGAAAAAGTGACATGACGAAGTGGAAACGTAAGGCGGAGCAAATAAAACGGTATGTAACTAGTATGAAACTAACAACAGTCTCATGCTGATGTTATGCATAATGGAGCCAGGTGGAATGAAATACGTACATATGGTTTCACACCGTATGAGTCTGGTGACGTTCATTATCATCATCATCATCATTACAGCCCTTTACCTTGTCCTTTACATGTCCACTGCTGAACATAGGCCTCCTCCAAGGTATGCCACAAAGCACGGTCCTGAGCCACCTGCATCTATCGACTTCCTGCATGTCTTACCAGGTCGTCACTCCATCTAGTGGGGGGTCGCCCTACACTACACCTACCGGTACATGGCTGCCACTCGAGAACCTTTTTTCCCCAACGGTTGTCGGTTCTTCGAGCTATATGGCCGTCCCATTGCCACTTCAGCTTACTAATCCGTTGACGTTTATCATTATCAATTTATAAATGTACAGTTGTTCATATTAATGCTGAGGTTTAAATTTTAGATTACGATACAATATTTAACCATTGTGTATAATATAAATTTTGTTTTTGGCGATTTTTAATGAAATTGACCGTGTCACTGCTTCGAATATTGATATTTTGCAAAATATTGGATTGTCGAACTCATCTAGTTTGAATTTTATTTAGGTACCTACTAACTGCCATACTGAAAGACAAATCTCGTGCTTACATATTCTTGCGTGTATAAATATTACATTTAGTAAATCGGGGCGGATACTAACTAATTTGCTTTAAATTTGACGTTTTTGTATAGCGCAAAGTAATATTTGATACCTTAAAATTATTATAATTTAACTACAGTATAGAATTGGATATCAAGTTATAGTAAAATGGTATCTATTTGTGCACGTGTGTTCGTGTGCATGTGTAGGGCTGTAGGGATGTATTTGTGCTATAAACATGCTTTGGAAATAGGTAATGCCTGTGCAGATATTTGGTACAAAAACCTTATTAAAGCAAATATTGAAAAATACTTTACGATATATTACAATGAACATGCAATGTTCATGAAAAACGGGTGTGGTGCTTCAATATGAAAGATTAGGATTTCCAATATTCCCTGGATGTAGACATGACAAAAAAGCGTTCAAATCATTGAAGCTGTGCTTACGTACTAGAACAGCTATCTCATACAAAAAATGTGCGCTACTCTGTGTTCGCGCGGTGGGTTTTTTTTATCATAGAATATACATAGGTAGACTGATCCGTAGGTTATAGTAGATTGTATTGTTAAATAGGTAAATTATATCGAGAACAATATTTAAATTTTGTCATTTATTTTGCCTATTATATTTTTTTATTTAATATAATATTACATAATATTATATCACAATTACATTTTAATGATATTTTTATCTGAATATTTAAAAAGCTATCTAAATCAAATATAAAAAAACATACTAAATGTGTGTTTAACAAAACTTATTAACATAACATTTAAATGACAAATATATTTATTTAAATTAGAATACGAGTCGTTCATAAATGCTGGGCACGCGAGAGTTAAAATGGACGAATTTATTCCACTTTGACTTTGCTGTGGAAACCTAAAAATAAAATAAAAGAATAATAAGAAGATTTAAACATGAAAAATTTAGCCTACTTACAATAACTTATATATGTTTCTACAAAAAAAATGTGTATAATAATATATTCGTCTTATACTTAAGTACCCACAGGAATGTCGCATCTGAACATATTAATTTCGTAATCTATATTCCATGACACAAGATGGCGCCTTAGGAATAATTTGTTTTATTATTAATATATAATACTTTTTTATTGATTAAGTATTATATTAACCGATGAAAAGTAATTCCTTGGTTTTTATTCACATTTCTTGAATTATTTGTGCAATATCTAAGTACACACGACGGCATATTTTTATCAAGAGATTTTTTTTAAATCAACACAACACGTGACAATTCCACATGCGCCTAGCGAATCTCTCCAAAATGCCCCATTTACATTCAGCCCTGTTGGGCAGGGAAGTGAGCAGGGCAGTGAGCAGTAGCAGTAGCAGTAGTATGTAAACAGGCTACTCGCGCTGACACTGCCGCTACCGCTGCCGCTGCCCGACGATCGCTCAAATGCCGGTTTTTCGCGCGGAAGTCAAAGGACGCGCAGCGCGAGCGGCAGTGAGTGTTCACATTCAGCTCTATCGCTCACTTCGCGCCGAGCACCTGGATGAACGGACGTGCGTGCCGTCCTGTTATTAAATAATTACGATCTACCAAAATGCCTTTCGAGTGGAATAATGAAAATAGTATAAAGTTTTTAGAACTGCTGGAATCAGAAAAAACTATATAGGATTTCAACGATAAAAACCACAATTCATCATCTTCTACGAATACCAATTTACTTCTTGAGATAACATAGTACCTAGTATGTACACAATTAATTATAAATTCGTCAAATTTATTATATTAATATAAAATTTAGTTTAAAGAATTAATGAACATTGACATTTAATTTCCAAAAACGATTAGTAACTCATATTGATTATTTATTTATTAAAATGTAAAATAAGTTAAATGGTAATATTTGCATAATAGCCTAAGATTTTTAAACTATAATTTTATTGTAATTAAAATTATGAATTAATTTATACTGTAGTGTAATTATTAAAATAATAATAGCTTAACTAATCTCATATTATATTTAATATTATTTATGTAACAATAAAGTAATAATTCAATTAATAATTTATGAACAATTTACTGTATAAGAATTCAAATAGAGTGGATCTGTATATAAGTATTTAATTGTACATAATATTTGAATTCAAAAAGAATGTTTATACCTAACTTTTAAGCAATGCAATAATTTTAAAACGCAACATTGGGTTTGTGTAATTAGCTGTATTTCATATCATTTTTGCATACCAATTATGGCAAAACATGTCAGTTCCACGTCATTGATCATCTTATGTACCATGTTTTAAGCTAATAAATTTTCTAACTATCTGTCTATCTTCTTTTAAGCTTGATATCTTTTTAAATTATTAACATAATTTTGTATTGCAAGAAGCATTGAGTTATACAACACAGTGTTATATAAATCAATGGCAAGAAGACATAGCGCGGACGCTGTAATTATTTCGACGTCTGTCTAACGGCGCCTCTACACGTTGGACAACACAGTGACGAATGTAGTGGCCAATAGCATTGGCCAACGTGTAGACGGGGTGTTTGGGCTTCATTGGTATGTAATGGAACGATGGCCCGCAAGTTGGCGCGAGATCAGTATGGTGTCGGTTTTTTACAAAAGATCAAAGGATTGTTGGCAGAGTTTGGTCGCCGCGTCCACACGTTGGCCGCGCGTTTAGTTTGCTACAAGCTCCAAGAGTGATTACACGCATCTGATTAAAATTTTATATTCAAGCTTTGTAGGGTGAATGCCCCAATTACCAGCCTTCTAGTGCCAATTTCAACTTTAAACATTCCTATTACTTTAATTAGCATGATTTAATTATTATTAAACATTTGTTTTAATCAATAAGCTATTTATCAAAAAAAAAAAAATAACTTTTTTTACAATCAGATTATTACGAGAACAATTTTAAAATGAAAAAAAATGAAGCACGTCGTTTATACGTGGTAGAACCATGCAATTATATTAGAAGTATAGTTGCAGCACGATGGTCGACTCGACCGGGGAAGGACCAGGCTCTCACAGAATTTCAGCGTAAAATAGTAGCTTACTGATGCTGTGTTTCGTATAGTGAGTGTAGAGAACCAGAGACCCTTTTCAAAGGAAACGAGGCATTTCATCTTAGTCCTAACGGGTGACAACGCATCTGCATTTTGATTCGTAATCGAGGATAGATGTAGATGTCTGTGGGCCACAGTAATTACTTACCATCAGGTGAACTGTGTGCTCGTTTGTCACGCTATCCTATAAAAAAAAACGTCGATTTCTTATAATTTAATCATGCAAGATTTTGAATCATCATCATCATTACAGCTGTTCACAAGTCCACTACTGAACATCCTCCTCCACAGACTGCCGCAAAGCATGGTCCTGAGCCACTTTGCTCGTCATGAGTTTTTCATTTATGTTCTAAGTTATAATTAGTACATATTATTAAGTCAGTGTTAATTATATTTATTGCTATTGTTTTTTTTCTTTCTCAAAAAATAATTAAATTATCAAATAAATTATAAGGTGTTTTTTATATACATCAAATGTCTGATAGAAAAGCAAGTACATGTTTTGCTAAACTTTAAAATCAAAACCCAATTTTAAAACATAGACTAATCGATTATAACTCCTTTAACTTTAAAATAAGTTAAGTTCTTATTAATGGTATTTATTCCAGTTTACGATTCATGTAAAGAATAAATAAAGCTAATCGTATATCGTATATCTATTTACAGCCCCATTAATATCCACTATTCTTTTATAATTATTTTATAAAAACGTTAGTGCGTTTATAAAAGCGTTAGTGGATTTTCTCCTGTACTGCGGAGGCAGCTTACAAAAATTTTGGGGGGGGTCTTGGGGAATTCATTTATAATTTTTTTGTGGTGTCTATTGCACAAGGACGGGGTTTTTTTTTTTTTTAACACATCCAGACCCGAAACAATTATTTGTAGGATATACAAATACTTGTTCCGTGCGGGATTCAAAACACATTGCTAAGCCACTGCGCCACGGAGCCGTCGTCTAAAATAAAATAAATTCCTCCGCACATTGGCCCGAACCGAAGTAAACTGAACGACGTTCCAACGTGTGGACGCCGTCACTAACTCTTGGCCAATATATTCGCCACTACATTCGCTACTGTGTTGGCCAACGTGTAGAGGCGACAATAGTCGAAAGCCGAAAGTGATGTGAGTGGTAGGGCAGAATGTAAATACACACTTCCCGCTATATCCCGTAAATGAGGCTTTAATGGGGCATAAAAAAAGTATATACGTAAGTATTACTAGAGATGGGCTGAATATTTGTTTTATATTCGGTATTCGGCATATTCGGCAGCTTTACCGAATATTCGTACTCGGCCGAATATTCGGCTCAATCACCGAACATTCGTTTTCATAATGTCCAATGTATTGAAAGGTACGAATTGAGTAATGCGATGTCTTTTACTGTTGAAAGTGTATTTTATTTATCAGTTAAATCTACTAACTCTAGAGTGCCTCAAGTGCATAAATCTATACATTTATGTTTTTGAGGCACTGTAGATTTATTTCCGATTATGGCAAGTAGAAACTATTTTTATAGAAGAGGGGGAACGAGCGAAACGAGCATGCGGCTCACCTGATGTTACGTGACTACCGCCGCCCATGATCAACCGCTACACCAGGGGAATTGCAGGTGCGTTGCCGGCCCTTTAGAAAGGAGTAAGCTCTTTTCTTGAAGGCCCCTAGGTCGTATCTTTCCGGAAAAATCGCCGGTGGTAAACTATTCGACAGAGAGGTCGTACGCGGAAGAAAACTCCTTGTGAAATGTACAGTGGTGGACCGCCAAGCATCCAGATGGTGTGGATGGTATCGGGACGTTGGCCGCGTAATGCGTTCTTTAACTTTTAACTCTGTTCGTAAACTTGATAAAATGTTTTTGGAATCAAACAAATAAACTTTACATTACATTAGTCTATTTCACTTTACTTTGGTCGTCAGTTTCTCTAAAATAAGTCCAAATAGTATATCTCCTGTCGCTCATTTTTATCATATAATTATCAATTTTCACTACGAATAAAACAACGAAATACTTTTTTTCTCACAATAATAGTCAAAACATAAGCATGTGCCGGCAATTTTCTCAGTACTAGATGATGCAATAACTGTCAGGTGTGGCGGGGGAGCGAGAGGCACGGTCCGGCGCTAATCCCGCGCGCTTTACGGTAACAGGTTACGACATAAATTGGTTAGGTCCCGAGGTTATCTTTCCGAATAATGTTCGACCGAACATTCGGTTCGGTAAAAATTTTACCGAACATTCGGCCGAATATTCGTATTCGGTGAAATACATATTACTTCAATGTATACAACTAATGAGTACATGACTGATAATAACCACTAGGGAGACGAGATCGCTACCATATTGGTTCTAATATTTTCATACCTAATTTTTTTATTGAATATTATTTTATAAATTAATGTTTAAAACAAAGTCCCGCTGGGTTTCTTGCTGGTTCTTCCCAGGTCAGAGGTTTATTCCGAACCAGTGGTAAAACTTTAATGATTTTCAATGAAGCATTCTTGTAATTCATATTAAAATATAATATATGATTCTATTCTATTCTATCTTTATGTGTATTTCATTAGGTTTAGTATTTTAGTTGTCAAGGATACGCCACCATGGCGCTAAAACTTGCGCTATAATTCATATTATTGTCGAGTTCTTCTCCTACTCCTTCAACAGCCCTATAATATTAACCGTAGAATAAGGATTAAGGACCTTTCTCTCTACAGGGAGAATTTATTTCCCTAATGGCCACGATTGGTAGGTGGATATGCGACCGCAGTACCACCAATGCGAAGTATTCAGTATACTTTGGATCTCATTATTGAACTTGTTTCAAGGGCTTAATTTGAATTTCATTTTATTGTAAGCATTACGAAACCTCGGAATCTCTCCCCGCTTCCTCACCACGCGCCGCGCCACGCACACCGCTCAGCTCGGCCACGGTAATATTATATAGATAAAATTACCGTGGCTCGACCTACACTACTTTACAACTGAGAGGCAATTAGTTCGAGGGTCCCCCTGAGCGAAACAAATTATTACTGAGAGCTTTAGGTACAAAAGCACCCCAGCACAGAATTTTTTGTTTTAAACTTGTTATCTTAAGGAGAATTCTTGTAGGACACAACACTAACAAAATTGAAAGAGCTATGACTTTCTGTTTTATGGTATATAATATTATACCTTAATATACAATAAAATTAACCTTTCTCATACTCATTGAACTATTCATTTTTTTTATAAAATATTTTAAATAAAAACGAACGAAATGTATTTTAAAGATTATTCTATAAACATTGAGTTTAATCGTTAATCATGCTACGACCTATGAGTGCTTTATATAGTGAACGTATACATCTAGGCAAATGGCAATGTGTCAGACAAATTTGGAAAAGAAAATGACACCCTAACAGTTACACGAACTTCGATTCACTAGAAATTTTTTTTCTAAATACTAGCAATGCTCAAGCATTACTCATGTTCATTGATTAAAACTACTTTTACGATTTTTAATTATTTTTAATTCCCGACGTTTCGGGTGCTTTCCAGCACCTATGTTCATGGGAGACTGAAATGTCTGACGTCCCGATGTCATTGTTAAACCCGAAGTACCGACCGGGGAAGGATCTCGCTCTCACAGAACAACTATACAACTATAATATAACTGTATCGTGACTCTACCACGTTAAAATTTATTAAAAATAAAAATACTTTGAAATTAATCGAAGCATTCTCTTTTAAATTAACTTTTAAGGCCTGTGATAGATACCGCGAGCTTTAATTTCTTTATTCAAAAACATTTGTCATTATACCTTTACTTTATATTAGTTCTCTTGGGATATCCATTTCAACAAACCATCTCTTAGCTTAGCTAACTAATGATTCTATTCCAACGCAACTGACTCCCGTGAATTGCATGTGTTCATTCCTTCATTCACAATGTAACGCTTCCCCCCCTCTCATAATAATAAATATATTAGATTAAATATAATTAATTCTCCTTTATAATAAAAATTATATATATGTGACTGGGATAAATAAAATATGTTTTGGTCTTTCTAAATTATCTTTCTAAAGGTTTAATAATAGGCGTGATCGTCTTAGTTAGAACCCTTATTTACGTTGTGTTTGTTTAGTAACTTAGTTCTTTTAGGTGTCTTTTGGAAGAATGAATATTCGCTAGAGCAATTGAAAGCTGTTGGTAGTGCCTTATAAGCTAAGTGAACCCCGTTCACGAAGACAGGGCTCGAGAAAGGTTAAGAACATAAAATGTCCAAATTCCACTTGTATCAGGTTTACATTATTAACTTATTATTATTTATCCCTTCCCGCTCGGAAAAGGCTCAAAATATATTTATACAAAATACCCGATACAAGGGCTTCGCTCTCCTACATTTATTAAAAAAATGTAGGGGAGGCACACGGCTCCACACACGCCGTGCACGGTGAGCGCCAACCATTTTGATGCGCTCCCCCCGGAGGGAATGCTAATTCGGGAACTGGACCGTAGTCCACAGCAAAATAACTGGCGAACCAGTAAAAGAGGCTTGGCCCCTTGTTAGTGCGTAAGCACAAACATCGACCGAAGTCGCGCATGTCAATGCTTGTAAACGCCAAACAGAATACGAACGAATCTAGCCACAGTGAATGTACGTCACACGGTTTAGGCAAATAGGCACACTGGCCGTAAACCCTCCGTGAGCGCCACCACCTGCCAGACAGCCGCTCCTGCAGACGTGATGTAAGTGTATGGCATCACCACCAATTGCATGATCAGCACGGCTACTAGCCGCAGAGCGTGTCATGAGTCTATCGCTCACCTCAAGGGAATGGGGTCCCACGTTGTGCGACTTTCGGCCGCAGCCTTGAGAGTCTCCTCAGATCCTCCCGCCAGCTACCACCTGCATGAGGTCGACACATATGCTCCACCAACCAATACAACGGCAGATATAGCCAAAAGGCAGTTATAAGATAAGGGTAATAATTCGCCATCAGAAAGGCTTTGTGTCACTGACGTTGAGTAAATGCATTTTCGATCATGTTTGTCTCACCCACCAACAAGTTGCCTTCAATTATTCAAAGGTGGAAAAGTTACAGAGATATAATATTATGTTGTCATATAAAACATCCTGGAGGGCAGACAGTCTGCAGCCCCGTAATGAAGGGACCCGACTTGGGCAAAGCTACTCAGGCGTGAGTCAAACCAAGACGCAGAGAGCGCCATTGAGAATAGCGTCCCACCAAACCACCATCGCAGAGACGCAATGCTGCAGAACGCAACAAACATCAATACGACTATCGTCGGGCTTACACCATCCCAAGGTCCCCCATACATCCCAGCAGACATCATCACCCGCATACCTCCATCGAAAAAAACCACAAGAGTGCGTCGAATCAGGCGCAGCACACCCGCAGATCCATCACAAGACGCAATACCGCAAGTAGCAGTAAGCATCAATGCAACTATCATACGGATGGCGCCCCCTCACAACACACCCACATGATCCCTATTGACTTTGGTAACAAAGTTTGTATTGTTGTTATATAAAAAAATATCACCAACGTATCATAGAAGCACGCTACTAAGACGCCAATGATCAAAACTCCACGTATCATAGCGCTAATGCACTAAGACATGAAGTTGAGTATGCCTGTTACACTTAAAAGTACTACCAAACACACTCATCATCCCAATCCGAAAGATAGATGACGCATCGCTATGCGCTACGACGTCGCCCACAAACGGTATGGGTGTGCAATGTCCACGGGAAAGCCGTATTGCTACAACAAACCCGCTTACCACCGGCACTAAGATGTTATTTGTTTACCTCCATCGACCAGAACCACAAGAATGCGTCGAATCAGGCGCAGCACACCCGCAGATTAATCACAAGGCGCAATTCCGCAAGTAGCAGTAAGCATCAATGCAACTATCATACGGATGGCGCCCCCTCACAACACACCCACATGACCCCTATCGATTTTGGTAACAAAGTTTTTATTGTTGTTATATAAAAAATATCACCAACGTATCATAGTAGCACGCTACTAAGACGCCAATGAACAAAACTCCACGTATCATAGCGCTAATGCACTAAGACATGAAGTTGAGTATGCCTGTTACACTTAAAAGTGCTACCAAACACACTCATCATCCCAATCCGAAAGATAGACGACACATCGCTATGCGCAACGACGTCGCCCACAAACAGTATGGGTGAGCGATGTCCACGAGAAAGCCGTATTGCTACAACAAACCCGCTTACCACCGGCACTAAGATATTATTTGTTTACCTCCATCGACCAGAACCACAAGAATGCGTCGAATCAGGCGCAGCACACCCGCAGATCCATCAAAAGACGCAATACCGCAAGTAGCAGTAAGCATCAATGCAACTATCATACGGATGGCGCACCCTCACAACACACCCACATGACCCCTATCGATTTTGGTAACAAAGTTTTTATTGTTGTTATATAAAAAATATCACCAACGTATCATAGTAGTACGCTACTAAGACGCCAATGAACAAAACTCCACGTATCATAGCGCTGATGCACTAAGACATGGTATGCCTATTACACTTAAAAGTGCTACCAAACACACTCATCATCCCAATCCGAAAGATTGACTCGACTAGACATCGCTATGCGCTACGACGTCGCTCACAAACGGTATGGGTGTGCGATGTCCACGGGAAAGCCGTATTGCCACAACAAACCCGCTTACCACCAGCACTACGATGATATGTCTAGGACACATCGGTTAGTGAGTTCAAGTTTACCAATTGCTCGCGAAGCAGCACACACGCCACTATAATATTCCTTTTCAAGTCCCTAATAAGGACTAGTCATTTTGCTACAGTACTAGGAGCAGTCGGTCACCCGACTACTCCATACAATGCTTATGCATCAAGGAGACCTTCTATAATATTGCTTTTGTATCATAGACCTTACTTTCATAAGTCATTCATATATAGGGTTCGAACCCACAACCCTACTATTGTAATGCATATTTATCATAGAGACCTTCTATAGTATTGATTTTGTATCATAGACCTTACTTTCGTAAGTCATTAATATATAGGGTTCGAACCCACGACCCTACTATTGTAATGCATATTAATCATAGAGACCTTCTATAGTATTGCTTTTGTATCATAGACCTTACTTTCATAAGTCATTTATATATAGAGTTCGAACCCACGACCCTACTATTGTAATGCAAATTCATCATGGAGACCTTCTATAGTATTGCTTTTGTATCATAGACCTTACTTTCATAAGTTATTAATATATAGGGTTCGAACCCACAACCCTACTATTGTAATGCATATTTATCATAGAGACCTTCTATAGTATTGCTTTTGTATCATAGACCTTACTTTCATAAGTCATTAATATATAGGGTTCGAACCCACGACCCTACTATTGTAATGCATATTTATCATAGAGACCTTCTATAGTATTGCTTTTGTATCATAGACCTTACTTTCATAAGTCATTAATATATAGGGTTCGAACCCACGACCCTACTATTGTAATGCATATTAATCATAGAGACCTCCTATAGTATTGCTTTTGTATCATAGACCTTACTTTCATAAGTCATTAATATATAGGGTTCGAACCCACGACCCTACTATTGTAATGCATATTTATCATAGAGACCTTCTATAGTATTGCTTTTGTATCATAGACCTTAATTTCATAAGTCTTTAATATATAGAGTTCGAACCCACGACCCTACTATTGTAGTGCATATTCATCATGGAGACCTTCTATAGTATTGCTTTTGTATCATAGACCTTACTTTCATAAGTCATTCATATATAGGGTTCGAACCCACGACCCTACTATTGTAATGCATATTAATCATAGAGACCTTCTATAGTATTGCTTTTGTATCATAGACCTTACTTTCATAAGTCATTAATATATAGGGTTCGAACCCACAACCCTACTATTGTAATGCATATTCATCATGGAGACCTTTTATAGTATTGCTTTTGTATCATAGACCTTACTATAATAAGTCCCTAATATAGGACTAGTCATTGTGCTACAGTACTTCAGGCAGTCGGGCTCCCGACCACTCCATATATATGTACAACTGCAGGTATGTATCTCCGGCAGCTCCTCTATACAAGACATCTAAACATGAACACCTTCCATAACTTAGGAAACTTTTCTTTTATACGTGAACTCCTTTCACAACTTAGGAATTTTCTATTATACATGAACTTCTTCCACGACTTAGACAATTTTTAACAAATTTTCTAATTATCTTATAAATGTTATTTATCTTTATTTTTATAATATTTTCGACTTGTATTTCTATTAATTATCTTATTTTAAATATTTTTTCAAGTTTTTAATAAATTTATTTATTATAGAAGACAATATTTTGCCTTTAATTTACTATGTTATTGGTCTAATGTCTGAAATGTATTTATATTAACTTTATGGTTATTAATGTAATTTTATTGTTTAATATATATCTTTTAAGACTATTTTTGACGCCCCTTTATATTGAATTTAATTATTAATAATAAAATTGGGCCGTCACAACAAGAACAAGTTAATACTGTTGTAAACTTAATAGTACAATAGTATAGTAGCAACCTATATAACCACCTCATGCTGCGCACAGGCCTTCTCTTGTCCCTTAATTGATTTTAGAGCAAAGAACATTCAACCCTACTGCTAGTTCACTTCACATGTCCCAAAATTTTTCTTTTTTATTTCTAAGATACGCAGGTTTCATCACGATGTATTTCAGTATTTCTGTACCGTGCTGATTCTCTACGTGCTCGGACGTAGTAAATTAGTACCTAAAATGAAAGTTAACAATTTCACATGCGACGGCAGAGATAGAAATCGGTTTTCTCTAATAATTCTGGGTGAGCGCTTATCGCCTGGGCTACCATGGCTCACTACTGAAATTTTTTGACTGCTCGTTGGACTCTCGGTTCCGGTCGTCGTTCGAATCGGACGTATCGCGAACTAGCGCTGCGTGTTTTTCGTGTTCAAATTGTTTTTCTCTGTTTTTATTGTGATTTCATTTAGAATTTTGTTATAGATACTTTCTTTTTAGTGTGTAGTGGATATCAATGTACAATTAGTCGCGAATTAACGCTTTTCTCGGACTTATTTGTTTGTTTCTGTGCGACTATTTTTAACTTAGTGGGTAGTGCTAGCACGTGGCTGTCGGATTCAAATTTTGAATCTGACAGGTCGGTCGAGACCCTTCTCGAAGCTTCGGCGGCTTTCCTCCACCAGGGGGCGATAGTGTGCACTTCCGGCACTGTGACGTTCTCTGTGGGCGCCGTGCGCTCAACCTGCACGGCTTGCGTCGTCTGCGCAGCGAGGTGGATCTTCGGCTGCTGTCCGCTGGGTGGCTCTGGAGACTTCCCGCGCCTCAGCGACACCTGTGTCTACCTAAGGGAACTATTTCGTACTCTTTGTGACAGTGACACTTTTAGTTTAGATCTTTAATTATAGTTAGACCATATATTTTAGTTTAGGTTGATGCCGCTAGATGGCGCCAAATAGGTGCTGAGTTGCTAGCGACATCTATTATATTGGCCTGTGACAGTGAAACTTTTAGTGGTTTAGGTTTTTGTACTTTTATTTTCTTTAGTCCGAGTGTGTTCCGCCAGAGGGCGCTGGTGTGTTTTTCCTACACCCAGACATCTAGCGACCATCTGGAAAACTGACTCTTAATTTTTATTTATTTTTTGGACTTGTAAAAATTTTCGAATATTGTATGAACCTTTCGCTCCCATATAGATGTAGATCCTTGGGTATGCCCCTCCGGCAGTTAAATTTCTAAAAGTTACGAACTTTTGGAAATTTTTATTTTTATTTTTATTTTTGTGTTTTTACATTACGGACTAAGGAGAGACTCAGATAGTGATAATGGGGGATGAACCCCCCCGTGTTTGTGTCGCGGAAGTCGTTGGCGCGCACGCCCCCACAGGGTGCTCCGGCGAGGCCTGTTGCAGGCCCCAGCTCGCAGAACCCAAAGGGAGGCTCGAGTGCGGCTCCGGAGAAGCGACCACTCACGTCTCCAGACCAGCCGCAGCCCGTGACTCAGTGGCAGAAGCTGGAGAAGGAAAGGAAGAAAGGAGCGACTGTGGCCCCAGCTGCTGGGATTCCCACCTCCGAGCCAACGAGGCAGATTCTAGAGGAAGACCTAGAGTCTCTTGAAGAGGTCTTTGACGCCTCCAAGGCCACACCCTTGGAGATAATTGAGCATACACGGGCTGCTATTAGGAAAATCATGGGCATCGTGACTGGCCCGGGCTCCAAACTGAATAAGTCCGAAGTGAACAAAGTTTCGGCAACCGGGCAGGATCTGATAGCGATGGTCGCAGCAATGGAGGTCCACGTTATGGAAGCCCAGCTTGCACTCTGCAGAGCAGAACGCGACAAATCGCAGGCTGAGGCTAAGCTGGCGCATCAGGAGGCCACGCGTGCACCCGCAGGTGACGGGGACCATGCCCCCACAGCAGGGAGTAGCTTCGCATCTGTACTAAGGATGCCGAAAGGTGTGTCGTCAGTGCCCATCCCGGAGAAGTCTGGCCCAGTCTTGGCCTTCTGCCCAGCTGGGGAACAGGCACACCTCAAGACAGCGGACGATACGAAGGCCGAACTGAAGAAATCGGTGAAGCCTTCGGAAATCAATATTCAGGTATCGAAATTAAGGAAGGTGGGGAATGCTGGGGTAGTGGTCCAGAACACGTCCCAGGAAGCGGCACAGAAGTTAAGGACAGCGGCACCACCAACGCTCCGGATTACGGAGCCCAAGCAGCGCCTGCCTTTCGTGGCGTTAAGAGGATTTAAAGATGATATTAATAATGAGGAGCTACTGCCTGCCCTCCACGATCAGAATTTTGGAGATGATGAGACTTGGACCCTAGAAGAACTCAAGAAAAATTGTAAGGTGGCCTTCAAAAAGTCGTGGAGAGGCAGTCGCAGGACTACAGTGGTGCTGCAGTGTAGTTCTGGTCTGAGGGACGCGTTGACAGCCCGAAGGAGACTGTACGTAGGGTGGGACGTGGTCGAACCATGCGACTACGTCGATGTCACCTGTTGCCAGCGATGCCAGCAGTACGGCCACCCGGCTAAGTACTGCAGGGTCAAAAAGGCAACGTGTGGCAAATGCGGAGGGGAAGGCCATGCAAGGGAGGATTGCACCTCAACTGAGGTCTGTTGCGCCACCTGTAAAAAGTTTGGCAAGTCGGGCGCCAAATCTCATGCCACGATGGCGAAGACGTGCCCGGCTAGGGTGTACGCGGAAGAGAGGGCCATAAATACCACGCAGTATGGATAAGGATGACCAGATATCTATTGGGCAGCTTAACCTGGGGCGGGGTGAGGTGGCCACAAAGGTGCTATCATCTCTGGCCTGTAGTCTCTGCCTGGACCTTGTTCTTGTCCAGGAGCAGTGGGCCCAATCTAGAGAATTAATTCAATTTGGCACGGAGCCCCAGGCAGGAATCTTGATCCCACGTGGGCATATGGGTGTGGCTGGATTGCCCCACTTTAGCAATTTCTACTGCGTGGTTTGCCATGTGGAGAAGTACGGTCTCTATCTCATCTCCGCGTACTATAAGTACAGCGACTCCATTGACCATCATATTCAACACCTAGAGACCGTACTTGACCAGTTAAAGGGCAAGCGCGTTGTAATCGGAATCGACAGCAATGCGCACTCTCCGCTCTGGTACAGTGAGATGGCCCAAACAGTGGGAAGAGGGCATGAAGCAGAGCACCGCCGGATGGCTACGGAAGATTTCATCGTGTCGCGAGGTCACCCTGGCCAACGTGGAGGGACAACCGCCCACGTTCGCTGGGGCCAGGGGTGAATCTAACATTGATTTAACCCTCGCGACCAGAGGTGTCACAATATCAGAGTGGCGAGTACTGGATTGCGCCAGCATGAGCGACCATCGCCTCATAACTTTCAAGATCGCAAGAGAGCGACATGCGGAGCTCGCGGGGCCGGTGGAGGTGCCCGCCCGTTTTCGTGACCGGGGGGTTGACTGGCGGTATTTCCGCGGTACAATTCATTTAAGAATGGGCAATTTGAAAGTTCAACAGCCGGCTGACCGACTCTGCGCGCAGTTCACGGATATCGTCATCCGATCTGCGGAGGACGTGCTGGGGAGTGCGCGTCCGAGGCGGGAAGGCGGCTATGAATGGTGGACGCCTGAACTTGATAGGATGAGAAAGAAGGTATGTAGTGCGAGGAGGGTGTGGCAGAAGACCAGAAAGAAAGGTGGCAGGTTAGAGGAATTAGCTATGGAACGATTCCATAGTATGCGAGCGAGATACCAACAGATGATGGGGGAAACGGAGTTAGCTCAGTTTCGGAAAATAGCCGAAACAGGCAATATGGAACCATGGGGGCGAGCTTATCAGGTAGCCAGTGGGAGGTTCCGTCCTCCCACCATACACGGGGGGGGGGAGAGGCCATTCGGGGCGGGCTTGCTCGTGGCGCCGTGTCCGGACGACGACAGGTCTAAGGACACGGGATACCACGAGCGAGTGCGCCTCATGGCAGCTCTCACTCCATCGGGGCCGACTGCCGTTCCCCCCACCATTGGGGGTCTGGATGGGGATGGATGGGATTGGATGGAATCAGTGCAAGAATTGTTAAGAATGTGTGGAAAGCTGCACCTAGGGAATTCCACTGGTTGTATTCCAAATGTGTGGAAGAGGGGGGTTTTCCCCGAAGTGTGGAAGAAAGGACGCCTAATAGTGATTCCGAAAGGGAATGACAGGCCACTAACGGATCCCAAGGCGTACCGCCCGATAACGCTCTTTCCCATCTTTGGGAAATTGCTGGAGCGAGTCTTGTTGCGGTATGCCCCGAGTTTGGTAAGGGGAATACCGAACTACCAGCACGGGTTTTCGCCGGGTCGGTCAACAGTAACGGCGCTGCAAGATGTGCTTAGCACTGCTCGCGAGTCGCAGCGCAAGTATGTGCAGGCCGTCTTCCTGGACATATCGGGAGCATTCGATAATACATGGTGGGCAATGATACTGTTGAATGCCAAACAAGGGGGGATTCCGCCTAACATCTACCGTATGTTGGTGGATTATTTCACCAACCGACGCGACGGGTGGGTATATTCGTAGGCGAGTGTGTCGAATGGAAACGCTCGACCATGGGCTGCCCGCAGGGATCAGTTCTTGGACCGACCCTGTGGAATCTACTGCTGGACGATTTGTTGAGGCTGCCATTACCCTTAGGGACGAAAATGTTGGCGTATGCAGACGACGTGACACTTCTGATTGAGGCAAATTCTAGAGCTGAAATAGAAAGAGCGGCCAAATCTGCACTGGAGCTGGCATCGTCGTGGGGAGAGCGGAACCGGTTATCCTTCTCCTCCGCGAAGTCATGCACTATGACCATCAAAGGGAAGTTCCAGCGACCATCAGTCATAAAGATGGGGACGGAGTCTATAAGAAGCGTAATGTCGACTAAGGTATTAGGTGTCACGCTAGACTCAAGTCTATTTTTCATCCAGCATGCCAAGGACATAGGACAAGGGAGAGAGGGCTGGGAGATGTTTTGGGAAGATGTCGCGAGTTTCGGCATCTTCTTGGGGCATGCGCTACCCGGCCCTCCGTGTTCTATATAAGGGAACATATGTTCCGATAGTGACTTATGCAGCAGCTGTTTGGGTTGATCGTGTGGGGAATTATACAGTGCGCACGGCACTGCTGAGATCGCAGAGATCCTCGCTCGTGTTGCTGACGAAGGGCTATAGGACGATAAGTACTGCGGCGATTCCGGTATTGGCCGGCGTCCTTCCGGCAGATCTGGAGGTAACTCGTTTTGGTAGGATTGACCGGATGCGTAGAAACGCTGAGAATGGGGATTTGAGCAGGCGTAAGCGCGAAATTTGGGCTGAAGTTGTGAATGTATGGCAGGAATGAAGGAAGAACGAGACGAATGGCAGGGAATTATTCTGCTTTTTCCCGGACGTGGCGGCGCGACTCAATGCAAATTGGGTCGTACCGGACTACCAAGTCTCACAGATTCTCAGTGGGCATGGATGCTTTAGGAAGAGACTGTATGATATGAAACTGGCTGAATCGAGTATGTGTGAGTGTGAAGCAGCCTACGAGGATAGGCACCAAGTTCTGTGAGAGTGCATGCTCTATGACGACCTGCGGTATAAGATGATGGATGGAATAGTACGCGGAAGGATTGGCCCGGTCTACTATCCGGAACTTGTTGACGGACGGGAGAACTTTGGCCGGCTGCGCGAGTTTGCGCACGGATGGCACGCAAGGAGGACTGCCCTGGTGAAGAACAATTTAGGTGAAGAGCAGCCCGGAACCGAAGGCGTGGTGTGTTCGTCCAGCCCAGAAGGGGAGAGTGGAATACAAGGGACAGGAACAGATTAAATAACTTGTAGAGAGTCAAGAAAGTGCACGCGGGAAATAGCCCAGAACAAGTACCGTGTGAATCTCTCGAGATTCGGCCCGTATAACCGTGAGGTTGGTGGGGCCATGGGAGGTGGAGGGTGCTCGTTGGACTAGTGGTCTTAAACGCGGTTGTCGATCAATGTGGTCCTCGGCTCAATCCCGAATCGGGCCAAAATAAATTGTTGGGTTTTTCTGACAAGAAATTATCAGTAGCAGCCCGTAGGGGAGTTGTCGGTGTTTCACCCCGTGCCTCGAAAAGCATGTAAAGCCGTTGGTCCTGCTCCTGGTCTCTCGGTCGTGTCAGTTTGTCGTCCCAGCGGACTATGAGTGTGAGGGTGAGTGAATAGAGAGTGTACCGGTGCTTGCGCATGCACTCCGGCACTATAATCCTGTCCTGCCTCCTCCGTTGAGACTGGCCGCCGTGACCTAAATTCGGTCTGGAGGACATTATTATTATTATAAGGTATTTATAAAGTGTTCTTATCTGGTTGGGCTGAATAAATATATAAAATGTTAAATATATATATATATATATATATATATATATATATATATATATATATATATATATATATTAAATAAGATAATATAAATAAATAAATAATACGTAAATAAATAAAAGCCCAAGCAGATGGAAGCCCTCGACAGGGGAGACCAAACGGCCGAGGGTTAGGGGGAATGGGAAAGAAACCGGCGGACGATGCGGGCGATATTGAGGAGCGCTTAATGCTGCTGTGTTTCATATGGTGAGTGTTGAGATCCGGAAACCCTTTTTACTGGAAAAGAGGTGAATACCTCTTATCATCTTCGTCCTCATGGGTGAAAACGCATCTGCATTTTGATTCGTGATCAAAAATTAATGTACGTGTACGTATATGTGTATATTAGACATCTGTCTATGGGTCGCAACAACCACTTACCATCAGATGGGCTGTGTGCTTGTTTGGAACCCTTATACTGTAAAAAGAAATATGCATTTGAGCCTGAAGCGGTCTGTCACGTAGTCCCAGGCTCCTCAGATGACCCGAGAGGCTGACCGAGATTATCCTATTCGCAGAGACTTAATTATTATTATTAATAAAAATTATTAGCTTTACAAACTATGCTTTGTTATCTATTAAACAAGTTAAATCGTTTCAGTACGGTCAAACATTACGCTACATGTCGCAAAGAGAATGCGGCGACGTTGTACGGCTCGAGCACTCCGAACTAAACGCCTGTCTTCCACCTGCGAATGGGATGCTAAGCACGTAATTTTGTAGTGCACATAATACAAGGGTACCCAAGTGAAGTGTAATGCATGCAACGTCTGATTTGTAACTTAAAAAGGATATGCATTTAAGAATAGTAGGTTTTTATATGAAATTCATGATGGAAAATGTGAATGCGCCGTGATATCAAGGTATTTCCACTATTCACTGATGACGAAAGATCGCCCTAAAGTTACTTCAATTAAGTATACTGTCTGGATCATGATTATATGTAACATCAAGTACCATAAAGTAAAAGAGAATTTATTTTAAAGAAATAAATATATTAACTTTGCCTCTCAGTATATCTATGAAAATTTGATGTACTTATGTTCACAAAAATAAAGGTAGTTTTAGTAAAAAAGTGACATATTACACTCCTGTTTCTCGACTCCACAGAGTCAGTAATTCATTCTTGGGGCAATGTATACGCTATGACAACAAAGTCCCAGAAAATATACAAGGTCTCTCTATTACCAAGTATAAAAAGGGATATTATGATACAAATGAATACCTGGTTGATAATAACCCTTGGGAACGAGGTGGTCGCTTCCAAGCTGTTTCTAAAATAAATTTTGTAAATATTTTGTGACCCTTGGTATTGTAAAATTTATTTAAAAAAAGTCCCGCTGGGTTTCTTGCTGGTTCTTCCCAGGACAGAGGTTTTTTTCCGAACCAGTGGTAACGTAAAATATTTACTTTCAATAAGAATTACTTGTAATCTATATTGAATAAAAAATATTCTATTCTATTCTATAATAAATACAATACTTTCTTACATACCAATGATTATATAATAAAACTGCTATTTTACACGCGTTAACTATGGTATTTAACAATTAGTATTTTAAAATAAGATATTAATACATATAAGAGGAAATTTCTTAAAATTCTTAAGTAGCAGTAGCTGCATAATCCGTTTTAAGTTACTCCAAAAGATAATATTATATACTGCGGCTGCAAGCCCTCGTAGTAACTATAACAAAATCCCTGGACTTTTGGTGGGCTAAAGCTTTTTTATAGGAGAGGGGGCTAACGAGCACACGGCTCACCTGATGGTAAGTTATTACCGCCGCCCATGAACAGCTGCAACACCAGGGGGATTGCAGATGCGTTGCCGGCCTTTTAAAAAGGGAAAGGCTCTTTTCTTGAAGGTCCCTTAGTCGTATCGGTCCGTAAAAATCTCTGGTGGTAGTTGATCTTACAGCTTACAGTACTTATTTCGAAGTCTTGCAGTGGTACGCTTGGGTTTGGATTTAATTTTTTTAATTATAGAATCCCAAGCAGATGGCAGCACAGATCCCTCCTCTCTATTGAAATTAGGATGTTTTAAGCTCGTTCTGCATAGATCAGACCAAAAATTATTATCCAAAAAACTGAAGGTAGTCGGGCTAACTACGACGTTGGGACGTCAGACGTCTCAGTCTCAGTAAAGCGCCTGAAACGTCGGGAAATTAAAAACAATTAAATTAAAGGCGATAAAATCCATAAAATATGTAGTTTTATTTAATGCGTTATAGATAGGCTTGACAGTAGATAGCAAGCTGAACTAGAAGCTGCGCCTCAATGGTGTATGTAATAAATTGGTCGAGCGAAAGGTCTTGTATTTAATGGGTTATAGATAGGCTTGACAGTAGATAGCAAACTAAACTAGAAACTGCGCCTCAATGGTGTATGTAATAAATTGGTCGAGCGAAAGGTCTTGTATTTAATGGGTTATAGATAGGCTTGACAGTAGATAGCAAGCTGAACTAGAAACTGCGCCTCAATGGTGTATGTAATAAATTGGTCGAGCGAAAGGTCTTGTATTTAATGGGTTATAGATAGGCTTGACAGTAGATAGCAAGCTGAACTAGAAACTGCGCCTCAATGGTGTATGTAATAAATTGGTTGAGCGAAAGGTCTTGTATTTAATGGGTTATAGATAGGCTTGACAGTAGATAGTAAGCTGAACTAGAAACTGCGCCTCAATGGTGTATGTAATAAATTGGTTGAGCGAAAGGTCTTGTATTTAATGGGTTATAGATAGGCTTGACAGTAGATAGTAAGCTGAACTAGAAACTGCGCCTCAATGGTGTATGTAATAAATTGGTTGAGCGAAAGGTCTTGTATTTAATTGACAGTTGACAGTAGATAGTAAGCTAAACTAGAAACTGCACCTCAATGGTGTATGTAATAAATTGGTCGAGCGAAAGGTCTTGTATTTATATTAGTTTCTTATGTGATACCACACATAAGAAACTATTATGGAAAGAGAACTAGGCAATGTTTAACTCCGCTAATATTCAATACAATAGATTTTATAAGAGATATGTCCAAAGAGTGAAAGATACATTCTTAAGAAAAGTATAATGTGCTACCTACAATAAGTATTGATTAAAGAAAGAAATATTTATTGTAATATAATATACCTAAGATAAGTATGTAAGCATAGAATACTATAATACACAATAGAATGGCTGTCAACCTTATTTTGTACGAGGAGAGGCGTCGCCGGGAGCAGACATACAAGCAATTACGTCGTATTATCAGTTAATCAGTACTACAAACCCGATTCGCTATGTTGACACACGGATTTTAATACATATTTATTCGTAAAGAGCGTGCAATTTGGCATTTTCTAAATAATTTGCATGCGAAATTTGGAAACGATTGTAACGTCAAAACACATCTCGTGTTGATATTTATACGTGTGAATTGACGTGTTAGTGGCATTTTAGTGGCTATACGGGCTCCCCCCACTCCTCCGTTCTATTATGTATATATTATAGTATTCTATGTATGTAAGTTGCACAGTTGGGCGATGATTATTATTATTACTGTAGATGTGTTTTTTATGAATAAAGGTATAAAAAAATGTAAGGATGGAAGGAATATTGACATTTTTACATAATTCAACGAAACTAAACGGAGAACGAAGTCAATAACAATTGCCACTGGAGTCACTAAGACTAAATAAATTACTCGCACAAATAAAACCACGAGAAAACTCCGCCTGTCGCCAAGCACTCGGTTCACTTATTAACTATTGACACTGCAAATAATCGCTGCCGTTGTTCAAAAATATCCTTGTAGCTCCTTGGGATACATCAGGCACGAGTCAAGTCTGCACAGTCAGAGGGCCTTAAAAATTAACGGAATTAAGCTGCTTTCACAAGGGAGTATACTTCGGATGAATGGCCGCTGCCGACGCTAGCGATCGCCCCCTCCCCCTTCCTCGCACTTAATAATTAATGGCGGCTCTGGGAATTGCGGAACTCGGCCCTTTGACGTGAGCTTGTAAATGCTTAGTGTGGTGTACATACGAGATCATACCGGTCTTGGCGGAGGGCACGATCCATCATATGCTGACTCTAAATGCAATATCAGAATACCAAATGAATATAATTTCCAACAAGTGTTCCATTGAACAGACACAATGAATAAAATCTGTGCGGTAGTACGGAGGATGAACGAAAGAGGCGCGGAGTACCATTTTGTGGCACAACCCAAGTAGAGCCTGTGGGCTGTAACGCGTACTGTAAACTACTAATTTTTTTATCATTCTGAGCCAGCGCTTAACTACGATCCCACGTGAATCATCAGGTTTAAAGGATAGCAAATCTCATGACTGTAACCGATTTTGAATGACAGGTCAGCACAAGATGGCGCTCAAGAAATGACCTCCTAGATATTTTGTAATTTTTAAGATTGTAATAGCTGTTATTATCAGTTAGTAATTGTTTTCCAAAATGGTTACTCGTTCTGTTCGTGACTATGGTGTTAATAATAGAAATAATCTTGATGATAACACATTTCTTAGGTAAATTCTTAGGACGTCGTCGATAATTGTTATTATTTATTCATTATTCAGGTAAATACACGCATTTTGTTAGTACACTTAAAACTTAAAAGCTAGGGGTTAGTAAATTCACAAAATACATAAATTATTACTACACACAAATTATTATTTATTATTAAACATATTGGGGTCTGGAACCCATATGCACTGTGTTCCAGTACCTTATCACAGATTAATCTTGCCTTCCATATATGGAAGCTAGGAGGCCGTTGGTGCTCTCGCACGCGACGAATCAAGGAGGCTATTTTTATGCGTAATATTACTGTAAAACTGCCCACGCGTGCCTCAGAAAACATACGCGATACGCTGCAAAAATGTGGCAGCCCTAATAACATCATGAAAATTAATGAAAATAATAAGACGCGTCTATTTTTCGTTAAAATTTATGTTATATGCTGTTTAAAATACATGATATTTTCAACTATTTTATTAATTTTGATATTTTGCAAAGAAAAAAATCACGTTGTTGATAATTTGCATGAATTTGGTAAATACAATTCTATACAAAATATGTTACATGTACGCTAGCAATTGACTCTGAAATTAATGTCGATATCTTGTATGTTTATAATTAATCGATAGACTTGCCCACACAACAGAAGAGGAATGAATTTTAGGAGAATTCAGAATTCTCCTACATACTACTTGAGTTGGAGTATTCCAATATTTGTGGCTCATTTAAAATTCATAGAATACAACCTGATCTCGAGCCGCGGTACCGGCGCCACTATGAATTATTACAATTTTAAATAGTTTTTTATCGTGATTGTAGGACGTTAATGGGTTATAAGGCTGTATTTTCAAGGTAGATGAATTATGATTTTATTTATATCTGCAGCTAAATAATAAATAAAGTACCTATAACACTACGTTTTTAAGGGATGCGGCTGTCTGAGTGTTTGTATAGGTGGTGAGAGTAAGGTAAAGTCAAGTCAAAAGTATTTATTTGCCAAAAATGTTAAAATTTAGAAAGATAGCTAAATATATAATAATCAAACATGTACCATTTATATGATGTCTTTCAAGTATTGTGATACAATTACTCGTTTTATCCATAACAGCCAAGCAGCCATTATAAAAAAAATTCTCGTAAACTCTAGAATTCTTGAGAAATTCTTGTCGGGATGATTGATGAATTGATGTCAGGAGATGAGAATCCCTAATTGTATCAAGTAGATTAATAATAATAAAGTATAAGTGCCCGTTTTTAATATTGTATTATTTCTTTTAACTGATTCTTTGAAGCTTAGTGTTGTTTGCATGCTGTTAAGAAATACATATGTCTAATATAAACTTATTAATATATTTATATTTTACTAATAAAAATATGTGTTTGTCTGGCCGAGGTATTATATTTTATATAACATCAATAACAGACACCAAGGACAGACAATTACCGTAGTATACCCGTAATACCGGGGTATATCATTTTTGGACCATAGTTATAGTATTATCTTTTGAAAAAAAAAACGTATCATAGATAATAGAAATGGTATTTGATTATTTCAAATTAAAATAACTCAGATTAATATATACTATCGTTAGTAACAAATACACACTTCGATACCTTACTTCCGGTTCTATTTTTAAGAGATATCAAACTGTACACAGTAAATAGAGTAAATTCCAACATTTTTCCGTTTACTTATTTATAATCCCGTCGTTTAAAGCAGATGTTATGACCGCTGCTCTAAATGATAATATTATTTAGGGAACCCTTCCGTCTCACATGAATGTAACTAAATATTTACATAAAAGTCAACACTTTATACATTTTTCGAACTTTTTGAAACCATTTTACGCCGTGGACGTTTTGAAATGGTTGTATAATATATTTATTTATGTATATTGCGTTAAAAAGGTGTATTATAATATTTTTAAAAACTTTTTAGTTTTAAAAAAAATATATTACTTTAAGTAATGTAGGGAAAGTTGAAATCTGGCTAACACATCTATATAATTATTAAAATAATATGTTTAATATCCTCCACATTATATTGTTACGAGCTTGAGTTATGTGGAGACTTTTACCCACTAAACTCCACCTTTTAAGGACTGGCTTAACGGTCTAACTAGAGATCTCTAAGCTGTATACGGACGCGACCCTCCTTGGCAGAAAGGAGGCGCCAACCTCGATCGCGTCTTGCAGCGCCTTTAAATACACATTTTTCACCGAAACATCCAGAATATTCAAGTAGTAAATACGGGCGCCAACCGACCAGGCGCTGAAAGGTCGAGTGTAAGGCTTCTGGAAAGCTTAATTATTCTGTTCGATACTAGATGGCGCTGTTGGTCGAAAGTTAAGATTGACATTTTCTAGGGAGCTCTCCTCGCTCTGGTCCCCGACACTAGATGGCGCTAGTGCCGGGTACATGGCGTCAACTCTGCGTGCAACAATATGCCCCCTCAGTTGTCGTAACAGATGACAGAGGATACAACAAATCAAAAAATGGGCACCAGCGTCTTCCTAATAAGAAGTAAAAATAAAAATAAGAAGTACGGTTTCCAATCCGCTTGCAAATAGTCCCTATCCATCCATATAATGTTCACTATGGAGAGGCTTCTGTTCAGTAATGGATTCTTGATCCACAACAAGTAAAGTTTTATAATGGTGTTTTAAACTATGATTCTCAATTGTTGCAGGACACCGGGCGGAGAAGGCGGCAAGCTGGCACGCTCGGCTCGAGTCACATGTAGGCTCCCAAATTTTTACCACACATATCTTTAAATTTTCATACAATTATAAATTCAGAATGTAAGTTATATAATAATATATACAGAATGAAATATAGTAAGTATTTAAAAGTCAACCTCGTCTGCACATGGTGCAGACTGTTGATCGACTGATGGCAGGAAATACCATACAAAAGCGTTTGATCCAAATTTTTAAGACTGGTGGTGGAGAATCTATTTTATAGCTGGATATGTATCGGTTCTGTATCAACCCGTTTGCCCGGCGTGCCTTTTCACTATGTGCATATATTTCTTTAAAATACTGGCCTACTGGTGCTCTTTACATCTGCTAGCAGGTAGCTTAACACCATTGACGTTACCGGTGACGTTGTGTGTAATTTGGGAAAAATTGTCAAGTTTGCTATAGAACTGGTGGGAAAATGTCTAATTATTAAGGTTAATCTATTTCTCAATTCTATCCATTCTGTTACGATAAAGTTGGATGTCAGAATCTTCATTAAATGTTCTATATTCACTCGTGGGTGAAGATTCCATACTGAATGCAAATTATCTTGTTAAGCATTTCGATAGGAAAATTTCTTATCCAAGAGGATGGGACACAACACAAATGTTTTCAATGTATTCTAGGTGGTATGACTAAATTTATACTAGGTGTTGGGACATCTTTTGTAACTAAGAGTCCACCAGACCACCCTCTTACTTATTTCTATCACCAGGTTTCGTATTGCTGTGCTCCGGTATCAATAGTAAAGACAGCCAAAACAACTAAAAGCTGAGATACATTCCATCTTGGTCCTGCGGGGTGAAAACAAATGATTATCAGGTAAACTATAAGTAATTTCAGTGTTCTAAAGAAAAATATAAAATACCAATTGTCTTTTAATATATGTATCTTGAGTTGTTAAACAATTGCGGTGATACCTAAAGATATAGTATTTTTTTTTCAAGCCCAATTAGCCATGAGATCTACTTAAGTCAATGGCCCACGTACATACATATGTATGTACCTAATTGTATATATTTATTATTTATACCGCAGAATATAGGCGACATGGCGTGTAGGCGGCGAGAATGCTGCGTGGCTGTGCTGCTGGCCGCCGCCGCCTGGTGCGCCGCGGGGCCCGGCCCGCCCGCGCTGCACTTCTTTTGCGACCTCTACAACGTCACCATCCCGGAGAACTCGCCGCCGCGCACCTACGCCGACTCGCCGCCCGCCACTGAGCCGCTCGGCGTACAGCTGCCTGTACAAGAGGCACGAATCCGTTTTCGCATTCGCCATGGCGACCGCGACAAATTCTTCAAGGCCGAGGACCACACTGTCGGAGATTTCTGCTTTCTCCTCATTCGTACGCGCGCAGGTCACTCTGATGTGCTTAACCGCGAACGTCGCGACTCCTACCGCTTAGACGTGCGTGCTACTGCACATATGCCCGACGGTACACAGCTCGAGGCGGATACGGTTGTCGTAGTCGAGATTACGGATGAAAATGACTTGAGTCCGCTATTTTATCCGACGGAGTACGAAGCGCTCGTAACGGAGGATACACCACTTCACTCCAGTATTGCGCGCGTTACCGCTGAGGATGCTGACATTGGTATCAACGGAGAAATTTACTACAGCCTTGCTGAACCGACTGATCGCTTTGCGGTGCACCCAACGAGTGGTGTAGTGACAACAACGCGCTTACTTGTGGCATACTCTCGCCATGAGATAACAATACTGGCACGAGACCGTGCATCATTACTTATGCGCGGCGAAGATGCTTCCGCTGCGCGCGCTACGTTAATAGTTCGCGTAGCGCGCGTAAATCTACATGCTCCAGAGCTCCGTGTCCGTCGACTACCTGAACTTGTTGAAAATTCTACTGCTGAGATTTACGCCATTATAGAAGTAGTGGACCAAGACTTCGGAGAACACGGGCGCATCGCCAGCCTTGAGATTGTAGACGGCGACCCCGATGGGCATTTTCGTGTAAGGCCCTCCACACAACTGGGAGAGTATGATATTTTAGTGCATGCGTTACTGGACCGGGAGATGGCCCCTCACGGCTATAACCTTACCTTGCGCGCGTCTGACGCTGGAAAACCACCGCGGTCTTCATATCTCACCTTGCCTGTAACGCTCATTGATGCCAACGATAACGCTCCTGTCTTTAGTCGTGAAACCTATGAAGCGAACATTCCAGAGACCGCACCGCCAAATACGCCCGTTATTAGACTTAAAGTTAGCGATCGCGACGAAGGTCACAACGCACGTGTCTACATTGAGATAGTCGGTGGCAATGAAGGTGGAGAATTTGTCGTCAATCCAGATACTGGCGTGCTTTATACAGCCGTTCCACTTGACGCCGAAGAAAAATCGCTTTATACACTTACAGTTTCAGCCATTGACCAGGGAAATGCTGGAACTCGTAAACAGTCTTCAGCTAAAGTTAAAATAGCTATTGTAGACGCGAATGACAATAATCCCGTTTTTGATAAAGAATATATGGAAGTCACAGTATTAGAGAATGGACCTAGTGGCACGGTTGTGGCCCGTGTCTCGGCGAAAGATGCTGATTCTGGTGAAAATGCTTACCTTTCTTATAGCATCGCTAACTTGCAACCGGTTCCATTTGAGATTGATCATTTTTCGGGTGCCGTGCGGACAACCAAGATATTGGATTACGAGAGTATGAGACGAGAATATTTTTTAAAAATACGTGCTAGTGATTGGGGTTTGCCTTATCGGCGTCAAGCCGAAATGCGACTCAATGTACGCCTTCAAGACATTAACGACAATAGACCACAATTTGAACGAGTTGATTGCGTTGGCTACCTGCCCAGACGTTTAGCAATAGGACACGAGATTGCAACTCTCTCAGCTATCGATTTTGATTCCGGCGATGTCGTCTCGTACCGCATAATAGGCGGTAATGAAGACAACTGTTTTTCACTCGATTCAAGCACTGGCGTTTTAAGCCTTTCTTGTGATCTGGCTGACGTGCGAACTGAGACTAGAGTGCTAAATGTTACTGCGACGGATGGTACGCACTTCGCTGATCCTGCTTGTCTGACGCTTCACTTAGTAGGCGGCAGCGGTGGCGATAGCAGTGCGCTCGAATGTCGCGACACCGGTGTGGCGCACCGTCTAATCGAGTTACTAGCCGCAGCAGAACGAAGCAATGCCCCCATAGACTTTGCCGAAGATTTTCCGCTGGCACCTTCTCGATATGGAGAAAATTTACATGTACCTGAATTCATCGACTTTCCCGTAGAGGTTAAAGTAAACGAATCCGTAGCCTTAGGTACATCGCTGGTGCGCTTGCATGCTCGTGACCGTGACCTGGGCTATAATGGCCTCTTAGTTTACGCTATTTCAGGTGGCGACGCTGACTCTGCCTTTCGTATTGACCCAGACACTGGTGAACTCAAAGTAATCGGCTACTTGGACCGTGAAAGAGAAAGTGAATACTATTTAAACGTGACTGTCTACGATTTGGGAGTACCTCAACGCTCTAGCTCACGATTACTTCCAGTGACTGTGCTAGACGTGAACGATAACCCTCCAAGTTTCGAGAAAACCTTAGCGAGTTTTCGTGTAACAGAAAATGCTATAAATGGTACCGCAATATTTCGAGCAAATGCGACGGATCGCGATGCGGGTGAATTTTCCCATATCACTTACAGTTTAAGTGGTGCCGGCGAGGGTGAGTTCTGTGTAGAGCGCGATACGGGCGTTTTAATGGTGTGTGCTGTCCTTGACCGCGAGCGGCAGGCACTGTATGAACTCACGATCCGCGCTACGGATGGAGGTGGTCTGCGCTCCGAGGCACTGGTGCGCGTTGCCGTGGATGACGTAAATGACAACGTACCGCGCTTCGCCCTGTCCTCATATAGTGCGCGCGTACGCGAAGACGTGCCTATAGGAACACCAGTTGCAGTTCTTGAAGCTTTCGATCCTGATCTCGGCGCTAGCGGAATGGTCACTTACTCGCTGCCCGATCAGTCTCCTGACGATATCGTTTTCACAGTCGACAGTACCTCGGGTACTATCCGTACTGCAAAACTTCTCGACTACGAGGAAAAACAGGTTTGAATTTATTAAACTATATCTTATTTATTTAGAAGTTAGTTAAAAGGTTCACTAAATATTTTGCTCCTCGCATATACAAGCTTCCTCGAGGTGTCGAATCACCGCCAAGCAAATGATGAGTCAGCACTTAACACAAAGGTACAAAAAATATTACGGAGCAAGTTATAACACAGCTGCTTTATATGGTATTTTGCCCATATTAAATCTTATTCATGCTTAAAATAACTACAGGCTGTTTTTTTAATTTATACATTTTAATATGTATTTTACTTGACCATGTAGTGCGGTATAGGAACATCCACACAACCTCATATAGTCCTTGTGGGTGTCGTAATGCGGCAGAGGAAAACAAACCACTAGATGTCCAGCAGCGTCTGCCTAACAACGAATGAAGGTGAGAAAATGTGAAGCCTGCAGAGTGGCAGCTGTGGCAAATATGAAGGAATCTAAGGGAAGGCCTATGTTGAGCAATAAACTTTTGATAAGCTTTTATAAATGAATAATAGAAACTAGGACTACTTTATATATATATATATATATATATATAGATAGATAAAATGCACGTAAGAATATCGTTTGGTCTAGTCTCTTAAGTGTCGTAAGAGTCGATTTAAGCAAATACTATTTATACATCGATCACAGCTATATCAAATCATCTAAAGTCCACTGCTGAACGTAGGAATCCTCCTTTAAGGGAAATGTAACCTCAAATGGCTTAGCAAGATCCTCCGTTATGCCGAAAATATTGCAGGATTAACTTTGAAATAAATATATGGTAAAGTTGAGGATTAATGTTAAGGATTATGTTAGACGAAAACACGATTCCGTAAAATTTTTCCGATAGAAAAAAAATCCAAAGTTACCTCCAAAATAAACAATAAACCGCTGTTATTCATAATACTTTAAATAAGATCATGAAACTTTGCATACTAAGTGAACTAACTATAAAGCAGTGCTTATGTTATTTACTTTTTTAAAATACCATTATTTTCACTGTAAAAAGAAATTACCTAAACTATCGGCCTCTTGAAGCGTGATTCCTGCCACCCGGCCCGGCCCGGTCAGTTTCGCTTCGGCCTTTGAAGGGGGAGGTTGTGTCGCTTACGATCAGAATACACATTACGCAACAGGACGACGTAAAATTAAAATGGGAAATAACCGTAATAAAAATAAGAAGCGACTGGCTTGGCGTTAAGAAACAGGCATAAATATAATAAACCTAATGAAATAAGTGTCACAGTATTAGTGATTACAAACATGTCGGTAACGACGCGCGGGGAATGGGGGCAAAATTAGAATTTGAGCTGACTTACTATATCCCCCCTTAATTATCTCGTAGAGGGAATTTTGCCGTAGTATCCACGTTTGGTTTCACAACCGTAGTTTTTTTTTATTTTGAGTTCTCTTACTACATCCACGGGACGATATTTAAGACAGTCGCCTAATAGCAGGGTGCGGACCGCGAACTCAAAAAGTGGTGGGTTCGAATCCGCCATCCGATTGCTCTCGTGAACCGATCCTACCACAAGCGTTTAAAGCTTATCAAGAGTGGTTACAGGGAATATCAACAATGTTGATAGTATTGTTAGAAAAAAGTATGTGGGGTGATGATTCTTACATCAACACTACACGGCTTGTCGGTATGACCATTTTTATAACTTTATTAAACCCGATGTAAAATGCCTATACCAGTAACAGAAAGCGGCATCGAAGGTTCAAAAGGTCTGATTCTCGTACTGCGATCGCAAACCCACGTAACAGGCGTTGTGATTATAGCACATCCTTTCCACTTTGGAAGAGCCCCAAGTCCAGTTGTAGATTGTGACCATTGAGCTATTATGTACTACGTACTAGAGGCGACATTGCATTCAGCTACTATGTTCCACTCAACTGCGGTGCATACACCGCACTTTAATCAGTCACTTGCTAGGCGCTTATAGAGTTGTCACGTGTTGTCAATCTGAAAATCTCTTGATAAAAATATGCCGTCGTGTGTACTTAGATATTGCACAAATAATTCAAGAAATGTTAGTAAAACCAAGGAATTACTTTTCATCGGTTAATAAGAAGAAAAAGTAATATAAATTAATAATAAAACAAATTATTCCTAAGACGCCATCTCGTGTCATGGAATATAGATTATGAAATTAATATGTTCAGATACGACATTTCTGTGGGTACTTAAGTATAGGACGAATATACTATTATACACATTTTTTTATAGAAACATATATAAGTTAATATAATTAGGCTAAATTTTTCATATTTAAATCTGCTTATTATTCTTTTATTTTATTAGTGTCCAGGGAGTTTCAAGGCAATAAATCGATCTAGCTAGGATTTATTTTTAGAAAATGTCCTTTTGTCCGTGTTTTCAGGCAATAAAAAAACTGCTACAATATAAGAAGGTAAATTTTGACGTATAGCGTAGCGATCGTAATAGCTCAGGTGGGATGTCGGTCTGGCGTGATATCGGAGTTCCGTGGTTCGCTGTCCGTCTTGGGTCCGACTTTTTTTTCCTTTTTTTTCAAATTCCCTTCTTTTGTGAGAATATCTATTATTTCGAGCCCTTTTTTTTAGTAATTTTTTAAAAATAAGAAAAAAATTTAATTAAACTAATTGCACTCATGATTTTCATTCAAATAACCAGTTCAGTTTTTTCTATTATGTCAATAAGATCAAAAAATATTATTCATGTAATTTGTATCTAAATGTAACTTAAAAAAAACCGAGCGAAGCTCGGTCATCCGGGTACTGAAAATATAATATACAAAATAAATGACAAAATTTAAATATTATTCTCGATATAATTTACCTATTTAACAATACAATCTACTATTACTTACGGGTCATTCTACCTATGTTTATTCTATGATAAAAAAACAACCACGTGAACACAGAGTAGCGCACATTTTTTGTTTGAGATAGCTGTTCTAGTACGTAAGTACATATTACTTCAATGATTGTGATAGACAGTTGTAGATTGTTCACCGATGGTGAACAATTCCACAGAGAAGTTGTTCAAGGAAGAAAACTCTTAGTAAGTCACACAGTAGTGACCGCCAAGAATCCAGATGATATGGAACGTAACGTGAGTTTTGTCGCCATGTGCGTTGGTGAAATTTCAATGGCTCTCATCGGGTCGATTGGCTGTAGCACGAATGAGTCGGTTCGACCGGGGTAGGACCACGCTCTATCAGAATATCAGCGTAAAATGGCAACTTACTGCTGCTGTGTTTTGTATGATGCTGAGATGAGTCCTCAGGGGTGACAACGCATCTGCATTTTGATTCTAAGTCAAGGATAAATGTAGATGTCAATGGGTCAAAGCATATATTTACTATCAAATGGACTGTGTGATCGTTTGTCACGCTCATTTTATAGAAAAATCGCGCGTGTGCAGGTGTACGGCCTGACGGTGCGCGCCATGGATGGGGGGCGGCCGGCGATGTGGGGTGAGGCCACGCTGGTGGTAGAGGTGGGTGACGTGGACGAAAACCGGCGCTCGCCTCAGTTTGAAGCTCGAGGTGCGCTGGCGTTGACAGTGCGAGAAGACGCAGCTCCAGGAGCGACCGCCGGCTTCCTGCGTGCAACTGATGCGGACCCACCTGGCCGCGACTCACGTCTCTCCTACTACGTGCTCGACGGATCCGGCATGGCGCACTTCTCCGTGGATGACACCGGTTTGTGGGCTCACCCAAACACGCACACCTCGGCCATGAAACGCATATGTCGACTTGTCAAGGTCATGCTACCCGTTCACGGTCATATCGGGTTTTTTGGCTGCCTCATTTGTTTAGTGGGCTTGTATTAAATAACAGTTTTTGGGTTTTTCTGTCAAGAAACTATATAGCAGTAGTTTATAATTAACGTTGTTGCACCCTTGTGCCTCGAAAAACATGTGAAGCTGTTCTCTCTGTTGCTCTCTCTAGTCGTGTCGAATTACCGTACAATCGGACCACGAGAGTGACGTAATAGAGAGTGCCCCTGTGTTTACGCATACACTCAGGAGTTATAATTCTATCCTGTACAGGTGGCTAGTGTCCGTTGAGACTGGCCGCCATGACCGCAATACAGTCTAGAGGACGTTACTTTTACTGCTTTAAATCGTTGAGAAAACATTAATATAACCAGGAAACACTATTAAACTAAATGTTTGTGTTAAGTCTTGCACTACGTATTACTACAAAAACGTCCAATGAAAAGGTTTTCGTTGTCCGTTACTCGATAGTAAAAAAAAATATGTTACCAGCATATTTTGAAAACGACTTACCGGAATCACTTACGCAACATTGCTTATACAACATATTTTGATTATTCCTAAAAGTGCGACAGTATCTGACATTAGTCTGATCCAGAATTGTTGTTGTTTTGTAGCACAACAATAATTATAAATCGTTCGACATACTTTGTTTAAAACATGACCTTATAATTTAACATCCTGCGACAGTCCTAAATAATAAAACTGACACATGGACTGAAACATAAAGTAATTACTACTGAAATTATGTCCAGAATATTGTTTTTTCACACAGTTATACTACCTAAAGTCACAAAATGTCGGATACAATTTCAATTTACAAAAACTTAGACACAATTACAGCATTTGGTTTATTGCTATGTGTATGTTAAAAATGTGAGAGTGCTGTTGGAATATTGCGCTTGATTCCATTACGCACATGCACAGGGCTGGTGCGCACGCTGACGCCGCTGGACCGCGAGACGATGCCGCACTACTGGCTCACCGTGTGCGCGGAAGACCAGGGTCTCGTGCCGCGCCAGGCCTGCATACAGGTAATTACACCGTAGCCATGCATGTTACATCGACACAAATTCAAAGGTAGGCATGTTCAGTTGCCACTTACGATCAAGTTAACTTAAAATAAGGTTATGTACCATTATAATATTTTAAAGCTTCATAATATTTTAACAATTTAAAAAAGTCAAAGTTAAATCACAGCATCTATGGACAAAATTATTTTTAATTTAATACTGTGACTCTGGCACCAAAAGTAGACGTAGATTTGCTTAACAACATTGTTCTTAAATTAAAGGCATTTTTTCTTTCTAATAGTTTCTAGTAATTTTTGCTAATACGCGTATGTTATTTTTTATAATTATTTTACATCAACTCGTTATTTGTTCTACTGTTTTAATTCCACCTGTCGCAAATTATCATTGTCCTTCTTCCTCTACTTATTTATGTATTACTTGATGTTATATTTGACTGTCTTGTACCTAAGTCTAGTGGTTGTAAAATGCGGTTGCAGATCATGAGGTTCCGGATTTGAATCCCGAGTCTGGCTAAAATCACTCATTGGGATTTTCTGTTGGGTAAGAAATTCTCAGTAGCAGCTCAGAGTCAGGAAGTTGGCGATGTTTCACCACCGTGTCTCAAAACCGTGTCTGAAAAGCGCGTAAAGCCTGATTTCTCTTTGGTCGTGTCAGTTTAGTGTCTCATCGGACTAAGAGAGTGAAAAAAGTATAAAAATTGAAATATAGAGTGCACGTGTGCGCATACACGCTTGCGCATATACTCGGGAACTATAAACCTGTCCTGCGCAGATGGCCAGTCTCCATTGAATCTGGCCAGCGTAATCGAAATTCGGTCTGGAAAACATTATGCATTATACTTGATGTTTCAGTTGTAAACTTTCCAAAACATTTTTATTTTATTTTATTGTCATAAAAACGTTACTCAAACAGCACAATTACTTATAGGTCTTTCAAATACTTGTTCCGTGCGAAATTCGAACCCGTGGCCCTCAGCCCCGCAATGCCGAGCCACTGCGCCATGAGCCGTTGTAATAAAATTGTTAATTATTAAGCTACGTCCTCAAATAATATCCTTTAATTTTCAATTTTTATTAATTATTCCACGAATGTTAAACGTGAATCTTATTGGGAAATAAATAAGGTTTTCATCGAAGTGGAGGACGTGAACGAGCTGGCGCCGTGGCCGCTGCGCGCGGCGTACAGCGCGCGTGTGGCGGAGCAGTGCGCCGCCGGCACGCACGTGGCCACCGTGCGCGCCGCGGACGGCGACGCCGCGCCCGAGCCCACACGCGTGCGCTACGCCATCGTGGCCGGCAACCCCGACGGCCTGTTCGCGATCCACGAGGACACTGGTACCCTCGCCGTTCACATGGTTGACTAAGAGATTCGAGGCATATAACTAATTTTATGCATTTTATCGCGTTTCATTTTAACTTTTCTTTACTTTAACACCTTGACCACTACCCATGAAACGATAAAGCGACACTAAAAAGAGACTATTATATTTTTTTACACTCGACGTTTCAAGCACTTTACAGCACCCATGGTCACAGGCGGACTGAGGTGATTAACGTCCTTATGTCAAAATTAACTCGGAGTACCTTCAGCTTTTAATTTTGGTCCGATTTACTCAGAATGACCTTACTGTGTCTTGAATACTCAGAGCGGTATGCTTGGATTTAGTTTTATTTATTCTTAATTGTTATACCATATACCTAAGGTAACGAAGGGCGGGCTCAATGCCTCTCGGAATTCTCTGCCAGTGAACCCACAGTGTGGTGATCTATTATGGCAGGTGTAAACTAGCTTTATGATCTTCGGAAAAAAAAATAATTATATTAGTACTAAAGTATATTGATTCAAACTATGTAAATTTAAATACAAATATATATATATATATATATATATATATATATATATATATATATATATTTGAATCAATTTTAATCTTATTGATTACGAAATTTCAAAAACGTTATAGTACCAAGACGGTTAGCGCTCGCTGTAAACTTCACAGTACGCGAGCAAACCGGGTTCGATCCCCGCCGACCCCAATGAAATTATTAATTGCAATTTTAAGTGCTGATTAAGTGCTGAAACCTGCATGTCAGAGAAATAAGAAAAAAATATTTCGAAGACATGTGAAGTTCGCCAACACGCATTGGAGCAGCGCGGCGGACAATTCCTTGCCCTAAAACCCTCTCAGAAATGAACGGAGGCCTGTGCCCAGCAGTGGGATGTATATAGGCTGTAATTTTACTTTACTTTACTTTTTTATAGTACCCAGCCTCTTTCTCTATTGAAATTATTTGGTAAAGCCACGCTGCAGATATATTATGGTTGTAGCACGAATGGGTCGACTCGACCGGGAGAGACAACGCTCTTACAGAATCCTATGGTGAGTGTAGAGAACGAGTGTAAACGAGTTTAGATGTAGATGTCTATGTGCCACAGCATCCATTTAACAACAGATGGACTCTGTGCTTGTTTTTCATTCTTATTTTTTTAAATAAATCTTTTGGATATGTATTATATATTTATACCGCACTTGCGGTTATTACGTGCATTCAGGTGAGATCGTAACGACGGGGCGCACGCTGGACCGCGATACGGCGGCGACGCACGCGCTAGAGGTGTCCGCGTCGGACGGCGAGCTGACCTCCAGCGTGCGCGTGCGCATCGCACTTGCTGACATCAACGACCACAAACCCACATTCACGCAGCGCTTCTACGACTTCCACGTGCCTGTGCGCGACGACGAGGTACTGTACCACTTAGTTTTATTAAATTACGCCTTCTTTGGAGTCGTTGCAATTTGAAACTTCGAAAAAGTCACACTTTATAAGGGTGCCAACGAGCAGACAGTCTACCTAATGGTAAGTATTTGCTGTGTCCCATAGACATCTATATTTATCCTCGATTGCGAATTAAAATTCAGATGTGTTGTCACCCGTGAGCACTAAGATGGAATGACCCGTTTCCCGTAAAAGTGGTCTCCGGTTCCCTACACTCACCATACGAAAGTATTCTGTGAGTGCGTGGTCCTTCCCCGGTCGAGCCGACCCATTCGTGCTACAACTATACTACTAATACATTGTGGCTGTACCACGTATAAATAAAGACAAACTAAACACTTAAAGAGAAAAACAAATACATTTATAGGCTTTAACCTGCGAGAGATTAAGATAAGATACAGTATACGGTGCTTTCTATTATCTCGGTGTCCTCCTTGTGTGGTACTTTAAGGTATATGCTCAATATTTAACTAAAAAACAAAATTTAATCATATTGTTACGAGCTTGAGGTTCGTGACAATAAAAATTGCCGATAGAATTACCTAAATTAACACTTTAATTTTCTTTACACAAATTAAAACTTAAAACACCAATAATTAAGCACACTAATTCACTTTATTCCGCTCCGAAGCTTCGCTTGTCTCGCCAAATTCAATACTTCCCCGATCGCACCTTGCAGCGCCTATAACATTAGTACCGAATCATCCAGAACATTCAAGTAAATACGCGCACCAATCGACAAAGTGCCGAAAGTTCGAGAGTCAGCTTCCAGAAGCTTAGTTCTTCGTTTCGACAACAGATGGCGCTGTCGATTGAAAAATTAGTGATGTCATTTTCTGGAAAGCTCTCCCCTCGCTCCGTTACCCAACACTACATGGCGCTAGTGCCAGATGTCAACTTAGCCGCGTAACAATATTGAATAAAACTATCGTTCATTACACCACGAGTTCCTAACTTACTGAGTTATATTAAATTAGTTGTGTTTAGGCCATAGAACTATTTAGCCATAAGAGTAATAAATAATTAAAAATATGGCTTGTACTACATTGAAATGAAAATCATCCCTCAGCATTACCACTTCATTTAGTAAGTGTCGTAAAAGAAAACAAGGAAAATTCCAGGCTGCGTCATAAGAACACAATAATTAAAAATATATGCTATTTAACATAATTAATATAATTGGTTTTCAGGATGATGAAGTAGTGACAGAAGGTGCAGAAAGTAGCGCAGAGGGCGAGGGGGAGGGGGCGGGAGAAGAAGAAACTGATAGCGAGTTGGAGAAGGAGGACGAGCGACTTGTCTGGGACGAATGGGACGAGCCGGATCCCAGTTACATCTACGTTGCCACGGTTTAAAGATTTTGTTTCATGTTTCGGGACGCTATTTGATATAATAAAAAGAAAATATAATTTTTATCCAATATATATCGCCTACTTTAGAAAATTTCAGAACAGACAAATAAAATTTATTGGAGAGTTTACACAAAAATACTCACTACCACGAAGCAGATCACCTTTTAAATAATATTTGATGGAACGTATATTATATGCTGTTATTTTACTTTTAAAACGACAGTAGAGCTTATTTTATGTCGAGCCTCCTGTTTTTACTTTGATATTTGAGCACGATGGAGTTTTAATTTGATCTAATGTAGATTTAAATAGTACGGAACAAAAATTTATTATAAAATTTTCATATCAAAGTTGAAGATCTTTAGATTTATAGTCACTCAACAGGATGTCTTTTTCTGGGTGTGTACTAACTTACATATGTTCGTAAGATAGTGAATTTTTCATCTAAGATAACTGATAACATCGACTTAAATGCAATTTTATATCATGGGTAATTGCATAAGTTAATGAACATCCGATTTAGTTTTCTATTAAAATTAATTCAGCAGTTTTATAAAGTTGATTTCGAAAAAAGCTGAGAAGTACGTCTTAAGCTACAAATAGATTCTTTATATTTAATTTAGTTTAATTAACAAATGAAAGTTTATGTTGTGAGTGAGTGTTTAAGTTATGAGAGAGAAACAGACTTTCATTCAAATTCATTCATTTTTATTTTATTATTTTTTCCTAGGTCCCTTGTAGTGCTAAATAGTTACACATAGAGCTTGACGTGTATTTATATATAAACAACATATACTTCAAAAACTTCACTTCAATTTGAACATTAGATATTCCTAGTCGATAATCTTGATTTATAATTAGTTTGGGCAGTGTCAGTTGCAATAACTGTGTACTCATGACAGGTGCTGGCGCTGGACAGCGACGAGGGCGAGAACGGCACGGTGCTGTACAGTGCGCGCGCGCGAGGTGCGGCCCGCGGCCTGCTGCGGGTGCGCGCGCGCTGCGGCCGGCTGTACGCCGCGCGCGCGCTCGCCCTGCGGCGCCGCGCGTACGACTTCACCGTGAGTGTCGCACGCATGCACCTTAATATGTATTCGTGTATGTAGCAGTGGGTGTACTCGAGGTGTGCGTGCGGGTAGTAGTATACATAGAAGTGGTCACGGGGCGTACTCGTGTACGTAGTAGTGAAGTAACATTTGGTGTGCGTGCAGGTGCGTGCTTGCGACGGCGGGAGGCCCGCGCGTTGCGCGCTGAGCCGCGTGCGAGTGCGCTGCATTAAGGCGGGCGGCGGGCGCGCGCCGCGGCTGGGCCCGCCCGCGCCGCTGCAGGCCGCCGAGCTGGACGCGCCCGGCTTCCTGCTGGCGCTGCTGCAGGCCACCGACCCCGACAACGACGCACTCTACTACGACATTGTCGGTCAGTGCAGTCCTCTTAAATATCTCAACAATTACTGTCCAATTTTGCAGATGATTCAAATTAACATTAATATTTTTAATTACAGCTTAACACACATTATTTTAATAATTGTTTTTGTTATCCTTCTAACTATTACACACTATGACTGTCAATAAAAGTGTAGTGGCGGCGTAAGTATATTCCTAATAACGACAAAAAATAAAAAATAAACTGAAGTTGCTAACCCGCTTGTCGCACGTGGCAACCATAACAAACACATTGGCTATGAGGCAAGCTACGGGGGAGGCTTACGTTCAGCTGCACTTTGATATGCTGTGTCGGTAACAATAAATGACATAGCACTCTTTGCTTATGATACGTTGATTAAGAAATGAGTAGCGCAGGATTTGCTTGCGCAGACGGCGACCCGGAGAACGACTTTGTGGTGGGGCGCGAGGACGGCAGCCTGGTGGTGGCGCGCCGCCTGCTGTGGGAGCGCCGCGCGCGCTATGCGCTCAATGTCTCCGTCACTGATGGCCGCAACACCATCTACACCACGGTACGCACCTTCCTTTATATCTCATAGTTTTACTTTTACATCTAGCAGTTTTTTGTTTTATTTTCTTTATCTCAAATATAAATTAAAGACTTTTCTACAAATTTTATAAAACTTCACTTCATTCACAATCTTAATTTACTTGTCACAAACTTCAGCAGCACTTCACTTCACGCCTAACCAAACGATCACAGCCAATATCCTGTTCCAAATCCGATATTTCCACCCCCATCAAAGACCTATATCAACTCTTGTCACACTAGTTAAAGATATTTTACGATTATCGCTGTTACTCAAACCTCATTGTGTATCTAAAGTCAAAATCAAATCGTTATGAAATGGTTTGCAGGTAAATATCTCGGTGATTAACGACGCCAACGAGGGCGGCGTGAAGTTCGAGCAGGAAGAGTATTCGGTTGAGGTGTCGGAGAGCGCGCGGGTGGGCGACGTGTTGCTAACGCTGCGGGCGCGGGTGCTGGCGGGCGCGGGGGCAGGCGCGGGTGCGGCGGGGGGACTTGTGGGGCGCGCGGCGCCGCGGCTGCTGTACGGGCTGCAGGGCGCGCGTGCGCCCGCAGACGCCGCGTTGTTCCGCCTGCCCGAGCTCACCGGCGTGCTGCCGCTCGCCCGCCCACTCGACAGGTGTGTGAATCTTTTTTTTGACGGCACCGTAACGTAGTGCATTAGCAACGAATTGCAGAGCTAAGGGCCGCGAGTTCAAATCCCGCACTGAACAAGCATTTGTATGGCCTATAAATAACTCTTCCGGGTCTTGATATTTGTCCTTATGAAATTTAATTATGCAAACTGCTCCTATAATACAGGCGAAGATTATAGTGTAGAGGTGACATTTTTTTAAAATAAAATAATAAATAAAGAATCGTGAGAGCACTTGAAATGCAACGAAACGTTCGCCCCATACTGTAGTATGGGGCAAACGTTTCGTTACAGTATACTACAGTTTTAGTATACTCAAACTTGTCAAATACTCATGCACGGCTATCCGCAACAGGCACTTGTCACACCGCCGACGAGGGAAGCGATTAGCTATCGACAATTTTCTCGCCCAAGAAACGAACAATAGACACAGATCCGATGCCAATTAAAGAAATACATTATTAATAGTTGATCGCTGACTGTTCGCACTATCGGCGAGAACTCTCTCTATCTCTCCACTAGTTTGTCGCAGCGACAAGAACTATCAAAAATAAAACTATAATACATATTTGAATTGTTTTATCTTCAGTAAACTTTTTTAGTTTTCTTAGTTATTACTGTTTTAACCATTGGACTTGTTTATGAAAGTTTTGTGTAATAAATTGTTTGAGGTTGATATTTGATGACTTGTTCCATTTTTGCCGAGACTGCAAAGTATGCAAGTATTCCATCCTCCATCGTTTCCAAAACGATTGCACTAACCGGTCTAATAATTTGTGGCGTGCGGAAATGCTAAGTCTGTTCTCATCCATATCTACGGCGGGGCAAATACTTTAAAGGTGTTAAATTTAAAAAATGTGCTGGAGTTAGAGCCAGCGGTTCCGAGGGGTCACTGGACAACGTACGGCAAAGTGGGCGGCTATTCATTACGCATTTAATTTGAGCGAGCACCGTACTTAGCTCTTCGAAGGACAAAATTTGATCTCCTATTACTCGGTATAAGTGACTCTTTAGACTCTTAATATTAGTCTCCCAATTGCCCCCAAAATGACTCGCGGCTGGGACGTTCAGAGACCACTCAATGCGGTTCTCGGCTAGAATGTGAGCGAACTCCGAATTATAATACTTGCTAGCTAAGAGTTCATGTAGTTCTGATAAAATACGTTTTGCACCGACGTAGTTCGTACCGTTATCCGAATATAATTTACTTACAGGGCCACGGCGGGATAGAAATCTTTTAAAGGCACTCATAAAGCCTGCTGTGCTTAGATCACCAACAAGTTCTATATGCACCGCTCGAGTAGTTAGACATACGGAAATGCAGACGTAAGCCTTTGTGGATCTTATACCACGCCCGCGAGTGAGCGTGACCTTAAACGGACCAGCGAAATCAGACCCGGTGTGCGTAAAGGGCTTTACCGATTGTATTACTCTACAAGATCTAAGTTCCGGCCATTTCCGGAAATGACGGCTTGGGGCGTGCCCGAAAGCAAGCTATACATCTGTGCACCCGATTGCGTATTGAACTACGTGCAGAAAGAATCCAATAATTCTGACGCAAGATTGACATCAGCAAGTCAGGGCCAGCGTGTGAATTCAATTTATGATGGTAATCGACTAATAAATTCATGATATGGTCTTTGCGCAGTAAAACTATAGGGTGCCGTTGATCGAAAATCAATTGCGAGTTGGATAAGCGTTCACCTACCCTTACAATCCCATCCTGTAAAAATGGCTTAAGGCGTTGAAAGGCGCGACTACAAGCTCTATTCGATTGTAATCTTGTAATTTCTTCAGAGAAGTGTGCACGTTGAAGTTCAGGTAATACTAGCGAATCGGCATAGTTGTAATCGGACGCTAAGACATACGAATATCGCGGTAAAAGCTTCGCGAATCGACAAACGTAAATTACGCTACACAATAATTTCGACCAAGAGGACAAGCGGTTCGCGAAAGCAATGATTGAAGAAACCTCGCTCGAAACGTTCGCCACTAGAGCGTGTCTCTTCTCTTCCGGCGGTTGTGACACTGACGAAGTTTCGAAATCGGTAATCGGCCATTGCGAGGGATCCAAGTGAACCCAAGAAGGTCCATGGAACCAAAGCGGGTGGTCCATTGTTAGCATCGGGGTGAGTCCACGGGATAGACAATCGGCAGGGTTTTCCGTACCGGACACGTGATAAAAAGTTCCGCGTTTCTGACTCGTCTTGGATCTTGGCCACTCTGTTCGCGACAAACGTATCCCAACGGTGGGGTGAAGAATGAACCCAGCATAAGGCGACGGTGGAGTCGGAAAAGGCAAATATCCTTTCTATGTGAACTCTATCCCTACATGCGCTGATAACTGCGGTAATAAGCTTGGTGAGTACTAATATTGCGCAAAGCTCTAAGCGCGCCAGAGAGACAACCTTACGGGGGGAGACTCTCGACTTAGAACTAATGAGGCTAATCGAATTTCTACCATTATTCTGAACGTGGAAATATACAACGCCCCCGTAAGCCTTTTCGCTGGCGTCTGCAAACCCAACGACAGTTATGACGCTATTTCTATCGACGTTTATATGACGCGGTATTTTAATTTCTCTTAGTAAAGGAAGTTCCTCTCTAAAATGCTGCCACAACCGAACAATGCTGTCAGGCGGCGAATCATCCCAATCGCATTCAAATAACCAAAGTTGTTTAATCAAAAGCTTAGCGTATAATACCACTGGAGCTACGAAACCCATGACGTCCCATAATCTAGCAACGCATGACAGTATTGTACGCTTTGTGCATTTCTCTACGGGCGGATTTACCTTAAGGCTAAACACGTCGGACTCTGGTGACCAACACAGACCGAGCACCTTGTGTGTATCAGAATCGTCGAATTCCTTTATCGCCGAAAGACGCTGTGATAGTGGGATTGTATCCAAAACCGGACGCGAATTACTAGTCCACTTAACAAGATCGAATTGACCTGATTTCATGAGCTTTATAACCTTGGCGGTGGTTAGGGTGGCCTCCTCCACGCTATCGACCGAGTATACAAAATCATCCATATATAAACCGCTCTCAATTGCCCTCTTAGCTTTAGGGTAAGAGGGACCTTCATCGTGGGCGAGCTGTTTCACCGTGCGTAACGCATGAAATGGGCTCGACTTTAAATCAAAACAAACGCGGTTAAATTCAAACACCATTAGAGGTTCCTTTGGGTTGAAACGATATAAAATGCGTTGGAATCTACGGTCGCATTCACGGACCCCTATGCAAAGAAACATTTGGCGAATATCGGCGGATAGTGCTATACTAAACAAACGACAATTGGCTATTATATTAAATAAACTGCCCTGTAAAATTTTGCCCACTATAGAGGATATCGTTAAGCGACAGGTGAGTGCTAGTTTTAGCACTAGCGTCGAGCACTACACGTAACTTAGATGTAAGTTTGTCCTCCCTAATGACCCCGTGGTGTGGTATGAAATACGACGGTGTGTCTTCGTAATTATCTAATTTCGAAGCCACGAGTGATATGTAACCTTCTCTTATATATTCGTTAACGACGCCGTCATAAGCTTCCTTTAACTGGGGTGAAGCGAGCATCCTACGCTCCAAGCTGTAGAAACGTTTTTCCGCCATTTGACGCGAATCGCCGAGAGATAAAACATCTCCTTTAAAGGGTAGCGCTACACTATATCTACCGTCGCGATCACGAACGGTCGTGCGGACGTAAATTTCCTTGCATAATCTGTCATCTGAGCTAGCTATGGGTGGGACGTTCACCTCCTCCATCTCCCAAAATTTGCGGACTAACGACTCGAGCGGTTCGACAGCCATACCACAATAAGAGGTTGCCGAAATACTATCTATGATGGGGGCGGAGCCAACGATAACATAGCCCAATACGGTTTCCAGTGCGTAAGGCGCGGTATGCGAGGAGTTGCCCCTGACCTTATTGTTTAACAAAAGATGAGAGAAAAGCGATGCTCCAATGAGCATGTCTATGTTTCCAGGAACGGCGTAAGTGTCGTCTGCTAGAGTCAAATTTTTAAATTCAATCATTGCCGAGGTGTCAACCGAAACGGTTGGCAGCCGTTCAGTGACCCTATCCACTACTAGTGCATTTATATCAAAGTTAACATTACGATCTATCCGAGAATAAAATTTTAAATTTATATATCCCTGGGTAGCTTTACTGGTACCTCCGATGCCTTTGACTACAGGACACGAAAGTGACCTATTTATTACTAAGCCTAAGCGCTGACAACATTGTCGCGTTATAAAGCTATTTTGGGCTCCGCTGTCCAGCAGTGCACGGACGCTTTGTTCGTTTCCACGCGAATCCCTAACCAAAATACGCGCCGTACCCAGTAACACGGTTGAAGGAGGTTGTGCTCCCATATTCGCCAATGAGCACAGAGCGACATCACCAGGTCGACCGCTAGAATCGTTGACTTTAGTAGGGGTGAATTCCTTATCCGCTTTACTTGACGCTGCTATGTTGCTATTTTCAAAAAGTAATAGCGTGTGATGTTTCCTGGCGCACTTGCTACATACGGAACTCGAATTGCATGATGCAACTAAATGCTTATCACTTAAGCAGTTCAGACATAGGTTGTTTGTCTTTACTAAATTTTAACGTTCGCTTGGTGAATATTTACGAAAAGTTGCAAAATTGTATAAATTACCGTGTTTATCTTTACATACGATACAAGCATGCTGAAGTGATGCTGACGTAGCGGTTACGTAAGTTAACGACCCTGCTATTTTAGATGGTTGAGTCTGTCTACGGTCGACGCACCTTTTAATCTCCTGTTTAACGTTCGGAGAGCGCTGCATCACCTTTATTTGATCTCGCAAGAACGATGCTAATGAATGAAAGGAAGGCATCTCCGAGCTACGATGCTCCATTTCAAACGCACGCACGGTGTCGGGGTCTAATTTCTTTAGTGCAATATGGAGAAACACCACGTCCATAAGGTCATTAAATTTCAAATTTTTAAGTGCAGCCACCGATGCCAGAAATTTATCTAAGAACTGCTCTAAGCCGTTGATGTTCGCGGATGATATAGGTTTAAGATCGAATATCTGGTTCAAATATTCGGAAGCTAACATTCTCCTGTCTTCATATTTAATTTTAAGCGTTTCGAATATTAACAAGTAATTGTTTGCTGTAGGTGTAAAACCCGAGAAAATTGACTGTGCTCTGCCACTAAGTTTACTAATTAAATAACATAGTTTTTCAGCGTCCGATAACGATGGGTTATTGTGTATATTGTTTTGAAAACTACTGAAGAAGAAGGGCCATGTCTTAATATCACCATTGAATACCGGAATATCTATTGGCAGCAACCTAATTGAGTCACGTGGAAGTACCTGTATTTCCGGCTTTGCTTCGTTTTGAGATTGTAAGAGTTTCTCCGTTCTTTTCACGCGACACAACATATCTTCAAATGCTAGAAGCGGTTGGTAGTTCACTATGTATTTCGGGTCGATTTGTAATTCCAAATGATTAATTTGGTCTAATATTCTTTCGTAATCCGTCCGCAAAGAATCTACCGTTTCAATTTCATTCAAAAAAGTTTCCCGCACTGCTTCTACATTGATGTTCTTTATGTGATCACTAATACTTTGTATACGTGAAAAAAGTATGTCCCTCTTGGCATAAAGCGTTTTAATTTTAATTTCATTTCCACTAACTGCCATTTTAAATTATTGTAATAAAGTTATATTAATCACAATTAATCTCACAACGCACAAATAATGAAGGATGGACACTCGTATGCCGTATTACGTAATTAAATCGAACACCTGTTACAGCGAGTCGAGGTGACGCGTGTCGCTCGCTAGACTCAATATATTTTTATCAAAATTGTCGGGTAAGCGTACCAAACGGTTGCGATTACACTATTTCAATTATTTAAGCGACTAATAAGCATTAAATTTGAACCAAATACAAACACTATTTAAATGAATAATTCTGTTTGCGAGTACCTAAGCAAAATTTAAATTTAAACGAACACTATTTAAGACTATTCCATAAACTAGAGTGCATTATCTAAATAATTAATTTATTAATTCGACCAGAAAATGGTTGAACGACTATTAAACACCGGTCCAAATCCGGCTCGAAGGACCATAAAATGGTGGAGCGTCGAGCCTAAGGTTGCCGAAGTCTAATTCCCCGGTTGAACCTTAAAATCTATTACGCGAGCTATTAAGCTAAGTGGACTGTATCTACAAAATGTTTCTACACTTATATAACGGCAACTATAGCATGCGGTATAATGCACTCGCTCTTCCCTAAAACGAACTATTATTTGCCAAATCGATGAAAGGAATCCTGCTTGATTAGGAGAACACAAAATTGGAGCGGGTTAAAACACAATTATATCAAGCAGGCAATACAGGCAATATTATTAGGAATATTGACTCACAGGGGTGTCTCTTCTCTGCTGTTGGGCACTATAGCTGCGACTTCTGGAACTTTTCTGGACAGACACTCTGGAGAGAGGCGGTGCGCGACTATATCTCACACGAGGTGAGGCGGGTTTCCTGGAGCTTGACTGCTTCCAGGCTAAAGCGGTTCTACTAGCGGTGTGGTTCCAACTACGAGCGCGGTGGTTTTATATCTTCGGTTGTGATGATTATTGATATTCTAGAATCATCTTCTTTCCCCTCCCACCCCACCACCCCGATGTGTCGATAGGAGGGTATGAATGATATCGTTTTGGAAAGGGATAACCGATTTGGCAGCCTACCGTCAAATTAAATAAATACGAATGGTTTTCCGCGCAACCAAGTAGTTTTTCGAAAAGAAGTGGTATTCATTCTGTAAATACTACGAATAGACACAAGTTAGTAGTACCAGTTACTCGACTCCACCGAGTCAGTAATTCATTCTTGGGGATGGGGCGATATATACGCTTTTACAACAAAATCCCAGAAAATATACAAAATTTGTTATACACAAAGTTCAAAAATGTTATTAAACTAAGTTTGTATAAAAAGGGTTATTATAATATTAAGGAAGTTATGGATGATAATAACCCCTGGGAAGGGTGATCGCTACCAAGCTGTTTCTAATTTGTCTTGTGTTGTTAATTGTAAACATTATTGTAAGCTATTATTGTAAAAAAAATAGTACCGCTGGGTTTCTTGCTGGTTCTTCCCAGGACAGAGATTTTTTTGCGAACCAGTGGTAAATGAAAAAAGTGACTTTCAATAAGTATTGTTATAATCTACATTGAATAAAAAAGTTTCTGTTTCTGTTTTTGTTTCCGTATGGTGAGTGTAGAGAACCGGAGACCCTTTTTACTGGAAACGAGGCATTTCATCTTAGTCCTCACGGGTGACAGAGCATCTACATTTTGATTCGTAATCTAGGATATATGTAGATGTCTATGGGCCACAGCAACCACTTACCATCAGGTGGACTGTGTGCTCGTTTGTCACCCTATCCTATAAAAAAAAACCTCTCATAACATTTTATTTCTCGACGTCTTGCAATCGTCGTTTCTCACTAGACCTTTATACATTTAGTTCGATATTTTAATTGTTGATATTTTTTTTTATTTTTGGTTAAGAATATAGTAATGACTAAGTTATATTTTTATCTTTGTTAAAAAAATATTGTCCTTGGCCTGAACTTCTATACTCTTTGGCTTCACTAAATTGGTCGAGTAAAATATCGCAGAGTGAGAAGTTAATCTTATACATGTATATGTTTGTCTCTTACTAGTGTCGCTGTTTCGGTTAACTGAATTGCATACCACAACTATTTTAAAAAAAGTTTACATGATCTCTTGCAGGGAGAGTGCGGCGCTACACGAGCTTACGGTGTGGGCACGCGACCAGGCGCCGCGCGCGTCGCTCACGTTTGCGCGCGTGTCCGTGCGCGTGCGCGGTGCTGACGAGCACGCGCCCGCCTGGCCGCGCCGCCTGGTACAGGCGCGCGTGCCGCGCACCGCCGCACCCGGCACGCTGCTTGTGGCCCTGCGCGCCGCCGACCGCGACGTGCCCGCCGAGCTGCCGCGCTACTCGCTGCTGCACGACGCGGGCCTGTTCGCCGTGGACGCGCTGGGCGACGTGAGGCTGGTGCGCGCTCTGCCTGTAGTGGGCCCGCGCGACTACACGCTGCAGGTGCGCGCGCGAGGCCCGCCGCCCGCAGAGCACACCGCCACGCTGCCGTTGCACGTGCTCGTCGTCGAGCCGGACGATTCGCCGCCCAGGTGAGCCGATCGCGTCTAGTCCGCCTCCCGCCTCTTCGCGAGCGGATATTATGTGCTCCGGAGCACATTTTGGTCATCTACGCTGGATAGGATTGTACTCGAGTGTATGCGTGAACACCGGTATACTCATAGTCCTATTCATGAAGGATAGAGAACAGGAGAACGATCGCCGTAGAAAATAGTGTCTCAGAAATATGGACACCTTAAGTGAGGCGCTGCTATCGCTAAGTTTGGTCAATAAAAGTCATTTTTAGTCTATTTTTCTGATCAGATGCTAAACCACTTCCACATAAACGCACAATAAAATATTTCTCCGTTTTTTAATGTTTCTTTTTGTCAAAAATTACAAAATTACGGAGCATGAAAATTTTCTCACCAATGCCGAGGAGAAAATTTGTACATTATTAAACTAACTTCACCTACTTATACTTATAAACAGCTAACTTCGCAGTCACTACTCACCGACGTCAGCGCCGCTATAAATTCTACGATTTTCAAGGACAGGCGGGCTATGCTTTAGTACGTAGTGATCGTTCTCCTGTTCTCTAACCTTCATAGTCCTATGGGACGATAATCTGATACGATCAGAGAGAGATAACGCGCAGGACCAAAAACTTTACGTGCTTTTCGAGGTTCGGGAGTAAAATACCGCAAACTTTCTGGCTACGGGCTGCTACTGAGAATTTTTTGACAGTAAAACCTAGTAACTGATTTAGACCGACCCGAGAATTAACCAAAGATCTTATGATCAGCAATCGCATTAACGGCCACCACACCAACGAAGCTGTCAAAATAAAACCTATAACGCAAAAATTTCACATGTGTATCCAGGTTCGTAAGCGAGGAGGTGGTATGCGAGGTGTACGAGAACGAGCCGGCGGGCACCGTGGTTGCGACACTGGAGGCGCGTAGTAACACCGCCGTGTGGTACTCGCTGAGCGGCGGCGACGGCATGTTTCGTTTGAACCCGGCCGCCGGAGTGCTCGCGCTCGCCGCACCACTCGACTACGAGACCTGCGCGCTCTACAACCTCACCGTTACCGCACTCAACATGGTCTCCATTTTATTCTAATTTTCCTTTAGTTTTATGACTATAACTACTTTAGATATCAATGGTATTGATAGCAATGTAAGGGTGACTTAGAAGTGAGGATATCCGTAGTAGAATCAGAGTAACCAGAGTGGCAGGTGGGCAAAGTGTAAGGTGGCCTCCCACTAGATGGAGGAACGACCTGGTGAGATATGTAGAAAGTGGTGAAATGTGGCTCAGGATCGTGCTTTGTGGCGTTCCTTGTGGAGGTCTATGTTCAGCAATGTTCTTGTGAAAGGCTGTATCGATGATCCTGATGATCCACAATAGTAAATGGCACGTTGCGCACGCAGGGCAGCGGGCGAGCGGAAGCACGCGTAACGGTGCACGTGCTGGACCGCAACGAGTTCGCACCGGCGCTGCTGCGACGCGAGTACACCGGACGTGTGTCGGAGGCGGCGGCGCCGGGAACACTGGTGGCGGACGCCGGCGCAGCGCCGGGCTCGCCGCTCGTGCTGCGGGCCGCCGACGCCGACTCGGCCGCGCACCAGCAACGTGCTTACGAGATCCTGCAGCCGGCCGCCGCCGCGCTCTTCCACCTCGACGACACCACCGGCGCGCTCTCTCTCGCCGCCCCGCTCGACTACGAGCGCGCCACCGTTCACGAGTTCACTATCAAGGTTTCACTTCAATTTTTGCTGTTACGAAATAAATAGATATTCTATATCACAATACATATTAGGTTTACATAATGATTTCTTATATTTACGCGAACACTATACATTGATTAAAACTATTTTTACGGATTTTATCGCGTTTTATTTATATTAATTTTAATACACGACGTTTCGGGTGCTTTCCAGCACCCATGGTCACGGGGGACTGAGGTGACTGACGTCCCGATGTCAAAGTTAACCCGGAGTACCTTCACTTTTTAATTATTGTCTTTGGTCTGATCTACGCAGAATGAACTAACTGTATTTTGAAGTCTTGCAGAGGTATGCTTGGGTTTAGTTTTAATTTTATTAATTATAGGATCCCAAGCAGGTGGTAGCAAACAAAGAGATCAATTAGAACCCGCGTAAAAGAACACATAGCTGACGTGAAGCATCACCGTTCCGGGAAGTCTGCAGTTTGCGATCATATTCTAGACGGCCCCAACCATTATATCAGATTTGATAGACCACAAATCCTCGCGAAAGAACATCGATTCCTACCAAGGATGATACGTGAGGCTATTGAAATTAAAAAACATCCTAATTTCAGTAGAGAAGGAGGCTGGGTACTACCACCTGCTTGGGATCCTATAATTAATAAAATTAAAACTAAACCCAAGCATACCTCTGCAAGACTTCAAAATACAGTTAGTTCATTCTGCGTAGATCGGACCAAAGACAATAATTAAAAAGCTGAAGGTACTCCGGGTTAACTTTGACATCGGGACGTCAGTCACCTCAGTCCCCCGTGACCATGGGTGCTGGAAAGCACCCGAAACGTCGGGTATTAAAATTAATATAAATAAAACGCGATAAAATCCGTAAAAGTAGTTTTAATCAACATATTAGGTTGTAGTTATCAAGGTATAAAAATAACCCAAATAAAATGTTTGTCAGAATTCACTAGAAAAACTCTCATTACGGAATCTAAAAGTTAGAAAATCTAAATAAAAAAAAATAATAATGTACGGTTGTAATAATAAAAGTTCAATAAAGGGTAAAAATAATAAACGTATTATATATCTAATCGTGTATTGTTTGTTGATTTTATAGGTGGTCGACATGGGAAATCCACGCCTGCCGTCAGATAGCGTGGCTAATGTAAAAGTGGAGGTAACGAACGTGAACGATTGTGCGCCGCAGTTCTCGCAGGCGACATACGAAGCTACCGTTCTGCTGCCCACCTTGGCGGGAGTCCGCGTGCTTATGCTGGACGCTAGCGACGCCGACGAACCAAACAACGCCTCGCTGACGTTCGACATCCTGGAGTGCAATCCAGATGGTGCCTTTACGCTGTCTTCAAGCGGCGAACTGCTCGTATCGTCAGTGGAGGCACTGCGCGCCGAACATCGACTGCGTGTGCGTGTCTCGGACGGGCGCTACTCGGCTACGGCGCGCGTGCTGGTGCTCTCTCGTGAGCCCGACAACGCCGGATTGGCCTTCCAGAAGACCGACTATTATGGTTCCGTGCTTGAAAACACCACCAAGCCCGCCACCATAGCCGTTCTCAACGTACTCGGTGCTGCACTCAATGAACATGTCGAATTCTCTATACTTAATCCGACTGAAGGCTTTGAGGTTCATACCATTTTATATTTTTTTTTACTAAAATTAACACAGTATCATTGTTATTAAAATAATTTAATGCAGACTGTAGCTTTTAATTAAATTTCTAATATTGCACTACGATCGTTAGCAAACGAGCACACAGACCATTTGGTAGGGAATGGAGCTGAGGTTTGTTAACATCTACATCTCTTCTCGATTAATAAATAAAGTGAGGGCAATTTTATACGTGGTAGGGCCATGTTGCTGCTGTATTAAGTTGCAGCAAGAATTGGTCCAGGAATAGACACACTATATAGATGAACAAACTTCAAACTTTACACGAACATACACGAACACGCTCAATGGCTCTGACAATTTTTGACCAATTTTCCAATAATTTTATAAATTTTATTAATCTTAATCATTATTATTATAATATTTTCGACTTGTATTTCTACTATTTAATACATTTTGAATATTTGAACGAAGTTTTTTTTTATAAATTTCAACTGTCAACAGTAAGCCTTTAATTTAATATAATATTTAATGTTTGGAATTAGTATACTTGTTATATACTTACTTAGTACTTCGGAAAGTGCTCGACAGATGCGCCATATTGTCAAAAATGACCCCGACATTCGAGTGGATAAACTACACTACGTGCACTACGGCAGTATGTTAACTAATATAAGGGGTTTTCCAATAGGGACTTGACAATTTTGAATTTAGTTTGTGAACGCACCTTTTAACATCGAACTGTCACTGTCAGTTTATTCAGTAGACATAACCTTTTCATCGTGGTGAAGTACACCAGTGGCGAAGCTTCCATTAAAGCCGAAAAGCCGCGCTTGTTTTATTAAACCTGAATCAATCAATAATATCAAGTAATAAAATAACTCGTAAAATGTTTCAAGCTATTTCAAATTTCCCGCGCACTCCACTGTTCGACACATGTCGACCGATGACCTCGTATTGCCTTAGCGATACTGCTGCTGTCATAAAAAATGAGTTTTAATAGAGCTAATAGTTGTCTCTCTCGCTCGCGTGGGCTTTTTACGGGGCTTTTGAGAAGACTATCGCTCTCTTTCTAATCTATGGCAAAATATTCTATCATCATCATCATCATCATCATTACAGCCCTTCACAAGTCCACTGCTGAACATTGGCCTCCCCCAAGTAATGCCACAAAGCACGGTCCTGAGCCACCTGCATCCATCGACTTCCTGCATGTCTTACCAGGTCGTCACTCCATCTAGTGGGGGGTTGCCCTACACTACGCCTACCGTTACGAGGCTGTCACTCGAGAACCTTTCTTCCCCATCGGTTAACGGTTCTTCGATCTATATGGCCGGCCCATTGCCACTTCAGCTTACTAATCCGTTGGGCTATGTCGATCACTCTGGTTTTACTGCGGATATCCTCATTTCTGAGTCTATCACGCAGAGAAACTCCGAGCATAGTCCTCTCCATAGCTCGCTGATCGACCTTGAGCGTCCTCATACGGCCAGCAGTGAAGGACCACGTCTCTGATCCGTAAATCATCACTGGCAACACGCACTGGTTGTACACTTTAGTTTTCAGAGATTGAGGTATACCTGACGAGAAGATGTGTCGTAATTTCCCGAACGCTGCCCAGCCGAGTTGGATCCGTCGATTGACCTCTCGGTCGAAGTTGGACTTACCTAGTCGGACTATTTGTCCCAGGTAAACTACTCGTCAACAACTTTGAGCATAGTGCTCCCAACAACTACCGGCATAGGTGTGACATGGATATTGAACATGATCTTTGTTTTGTCCATGTTCATCTTAAGACCTATCCGTTGGGAGACACCATTGAGGTCATTGAGCATAGTGCTAAGGTCCTCCAGCGATTCTTCCATAAGAACTATATAGTCGGCAAATCGAAGGTGAGTGATGTACTCGCCATTGATGTTAATACCGTATCCTTTCCGGTCCAGTAGCTTGAAAACGTCTTCCAACGCAGCGGTGAAGAGTTTCGGGGATATAACGTCACCCTGTCTTACACCTCTCTGCAGTTGGATAGGTTTCGAGCTCTGGTTCTGTACTCGGATAGCCATCGTAGCCCTACTGTATAACACTTCAGCACTTCGATATACCGACAGTCAACTTGGCACCGCTGAAGGGACTGTAGCACCGCCCAAATTTCGACGGAATCAAAGGCTTTCTCATAGTCCACATACGCCAGGCAAAGTGGCAGATTGTACTCTTCGGTCTTCTGTACAATCTGCCGCAGGGTATGTATGTGGTCTATGGTACTGAAGCCTTTTCGGAAACCGGCTTGTTCGGGAGGCTGGAAGTCGTCGAGTTCCGCGTGCGAGACGATTCGTAATGACTCTCGAAAACAGCACGTAGACGCGGCTCAGAAGGGAAATCGGTCTGTAGTTCTTCAAGAGAGTCGCTTTTTGTCGCCTTTCTTAAAGAACAAGACCACCGCACTTCTGCTCCACGCCTCCGGAGTAGTGCCACCATGGAAGACGAAATTGAAGAGCTTCTGAAGGACTTCAAGTACCGTTGTTCCACCCGCTTTCAGATGCTCCGCTGTAATTCCATCCTCGCCTGGGGCCCTGCCGTTTTTAAGGTGCTGGAGAGCCATTCTAATCTCGCTCGGACTGACGTCCGAGATATCATCGGAATAGTGTCGGGTAAGATTTGCTCTTGGATCGTTACTCACACTTGCGTGTGGCTCCAACGATGATGTGTACAGCTGCCCATAGAACCTCTCAATCTCACTCAAAATCTCAGGTGTCCCGGAAACGATGCTGCCACACTCAGTCTTCAGTTTTGACAGTTGGCTCTTTCCGGCAGACAGATCTCTGGCAAAGACTTTGGAGCCCTGGTTCCGCTCGATCGCTTCTTTAATACGAGCAGTATTAAAGTTGCGTAAGTCTCTAGTAAGATCTGTCTGTTCAGTTGCCTGTATACTGTCAAATCTGTTGACGATTGCAGCCTCATCTCCCGTCTAACAGCCATGAGATTAAGAGTGTGATCGGATAGTTTTTGTGTTCTTCTGCGGCAGGTCTTGCAGAACTTAGCTCCGACCGCATGGACAGTTTCCACGAGCTTGTCATTCATATCGTCCACTGCATTGCAATCTTCTAGGCACTGAAAGCAGTTACGTAACTCGAGCTGAAAAGTCTCGGGATTCTAGATTAGAGCACGAGGGGGACGGAGCGTTGACTTCAATAGACGAGACCTCTCCAACTTAAAGTTTAGGCTCAGTGTGCCTCTAACCATTCGGTGATCGCTGTATCTTCTCGTCAGTCCTCAGGGTGCCTGCGTTATACGTTGCCAGGTCGAGTCGTCGTAGGTGGCAACCGAACCTCCACCGGAGATTCTTAGCACCCCCTGCCCCGCCGTTACCATGGTCGCCACCGTAGCCAGGAATAGCGGGGCCGCCGGGGACTGGGGGCCGTTTATTTAGTTCATTTCTCATGGGGGGATATTTGCCATAGTTGCCACGCTTGGCGAGCGGGTTGGCAACCGCAGTTTTTTGTTATATTATTGTTGTTATCAGGAAGATGCTGCTGCCCATCTCCTGCCTGTCTCCCTCTGTCGCCTCTTACGACACCCACGGGAAGATATGGGGTAGTGGATATTCTCAACCGCCACTACACGGCTAAAAATATTCTATAATTAAAAATTAAAATATTCTATAATGAAATATAACTACGATTGTATATATAGCAATTAGTATAGAGATTTAAAGCCAGGCTTTTGGGAATAAATTTTACTTTAAGAGTGTATTTCAGACTTCATCAATTATCGCAATTAAAAACAGTTATTGGTACAATTAAAACGTTCACCAAAATTTTATGTGGACGTAATTAAATCTTTCCATAAGAAAGCGAGACGATTCCACTTTTATTCTTATCTTATCTCTTATCCATTAGAATGTAAATATTTTTTTTTAATTTTGTACATAGTTTGTTTGTACTTTGTTCGTGTTTTACTTTTGTTCATGTATTGTATTGGATGTAAATATTTTTTTCTTTCGCTTAAACAAACCCAAGCTATGCAATTGCGGATATGTAATACGATCTATCTCGCAGTGGTATGCCTTCTGTGTGCTTTGTTAAACACGTCCTTGACAGCACTGAATATGAAACTGAAGCGTGGAGACAGATCAAGATTGGTGTATTTTTATAAAACTGCTAAAAACAACAATCTATATTTTTATTAATTTATATCTTGGGCTTGCCCTAGCTTGGAGCTCTTGCTTCGCCACTGACGTACACGAACGAACAACGTCTGCAAATCTTAAAAATTTACTACAGAAATTCGGAGTCTGTTTGAGTCTACATATATTCGTTGTGTGATGTTGCCGTGCCAGTGAGACTACGGGTTGGTCGAATTGTCGAAAATATCGCTGCCGTTGAAACATCCGTAGCAAGTGATCCAAATCAGTCATTTTCACGGCGTTATCAAGAGTTGGGCATCGCCAAGACCACTTTATGTCGAATTTTGCGTAAGGATCTTACTTTACACCCATACAAGATCAGGCTCACTCAAGAATTGAAGCCGGTGGACCATTAGAAGCGACGTACGTTCTCCGATTGGACTCTGGAAAAGATGCGCCAAGATGATCAAAATCATCTTCAATGACGAAGCTCATTTCTGGCTCAATGGGTTTGTTAATAAACAAAATATGCGGTATTGAGTGGGTAAAAATCCACATTTGATTAATAAAAAACCACTTCATCCTCAAAAGATAACTGTTTGGTACGGTTTGCGTGCCGGCGGCGTCATAGGGCCATATTATTTCGTCGAAGATAGTGGTCGCCACGTTACTGTGAATGGTGGTCGTTATCGCGCCATGATTATCGATTATTTTTGGCCCGAATTGGAATATATGGACTTGGACAGCATGTGGTTTAACAGGACGGCGTCATAAGCGACACAGCACACGTTACAATCGATTTTTTGAAGAACAAGTTTGATGAGCGTGTTATCTCAAGAAATGGACCAGTCGATAGGCCGCCTCGTTCCTGCAATTTAGCGCCTCTAGATTTTTTTCTTTGGGGTTACGTCAAGTCATTGCTCGTCTAATAAGCCGACGACGTTGGAAGAGCTCAAAGCCAACATTGAACGCGAAATAGCAGCCGTTTCGGCCGAAATGTGTGGCCGAGTCATGGAAAATTGGGTCCAAAGAATCGACCACTGCAAACGTGCCCGCGGTGGCCATATGAGCGAAGTCGAGTTCCATTCATAAATGTTTTGAATGTACTTCAACCCGATAATAAAGTTTTTGAAATATCTCAAATGGTTCTCATTTTATTTTGAAAAAAAATTTGTCAAGTCCATATTGGAAAACCCTTTATTTTGCTCTAAGTTATGGTTATCTCTAAAAGTTTTTGTCGATTGCGAGAATGGCGCAATGATTAGAAAATTGATATGTTAAACACACATACATAATAATGTATATACACGCGTAATAACATAAATACATGTAATTATTGACACTAATTACACAAACACTTCTATGTGTGTCAATCCCACTAATAGTCGCACTGCGGTGTGCGTGCAGATCGGTTTGACATCGGGCGCGGTGGTGGGGCACGGCGCTTTGCTGGACCGCGAGGCGCGCGCCACCTACACGCTGCTGGTGTGCGCGACGGCCGGGCCGCGCCAGGCGCGCGCGCGCCTGCATGTGACCGTGAGCGACGCCAACGACAACTGCCCGCGCTTCGTGGAGCGCCCGTACGTGGCCGCGCTGCCCGCCGGCGCGCCGCCCGCCGCGCCCGTACTGCGTGTGCGTGCCCAAGACCGCGACGCCGGCGACAACGGCGAGGTCAGTGCTCCGTTACATCCTGCACGTATCCGTGAGCGACGCCAACGACAACTGCCCGCGCTTCGTGGAGCGCCCGTACGCGGCCGCGCTGCCCGCCTTCGCACCGCCCGCCACGCCCGTACTACGCCTGCGTGCCCAAGACCGCGACGCCGGCGACAACGGCGAGGTCTCTATCACGCTCTCTTCAAATTCGAAAAAAGTTTGTGAGCACAGTTAAGCAGACAGGATAAATCTTAGAAAACATTACACTCGCTGCATTTAGGTAACGTTATGGGATACCAATAATATTAGCAGAGTAAAAACTACAACAATTAAGTTCTTTTTATCATAATTATATTATTAGAGTGCTTAAAATAAATTATTGTATTGTCATTTAATATACAATGTTGTCACTAAATTGTTACTAAATAGTTATGATATTTACAATATTCAGTCAAACGTTGACAGCTGTTGAATGTTTCACTAGTCTCCTACGCTTTGTAAAGCGAACATATACCCATTGATGGGTGGCTTAAATATCCATTAATTGAGTAGAAGCATTTCTTAATTAGAAATGTTTTAAATGCTGCTTTTAATTTATGAATATTTTCCATTTCATGAAACATAGATGGAACTATAAATTTTAGACAATATACCGAAAACGCGTTTTCTAAGCAAACAAGCTGTATTTGGTGAAGTTGTGTGAATTTTTTCACCGTCCTGTTGATATAAAGGCAGCCGGTATAAACGGAGACTAACATTCTGCGCACGATTGAGTTAGAGTGCACAAAGCGTATTCACTTTTCTCTCACCTTCGTAGTTTGATGAGACGGCAATCCAATTATACGTGGTAGAGCCATGCTGCAGTTATATTATTAGCATAGTTGTAGCACGAATAGGTCGGCTCGACCGGGGAAGGACCACGCTCTCACAGAATATATATTAGCTTAAAGCTGCTGTGTTTTGTGTGGTGGGGGTGGAGAACCGGATACCCTTTTTACTAGAAATAAGGCATTATATCTTAGTCCTCACGGGTGACAAGGCATCTGAATTTTGATTCGTAATCGAGGATAGATGTAGATGTCTATGAGCCATAGCAACCACTTACCATCAGGTTGACTGTGTGCTCTTTTGTCACCCTACCCTATAAAAAAAATCCCACACTATTGGAGAGAAATCAGGTGTAGGACGGACGGCTTTTCGAGGCCCACGGATGAAACCACGCCAACTCTCTGACTCCGGGTTCCCACTAATAGTTTTTTGACAAAAAAACCCGATACATGAGTTTCGCATTGCAAGCATGTGTTTACTTGGCAAAATAGGCTTTTTTAAGTCTAACAAGGTTAGACTTAAAAAACTTGACCTAATTATAAAAAATAGAGCTACGAGTACTCATATTTTTTCTATTGGACCATCTCGAATAGCTTTTATAAATAAACCCAAGAATTCGCAGGCAAGGCATTATCAATACTCGTATTTATTTTTGAACATAAATATTAGTTGGTTTTTTTTTATAGAAGAGGGGGGCAAACGAGCATGCGGCTCACCTGATGTTAAGTGACTACCGCCACCCATGATCAACCGCAACACCAGGGGAATTTCAGGTGCGTTGCCGGCCCTTTAGAAAGGAGTAAGCTCTTTTCTTGAAGGTCCCCAGGTCGTATCCGTCCGGAAAAATTGCCGGTGGTAAACTATTCCACAGAGAGGTTGTACGCGAAAGAAAACTCCTTTTGAAACGTACTGTGGTGGACCGCCAAGCATCCAGATGGTGTGGATGGTATCGGGACGTTTGCCGCGTAGTGCGTTCACGAAATTTGGCGGCTGGGATTAATCCGAACAATTCCTCAGAGCACTCTCCATGGTATATGCGAAATAAAATGTAAAGAGAAAAGCACTCGGTCGTCGACGAATCGAGCCGCTCTGCGCTGGATGCGGTCAAGTGGAAGGAGCTGGTACTGGAAAGCCCCAGCCCAGAGATGGGAACAGTATTCCATGTGCAGCCGAACCTGCGCCTTGTAAAGTCGCAGGCGGTGTGCCGGCATGAAATACTGTCCCGCTCTGCTGAGCACGCCAAGCTTTTTAGAGGCCAATTTGGCCTTCTCTTCCTAGTGACCACGAAACTGCACGTCACTCGATATGTCAACGCCGAGGATTCCGATACTGGTTGAGGCAACAAGGGGAGTGCCTTGAAACTGAAGAGATACGACAAAGGGGTTCTTTTTAGCGGTTAACGCGCAAACTTGTGTCTTCTGGGGGTTAAACTGGACTAGATTTAGTCGCCCACAATCCGAAACTCTGTCCAGCAGAGACTCGATTGCAGACACAAGTTTGTCCCGGCACTCGGAGACGTTTTCCCGAGAAATATTGGCTCGGCCTGTGTAAAGAGCATCACCAGTGCTGTCATCTGCATAGCAATAAATGTTACGGGTTTGCAACATATCATTGATATGCAGAAGAAACAGCTTTGGCGATAGCACGCAGCCTTGTGGAACACCAGCATTAATAGGCTTGCAATCGGAGCTTGCACCGTCTACAACGACCTTGATGCTCCGATCTGCAAGAAAGCTGGTGATCCAATCGCACAATTTCTCGGGAAGCCCATTGGAAGGGAGCTTCGAAAGAAGCGCTTTGTGCCAAACCCGTTCGAAATACTTCGCAACGTCCAAACTAACGGCCTATGCCTCCCCCTTGGACTCCGCCTCCGCCCATCTATGAGTTAGGTAGACCAGAAAATCACCAGCTGACCGGCCACGGCGAAAACCGTATTGGCTGTCACTTATCAGCTGGTGATCCTCAAGGTACCTCATGAGCTGGCAGTTTACAATAGACTCCATTGTTTTCGAGAACAAGGAGGTGAGGGCGATAGGCCGGTAGTTGGACGGGTCTGAGCGGTCGCCTTTTTTAGGGATCGGGTGAACGAAAGCCGTCTTCCATGATTTTGGGACTACGCCTAGGGAGTAGGAGTACCGTAAAAGACGCGTTAAAACCGGTGCCAACTCTGGAGCACACGTCCTCAGCACAATTGGGGGATTCCGTCAGGCCCACTCGACTTGTGGATGTTCAGAGAGAGGAGTGCTTTGCGAACCGAGCGCTGTGTGAACTGCACTTCCGGCAATGAGCACTCACACCGCGGGATGGTCGGCGGCGTACTCCCCCCGTCATCGAGAGTCGAGTTGGACGCAAAGAAAGTGCCTAGAAGATCGGCTTTCTCCTTTGCGGTATGGGCCAGTGAGTCGTCCTCCCTGTGCAGAGATGGAAGAGCTGGCCGACAGAAATTCCCTTGGACAGCCTTGGCTAGAGACCAGAATGCACGGGTTCCAGAAGGAAGGCGAACTAGTTTCTCGCCAATTCTGCGTATATGCTCTGACTTTGCCTTGGCAATGACTCTTTTGAAGGACCTAGAGGCGGAATTATACTTCTTTTTTATAGCGCTGGTGTTTACATCCTGGGACGCTGATGCGTCAGCCCAGGCTCGGTAGCACTCCTGCTTATAGCATGATGCTATTTTACAGGAGCGACCAAACCATGGCTGAGATTTGCCTCCAATGGGCACCACAGAGGAAGGAATAAAAGTTCCATATCCTGAAGTACCACATCAGCGACAGAATCCGCAACAACGTTGGGATCGTCCGGCGAGAAGCAAACCCGCCCCCAAGGGTAGGATGCAAAGAAAGACCGCATTCCATCCCAATCGGCTGACCTATAGTGCCAAACACGGCGGCAGCCTGCAGAATGCAACTGCGATTTCAGCGTGAGTGGCACCACACTCCACACAAGACAATAGTCCAAGGAGCCTAAAGGGGCGTCGACGGAAATCTGATATCCGTCCGGTCGAGAGGTCAGCAGAAGGTCCAACAGGGAAGGTGCATGATCCTCCACATCTGGAATCCGCGTAGGCGAAGTAACCAGTTGTGTCAGACCTTAAGCCAAGGCAAAATCATGAACAGATCTCCCCGCATGATCGGTTAAACATGAAGAAAGCCATTCGGCGTGATGGGCGTTATAGTCGCCGAGGATCACGATCTCTGCGGAGGGGATCTGCTGTAGCAACGAATCTGTAGCCATTTGGACGTGGTCGAAGAGTCGGTTTGTTTCAGCATTACCGCTGTGGGATCTATAGAGGCACCCGTAGACGCGCGGATGGTCGTCGCTGTCTACGCGTAACCAAAGGATGGACAGGTCCGAACCTTGAAGTCTGCCGAGGCGTCGAGAACAGATACTCTCGACGTAAACGCAAACTCCAGCCCGAGGCACAAAGGAGTTTTCCAGTTTGTACCCCGGGTAGGAGAGATACGAGACATCAGCCGGAGAGGACACCTGCGTCTCGGTCAGGAAGAGCAGAGCCGGCCTCGCCGTCTCGAGGTGGTAGTGGACGGCGTTTAGGTTAGAGTGAAGTCCCCTGATATTGCAGAAATTCACGGACAGCGTGGCAAGGGTCGCCTTGGTCTTGTTGCTCCGTTTGCCCCGAGCAGTTGTAGTCTTGAGCGGAATTTTGCCCCCCCTCCCGCAGATTACGCGGGGCATCCTGAGCACCCACGCTCAGAAGTGGAGAAACATGGTCGTGGATGCTCAGCGAGGGATTCTCCAGGGGTGCTGGTACCCTCCTGGGGTAGTCTATCATTATTTAATTCCGCTACCATGTTGATGGGGGGGGGGGGGATTTGGGCCTCCGGCCACCTGCACCCACCAGACGAAACGCGGAAGCAGAGCTTCCACTTCACGCCGGTATTCTGTGAGGTCGTGGTACCACCCCGGTTTGAGCCGGCCCATACGTGCAACAGCAAAGCTGCCCCGTGGCTCTACCAATGTTAACTGGTGTGCCTTTTTCCCTCCCAAACATATCGGCGTTTCTGATTTATTCATTTTCATTACTACTCTATTAAAAATTCTAGATGTCATATTAGTAAATGAACTTTAATTTCTAATCGTACAGGTACGCTACGAAATGAAACGCGGAAACGGTGAACTGTTCCGTGTGGACAGGCGCACCGGCCAGATCACGCTCAAACAAACACTCGAGGCGCATAAACAACTCTACACGCTAGTTATTGCTGCTTTCGACGGAGGTATGGACTTCGTTTCGTTATTTTAAATCGTTATGGATTTCTTATCAAAAATTAAAAAAAAATTGTAGTATAACCGTGAGAACTGAGAGTTTAGCCGAGTAAGCCATGTTCGATCGTCACCGTTACGTCTGTAATGTCATGTTCGAAGTTCGTTATAATGTTTTTAATAAAGACACTGTTTTGATGTCCGTTTAGTGTAAAGGATTAAGTTCGTGTGATAGCATTTATACTACTATAGATGGACAATACATACATAAAACAATTCGCACTAAACTACGGGCAGTTCTCAGCATCCTCTTTACTGCGAGTGGGCGAGAAGACTAGTTCTTTGTTTTTTAAACTGTGAAGTTGTTTTCGAAAATCTAACACTCATTGTGCTAAATAAGACACAATGAGTGTTAGATTTTTAAGATAACGCTGTCATCTTTAATGTGTATAAGTTTTTAAACGTGATTTTAAATTTATTTTAGTATGTAACGTGGTTTTGTACTTGCCTAAAACATGGTCACTGTCGTAAATTAAAATACAGCTATTTTTTGTTTTGTATGTACTACTCAGTGTGAAAGACGTTGACAGCTGTAACACAGTTTATAATATTGTACGGTTTGTAAGGCCACACACTTTCAAGAAGTAGAGTTGTAGTTAGTTAATGAGCATGTAAGAAGGAAAAGATCACCAAAGTTAAAAGTTTCATAAAAAGTAAAATAGCTATAAAGTTATTGTGGCAAATCTTTCCTTGAGTGGTTAGTGTTTAGAAGGACGGTTGTTGACGTACTTGCAATTGAATAATTAAAGTTAAATACACGCGACGCGCGGCTAAAAGTAGGTTGCAGCGTTTACTAAATAAAAATGTGTGATGTAAGCATATGACTAGTATGGCCATTAACGTAAACTTTTTGAAATGTAGCTTTGTAATTTGAAATAGATGTGATACATAAGTGTAACTTCGTGGCATATTCATCATGCCAGCTGAGCCGCCCGCGCCCGCGCTACACAGGCATAGTTGTTCTGAATTATCGGTCTGGAAGTCTTTGGGTTTAAAATAATAATTGGTGACGTCGGTGTAAACAATGAGCGTGTGTCGGCAGGCTCGCCGGCGTGCGGCGCCGAGGCGGAGGTGTCGGTGCGCGTGTGGGGCGGCGGCGCGGCGCCGCGCTGGCCGCAGCCGCACTACACGCTGCGCGCGCGCGAGGACGCGTCGCCCGGCCGCGAGCTGGCGCCGCGCTTGCCCGCCGCCTCGCCGCTCGCGCGCCCACTCATCTACACGCTGCACGCCGGCGCCAAGGACCTCTTCGAGGTGCATTTCGACACAGGTACGCCGCGATCAGAGCTTCCGCGGTCCCCGCTCTCCGCCCCCGCGCGACCTCGTATTAACGCGTGCGTTTTGTCCCGCAGTGCCCGACGGAGGGAACGACCCATGTGAGTGTCGCCGCTTGCTGCGTCTCACTTGTAATCATCGCCGAATCATTTCGCACGCTTTTCGATTTGAAGCTTGTGCATGACATGCAAAGTCTGTCGTTTTTTAACAGCTTCTTCAGCATCCACTAAATTATTTTTGTTCACGTGCTCATGTAATAGTACTCCTATAAATCGTTTCAATCTTGTTGATAAACAGTAATCTAGTAAATAAATTATTTGAATTAAGTTTATGAAATACGTAACACATCATATCCTATTAAATTTGGGATTTATTACATAAATTTTATATCTAAAAACTAAAATTAAGTTGATATCGAAAATAAATTAAGACTTGCATACTTTGTATCGCTGTGAATGTGAAGAGAATTCTCTCATAGTAATATAAATCATACACATAAAGCTTGAACATTACTTACTTTATTATCACTGTTTTGATGTCCGTTTAGTGTGAAGGATTAAGTTCGTATGATAGCATATAATTATAGTGATGTTTTGCGCAGGCGCGGTGGTGCTGCGCGGCGCGCTGGACTACGAGCGCGCGCGTGGACACGAGCTTGTGTTGCGCGCCACTGACGGCGTGACCGGCGCCTTCGCCGACGTATCCGTCACGGTGCAGGTGCTCGACGTCAACGACTGCGCGCCAGAGTTCACGCAGGACGAGTATCACGCTACCGTTTCCGAGGCTGCGGCCGTCGGTGATCTCGTCCTAATCGTCTTAGCTACCGACAACGACACCGGTGACTATAATTGCATAATTACATACCCATACTACCGAAATTTAACCTCACTGCACCCGATGTGATGGGTATCGGCATTTTATTCAATGGACCATCTAAGACTGATAAAGAAGTCAAATGTTCCCATGAGTGAAAACAATCGCCAGACTAGGGGTCACGATGTGACGTGACAAGAAGTATCAGGCAAGGTGAAAGTAGTACATTTTTTATAGTATAATGGTGACAAAGGAGCACATAACCCACCTGATGGTAAGTGGATGCGGTGGCACATTCACGAATTAAAATGCAGATGCGTTGTCATTCAAGAGTCTCTCAAGAATTCTGAAGTCCTCAAGAATGACAATGCACTCGTTTTCTGTAAAACGTGGTGCGTGTTTGTGCGCAGGCGCCAACGGGAACGTGACGTACTCAGTGTGGGAGTGGGGCGCGGGAGAACGTGCGCCGCAGTTCTCGGTGTCGGCGCGCGGCGAGGTGCGCGTGGCGGCGGCGCTGGACCGCGAGACGCGCGCGCGCCACCACCTGCTGCTGGCCGCCACCGATGCCGGCCACCCCGCGCTGCGCACCACCGCGCACCTTCTCATCACCGGTATGCCTCCCCTTTCTCATCACTTCACACCTACTAAATTTTTCCTAAATATCCACTACTGACACAAACGCTTCTATTTATACTCGTTTTACTAGACCTGCAATTGAAAGAAACTGTAATACAGCTGTAAATCTCGCACGGCGCGCAAGAAATATGCCGAACAATTGTATTTTGATTTACGACAGTTACTGTTTTTAGGCAAATAATAAATAAAGTTACATAACTAACTCTATAAACCTCAATTTACATTGACAAATTGCGCACATAACTAATGTCAAGGTATACTTAGTCATATTAATCAAAATTAGTGTTAGATTATCGAAAACAAAACAAAGTGTTTTCGCCCGTTCACAGTCGACCTAAAAAGTTATGGAAAATTGACCGTAACTAAGTGCGCAATGTGTTAGTACCGTAGTGCCGGTCTATTTCCCCGGCTACACATTCGTTGAGTGACATTGGAAAAAGCGAAGAAAGGAGGCAGAGACGTAGTGAGGCCACAATACTCGCCATGCCGCACGTTGTGCTATACGTCATGCCCATCGCTCCCTGTCTTGTCGGTTTTTTGGGCGCGAGTCAAAGGGCTGGCAATATGAGCAGGAGTGGCTGGCCACACACTCGCGCAAACCGCAGTCCGCGTCGAGAGCTCGTTACGACAGTACATCAAGTGTCATTTAAAAATTCATAAATGGTGTGCCTATCATCATCATCATCAGCCACATTATCACACGAGTAAGTAATATAAAGAGAAAAAGCTATCTCGACGAAGACAACGTATATATTTTTATGACATCGATATAATTAGCTATAATAAATACGCATAGCTCGCACGCTGCAACAGATTCAACATCCATTGTCCATTAATTACGTGAGTAGAGCAGTGTGTGGACAGATAGGGTAACATAACATCGCGGCAGCGCGGGGAGCAGAGCATAGTTTGGTTGAGCTATATTTATATACATAGAAGTTTTTGTTGTAACATTTTTCCGATGCACACACATTCATACGATCACAGTAAGCGATCGAAGCATTGTTAACCTCGTATGTTGATTTTACGTTTAAATTTTGACATGTAAAAAACAACGTTCGGGTGAAATCAAACAAACACAAGTATGTGACGCAGAGAATATAAGCCTGACGATAGTCGTATTGATGTTTTTTGCATTCTCCAGCATTGCGTCTCTACGATGGTTCTTTGGTAGGTCGCTATTCTCAATGGCGCTCCCAGTGTCTTGGTTTGACTCACATCTGAGTAGTTTTGACACGTCAGATCTTTTGATGATGGAACTACCGACTGTCCGAACTCCATGTTTTTTTATATAACAACATAATAAAACAGCTCTTTAAATGTGCGACACCGAGATAGAAAATAATAAAATATATAATACATTTTCGCTGACATAACTTTGTTGTTTAAGCTATAGTTATTAGTATAGCATGCTTTACATGTTCTAACCGCTAACTTCACTTCCTCAGCTAACGTTTTCGGGACGCTAATCCTGCTGTCCTATTAGGTGGCGTTTGTTGAGTAAATAGTAATTAAAGAAGTTTCAAAGAACACATTCAGAAATTTGAGTTTTATACAGTCGAAGAAACTTATAAAAAATATTTGGAAGAATTTATATCCATCTAAATAATCCAACACTACTACTCAAAATACAGTTTTTAAAATTTACGAAGAAATATAAATTTATCGAATAAATTAATTATTGATACTAGTCGGTGGAATATTTCATATACCTACATAAATCCATGTGCAAATATTTTCAAGGAAAAGCAGCAGTCATGATAATGGTGGCAATGATGACTACTCAGACACTTGACGAGAGGGACTGGCGAGCGAAATTGAAATGCTTGATTCAGATTAATATTTTTCTTTCGTTCAGATGGTCCTTTTGTAAAGAAATACTATTTAGAAAATATTTGTTTTGCTCACACTACCTAACTGGTTTGAATTGACAGCTATGACGTCAAAATATGGCGTCAGGTCGGATCTATTTTATTCAAATCGCATAACTTACTACTTATGTTTATGCAAAAGTACTATCGGTTTCTTCATTGACTGCGTCTGAGGTAATCGATGTAAAAGTTCACAGTTATTAGACTTAAGCTTGTAGTCATGACATCGGTACGGTCTATAAACTTTATCTATGACAAAAAAAACGTATCAATCCGTTGTACCGCTGTTAAGTGAAAGAAGTACAAAACACCACACTTTTGTATTTTAATAAATATTATTACCAGTTTTGATAACTATTTATTTAAAAAAAGAACTTGCCATAAATTGGAAATCAATTTAATTCTACATCGTTTCGAAAAAAATGTACTACTAGTAAGTAGAATGTGACTGTTCAGTCCCCGAGTGAATCGTTAGGCTCGATACTAATCGTGTCTCAGTAGGCGATCGGTGCCGAGCCAAACGGTTGGCAGGGAGCGCCGGCGAGTTGAAGGTCCGTGTGCGCAGTGGAGGACGTGAACGACAACTCGCCGCGGATGGAGCGTGGCGTGGTGACGGCGCCGGTGTCGGCGGAGGCGACGCGTGGCGTGGCGCTGGCGCGCATAGCGGCCTGGGACCCGGACGCAGCCGACGCGCCGCGGCTGCGCTACGGGCTAGCCGGCGCGCCCACGCACCGCGCACTGCGCTTGGACCCGGCCAGTGGGCTACTCACGCTGGCCGACCCGAGCGCGCCAATACCGCGCTCGCTGAACGTGTCCGTGTCGGACGGCGCGTACGCGGCCTTCGCGCGCGTCGAGCTCGTGCCGACGCCCGCCAATCGCGCCGCGCCGCACTTCCCGCACCTCGTGCACGAGGCGCGCGCAAGAGAGAACCAGCCGCCGCCGCTGCTGCTCACCACGGTTTGACTGCCATTTTGCATTATCTACGTTCGATAGCCTGGCCTCTTAGCTCCATGTTGCAGATATATTTTGGTAATAGCACGAATAATTCGGTTCGACCGAGGTAGTGTATAATAACAGGTTAATACTACTGTGTTTTTCATATGATGCGTATAGAGAACTGGAGACCTTTTTTCTGGGAACGTGGTATTCCATGACTAACCTCAGAGATGACAATGCATCTGGTTCAATTTTAATTGAGAATACTTGTAAACGTATATATCTCTAGATTACAACATTCAACTACCATCAATACTGTTTTAACATTTGTCACTCTTATTCTATAAAAAAAATGAATACCTTGAACATTTTAATTATTAATTGTTATAAACGCTTCTCATTTGTCAACCCGTAAACAGTTCATAAGTTATACACGAACTTTGCCGTGGGAAGGTTTTTCCATCACCGTTTCGTTTTGCAGGTGTTTTAGGGATCGTATTACCGGGTGTCCTTGATATTGTACCTCGTCGCCGCCGATCTAGATATATTACATTTTTGGCACCGAATGCCTTATCCATCGCGGGGTGAAACAGAACGAGTGTTGGTATCCGCAGGTGAAAGCGTACGACGAGGACGCGGGCGAGTACGGCGCAGTGACGTATTCGATTCCGTCGGCACGGCTGCGCGACACGTTCGCGGTGGACGCACGCAGCGGCGCGCTGACGACGCGTGTGCCGCTGGACCGCGAGGCGCGCGCCGAGTGGCAGGTGCCGGTGCTGGCCAGCGACGGCGGCGGCCGCCTGGCACACACCACGGTGCGCGTGCGTGTGCTCGACCTCAACGACTGTGCGCCGAGCTTCCCGCTGCGCGAGTACCGCGCCGCTGTGCGCTACGACCACACGCCCGGAGTGCCGTTCCTCACGCTGCGCGCGCATGACCCAGACGCGCCCGACAACTCGCGCCTCACCTACACCGTGTACGAGGGCGAGCTGCATTCTGAATCCAGCGGCCTCTTCGCCGTAGACCCCGTCACTGGCGCGCTCTCCTTCGCTCGCAACGCGACCGCTTTCGGTGAGCACGTAGCCTTTCTTACTTTTAAAAATAATATTCAAAATTTTAACTATGCATACTGAAATTGTTTTACTATTGGAGAAAAGAATTTGCACATAGAAATCATTTTTTTTTATATTTGAAGTGGGTTTTCAATTTTCTTTTACTTTTTTTACCCTTTTTATTGAGTTAATGAATGTCGTAAATTATAGGTTGTCACTTTTTATTCCAATTTTTTAAATTATAGTATGAATTTTCGTCTAAATAATTTCCATGTTTTCATCTACTAACTTTCTAAATGTAAATTGTAATTGTGTAATGTGTGTAAATTAAGTAAAACATATTAGATAAAGTAAAATAAATATTTCTACCTACTTATATATTGCATGTATAATTGATTGAGTTGCAAAAAGCCATAAAAAACTTAATCAAAAATATATTGTAATTGGTCAACATTTTAAAAACACGTGGGCGCGCGTGCAGCTGGGCGGTCGCTGCAGGTGTGGGTGCGCGCGCGCGATGGCGGCGGGCTGGCGGGCGAGGCGCCGGTGTCGCTGCACGTGCTGGCGGGCGGCGTCGCGCCGCGCCTCAAGCGGCCGCCGCCCGCCCTGTTCCTGCGCGAGGACGCGCCGCCCGGCACGCTGCTCGCCGCGCTGGCCGACGTAGCCGACGGCACAGACGACGAGGCGCCGCGCTACCGCCTCGCAGACTCACCGTCGAGCGACCTTTTCGCGGTCGACGCGGCCGGCCGCCTCGTGCTCGCCGCGCCGCTCGACCGCGAATCTGCTGCCGAACATGTTATAGGTCATTACCTTTTTTGGTCCATTTTTGACATCACAAAGCATCACTCCGCTGGTCGCAGCAAATAGTTGACACGCCTTAGAATTTTAATTATTAGTAGGAATAAGTTGCCGTCCACTTCCTAGTTTCATTATTTTATTGAATGTCCCTAAGTCGTGCCGGTCCACGGAGGGGACGTACGAGGAAGAAAATCCACGCATACAGATGGTGTGGATAGTATACATTCGATTAAGAATCAAAGTGCAGATGTGTTGTCACCCATGAGGACTAAGATTTTTTTATAGAAGAGGGGGCAAATGAGCATACGGGTCATCGGATGTTAAGTGACTACCGCAGCCCACGACCAACCGCAACACCAGGGGAATTGCAGGTGCGTTGCCGGCCCTTTAGAAAGGAGTAAGCTTTTTTCTTGAAGGTTCCCAGGTCGTATCGGTCCGGAAAAATCGCCGGTGGTAAACTATTCCACAGAGAGGTCGTACGCAGAAGAAAACTCCTTTTGAAACGTACAGTGGTGGACTGTCAAGATTCCAGATGGTGTGGATGGTATCAGGAGGTATGCCGCGTAGTGCGTTCATGAAATTTGGCGGCTGGGAATAATCCGTACAATTCCTTAGAGCACTTCCCGTGGTAGATGCGATAGAAAATGCAAAGTGATGCAACATCTCTTCACAGCGCCAGTGGATCGAATCGATCGAAGTGGACTCGGTCGTCGACTGACGAAAACAGTATTCCATGTGAGGCCGGACCTGCGTCTTGTAAAGTTGCAGTCAGTGTGCCGGCATTAAATACTGTCCCGCTCTGTTAAGCACGCCAAGCTTTTTGAAGGCCAATTTGGCCTTTTATTCCAAGTAATGATTGCATACTCAATGACGACGCAAACAAATACATTTTAAACATAATCCAGTGTGCGCGTGTGCAGGCATAATTGCGGAGGGGCCGGGCAGCCCGGCGCCGAGTGTCATGGTGATAACAACATTACACGTGCTCGACGTCAACGAACACGCTCCCTCGTTCCACTCGCAGCCGTACGTCGTACATCTCGCTGAAAACACGCCTCCAAATTCAAACATAATTCAATGTAAGTCACTCAAAGCATGATTCTTCTAATACATTGGGATTTAGTTTTACCCTAATATATCACAGTAGAGGGCGCATGATCTAGTTTATGAATGGACACAGTGATGGCCGACGACCCGGACTCGGGGTCGAACGGCGAGGTGCGGTACTCGCTGGGCGAGGCGGAGGGCGCGGAGGGTGCGGGGGGCGAGGGGCTACCGTTCGCGGTGGAGGCGCAGGGCGGGTGGGTGCGGCTGGCGCGCGCGCTGGACCGCGAGGCGCGCGCCGAGTACCGCGTGGCGCTGCTCGCCGCGGACGGCGGCTCGCCGCGCCGCGCCGCCCGCGGCACGCTCGTCGTGCGCCTGCTCGATTACGACGACTGCCCGCCGCTCTTCCACCAAGACCTCTACGAGGCTGAGGTGCGCCTTTGTTTTCTTATTTTTCAAAACCTTTACCCCCACACTAGGATTTTCTCTTAGTTTTCAAACACAAAATTATTCGTTTGCCGATAACATGAAATTGTCTTTAGTATGTCCAACATAAACGATTACAATTTATTAAGTTTTTAATTTATTAATTTATTTAATTTATTAAGTAGACATAACGTTTAGTTTAGTGTGGCACGTAGTTCACGTATATCACTTAGTTTGTAAGATATTGGTAATATGCATATAACCACGCACTGTTGTTGTATATATTAGTATACTCATTAAGTCTATAGACGTCGTACTATCGTCCGAGATCTGTTTAAGAAAACACATATGTCAAATTTCCTGGACCCAACATTGCATGGCGGGCCTGTCAGGACACTGGATGGCGTCTTAGTTGCCAGATTATCAGAACAGGCCAGGATTCTGGGGTGAGTAATACCGCCGTTGGCATGCCGGCCAACTCTACCGATAAAGAACGAAAATCAGGGGAATAGCATGTAAGTTGAGACCCAACCGACTACTATAAGACTAATGAGAGAAGAGAGGGAATTATTTCGACTTGGCGACTATGGGAGAATCATCTTCGAAGCAGGAGGTAACCATCGCACAGACGACTTCTGAAAGATCAAACGCTACAAAACGCAGATGTGGTAGATATACACGACTTTATTGTTTATCGCTGTGTTCATTGGAACCGTTATAGTAGCTTGGGGGCTTACTTTTACAAGAAATGCCACAGCAATGCCAATAATTTAACTTGTTTAAACATCTGTTTATACAAGTAAAATTATTAAGAGAATCTATAGTTAAGTTAGCACCCACAAGAAGGGTAGATATACACGACTTTATTGTTTATCGCTGTGTTCATTGGAACCGTTATAGTAGCTTGGGGGCTTACTTTTACAAGAAATGCCACAGCAATGCCAATAATTTAACTTGTATAAACATCTGTTTATACAAGTAAAATTATTAAGAGAATCTATAGTTAAGTTAGCACCCACAAGAAGGCAAGGCAAAAGTTATGAATGTAAGATTAGCGAAGTGATAGCCCTTTATAGAAAATTTTAAATTATCCTTTGAACTGGGCACGGATATTCCGATGAACTGAATAAACACGGTATAATAGAAAACCTGTATCAAAAACAATTAGATTTGAACAGGAAAATGTGTATCAAGCCAAAATGGGGTCTGAAATTTTTTTTTTGTAAACCGCGTTCAGTCTACTGCCAAAGATGAATGAGTATGAACAGGTGATCCAAGATTTAATTGTTGCCATAGATTTATATAATTCATTGCTGAAAGAGACAGATTATTATTTAGACTTATTTCTGATAAAAGTTTTTATATAGTACTCGAATATCAGCAGCGACAAAATAATATTTTTTTACGTGGTAGAGTCACGCTGCAGCTATATTATGGTTTTAGCACGAATGGGTCGGCTCGACCGGGGCGGGACCACACTCTCACAGAATACCAGCGGAAAATAGCAGCTTAATGCTGCTTTGTTTCGTATGGTGAGTGTAGAGAATCGGAGACCCGTTTTATAGGGATCGAGACATTTCATCTTAATCCTCGGGGGTGACAACGCATTGGCATTTTGATTCTTAATCGAATGTAGATGTCTATGAGCCACAGCATCTACTTACCATCAAATGAACTGTGTGCTCGTTTGTCACCCTTATCCTATAAAAAAAATATATGCACGTAAGTTTTCACAATAAATAGTCGTAATGTAAGACTTCATAATTATCGCGGCAGGCTTAGTCATCAAAGCCGACAACATGTAGCATACGTCTGGCAAAATTAACTCAATATCTAGTTCACAATATGTTAATAACCCGAAAATAAACGCAGGTCAGTTTTTTGAGTCTAAGCATATTTTAGCTTGTAATAGTATTAATTGGGTTAATTTCTTAGTTAATAATGTATATTCAGAATGGTTGATCGACACGGGTGCGTCGCTATCAGCTATTCAAAATTATTTCTTAGAGTCGAGTTGCTTATGTAATAACATAATTGAGGAAAAACAGTAATTAATGGTGTCGGCGGTAGTTTACAGGTACTATGTTTACTTAAAGAATAAAGTAGAAACAGTATGCATTTACACATAAATTTCATGTTTTTGATACTACGCCATGCAAATCTGTGGAGTTTTTAGGCCAGGATTTAAAAAAATATAAAGGTGTTATAGACTCTTCAGAAAACGGGTGGTCTCTTAAATAGTGTACTGGAAATATTATCTCAACGTCACTTATGTCTAACAATTGTTCCAGGCTGCGACGCGATAAAAAAATACGGTGAACAGTTTTTAAGGATGGGGTAGAGTTATTCTTGATTCTTGGTAGAGCTACGGTGCAAATGTATCTATAATTAGCTGTATATATAATTTGCATCGACGCTAAAGAATGGAATAGAGTAGTTTTTAAGCAATTTTAATTTTATTTATTTAGCTCAGAATCAGCGCAGTTAGTTTAAGAACATTGAACACAGCAGCTATCCCAAACAAAAAATGTGCGCTACTCTGTGTTCGCGGTTGGTTTTTTTATCATAGAATAAACACAGGTAGAACGATCCGTAGGTAATAGTAGATTGTATCGTTAAATAGGTAAATTATATCGAGAACAATATTTCTATTTTGTCATTTATTTGTATATTATATTTGCTCATTTAATATAATATTATATCACAATTGCATTTTAATGATATTTTTATCTGAATACTTTAAAAGGTATCTCAAATATTTAAAAAGGTATGTCAAATATTTAAAAAAAACATACTAAATTTATGTTTAACAAAACTTATTAACATAACATTTACATCATAAATATATTTATTTAAATTAGAATAAGAGTCGTTCGTAAATGCTAGGCACGCGAGAGTTTAAAATGGACGAATTTATTCCACTTTGACTTTGATGTGGAAACCTAAAAATAAAATAAAAGAATAATGAGCAGATTTAAACATGAAAAATTTAGCCTAATTATAATAAGTTATATATTTTTCTACAAAAAATGTGTATAATAATATATTCGTCCTATACTTAAGTACCGTAAGTAAGTTGAAGCGACAGTAGCCTAATGGCAGGGCGCGGACCGCGAACTCAAAAATGTCATGGGTTCGAATCCGCCATTCGACTACTGGCGTGAACCACTCGTAACACAAGCAATTTAAGCTTACCACGAGTGGTTAAGGGGAATTTAGTAAAGTTTATAGCATTGTTAATATTCTTTAAAAAAAAAGTACCCACAGAAATGTCGCATCTGAACATATTAATATCATAATCTATATTCCATGACATGATGGCGTCTTAGGAATAATTTGTTTTATTATTAATATATAATAATTTTATTGATTAAGTATCTTATTTACCGATGAAAAGTAATTGATTGGTTTTTACTGACATTTCTTGAATTATTTGTGCAATATTTAAGTACACACGACAGCGTATTTTTATCAAGAGATTTTTTTTAAATCAACACAACACGTAACAACTCTACAGGCACCCAACGAGTGACTGATTAAAGTGCGGTGTATGCACCGCAGTTGAGTGGAACAGAGTAGCTGAATGCAGTGTCGCCTCTAGTACGTAGTACATAATAGTTTAATGTTTAAGAATGTCGAGGTTTAGTTGGAAACACTAGCTGCCGACGCATGCGCAATGGTTTACAAACGCGGATAGCTTGCAATTGCTATCCTCGTTTAACAAATGATTTAGCGCACTAATTCTCTTTCACTTTAATCTATTGTTGCGCGAATAAGTCGACGTCATGTATCCGGTACTAGCGCCATCTAGTGTCAGGGACGAGAGCGAGGGGAGCTTTCCAGAAAATGACATCACTAATCTTTCAACCGACAGCGTCATCTAGTCTCGGAACGAAGAACTAAGCTTCTAGAAGTCGACACTCGAACTCTCGGCCCCTTGCGCGTGTTTACTTGAATATTCTGAATGTTTCGGTGCCAATTTGTATTTAGAAGTATTGAATTTGGCGAGACAAGCGAAGCTTCGGAGCGAAATAAAGTGAATTAGTGTGATAAATTATTAGTGTTTTAAGTTTAATTAGTGTAAAGTGAATTAAAGAGTTAATTTTGGTAATTCTATCGGCAATTTTTATTGTCACGAACCCTCAAGCTCGTAACACTATCTTTAACAGCTCGTTACGCTTATTTTAACATGGTGCTCAGAAAAAAATAGCTTTGATTATAATACAAGAACGTATAACTGTAACGGTACGCGAGCAAACCGGGTTCGATCCCCGCCGGCACCAATGAAATTGTTAATTGCAATTTTAAGTGCTGATTTACTACGGTGATGGAAAACATCGTGAGGAAACCTGCATGTCTGACAAATAAGAAAAAAATTCGAACGAGTGTGAAGTTCGCCAACACGCATTGGGGCAGCGCGGCGGACTATTCCTTGCTCTAGAACGCTCTCAGAAATGAGAGGAGGCCTGTGCCCAGCAGTGGGATGTATATGGGCTGTAACTTTACTTTACTTTACTATAACTGTAACAAAGTATTACTTGTTTACACGTGACTGCAGAGAGGTTGCGACCAAATGCGCTACTGTAACGAAACCTTTCTACTTGGAAAGGTTTGGTTACAGTAGCGTAACGTAGTGCAAGTAGCGCAGTAACTAACTTTACATAAATTCCTGTATATCAAAATTAGATTTTGATTAAATCTACGTGAACGTAGTAATCTTGCAGCCAGATCCTGTGCTATGTATTTACCACACGTCATTTCGTCAAATGACATTTTGCCTGATCCAGGGAAAATAGCAATTATAAAAAATTATGCGCGTCCGTCTACGAGTAACGAATTAAGGCTTTTCGTGGCGTGTGCCAACTATTATTAGAAATTCATACCCAACTTTGCGAATTACAAAATTATTCCAGTGAATAAGTTATGTCGAAGAAATGTGGTATTCAATTGGAACGATGATTGCAAAAAATCAATTTTGTTAGGTACTCAAAAACTATTTTCCAGATTTTTCTGATAACAAAAATTTTATATTACAAACATTTGCTAAAGTTAGTGTTTTAAGTAATGGAGACGGAAAACCGGATAAAATAAAAAGAATTATTAGCTGTAGTTAGGTCAATTAAATATTTTAGACTATATTTATACAGTAGAAAATTCGTTGTAAAAACGGATCATTGACCTTTTTAATATTTATTTCATATGACAGAACTAAGTTAACTTAATTGATGGGCAATTAAGTTAACTTAGTTTCATATTTCATACAATAAATGTGATGACTAGAGCTCAATATAAGAGTTTACAAAACCCGGATATTCGTGATGAAGATTCTCCGGGTATTAGGACTATGATCACCCTAGAAATGTGGAAGTTCTTAAAAAACAAGGAAATAACACTGAACTGTATAAGTTCAAATTTGTTCAAAGATGTAGGAAAAGTTGTTACATTACAAGGTTGTACAAAAATATTTTAAAATTTGGGCAATGTGTTAATGTATGTGCCAGAAAACTCGTGTATTTATATACTAACTATGAATCTTAATCGGCTTTATCTCGAGATAGCAGATCGCAGTTTTCGATTATATATTTGTCATCTCTTCCTTCTATTCTACGTACATCCGCAACTACACAAACTTAAATATCTTAAAATATCTAAAAATTGTAATTCAATTTGTTAGTTAAGTATATACTTAAGTATATACTTATAAATGAAAACTGTAATTCAATTTGTTCAGATATTTAAGTTTGTGTGGTTGCGGATGTACGTAGAATAGAAGGAAGAGATGACAAAAAGATTATTGTGAATGATCTTCACATTTTGCGCACAAGTAGACAGACATGCAGGGATATGGAGGATGGCAAATTATGTAAAGAAATTCTATTATAGGCATTCAATTGAAAAGGATGTAATCGAATACGTTCGTAAATGTGATGTGTCAGAAGCAAAACTATTACTAAAAACCAAAGAGCTAATGGCAATAGCAAGTATTGCGTCCTCATTCTCAGAAACATTTGGTAAAGATTTTGGCTTGACGGAAAACTTTATTTTAAGGAACGGGATACCTAAAGAGATATCTACAAATTGAGGGTCCAATTTTGTTTCTAAGATAATGGTAAAATTTAGTAATATCTTAAGCATTAGTAAATCATTATCAACGGTATATCATAATGAAAGCATAGGATCGTTAGAAAACGTTTAATAAAACTTTAGATGTATATTTAAGAATACAAACTAACAATAATACACCTTTGTGGAGTTTTGGTTGCCATTTTAGTGTTTCTCGTATTACACAACAGTTAATACCGTAACTAAATATATCTCGTAAGAGTTGGCTTTGGGAAAATTACTCAGGTTGCCGAGTAATTGTTGGGGACGGAAGTATAGAGCCTTTGTATAATTTTAATAAATACCCTTTAGAATTTAAGTATCGCCTATAAAGGGCCCAAGCTGATGCTAAAGATAATTAAGTAGCTAGTAAGATATCAAGAAAACACTGTTATGATAAGACCATTAATCTAGTCGTTTATAAGGAAGGTGATTTAATATTGGTAAGAATCGAAACTGGCAATAAGTATAATATAATAGACTATAGACTATATATAATAGATAACCTGTACGATGGCCCTTTTGAAGTTCTAAATGATGAGTCACTAAATGTTAGGATAAAATACAAAAACAAAATTGATGTAGTAAATAGGAATAATAAACAGGACTAAGTAGTGCAATAAGTAGGATGTAAAAAAAAACTGTGTTATATTCTATTTTCTCTGAGGTTGGTGTTGTAGTGTGGCACGTAGTCACATATATCACGAAGCAGCAATAAGCATATAAGTACGCACTGTTGTTGTATATGTACGAGTATATACTCAATAAATCTATAGACGTTGGACTGTTGCCTGAGATATGTCTAAGACAACACATCTGTCTCATGTTCTGGACCCAACACTACAATATAACATAACATCATCTCTATCATCATCATCTAAATAATCAGACCCTAATGTATCATAAACTTATAAATGTCTGGTTATCATTCAGGATTCTAAATTTTTATTTCATATACATATTGATTATATTGCGAGTAGGGCTTCTTGAGCTATAGAGTTTCTTATAAGGTCAGGCTCGAATTTTAAAGATGCAAAATCTCTCAATTTTTTTTATTGTTCTCAAGTGCGTTGCATATTGGATTATAGTTGACGATTGTAGAATTCGCAGTACTCAGTTTATATATAAAAAGTGTGGAGTCAATTCAAAATTTTTTAAAGTAATATTTAGAATACAAAACCCAAGTTTATGATAGTATATAGACGGCGCATTACATAAGATATAAATTACTTTCCTTACAAATAGAAAAGTTTCCGACATAGCATAGAAATTAATTTAGTAAAAACAAATTTGTAGTGGTTAGTTGTAATGGTAAGTTGCGACTTATATATACTCGTACAAGAACAATTTATTGTAAATAGTTGTAAGTTTTCCGAAAAACAATAAAATGAAATAAAAATAATGACAACTATATGAGTGACTACATTTCCTTTGAGCTGGTGAGGTAGTAGATGAGAGAATTTTAACTAAATAAGTGAAGTTTGTGGCATTTCTTGGAGGAGGCTTGTGTTCAGTAGTGGACTTGTAAAGGGCTGTAATGATGACGATGATGAAACGAAATTTCTAATTGAGTGTCAGTTTTGTGGTGTGTGCATGTGTGCAGGTGCGCGAGGACGCGTCGGCGGGCACAGTGGTGGCGCGGCTGCACGTGGCGGACGCGGACGCAGCGGCCGCGCCACTCGCCTACTTCGTGGCGGCCGGCGACCCCACCGCGCGCTTCCAGATGCGGGCCTCGTCCGCCGCCTCCCTCTCCCCCGCCGCAGAGCTGTACGTGGCGCGCACGCTCGACCGCGAGCACACGCCGCGCTACGACCTGTCCGTCGCCGCCACTGACGGCAAGTTCACCGCCTACACGCGCGTGTTGCTCACCGTGCTCGACGTCAATGGTGCGTATAAGATCTCTGTAGATTTATAATTTTCTCACCAGAAACTTGTGTATTACATATATTATGTTACAGACAACCCACCGTACTGCACGCAGCACCGCCTCCGCTTACGACTGACAGAGGACACAGCACGAGGCTCGCGCGTGGCGGCGCTGCACGTGCGCGACGACGACGAGCCACACAACGCGCGCCTGCGCTTCTACCTCACCGGCGATAACGCAACGCACTTCGCCATACACAAGGTGCGCGCATATATATCACCGGCGACAACACGACGCACTTCGCTATTCAAAAGGTAGACGGATTCTATTCACCGGCGACGACGCGAATTACTTCTCTATAACAAAGTGCGCGCTTCTACCTCACTGGCGACAACGTGACGTAATTCGCTATACATAAAGTCCGTTACCCGGGCGTTGTGACGCTGCGCATGCGTGCGTTACGCGTGCTTGACGTTTGCGCGTTGTACTGTAAGTTATTGTCCATAGAAAAGAGGTACATATATAGCGAATATATTTGTCATTTGATATTGTTTTCGGTCATTAAGATTACTCCGTGTTTGTGGCAGATGTGTCATACCGTATACCGTTGCGCAGGACTCGGGACGCTACGGCATGTTATATACGTCAGCTAATTATGCTAAAATGACTAATAGACCTAGATAATATATCGCACTTTTTAAGCGAAACAAAGCTTATTACACTCTTGCCTTAAAAGTGCCCTTTGCCCTTAAGTTTATTTTTTAGATAAATTTAAGCATGTTCAGGTTCAAAAAAATAAAATGTAAAAAAACGCTAAAGTCAGAAAAAATAGGTAATTATATAAATTTATCTCATTAAGGAAACCGGCGTGATAACGGTGGCTGAAGAGCTAGATCGTGAAACAATATCTGAGTACAAATTGGTAGCGCATGCGCAAGACCGAGACCGCCCCAAGTGGGAGTGTAGCACCGAACTAGAGGTGTCACTCGACGACATCAACGACAATGCGCCGCGCTTCTCCGCGGAAGTTTACAGCGTCACTCTGCCGGAAGACGCCGACATCGGTTCTCTCGTTGCGAAAGTGAGTTTTGCACTCTACACTTTTTACCACATCATACATTTTGTGCGGATTCGTATTCACATTTATCTTCTCCACTTTATAGGTACACGCTACGGATGCCGACCTGGGTGAAAACAGCCTCGTCCGATACTCGTTCGTAGATGAAGGCAACGAGGCATTCGAGCTGGCGGGCGACAGTGGCATCATCACGCTGCGCGCGGCGCTAGACCGCGAGACGCTGGCCGAGCACCGGCTGCGAGTGCGCGCAAGTGACGCAGCCACGCCGCCGCGCACCTCCACCGCAACCGTGCGTCTCACCGTTGCCGACGTCAACGATAACCCGCCCGAGTTCGACTTCAGGCATTACCACGTGGCCGCACCCGAGCTGGACGCGGTCGGCACCGAGCTGCTACGCGTGCGCGCCACGTCGCGCGACACCGGCGTTAACGCGGACGTCTTTTACTCGCTTGTCGCCGGCGACGACCGCGAAGACTTCGCCATCGGCCGCATGAGCGGTGCCCTGACGATAGCGCACCTTCTCGATTTTGAGCGCAGGAAGCAATATATCTTGACAGTGCAGGCCCTCGACGGCGGGACCCCGCCGTTGAGCGACCATGCCACCATCAACGTCACCGTCCTGGATGCCAATGACAACGCGCCGGTGTTCTCGCAGACATCCTACGGGGCGCGCGTACATGAGGACGCGACGGTGGGCACGCGCTTGCTACAAATGATCGCCGACGATGCGGACGCGGGCGCCAACGGTCGCGTGATGTACGCGATCGTGCGCGGCGACCACGAGAACCGCTTCGCCGTGGACGCCGACACTGGCTACGTGTCGGTGGCGGCGCCGCTGGATCGTGAGGCGACGCCCGCCTACGTGCTGGAAATTCGCGCGCGCGACAGCGGCTTGCCGTCGCTTGAGGCCTCCGCTTTTCTTAACATCGAGGTGCTAGACTGTAACGATAACCCGCCACTTTTCGCACAGACCAACTACACCACGATCGTTCAGGAAGATAAGCCGCTCGGTCACACTATTTTAAAATTTGTCGTCGAGGATGCTGATGCTGCGCCGAATACGGCACCCTTCACGTTCGACTTTCAATCGGGTAACGAAATGGGTGCGTTCCGCTTGGAGCCGGACGGATATTTGCGATCTGCCACTCGATTCAACCATCGCATCAAAGACCGATATGTTTTACAAGTGCGCGTATTCGACAATGGAGCTCCGCCTCTATTCTCCGACGCATGGGTTTATATCAAAGTTATTGAAGAATCTCATCATCCGCCGGTCGTTACGCCGCTTGAAATAGTCATAAACTCTTACCTCGATGAATTTCCCGGTGGATTAATAGGACGTGTGTTCGCTTTGGACCGAGACGCTTACGATACTTTAACTTACGCGCTCGCTCCCGTAGACGGTGCACCCTATCCGTCTACTGATCTTTTCGGAATCGACACCGCAGTAGGTACTCTGCGTGCTGCACCACGAATAGACGTTGGGGACTACCGTCTCAACGTGACCGTTGACGACGGCAAATTCGTCAGCTTTGCCATAGTTCACGTAGCCGTCGTGCTGGTCTCGGAAGAAATGCTCGCGCAGGCGATCGTCATTCGCTTCAGGGAAGTGACCGATCGTGATTTCGTTCTTAGCCATCGAAAAGGATTTATTCGCGCCGTCCACGAAGCGACTGGGTGCCGGCAGACGGACGTGGTGATCATCGGCGTGCAGTCGTGCGACGACGACTTCGAAGAAAAGTCGGAGCGACCTCGACGCACCGCCCGCGAGGTGGCGCAAGACCTGGATGTGGCGTTCGCGGTACGTGCGGGTGACGGTGGCGGCTTCCTGCCCGCGGATGCACTGCGTCGCGGCCTGCACGCACACCTCGAGCACCTGGAGGAGGGCGCGCGCCTCGTGGTGGAGGAGCTGGTGCGCGCGTCGTGTGGCGGTTGCGTGCACGGCACGTGCGCGGAGCGCGTTCAGCTGCGAGCCGCTGGCGTGCGCGCCGTCGCCACTGACGTGTTCTCGCTGATCGTGGCGCCGTTCCGTCTGCGTGCTGAATGCGCGTGCACGCCAGGCTACGGTGGCGAGCGCTGCGAGCGCGCACTGCCCGCCTGCGCGAGCTGCGGCGTTGCTCGCTGTGAGCCCGCGCCTGACTGGCCCGGCTACCGCTGCTGCGAGAATGACGCGGATGCGAACGTGGATGGGGAGGAGGAGTGCCGTTCACCGCCCGCCGTCGCCTACTTCCCAGGCGATGGCTATCTCGCGTACGACCTCGACGGTGGCGTGGTGGATGGCGAGCGGACGCCGGAGGACGTGCTGACGGTGTCGCTGCGGTTCCGCACGCGGCGCTCGCGCGGCGTGCTGTTGCACGTAGCGGGGCTCATGGACTACGCGGTGTTGGAGCTGGCGGAAGGGCACGTGCAGTTCCGCATGGAGCTGGGTGGCGGGGAGGTAGCGCTGCGCGCGGGCGGACACGTGGCGGACGGCGCGTGGCACGTGGCGCGGCTGGAGCGGCGTGGCGCCGGCGCGCGGCTCACGGTGGACGGCCGCTCGGCGCGCGCGCAGGCGCCGCCGCGCCACCAGCTGCTGGACGCGCGCGCGGCCCGCCTACTGCTTGGCGCTGCGTTGCTGCGACATGCCTATGCAACCGCGCCCGAGCAGGTACGTTTTAGCTCTTACTTCATAACTGCTTGATTGCTTTTAACAAATCTATATCTATATACCTTAACATAAATCTAAAAATCAAGAGGATGGTCACATGAAACATTTACAGCGAGCGCTTAGACCCTACTACGACTTTACCACGTGCTCAGTGGTAAAGGAAAACGTCGTGAGAAAATCTGCATGTCTGAGAAATTAAGTAAAAATATAAAGACTATTTACGCAGTGAATTATTTGAGGGAAATATAATGCGTCATTTATTGACCTTAAAAAAGCCTTTTACACGGCTGATCATAAACTGCTACTTAAGCTTAAAAATATAGGTATCGATAAAAAAACACTTAAAATTTTCGAATCGCACTTAAATAATACGCATCAAGTTAATAAGTTAATTTGAAATTCTACCCGAAAAATTAGCTGTGGTGTGCTGCAGGGTTGTATACTAGGACAGGACATAATATTACACTTCATACGGACGACACCAGTCTCTTTTAATACGTTAACACAACAGCGTCTAACATTAACGAAACCCAACATAATCTTAATAAAAAAATTGTGGTTGGAAAATAACTTGCTTGTACTTGACTTCAAAAATATTCTGCACGATTTTTTCTTATAAAAAGTAGAAACTTACCGATCATCCACCTCTTATTGTAGCTTGAAACCTTACACAAATTTAAAGAAGAAAAGTGGGTTTTTTACGTGGTAGAGCCATACTGTAGTTATATTAGTAGTATAGTTGTAGCACGAATGGGTCGGCTTGACCGGGGAAGGACCACGCTCTCACAGAATACCAGCGTGAAATAGTAGCTTAACGCTGCTGTGTTTCGTATGGTGAGTGTAGAGACCGGAGACCCTTTTTACTGGAAACGAGGCATTCCATCTTAGTCCTCACGGGTGACAGAGCATCTGCATTTTGATTTGTAATCGAGGATAGATGTAGATGTCTATGGGCTGCAGCAACCACTTACCATCAGGTGGACTGTGTGCTCGTTTGTCACTGTTCAGTAAAATGTTGTTTTTATAATAAGCAAACCCGCCACCAACGCAAGTATGCAAATATGTTCTGTGCATAAAATGTCATCTCAGGGTCACCTATAACAGGTCTCAATTGTAAGTGAGAAAGCAAGTAGTAGCAAATAAACACCAGTGCAATCAACACATAGTTTCTTTTACTCCGCGCCTGCAAACAAAAATAGACCCTAACGCTAACATTTTATGGTCCATCGACCCGAGATTACGGTCAGCGTCGAGAATATTACTGTAAACAAAGGACAGTTCGGAGTGTTAAAAATACGAAAACAATAATTATTTGAACAGTGCAAGACAATTTATTTAAAAAGACAATATTAATTGAAAATTCTAAACACAATATTAATAAAAATATAATTACAAATACATAAGTAATAAAGTGTAAGTTGACGACATTAATTACGGACACTTAAAGTTTAAGATAAATTAAATAAAAGTGTATTTTGGTGATCATCAATTGTTTTGGACATTTAACTTTAATTTTATATCAATATGGAGAACGTTGAGAAAATAATGGCGATCCAAACGGACTATTACGAGAGGTTAGAAAAGGCGTACTCGAATTATAAAAGTCTCCCAAAGAGAGGTTAACTACAGCTTATTTAGAAACCCGAATAGATACGTTAGAAAAATATTGGAAAGAATTTAAGAGTGGCCATGAGAAACTAATTACGGCAGTAACAAGAGAAGAAAGGAAACGACTATCGTATTTCACCAACGAGATTTTCGATAAATTCGAAGAACTGTATTATTATATAGGTGAGATGAAAACAGTTTTGGAAAAATTACTGCCCGAACCTGTAAAGTGTAACCTGGAAATTAACCAATCAAGTGCGCCGAAAGGTAACGATGTAAAATTACCACGTGTTACCATACCAACATTTAGCGGTGACTACACAGAGTGGCGCTCCTTTAATGATTTATTCTTAGCGTTAATACACAAAAATGAAAATTTAGAAGATGTCCAAAAGTTACATTATCTGAAGAGTAATTTAAAGGGAGATGCAGAGATATTATTACGTCAGTTTGCAATCACGGGTGAAAATTATGCCGTGGCATGGTCTGTTCTAAAAGAAAGGTATGACAATAAAAGATTTATAGCTAATTCAGTCTTTAAGAAATTTTTTGGTCAACGTGCACTTTTACACGAATCTTCATATGGCTTAAAGCAATTATTGGACACCTCAGTTGAATGTTTGAACGCTTTAAAGCATCTAGGTTTACCAACTAAACATTGGGATGCTATTGTAAACTATATAATTACATCAAAGTTGGACGCTGAAACTCGTAAACAATGGGAAGAAACAACTGGTAAAGAAAGTTCGGATACCTTGCCTGATTTTGAAACGTTAAAATCATTTTTACACTGTCGGTTTCGAACCCTGGAAATGGTTGAATCTGCAAACAAGTCGACTAAAATAATGATACCTAAAACATTTTATACCACAACTACCGGCGAAATACAATGTGCATTTTGTAAAAGGCCTCATTATATTTTTAATTGTCAACAATATTGCAAACTGCCAATCGAAGAAAGGTACAATTTTGTTCAGAAAACCAAACTTTGCTTCAACTGTCTTATACCTAATCATAATATAGTTCAATGCAAACGACAAACAGCATGTCAAATATGTAAAAGAAAACATCACTCCTTACTGCATCGAGAGAACATAAGCGCGGAGAAGAAAAATAATACACAAGAAACTATACATAACAACAGAGAAACTGAAGTATCAGCACACACATCTACGTATGATCATAACCAATCGTGTCAAACCATGTTGTTGGCCACAGCATTAGTAGATGTCATTGCACCTACAGGAACATCGCACGTCTTCCGTGCTTTAATTGACCAAGGTTCAGAGGCTTCATTCGTCACATCGAGGGTGGTCGATGTGTTGGGTTTGAAAAAATCAATGATCAACGGCGTGGTCTCTGGAGTTGGTGAGATGAACAATCTTTTAATTAATCATATGGTGGATTTAGAAGTAAGGTCTAGATATAATACTAATTTTTGTTTAGATGTTAAGGCATTTGTACTTAAATCTTTAACGCGTAGGTTACCTGCTAGGGAAGTACAAATTAGTAATTGGCCACAACTTAAAACCATGAATCTAGCTGATCCTTCTTATTATACACCGGGAAGAATAGATATTCTCCTCGGCGCAGATGTTTTTGGTAGAATAATTTTCTCAGGGTTATTAAAAGGGCCAGGCAATTTAATTGCACAAAATACTCACCTGGGTTGGATTCTTTCAGGAAATACAAAACAACCACATCCATATGCTCGGAACTCACAATATATAACAAGTTTACACATAAGGAGAAATTTCAAAGAAGATAATAGTCTATTAAGAAAATTCTGGGAAATAGAAACTGAATTTTACACTAATAAGAAGTTATTAACCAAAGAAGAGGAGAAATGTGAAGAAATATATAAAAATACTACAACTCGAGACGAAACAGGAAGATATACTGTCTACTTACCCCTCAAACAAAGCGTGGAAGACACAGTGACCTTAATCGGCGATACAAGGGAACAAGCGGTTAGACGATTTGAGCACCTGGAAAGAAAATTAGACAAAAATGAGGAATTAAAAAAAGGAATACACAAATGTGATACATGAATATTTAGAAATGGGACACATGAAATAGGTTCAGAATGATAATAAAAATATAGCTACTTACCTTCCACATCACGCGATCATCAGAGCAGACAAGGCTACTACTAAACTTCGCGTTGTTTTCGACGCTTCAGCAAAGGGTTCAAACGGATGGTCGTTGAATGAGTCTATGATGATTGGACCTACCTTACAACCTGATCTACGGCATTTAATCATTCGCTGGAGATCTTACAAATTTTGCATTGTTGGAGATATTATTAAAATGTATCATCAAGTAAATATGACACACAACCACACAAATTTACAACGCATTGTATGGAGGAATAATAGATCTGAAAAAATAGAAAGTTATGACCTGCTAACCGTAACTTTTGGAACTGCAGCCGCACCATACTTAGCGGTAAGAACATTGCATCAATTAGCTGATGATGAAGTCAATAGATATTCAAGTGCAGCACCTGTAATAAAAAAATCATTTTACATGGATGACTTTATGTACGGAGATGAAGATTTGAGTAAATTAAAAAATGTATGTTGTGAAATGAACCAATTATTGAAAGACGGTGGGTTTGAAATGCAAAAATGGTCAAGCAATTCTGAAGAAATTTTAAAATATTTACAAAAGGATAAGAAGGATATGGTTGACAGTGTAACTATTAAGTTGGACCAAGTAATGAAGATATTAGGTCTGACTTGGGATAGGAAGGATGATGCATTTAAAATATCTGTCAACTTACCGAGAATACAATACCCTGTAACAAAGCGGTCCATACTATCAGATGTTGCCAACCTTTTTGACCCCTTTGGATGGTCATCGCCAGTAATCATCACAGCGAAAGTCATGATTCAGAAATTGTGGTTGTGTAATCTCGAGTGGGATGATGAACTTCCATATAATCTGGTTGACGAGTGGCTTAATTATAGGCGAGATTTGGTAAATTTACAAGGCATAAAAATACCACGATGGATGAAGATGACATCATACAGCAGGGAAGTACAGCTGCACGGCTTTGCAGATGCTTCTTCGATTGCGTATGCAGCTGTTGTTTATGCAAGAGTGATTGAAATGGATGGTACAGTAAATGTTACCATAATAGCCTCAAAGACCAAGGTTGCACCTTTAAAACAACTTAAAGTACCAAGGCTAGAACTGTGTGCTGCTGTTTTGCTAGCGAAGTTATTACACGACATTTCAGACATATTACAAATTCCTAAAGAAAGGGTATTTGCGTGGACAGACTCAATGGTCGTCTTATCCTGGTTGCAATCGCAACCTAATCGCTGGCAAGTGTTCGTCGGTAATAGGGTATCAGAAATACTTCAAGTAATCGATAACAACAGATGGAGACATGTTCAGTCAGTCGATAACCCTGCTGACCTGGCTTCGAGAGGTGTCAAGGCTAGTGTTTTGACTCTTAAGGATATATGGTGGTCTGGGCCTGAGTGGTTGAAAGATAAACAAGTAAGCTTTAAGTCGTGTATCATTCCACAAAAAAATTTAGAAAGCAAGAAATCCCACCACATAGCCTTGGAAGAAAGGCCTATCTGGGAGAGATTCTCTTCATTACCAAGAATGCTAAGAGTATTATCTTATTGCATAAGATTTTCAAAAATAAAGGAAATTAAGGAAAAGGAGAATTTCATTACTTTTGAAGAAATGAATGATGTAATGCAAAGATGTATCAAATATTACCAGCGATTAATTTTTGAAGAAGAACTGGAAGGGTTAAAGAAAGAAGGAAGGGTGAAAGCAAGAAGCTCTTTAATAAGTCTAACGCCAATGTTAGATAAAAATGGTTTAATAAGAGTTGGTGGACGCTTGGAATTGTCTAGCCTGACAGAGGACTCTAAACACCCTTATATCATACCCAATAAGCAACATATTACTACATTAATTATAAGGGAAGGCCATCTTCGTACTTTTCATGGAGGAATCTTGCAGACTATGACGTTTATTCGCAGTAGATATTGGGTCATTGGTCTTAAGTCAGCTGTAAAACATTTAATTCGTAATTGCACTACATGTGTTAAATTAAAGGCAAGAGTAAGACATCAACTAATGGGGCAGTTGCCTTCCGCAAGAGTTACACCACATCGGCCCTTTTTAAACACCGGTGTAGATTACGCTGGGCCTGTACATATAAGAACTTCTAAAGGTCGCGGTCATCAATCTACAAAGGGGTACATCTGCCTTTTTGTATGCCTTTCGACACGAGCAGTACATTTGGAAGCCGTTACGAATCTCACCTCTCAAGCCTTTTTTAGCAAGCTTCAGGCGATTTGTTGCTAGACGAGGTCACTGTGCGCACCTATGGAGCGATAATGGAACAAATTTCGTAGGTGCCGCAAGGGAACTGAAAATCATGTTCGAAAAGGGTAAGAGCAACGAGGTCAGAAAAATAGCTCAAGGCCTAGCTAACGACGGAACAACTTGGCACTTCATTCCGCCTAAAGCGCCTAACTTCGGTGGTTTATGGAAAGCTGGTGTTAAATCAGTCAAAAAACATTTGACAAGAATAAATATGACCTCCAAGTTGACATATGAAGAATTTGCTACATTACTAGCTCAGATTGAAGCTTGTCTTAACTCAAGACCTATATGTCAAATGGATGATACACTTGAAACATTAACACCATTAACACCAGGACATTTTTTAATAGGGGAACCTATTATAGGAGTTCCCGACGTCGAATACGAACATAAGAATATGAACCTACTCACACGCTGGCAGATGCTGCAAAAAATGACTCAAGATTTCTGGAAGCGTTGGAAATCGGAATACCTCAACACATTGCAGCAAAGACATAAATGGCAATATACTGTTTCGCCTCCCAATATTGGTGATATTGTGGTGATAAAGGAAGATGATTTGCCACCAGCAAAATGGTTATTAGGAAAGGTTAAACAATTACATCCGGGTCCGGATAACCTGGTGCGTGTTATTTCTGTACAATGCAAGGGTAATAATGTTATTCAAAGACCGTTATCAAAATTAGTTATTCTACCAAAAATATCAGACGTTACGCATTAAATGAATAAATGAAGGTGTGCAGTTACTGCAACTTCCTGTGGCAAATTATATTATATTTTATATAGATTTGTAAGGTTGTAGTTTTTGTTCTTTATTTGAAATTTATAAAATAGCATTGGCTCTAAGGTTGTCATATAAGGTAGAAACTATTTCAATTCATGTGTGCCACATACAACATATTGTTTTCTATATTTACACTGATACAGTCCACTAAAGGTAGCACATGGTTTCCGGGAAGTTTTATTTTTTGTTTAATGTAGATTTTAATTTATAATAAGATATAGAATTTATCGTTTCTTTAATGTAAGTTTTAATTTAACAGAAGGTATAATATATTTCCTTTGTTTTCCTTATGTAAGTTTCAATTTTGTTTTGTTTAATATGAGTTTTAATTTAACATAAGGGATAAGATTATTCTTTGGTTTGTTCAATGACATAGTGAGAAAACAGTTGTTTTGGTGGGCGGAATGTTCAGTAAAATGTTGTTTTTATAATAAGCAAACCCGCCACCAACGCAAGTATGCAAATATGTTCTGTGCATTTGAATGTCATCTCAGGGTCACCTATAACAGGTCTCAATTGTAAGTGAGAAAGCAAGTAGTAGCAAATAAACACCAGTGCAATCAACACATAGTTTCTTTTACTCCGCGCCTGCAAACAAAAATAGATCCTAACGCTAACAGTCACCCTAACCTATTAAAAAAAGGTACTCAGGCTTAATGCTAGATAAGAATTGAACCTAGAAACCTCATATAGATAATATACGAACTAAACGCCATTGATAATAATTTAATACAAAATAGCTACGTTTCCTACAATCAATTAATACTAATTTATAGTACTTAAGTAAGTTAGTAATTTAGTACAAATATAGGAAAGTGTCGGAAAAACCAGCATTTTTCTAAAAAGTTACACCAATACTATACTCGGAATAAACGCAGCTAGGGTTGCCTCTTATAGAACCTAAAGAGGAAATGAAGGCATTAAGTTTATGGGAGCGTAACTCAAGAAACTGTTCAATGAGGTGAAAATTGTGGGGCTACTGCATTATTCAAAAGAATTCTGTTTAATTAATTAACCTGATTTGTTCTCGTTTAGGACCGTAGTATTTATCCCGAAGTATTTACTATTTGTCACTGTTAAAGAAATTGTATTTTATTCTTATGTATTGCCCGACTGAAGCTACAGCTTCGGCCAAAATGTGCCGAAGTTTTGGCCGAAGCTGATGAAGACAGAGCGCGATGGGCGGCGGTGATTATTGATTTTAAGTTCATTAACAAACAAAAAAAAAAAATAAATAGAATGAAAAAACTAAAATATAAAAAAAATTAAAAATAATGAAAAACTAAAACTGAAAACTTAAATTGTCATAAAGTTCTACTCCCCGTGGTATCTTGCCAAGAACGCTGGTTGCATTTCCTCGCTGAATAGTTATATTTAGCTTTGGAGTGAGAAAAACCAGCCCTCTTATCACTATTTATTATTATTATTATTTTAGGTTTTAATTTAACTTTACTTTTTCTCTGCCGGTGGTTTTGCCGATAGCCGATTAATCGGCTTCTGCTTCGGCCAGACACTATTCTCATGTGATAAATATATGTCTATGATTGATTTCTTACTAAGCATTTCTCAGGAGAATTATTTTACTGAATAACAACTAATTCAAACAAAACTGTAATCGAAATAACAGTCTACAATAATATATCATAAAAATAACGTACTAACCATCCTAGACACAGCTAGCTCAGATGGTCAGCGCTCGCTGTGAATTTCACAGCGCGTTATCAAACCGAGTTCGATCGCTACCGGTGCCAATGAAATTGTTATTTATAACACCGAGAACATTTCGAAGACATGTGAAGTTCGCCAACAAGCATTGGGGCAGCGCGACGGACACTTCCTTTCCCTAAAACCCTCTCCGAAATGAGAGGAGGCCTGTGCCCAACAGTGGGATGTATAAAGGCTGTAACTTTAACTTTTTTAATAGATAAAAAATGGTTATGAATGAGTTAGACTTGGAGAATGTGTGGCATAATGTTAAGAAAGGTTTAGTGGATGCAGCTACCGAAGTATGTGGTGTTAGTAAGAGAACGAATGAAAGGAAAGACAATACGTTATGGTGGGATGATGAGGTACGTATGGAAGTTGAAGCAAAGAAGAGAGCATGGCTAGATTTACTAGCGACCAAAGCTGGTAATTCTGGCGGTAAGAATGATGAGAATGAAAGAAAAAAGGCTGAGTTTAAACGTTTAAATAAGAGAGTAAAAGAATTAGTTGAAAGGAAAAAGCAAGAAAGAACGGATAGGAATGATAGAAGAATATCGGATAACTTCCAGGCAAATATTAAAATGTTCTGGAAACTCGTAAGAAATACCAGGGGACTTTCAAAACAGCCTAGATTGAATGCGATACGAGACGAGAATGGCTGTATCCTGAATGATGAAGTGTTGAGTCTAAAGAGATGGAAGGAATATTTTGAAAGCGAATTTATGAGTGAGGAGAAGTGTGAACTAAATGAAATAGAAATTCCGAAAGAAGATGAAAGAGATAGGGAGATAAGTATAGATGAAATAATGAAAGCAATGAAAAGCATGAAAGTAGGTAAGGCAGCCGGATATGATAGAGTTTCACCCGAAATGCTAAGGGCTGGAGAGGACGTGGTGGCAGGCCTGCTGTACACCTTGTTTAATTTATGTTGGGTACTAAAGCGGGTACCGGGAGACTGGTGCAAAGCCGTGATAGTCCCAATATATAAGGGAAAAGGGTCACAGCAGGACTGTAAAAACTACCGTGGTATCAGCCTTCTTAGCATTGTGGGAAAACTGTATGCTAAGGTACTAATTGAAAGAGTTATGAAAGAAACTGATGAAAAAATTTGGGATGTGTAAGCGGGATTTAGAAAGGGAATGGGGTGTACAGATCAAGTCTTTTCCATGCGCATGATCGCGGAGAAGTTTTTGGCGAAAAACCAAAAAGTTTTTTGTGCGTTCATGGACTTGGAAAAGGCTTATGACAGAGTGGACAGGGATGTGTTATGGCAAACGCTGAACGCATTTAGGTTGAGCGCTGGTTTGATACAGGCATTAAAGTCTCTGTATAGGGACTCGAGTGCTTGTGTTAGAATCAACGGGGTCTACTCGGACTGGTTTGGCATCCATAAAGGTGTCAGACAGGGCTGTGTAGCTTCCCCGTGGCTGTTCAACCTATTTATGGACAGTTGTTTGGAAAATTTGAAAGTTGAAGAATGCGGGTTAAGAATGGGTGAGTTAACCATCAAATGCCTTTTGTACGCCGATGATCAAGTCATACTTGCGTCGTCGGCGGCCGAGTTGCAAATGATGGTTACATTAATGAATAGGCCATTAAAAGAAAGGGGAATGAAAGTGAACGCAAGTAAGACGAAAGTGATGGTTTTTGAAAGAGATGAAAGCAAAACGGTATGTGAAATAAGAATAGAAGGAGAGTTAATTGAGCAAGTGGTAAAGTGGATGAGTTCGTATATTTGGGATGTGTATTCAGCAGGGATGGGAGATATGATAAGGATATTGAACGACGAGTGAATGCAGGAAATAAAGTAAATGGGGCTCTACACTCTATTGTGAAAAGTCAGAATGTGTCAAAAAAGGCACGTATGGCAATTCACAGTGCTGTATTAGTCCCTACTTTAACGTATGGTAGTGAAAGTTGGGTATGGCAGAAGAAGCACGAGAGTAGAATAAATGCAGTAGAAATGCGGTCGCTAAGGAGTATGTTAGGGCTGAATCTGAGTGACAGGGTGAGAAACTGTGTGATAAAAGAAGAGTGTGGTTTGCAAGATGATGCGGTGACCAGGATTAAGAAAGGAATGCTTCGGTGGTTTGGTCATGTAGAAAGAATGAATGCGGAAAGACTGACAAAGCAAATATATGTTGCAGAAGTGAATGGAAGAGTCGGAAAGGGACGTCCTAGGCGGAAGTTTGTCGACCAAATTGGCGATATACTAAAAATGGGCCGAATTAAGAGTACCCTTAACCGACGAGCATGTATGCGTAGGTATATGGATGTGGAAGAGGCGAGAAAGGTATGTCAGGATCGTGCTAAATGGAAGTCTGTAGTCTCTGCCTACCCCTCTGGGTGACAGGCGTGAGTGTTTATGTATGTATGTTTTATAAAAAATGGTCCGTAATGACAGTAACTTAATAAAACTGTTAGCGTTCGATCGCACCAAGCCTATAGAAATGCATCATACAGGTCACGTACGGCTTTCACGGGTGCATGAGCGACGTGAAGATCGGGTCGAGCGTCGCGCCGCTGTCGGAAGGCGGGTCGTCTGTTGATGGGCGCGTGCAGCTGGCGCGACGCGTGCGCGTGCGCGTGGCAGCCGCCTGCCCCGCGCTGCCGGCGCCCGGCGCCTGTGACGCATACCCGTGTCTGCACGGTGGTACGTGCCGCGAGCTGCCGCCGCTGCTGGAGGGCGGCGACGTGTTCCAGTGCACGTGCCACGCACGCTTTGCCGGCCGCCTGTGCGAGGTGGACACGGACCCGTGCGCATCGCAGCCGTGCCTGCACGGAGGCCACTGCTCTCCGGAGCGCGGCGGCTTCCGCTGCGAGTGCGTGGCGGGCCTGTCCGGCGAGCGGTGCGAGCGCGGGCGCTGGTGTGTGGCTGGTGTGTGTGAGCACGGCGGCGCCTGCGAGGAGGGCGAGCGCGGGCCCTCGTGCCGCTGCCGGGGGTACTACGGCCCACGCTGCGAGCACGACGTCGACGAGTGCGTGGGTGAGCCCTGCCTCAACGGAGCCACCTGCCTCAACGAGCCGGGCTCATTCCGCTGCCTCTGTCCGCCGGACAAGACTGGTAACAGCTGAATCCTGTTTCGTGTCACTTATTTACCATTATACTTACCTTATTGGTCTTACTCACGCTGATAAAGAATGGGATTATGAATGGCGTCTTGTCTATGCACCACTCTCTTGCATACTGCCGATGTCTATACACACAATCGCCGGTAATAACTACAAAAACTAACGTCATTTATGCGTTGCAATAAGAGTTTTTATGCTGCTAATTTTATTTATTTGTAGTAACAAAACATAAATGTGCAATATACAATATTTTTAAGTGTTATGTTAATTTGTTTTACAAAGTATTAATTAATAAATAACCAAAAAATAAATAATAATTTTAAAGTGACTAACATCCGTAATTCATATGCAATTAATTATTTAAGTACTTATTTTTATATACTAATAAGTTCTTTCTAATGACTAAAAATTTCTGAATACTACAAAACAATATGTGGCGCAACTCGCTTCCCTTGGATCTACATAAATCCGCTCCGCGCATGAGGATTAAACCACACTCTTATATCACGCCACTACCAGAAAACAATAGGGCGACGTCGATAAGATAAGGCCCCGCGCTTTCGTCAGAGCGCGAGGCGACCCCACGTTCATTCCGCCTGCAACCGGCATAGCAACAGGACGCGCGCGCTACTTATCTCAATTAACTTACATTGTACTCGTAGTTAATTTCACCTTGTAAATTTATTTGTAGTAAAAGTTGTTTGTTACATCGAAATAACATTACTTCATTAGAGTCAGTTAATTCTTATTCCTATCCTTCATTAGTATACGTTAGTTAGTAATATACTCGTAAGAATACTTAGTGCGGGCATTGTGGTTAGGTGGTTGCGAGTAATATCGAACCACTTTACGGAGTACACATATCGACCACACCCCACATTAATTGGTGACCCCGACGTGATCTGCAATAATAATTATAACAATAATTAATAACAACATAATTAATAACAACAAGGTTATTTGAAACACAACGATGCAAAGTTATAAGCACCGCTTTCGCTTTACATACTCTGTATGCTGACAGTACAGGCTCGACGGGCCCATTCCTTATTCGCACGAGTATGAATTATGAAAAATACCTATTCGCTGAGAAGACTAGATGAATCATGTTATTTTGTATTTGTCACGCAAGATATTATGACTAAAAATTTCGGAATGTGCATCACACAAAATCTTTACTTGTGAATTTTTCCCGAGATACATGATACGCAATATGTGTGAGAGTCAAAAATTAGATTTGGGTGAGATCTCAGATAAGGGAGGAAGTCGATGGATGCAGGTGGCTCAGGACCGTGCTTTGTGGCATTACTTGGGGGAGGCCTATGTTCAGCAGTGGACTTGTGAAGGGCTGTAACGATGATGATGATGAGATCTCATATAAGTCTAAGATAGTAAAGCTTACGTAATGTCATGGTAAACATAAATCCCAAATCATCCAAAAGTTGCCGTTAGAGATAAAAAAGGCAAATAAAAGGAGGAGCATATTCCTGATAACAATTTAAAAGAATGGTTTCTTTAATTTACGTGAGCACTACTGCTTTGAATATAACTATTTTTACGGATTTTATCTAGTTTAATTTTACTTATTTTGAATTCCTGACCTTTGTGTCAACAGTTATTTAAAATAATAAAAAAAAAACAAGAGTAATATAATGAATGCATGAATGAATACTTGTATCAAATACACGCTGTAAACCCTTAAAATACGTAAGAACATAAGAATGAGTAAATTGCTACGTATGTATTGGTGGTCTAAGAATATAGACAATCTTTTAACGCTTCATAGGTATATATATGTACTTACCATATATTTGTACTTCATGAAGTCAGTATTACGACTAAATTTTATATGTATATTTATACGTGGTAGAGCCATGCTGCAATTATATTAGTAGTATAGTTGTATAGTGTTGGGTCGGCTAGAACGGGAAAGGACCACGCTATCACAAAATATATACACAATATATAAACAGTGTAAAATAGTAGCTTAATGCCCTTTTTACTGGAAACGAGGCATTCCATCTTAGTCCTCGGTGACAACACATCTGCATTTTTGATTCGTAATCGAGGATAGATGTAGATGTCTATGCGCCACAGCAACCACTTGCCATCAGGTGGACCATGTGCTCGTTTTTCACCTTATCCTATAAAATCATATAACATAAGTCTACCCTGTATACCCGTTTGAAATCGGAAAGTCTCCCATAAATCAATACCAGGTCGCATACTCGCGGGAATGGCCAATGGTGTTTTGAACGGCACTAACGACAACGGTAACACGGAAACGCTTGCGGCAGGCATGAACTGCGGCAACCCGCTGTACTCGGATGCGGTGGTGGCAGGCGAGGCGGCGGGTGCGGAGGGCGTGCTCGACGTGCGGTCGGCGTGGCGCTGGGCGGTGCGAGCGCGCTGGCCGCTAGGCGCGGCAGCGGTCGCGGCGCTGCTGCTGCTGGCCGCGTGCGCCGCATGCGCCGCTCCCGCGTTGCACCGCCGCGGTCCGGCGCCGCCCGCCGCGCCGCTCAACAGCGCGCTCGACAAGGCGCCACAGCCGCGCGCGTCCAAGCTGTCCAACCTGGAGGCGTCGCGGCGTGAACGTCCTACCTCCTGCGCGGAGCCGCCGCCGCTCAACAACATCGACACGCTGCGCAGCTACGGCTCGGCCGGCGACGAGCTCGAGGGCATCCCGCCTGACTACCTGCGCAACCTCAACATCGACCTTTCCGACCGCAAGCCCTGGTCCGAGCAGATGCATTTGCAAACATTTGTTGACAACAAAATTTACAACGGTACGTCGATCAATATTCACTTATACACAGCGAGTGTATCTTCTTCACCGTGAAACCTTAAATTCAAAATAGACGGTATATCGTCGCTCGTTTCAGATCTGAAAGGCTACAAGCGGCAGCCGCGAGCACTTCCGGTTGTTCTGGCGGGTGCGGGCGAACCGCACATGGTGGGTGGCTACCACTGGGACTGCTCGGACTGGTGCGGCGGCGGCGCGCTGCCCGGCATCAGCGAAGTGGCGGGCTCGGAGCGCCCGGACTCGTCGTCGTCGCCATCGCGTGCCTCGCCAGCGCCGCGCGCGCGTGTGCCGCGCCATGCCCGCGTACGCGCTGCGTCCCGCACCTCGCCCCGCACCTCCCCTCGCACTTCGCCCGCCTTGTCCGCCTCGCCCGCACCCGCCGCCGACACGGACTCGGCGCCAGACAACCTGGACCGAGACCTCGACACGTTGCGCTCCACCGATGGTGCGTATCAACAATGATATGTATACTGCAAGATGGTCACTACGGTACTCAATCCTTCGTAACTTATTTTCGACAGCGAGTGGGCGGGAAAACTAGTTCTCTGTTTTATAAGCCGCGAACGGTTTTTTCGATAGTTTAACATTGATTTAGTTTAGGAAAGGCTGTCAATATTTATGTGTACTTTATCAACGTGTTTAAAGTTTATTTCAGATGAGTGTAACTTTATTTCGTATGCGCCTTAACATAGTAACAACTGTCGTATATGTAAACACTATTGCGTGGCGTATTTCCGTGTCAGCTACCCGCGCAACTAGCGCCCGTGATTCACAGCTGTGACACAGACTTTGTCACACTTGACATTTGAATTTAAATTTGTTTTAAGTTGCCGGCCTACTATATATATTTAGAGGTCTTTGTCAAATGCAACGTTTCAACATCGAGGATACAACATTTATCGAAATTTAGTACTCCTTCTAATTCTAAGTGGCCTATGCAAAACTTTCATAGATTAATTATAAAACAAAGAGATATTATATCGTTACACATTTTAATATGATATTTGTCGGCAGCGAGTTCGTACCTGCTGCACCCGGACGAGTACCTGCCGGCGGCGGCGAGCGACGACACGTTACGTGCACGTGGTCTGCGGGAATCCGATGCCGCCAGCCTCATCACCATGCTCGGTATGCGTCACACACAGCGGCCCACTCGTCCACGCTAACTCTTCCTTACTGCATCCCCACTCTCCCACCCGACAGAGTAGTTTGTAGAATAGTGTGTTCACTTTCAGCAGAGGAGCGGCACTCGCTGCTGGGCGACGCGGGCTCGTGCAGCGACCTGTCGGCCAACCTGTGCGAGATCGAGGACTCGGAGGCGGAGAGTGCGGGGGGCGCGAGCACGGCGCGGCACACGGACGTGTGACGCCGGCGCGCGGCCCGCCCGCCGCGCGGCCTCTAGCGCGCCCCACCCCCACCATTCCACTGACTAAAGTGATGTACAATGTTCTGTATTTGTAAATTTGACGTTTCTGTAAATGAAAAGTGTCGTGTGTCCGTATTAATGTGTGTGTGTGTGTTTGTGTGTGTGTGTGTGTGTGTGTGTGTGTGTGTGTGTGTGTGTGTGTGTGTGTGTGTGTGTGTGTGTGTGTGTTTTACTATAAAGTGAAGCTCTAATAATAGTTAAAAGTGTCTTGTGTACTCATAAAAGGCCAAAAGAGTGATTGTAAAAAGTATTATTTAGCTAATCGTATAAAATGAATTTTGTTAAAAACGGAACAATCTGTGATGAAGTTTTGATATGGCGCACATGGACGCAGTACCTCTGAAAATATTCTCTATTGCATTTAAGTCATGCGATAAGTTGCAGTGATGTATCACTTGCCTCAATGTGGCAGTTGAGTCTTGTATCTTTACTACATAAGATATTGTTAATTTACCTTAACGTAGCACGATTTTACGCGCATATAAAAGAACTACGTATATGTGTGTATCGGAATACTGTACCGTCGTGGCGCTTCCTGCGAACGTTGACGCTGGTCTCACCAACAGAAGATTACTTTTGAAAACGCGGATCTAAACTAACATGATAGATCGTTAGATTCATCAGCTCGCATGAGGCGCCACGCTGTTAGTATAAAATTACAATGGTGCTTCAATTGTAGTTTCATATCATTAATTTAATGTATGAATTTATAAAACATTCTCCTCTTAGGCAAGAAACTGATGCTAAAGAATCTATTTTTATATGTGTAAATTTACGTGAGCCCCGCGGCCGCAGACTGCCGGCGACGCTCGTCTCTACTGGCCGTGGTGTTGTACCGTTTCATAATTTATTGAAAGATTGTTACATAAGTTTCGACACGACTAATAATAAACATAGAGTCGATGTTTCTTGTTTTATTTTATCCTTAAGTAGTCTGTCAGTCCGCCTTTACTGCCATTAAGCGTGCGTGCACGCATGTGCAGATAATCCTTGACTAAGAGTCACAATCAGAGTACCTATATGGGAATGCTTCGAGGAATGCTATTGAACGAAACGAACTACGTGCTCGTAAATACATCCCAAGCAAAAAGTAGTTAGCGCTTTTTTCTCTCTCCTGGACTTATTATCGCAGTATTAGTTATCGTGTATCAATGGAATATAAAAAAAGCATCTCACTAATGTTAAGAAATAGAAACGGTTTTATCATTAATAATATGCACCGACAACACAATCTATTTATTCAATTAATACTTGTACAGATCATTTAATATTACAGTTTTTTGTATTCACGTAATTACACTCAGAATAATTCGACGCGTATTACCGAAACAGAATGACTCTGCCGTTCTGGATGGTTCCAGTCCCAGGAACCTCACGAGTCTATTTAAAATACTGAAATGCTACAAATAGATTAGAAACTGTTTTTGATAAATAAATATTATAAAGCGGTGCATATTAACTGCCATTTTTTGTTATAAAATGATCATGACGAAGTTAATAGTCAAAGTTTACAATCAAATTACACAATTTATTTTTACACCAACTCGAGAGAAATTTTAAGACCACCTGCACTTAAAAGAACTTGTTATACTTCGTCGTCTGCTGGAATCACTTGCATTTATAGGTCTTTTAGTCTCACTTAAACGTACTAAGTTCACTAGCGTTTAATAAGGCATTTTATCTTACTTAAACGTACTACGATTATTTAAATAATAATTATCTAGGTTTAGTTTAACGGCCTATGCTACCTCAGCTCAAATTCTAATTTCGCCCCCACTTCCCCACGCCACTCGTTCGCACTATGGAGTGTAGAAGTAAGCAGTACCAACTCCCATAGTAGAATAGTTGAAAAAGTGGCCATCTGTAAGCAGTAAATAACAGTTCAAAAACTCTCCACAACAGCACTGGAGTATCTACTGGGATGAAATGAACTTAGCGGTGTTCGCCGGTATGAAGTGTGCTGCTAAACGGCTCAGTAGCTCTAAAATAATTTTATTTAGTAAATATAACCTCGAGAAAGTCGTCTATCCCACTTATATTTTTCAGCACGTTCTTTAAAATTTTACCCGTGGCTATATAGTGGCGCTACCCTTATTTAACGGTTTTCTATGGACACTTTTTAATACACAGTCTGTACTCCTTACTTCTACACCCCATAGTTCGCAAACTACGGCTCACGGTCACGTGCACACAGTACATTGTATATATAAGGAATAGAGACCAAACTTCAAGGCTAAAATTGGAAATGCATCACTAGCGCCCTTAGGTGATCTACGCAGCATACCGCCCGCCAGGGACTCCATTCTGCTCCTCAGACATCCGGACGGTGATGGAAGGTGAAACACCCACAATCATCGCCGGGGACCTGAACGCTATCACCCGGCGTGGGGTCCAGAGTGATCACCCCGCCGGGTCTTGAACTAAATGATGATGCAGAGAAGAACTTGTACGACGTTTTAGGTCCCGAGGAACCAACACACGTTCCTAATGACCCACGGAGGCATCCGGATGTATTAGGCATTGTGCTCACTAGGAACGTCAAATACCCGATAGTGGTAGAAGTGCTGTACGACCTCCCCTCTCAGCACCTCCCATTACTGATAACCCTTGGCCTAAAGGCGGTGACTACGCCGCCCAGAGCGTTTAAAACCCGTGTCGACTGGAGGCTCTACTGTCAACATCTTCAGCAGAGACTTCCAGCACATCAGCCGATAAGCACAGCGGACGACGTTGAGGCCGCTGCTACTAGAATAACCAAGAACATCAAGGAGGCCCTCCACGCGGCCTCTACGATCGTCCCGATTACAGCAAGGCGAGACGATCTGCCGCGTGAGATAAGCGTGCAGGTCAAGCGCAAAAGAGCGCTGAGAAAGCTCTTTGCGCGTACTCGCTGTCCCAGATTAAAGACCCAGCTAAACACCTTATCGGAGGAACTGTCGGTTGCAGTCCAGGCCTTCAGAGGGGAGGCTTGGGATCGGCGCATCCGGAAGGCGGACGAGTATGATGCGTCGCTTTACAAACTGAACCGGCAGTTGACCAAAACCAAACCTCCCGTTTGCCCGCTGACCAACAATGCGGGCGAACGCTACTATGATGCCAAGGGCAGAGCGGATATCCTAGTCGAGCACTTCGAGGAGCAATTTATGCCGAACCCAACAAGTGCGGAGTTCATGGAGCTTCATGTCCGGAAGGAAAGTCGCGTACAGGAGTTCCTGTCGTCGCCCGCGCCGCCTCTTGCAGGAGAGTGGTTCATCTCCCCCGCTGAACTGCGGAGGACAGTAACCCGCCTGTAACCGAGGAAGGCGCCGGGGCACGATGGGATTACCAACGCTGCACTCCGACAGCTGCCCAATAGAGTCCTAGTAGAGCTTGGTCGACTCTACAATGGGATATTGCGGACATCCCACTTCCCGGAGGACTGGAAAAAAGGCAAAGTGATCGTCTTGCCGAAACCAGGGAAGGACAGGCGTAGAGCTGCCAGCTACAGGCCGATCACGCTATTACCGCACATAGCTAAACTGTTTGAAAGATTGCTGCTGAGACGTCTCCATTCAACTTCAGGCGGAGCAGCACGGATTCAGGAGGGATCACTCTACAGTTACACAACTGACTAGAGTGCTGCACCTTCTTGCGGCTGAGTACAACCGTGGCCGCATATCGTTAGGCGTCTTTCTCGATATCGAGAAGGCGTTCGACCGGGTGTGGCACATAGGACTACTATAAAAGCTGAATGAACAGACCAGTGTCCCTCCTGCTATGTTGCGGCTAATGGCGTCTTTCCTGGAAGACAGGAAGTTCTACGTCTGCGTAGAGGACGCCGAGTCCGCGACCAGATCCATCAGAGCCGGCGTTCCACAAGGGCAGCTGTTTGTCTCCAGTCCTGTACGCGGCTTACACCAACGATATACCTACACTGGCAGGCAGGCTTCAAGAGTGGGAGGACGACGTTGAGCTGGCGCTATATGCGGACGATAGCGCCTATTTTAACCTCGTCCAGAAGAGCCCACATAGCCACTGCCAAGATGCAGCGTCTGCTGGACCTGCTGCCACCATGGCTGGATGAGTGGAGGATGGTCGTCAACGTTGGTAAGACGACCGCTCTGCTCACTCGCCGTCTCAGGAAATTTCCACCTCCGCTGACCCTCAACGGCCAGAAGATTGCGTACCAGAAGGTCGTAACCTACCTTGGGTGCAGGATCGACAGGACGCTGCGCATGACCGCGCACGTCGACTTCGTCGTCCGCAGGGCCCGATGTGCGCGCGCGACGCTCTTGCCGGTCCTGGCATCCAAGCTGCCGATAAGAACCAAGCTCCGGATATACAAGATGTAAATCCGGACCATCATCACCTACGCTGCACCGGCCTGGTACGCACTTCTGAGCGACCCTCTGAGGCGGCGACTGCAGGCGCAGCAGAACCTGACATTAAGGACGATCGTCAGAGCAGGTCGCTACGTCCGGAATGACGTAATAGCGGCCGATCTGAAAGTCGAGACCATCACCGACTTCGGGGCCCGGCTAGCGCGCGGCGTGTTCGACCGTGCCGACAACGGGCCACATGAACACCTCAACGGCTTTGCGCCGTTGCACACTCGGCCACCGGACGGGCGACCTCTTCCAAGAGAACTCCTCTCTATATGTGATTAGAGAGTTGAGTAACAACCCACAATGCCGCTGAAAGGCCAACCCAGACTTTATCAGATAACCTCCTTTTCCGTAGTCGGATAACTACGGAAAAATATCTTTTACCATCACGGAAAAATCCGTTTAATTCTATCTAGCCTAGAATAGGCTACAAGGACTGTCCCATAGCCATGGGACATGAGGAATACCCGGGCAATGGGGGCTACCCCGAGGCCCGATACCTGCATGGCACCTCGGTGCATGTAGACGACAACACGAAGCGCCCTTAGGCTTGGAATTTGGTACTACATCGTTGACTATATACTCTATAAACTATCTTCTATATATGTATGTTTATTAACACGTATATACGTAGCGTCTATGTATGTTACTTTTCTAATTTTTCCTCAAAATTTGGTTTTATTAATTGTATAAATAAAAAAAATACGTGTGGCACTCGGTGACTGCCGCGGTAAAGCTATTGCATAGCATTTTTATCAACTTATGCAATTATAATTATTTATTTATTTTATTTATGCAGTTAAGTCTTTGATATTAAATCAAGTTACACTTTTTGAGCGTGGTGACCGATAAGAAAACAATTTTTTTTCTCTTATTGAATAAATGAGAAGTTAATATTGTTTAAAATATTTTTAATATATTACAATACATGTAGATTATTCAGGAATTTTTATCATTGAGTTAGCAGCTAGTGTACACGCATACGTCTAGTCGCACGCACACAAACACCGTGCCGAAGTCTGCCGAGTGCTGAAGTCTGCCGAACTGAAACGACGTTAGACGATGCACGGCTTTCAACGCCACACCTCCGTGCCCGTCGGAGTGGGGAGCGTGAGGTTTTTTTCGTTACGGAATTTCTGGATTCGGTCCCCGCGCTCAAGGCCCGCGATAGAAGCTATGCAATAGCTTAACAACATTCAGTTTAAAATCTTTTATTTTTTTCTATATTGCCCACTAATTTTTTTACGCTTTCGTTCGAAATTTATCATTGACATCGTAAAGTTTTGATCTACCTGTCATTTTATTAATATTTTACAAAAATTGAAAATCATGAATCTCTAAATCTATTAAATTTATAATATAGTCAATATTTTGTTGTTTGTGTTCTGTGCAATGGAAAATCAATTCAAAATCTAGTATAGCGAATAAAACTGTTTTTATGAATTCTGTTCGGTTTACACCGAACACGTTTTGTACGCGTCGGCATTTACCATTAAACTTTGTATTTTTACCCAGTACAGGTACGGACGCCAACAAAGTCTCGTGTGTGTGCTTCTAACATTGTAAACATTTTAACAATAAATATTTTTTAAACATTTAAACAATTATATTTTAACATTAACATCAAAAGGTGTTGAATACCACAACAAATTCTTTGCGCTGAAAATTTTTTCCAAGGGAACATCCCTTTTTCGGGGGGTTTAGGTGCCGCATCCAAACAGACGTAATATTGTGCTCCTCCTTAAGTTTTCTTATCAATAATTGAATGGCTTGCAGTCTCCACACCCAATTATTGAGAGTAGGGACAGATGCATATACGTTCTCAGCAGAATTAATCAATTTCATTGTTTTGAAAACTTTGACGCCCTCTATCCACTTTTTATGGTGCTCAGACCTTGTGGTGACTGGCCTAATAACGGCTTCGCATGGTAGTTTTTGAACTCCCATTGACAGAATCAAATATATCATCCATAAAATGAAGTAACGATGCCGTGTCTGAGTATTCAGGTGGAAGAACACCAAGACCTGAAAAGAAAAGAGATTTTGAATAAAATTTGTATTAACAAATTTGTGATACTTCAGTCTTTCCTAACCTGTCTGGCAAACTATGTTAGAGATATCAGAATCTAATAAAAATTACGAGAAAAACTGTTTTTATTTTTCAAATATCTTTGGAAATGAGTAAGTTTAAGAGGGTCAAAGTGTGCTCATCCACTCGTAGTTTTTGTAACAAATGAAGATCCCTTATTACACAGGACCGTTTTCCGTTTTTTGCTCTGATACTCTTTATACATTTCAAAGTGACTAAGTTACACTTAGTGTTAAATAAAATACATTTTAAAAGTTAAATAAATGATAAGAAACTATGGGCGCTCTTTATTTCACGCAAGCCAGTGCTAAAAACGTTACAACCATATCGCTCAAATTCAGAAATGTGTAAAAACTAACAGGCATGTAAGGCAGGTAAAACTGCATGGATTGAAGTGAAGGTGAAATTAAATGTGGTAGAGCCATTGAAGTAATATATACTTACGTACTAGAACAGCTATCTCAAACAAAAAATGTGCGTTACTGTGTTCGCGCGGTTGGTTTTTTATATCATAGAATAAACATAGTTAGAATGATCCCTAGGTAATAAGTAGATTGTATTGTTAAATAGGTAAATTATATCTAGACCAATATTTAAATTTTGTCATTTATTTTATATATTATTTTTGCTTATTCAATATAATATTACATAATATTATAGCACAATTAAATTTTAATGATATTTTTATCTGAATATTTTATAAGGTATCTATTTCAAATATAAAAAACGTACCTACTAAATGTATGTTTATCAAAACTTATTAACATAACATTTAAATTACAAATATATTTATTTAAATTAGAATAAGAGTCGTTCATAAATTCTGGGCACGCGAGAGTTAAAAATGGACGAATTTATTCCACCTTTGCTTTAATGTGGAAACCTAAAATTAAAATAAAAGAATAATGAGCAGATTTAAACATTAAAAATTTTGCCTAATTATAATAACTTATATATGTTTCTACAAAAAATGTGTTTAATAATATATTCGTCCTATACTTTAAGTACCCACAGAAATGTCGCATCTGAACATATTAATTTCATAATCTATATTTCATGACACAAGATGGTGTCTTAGAAATAATTTGTTTTATTATTAATCTATAATACTCTTTATTGATTAAGTATCTTATTAACCGATGAAAAGCAATTCCTTGGCTTTTACTGACATTTTTTGAATTATTTGTGCAATGTCTAAGTACACACTACGGCACATTTTTATCAAGAGATTTTTTTTTAAATCATCACAATACGTGACAACGCCACAAGCGCCTAGCGAGTGACTGATTAAAGTGCGGTGTATGCACCGCAGTTGTGTGGAACAGAGTAGCTGAATGTAGTTTCGCCTCTAGGACGTAGTACATAATAGCTCAATGGGTAGAGCCATGCTACAGTTATATTGTCGCCATAGCACGAATGGGAGGGACCACACTCTCACAGAATACCAGCTTAATGCAGCTGTGTTTCGTATGGTGAGTGTAGAGAACCTGAGACCTTTTTTGCTGGAAACGAGGCAATTCCATCTTAGGGCCTTATCATACGCGTCGCGAACACGCCGCGGCTGCGCAGCGAGGACGTCGCGGATGCGTGGCGGATACGCAACGTTTTCGCCGCATGTTCGCGGCGACACTCGGTAACAAAATGGATTCCGTCGAGGAAACAATGGTTTTTCTGCTTATGTTTTCCTACCACTTGTAAAAATCCCACACTTCGTCACAAGAACAATGTAAAATTTTGTGATTATTTTTTGCAAATATATGATTATTACACACATAACGTTTGTTTAAATTTATGACATTTACCAAATCATTGTATTTTGGACATCTGTATTCTTCAATATTAAAAATTCTATCATTCGTCGTCAATATTTTTAAAAATTGTTTTTCTGTTCAACCACCTTTGTATGCGAGTACTATAACTAATGTTTTTGGGAAATCAAACAAAATTTATGATTAATTTAAAATTTTATTTTCTTGCCTTCGAAATTTTCTCAGACTGCTGGCGGGGATCGAACCCGGGTCGCGTATTGTGAAATTTACAGCTTGCGCTAACCATCTGAGCTACCACGGCTTAATCATATATACACACAATATTTAAATATAATTTGTTAACACTAAATCATACACACGTAAGAAAATAACAGAAGGAAAAGTAACTTTGTCAATAGAATAAACACTTAAAATTGCAATTAACAATTTAATTGGTGCCGGCGGGGATCGAACCCGGGTCGCGTATTGTGAAATTTACAGCTTGCGCTAACCATCTGAGCTACCACAGCTTAATCATATACACACAAAATATTTAAATATAATTTGTTAACATTAAATCATACACACGTAAGAAAATAACAGAAAGAAAAGTAACTTTGTCAATAGAACAAACACTTACATCCATGGCCTTTGATGCGTTGAAGTAACACAAATGTAGTATTGATGGATCCACTGCGGTCAAACGACCATACACTAACTCCATGACTACAGTGGCGCGGTCTTATATAGTACCAGTAAGTAATAACTCTAATCTAAAGAATTTCTGCAGTGGAATTGATAGTAACTTTATGCGTCAACAAGCTTATCTCACATTCTGTTGCTTATCTCAGCATTACTTCCTGTTGCGTCTTGTTCAGTGTATTTATGATTCAAATACGTTTTGTATAACACAAAATAATGCAATTTAATATTTAGCAATCACTATAATTGATCATTCTTATGTTAGTCATTGAGTAGATTGTACTGTAATAATCTACTAATAGCAGTAATATCATGGATACACTAGATGTACAACAACATCTGAAAAAGATTCACCCCAGTCTAGAAAATAATGTTTATGCTGCCAATAAAATGCCCATGTACACCCACGTACCAACGTATATAATATGCAATTTAGATACAGACGATAAACCAGGGTCACATTGGGTAGCTTTATATATCAATACGAATGACGTCGGTCAATATTTTGATTCATAAGGACGAGCACCTGTGCGATATCATCTAGAGTTTTTAAAAAGGAATTGTAAAAGATGGAACTGGAATGTTGATAGGATTCAGAATGAGTGGACTTCAGTTTGTGGCGAATATTGCTTAATGTGTTTGCTATATAAGTTTCAGGGATGTTCAATGCATAGTTTTACGAGTATATTTACAGGGAACACATTGTACAACGATATTTTAGTGGATGAGATGTTTCGCTCCTATTTTATAGATAAGAAGTAATAAGATTTTGTATTTTGTAATTAAAATTTTTAACAAAATTAGGTAATGTGTTTTATTGGTGTGTCAGATTAGTGTAGATAGGAACAAAGGAGTATAATACAATAGAACTACGCTGAGGAAGAATAGATAATGACTAATAGAAAAATAGATCAATAGATGAGAACAATGGAGCGCTAATGACGGTGGAGGCCTGCACCGGATATCATTTAGATAAGAGTTAATTGATCTGCACATCTCCGGAACCGTGCATCCTACGCAGAAATGGACCGCAGATTCGTGATCAGAGCTTGCCAAAACCTTTTTATATTTTTTAGGATCGTGAGTCGACGAACGTCGTACTTTTACCACTTCTGTCTCAGTGAGCCAGAACTGGTACAACGTAACTACTCAAACATCTATTACATAAGTATGAAAAAAGAATCCCATATGACCGCCATTGAAATGAGGTCAAATTGTCATGTCCTTTTGAAACACTGCCAAAATTGACTTCGCAAACATTTGATTGCCTTGAAATTGAAATTCGAAATGTTCTTATCGTTATTTTCATGAGCAAATGATACTGCTGATTCTTACGACGGACATATACGTCACAACAAAACGTACTAAATAAAATCGTCACTTATCATACGAAACAGTAATAAGCTGATATGTCACGTTGGTATTATTTGAGAGCGCTATTCTTCCCTGTTTGAGCCGGTCCATTCGTGACGTAGCCCTATTGAGCTACTTCGCGACTCTACCTGCATTTCGAGTCAAACGCACTTCTAATAAATTTTTGCAGCCCTTTGTATCCATTTATATACAATTAACAACAAAATAAAATTTATTGATGGTGCCATAGTCATAGATAAGAGTGCAAGCATAGTGCAACAAGCAGTGCCATGTAACAATTAGTTTTGTGACCTAATAATAGATGTTGACCTTTGAGTATTCAATCAATGCTGAACTTTTTTTTCAAATTTTTCAACTCTACTACCGTCTTTTATTGCGCGTAAAATTAGTTATTTTATTGATGATGCATAACTGACACCCCTTTTAGTCCTCAAGAGTATATTAAATCATTAATTATTAGTTTGATCGATTTCTAATACAAAGCTCTTATTATTTATATAGGTTTGTTTTCCGCACAAACTTTGACATCTTTTTTAATCCCATAAAGGTTGTATGTACATATTTGCAAAAAATCCCTTGAGACACTTACATGATAAACCTGAAAATGTTTTCTGATATTACCTTCCAATTAATAAACACATAATAATCTTACAACCATTTTCGTTGAGGGGCAAACGATCATGTGGATCACTGATAGTGAATACCGCCACTCATGAACAACTTGCAACACTATTTAGAGGCGATGCTGGTCTTTTAAAAAGAGTAAGCTCTTTACTTGAAGTGGAAGTTTACTGGAAGTGGTAACGCTTCAGTGTATTTAAAAAAAACCTAAAAGAAATATCCTATTCTCCAGAGGCGTGTTTCTATTAATACATGCTCAGTAAATTCCATTTTCCATTATCCATTCACCATACTAAATATTGATGGAGTCTAATGAGCACCATATGTGGTAGAGCCACGTGGCAACTATATTATGGTTGAAGCACGAATGGGTTAACTCAACTCAGGAAGGACCACGCTTTCACAGAATACCAGCGTAAAATAGCAGCTTATTGCTGCTTTGCTTCGTATGGCGAGTGTGAAGAACCAGAGATTCCTTTTTACACGAAACGAGGCATTCCATCTTAGTACCCACGGGTGACAATGCAACTGCATTTTGATTCATAATCTAGGATATATGTAGATGTCTATGGGCCATATCATCAATCACTTACCAACAGGTGAACTGTGTCACAATATAAATATGTATAGTAAGGTAACTAAGCCTAGTTGAGGACATAACTACCTACGCTCCATTGAAGCAATAGGGTTGTGACTTGTGACTTTTAATGTTTTTGATATTTTGTCATAAAAAAATATTGAATTATATTTTTTTTAATTGTCCAATATACTGTTACTTGAATTTGATTTAAGAATAAAAGATCTATGCTACAGTAACATGCACGTGTACGAGTAATACCATTTAACTCTATAGGCTAAATGCGAGTAGCGCCACAGTTCCTGGGTTAGAAACTCAACCGGATTGAACATTTGTTCATAAACACGATTTGTTTGTTTAAGCTGTGTGACTGTGTTCATAGTCCCCGTGTCTCTGAAACTGCTTCAATTTTGGTCTCGGGGAAATCTTCATGGATACCTCCCGCTGCAGCGTCCACTGGCTAGAGCCATCATGATCATCAGCGAGAACGTGGGACCCCTGGATCTCCATATTGTCTCATATCCTATCTTCAATCATAGCGTAAAATCGTGTAACATTGGATGCGTGTAAAATACGACTAGCCGGAAGGAATGCCCTTTCAATCATTGGACAAAGAGAAACTTGGCTGGTTACATTCTGTAGACAGGCGTAGTAAGGCGTACTAGTGGTCTCAGGCGAATTTCTAGGCAGAAAAATTTAATTCACCGAATTCGAACTCGGAATCAGCAGTGGTGCTAACGATCACTAAATCACTAGACCAGTCACTCCACCACTGTGACTACTAGTCACTCTCTAGTATAAAAATACCAGCGTGATACATTAGCAGCGTGTAAATAACGAAACGGAATAAACGAATATATTCGAACGATGTAACAAAACGCTTCCAGTAAGAGTAAACACTTGTTATTTCACTTTCCGTTTGAGGCCAAATTCACACACATATTTTTAGTTTTATCATTCTTGTGATGGAATTGCTCATGGGAGTCTTTCATATTGATGCACGAATTTCTGCCAACTAACCGAAATGTAACAATAAAAAAAATATATCGACACACTGACGTGATATTTTTTTTATTCAAAAAAAAAAAAGAAAAGCAAATAATAAAAATGTACTTATTAGATAAGTACCAACATAGATTGAAATTTACGGCTATTAACCGACTTTGGAGAAAGAGGAGGTTCACAATATGACAGTATTCATCGTATGTTTTTACGCGATTTCTTCGCCCATTATAAAGGAATTTTAATAATTCTCTTTTTTATTGAATATACACAAACTCAAAGATGCTATTCATATTTAAAGAAGAAATTCTATCCCTAATGGTGTAAAAATAGGGGCTGACGTTTTGAATTTAACTTTATAGACGAATTTTTAACTGTCATTATGAGTTTTATTGTTTATTTTACTTAAAAGAGCCAAAAATATTTGTTTTCAGAAAGTAACAATATTTAGTACGGAAGGTATAATATAATACGAACAGAATAAATTGAATAAAATAAAATATTTTTTATTCCTATTAGATTATCTACTACATAACACTTATTGAGTCATTTTTACATTAATTTACCATTGGTTTGGAAAATACCCCTGTCCTGGAAAGAAGCGACAAGAAACCCAGCCAGCTATTTTTTCACCCGACGAAAAAACGGAGGAGGTGGTACTCAAGACGCGTAACTTTTTACAGAGTACTCCGATTTTGATAATTCTTTTTATATTGGATAGGGTATATCTTGAAATTGGTCCCATATAAATATGGAAAAAATTTCCCTAATGATGAGAAAATAAGGGTGATTTATTACAGAGTAGTCCGATTTTGATAATTCTTTTTTTATTGAATAGGGTATACCTCGAAATTGGTCACATAAATTTAGAAAAAATTACCCTAAGGGTTTGAAAATAGGGGTTATTTATTACAGATTAGTCCGATTTTGATAATTCTTTTTTTTATTGAATACCTTGTACCTTGAAATTTGTCTCCAAGAAATTAGAAAAAAACACCCTAAGGGTGGGAAAATAGGGGCGATTTACTGTACTTACAGATTTTAATGATAAATTGTGTATTACAACATTACATAATAATTACATTACATTACAAAAAACCTCACGATGATTGAGCTTTGGACCCGTCAGTCTCTTGTGTGTAGACCTCACAGTCTCTGCATTTCTGATTAAGGTCTTTCATCGTGAGGTTTGTGTAAAACCTTATTTGGCTCTAGATCAGATAAAGTGTTTTACTCTACTTAGTGCCACAATTGCCTACCCTTTGGCAAACACTTTCTTTCCGAGTTCGATTACAGCTTTAAACGAATAATAGTAATTAAAGTAGGATTATACAATAGTTAATAGCGAAAGTAAGGTTAGTAGCCATTTTAAAAGTAATCAAAATTAAGCATGTATTAATTAGTAGATCATAGCCACAAAAATGACAAAATAAAAACTTTTTACCAAAAAAATTAAACTGCCGAAAAAACGGAAAACCAAAAAATAATAAACCTTTTTCTTTTACCTTAATAACTAAGTTCACTAATCACTAATGTAAGTATACCTAACTAATTTTGAGTATAATATAGCTATGGCTGCACCACGAATAGATTGACCCAATTCGGGAAGCTCTACGTCATACTCAATCCAAACGTGAAATAACAAAATAATGCTTTATTTCCTTTTTTCGTATAGTGAGTCACGATAATCGGACACCCTTTTAATAAGCAACGAGTACGCAGATCACTTGTTGATAATATTTTTTTAATCATTAGACTTTTCCTCATTAATCGGTACGGTAGAGACGCAACTGAGAACTGAGAACATGAGTATGAGAATATGAGTATGATATCATAGAGGACTGTTTAATTTATCGACCTCCCCCCTGCACGTTTCACCGACCCTTCGACGGTAATCGGTTCGTGCGATGGAAAAGAAACAAACTTAATTAAATTAATTATGTTTGTGAAAATAAAATAAAAGGAGAATTAAAAGGTTTACAATTACAGGAGGCTTTTTGGCAATCAACTAGCCAATTACATAGCAAATGATTATCAAGGCATTCCAAAATCATTAATATTTGTGTCTTTAAGGGTTGGAAGCAAATCCCACCAATCACCACGTGATGAACGCAGCCGCTTGCTATAAAGAATAATAAACAGCAAACCACTGTGAAACGCTTGTCTACCCTCCAACCACCCTTTTAAGCGCCTGTGAGTACTACCCCGGTTCGAGCCGGCCCATCCGGATGACAGCAAAATCTGTCAAGAGCCTCTACCACTCTTAAGAAAAACAATTAAATTTATATATATATATATATATATATATATATATATATATATATATATATATATATATATATATATATATATATATATATACGGAAAAAAAACCATCCCTTAGACTAAATGACCCGAAACTCTATTAGCCGAAACATTTTTGTCACTTACGACATCTATTTGTAATGGTACAAAGCTTTAGGATCTTGAGCTACGCATTTACCTTGTCGCCATCTAACGACAATTTTCGAAATTCTTAAAACTATTTTCACGAATTTAGATATCGATGTTTTACGATAGATGGAACTAAAAAGATGATTTTGAAAGTGCAAGTAAAAAAAACTAGTAGTAATATAAAATTTTTATTCATCGGGTTTAGGCTAAAATTCATAAATTGGAAGAATTTATATTTATATTTATTTTGCAAAACGTTGATATAATAAGGTTTAAAAAATTTATTGTACTAACGGCATCTACCAGTATTAGTGAAACTAATTTATTGAAACTTACGACATCTATTTTAAAAATTTGAGTTGCGTCTTTACTACGTTGCCAGCCAGCGACAGTTTGCGGAATTTAGTACAGTAAAAATAGAATTTAACTTTGCACTAAATTTCCGATTCAATTTTTATTTTTATAATATATATTCTAATTTTTATTTTTTATATTTATAATATATAAGTATAAAATCACAAAATGCTGACAGATCCAGGTGGCGCGCTTCAAGCGCCATCTTGTAAAAACCTTTTCAGCCGATATTTCGGAAATTATACACTGCACGTTACGGCAAAAGTTATTCAGACCATTATTGTAGAAAATAAAATTTTGCATCTTTTGCTTCTAGTATTTTTTTTTTTGTAAAACTAACCGTTTACGATTGATGGCCCATTTAATGAACCGGTTTTTCTATCACGGCCAATAACTCTTGAAATATTAGATTAATAAATAAAATGCATTAATCCATTTTTAAAGGTGATTTTGTTCTCTACAACTTTTGTTGCGAACTTTTTTTCTAATATCCATACTTTTTGAGTTATAGGACGTTTAATGTTGGAGTTGGACTACCGGGCGTAAAGTTGAAAATTTCAAGATACATTCGCATAGCACATAGTTGCCGCGTCACCCGCTGAGCGTCGGCCGAGCTCCGCCGTTGAAATTTTCAATTATTATAATATAATTAACTAAATACTTTAAATGTACATTAAATTATCTTGTTTACATTTCTTTACATACATGGTTGGCCACAGGAAAATAAAATGGGATACGATTTAAATTTATGAATAACTTCTCATGTAATAATAATTTTAATTTGACGTTAATTTATGACAATTATAATAATATAATAAATTTAATAAAAATAAATAATTTAATTCAGAATTCATAATTTAGAGATAGGTATTACTTATCTAAATATAGTTCAAGACAGAGAGCAAATATGCTATCTTATTATTTATATATTAACTCAGCCAAATTAGAAAAATAGTCAATATAGGTAATATCTAGCACTTATAATAATTATAATTTAGAATGAACAAGATGATAATAAAAGTTGTTTACACCTGTTGTATCAAAATATCCAAAGCACGATAGGCAAATAAATAGAAACTGAATTGTTCTTAAATAGCAATAATATTATTTATATTTCGTTAGCACAAAAACAGGACTTGCCGACGTATAATGGACGGACTCTGCGGCAAGACAGACACATTTACAAACTGGAAGTTGAGCTGGAAAATATAAGAAACATATCTTAGGGTTAAGTGAAGTCCGAAGAGAGGGGGAAGACACAATTATCCTGCAATCGGGCCATCTGCTCTACCTTCAAGGGGGAGACGTCAACATTTTTAAAAATGGTTTTTCTGTTGAACCACCTTTGTATGCAATCACTTCGTCTTTGCACAAATTTCTAATATACCAATTTAATATGGGAAAGATGTTCTCTTGTTTGTAGGCACATCTTAATTCTTCGGTCACATTAAAATATGGAATGCCGTGCACGTGTGTTTCACAATAACGAACAGTTTTTTTGTCTTTTGGCGACAAATAATTGAAAGGATAACTTGGCCGAAACAAATAATGATCGATAAACGCATCATTTTTATTAGATAGTTTTACATCTAGAATAGCCATTTCTCTACATTGAAAATGTTTATGAGTATATTTAATGTAAAATCCGTCCATGTCGATGATGTATCTAATATTTTTTAGATTTCGTGTCATTTTGAACCAAAATGTTAAAAGTATTAACACGTGACTAAAATATGCTTGTTCCAACGAACTTCACATAACAATTCATTCTTCATTACTTCCCATCATCCCATTTCTTCCTTCTGCTCTTGTCTTCCTGTAATTTAAGTAAACAGAATCACATTCACTAATGATCAACTAATGACTGTTATTGTTAAAAAAGTATTTTTAACTTTTTCACTTTCTGCTATTGTCTTTGTATTTATGGTTAGGAAATGTCCGCGGCGCTGCCTCAATGCATGTTGACGAACTTCACATGCCTCTGAAATTTTCTCAGACTGCCGGCGGGGATCGAACCCGGGTCGCGTATTGTGAAATTTACAGCTTGCGCTAACCATCTGAGCTTCCACGGCATAATTATATACACACACAATATTTAAATATAATTTGTTAACACTAAATCATACACACGTAAGAAAATAACAGAAAGAAAAGTAACTTTGTCAATAGAATAAACACTTAAAATTGCAATTAACATTTTAATTGGTGCCGGCGGGGATCGAACCCGGGTCGCGTATTGTGAAATTTAAAGCTTGCGCTAACCATCTGAGATACAACGGCTTAATCATATACACACATAATATTTAAATATAATTTGTTAACTCTAAATCATACACACGTAAGAAAATAACAGAAAGAAAAGTAACTTCGTCAATAGAATAAACACTTACACCCATGACCTTTTATGCGTTGAAGTAACACAAATGTAGTATTGATAGATTCACTGCGGTCAAACGACCATACACTAACTCCATGACTGCAGTTGCGCGGTCTTATATACATAGTATCCGTAAGTAATAATTCTAATCTAAAGAATTTCTGCAGTGGAATTGATAGTAACTTTATGCGTCAACAAGCTTATCTCACATTCTGTTGCTTATCTCAGCATTACTTCCTGTTGCGTCTTGTTCAGTGTATTGATGATTCAAATACGTTTTGTATAACACAAAATAATGCAATTTAATATTTAGAAATCACTATAATTGATCATTAGTATGTTAGTCATTGAGTAGATTGTACTGTAATAATCTACTAATATCAGTAATATCATGGATACACTAGATGTACAACAACATCTGAAAAAGATTCACCCCAGTCTAGAAAATAATGTTTATGCTGCCAATAGAATACCCATGTACACCCACGTACCAACGTATATAATATTGTTACGAGCTTGAGGTTCGTGACAATAAAAATTGCCGATAAAATTACCTAAATTAACACTTTAATTTACTTTACACAAATTAAAGTTAAAAACACTAATAATTAAACACACTTATTCACTTTATTCCGCTCCGAAGCTTCGCTTGTTTCGCCAAATCAACACTACTCCCATCGCATCTTGCAGCGCCTATATATTTAAATTAGCAAAGAAATATCCAGAATGTTCAAGTAAACACGCGCAAGGTACCGAGCGTTCGAGTTTCGACTAGGCGCTGTCGGTTGAGTGATTTGTGATGTCATTTTCTCAATGCTCCCCTCGCTCTCGTTCCTGACACTAGATGGCGCTAGTTGACTTATTCATGCAACACTGCCCCCTCCTAAGACATGCTCGTCCCGAGCATTATCGGTCCCATAATAACGCGCCAAGCGATCCACATGGACGATCTTAGGAGTCCCTCTTGCGCCTTTCTGTATCCGGTAGGTCACATCGTTGATCCTGGTTACAATCCGGTACGGGCCGTCCCATTTAGCTTGAAGCTTAGGAGATTTCCCTTTGCTGCGGACTGGATTGTGCAACCACACAAGTGAACCTTCGTCGAACCCTTTGTTGTTCATTTTGCGGTCATACCGGGTTTTCATCTTTTCAGACATTTGCTGGCCCGATTGTCTGACGTGCTCATAAACGTCATTCATTTTTTTCCGCAAGTCATTTGCATAATCGGTTATACTGCGTGGAGCATCAGGTGGTATCCCGGTGATCAGGTCTGAAGGCAGCCGTAATTCTCTTCCAAAGTTTGCGAAAGCTGGTGTCACTGTTGTACTTTCGTGAACAGAACTTCGATATGACAACAAAAACGGTTGTATGTGCTTGTCCCAATCTCGTTGCCGATTGTCTACAACTTTTGCTAGGTACCTCTCCAATGTCTGATTAAATCGTTCCACCATTCCATCAGATTGCGGGTGATAAGAAGTCGTTCTTGTTTTATGAGTACCCATAACTCGGCAAGTTTCCTGGAATATTTGAGACTCAAAATTCCTTCCTTGATCGCTGTGAATCTCTAAAGGTACTCCAAAACGACAGAAGACTTCATGAACTAGTTTATCTGCAACTGTTGAAGCTTCTTGATTTGGAATGGCGAAGACTTCTGGCCACTTAGTGAAGTAATCCATCACAACCATGAAATACTTGTTACCGCTTTCACTCTCCGGAAACGGCCCCGCCACGTCAATGGCTATTCTCTCCCATGGTGCACCAACATTGTACAACTTCAATGCACCTCTACTACGAGTCTGAGGTCCCTTTACAGCCGCACAACTTGTACATTTGCGACACCAGTCCTCGACATCGTTTCGACAGTGGACCCAGTAAAACCGTTCTCGGATCTTCAGTAGAGTTCGTTTAACTCCCAGATGGCCTCCTGAACAATCATTATGGTACAGCTGTAGAACATCCGGTACTTTAGCTTTAGGGACAACCATTTGTAAATGACAGCTGTCTCCCCGAACATTTTCCCATTTACGGCACAGAACTCCATCCTGAAGCAGCAAGTTGTCCCACTGGGCCCAATAGCTTTTAGTAGTCGAACTCATCGCTGAGACGTCGTTCCACTTGGGCTTGGGAGCACTGGCCTTCATCCATTCCAGGATCGGCTTGATGTCCGGATCTTCCTGCTGTGCACGTTGTAAGCTGTCCTTCCACTCGTTGCTGAGGTGGTCTGCCCTGAGCATCCTCACGGATACCACTTCCTTACTCTCTTGCCTAGTACAATGTTTGCAATCTTCAGGACAAGGTCTTCTTGACAATGCATCTGCGTTGCCATGAGATTTCCCGTTGCGATGTTCGATCTCAAAGTCGTATTCCTGCAATAGTTCAATCCACCTCGCTAACTTTTAACTGCAATAGCCATTTTAGTGCAGCATGGTCAGTTCGTAAGTGAAATTTTCGCCCCAGAAGATATTTGCTAATATGCTGAAACGACTTTACCACAGCTAGCAATTCGCGTCTTGTGACACAGTAGTTCCTTTCCGGTTTTGACAACGACTTGCTGAAGTACGCTATCACGACCTCTTGGTCACCATTCCGTTGGGACAACACACCGCCAAGTCCACAGTATATCACTTGCGTCTGTGTCAACTATAAATTCTTTGCTTGCATCAGGGTATCCCAAAATAGTTATTTTGCACAGACGGTCCTTGAGCTCCTGGAATGCGATATTGCAACTTTCATCCCAGCAGAAATATCGCTTCTCCTCGGTTAGCTTATGCAGAGGTTTGGCTATATCTGCAAAGTTCTTCACAAATCGCCGGTAATAGGAGCACAAACCCAAAAATGCTCTAACCTGCGTCTTGTCTTTTGGAACCGGCCAATCCTTGACAGCGGCGATTTTCTCTGGATCTGTGCGGATACCTTGTTCCGATACTACAAACCCCAAAAAGTTAGCTTGCCGTTGGAATAGTGAACATTTCTTCGGGCTCAACTTGAGGTTGGCACTCTGAATCTTCATGAGCACGCGTTCCAGGTTTTGAAGGTGTTCCTCAAACGTACGGCCTACGATGATGATGTCATCCAAGTAGACCAGACAGGCATCGCCAATTAGCCCGGTAAGTACAAGTTCCATCAGCCTTTCAAACGTTGCTGGAGCATTGCACAACCCAAACGGCATTACTTTAAATTGCCGCAGACCCTTTCCCGTCGAGAAAGCAGTTTTCTCCTTGTCCTTAGGGTCAATTTCAACTTGCCAGTAGCCACTTTTTAGATCCAGCGTGCTAAACCACTTTACTCCTGTAAGCATGTCCAGCGTGTCATCAATTCTTGGCAAGGGATAGCTGTCCTTCTTCGTAACGTCGTTCAGACCACAACACAAAACCGCATGCTGCCATCCTTCTTCTTCAACAGCACCACTGGTGAACACCACGGACTAGAGGAAGGTTCAATAACACCATCCTTCACCATTCCTTCAATCATGGTTTCCACTTCTTTTTCACGTGCTACCGGCAATCTTCTTGGCCGCTGACGAATAGGCAATTCTTCTCCTGTGTTTATTTTGTTTTGAACTAAGCCAGTCTTTCCTATGTCAGCATCGTTTGATGAGAATACATCGGCGTACTTGAGTAACAACTTCTCCACTTGACCAATTCGTTCGGGGAGAGAACACTCCGACAGTCTTCCAAAAGTGTGGTCACTCTCGTTTCTGCATCCTTGCTGGGGGTCCCACTCGATATATATTGGCACCGACGTAACCAATCCACTTCCTCACAAGTACCAATCAGTGTGCCTTTTTCTATAATCTGGTCCCGGTCGCAAAGGTTCAGCACACGTACTCCTGAGATGTCAGTGGTCCTGACCAAGGTTCGAGCTACTTTCCATGGAAGGTCATTGTTTACCCTTTCCACAAGTACACAACGGTGGGCTTGCCCAGTGTTTCGAGGAAGACTAACCGGAACAATCGTTTCCGATCTCGGCGGAAGAACAATCTTCTTAATGCTGTACACGTTCCCTGGTAACGCACCTTCCATAAAAAGTTCCTCCTGTCCACATTTCAAAACACCTTGCTTAACGTCGATCTCACAACAATTATTCCTCATAAAGTCTAGGCCTAGGATGCAGTCGTCCATTATATCAGCCACGATGACATTATGCAGGTAGATCACGTTGCCTAGCTTCAACTCCATCTCCTTCTCTCCACGGACGGGTATACGCTGACCGGTGGCAGTTACCAAATTAATGCGTTCTCGGTTGTATGCGGAGTCTCCAAGGAACTGACTTATAAGTTGGGAACTAACAACCGTACGAGAGGCTCCAGTGTCTATGGTCAGTTTACAGGGCATTCCGTTGACCTCGCCCTTGATGATTAGACTGTTCCCATCATGGGTTTGTGAGATCGAGATCCTTGGGGCTCTTTTAACATCAGCCAGCACCCGCCCCGCAGTTCTGGCTTTTACTCGTTTCCCTGCTGCTGCTGGGCGGTGCTGTTGGCCGCACTACCCTCCTGAGATCGTTCACCTTCCCTTTCTAGGGTTCGCTTAGGGCAGCTGGATCGAAGATGGCCCTTTTCCCCACAGCCATAGCACCTTGGGCTGTATCCATTGTTGCGGTAGCGAACTGTAGCTGCTGCAACCTCCCTGACGCGATGGGAACGATGATCCTGCCGCACGGCTTCCACTTCCAGTGCATGGGCCAAGGCGTCCTTAAGCGTCTCGTGGTGCCCGAGCCTCACAGCAGCTCTGACTTCCAGGTCGCGGATGTCGTCGATGAATGTCTGCACCAGGTTCCCTTCAATGAGCGCAGGTACAGACCGGTCTGCTTTTCGCACCAGCTTCTCCACTTCTAGAGCCCACTGCTGCAGGTTTTCGTTGATGCGCTGCACACGATCTTTAAGCTGCGCACGAAAGACGTGTTCCAGGTGAGCGTCGCCATATCTCGCCTCCAATGCCTCAAGGAGTTGCTCATAAGTCACTTCCTCACCGAGAGCTCACGCAGGCCTAGTGTGAGAGCAGTCATGGTCTGATTTTTATTCCAGCCGTTCGCCTTCATAACAGCCTCGAACTGGATTTTGTAGGCTGACCAGGAAGAAGTCCCGTCGAACGGTGGCACTTTGAACCCACGTAGCGAAGGTGTAGTAGCTACTACGGGAGCTGTAGTTCCATCACCCAGTTTGAGGTCGTCCAGCGTTTTCTTCACGTCAGCCACCACGTAATCAACCCGATTGTTCACTTGGTCGATTTGGGTTTTAGCTTCCTTGATTTGGGTTTCAGCTTCCGACAGGCGGTTGTCGTGTTGAGCAACCTTATCCTTCACCTCCTTTATCTCTTTCCCAAAGGTAGCATGAAGGTCCTTAATGAGGAGCATCTGCTCTTCCGACCGACGGGCCTGTTCCTCCTGTCGGCGGGCCTGCTCCTCTTGTCCGCCCTGCAGCTGCTCTTTCAACTGACGGACCTGTTCCTCCTGTCGGCGAGCCTGTTCCTCCTGTCGGCAAGCCTGCTCCTGCAGCATCACCATCAGAGCACCTAAGTCGGGTGCTGCAGATGTAGGAGCTACTGACGGGCCTGCAGCCGGTGGCTGGCCCTCCGACGTCTGCGGCGTTGCACCACCAAATCTTCGTTGGTCCGTCTCCTGCTGGCGTCGACTTCGGGTACGGACACCCTCAGTTTCCTCCTTAGGTAAAATCGGCATGATTTTATCCCACTTCTGACACCAATTGTTACGAGCTTGAGGTTCGTGACAATAAAAATTGCCGATAAAATTACCTAAATTAACACTTTAATTTACTTTACAAAAAATTAAAGTTAAAAACACTAATAATTAAACACACTTATTCACTTTATTCCGCTCCGAAGCTTCGCTTGTTTCGCCAAATCAACACTACTCCCATCGCATCTTGCAGCGCCTATATATTTAAATTAGCAAAGAAATATCCAGAATGTTCAAGTAAACACGCGCAAGGTACCGAGCGTTCGAGTTTCGACTAGGCGCTGTCAGTTGAGTGATTTGTGATGTCATTTTCTCAATGCTCCCCTCGCTCTCGTTCCTGACACTAGATGGCGCTAGTTGACTTATTCATGCAACAATATGCAATTTGGATACAGATGATAAACCAGGGTCACATTGGGTAGCTTAATATATCGATACGAATGACGTCGGTCAATATTTTGATTCATAAGGACGAGCACCTGTACAATATCATCTAGAGTTTTTAAAAAAGGAATTGTAAAAGATGGAACTGGAATGTTGATAGGATTCAGAATGAGTGGACTTCAGTTTGTGGCGAATATTGCTTAATGTATTTGCTATATAAGTTTCAGGGATATTCAATGCATAGTTTTACGAGTATATTTACAGGGAACACATTGTACAACGATATTTTAGTGGATGAGATGTTTCGCTCCTATTTTATAGATAACAAGTAATAAGATTTTGTATTTTGTAAATAAAAATTTTAACAAAATTAGGTAAAGTGTTTTATTGATGAGTCAGATTAGTGTAGATAGGAACAAAGGAGTATAATACAATAGCACCACGCTGAGGAAGAATAGATAATGACGGTATTCAATGAACAATAGATAAATAGATAAGAACAATGGAGTGCTAATGACGGTGGAGGCCTTCACCGAATATCATTTAGATAAGAGTTAATTGATCTGCACATCTCCGGAACCGTGCATCCTACGCAAAAAAGGGACCGCAGATTCGTGATCAAAGCATGCCAAAACTTTTTTTTTGGATCGTGAGTCGACGAACGTCGTACTTGTACCACTTCTGACTCAGTGAGCCAGAACTGGTACAACGTAACTACTTGTTTGAATAATTAAGTTTTTAAGTCAAAAACGTAAAGCTTCTGCAACAAAAAACAATTGATATAAACGAAAGTAAATTGCAATGTTCGGTTACCGACCTACTTTGAAAAAAGGGGTTTAATCCAAACAAAAATACATACAGGTGATGTTTTTTGTATGCTTATTTCGCAATCTCTTCGCTGACTGTGAATTGGTTCTATGATTATTATTTTTTTTTCAAATAAGGATTGCTTGAATGAAATTTGAAAATAATATTCTACTATTATGGGATAAAAATTAGGTTAGATTTTTTAATGTAACTATTTAGAACACATTCATTCTAGTTATCTCGAAATTGTGATATTGATTCGATCACTCAAAAGGTTCATAACAATTCAAGCTTCTTTAAGCTTCTGAAGTCGTTGCTGATATTTTAAGTATCGTAATATTAAGTAAATAAACTTATTAAATTATTAGCGTCGAATTCTCCTATGAGATCATCTTTGAGCAGGCCTATATTCAACAGTGGACCTTGATAGCCTGTAATAATAATAACTCATTTGGGGGGGAGCAGTCAACAAATATCTATACAAAAAATGAAATTGAAGTGTCTGTTTGTAATGTCAATATAACGGCTCTAAATGCGTATGAAAGTATATACGGCACATATAATAAAAAACATTTTTTTTTAATTTTGTCTGTCTGTTTGTTTAGGCTAATATCCAAAATGGCTAATTTAATTTTGACAGGACTTTCACTGGCAGGTAGTTGATGTTATAAAGAGTGTCACTTCGGCCTTTTTTATTTTAGAAAAAAAATGAGGGTTCAGCGAAAAAGAAAAATAAAAAACATGCAAATCAATCGTTGAGCAGATTAATATAGTGGACTGGAAAGCTCAGATACTAAAGGTTTTATAATCGGACCCGACCCGATACAAAAAGGGATAAGGTGAAGATTATTAAAGAAAAACTCAAGATAAATGTTTAATATCATAAAATGCATATTTATTGTAACATTATTTGAAACGAAGCAACCTTTCGTACAATAAAAGAAATGGAATTTGTGAAAATGAAAGTCTTGTAAAAAACCGGGTGCTGCTGAATATGTAAATGAAGATACGATTACAGACCAATCCAATGATACTCGGATTCGTGATCTTAAAGAAATTTGTAAGAAGAAGTTATTCTTTGGTTAAATTGACCGTTTTTTTTTCTCCTTATTTTATTGTGCTTGGTGAAATTCATAATTTATTCCATAACTAACTATAAGTTATAAGCATAAGGTATTCCATGACTTGTATCACAGGTAGAATAAAGTTTGTTCTGTGTCAGCTCGGGATTAAAACATTGATATTATTTTTTGATAATATTAGTGGGACAAAGTAGTCAACGGTAGGTTGCTTCAGTAGACTATAGTTGCGTTAGATTTCTGATATGTAAGGTAGGTATAATATGGTCGGTGGATTCTATTTGATTCATATATGTGAGCATGTGTTGATTGTGAGGGTTGCCCAGCTCGGCTTTGTTATGCAATGACAGGGGATTAATATTCGAAGAAACCAATTTTTATGGATTTTTTCACATTTTATTCTTAACTACTAACTTATTTTGCAGCTCCTGTGTTCACTGGGAGGACTAAGGTCAAACAATATATTAAGGTCTATAATTTTTACGCAAAATTTATTCCACTCCAAACTTTACTCCAAATCCGAATTTGATACTATTAAATTCCGTTGCTGACAACTATAAAATTTGAAGTGTTGATTTACCAGGTGATCTAGTTACTTAGATATCGTGGAAACATTGTTCTGAAAATCGTTAGTTGTTAGTTCCATTAGGACAGCAGGAGCAGCAGTTTGCGTAAATAAAGCCCTAAATTGACTTCACATAAATACTTAAGTAATTTATTGTTTCCTTTAATAGGTAGTGCAATTGCAGACTGTGGGGTATATCATCTTAGTCTTCACAGATGGCAACACATTTTAGCCTCGTTTGCTTGAAGCAGGCGGAAGATGTCTGTGGACTGCAGTAGTCGCTTAAGGTCAGATGAACTGTAAGTTTATCTGTAAACTAAAAAAATAAAAAGTGTGGTACAGTATAGTAAGAATAAAAATTCTTATGATTTTTCGTGATGTCGAATGTATAAATAAAGTGTGTGTTTTCATTTGTTTTTTTTTCTTTCTAGTGATGCTGCCGGCAAGTGCCTCGAGCGACCGTTACCCTGAACTCAGTAAAACAACATGATTACAAGAGCTTTCGTTTGTTATGTATAACCTGTCTCGCCCCGATTCATACACAGTAGTTTTACTCCCAGCAGCGGTAGTAAATAAAATTTGGAGTAATTGAATTTCTATATTACAACATCTCCTCTTTTGAGATCCATAGATTCCAATACTTGTATGTTTTCTGTGCTTTAACGAAAAGTTATGTCCAACATATCACTAGAAGAAAATGATAATCTCGTCTCCATTGGGATTTGATTTGACGCTTAATTTAATTGAATATTGAATAATTACTGGTTTCTTTAAAATTTTTTTCAACAAACCTAGTTTTCGTAATGATTCTTTTTTTATTTTACACGAATACTAGACATTGAATAAAATTAATTTTACGGAATGTAGCCGCGTTTAATATAATTTATTGTACTTACTTTTAAAATCTACACAAATTCTCGCAAAATGACTCTGATTCCAGTTAAGGATGATTCGCGAAAAAAGAAATTTAAATAGTAGTAGTAGTAAACCGGACATCTGCACAAAATGGTGACCTGTTACATTTGTTCTATAGGATATATTTCGGATGTATATCATTAAGTCTTAGTGACATCGTTAAAAGTTCAAGACGCATTCGTTTCTTAAATTTATTTATCCAATAAATTTTAAATTTTATTATTTCTGATAGATAGTTCTAAAACATTTATCATTAGTGTAATAAGTGCCTTCCGTTACCCAGTAACGTTACTGTTTATTTATCAAATGTTAGTGATTGACAACGTTTATCGATTGGTGTTATCAATAAAATATATAATACTGGATGCCAATTTAATCATCTACAATGTTTATGTAGACGAAACAGTAAATGATACTGTACCCGCGCCAATAAAGAAATTGAGTGAGCCTGTATCGGGGCACACGGCCGTTGGTTTTAACGTGAAACGCCTATGTCAGCCAGCACAACCAGTACAAACATTCAACAAAATAGCCTTTTTAAATATTTTTTATAGTAATTTTTTATGTAGGGTGACAAACGAGCACACAGTCCACCTGATAGTAAGTCGATGCTGTGGCCTATAGACATCTAAATTTATTCTCTATTTAGAATCATAACGCAGATGCGTTGACACCCCTGAGCACTAAGTTGGAATGCCTCGTTTCGAGTAAAAAAATGTCTCCGGATGTCTGCACTCACCATACGAAACACAGCAGTACTAAGCTGCTATTATACGCTGGTATTCTGTGAGACCGTGGTCCCGCCCCGGTCGAGCCGACCCATTCGTGCCAGAATATGTCTGCAGCGTGACTCTACCACGCTATAAAAATTGTTACAAGATGAAATTAGGACCATTCGAAAGCTTATCTATAAACAATTCGCAAGTTGAAAATCTGGGAAGATTTGTCATTCTAGGAGCTGAATTATCGTAGAATTAGTAAAAGTGAGGTTATGCATTAGCACCTACACTGTATCAGCTCCTGCCATAAAACATCTCGTTTCTGAACGCTATGTTCAAAAACGTGAATTTCTCTAGTGTTTCCATTATTTATTTTAAACGGTTTATTAACATAAAAAGATTCTTTATACTTGTAATATATTTTATTTCCAATTAGATTCAAATGTCATTTAAAGTAAATACCAAAATTTAATTCATTTAAATTTTGGTATTTACCTTTACCTTAGAAGCTATATTATTAGATTTTTAATTTTTGAATCCGAATAAATATTAAACCGATTGCTTAATGCAATCGATTTCAAATTTGTTTGGATACAATGGATTTTTAAATTATTTCCACTTTTTATGTGTTTTCGAAATCTAGATTGTAAAACGAGCCAGTTTCTTGTATTTCAATTAAGAAAAATAAATTCATTTTTAAGTATAAACAAATTTTTTAAATTAAAGTTGAAAAATCCTATTCTCCTTTTTGGGTCTTTACATTTGCATAATAGCCTAGAGTGTGTAGACAGTTTCCTTGTCTACGCTAGAGTGTCTGATAGACAAATTAAATATTAATGTTGCTACAAGTAAAATTAATTAATGAAATAATAATGAAATTTATTACTGAAACAACATTTCAAAAAATTTTATCTGAAGTTTTAAATTTACTTCAAAGCAAAAGAAAAATTTTCGTAATTTTTGGGTGGTTTTAAGAACTCAGATATTAGTTGTTTAATTAAAAAAGATCCGCCCCAAAAGCGCAAACCTGCAACCGCGTACATCGCCAAGGCAAAATACTTTTACTACATTTCGGGACTGTAAATATGGAGCAGGTAAATATGTTTGTTTAAGTGTGGTGACTTAGGCACAAAGAGTCTTGTGATCGCTTAGGTGAATGGTTTCGCTTATGGGAAGTGAAATCGCCAAAAGTGTTATGCACTATCATCATCATCATTACAGCCCTTCACAAGTCCTCTGCTGAACATAGGCCTCTCCCAAGTTATGCCACAAAGCACGGTCCTGAGCCACCTGCATCCATCGACTTCCTGCGTGTCTTATGAGGTAAAATTACAAATAACGCTTTTTATAAAATATTTGCTAAAAATTATAATTGGGGTTGACAAGCTAGCTCACATGCCACCCAACGATAAGTAGATGCTGTGGCCCATATATATCTAAATTTGTTCTCAGTTGAGAATCAAAATGCAGGCGCGTTTTCAATACTGAGGTCTAAGATGGAATGCCTTGTTTCCAGTAGAAAGGGTCTCTGGTTCTATACATTCACCATAAGAATCACAGCAGCATTTAGCTGTTATTTTACGCTCGTATTCTATGAAAGCGCGGTCCTACTACTGGTTGAGCTGACCTATTAATGCTATAACCATAATAGTATAGCGGAATTGTGACCACCAAGTACAAAAAATTTTGTAAATTTAAAAAGAATTTGTAAAATATTCGATCGAAAATTCAACTAAACGGTTGGTAGATAAAAATTGCAACATTCTGAACATGCTGGCAATATTATGCGGATGTGTAATTATTAGAATTTGGACTTGTGTGCGATGTGCGAATTCAATATTGGCGCGTTGTTGTTTGGTCGTGGACGTGACTAGAATATGTGGAGCGTTACGTCCGGTTTGTGGGTTCCTGCTGCTGATTGCTTTGATTACAGCAAGTCAGCAAACTCGTTCAATTCATGTTGAAGAATATTTATGGAACGGTCATTTAGAAAGAAAGAAAATTACAAAAGAATAACTATAGAGGGTGTTGTCTTTTTTAATCAATATACTTTTGTAATTATCAGAGTAAAATATGCATATTAAGAAAACAAACTTGTTTAAATGTAAGTCTGTAGTCAAAGTAAAAGTAAAAATATTTTTATTCAAACGCGCACCACATACACCTGTTTTTCTTATAGTGAGTGAAAAGAATCGGAACCCTTTTACCGATGACGAGGCAATCCATCTTGTCCTCAAGGATGATAACGCATCTTCATTTTGTTTCATAATCGAGGATAATAACACGTATGTGTCTATTGGGCATAATTTCATTCACTATTAGATGGACTGTGCACGCGTCGATCACTCTTAATTCTATAAAAATACTTTAAGAAAATATGCAAAAGTGGGCCGAAAATTTTAAGAAAATAAACATAATATCGTCAGGTAATATCATAACATCACGATATATTTATGAAGATGTAATGTTCGTACATAAAAATATTATTCGATTTTTGCTTTGATAAGAATATAGATGTCCATACTTTAAAAACTAAAAACAAACATAAGTTTGTAACGCCAGTTACCAGACTCAAGAGAATTATTAATTAATTTATGGGGCAATGTATATGCTATTCTATTCTATGACTGTAATTCTTCACTTGAAAGACGCAAAAGCGACCTACACATCAAAATATTCCAAACTTAAAGCATCTTTTTTAAAAGTGGTAAATTTTTTAGGTATGATGTCATGTGTAAGATTACATAGAATTTAACCGACACTTCCTGTAGTCACATTTTAATGATTGTAGAAGGATAAACCGCATCCTAAATGTGACAATAAATCAAATTCTCCCCGCAACAGGAGAGGCTGATGAAAAAAAAAGACAAAAAGGATTTTGGGGTGCATCTTTTTAATACTGCATCCAAATTTAATTTACTAAAATAACTATTTTTTGGCAATAAATCTGGACTTCCTACAGGAAGTCATTATACATAATGTATAGGAAGCCTGAGTACCCTGAATACATAATGGGTACTCAGGCGAAATATCGTTTCTTAGTTTCAAATTCAAGACGCACAAGATATTCTGACTACCAAATCAAGAATTCATTGTAACATTATTATAGAAAAAAATATTATTGGTTACAGGTTAGGAGACGGGTAGCAGCATCTCCACGGTAACAACTACCTTTGATTACATACTAGCTGTATAATCAAAAACAACTACAAACATAAGAAGCGGTTGCCAGCTCGCTAGTTAAGCGTGGCATCAATGGCAACTATTTCCTCTAAAAAGCGATCTATGGGGGGGGTGCTATATTAAGCAGAGAACCTTTGATATGGTGTAATCAATGAATGAATGAAAGAAAGAGTTCTTGTATAATTAATAGATATTACGAATAATCTGTTGTATTTTATTTATTTTTCCTTTTATAATTTCCTTAATTTCGCATAATCCCCTGCGTGAAACTCAAAAATATTTATGTATCGGTTCGATAGGAAGTATTTTCGTTCTCGTGAAATTTTTACTCATGCATTTGCAAAAATAACGATTTGAAATTCAATTGCAGATCGTCTGCATCAATATATGGTGGCCTACATTTGCTGAGGTTAAATTGCTTGGAATTGGAATTCTCAAACTTGCATAAAAATCCTGTTAGTAACATCTGCTACGCATTATTATAGGGACAGTATATGGTAAGTCTACTGTTCATCTACTATAGGTGGACGGTCATGTCCCTCTTGTTCGATTTCCTGCGAGTTTTAAAATATTGTCTATCGACCTCATTATCTTTAACTTGTAGTCGCCCGTAAGGTTTTTTTTAAATTACTCTTTGATAGAAATAAGGATCTATAGGGCATTTTGTATTTAATAATGTATTTTTAAATTAGGATATTTCGCAACCAACTAGTTTAAATAGCCTTTCACTTAACAGCCGAACCTTTTTACTAAAGGGTGTCGTTCAACTAGCGCATGAATGATATTCAGTCGATGCGTCTAATAATACATTGTAATTATCTTGTTATATCAACAACAGTAGAATTAATAGCAAGTATTATATAAGTAGTAACAAGGTGTAGGTGGAGTACTTTGGGCCACCTTAAGAGCACATAGTGCATAATTCGTCATGAAAAATTGTATTATTTGCATCGGCTATAGCGCATGGGATAAGTATCATTAAGGCCGCTAGTCAAACATTTAGTAAAAAGGTTAGGCTGTTAACTAAAAGGTTACCTACTAAATAAGATATGCAAATATATAATAAGAGTATTTTACAAAAACAAGTCCACTGCTGAACAGAGCTCCCACAAGAAATGTCACAAAACACGGACCGGATTTCCTGCCGTGATTGTATATCGTTATAAGAATAAAATAACTTCAATTTTTTCCGACGGCTAAATTGTCTTATTTATACGTACCCAAGTTGTTTTATGACTATTCGTTCACAGCAAAAGGAAAATAATAATTTCTCTTTCTTCGTGTCGGTAGACATAATACTTTTGGTCGGACAATAATAGTGTATAGTAGATAGGCGAACGGGTAAGTATTTTGGTGTCCGGGCACTGAAATCTTGTAATCCAATTTTCGATACAAAACATTTTATGACCGCGGGAGAATTGAGGCAAGCCAATTAGGGGTTACGTTGCTTGAGACTATACAGATAGAGGGCCTTTTTATTTTTGTCTTTCGCTTTTACATGAAAAATCATTCGTACTATAAGAGGAAGTTAGTTTCGGTTTTAAAAGTCCACTGCTGGACGTACGCCTTTTATTTTTATAGACATTTAGATATTTTTAAAAAACTTTAAAGATGTACTCTACTCTACTCTAAATTACTAAAAGATATAAAATAATTTCACGTACTGAAGTCCGTGCTTCGATATAGTGTGTAAAATAATAAAAGCCCCAACTTCTGTATGTGATATTTTTTTTTGTTATTTGAGCGGCTTCAAAAATTTACTGAAGTTTAGTTTGGTTTTTTGTAGTCTGTTTTTATTTATTTATTGATGACGATCAAAACCAAAATACAAATATTTTATACAAATATTTAAACTACGGATTCTATACACATTTAAAATGTTTTACCAGTATTATTCTTGTGCATTTCTTATGGCTTGAAGTCTGACATGATATGCATTTCAGTAAACGTTAAAATCCTTATTGTTGTATATTTGTGCATGCAGCTGCTTTAAAGAGTTTTGCAACATGTTTTATTCCGTAATTTTTAATTATGAAAACGGCTCTGTATTGTAAAAACAGTATTGTTGACAACGAGTATGAGATGCATTCTTATTTATTTAGCCTAAGAATTTCGAAAGCAACGAACTTTGGTTATTTTTAACAAATATGAAACGAGCAATAGCTTCATACTGCTGTGTGTCTTATGGTAAGTGTAAAGAACTAAGACTTTTTTACTGGAAACTGTGCACTTCTTCTTAGTCCTCAGGCGTGACAGCGCATCTTAATTTTGATTCTTAAACTAGGCAAAATTTAAATTTCTATTATCTTATTCTATAAAAATATGCTATAAAAAGTACATCCGTATGATAGCTTATCATGAAATTATAAAATACGACTTCAAAATTTTAACGTGTGTGATAGCTGGCTATATGACAAGCAGCTTAAAAATGTGATCGTTCATCAATCACCAATTCTTAATTATTATAAAAATGGATATTATACTTATATGAAAGATCATTCAGAATTGATTACATTTATATAGAATATATATTGATCATCATCATCATCATTACAGCCCTTCACAAGTCCACTGCTGAACATAGGCCTCCCCCAAGCATTGCCACAAAGCACGGTCCTGAGCCACCTGCATCCATCGACTTTCTGCATATCTTACCAAGTCGTCACTCTATCTAGTGGGGGGTTGCCCTACACTACGCCTACCGGTACGAGGCTGCCACTCGAGAACCTTTCTTCCCCATCGGTTATCGGTTCTTCGAGCTATATGGCCGGCCCATTGCCACTTCAGCTTACTAATCCGTTGGTCTATGTCGGTCACTCTGAATCTCTGAGGAATAAATAGCCCTCTCCATAGCTCGCTGAGCGACCTTGAGCGTCCTCATACGGCCAGCAGTTAAGGACCACGTCTCTGATTCGTAAGTCATCACAAGAAGTTGCTGACGACGTTCCTGTTGCTCGAAGTTGTTGACGAGTACGTTTACCTGGGACAAATAGTCCGACTAGGTAAGTCCAACTTCGACCGAGAGGTCAATCGACGGATTCAACTCGGCTGGGCAGCGTTCGGGACATTACGACACATCTTCTCGTCAGGTATACCTCAATCTCTGAAAACTAAAGTGTACAACCAGTGCGTGTTGCCAGTGATGACTTACGGATATATTGATACTCCAGCCAAATCAGCTCAAAGATATCATGTTGATCGCGAAGGTAAACTATTCATGGATTTTTTTCATAACGAACTCCGCTGATCTCGTAAGCTTAAAGCTTAATTACACCGGGCTTACTTACCATATTTTTATTAAATTAAAACAGCAATTTAACTGAATCGGTTCTTTAAAATTATTATTTATGTGAAAGGGATTATTAAAACAAATAATATTTGTATAAATGAAAACGAATGAAAATTATTAGGAATATACCGTCCATGGCGGTGTAAGAATATCCACTACCCCACGTCGTCTCGTGGATGTCGTAAGAGGTGACAGGGGGAAATTGAAACAGGAGACGAGCAGCAGTAACTTCCTAATAACAACGCAAAATAATAAAAAAAACTGCGGTTGCCCGGCCTGTCAAGCGTGGCATATGTGATAAAATTCCCCCTACGAGGCATAAACTGGAACAGGCCTATGTGAAACAATGGGTTTTTATGGGTTTTAATGGATGGATATATCGATATTTCTTTTTATAGAAGAGGGAGGCAAACGAGCGTACGGATCACCTGATGTTAAGTGACTACCGCAGCCCATGATCAACCGCAACACCAGGGGAATTGCAGGTGCGTTGCCGGCCCTTTAGAAAGGAGTACGCTCTTTTCTTGAAGGTCCCCAGGTCGTATCGGTCCGGAAAAATCGCTGGTGGTAAACTATTCCACAGAGAGGTTGTACGCGGAAGAAAACTCCTCTTGAAACGTACAGTGGTGGACCGCCAAGCATCCAGATGGTGTGGATGGTATCGGGACGTTTGCCGCGTAGTGCGTTCACGAAATTTAGCGGCTGGGATTAATCCGAACAATTCCTCAGAGCACTCTCCATGATATATGCGAAAGAAAATGCAACATCTCTTCGTAGTGTCAGTGAATCGAGCCGATCGGAAAGCACTCGGTCGTCGACTATTCGAGCCGCTCTGAAAGAAGCGCGTTGTGCCAAAACCGATCGAAGGCCTTCGCAATGTCCAAACTAACGGCCAATGCCTCCCCCTTGGACTCTACTGCCTCCACCCATCTGTGAGTTAGGTAGACCAGAAGATCACCAGCTGACCGACCACGGCGAAAACCGTATTGGCGGTCACTAATCAGTTGGTGATCCTTAAGGTACCTCATGAGCTGGCAGTTTACAATGGACTCCATTGTTTTGGAGAACAAGGAGGTGATGGCGATAGGCCGGTAGTTGGACGAATCTGAGCGGTCGCCTTTTTTAGGGATCGGGTGGACGAAAGCCGTCTTCCATGATTTTGAGACTACGACTAGGGAGTGGGAGTACCAGAAAAGATGCGTTAAAACCGGTGCCAACTCTGGAGCACACGTCCTCAGCACAATTGGGGGGATTCAGTCAGGCCCACTCGACTTGTGGATGTCCAGAGAGGACAACGCGCTGTGTGAACTGCACTTCCGGCATGGAGCACTCACACCGCGGGATGGTCGGCGGCGTACTCCCCCCATCATCAAGAGTTGATTTGGACGCAAAGAAAGAGCCTAGCAGATCGGCTTTCTCCTTTGCGGTATGGGCCAGTGAGTCATCCTCCCTGTGCAGAGATGGAAAAGATGCCTGACAGAAATTCCCCAGGACAGCCTTGGCGAGAGACCAAAATGCACGGGTTCCAGAAGGAAGGCGAACTAGTTTTTCGCCAATTCTGCCTATGTGCTCTGACTTTGCCTTGGCAATGACTCTTTTGAAGGACCTAGAGGCGGAATTATACTTCTTTTTTAGAGCGCTGGTGTTTACATCCCGGGACGCTGATGCGTCAGCCCAGACTTGGTAGCACTCCTGCTTATAGCATGACGCTGTTTTACAGGAGCGACCAAACCATGGCTGAGATTTGACTCCAATGGGCACCACAGAGGAAGAAATAAAAAGTTCCATACCCTGAAGTACCACATCAGCGACAGAATCCGCAACAACGTTGGGATCGTCCGGCGAGAAGCAAACCCGCCCCCAAGGGTAGGATACAAAGAAAGACCGCATCCCATCCCAATCGTCTGACCTATAGTGCCAAACACGGCGGCAGCCTGCAGAATGCAACTGCGATTTCAGCGTGATTGGCACCACACTCCGAACAAAACAATGGTCTGAGGAGGGGCGTCGACGGAAATCTGATATCCGTCCGGGTGAGAGGTCAGCTATTTCAATATTTGAATGGGCTCATCCCGCACTCGAGATTTTATCGGGTGGTATGGTTCTTCTGAGTAGGGTCCTGAGTGCACTATCCCCGTCATCACTCATCATAACACCACTACTCCCACTTGTGCACGCTATTGAGAGACTTTCGTCTTACTTGCGTTCAATATCGTACCCCTTTCTTTTAATGACCTTTTCATTAATGTAACTATCACGTGCAATTCTTCCGCCCACGATGCAAATATAGCTTGATCATTGGCGTACAAAAGGCATTTGACGGTTAACTCACCCATTCTTAATCCGCATTATTCGACTTTGAAAATTTCTAAACAACTGTCAATAAATATGTTGAACAGTCACGGGGAACCGACACAACCCTGTCTGACACCTTTATGAATGCGGAATCAGTCCGAGTAGACTCCGTTGATCATAACACGAGCACTAGAGTCCCTGTAAAGAGACTTTAATGCCTGTATTAACCCAGCGTTCAACCCAAATGAGTTCAGTGTTGACCATAGCACATCACTGGCCACTCTATCTTTAGCATTTTCCAAGTTCATGAAAGCAAACAAACTTTTTTTTTTTGGATAAAAACTTCTCCGCGATCATGCGCATGGAAAAGACTTGATCTGTACACCCCATTCCCTTTCTAAATCTCGCTTGCACATCCCAAAATTTTCCAACAGTTTCTTTCCCCTTTCAATAAGTATCTTAGCATACAGTTTTCCTACATTGTAAGATGGCTGATACCACGGTAGTTTTTACAGCCTTGCTGCGATCTATTTCCTTTATTTGGACTATCACGGCTTTGCACCATACTTCCGGTACCCGCTTCAGTTCCCAGTATAGATTAAACAAGGTCTACAACAGGCCTGCAACCACTTCCTTTCAGTGAAACTCTCTCATAGATATCTCGAGTGAAACTCTATCATATACGGCTTACTTGCTTTTACGCATTATTTCATCTATACTTATCTCTCTATCCCTTTCCTCTTCTTTCGGAATATCTATTTCATTGAATTCACACGTCTCCACACTCACAATTTTATATCATGTTATCTTTTATATCATAATCTAATTTTAAATTAGGTCAAGCTGTAAAATATTAAGACCTTAAGAATTATTTATCCCTGGACTCTTATATTAAACAGTAAGATCGCCAATGCATGCGGTGCCGGGTTTGGTTCCCTGTCGGATGAATTCTGAGTAATGTTTAACAAAATAAAAATATGATGTTTAACAAATCCTTAATATAAAACTATAATAATAGGCTTGTTACAAATTTCAACTAAATTTATTATTTAAAAATTAAACAATAGACAATGCCTGGCCATTCAATTGACATCAATTAAAGCAACATTTAAAAAATAATAGCAGCGTAGCTGGTTCTTATGTTAACACTGATTACGATATCTTATCAGTAAATCTGGTCATTAAGTTGACGATGATCGTGATATGTGAGCAATGCTGGTCATTAAAGCGACATTGATCGTAATATTTTAGTAGCATAGCTGGACATTGAATTGACATTAAAGTGGTGTGTTCTAACAGATTACCCCTGTAGATAAGTACAAGCAACGTGCTTGAATTTTGAATCACTTGTTTTCAGTAACAAAGAACTTCTACTGAAACCAAATATCTTACTAGTAAAGAATTTAGTAAGTACATTGAATTTTCAACATGTTGTCTCAAATCGTAATGGAGAAATTTGATTGTGAGGGAACCTACATATTATGTTGGTATTAGATTGAAGCGCTACGAGCACTCTTTACTTAACGGAAGGTATTTAGAAAACGCTACTAAAACGTCAATTAAATGCTAGATTAATTAAAAAATAATTTACAAAAGTAAATAAACTAGGTATTCCCTACTTAGAATATCTTTAACATTTTATAAAGAAGCGTATTTGGATTTTTAGTTAAAAAGTTAAGCTAAAGGAGACATACTTTTATTTATATTTGTAGTTTGAAAAATATTGAAAAGAAAGTCCTGCTTCGTGTTCCAGTTCACCTTGCTACTAGTAAAAGAGGAAGTAATTGTCTTCTTCCGATATAAGTTTACCAAGTGAAGAATATCGTTTATGAGACTGTGGAGTGTACGAAAACTTCCCATAACCCTGCCAACCTACGGCCAAACTGGAACTCCGTGGGGTTTACGTCAAAATTAACCTTTGTAATGTCAAAACTAACCAAAAAAATCTTTGTTTTCGTGTAACAGATATACCCTAAGCATGTTGCTTGGCAAGGAAATGACTGTAAGAAAAGATAAATATTTGTAGTAATACCTTAAAAATAAGTATATGGAAACTATTATAGATTAAAATATATAGAATACGGTAATGTGAAACCTAAAACAGATTGGACAGAAATAAAACTAATACTTAAAACAATTTTTTTTAATTTTATACTTTAAACATAGGAATTTAGCGCGAATTTAGTTTAGAATTCTAATCAGGTCTCATTGTACGGGGAAATAAAAACAACAAGGAATCAATCACCTGACTGTTTATTACAAACTACTGTGGCGGCGCTGTCTTCGCGCCGCAAGTGAAACACACCGAAGCCTAAATCACGCTATCAAAATTCCGAATTATAAACAGTACTTATATTATATAAAACATCTCCGAACTATCACACGGAGTGTTGGCCGTTTTCGTATATACACTCTTATCTATGGTTGGCCGCTCCCCGGACAGAACACCTTGTCCGGTGGGAGATCTCCCCTTTTCCTTTCACGGCCACAGTGGTGACCACCCGGCGTGATCAAAAATCCCCGGTTATTATTGTATGTAAATCTGGGAGTTACTATTATAAACTGCTTTTTTAAATAAGTCACAAATAATATATTATGAATATCTTTGATGAATAATGAATTTTATCGTGTTAAAATTTTTGAAAGTTCTAAAGAAAACATCGGAAATAGAAAGAAAATGGTGAACTACTTGCAATTTTATAATTATTATGACATATTTAAATACTAGATTTATAATCTGAAAACAATTTAGTTACTTTAAAACTATAGTTGTTCTGAACTCAGTGAAAAAAAGACGTTTCGTATAGTCACTATCTGTTTGTTTTAGTAATAGCATTATTACACGGTTCACTTTTTCTCTCACAATTTGAATGATTCAACCAATTTGATCCATGTAAACACAAAAGGGAATCATTCAAATCAAAGTCATTGAATGTTGTCGTTCACGTTTTTAACGTAACATGATGTAACGTTCAAATGAACGAGAAATGAATAAGAGTCTCCCAAACGAACAACTGGAATCTCTGATGTCTTTCTGTAGACTGTGTAAAAAACAAATGCTTTAATTTCTCCATATTGCAAAAAATCAATTAAGTGTACCGTTTAATATCATCAAAACACACCACTTTATAGCTAAATATTTCGCAAACAGACCCCGGAATCGAAAAAATGTTATTGCATACATTGGTTTTTTAAATACCTATCTAACGACACCCTACACAAATTCATCGTCAGTTAAATTACAGATTTGTAGCACCTCGTGTTTTTAAGTAAAACCACGGACAGAGAGACGGAGGGGCAGCTTAAATTACTAAATGAAGCAAGTTTTAAGTATCATGAGTTTAGATATAATTTGCTCGATTGTTTCATGAACCAGCAAAAGTAGAAATGAGAAATTTTCATTTAATTGAAATTGAGATCGACAGATACAACATTGTTTTTTATTCAATAAATTACTTTTAACGCGAAAGTAAAAACGTAGAAAGTACTTTATTGAAGTTAGAGCCGTGGTAGGTTATAGTTCTGGCTAACGCCCCTCCCCTCTTCCATGCGATACAGGGGATATTTACGCGGAACAGCTAACTATATCTGATACGATCCAAGAAGGTCGCTGGTCGACTTTACTTTATTGTGTACTATTTTATTTACAAAATACAGATCTAGCACGTCTCGTGTATTTAGGAGAGACATCACTTTAAATTTAGCCAGTCGTTGATAGTAAGAATGCCTATGTGAGGAGGCATGAAAAGCAAGATGTCGTGTAAAGGCTCGTTGTAAACTTTCAACGCGTTGGGAGTGCACACTAAAATTGATTTCATATGACACTAGCGTGAAAAATCATTATATAAAATAATATTAGTCCTAGAAGATAACCCCTTTACGCAATACACGTTTATTAATTCCTAAGGACTTCGCGAACTTTACAACAATGTTTATATGAGATTTGAAGGTTAGCTAGCTCTCAATATTTACTGCTAAGTCTTTCGTCTTCGGTAACTCTTGCAAACTACATTATCAACCATTAACTAAATTGTAAACAATAAACTGTATTATGTCCATTGAAGTAATATGTACTTACTTACTAGAACAGCTGTCTCAAACAAAAAATGTGCGCTACTCTGTGTTCGCGCGTTTGGTTTTTTTATCATAGAATAAACATAGTTAGAATGATCCGTCGGTAATAGTAGATTGTATTGTTAAATAGGTAAATTATATCGAGAACAATATTTAAATTTTGTCATTTATTTTGTATATTATATTTGTTTATTTAATATAATATTACTTAATATTATATCACAATTACATTTTAATGATATTTTTATCTGAATATTTTAAAAGGAATCTATGTCAAATATAAAAAACGTACTAAATGAATGTTTAACAAAATTTATTAACATAAAATTTAAATTATAAATATATTTATTTAAATTAGAATCAGAAATGCTGTAAATAATCGTTCATAAATGCTGGGCACGCGAGTGTTAAAAATGGACGAATTTATTCCACTTTGACTTTGAAGTGGAAACCTAAAAATAAAATAAAAGAATAATAAGCAGATTTAAACATGAACAATTTAGCCTAATTATAATAACTTATATATGTTTCCACAAAAAATGTGTATAATAAATATATTCGTCCTATACTGAGCCTTGGTAGCTCAGTGGTTAACGCTCGCTGTAAATATAACAGAACGCGAGTAACCCGGGTTCGATCCCTGCCGGCACCAATGAAATTGTTAATTGCAATTTTAAGTGCTGATTTACCACGTGCTCGGCGGTGAAGGAAAACATCGTGAGGAAACCTGCATGTCTGAGGAATAAGAAAAAAAAAGATATTTCGAAGACATGTGAAGTTCGTCAACACGCATTTGGGCAAGCGCGGCGGACACTTCCTTGCCCAAAAACCCTCTCAGAAATGTGTGCCTGAGCCCAGCAGTGGGACGTATATAGGCTGTAACTTTACTTTTTTACTTTCGTCCTATACTTAAGCACTCACAGAAATGTCGCATCTGAACATATTAATTTCATAATCTATAATCCATGATACGAGATGGCGTCCTAGGAATAATTTGTTTTATTATTAATTTATAATACTTTTTTATTGATTAAGTATCTTATTAACCGATGAAAAGTAATTCCTTGGTTTTTACTGACATTTCTTGAATTAGTTGTGCAATACCTAAGTACACAAGACGGCATATTTTTATCAAGAGATTTTTCTTAAATCAACATAACATGTGACAACTCTACAAGCGCCTAGTGAGTGACTGATTAAAGTGCGGTGCATGCACCGCAGTTGAGTGGAACAGAGTTGCTGAATGCAGTGTCTACTCTAGTACGTAGTACATAATAGCTCAATGATTATGTCTAAATAAAAAAGTGTTAATTATTTTTATTTCTTGTGCCACATTTGTATCCATGTTTTTCGTAGGTAAATCAAAGAGTGGATCACCAAAGTCAGCATCGCCACTCCCGGAGCTACTCGATTGTGGAGTTATGTTATATTTTTGTTTGATTTATTTTTGCAACTCTTACAACGCCATCTAGCGGAAAGGCGAGCATCCGATTAAATATTGACACATTGACGGTGAAAAATAATTAATCCACACAAACTACACTTAACGCCATCAGACGGAGTATATTTTCCACAGGTGCTGCACTTATTGGCCATGTTAGAACAGATGTTATCTGTCTATGATAAATACATAGCAACAGAGTTCAGCAAGCAATCGCTAGATGGCAAAATAAATATGAAATAATTATTAATTTTAATTTTTTTTAATAATATGTTATTTAACTTTTCTTTTATTAAATATATTTTGGTTACTATATCATTAACACAACACTAATTATCTTAATATACACTGCACACAAATAACAAAACGCTACAGATTCGTATTTTATGAACAGCAGCTGGTAATAGTAAATGTGGAGAAAACAATACTTTAAACAAAAAATTATAATCAATCAATCAAGGTAAGACATTGTATTTAATTGGCGGATGGTTGCAAATTAATTAATATCTTAATTGTAATTTCTTTAAAGACACATAACCGTACTGTTCGCAATTTAATAACAATCACACTTTATAATTAACTAAAACAATTTAAAACCGGGGATTTTTGCGCAGATATAAAATTTAAGTTAAGTATTGATTTTAAGTTAGTATCACCATTTTGTACCGAACTACCCGAAAGTAAAAAAAGGGCATATCTCCATTCACTCGCTCGCACTATAATACTGTGAGTAAAGCGAATAAACGATCTTGATCTTCCATTAAACAAGTTTTCTTAGGATGGAGTTCATTGGATGGAAAATTTTTGTTGTGTAATTTTAATGTTATCTAATTAACTTTTTAATTTCTTTGTAACAATATTTAATACAATTAGACTATTTTTGTTAATTTATATGACATATGGTATTTTAATGGCTAGGTCATACATTTTTAATTTTTATTTACGTTATTATTTCTTCTTTATATGGGTGTTTATTATAATTAGGCCAGTTTTATTAATTTATGTGATGTATGTTATTTTAAAGCCTAAGTTCTTTTATACAATTTATTACAGTTTCTTTGTAACGGTGTTAATTATAACTAGGTTAGTAATGTTAAGCTATGTGTGGTATGGTATTTTAACGTCTGAGTCTAAGGTTGTTTTTCACAGTAAGTCAAAACTGCTGAATTTATAATTTATTTATTAAGTTATCGCGCGAGCTATCTTTTAGGCTATAGTACTATATATATATATATATATATATATATATATATATATATATATATATATATATATATATATATATATATATATATATATATACATATATATAATCTACAAAGTACACAATATATTTACTTTTAATATGTGTATTAGAGTGTAGTATTGGCTTCATAATTATATTATAAATAGGTAAACCTAAATCAATGAAATTTGGCTTTTTAAATGCAGGTTCGCTAGGGACAAGACATGAAGAATTTATTGCAGCAATGTTGGACCACGCAGTAGATATTATAGCTATTAATGAAACCTGGTTAAGACAAGGAGAGGAAAGGCGTGCCCCCGTGTTATCTGAATACAAGCTTATGCATGCACCGCGGCCGGCCGCGATTCGCGGAATGACATACTAGCTGTGGATTGGGAAAGCATCCAAAAATTATCTAATGTTAATGATATGATCTTACAGTTTAAAGCACAATTATTATGTCTCATTAATCAACATGCTCCTTTAAAACAATAAGTGTCAAAGAACTTCAGCATCCTTGGGTGACTTATACCATTAGAGAGATGTTGAAAACCCCTAATGAGGCACAAAACCGACCGCGTGAAACCGGCTTTGACACACATAAACTCTTTTATAAGGATCTTAAAAAAGTTGTTAATATAGCATTATACACAGAAAAACGGGCTTACTTTCAATACTATATAAACGCAAATGTGTCAAAACCTAGTATTATGTGGAAACATCTTAAGCAACATATTACAATAAAGACCAAAATGGACAATGTCAGTTCCGCCAAACCTCTGTAACGCTGATAAAATCAATAACTTCTTTTTAAAGGTTCCCGGTAAAAGCAGCGTTTCATTGTCGAGCATTACTATTATATTCTAGAAGATAATAGGACTTCAGATCCTGTGAAAATATGCGATTTATTCAATACTAATTTTAGCTCAACTTATAGTGTTAATAGTCCAAATCATAATAATCGTATTTCTAACTCGGCTCACTCGATTAGTATAAATTCGGTCACTTTTACAGTCCTTCAAGTTTCAATGTATTTAAAACGCTTAGATGTCAGTAAGGGACCAGGACCTGATGGAATTCCACCCTTGTTTTTACAAAGATGTTACCGTTAATTAGCTAAACCATTAGCAATTTTGTTTAGAACTTCCATGAAGTTAGGTGAAATGCCTTTAGAATGGAAAAAATCGTTCATAACTCCCATATTTTGAAAATTAGTAATGAGCACAATATTTCAAATTACCGTCCAATTTCAAAATTAAGCTCGATTCCAAAACTATTTGAGAAAATTATTTATGACACACTCTCCCAAATAGCTCAACCAATTATAATTCCTGAACAACATCGTTTTATAGGTTGAAAGTCTACAGAAAGTAATCTTTGCGAGTTTCTTGGTCACCTCTATATTGCAATGGAAAGTGGACTACAGGTAGATGCAGTGTACACCGATTTTACAAAAGCATTTGACAAAATTTCACATAGTATTCTGATACACAAATTAGATCAAATCGGTGTACATAGTGATTTACTTCGATGGATATCTTCTTATCTTAGAAATCGTAGTCAGGCAGTTGCAATAAAAGGACACTCTTCATCATTTCTCCCATTTGTTCAGGTGTTCCTGAGGGTTCGCATCTTGTTCCACTACTATTTATAATATTTATAAATGATGTAATATCCTACTTCCATAATTCTAAAATTTTCCTTTTTGCAGATGATATAAAAATTTTCAGGTCTATTAAATCTATAGAAGACTGTAATCTACTTCAAGAGGATCTGTGTAGGATTAGCTCATATTGCCCAGCAAATCATCTTTACTTAAACATCAAGAAATGTAATATTATCTCATTTACTAGAAAAAAGAATCCAATCCTCTTTAACCATAAGCTCGACGATAATTTACTAAAGAGAGTAAATGAACTGCGTGATCTTGGTGTTCAGTTGGATAGTAAGTTGTTACTGAGATCACATATTAATATCATAAATCAAAGAGCTTATAAAATGCTGGGTTTTGTTATTTTATTTTATAGTTCATTTTAACATTAATTATACTATTTAATACTCTGTTGCGATCTATCTTTGAATATTGTTCTTCATGTTGGAATCCTCAATACAAAGTTTATGTTAAAATGATTGAAACAATCAATAATAAGTTTCTGCGTCACTTAAAGCGATATAATTCTTCTGTAGACTCCATTATTGATAGCTTACACAGTTATACACTCGAAAAACGCCGTGATATAAGAGATCAAATGTTGTTGTACAAATTACTACATAATATCATCGACTCTCCCCTACTTTTAAGCAAAGTGAATCTTGCGTTTCACCGGTTAGGTGCACGAAATAAGCCTCTTTTTTGCATTGCGTTAAGTAAAAACTAAGTATGCTTCAAATAATTTTGTATCTCGTACATGAAAAAATTTTAACTTAAAATATTGTGACTTGATATTTTTCACCTTAAATATAATAGTTATAAAAAATATTATAAAACTTATATTTATAATTGGAAGCTTCACTATAGGTTGTGTGTATTATATTACTTTTATCTGGTTAGTACTTAATGTTTATATATAAATACCATTTAGTTTTTTTTAATCTTTAAACATATTGTGGTTGCAAGCTTTTCATATGTTTTAGATATCTGTGGAAACTTCATTGGTTTTAGGATTACTTTTATATGTTTTATAATGTATTTTTTATTGTATTGTATGTGAAAATGACCAGGTCGGATTTCCCTCTTGATCCTGAAAAGGACCAATTGAAAGGGACCTAGCGGATCGGGTACTAAGAAACAGGAATCGAGGCTTCTCTCGATCCGGCCTCCTATAACGCCTACGTTGGGTTCGGGAACAACGTATGTGATCTCCGCAACGGAGTAACACACAAGGGCGATAACCTCTTCCTTTTCAGCAAGTAGGTTCAGACGGGGATTACGGGTCTTCCGAAGTCGTCCCGGTCCCGACGCCTTAATTCTTCGATGTGGACTGTATAACTTAAGGGATGAATTACTTGGGAATGAAACAGCAATTATCTTCAAACCGTTCCGTGAGAGAGTAATCACTTTTCCCTATCACTTCCCTACACTTTTTCTTTCTTCTTCTTATTGACTGCTGGTAAGATCCCCGAACGATTCCCGAACTATTCCCGAACTTCCCCCGAACGAATTGCAATAAAACCCGTTCACTAAGCTACCCCAGAGCTATACGCGAAAGTGAGCCGCGCCATTCGCGCGCTTGCGCAACTCAATTGCATGAATTTGTTCTATTACTCTCTCACGTTTTACTCAATATCTTTATTTATTCAAATCATATACAAATACAATTTATCAATATAGGTAGTACAAAACAATATCTACACCATGATATACATCATATCCTCATATCATAAAAAACCTTTTATTTATTAAACGAAAACTGCCTATTTTACTCACAAGTTCGAAATCGAAATTTCTTAAATATTTAACACAGAAAGTTAAAACAATGTTTCTCACTTGAATTTATACATAAGCTAACCAATACAATAGTTTAATTTACATTTTTTCTATTTATTTCACTATTTAAAACACTTTTAAATTTCTTATACAAAACTATCATTATTTCACTTATACACAGGAATTTTCACATGAAAATAACACAGAATTTACCTTTTTAGCACGTACAATTAACCTGAAATATTTTACAAGTAATTTTTACATAAATCACTGAATTACAAACATTTTAAATTTTTACATATTCGGCCTCCTAAGGGCGTGGCCAGCGTGCTTCCGTGTACTCACGCTATGTGAACAACTAACTTTGCACGGCTCTCGGCTATCAGAAAAAATTAAATTATGAAATACACCAATTTTGACCACATTAGGCAAATTAAATGCTTTTATACAATTTTCGAACTGTATGAAACTATCTTTAATCAGATAACAATATAAATGAATGTTCTCATTAATCAATCATAACAAATAGGCATTTGTTTTCGTACAAAACGTATCAAACTTATACAAAACAACATTTATGCAATTAATATCCATTAATTCTGCCTATGCACAGAGTGATTATCTCGACCGGGGAACAAATCCGATCTTTAACTTCACTTTAATATTCTTATGAATTTACATCATTTGAAAGATGATTTCAACCGGGGAACAAATCCGGTAACATAATTTATATCTTAAATTCTTTACGAATTTATTAAGCGATATTACTTAGGAAAACAAACAAACTAGTCCGGCCTGGGAGTCGAACCCAAGACCTTCATATCATTAATTCGACATTTCTTAAAGATTTAACTAAGCATTCTCTTATCAGAGCGTCGTTGCTCGTGACTACCCCTTTTTTCATAGCAACGTCATCGGTTGATTTAATAAACTGAAACATTTTTATAGGCGCGTCGCCAACAATCTCCCCCCCCGTGCGTTAGCACCATCATTTGGGAGGCGTCGCGGGTACCAGGACTATTATTCTGGATGTAGGTCTCCTCAAGATACCTGTGCTAGTAATGACGTCAACCACTCTGGTGTGACCGTCTGGTCCCGGTAACGTTCTACTAATTTTACCTTTTGGCCACGTATTTCGTGGCAACGAATGATCTATTATCAAAACAATATCGCCTTCTTTAGGTTCCATGAACTTGCCGTTATCACCTGTTCGAGGTATTAACGTAGGCATGTATTCTTTCAGCCATCTTGTCCAAAAATGGTCGGCTAACCTCTGTGCAGCTTTCCAATTGAGTTGACCCGTCAGATGTCGCTCTAAAAATAATCCAGGTGGTCGATCACCACATGAGCGTCCCAGAAGAAAATGATTGGGTGTCAAACCCTCTTCAGGACTATCCATACTGAATGTTACCAGAGGTCTGGAATTTACCGTATGCTCTGCTTCTAAAAGTAACGTATGTAGAACCTCCTCTCGTGGGCTCTTCTCCTTAAGCGTAGCGGTCAACGCAATTTTAATCGATCTTACTAACCTCTCCCAGGCGCCACCCATGTGCGGTGCTCCCGGAGGTATAAATTTCCATTTAATATATTTCTTAAATGACTCGTTTTTCATGCCCTCATAGCATTCTTCGCATGCTTTCAATAATTCTTTATTTGCAGCTTTGAAATTTGTCCCGTTATCGCTGTATATAACGGCTGGTTTTCCTCTTCTGGCGATAAATCGCCTTAACGCCATTATCATTGACGCTGGTGTCAATGAGGCTGCTAATTCCAGATGTACTGCTCTGGTGGTCAGACACGTGAATAAAACGCCCCAACGTTTTTCGTGTCGCCTTCCTATAGTCACACTCATAGGACCAAAATAATCTACAGCTGAGCATGTAAAAGGTGGCTCATGATGAGCTATTCTTTCCAGAGGAATATTTCCTTGTGGCACGTTTTGCGGCTTTGACCTGTATGTCCTGCACCACTGACAATGGTGTGACACACTTCGTACTACATTACGCAAGTTCAAGACGTAAAATTTCTGGTTCACCTCATTCATCACCGTCTGGTGATTGGCGTGTCCAAAATGATGATGAACTTCTCTAATCATCATTTTAACGATTTCGTGTTTACCGTCTAATATGACAGGTTTTCTACTTTCCTCGGTCAAATTAGACTTGAAAGGTAAACGTCCATTTAAACGGAGTAAGTTATCCTCTCCTATTTCCATAGATAATTTACTTAAGCGTGAACTTCTTTCAACGCTTTTGCCTGCTTTCAAACATTTTATTTCCGAATGAAAACACTCGTCTTGAATGAATTTCCAAATTAATATTTCCGCCTTTTTCAAGAGCGCTGTGTCCAACGCGCTATCGGGTCCTTTAACCGACTTTGCTAAAACTTTGTTGGAACACATAACCGACTTTTCGGTTGCGTCGTCGGGTCCTTTAACCGACTTTCTTAAACTCTTGAATTTTTCTACCGCTTGTAAGGTGCGTGTAGTTGCTCCAAGGAATTTCTTAAAGCTGCTAAATCGTCCGTAGTCGGGTAGACTTAACGGTTCTTGCTTTCTTAACGTATTTATGCCCTTTGGCGATTTTTCTTCACCTGTTTCTAAGCTATTTATGGTGTCCACTTGTTTGGGCCATAAATCAGGACTTTTCCTGAGGAATTCAGGTCCTTGAAACCAGCGATGACTTACATCGAAGGTGGAAGGAAAATTTCTAGTGGCGTCGTCTGCCACGTTTTGTGACGTTGGAACCCATCGCCATTCACATGGCTTACTGTGATCTTCGATCTCAGCCAACCGATGAGCAACGAATGGTTTAAAAGCGCGAGGATCCGACTTAATCCACGCTAACACTGTACGTGAGTCTGTCCAAAACACTCTCTCGGACATCTCGTACTTGCTCTCTTCACTTACCGAAGCAGCCAGTCTGCTGCCCATAAGAGCTGCTTGCAATTCAAGCCTTGGAATCGAAATTGGTTTCAATGGCGCTACTCTTGCCTTTGCGGCGATCAGCGTAATCCGCCTTATTCCTTGCTCGTCCGTGGTGACGTAATACACCGCGGCAGCGTATGCTTTTTCACTAGCATCCGTGAAAGTATGTAACTCTCCTTTGCCGATGCCTTCAGCAACGGGTCTAGGTACTTCTAAGTGACCTAATTTCTTCACTTCCGATATCCATTTACAAAATAACACGTGTAACTCGTGTGAAACTTCTTCATCCCAAGAGATGCCTGTCCTCCATACTTGCTGGATCAGCGACTTCCCTTGAATCGTTATGGGTGATGCGAGTCCCAAAGGATCGAAGACTGACATCACAGCGCTAGTTATCTCCCTCTTCGTAGGCGGTCGTAAACCCTCCATCACCTCTTCCGGTGTGCTACGAAGACTTGTGGAAAAACTTATTATATCCCGTTTGATATTCCAAATCAAACCTAACGTGCGCTCTGTGTGCTCTTTATCTCCAAGCGAAGCACTGTCGCTCTTATATTTATTTTCCATATTACTTAAAACTTCGGGTCGGTTGCTAGCCCATCCCCTCAGTTGGAAAGAAGCATGTTTATGTAATTCATACATATCGTTTACTATCCTTTCGGCCGTCGTCACGTCGGGAAATGCCTGTAGGTAATCATCCATATAAAAATTGCTTTCCGTAGCGGAAGCTGCTTCTGGATAGATATGTGCGTTGTCCTGCGCATTTCTATTCTTTACATATATAGCGATGCATGGTGATGATGCCGCTCCAAATATGAGTGACGTCATTCTATACTCTTCCGGTGGCGCGTCACGATTGTGCCGCCATAAGAATCGAAGGCTATCCCTGTCTTCTTCCCGGATTTTCACTTGCAGGAACATTTCCTTAATGTCTGCCATTACTGCCACGCTTCCTTCTCTGAATCGTAGCAGAACTCCGAACAACGACTTCAATAAGTCCGGTCCGGTCAACAACGCATCGTTAAGACAACGTCCGCCCGTCCTTGCGGCGGCGTCGAAAACTATTCTTATTTTCTTCTTTTGTGGGTGAGTCACTGCGAAGTGAGGGAAGGTACCACGTACGTGGGGAAATGGAAATATGGTTCGCTTTCTCTGCGTAACCGTTAACGATGAGATTTTCAATTTGCTTCTCGTATTCCTTTTTCAACTCGCTATTTTTGTCGAGCTTTTTCTCAATATTAAACAGGCGACTTTCAACCTGTGTCCTATTCGATGGCAAGCACTCATTGTCTGTGCGCCATAACAAAGCAGTCTCGTACCTATTATTAGGTATACGACGTACCGTTTTGTTCAAAATATTTAAAGCTCGTTCTTCTGGGTCGTTCACGGGCTTTCTAGCCGATACTCCCAGAGATTCCAAACTAAAATAATCCTTGATTAATTTATCCATATCTTCCTCCTTCTTGGTGGAAATGTGGTTAACAATCTTGATTGGTTTAATGCCACCCGATATGTGACCATGCAAAACCCACCCCAGTTTGGTGAGCGATGCTACAGGTAGGTTCTTACCTCCCGAAACCAATTCACGAGTAACTATGAGATGCCAATTGTCCTGACCAATCAATATGGTAGGCTTGGACCTCTCATACATCAACTCATCCTTGATCGGTGTCAAATGAGAACACCGTTGCAATAATTCTCGGCTTACCGACTGAGGAGCGAGGTTAAGTGACTTAATTGTTTGTACACTTATCTCTTCTAAGTCGCTCGAATAAATGCCTTTTATTTTAACGTTTAAGCGATACGAACTATCGTCGTTAATTCGCTTACCTCCCACGGCTTCGATACGTAATCCCTCTTTACGTCCGCGAGGCGCTAACTTCTGAGCCATCCACTCCTCTATGAATGTCATGGTCGATCCCTCATCCAGAAGAGCTGTTGTCCTGACCTTTCCTCTAGGCCCATGCAACTCGACCGGTATGATCTTTAAATATGCACATGCCAGTGCATTTACTGTACTAACAGTTGTAATCTGAGCATCTTTACCCCCCTCGTCCCCTTGTGGCGAGGTATTTTCATTGGGGTATCGGTGTAGCATTCGATGATGTGACATTCTACATCCTTCTACACCACATTTTTTTCGCTTTGCACTCTAACCTCCTATGGTTAGGTGACAAACATTGGAAACATACTTTGGCCTTTTTGACGGCTTCCCATTTCTCGCGAATATTCATGTCCTTAAACTTGTAACAACTCACTATAGAGTGCTCCTTGTTGCATATAACACACTTATGTGTTACCCGACTTACAGGTTTGTCCTGGGTTATCATAACCACTTGTCGGTTGTGCCTTTTATTGTTTCGGCGTTCTAAACGCTCGCTCATATTACTTCGGCGCATATAGCGCTCGCTCTCGGCACAGCTGCGTACACCTCCCTTTGCAGTGTGTACAGTTTGCTTCCTGAATTCAGGACGCTTCCTTTTTTCAGGCGCATTTTCTTTGCTTAAGGACGTTCCAAATTGTTCACTCAATAAATTTAAAAACTTGGCCATCTTCTGTAACTCTGGCTCCAAAGGATATTGAGCTCGATATTCAAACCATTTAAATTTAATTATAGTTCCAAGTTTCTCCACTATGCGGCTCACTAACTCCGGTGAGTATAAATACTGTGGTTGATTCAACGCTTGTATTGTGGCAACCACGTTCGTAATACGACTTGCAAAAGATCCTATATTTCGGCAATCTTCTGCCAATCTTGGCATACGCTTTACATTCTCGATTTCGGCTAGAATGAGCATCTCAACCCTACCGAATCTTCTTTCGAGAGCGTTCATTATTTCTTCAGGTTCACATAAAGTAAATAACAGCGACTTAACCGCCTCTTTAGCGGTGCCCTTTAATGCCCTCCTAAGGCGTGCGACATTTTGCACCCCTGAAAATTGGCCTTTTGTGTCTTCAAACACCGTTTTGAAAATTATCCATTCACCCGGGTCTCCATCGAACACCGGTAATTCCTGGAGGAAATGAAGCTGGGAAGATTTATCTTTACCAGCTATTTTTATTGCACTCACAATCGCTTCGGTCAATTCTGACACCTCACTCGCGTGTGTTTTCTGTGCATTTCCTAGGTTGCGCTCGACCTCCGCCCCTTTGCGGCGTGATCCTTTACACGCTCCCTTATCAGTAATATCGGGTTGTGCTACACTAACCGGCGCGCTCATTATGGTTTGCTGAACCCAACTCCTTACGAAAGGTTCCACCTGAGTATTCCGCTCTTCATCATCCTCACTCGAGTCGATTTCCTCTTCTCGGTTGAGTCGTGCCAACTCCAATTGAGACTTGGCTAAGGCAGCAGCTGCCTGTGCTCGTTCGAGCTCTGAGCGTTCGAATTTAATCCGCGCCTCTAATTCGGCTTTCAGCCTCGCCGATCGCGATGACCTACTACCTCTCTGTGACCCTTTATCACTAGTGTGCCCGATTACTGTCCTTGACGATGCCGCTTCTTCGGTCCTTTGACCTACTTTTTCGACCACCGTTTCACTCCTGGATATAACGGATTGTTGTGCGGTGCTGGCCTGTGTACCACTGGTGTCCGTCCTGTTGCTCGTCGTTGCCATGGACGTCCCTGAGTCCCACGTGCATGTGGACGTGTCTGTGGTGGCTCCACTTGAAGGAGTTGCTCCATTTGACGCAGTAGCTGTGGTCGCTCCAGATGATTCCGCTTCTTTAGCTTTTCTTGAGAGCCCTGTCCTTGTCCTGCTCCCTTCGCTTCTCCCTGTCTGGTCTTGTGCCTTCTTCATCTTGCAGGAAGGTGATTGTTGGCCTACGGTCCCTAACTGTCCCTACAGTCCCTACGGTCCCTACAACCCCTTACCTACAACCCTTCTACACCCCAACCTAACACCACTACCCCTTCCCCCCTTTATCTCCCAACCCTACAACCCTACTACCACCCTAACAGCCCTATCAGCCCTATCAATCCTGAACGGGGCCTACCGAGGTGAGCCGTCCAGGGATGGAGTCGTGCAGGAATGGAATGGAGGAAAGGTTTAGGAACTGTCCCGCCAAGGAATATGACGAAACAGTCGAGCGGTAGTGCAAGCGCAGTCTCGCTCGAGAGAACTGCTCCACCCGAAGGTGTTATGCCAGAGCCCAACCGTTTGGCACCGTTAGGTGGTCGGGATGTATGCTGTGCTCGCCGCCCAGTTGCCGGTGACGCCTCGTCCAAGCGCCCTCCTCCGGCCGCGATGCAGTCAGGTGCCCACGCGCACCCTCGCCCGGCAGCAGCAGCGGTGGATGCTTTTTGCACCCTGATGACCCGACGGGAAATGCCGGACACGGTCGTCCGACAGGAAATGCCAGACACGATCGTCTGACAGGAAATGCCGAGCACGCTTGCCCGACAGGAAAAATGCCAAGCCCTGCTTGGCCACGATGAGTGCCTTCACAAGACACCTGCGCCCGGCTGCGATATGTGCCCCATGCGAGCACACGCCCCAAGCTGCAATCCCGGTTTTCTTTCTTCCGGTAGTTCCAGGTCCAGCCCTTCAGTGCTGCCGTCCTGGTCTTCAGGCCTTTGGTCCTATTGCTTCAGCTCAAACCTCTGGCTTCCTTCGGTTGCTGATCTTCACTCGGCTTCCGAAGGTCTTCTTCTTCCACAACCAGCAGTCCACAGCTGGTTCCTTGATCCAGCTGGCGGGGTTCGGGTGGTCTTCAATCCGGCTCCGAAGGTCCAATTGAAAAGGACCAGCGAGCTTCGGTGGTCTTAATCCGGCTCCGAAGGACCAATTGAAAATGACCAGGTCGGATTTCCCTCTTGATCCTGAAAAGGACCAATTGAAAGGGACCTAGCGGATCGGGTACTAAGAAACAGGAATCGAGGCTTCTCTCGATCCGGCCTCCTATAACGCCTACGTTGGGTTCGGGAACAACGTATGTGATCTCCGCAACGGAGTAACACACAAGGGCGATAACCTCTTCCTTTTCAGCAAGTAGGTTCAGACGGGGATTACGGGTCTTCCGAAGTCGTCCCGGTCCCGACGCCTTAATTCTTCGATGTGGACTGTATAACTTAAGGGATGAATTACTTGGGAATGAAACAGCGATTATCTTCAAACCGTTCCGTGAGAGAGTAATCACTTTTCCCTATCACTTCCCTACACTTTTTCTTTCTTCTTCTTATTGACTGCTGGTAAGATCCCCGAACGATTCCCGAACGATTCCCGAACTTCCCCGAACGAATTGCAATAAAACCCGTTCACTAAGCTACCCCAGAGCTATACGCGAAAGTGAGCCGCGCCATCTGCGCGCTTGCGCAACTCAATTGCATGAATTTGTTCTATTACTCTCTCACGTTTTACTCAATATCTTTATTTATTCAAATCATATACAAATACAATTTATCAATATAGGTAGTACAAAACAATATCTACACCATGATATACATCATATCCTCATATCATAAAAAACCTTTTATTTATTAAACGAAAACTGCCTATTTTACTCACAAGTTCGAAATCGAAATTTCTTAAATATTTAACACAGAAAGTTAAAACAATGTTTCTCACTTGAATTTATACATAAGCTAACCAATACAATAGTTTAATTTACATTTTTTCTATTTATTTCACTATTTAAAACACTTTTAAATTTCTTATACAAAACTATCATTATTTCACTTATACACAGGAATTTTCACATGAAAATAACACAGAATTTACCTTTTTAGCACGTACAATTAACCTGAAATATTTTACAAGTAATTTTTACATAAATCACTGAATTACAAACATTTTAAATTTTTACATATTCGGCCTCCTAAGGGCGTGGCCAGCGTGCTTCCGTGTACTCACGCTATGTGAACAACTAACTTTGCACGGCTCTCGGCTATCAGAAAAATTAAATTATGAAATACACCAATTTTGACCACATTAGGCAAATTAAATGCTTTTATACAATTTTCGAACTGTATGAAACTATCTTTAATCAGATAACAATATAAATGAATGTTCTCATTAATCAATCATAACAAATAGGCATTTGTTTTCGTACAAAACGTATCAAACTTATACAAAACAACATTTATGCAATTAATATCCATTAATTCTGCCTATGCACAGAGTGATTATCTCGACCGGGGAACAAATCCGATCTTTAACTTCACTTTAATATTCTTATGAATTTACATCATTTGAAAGATGATTTCAACCGGGGAACAAATCCGGTAACATAATTTATATCTTAAATTCCTTACGAATTTATTAAGCGATATTACTTAGGAAAACAAACAAACTAGTCCGGCCTGGGAGTCGAACCCAAGACCTTCATATCATTAATTCGACATTTCTTAAAGATTTAACTAAGCATTCTCTTATCAGAGCGTCGTTGCTCGTGACTACCCCCTTTTTTCATAGCAACGTCATCGGTTGATTTAATAAACTGAAACATTTTTATAGGCGCGTCGCCAACAGTATGTTTCCTTTAAAAAGCAAATAAATAAATAAATACTTTACTTTACGACTTTCTATGAATTTTATCGATTTCACTCAACATCACAATCATTTGAATTTCAAGAGGTAACTGAATCTGAAGTCTCTAAAGTAATAAAAACATTACAATCAATCGTAATAGGAATCGACGAGATGTCGCTTGAGATGCTACTGTTATCGCTTCCACACACGCTTGAACACATAACTAAAGTTATAAATACTTCTTTTAACACTAACACATTTCCCGCTTTGTGACAGCAAGCATTATTAGTAAAGCCCACACCGAAAAAGGAAAACCAATTGAATTTAAGGACCTAAGAACGATAAGTATATTACCGAACCTTTCTAAACTATTGGAAAAATTGCTTGTAACCAGCTGAAACATTACATAGAATCAAACAGTATATTGCCTATAATGCAGTCATGTTTCCTAAAACAAAGAAGTACTATCACTGCCCTTACGGATGTTGCAGATGATATTCTTACAGCACAAGATATGGGGGAGGGAATTATTCTTGTTCTTCTCGACTACACACGTGCATTTGACTGCATAAACATCCCGCTATTACACTCAAAGTTATCATACTACGGGCTCAGCCCAAATCCAGTTAAATGGTTTAGTAGTTATTTCCGAAGCTGATTCTAGTGTGTAAATTTAGAACAGGATAACAACAGTGCAAAACAGGTTTCAACAAGCAGAACAATACGAAGAGGAATAGCTCAGGGGTCTATAATGGGCCATTGCTTTTTATTTTGTATACTGCGGATATGGTAAAGCATATAAAAAATTGTAAATACCATGTGTACGCTGATGACTTGCAATTATACATCTCTTTCTAGTGGTTAGAAACAAAATCATCCATAGATAAGCTAAATGAAGATTTGCAGAGCATTTACAATTGGTCATGTAATAACACTCTTATATTAAATCCACAGAAAACAAAATACTTGATAACAGGGTCGGATAAACAAATAAAAAAAGTAATTACTGGTTGGGCGGCAGGCCTAGGGGTTCCCGAGTTTGATTCCCAGGTCGAGCCTTGACCCTATTGTGCAAGATGTTATACTAGGTGGACTGTATACGCGGTTGGCTTCTTATGCCTCAAAAAGATGGCGGACGTGGCACGCTGCAACCTTGGACAATGCACTCGCTCTTCCAAATCTATTGCTTGCCAAGGTTAGGATGGAATTCTACTTGAGCACATTAGGAGAAACTAAATGGGGCGGGTTAACTATGCTCAAGTAGGAGCAAACTAAAGTGTACAACCAGTGTGTGGTGCCAGTGATGACTTACGGATCAGAGACGTGGTCCTTCACTGCTGGCCGTATGAGGACGCTCAAGGTCGCTCAGCGAGCTATGAAGAGAGCTATGCTCGGAGTTTCTCTGCGTGATAGACTCATAAATGAGGATATCCGCAGTAAAACCAGAGTGACCGACATAGAACAACGGATTAGTAAGCTGAAGTGGCAATGGGCCGGCCATATAGCTCGAAGAACCGATAACCGATGGGGAAGAAAGGTTCTCGAGTGGCAGCCTCGTACCGGTAGGCGTAGTGTAGGGCAACCCACCACTAAATGAAGTGACGACCTGGTAAGACATGCAGGAAGTCGATGGATGCAGGTGGCTCAGGACCGTGCTTTGTGGCGTTACTTGGGGGAGGCCTATGTTTAGCAGTGGACTTGTGGAGGGCTGTAATGATGATGATGATAATGATGAATTATCGTAGACAGCTTAACTTTGCGTCATTGCTATTTTTTTTTAAAAGAATATTAACAATGTTATAAACATTTCTAATATTTCACTTAACCACTCGTGGTAAGCTTAAATTGCTTGTGTTACGAGTGGTTCACGCCAGTAGTCGAATGGCGGATTCGAACCCACGACCTTTTTGAGTTCGCGGTTCGCGCCCTGCCATTAGGCTACTGTCGTTTCTCTCTCTTATTTGGTATTGTCATATATAAGTCTCCAATTTATTTATACATACAAATTACATCAGAACACCGAGCAAGACACACACGCACACACACACACACACACACACACACATACACATACCTACGCGCGTGCCCCCATACTAATATAATAAATAATATTTATAAGTACGAAATAATTTCCATAGGCATAGCATGTTAGGATTTAATAAAATACACACCAAATTTGGAGTTTTACTTCTCATTTTTATTATTGTTTGCGTTCCATTTTTAGGGTTCCGTAGTCAACTAAGAACCCTTATAGTTTCGCCATGTCTGTCTGTCCGTCTGTCCGTCCTCGCTTAATCTCTGTGACCGTTAGCACTAGAAAGCTGAAATTTGGTACCAATATGTGTATCAATCGTGCCGACAAAGTGGTAAAATAAAAATTGGAAAATATGTAAAGCGGGAAGTGATTTTTTTTAATTTCAACCCTAACGTGTGATATATTGTTGGAAAGGTATTTAAAAATGAATAGGGGTTTACTAAAATAATTTTTTTGATAATGTCAATAATTTCGGAAATAATCGCTCCAAAAGTAAAAAACAATGTGTCCCCCCCCTCTAACTTTTGAACCATAAGTTAAGAAAATATGAAAAAATCTGAAAAGTTGAACTTTATAAGGACTTTCTAGGAAAATCATTTTGAACTTGGATAGAAACAACAGTTTTTGTGCAAACTCATAAGCACTCGACGAACACTTATTGTGACGGACGGGAAACTACGGAACCCTACACTGAGCGTGGCCCGACACGCTCTTGGCCGGTTTTTATTTTTCTTTCTTTTGTGTTTTAATTATTTTTATTTTATTTAATTTTCTTTAACTACCTGTTATTGTTTCGATTATATTGTATTTTGGTTCCGTTGCTGTCATTCCATTATTGTTCAGTTTTTAAGTTCAGTAATTTTAGAACACAATGTATGTATAGCCTAGTTGTCACGTGATTTTTTTTATTGTTTGTTTGTTTTATATGTTTTACTTACCGTTGGGGTGATTTATTGATACTAGGCTGCACTAAAAGTATCGGGAATGGAATATTTCCACTGTTCCTGTCATATCTTTTTAATTGAAAACTCCTTGGTTTTAAAAATCGAAAAAATACCATTTATTTATTTAAAAAAAGATTCTCGGTCTTGTCACAAGGTTTTGTCAAACTTGTTTAGTCGTTGAGAAAATGGAATTGACTCGAGAAAATTCAAGAACGATGATTTATTATGACTTTCGAAGTGCTTTAACACAAATACAGTGTGTTGACCGGATGATTTCTGCATTTGGTTATGAAGCCCCATCCAAAACCACAATTTATCGCTGGTTTGCTGAATTTCAACGTGGACGTGTTAAGCTCAGTGATAATCCCCGTCAAGGTCGTCCAAAAACTGGAGTCACCCAAGAAAACGTTGATGCTGTGCGTAAGCTGATTGAGGAAGATCGACATGTGACATACCGCGAAATTCAGGCAACTTTAGACATTGACATGAGTCAAATACAAGTAATCTTGCATGAAGAATTAGGTGTAAAAAGTTGTTTTCCCGGTGGATACCGCATTCGCTCTGTGAAGAGCAAAAAGCGGCTCGCGTTACTTGGTGCGTCAGAACTCTCGAAAGATTCCACGCAGGATCCTCAAATGCTGTATACAACATCGTATCAGGTGACGAATCTTGGATATATGCGTACGAACCCGAAACAAAAAACCAGTCACGAGTTTGGGTGTTCGAAAATGAGTTAAAACCAACAAAAATTGTTTGTTCACGGAGTGTTGCAAAAAAATAGTGGCCACGTTTGTCTCCAAAACCGGCCATGTTACGACTATTCCTCTTGAAGGACAAAGAACGGTTAATGCAGAATAGTATGCTAGCATTTGTTTGCCACAGGTCGTTTCTGAACTCCAGAGAACTGCAACCGCCGCATCATCCTTCATCACGACAATACGAGTTCTCACACCGTACACAGAACAAAAGAGTTTTTAGAGCAAGAAAAAATAGAATTATTAGACCATCCGCCGTATAGCCCCGACCTAAGCCCTAATGATTTCTATATTTTCCCTAAAATAAAGAATAAATTGCGTGGACAGAGATTTTCATCTTCTGAAGAAGCCTTGGACGCCTACAAAACGGCCATTTTGGAGACCCCAACTTCCGAATGGAATGGTTGCTTCAATGATTGGTTCCATCGTATGGAAGAATGTGTCAAATTTCGCGGAGATTGCTTTTCGAAAAAAGCAATAAATATACTTTTAAATAGTAATGTGTCACTTCCTTGATTCCCGAAATTTTCAGCGCCGCCCTCGTATCTACCTCTGCTCGAACTACTCGAAAGAGACGAAACGGGCCACACTGAAAAACAGCGCCTGTGGTTCGCCGCGCCAAATGCTGAGTGCGACCCCTTTTCGTCACATTCGGCAATGTCTATGTTCTATATTATTTTAGAAAAAAAAAGGCGTAACGCCGAAATGTAAGATGGCTCTTCATACTACAATCGTAATATAGTTGCATCATGGTTCTGTTACGTAAGTAAGTACTTGACACGTGTTTTTATATTTTAAACCATACGCTTACATGCTCGTTGGTTAAGGGTACTAATTTAGCACATGTTCAATATATAGCTAATTTGGCCGATAAATTTCCTTTAAAAGCGTGCCTTACTGACTTTGCATTTCATCCTCCAACATATTTTTCTGTTTGCTTTGTCGATCTTTATATATAATAATCAGAATAAATAATAGAAACAATTGTTTAAAACTATATAAGTTATTGAAGTGAAATAAGTTACTATAATTTCTTGGATTGTATTAGGTTTCTTTTGCTATTTCTTGTACTAGTTCCCGTTTTAATCAATATTTTTGAATAAAATAATAATTATAATAATAATAATTTTGTGATTTTGTTAAATGTAGATTGACTTACTGAATTTAAATAAATATAATATTAATGTTGATACGATCGTCCGTTGTACATTCTTTTATTTGCTTTAAACTTTTATTTTATCCTTATGTTAAAAAAAACTGCGTGTAATGGTTTTTTATTTTATATTTTGCATATGTGGGTTGAATAATAGTATATTTATACAGCCCCAGCGGTAAAAGGTTACATTAAAACGTAACAATAAAATGTGACGTTTTTGTTTTTTAATACCGTATTTTATACGTGGTAGAGCTACAAAGTAAAGTAAAGTAAAGTTACAGCCTATATACGTCCCACTGCTGGGCAATGGCCTACCCTCATTTCTGAGAGGGTTTTAGAGCAAGGAAGTTGGCGAACTTCACATGTCTTCGAAATATTTTTTTTCTTATTCCTCAGACATGCAGGTTTCTTCACGATGTTTTCCTTCACCGCCGAGCACGTGGTAAATCAGCACTTAAAATTGCAATTAACAATTTCATTGGTGCCGGCGGGTATCGAACCCGGGTTACTCGCGTTCTGTTATATTTACAGCGAGCGTTAACCATCTGAGCTACCACGGCTCTACGTGGTAGAGCTATGCTACTGTTATATTAGAAGTATAGTTGTAGTACGAACTGGTCGGCTCGACCGGGGAAGGACCACGCTCTCACAGAATACCAGCGTAAAATAGTAGCTTAATGCTGCTGTGTTTCGTATAGTAAGTGTGGAGAACCGAAGACCCTTTTTACTGGAAACGAGGCATTCCATCTTAGTCCTCACGGGTGACAACGTATCTGTATTTTGATTCGTAATCGAGGATAGATGTAGATTTCTATGGGCCACAGCAACCAGTTACCATCAGGGGGACTGTGTGCTCGTTTGTCACCCTTACTCTATAAAAAAAACCGTAGTAAATTGCTCCAGTACGTCGATAAAGAAGTTTCACTTAAAAAATTGTGCGTGTAATTGTGTACACATGTACGAAGCGAAACTTCTTTAAAACAAATCATTCTTTTTTATTTTATATATAACATAATTTGGTTAAATAATAGTACCTATACTCATACAGCCGCGGAGGTCAAACGTTACAAGAAATTGTGATGCTTTCGTTTTTTAATACCATGTTAAATTTTTCCACTACGTCGATAAAGATACTTCGCTTCAATAAATATCTTTAAACAACAAAGAAACGAAAATGATATCGGAATCTTTATAAAAGTGAGTGAAAATTTCTCTGCAACACTTAAGTGCCTGCCGTTAAACTATTCACATCAAAGCAAACAGGGGCATCGAAATACAAAAGACCGAAATCAACCTATAAAGCTAGATATTTCAGCTTCACTTTATGTTAAACCGTTAAAACATTATAGTGCCATTTTACGAAGTGCTGTTTGAGGTCGAGATATTGATATACTGCATTTATACTACCAGTGTATTTTATACAGTTTGATCTTGTTGTAAATGCGGTCGTTTGATGATGATATTCTAAATATACTCATATCTAAGTTTATCAAGCAGAGGAACTTTGAGCATAACCTTCGAAATGAAGATATTCGCAGTAGAACCAGAGCGACTGACATAGCATAACGAATAGGTAAGCTGAAGTGTTAATAGGACGGTCACATAGCTCTAATAACAATATAACAAAGCATTCCTTGGGAGGTCCATGATCAGCAGTAGACTTGTGGTGGCTCTAACGATGATGATGAACTATACTGACATAACATAATATAAAAACTTATAGTTATGCAAACACTTTGAATAAAATTACTTTTACAGGTTTTATCGCTTTAAAGGACATTGCTCCGCGCCCATACATTGTTCGCCCTGGAACCAATAGCATCGGAAAATTGTGTGTTGTATTGCCGATCATTACGGAATTCCTATATGATCTTATTTTTGTAGCGGACTAGCTGCAGAAAAGATATATTTAAAAAAAGTATCACATTTTGAGGTTATAACAGAACTACTAATATTATGGATTTTATCATTTAGTACGATTTTCAAGAAACAGAAAAGCAATATCCTGAAACATTTAACAATTTTTAGTACCGTCTTCCAACAATATAAAATGTTCAGCAATTTACAAACCGCAATTTACACAATATACACTTTCCATTGCATATGCGTAACAAAGAGAATATAATCACTACGTTTGAGAGGGACTCTCTTAGTAAAAGGAAATGTATGAAAGGGTGGCGCCACCAACCAACTATACCACCACCAACCAACTATACCACCACCAACTACTCTACCAACATCAAGACATGACATTTATTTTTTGAATAACAGTGCTGACAACGTAGGCGAATTATACTAATGCTCTAAATGTCTATCCGCGAATCATTTTATTAGAAATGAAGTTTTTACGTGGGGATTGAGTAAAAATGACAGCGAGGATAAGAAATCAATGTATTTTATACACACATACACACAGCAATTTGTAATTATATCTCTACAATTATTAGGTACAAAAATATGTATAAAATGAACATAAAATAAACAACACATAATCGTACTAGTAATTAATTAAGTAAAAAATAAATGAATACGTAGCGCAATGGTTAAGCGTTTGGCTGCAGCCGTGCAGGATTGAGGATTTGTTCTCGCACTGAACAAGTGTTTCTATGCTATAAAATAGTTTGCGTCTGGATGCTTGTTTTTAGTATTAGATTTTTTTTTTAAAAAAAGGCTAAAAATATTGGTTTCCTTTAACATTTTTTTATAGGATAGGGTGACCAACGAGCACACAGTCAACCTGATGGTAATTGGTTGATATGGCTCATAGACACCTACATGTATCCTCGATTACGAATCAAAATGCAGACGCGTTGTCAACCGTGAGCACTAAGATAGAATACCTCGTTTCCAGTAAAAAGGGTCTCCGGTTCTCTACACTCACCATACGAAACACAGCAGCATTAAGTTAATATTTTACGCCGGTATTCTGTGAGAGAGCTAAGCCATTCGTGCTACAACTATACTACTAATATAACTGCAGCATGGCTCTACCACGAATAAAATTACTATTGAATTATTTTGCTTTTAAGTGTAACAAATACCTAGGTGGATTGAAAAGTACTCGGCCTAACACAGATCCATTCAATTCTAAAAATCAAATTTACCCACATTATTTAGTTCAGTTCAGACTAGTTCATTGTGTGAAGTTTGAAACGTGTGCGATAATTAGTTGTGATTTTATAAATTTATTAAAAAAGTAATCTGACATAATTTCCGCAAATGGAGCAAATAGAGCAGCGTGCCGTCATTAAATACCTCCATAAGAAGGGGCTATCATCAAAAGTCATCCATGATGACATGGTCAGTACATTAGACGATTGTGCTCTGTCATATTCATCCGTCAAAAAATGGATAGCAGAATTTAAGCGTGGTAGAGAGAGTGTGAAAGATGAACCCCGCTCTGGAAGGCCTTCGACGTCAACTACTGACGAAAATATTAAAAAAGTACTTTATTTAATAATGGAAGACCACAGATTAAAAATTAGAGAGATAGCCGAGATTATAGGCATCTCTTATGAACGAACTCAAAACATCATTGTCAACGAGTTGGGTTTCCACAAGGTGTCTGCGAGGTGGGTTCCGCGACTGCTTTCAGTTGAACAAAAAAGGACGCGATTGACTATTTCACGCGACTGTTTGGAGTTATTTGAAGCCGATGCAGATGATTTTTTGAATCGTTTTGTTACTATGGACGAAACATGGGTTCATTACTGTACACCGGAAACAAAACAACAATCAAAACAGTGGAGAAGACCTGGTTCACCACCCCCTAAAAAAGGCTAAGTCGATTTTGTCGGCAAATAAGGTGATGGCTTCAGTATTCTGTGACTCGAAAGGTGTGATTATGATTGATTATCTTGAAAGGGATCAGACTATAAACTCTGATTACTACTGCACCTTACTACGTCGTTTACGAGAGGAAATAAAAGAAAAACGTCGAGGAATGCTCAGAAGAAAAGTCCTGTTTCATCAAGATAACGCCCGTGTTCACACGTCAGTACAGTCAATGGCTGAAATTCACAACTGTGGCTTTGAACTGTTACCGCATCCGCCGTATTCACCTGATCTGGCACCATCAGACTTCTTTCTGTTCCCTAACCTAAAAAAGCACTTGGGAGGTCAAAGATTTTCGACAAACGACGAGGTCAAAGCAGCTGTAGACGCATATTTTGACTCTAAGGAAGAATCATTTTTTTTCAACGGTCTAAATGCTTGGAAGGGGAGGTGGCAAAAGTGTATTGAACTTGATGGTGATTATGTAGAAAAATAAAAATATAACTGATTTAGTATGTGTTTATTTTCTTGGTTAGGCCGAGTACTTTTCAATCCACCCTCGTATTATGTACAAGTCGCTTGGGTTCTTTACAGATGTACAAACTACTCGCAGAGATTGTTTAATTATAAGCGCTTTCAAAATTAGTGCTCATTATACCTAATGTTTCTAGGTGAATCCATAAAAAACAGTAAATATTTATAAACACGTACTAATAAATAACTTTTAGTCTGGATATATAATTAAATTCTTACCAGTGTTTTAACAGTGGTAGAGCCACGCGGCAGCTTTGCTGTTGCACGTATGGGCCGGCTTAAACCGGGGTGTGTGTGAAGTGAAGTGAAACCACGACCTCACAGGATATCGGCGTGAAGTGGAAGCTCTGCTTCCGCGTTTCATCTGGTGAGTGCAGGTGGTCGGAGGCCCAAATCCCCCCCCCATCAACATGGTAGCGGAATTAAATGATGATAGAATACTCCAGGAGGGTACCAGCACTCCTGGAGAATCCCTCGCTGAGCATCCACGACCATGTTTCTCCACTTTTGAACGTGGGTGCTCAGCTGCCCCGCGTATTCTGGGGGGGGGGGGGGCAAAATTTCGCCCAAGACTACAACTGCTCGGGGCAAACGGAGCAACAAGACCAAGGCGACCCCTGCCACGCTGTCCGTGAATTTCTGCAATATCAGGGGACTTCACTTTAACCTAAACGCCGTCCACTACCATCTCCAGACGGCGAGGCCGGCTCTGCTCTTCCTGACCGAGACGCAGGTGTCCTCTTCGGCTGATGTCTCGTATCTCTCCTGCCCGGGGTACAAACTGGAACACTCCTATGTGCCTCGGGCTGGAGTTTGCGTTTACGTCAGAGAGGACATCTGTTCTCGACGCCTCGGCAGACTTGAAGGTTCGGACCGTTTATAGTTGCATATCTCCAAGTGTGTTACCATTTCATTTACTAGAAAGCGCACGCCCATTGAATATAACTATGAAGTTGATGGTTCGCCAATGGTAAGAGTTAAAGAAGTTAAAGATCATGGCGTTCGGCTAAATAGTGAATTATCGTTTAGGGAACAAATTATCTATTGCTGCAAAAAGCGTATAGAAACTTGGGCTTCATTCTTCGCACAGTTCACGGTTTTACTAACATTAATTTAATCGTTACTCTATATAATACACTGCTAAGAAGTAATCTGGAGTGTAACGCCGTAATATAGTCGCCACATGAAAAAAGGTATAGCACAATGCTAGAATGTGTGCAAAATAAATTTATTAGATACCTATATATGCGCCATTATGAGGTCTACCCTATGTACCCATTAATGTACCTAACTTTATTTATTCTGGGTATGGTTGGCTACAATGAGTTGAGAGTAAGACGAGACCTCGCAATTAGTCTTATATATTTTTAAAGTGCTTAGAGGAAAAATATATAATAGTATCATATTGGGGCGGATTGGGCTGTGTGTTCCAGACGGGTACGTATGGAACCGGCGGCGGCCGCGGCTGCTCTCCGTGCCGCGCGCCCGAACCAATTTACTAGATAAAGCACCTTTAACGCGAACGTTACGCATTCGTAATAGATTGGCTGATGACATTGCTCCTTGAGTGAATTTACTAAGGTGGGATTGTTTACAATTTGTTACAGTTAATTTATACATTTTTGTTATACATAAAAAGAACTGCACTGTCGCATTAGGTTATTCCTGTCATGATAATTGTTAGTTTTAATAAATAAATAAATACTTTGAAATAGTTTTTGCATATTCTCTAAATGAAAGACTATTATTATACGATCTTTCATACTTCATACATAGGCTAAGAGTATTACCACTGTTACCTATAAAAAGGGTGTCGGGTTCTTTATACTCACCATATGGAACAAATAGCGTAAAATTACAGCATAATGCTGTAATTTTACGCTGGTAGTCTGTCAGAGCATTGTCCTTTCCTGGTTGAATCGATCTATTTGCGCTGCGGCAATAAAATACTTAAGAGTGTAGCTTTATCACTCATTTCCAATATGGTGAAATCGCATTTCAATTTATTTTCAGAATTATTGAAACCGTGAAAATGAACAATTTTCCGCTGTATGCTTCTTTTAATTTCAGCAATAAGTAATTGTGAAGAGAATATCAATTAATCGCATAAATATTTAATCCTTTCATTTCGCTTACAATGAACTCTTGAATGACAGAGCATATTGAGTGTTATAAATACTGTGATGGCACATTGTTATTATTAATAATAAATAGTATTAAATTCAACATAAATTCGTTTAAAAATATCATAGATATAATAATATGAACAATTAAAATACATTAATAGAAATAAAGTTCAAATACATTCATTTCGAACATTAAGTACATTACAGTAAATTAAAGGCTTAATAATGTCTTTAAAAATCTATTAAATGTATTAAAACTCCACTTTAAATATTCAAGATGTATTAAATAACAGAAATACAAGTTGTAAACAATAAAGACAAATAACATTTATAATATAATTGGAAAATGGGCAAAAAAATATTAATGATAATATTAAACTTTTATCTTATATTTTATTCCAGATTTAGGGTTGAAAATTATCAAATTAAATAAACCATTTACTGTGAAGTGTTCCGTTTTATATTTCATTTCATTTGAAGTTTTCACTTCTGCTTTAGTTATTTCTAAATGATGCCAAATGAAAAGAGAATTAAGTGTTCTTAATTTGAATTATAAAAAGTAAATTATAAACAGTTATGTGACCCAGATTATTTGAACCAGACTCTAGTATTAAGTAATCATGTATTTTCGAAACAAATTATTAGTTTAAAAAATTGTAAAAGTAAAAAAAACTTAAAACAAAGGATGTGGTATTACGTAACAAAACTTTGTTCTAAACAAATTGAGAATAAATGAGCGTACTTAAATATATGACTACGCCCGTATATGTACCTTAAATCTGTTATATTTTAAAGAATACTGGCAGGCCTTTAACACTAACAACATAACTAAGCTGAAACGCCTGAGCTAAAAGAAATTCACGGCGGTAGCCAGTTGTGATTTCGAACCCACGATTTTGAGTTTCCCTGTCGGTAACCCTGCCCAGGCTACTCAATGTACAACATGTCGTATTTACTCAATGCTCGTAAATAAATCGTTTCGAAATTACTCTCGCCTTTTTATAGGCACTAGGATCAGCCATAAAGTGCATAATAAAAGGAAAATCTGGGCTGAGATGTAATTTATGATAGAAATCCCACTGAAACAGATTTAATAGTACTGCTATAAATATAAGTTTCTTTAATATTACAGGTGAGGTATTATTTTTATATAATAATTCTAGGATCGGTAGTTCCCACAGCTGACCTCTAACATTCTTTTATATCTCAAAAGCTTCGGGAAAAGTGTTTTTTTATTTAATTATCATTTCAAAGTTAAATACAAAGTGTGAAATGATAAACAAAGTTTTGTAAGTAATGTTATCATCTACATGGATTTTTTTACATAATATATAATATAGTAATATAACATTGCATTGCAAATATTTTTAAAATCGTGTTAGTTAATGCTAGTGAATAAACAGTAATAATAATAATAGTTAGTCAATAGTTACTCCGCTCCACTGCGTGTTGGCGGACTGTTATTAATTTAATTATCAAATTAGGACGAGCTACCGTGTAGTAGTGCGTGATTCACTACTCTCATACCGCGGGTGTCGTAAGAGGCGTGACAGAGGGAAATAAATCAAGAGATGCGAGCAATGTCTTCCTAATAACGACTAAAAATAAGAAATAAACTGCGGTTGCCAACTCGTTTTTCAAACGTGGAATCTATGGCAAATGTCCCTCCTATGAGGAAATTTATGGGGGAGGCCAATGTTCTTTAACGGTAACGGTAACGAAATATGGACTAGTAATTTATTTACATTGCCACTATCGCTCTCATTGGGTTCATAACTTTCAACAAAAACTGAAAGCTGGCTTCAAATAACTAAAAGGAATAAATGAATTTGACGTTCTGAAGTCGGAGCTTTAGTTTTTATTAATTATTTTTATTAATATAATACTTACAGTCTGCCGGCTTCGTACGCGTCACATCCAGGTTCAACAACAGCGCCACCTACGAGGTCAGCCCATTAGAGTAGTTATTGAGTTTTTCCGTCAAGAAATTCTCAGTAGTTGCCCGGAGTCAGGAAGTTGGCGGTGTCTCACCCTCGTGCCTCGGAAAGCATGTAAAGCCGTTGGTCCTGCGCTTGATTTCTCTTCGGTCTTGTCGGTTTGTCGTCCCATCGGATTATTATACTTATTCTTATTTATCAGTCCGTATAAGTACTCTGCAGGACATATGCCTCTCTCGTTTTAGCTGCTTTAAGCCAAACCCTTGGCAGGCGAATGGATAGTACCAGAAGCTGCTATTGCAAAAAAAGATTGTTATATCGCCATCTATTGAAAATCGGATATTTCCTTTAGTCATCTTACGACAACTACGGGACGAAATAGGATAACGTATTTTCAAATACCGGCACTGCACGGTATTCTATGATATTATTCGTCAACCACGTTTTCCTGAAGCCACTTTCTTGTTTGTCTGTCTATCATTCCGGTAGAATTTAGTAATTGATTTTCTAACTCACAAACTAACTCTTCGATTATCTGGAAATTTGAAATTATGAATACAGCTCAAATTCAGATGGCAATGCAAGAATATGAAAAAACATAGTACCTAATTCTTTTTTCTAAAAAAATGAAATGCAAAGGCAAGGCAAAGGCATTCGAAAGAGTTCTATTGCCACACTGACCTCTGTATATGGACTGGCTGTACACCGTGACATAATGATGAGATATTTTCGTTATTTTAGTATTGATAGTAGAAGTGAGCGTCCACGCAACTAATAATAAAGATAAGACAGTGTGGTAAAAATTCTATATCGATAAAAATTTTATACCCAGGCCTACCCGTAACATCTATTCTATTTGTGTGCTATATTAATAAATGCCATACAGTAAATAAATGTATCAATTAATACCTAGGTCTTAGACGTAAGCTTTATACCTCATATAAAACCAAGATCGACGCTGCGTAGGTCTATCTACGTTTTTATTCGTAACTACAGAACGGATTTTGCTCCGGGTTTTAACATTGGTTATGTTGGTACGCGAGCCTTAAATGTTCAACTAATACTGAAAAATATTAAACAAAAATACTCAGGTATAAGTAACTATACAAATAAAAATAAAAACATACAGCTAAGAATTTATTGTTAACCGTTCATTCAGTTTTAATATTATAGAAAATAAATCAGCCGCTAAAGTACGCCTACTCTAATTATTTACAGTTCTGTTTGTAGACAAAATGAACTATATTTTCTAATATATAAAAATTAAAATTTGTTCGTTCGTATTTAATGCACTGCCATACCGTCCATCAGATTGCGGTAAAACTTTGTCAACTTATTTCATTCTGGTGGCATGTTATTTTCATCTAGCTTCCTAGTTATAATAGAGATGCAGTCTTCAACAGGTAGGCATGTAAATAGAGACTGAACATCAAAACTGACTATGGTTTCATTGTCAGCAAGACGTAGGTCTTTTATCTCACTAACAAAATGGTATGAATCCTTAGTATGTGCTCTTGTGTGTCCTCTGAGTGGTGATAATATTTTGGCTAATATTATCACCATCAGAGGCCACTCAGATATTGCTAGAATATGCAGTACTACTAAGACATTGCCTTACATCTGGCTATCTATTTGGAAGGAAGAGTTTTACAAGCAAGTAGATGGTGTTGTGATGGACTCACCTGTATCTCCCATTGTCCTCAAAGTCTTCCTTGATATATTCATGGAAGACTTTGAGGAGAAAGCCCTCCTTACTGCACCTGTTACCCCAAGGTTCTACAAGCGGTACGTAGACGACACTTTCACAATTTTACCATCAGACAAAGTAACTGCATTTTTGGAACATCTTAATTCCATAAATTCTAAAATTCAATTTACTATGGAGTTAGAGGCAAATAATTTCTTAGCTTTCCTAGATGTGTTAATCATCCGAAATCCTAACAACACCATAGGTCATACTGTGTATAGAAAAAAGATGCATACAAACCGATACTTAAATGGTAAATCTCACCATCATCCTTCACAGTTAGCTACCGTGGGCAAATCTTTGTTACAGAGAGCACGAGGGATTTGTGACAGCAAACACCTGGCCGCCGAGCTTCAGCACGTCAAGCGGGTTCTGCACGACAACAAGCTTCGGGTCCTGCGCCTCCGTCACAGTGACCGAGTGAGGCCGGCCACAGTCGAGCTTGTGCTTGCTGTACCACCATATGTCAGAGGTGTCACAGACAAGATTGGCTACATCTTGAAGCGAGCTTTTATTAGAACATTCTACAAGCCGCCGAAGAAGATTAGTCAGTTCTTACCATCTGTCAAATGTCATATTCCTCTACAAGATGCAGGAGTGTACAAGCTTGATTGTGATTGTGGCCTCTCATATATAGGGCAAACAAAGAGATCAATTAGAACCCGCGTAATAGAACACATAGCTGACGTGAAGCATCAACGTTCCGGGAAGTCTGCAGTTTGCGATCATATTCTAGATGGCCTCAACCATTACATCAGATTTGATAGACCACAAATCCTCGCGAAAGAACATCGATTCCTACCAAGGATGATACGTGAGGCTATTGAAATTAAAAAACATCCTAATTTCAATAGAGAAGGAGGCTGGGTACCACCCGCTTAGGATCCCATAAATAATAAAATTAAAACTAAACCCAAGCATACCACTGCAAGACTTCAAAACACAGTTCATTCTGCGGAGATCGGACCAAAGACAATAATTAAAAAGCTGAATGTACTCCGGCTTAACTTTGACATCGGGACGTCAGTCACCTCAGTCCCCCGTGACCATGGGTGCTGGAAAGCACCCGAAACGTCGGGTATTAAAAATAAAATAAATAAAACGTGATAAAATCCGTAAAAGTAGTTTTAATCAATGTATAGTGTTCGCGTAAATATAAGAAATCATTAATTAATTATTATTAATTTACAACTTCATTTTTGAAATTTAAATTACAATATTAAAAAAACTGTAATAAAACAAAATTAAAAACTGAAATTATCATACAGTCCAGTCTTTTATAATCCCTACAGTATAGTGCCAAAAACACCTCCGTTTCCTCTGTGAATGTCAAAATCACCATTTTAAGGAACTTTACCGAACGTGAACCCCACGGACCGATGGCCTCTACAGAAAATGACTCAAATATGTACCTACTCACCTCTCATATACTTATAATTAGGCTACTTACTTAGTTTAGTTGCGTCTGACGCCGTAATAAGGAAAAATATATCTACGGATTCTATATTTAAATTTTTTAACAGAATTATTCGTATTTCTTAAGGCTTGAGTTCTAAAATGCGATGCGATTTAAATTTAAAAATTTTATGCTGTATAATATATTTGTATATGCAGCTACGTAAAAAAAATATATAATTAAAAGAGTTTTACAACACTCCTTATAACATCAGCTATCTGTCAGTGATAGCTCACCGGTGCAGCCATTTTGGAGATTAGCCGGAATAAGCAGACTGACTAACAGATACACAGACAGACAACCTTTTAATTGTTTTTGTTATAAGTAATAATACTGTTTATATTATATAGTAAAATTATATTATTTTGAAGTTACAAACAGACACTTTAATTGTATTTATTTGTATAGATAGTTATTTTTTTCAATAATAAGTGTGGCAAACGTACATACAGTGCACCTGAGATATATACACGATATCATATCATCTTACATCATATCATCGAGTCCTGCCTTGACCTCGGTAGACTTAGGGCGCCTTCAAATTAGAGGCGTGGGGAAGCGCTGCGGTGGTTCCACCAAAAAAGAAGCTCTACAGTGGCGCGACTGTGTCGCAGTAGCCGCGCGTCAGTAATGCTTCGGTAAATTATAGTGATGTTTGTCAGTTTTTGAAAAAAAATGCAAATTTCAAAGTACATACAAATAAAAACATGGTGTTTTTTTTTCAGGTATTTAGCATCAGGTTGTAACCTTACAAGTTTACACTACTCTTATCAACGAAGACTTTCAACTATTTGCGGGATTGTGAATGAAACATGTTAAATAATCTTCGAAATTCTAAATGCTAGTTATATCCCGAAATTAATTCAAGATGACTGGTTAGGTGTCGCAAATGGATTCTTCAATAAATCCAACTTTCCTAATTATTTGGGTGCCATAGATGGTAAACATATACGAATCATCCAACCGGAATACTCGGGGTCTTTGTATTATAATTATAAACATTATTTTTCCATTGTTCTTTTAGCTGTATGTGATTCTAATTATTGTCTCATCTATATAAATGTTGGGTCCTACGGCAAAGCTGCGGATTTAAAAAAAATCCAAAAATAGTGACTTCTATAGAGAACTTCAAGGAAGAAGACTTGACATTCCAAATAGCACATCGATTGATCATAATGGAGGTTCAATATAATTAAAAGCGTGTCACTTCCCTACGCAAAAATGACGTGCGTGTGTCACGGTAGTGGCGCTGCAACTGCGCTTCTAGAAATTGTATAAAAATTGGTAGTGGCGCGGCTAGCGCACAGCGGCGCCACTGCCGCGCTTATTCCCTCTCTTATTTTAAAGCGCCCTTAGGACGTGTCGGTCGAGGTCACTCCCGTCATTCCACTCTACCAGTTCATGTGCGTGATATATTTTAATAAAGGGATACCTTATACCCGGCTACTGCTTTGTGTTTAGCGGCCGTATTGAGTGCTCACATAATGGTGCGGGAAGCGCGTTGTCCCGGGGGACAGCAGTCTCACAAGTGAAGTGTATCGGACGCCTGTTGTGGTGTTAAGAGTGTGTCACACCCACTGTCTTAGAGGCAGTCATCGATTTTAATTTAACTTCTGTGTTGCTTGTTGCATTAGGCATCAAGCTAGGTACACACCCTAGCGTACCAACACGCTAGGTGTATAGGTGTTAAATTATTATTTAATTAGGTAGGCTTGGTACACACCCGTGCTAGTTCCGATAGTATGGACATTTCCTTTTGATTTGATTTTGATTTGATGATTGATTTGATTTCCTGCGCCAAGCTTTCCTTGACTTATGGACAGTGTTATTCATGCAACGGAGGATACGCGAATTCACTATGAGGTAACCTTGTCCCCCTTCTTCTTCCTCCGCCCAGGACTCGTCCGTGTCCGCAAAACGATGCAGTTTCACTCGCGTCCTCCACGATGTCAACCCGCGGCCACTCTCGGGCTAACTCGGATGCCGACTCAGGCTCCGACTCTGGTTATAAAATGGAGATCCCCACCCAAGCCCGAAGACAAAGAGTTCACTCTCGTCCAGGGGAAAAAGTGCAAGCGCGCTTCTTCAAAAAAGGCAGCTAAGACTAACTGAGCCCCCCCCCCCGTCCCCCACCGTCACTGCGGCCAAAATGACAGCCCACGCGGTGCGTGCTCAATTCTCCAAGTCCGCGGTTAAGCCCGGGGCGAATGGGTCCCCTGCTGAATGTAAGGTAAAGCCGCCACCACCCATCGTTATTCAAGACAAAACCAAAATCTGTCCAATTGGTTAAACAATAAAAAATACACTGCCCAAAGGTGCAAAACGTTGGACAGGGCTTTCCCATGTTCGTAAATTCGACCGAGGAATTCCGCAGCGTGACTAGCCACCTGCGCGTCCAAGAAATTTCTTTTCACACCTACGCTCTACCAGAGTAGCGTAATCTTCGTGAGGTTGTTCGAGGACTCCCTAAGGAACTTGACACCACACACATTTTAGACGGCCTTAAAGCACAAAACTACCCGGTCCGTGAAGTGCACAGTATGCACTATGCACCACTAGACTGACAAGAATCGTTTTCTTGATCTTTGCCTTGTCATCCAGGAACTATCTCCGGAAAGCAAGAAGATTTTCAATGTGCAGCGTATCTGCAATCTAACCGGGATTGCTGTAGAAGCCCCCCAGTAGAGGCATCGTTGGCCAATGCCACCGATGCCAACTGTACGGGGCTCGCCACCCCCTGTTCGGACCGCCGTTAGAAAACTCTTCCACGTGCACTGTACACTGTCATAGAAGTTATCGTTACGCAAGTACCGATGCTTAATGTACGAATTCACTTTTTTAAAAGCCCGCGGCCGAGCGCCCTGATTCCTATGAAGCTGTAAGAGCATCATCGAAACCAGAGATAGTGTACATTATAGAAAGTGGATGCTGTGACTCATAGACATCTACATCTATCCTCGATTAAGAATCAAAATGCAGATACGTTGTCACCCCTGAGTACTAAGATGGAATACTTCGTTTCCAGTAAAACAGGTCTCCGGTTTTCTAAGCTACGAAAATACGAAACAATGCAGTATTAAGCTGCTATTTTACGCCGATACTCTGTGAGATGACCACCGATTGTGGTTGACTGTGGTTGGCTTTACTTTGACATATATTGTTTGAATTTAGTTGTATTTTTAAATTGTATTTGTATCATAAGTCGTGAATTACGGTCGAATTTCAACTACTGGACGACAACTAATTAATATAATTTTTTAAGTTTGTTTATTAACCCTTTCCATGGCTAGTGATTCAGACAAGTCATTACTGTTGCCGTACTATTGTGTCTGCAAATCTTACAGTGAAATTGTTAAGTAAGCTGTATTTAGCACCTATGATAGTACAATAGGCACACGCTTGAGCGTAACCGTCTTCACTCGGTCACTGTGACGCAGGCGCGGGACTCGAAGCTTACTTGCAATACTTGCTTGACGTGTTGAATTTCGGAGGCCAGATGTTTTCTGTCACAGATCCTTTGTGCTCTCTAAAACAAAGATATTACCATAGTAGCTAATTGTGATGGATGATGGTAAAATTCAACCATTTAAATATCGTCTGGTATGGGTAATTTTCCTATATAAAGTGTGACATTGTAGATGACATGGTAAATCAGCAATAAAATTGCAATTAACAATTTCATTTGAGCTTAAAAAGAGTTAGCGCAGAGGCTATCACGTCTCTAAATTCGTTGATACAATAAAACTGGATTTATTTGAGATTATAAAACTTTAGTGATATATGGATATAAATTTATATACTAGTATATTAACATAGAGATAAAATATGTCCCCACAAACACTTTTCACATAAAATCAAACTGTTTTGTTGTGCAAGTAAAACAGATTACAATCTTTTTATCCCTGAAACTGCATTCGAAAGCGGAATGAATCGGACGGCTACATATTTGTCACATGATAAAAAAAGGTTTTGTCTTGGAAAAAAATTCAAGCTCAATCAACCAACTCACTGGTTAATATTCAATTTATTGGGAATGGCCTGCTCGGGTTTGCTTCACTGATGATCTCCAAATTTTTTAAGCTTATTTTCATAAAACAGCTTCTTTTAACATGGGGAAATTCCTACGCACATCCGCCTTGCGTGGGCAAGGACGGGTTATATCGGATTCACACCGACTAAAACCCCAGCGGCGCCTCGCAATATCGACACTCCTGTCCCCCCGCAGCCCCACCACCACCGCATCAACGGTGCGGCCCCGTTTGAGTCGCGGAGGATAGGGAGAGTGGCGCATCGCCATACCAACACTCCTCTTCCTCCGCGATTCCACCTCGGCTGCAGCGGTAGGGGGGAGGACACCCCTCTCGCCGCAGCCCACCAGCACACATCCGAAGTGGGCTCGCCAAGCCCGCTCGGAGTGGCCACATCGAGCCAGCCCTTCACCTCGGGCCAGCCATGTGGGTTTGTTCACCGCGGGTGAAAAGCGGCTACTAAGCCCCCCGCCACGATAAGACGGGAACCCGTTCGGTGGGTTCATAAAACACCTGCACCTACCGTATATTACGATCTTTAAAAAATACAAAAGGTTTGCGGAGTTGCTTTCGCCGTATTGGTAACTCTCAGGGGGACTTAATTTTGGAACAAAAGTACATCAAAATAGATATTTGAAAAACGTAACTTTAATTTATTATTTCAAAAAATTAAGATATTATTCTGTTTTATTTTATTTCTATTTAATAGAAAGCACATGTAAAAAGAAGTTATATCGGGATAAATTGAAAAACACTTATGTACTAATTATAATTTCTTTTTTTATAAAATTTGAAATATTTTCGAGAAGCAAACAGTACTCAATTTTTTTATTATAATATTAGAATAATAATCGACCTTAGAGTCCATCAGGTAGGTACTTCAGCCCAATGCTACTAGAAACTTTTTTTCTAAATAATGTAAGAATTATGAATACATACATGCCTTAAAAACAATAAAATCTTCACTCTTGCCTTGAAAACACCCGTTGTTGTCAGATGGGAAGACGGATTCTACTAAACTATAACGTTCCTTTGTGTGACTCTATATAAATAAATACAAAAATGATAGGTCAAATCTATCATTTTTGTATTTAATACAATAAAATACTTTTTCTCGAGTAATGAACTCTAAATATTCATCGCTAAGGAAATGAGATGGAGATCAGGTAATAAATGAGGCAGAAACGATAATCTCTCTACTTAACTAATCCCGGTCTTGAAGGAGGTTAAGAAGGGAACGCTTCAGGAATATTTAATTCGGCACTCAAAAAGTCCTTATCAGTACTATCTTGAAATTTTTATTACTCTTATTAAGTCGACAAAGCCAGGAGCATCAATGGAATATTTGATAACTGCAGGAAATTAAGTAGCTGCTTTTGAAATTTTCTGAAATGAGTAATACAATTATTCAATATAATAATATAGTGACTTTATTTCTTAAATAAATTTATTTGACAGTAGCCCAATGGTTGAAGATGGGCACTGCAAATTTGGGAAATCGTGAGTTCGAATCCGCTATTCGTTTAATACTACCATTCGACGACTCTTAATACAAGCAGTTTTATAAATTTTATTTTTATTGTACATTGTTATATGTATAATAGTTCAACCTATTTAAAAGAACTTTTCAAACATTCGTGGCTGTACCAAGATTTTAGTTTAAATTAGCTGTTCTCTGTCACTTCGTCCGCGTCAAATTAATTAATTCGTGGTTTTTTTTTATAAAGTAAAAGTAGCCTAAGTTACTCCTTATAACATAAACTATCTGCCAGTGAAAGTTCCGTCAAAGAGCTTCAGCCATTTTAAAATTACCTAGAACAAACGGTCATACACAAAAATTAAAAAAAAAATTATGTTAAAAGTACCGTAAATACTTTCATAAGCATTAAGTAAAAAGCTGTTATTTTGACATTACAAACAGAAATTTTGTATTTTATTAATTTATTTTCATTAATATTTAATTTTTTTTGTATACCAAAACCCGAAACGTCGGGTATTAAAAATAAAATAAATAAAACGTGATAAAATCCGTAAAAGTAGTTTTAATCAATGTATAGTGTTCGCGTAAATATAAGAAATCATTAATTAATTATTATTAATTTACAACTTCATTTTTGAAATTTAAATTACAATATTAAAAAAACTGTAATAAAACAAAATTAAAAACTGAAATTATCATACAGTCCAGTCTTTTATAATCCCTACAGTATAGTGCCAAAAACACCTCCGTTTCCTCTGTGAATGTCAAAATCACCATTTTAAGGAACTTTACCGAACGTGAACCCCACGGACCGATGGTCTCTACAGAAAATGACTCAAATATGTACCTACTCACCTCTCATATACTTATAATTAGGCTACTTACTTAGTTTAGTTGCGTCTGACGCCGTAATAAGGAAAAATATATCTACGGATTCTATATTTAAATTTTTTAACAGAATTATTCGTATTTCTTAAGGCTTGAGTTCTAAAATGCGATGCGATTTAAATTTAAAAATTTTATGCTGTATAATATATTTGTATATGCAGCTACGTAAAAAAAATATATAATTAAAAGAGTTTTACAACACTCCTTATAACATCAGCTATCTGTCAGTGATAGCTCACCGGTGCAGCCATTTTGGAGATTAGCCGGAACAAGCAGACTGACTAACAGATACACAGACAGACAACCTTTTAATTGTTTTTGTTATAAGTAATAATACTGTTTATATTATATAGTAAAATTATATTATTTTGAAGTTACAAACAGACACTTTAATTGTATTTATTTGTATAGATAGTTATTTTTTTGCAATAATAAGTGTGGCAAACGTACATACAGTGCACCTGAGATATATACACGATATCATATCATCTTACATCATATCATCGATTCCTGCCTTTTCCTTGGTAAACTTAGGGCGCCTTCAAATTAGAGGCGTGGGGAAGCGCTGCGGTGGTTCCACCAAAAAGAAGCTCTACAGTGGCGCGACTGTGTCGCAGTAGCCGCGCGTCAGTAATGCTTCGGTAAATTATAGTGATGTTTGTCAGTTTTTGAAAAAAAATGCAAATTTCAAAGTACATACAAATAAAAACATGGTGTTTTTTTTTCAGGTATTTAGCATCAGGTTGTAACCTTACAAGTTTACACTACTCTTATCAACGAGGACTTTCAACCATTTGCGGGATTGTGAATGAAACATGTTAAATAATCTTCAAAATTCTAAATGCTAGTTATATCCCGAAACTAATTCAAGATGACTGGTTAGGTGTCGCAAATGGATTCTTCAATAAATCCAACTTTCCTAATTATTTGGGTGCCATAGATGGTAAACATATACGAATCATCCAACCGCAATACTCGGGGTCTTTGTATTATAATTATAAACATTATTTTTCCATTGTTCTTTTAGCTGTATGTGATTCTAATTATTGTCTCATCTATATAAATGTTGGGTCCTACGGCAAAGCTGCGGATTTAAAAAAATCCAAAAATAGTGACTTCTATAGAGAACTTCAGGGAAGAAGACTTGACATTCCAAATAGCACATCGATTGATCATAATGGAGGTTCAATATAATTAAAAGCGTGTCACTTCCCTACGCAAAAATGACGTGCGTGTGTCACGGTAGTGGCGCTGCAACTGCGCTTCTAGAAATTGTATAAAAATTGGTAGTGGCGCGGCTAGCGAAGCGGCGCCACTGCCGCGCTTATTCCCTCTCTTATTTTAAAGCGCCCTTAGGACGTGTCGGTCGAGGTCACTCCCGTCATTCCACTCTACCAGTTCATGTGCGTGATATATTTTAATAAAGGGATACCTTATACCCGGCTACTGCTTTGTGTTTAGCGGCCGTATTGAGTGCTCACATAATGGTGCGGGAAGCGCGTTGTCCCGGGGGACAGCAGTCTCACAAGTGAAGTGTATCGGACGCCTGTTGTGGTGTTAAGAGTGTTTGGTAACTCTCCTCTCGATTTGTCACACCCACTGTCTTAGAGGCAGTCATCGATTTTAATTTAACTTCTGTGTTGCTTGTTGCATTAGGCATCAAGCTAGGTACACACCCTAGCGTACCAACACGCTAGGTGTATAGGTGTTAAATTATTATTTAATTAGGTACATACCTACCCCGCCGTAGGGTGGAGGAGCTTGGTACACACCCGTGCTAGTTCCGATAGTATGGACATTTCCTTTTGATTTGATTTTGATTTGATGATTGATTTGATTTCCTGCGCCAAGCTTTCCTTGACTTATGGACAGTGTTATTCATGCAACGGAGGATACGCGAATTCACTATGAGGTAACCTTGTCCCCCTTCTTCTTCTTCCGCCCAGGACTCGTCCGTGTCCGAAAACGATGCAGTTTCACTCGCGTCCTCCACGATGTCAACCCGCGGCCACTCTCGGGCCAACTCGAATGCCGACTCAGGCTCCGACTCTGGTTATGAAATGGAGATCCCCACCCAAGCCCGAAGACAAAGAGTTCACTCTCGTCCAGGGGAAAAAGTGCAAGCGCGCTTCTTCAAAAAAGGCAGCTAAGACTAACTGAGCCCCCCCCCCCCCCCCGTCCCCCACCGTCACTGCGGCCAAAATGACAGCCCACGCGGTGCGTGCTCAATCCTCCAAGTCCGCGGTTAAGCCCGGGGCGAATGGGTCCCCTGCTGAATGTAAGGTAAAGCCGCCGCCACCCATCGTTATTCAGGACAAAACCAAAATCTGTCCAATTGGTTAAACAATAAAAAATACACTGCCCAAAGGTGCAAAACGTTGGACAGGGCTTTCCCATGTTCGTAAATTCGACCGAGGAATTCCGCAGCGTGACTAGCCACCTGCGCGTCCAAGAAATTTCTTTTCACACCTACGCTCTACCAGAGTAGCGTAATCTTCGTGAGGTTGTTCGAGGACTCCCTAAGGAACTTGACACCACACACATTTTAGACGGCCTTAAAGCACAAAACTACCCGGTCCGTGAAGTGCACAGTATGCACTATGCACCACTAGACTGACAAGAATCGTTTTCTTGATCTTTGCCTTGTCATCCAGGAACTATCTCCGGAAAGCAAGAAGATTTTCAATGTGCAGCGTATCTGCAATCTAACCGGGATTGCTGTAGAAGCCCCCCAGTAGAGGCATCGTTGGCCAATGCCACCGATGCCAACTGTACGGGGCTCGCCACCCCCTGTTCGGACCGCCGTTAGAAAACTCTTCCACGTGCACTGTACACTGTCATAGAAGTTATCGTTACGCAAGTACCGATGCGTAATGTACGAATTCACTTTTTTAAAAGCCCGCGGCCGAGCGCCCTGATTCCTATGAAGCTGTAAGAGCATCATCGAAACCAGAGATAGTGTACATTATAGAAAGTGGATGCTGTGACTCATAGACATCTACATCTATCCTCGATTAAGAATCAAAATGCAGATACGTTGTCACCCCTGAGTACTAAGATGGAATACTTCGTTTCCAGTAAAACAGGTCTCCGGTTTTCTAAGCTACGAAAATACGAAACAATGCAGTATTAAGCTGCTATTTTACGCCGATACTCTGTGAGATGACCACCGATTGTGGTTGACTGTGGTTGGCTTTACTTTGACATATATTGTTTGAATTTAGTTGTATTTTTAAATTGTATTTGTATCATAAGTCGTGAATTACGGTCGAATTTCAACTACTGGACGACAACTAATTAATATAATTTTTTAAGTTTGTTTATTAACCCTTTCCATGGCTAGTGATTCAGACAAGTCATTACCTACTGTTGCCGTACTATTGTGTCTGCAAATCTTACAGTGAAATTGTTAAGTAAGCTGTATTTAGCACATATGATAGTACAATAGGCACACGCTTGAGCGTAACCGTCTTCACTCGGTCACTGTGACGCAGGCGCGGGACTCGAAGCTTACTTGCAATACTTGCTTGACGTGTTGAATTTCGGAGGCCAGATGTTTTCTGTCACAGATCCTTTGTGCTCTCTAAAACAAAGATATTACCATAGTAGCTAATTGTGATGTATGATGGTAAAATTCAACCATTTAAATATCGTCTGGTATGGGTAATTTTCCTATATAAAGTGTGACATTGTCGATGACATGGTAAATCAGCAATAAAATTGCAATTAACAATTTCATTTGAGCTTAAAAAAGAGTTAGCGCAGAGGCTATCACGTCTCTAAATTCGTTGATACAATAAAACTGGATTTATTTGAGATTATAAAACTTTAGTGATATATGGATATAAATTTATATACTAGTATATTAGCATAGAGATAAAATATGTCCCCACAAACACTTTTCACATAAAATCAAACTGTTTTGTTGTGCAAGTAAAACAGATTACAATCTTTTTATCCCTGAAACTGCATTCGAAAGCGGAATGAATCGGACGGCTACATATTTGTCACATGATAAAAAAAGGTTTTGTCTTGGAAAAAAATTCAAGCTCAATCAACCAACTCACTGGTTAATATTCAATTTATTGGGAATGGCCTGCTCGGGTTTGCTTCACTGATGATCTCCAAAATTTTTAAGCTTATTTTCATAAAACAGCTTCTTTTAACATGGGGAAATGCGTACGCACATCCGCCTTGCGGGGGCAAGGACGGGTTATATCGGATTCACACCGACTAAAACCCCAGCGGCGCCTCGCAATATCGACACTCCTGTCCCCCCGCAGCCCCACCACCACCGCATCAACGGTGCGGCCCCGTTTGAGTCGCGGAGGATAGGGAGAGTGGCGCATCGCCATACCAACACTCCTCTTCCTCCGCGACTCCACCTCGGCTGCAGCGGTAGGGGGAGAGGACACCCCTCTCGCCGCAGCCCACCAGTACACATCTGAAGTGGGCTCGCCAAGCCCGCTCGGAATGGCCACATCGAGCCAGCCCTTCACCTCGGGCCAGCCATGTGGGTTTGTTCACCGCGGGTGAAAAGCGGCTACTAAGCCCCCCGCCACGACAAGACGGGAACCCGTTCGGAGGGTTCATAAAACACCTGCACCTACCGAATATTACGATCTTTAAAAAATACAAAAGGTTTGCGGAGTTGCTTTCGCCGTATTGGTAACTCTCAGGGGGACTTAATTTTGGAACAAAAGTACATCAAAATAGATATTTGAAAAACGTAACTTTAATTTATTATTTCAAAAAATTAAGATATTATTCTGTTTTATTTTATTTCTATTTAATAGAAAGCACATGTAAAAAAGAAGTTATATCGGGATAAATTGAAAAACACTTATGTACTAATTATAATTTCTTTTTTTATAAAATTTGAAATATTTTCGAGAAGCAAACAATACTCAATTTGTAGTAGGTAGTACTCAATTTTTTTATTATAATATTAGAATAATAATCGACCTTAGAGTCCATCAGGTAGGTACTTCAGCCCAATGCTACTAGAAACTTTTTTTCTAAGTAATGTAAGAATTATGAATACATACATGCCTTAAAAACAATAAAATCTTCACTCTTGCCTTGAAAACACCCGTTGTTGTCAGATGGGAAGACGGATTCTACTAAACTAAAACGTTCCTTTGTGTGACTCTATATAAATAAATACAAAAATGATAGATCAAATCTATCATTTTTGTATTTAATACAATAAAATACTTTTTCTCGAGTAATGAACTCTAAATATTCATCGCTAAGGAGATAAGATTGAGATCAGGTAATACATGAGGCAGAAACGATAATCTCTCTACTTAACTAATCCCGGTTTGTAGGAGGTTAAGAAGGGAACGCTTCAGGAATCTTTAATTCGGCACTCAAAAAGTCCTTATCAGTACTATCTTGAAATTTTTATTACTCTTATTAAGTCGACAAAGCCAGGAGCATCAATGGAATATTTGATAACTGCAGGAAATTAAGTAGCTGCTTTTGAAATTTTCTGAAATGAGTAATACAATTATTCAATATAATAATATAGTGACTTTATTTCTTAAATAAATTTATTTGACAGTAGCCCAATGGTTGAAGATGGGCACTGCAAATTTGGGAAACCGTGAGTTCGAATCCGCTATTCGTTTAATACTACCATTCGACGACTCTTAATACAAGCAGTTTTATAAATTTTATTTTTATTGTACATTGTTATATGTATAATAGTTCAACCTATTTAAAAGAACTTTTCAAACATTCGTGGCTGTACCAAGATTTTAGTTTAAACTAGCTGTTCTCTGTCACTTCGTCCGCGTCAAATTAATTGATTCGTGGTTTTTTTTTTTTATAAAGTAAAAGTAGCCTAAGTTACTCCTTATAACATAAACTATCTGCCAGTGAAAGTTCCGTCAAAGAGCTTCAGCCATTTTAAAATTACCTAGAACAAACGGTCATACACAAAAATTAAAAAAAAAAATATGTTAAAAGTACCGTAAATACAAGCTGTTATTTTGACATTACAAACAGAAATTTTGTATTTTATTAATTTATTTTCATTAATATTTAATTTTTTTTTGTATACCAATAATATATTTAAGAAACAAAATTAAGAATTCCTCTAATGAAATTAAAATATTCAATGACTTAATGTAACACAATTCTAAATAATAAAGTAGACCTGTGCTTTGCTGCAGGCAAGGCAAACATGGCTAACGCTCTGTCCTGGCGAAAATGTCCCACTGGACGTTAACCAATAAAAAAAGCAGTGGGATGTACCGTTGCTACGGAGTGTCCAGAAAGATTTATTTCACAATTTCCACAGTGACCAAGATCAGGCTCTCCTTTTAAGTGATGCGACTTAGGAATCTAGTCACTGGTTACACCCTGTACCACAGAAATCTAAATAATAGGGCAATAGAAGTCGTAAAAACATGTGACCTTGTAGCCGTCCATGTGACTCGTAGGTCACAAGCGCGCGAGGAGCGTTTGTTTCGGTCACCAGTGTTGTTTCGGACGCAGAGACGTAAAAATGGTGTTTAGAAGCATATCGAACTACGGAAATTCTTCTACAACTTGCAAATTTTCAAATAAAGGGATAACATTTTATAAATAAGTTCGATAAGTATCATCAAGTAATTTCGGCACATTGCTTGATGGGGAAAGCTTGCGCATTGCCGTAGGTATTCGCATAGTAGCGGCAATTTGTTAACCTTACCAGTGCCTCTGTGGTAGCAGCGTCGATGAGTTTGGACTCCACGGACTTTCATGTAAGAAAAGTGCAAGTAAATTATCCCATCACGTTTTTTGAACGCAGTTATCCGAAGGGCTCTTGTCTCCATAAATATTTCCTCGGTTTTAGAGCTTTGCAGGATATTTAGAGACGATGGCAAGAGACCCGACGGTATGATTTTGGTCCCTTGGGAGAGAGGTAAAACCCTAGAGTAATGTGCTACTTGTGATGACACTTTGGCGGCCTCTCATCTCAAGGGTACCTCTTTTAGAGCCGAGGCGGCATCAGAGGCAACTGAATTAAGAAAATGGCTCAAATATCAGTCTTTGAAAAATGACTACATATTTGTGCCAATTGCTGTAGAGACCATCGGTCATTGGATCCATGTGCAGTGAAGTTCCTAAAGGAACTGTATCGACGGCTGGTCGTCGCTGCTGGTTATAAGAGAGCTGTTTCTTTTAATGCTCAAAGGCTAAGTTTAGCTATTCAGCGAGGAAACGTAGCCAGCGTTCTTAGCACGATACCACGGGGAGCAGGACTTTTTGACAATAAAATTTTTAGTTTTATCTTTTCTATATTACAGTATTTTTTATATTGTGTCTAATGAATATTAATTGTAAATATTTTAATTTATTTAGATATTGAAGTTGAAGTTGGGGCTTTTAAATGTATGGGCCCCAGTAAGCTCTAAGCCAGCGCTAGACTTCAATATCACCTGGGTGTAAGTGGTGATAAATTCCTAGACGAAAAATCGCACTGTCAAATTTCACAGTACGCGAGCAACCTGAGTTCGACTCCCGCCAACACGAATGACATTGTTAACTGCAATTTTAAGTGCTGTTCTCGGCAGTGAAGTAAAACTTCCCGAGGAAAGCTGCATATCTGAGTTAGAAAAAAATATTGTGAAGACATGTAAAGGTTACCAAGACGCATTGTGGCAGCCCGGTGGTATTACCTTGCACTAAAACGCTCTAAAAAAATGAAAGGAGACCTGTGCCCAGCCGTGGTACGTATATAGGCTGTAACTTTAAGTCGCACTTTTATAACATTGCAAAATCCTATACATTATTGTCTTGAAGACACCCAGACTGTAATCGGAAGGAAATACAGACGTTGGTAAACTATTCCATTGTTTACTATATGCATTATCAAAGTGAAAAGGTGAAAGAGGTATGGAATTCTTGTGACCAATCTCCAAAATATATTTGATAGAATTCCGAGAGGGGTTGGCTACTCTGCGCCTGTGTTCGAAGTTGAAAATATTGGTTGCAAGCTGATCAAGAACACCAATAAGCCTATTAGCACGTCTCTCTTTTCAATCATACGCTTAAACATGAGTCTAATTGACTTTAATATATATTTTATATTTATTTTAGTATCATTTTTATGACATAATGTGCGCTTCTTTTCCTTTAGTCTTGTTCAACATGTTGTCTGCGGGTCCGTAAACGATCACTTTGATCGCGTTGGGTATTTACTCATCCATATGTAAAACAACGATTTGAAATTCAATTTCACTTCGGCTATGTTAACATCTGGTGGCCTACAACAGGGATATTTTAAGGAAAATACCAAAAAAAAAACTTTATTAATTTTATGGGTTACGAATTTTAGTATTATTAAAAAAATACCTTCTGGCCTATTATCGATCACGATGGCAATTTTAGAGAAATCGGAAACTGTCTTAGATTTATTAAAGTGTATGCGGAATCAGAGGCTCTCACTTCTTCACACTCTTATTATATACCATTGCTCGCATATGCTACAATCATACTATCGTGAAATAGCAGCACAATACCTTTTTGCTGGCATTTAATCTCAGTCCTCATGGGTGACAACTCATCTGCTCTTTGATTCTTGATCTTAAATGTTGGTATCGATGGCCCACAGTATCTACTTCGCATAAGATGTTGTGTGCTCTTAAATAGAAACTGGTCAAATCCGAGTAGTATTCGGGTTTTGTGTGCGCAGATTTTCCCCCGCAAAAAATAACAGATAGTTGTTAGTGTATTGAGGAATAGTGCTATGGCTACTACCCGATGACCCGTGTTGCTTTTGTATAGATTCGAATTTGTTTAATGATGGCGGTGAGTAATCAGGCGTATTTTTATCTTATCCTAGAAATCGTATTTATGTGAAGTAAAATAATTAGATTTCAGGATCAACACTCAATGAATAATCTGTGAAAAGATCGTGTGACTAGGAAAGGTTCGCTCGGGGTACAATATTGCCATAGAAAACATTCAGACTGATTGGTTGGGTAGGCTGGATCACATATCCAGCCATGAAGATAAGAAGATAATATTGTGTTGGATGTGGTAAAATAGTAAACACCTATAATATATTGAAACAGACTGCAAAAAAGGAGATTGCCAATCCGACTGATTTTCTGTATGTATGCCACGCGATATCTTTTCCAATTTTTAAATGATGCGAAACAAAAAAAATACTTCTAAGGGTTGAAAATAAAGGACGAAATTTTATTGCAGCCATTATTCTAGTTGTTACCATAAGACTTAAAATAAAAAATTGTGTATAATTGTGAACACACGTACGAAGTGAAACTTCTTTACGACATATTATTGTGTTTTATATTTTATTTTACATAAGTAGGTTAAAATAATAACATATTCATGCAGCCCCGGCGGTGAAACGCTACAAGGAAACATTATAAGCAACGTGACATTTTTTTAGAGAAGTTTAAAGAAGTTTCACTACAAATACCAAGTGACTACTGTTTTGTTTCTTTGAGCTTATGATATCTCTTAGTCCACTTAAAAGATTCAAAAAATTTATTTCAGAAATTGAAAAACTAAAAATAATAACATTATTTCCACATAATAGTTCTGAAGTTGCGCGCTTTAAGTGTTTTATACACTATGACTTAGCATTGATTATGAATTGCAAACTAAAATGCAATAGTCGGTTCGTAAAATTAAAAAAAATATGTAACTTGTAAGTTAATAATAATTTAGTCACAAAATAATCAGTTAATTATAACTTTTTTTCATTGCCCGGGAGTAAGAGTACTTTCAAAAACCATCGCATTACCTATGAGCGTGTTAGTAAGAAGCAATAAAATTTACAAATAAAAATTTATTAACTAACGTAACTTTCCGTTACATGCTGAACACAGGCCTCCCGCATAGATTACCTCATAGGCCTAGAATTTGCCATAGTTGCCACGCTTGCCAAGCGGGGTGATAACTACATTTTTAATTTTTAGATATTGATAGTGGATATTCTTTTGCCGCCACCACACGGTAATTGTAAATCAGAGTTTCTAATTGATATTATGATATTATCAACCGACTTCAAAAATTGGAGGAGTTTCTCAATTCGATTCGATTATATTTTTTTCATGTTACCCCAGAATTTTTTTCTTGGTGAACCGATTTTTATTATTTATTTTATTTGAAAGCTGGTGCTTCTCATGTGGTCACATATAAATTTAATCAAGATCTGAACTGTAGTGTTTGAGTTATCGATAATAATGCTTATTTTATTGACTTCGACTAAATCGATAATGTCCTCAATTTATTTATATTGAAGTCGATTGTACAACATTTTTAATTTTGTCACTTTCATTTTGTTTACAGCATTAAGTTACAGCATAGTAAAGTTCACGGGTGATTATGACTGTATTATCACTCTAAAATACATTATATTATATGTATAATTTTAATTAATACATTTATTAAGAATTTAATACTACCGCATCCAATTTTGAGAAGTTTTTAAAGACTGTCACGTGTTATAGCCTCCCGCGTCGATAACGAAATAGAGCAAAGTCGGCCGTCAACCATTCACTTTTATGTTATACCGTCAGACACTACCACTAAAATCGTCTTGGAGCGTGTTCGCGTAACATCACCGACACCCAAATTTTCTAAAATAGAATGAAAAATCTAAAGTATTTTGAACTGAAAAATGAATTTTAATGAACTTTATTGCAATTTATTTTTTAAGTTAACTTGGATGTGATTTTTCTTTCACCTGGTGCTATTTCTTAATATCATTTATGCCATCATTATATAGATTTAAGATAATCATTAACGGCCATATATATTTTATCAAATTTAAGAAAATCTATGTTTCCAAGAAAAAAATTAATTTTATCTGTTCGTGAATTTCAAAAATCACAATCGGATAAGACATTCCGTAAATTAGTTTGGACGGACTGAGACAAAAAAATATTTATTATTGATGTCTTAGGGTCAGCGCACACCAAGAGCAGAGCAGAGTAGAGCATTTTCTGAGAACACTAAAATATTAATTTTATGACTATTGACAGACAGTGCAAAATTATATACACGTCCAAACTTGGTGCTCGACCATTCTCGAGCTTGCAGGATGCATGTTCGAGCATGCGCGAGCGCGCTCGCACCGCCACCGCCGCGGCGAAAAAACTGTTTCGACGTGTGTTTAGAACAGATCGCCAAGTGTCACGATCCTTACATACCTCTTTCGCTTCTTTCAGGTTCATTAACTTCTTCATACATGCAAGTCTAGGTATCCGAGTACTCTTGACCCTCCCCTCTTCGAGCAATTTGCTCACATGGTCTTCGAAAGTTAGTCTCGGTCTACCTCGACACCTTTTAATATTTACTTTCGCTCTATATATTTTCTTCACCATTCGGTCTTCACTCATTCGTTCAACGTGCCTAAACCATTGGAGTACGCCCCTATCAATTTTTGTGAAAAGGTCATCTTTCAATCCTACCATATTGCGAATCTCTTCGTTTCGCTTTCGGTCGGCTAAGATAACGCTACACATTTTACGAAAAGATCGCATCTCCACTGCATTCAACTTGCTTTTATGCTTCTTCTGGCATACCCAGGTTACGCTGCCATATAACAAATTCGGTACCAACACTGCATTATGTATTGCAAGGCGTGCACTCTTCACCACGCCTTGCCTTTTTACTAATGCATTCAGGGCACCATTGACTTTGTTTCCGGCAGCAACACGCCTATCCACATCTAAATCACATCTTCCATCCCGGCTGAAAGCACTCCCCAAGTATGCAATTTCATTTACCTGTTCTAGACATTCCTGATTTACCCATATTTCACATTTCGTTCTCTCTTCGTCCTTTTTAAATACCAGAACCTTAGTTTTATTAGCATTCAAACGGAGACCTTTAATTTCACATTCCTCTTTCATACACGTGACTAATGCCTGCAGTTCTGCTTCTGATGGTGCAATAAGCACTGCATCATCGGCATACAGCAGACAATTAACTTTTATGTCACCCAATTTCACACCCAAACAGCTATTTTTCAGCTTCTGTAAACAGCTGTCGAGATACAGTATGAACAGCCAGGAAGACATGACACAACCCTGTTTTACGCCCGCTTGGACGCTAAACATGGGTGACAGGTCATGCCCTACTCGCACACAGGCTTTACAGTCATAGTAAAGTGACTGCACAGCCCTTAACAATCGACCATCCACACCATATCCCGGCAACAGTTCCCACATTTTCTTCCTTATAACCTATCAAATGCTTTCTCCAGTTCCACAAAAGCACAGAAAATCTTCTGGTTAACACTCAGAAGCTTCTCCGTGATCATGTGGAGAAATGGAAAAAATTTGATCCGTGCATCCTCTTCCAGGTCTAAATCCACATTGTGCCTCCCATAAGAATCTTTCCGATTTCTCTTGCATCCTACGTGTCAAAACTTTCGAGTAAACTTTACTTGCTAAACTGGTCAAGCTGATCGCCCGATAGCACCCGCAGTCAAAATGTGAACCTTTACCTTTATATAAAGGCACAATGACCGCGGATCGCCAATCATCCGGGACATCTCCCGTCCGCCAGCAAAAATTGCACAGCAGATGGAAGCTGTCCCAGACGCGAGGCACACCGTACTTGACCATTTCAGCAGTAACCTCTGTCTAGTCCCGCAGCCTTACCACATTTCAAACTTCGAATCGCACGTTCAATCTCTTTCATGCTGATGACCTCAGTGTCATCGAGGTCCGTGTCTGGCGTGCTAGTCACGGCGTCACCCCCGGATCCTTCACTAAGATCATGACACGCATACATTTCTCTATAAAATTCACTCCATCGCTGCATGACGTCCGATTTTTCTGAGAGGACGTCATTGGTTCTCGAAAGCACTTTGTTCATTCTTAAGGCTGTCGCACCACTCCGGGACTTTCCAACCTCTTTCCAGAAGAGTTTGGAGTTTTCCCTAAAGTTGTGCGACAACCTCTCGTCCGCTTCTATTCTACACCTTTCACGTACTTTCTCAATCAATGTTTTCGCATGAACTTTCTGCAGCTTACATCTTTCTTTCATCTTCTCTCTCATATGCTCATCGTTACTAGAGGCCAAGTAGTCTAACCATGCTTTTTTCTTCTTTTTTACAGCTTCTCTCACTTCATCATTCCACCATGCATCTCTTCTTTTACTACTACCTCTTTTTATCGTACCACATACTTCTTCCGCTGCACTTACCATTCCATCCCTAAGGTTCTGCCATGTTCTCTCCACACATTCTTTCCTGCCATCGATGGTGTCAAGCTTTTCGGCTACCCTCGTGTGATATTTGTCCCTAGTATCCGCTTCCTGAAGCTTCCAGCTTCGGATGCGACAGACCGACTGTGGTTCTGTTACTGCCGTCCGGTAGCGCCAACCCGCGAACAAACCCCTAAATCTAGTATTTACTAGATAATGATCCGTTCCCAGGTCAGCACCCCTGAACACTCGTGTATTCCATCACCTGTTTTCGCAGTCGGTCATCCACCAGGAACAAATCAATCATACTTCTCTCATTCTTTCTTTCTCTAGTGTACATATGGATTTTCCTGTGATTAAACATAGTGTTTGTCACAAGAAGACCCTTTTCCTTGCATACAGCCAGTATAAGCTTGCCAGCATCATTAACCCTTTTATCGCCAAACTTTCCAAGCACCGACTCGTATCCTGGTCGAGCGATACCTACCCATCCATTCACACCACCACATACAACAGTTCTTTCGTTTCCCTTAACCAAATCTAGAACTTCTCTTACATTCTCCCAAAACTCCTCCAGCTCAGCCCTGGACGACGAAGCTACCGGCGCATAAACAGCCAAAAGGAATAACTTCGTCAGTCCCATTTTGAAGCGAACCCAGAGAAGTCTTGAGTTCACAACCTTGTATTCAGTCATAAGATCGACCAACCGGGACGACAACAGCACTCCCACTCCCTGGCAGGCGTTCTCGCTTTCCGGGACTCCGGACCATATAGCTAACGTCCCGCCAGGGAGCTCTTCAGTACCACTGCCTTTCCGTTTGGTCTCCGACATACACACGACATCTAATTCTCTTTCTTTCATTATTTCGATCAACTCATTCGTCTTATCTCTCATGCCCCCTCTAACATTCCACGTGCCAACTCTGCACTCCGTCCTCCACCTTCCGCCGTGTCGGGCTGTGCGTGACGGGTGGCTTTCCCCATCGCCGCTTTGCGCGCTGTATTCCACGCCAACGGGGACGAGTTGGTGTGCGTCGCCTTGGGGGGACGCCCTAACCCTCGTTTGCATGGGTGCGCAGCTGTGTAGAATTGCAGCCCTGAAAAGGGCTGGCAGGGGTCGCGACGAGCACGCTTCTACAATGACCACCCAGCAAAATTTGTATATAAACATGGCTCTATTTGAGACTTAATATAACCATTAGCTAACATGCAACCATCCATTTTCTTATGCCATGCACGAGCTATCTGTTTGAGACCATATATAGCTTTGTTCAATTTTAAAACCTTATTATTTGTACAGACATAACCTAAAGGCTTTTGCATATATATTATCTCAGATAGATCTCCATTTAAGAAAGCAGTTTTCACATCGAGATGTGTTACTTCTTGGTTCAACTGCACTGATAATGCGAATAATAACCTAAGTGTTGTATGCCGTACTACTGGAGAAAATGTTTCACTATAGTTCACACCGTATTTTTGACTACACCCTTTAGCCACAAGTCTGGCTCGATTGCAGACATTGTTTTCATTATCACACTTTTATTTTTAGAACCCACTTGCTCTTAACTATATTGCCACTTGCAGCAATATCAACAACTTCCCACGCTTTGTTGTCCTCGAAGCTTTTCAGCTCTTCTTTCACTGCCTTTTCCCATTGCTCCTTCTCTGGTCCTCTTAGTGCTTCTTCTAATGTCAGTTCATCACTAAAATATTCATTACACTTTTCTGTGCATATATATCCAAACCTTTCTGGTTTTTGTCTCACCCGTTGTGGTTTTGATGTAGTTTCTGGTTGCTGCTCTTCCTCAGATGTCATGGACTCCTCCTCTGGTACATAGGTTTCATCCATGTCATTCGTCGAAATGAATGAATCCTCTCCATCTTGGTCTGACACCTCTACCACTGAAGATGTATGTGGACTATTTTCTGCTGGTTTGTCTTCTATCACTTCCATTTCAATCATATTTTCTTGATGAGATAACTTTTCATTTATGAAGACAACATCTCGACTGATTATAATAGCCTTTGTTGAAGGATTGTATAACCTATACCCTTTGACATCCTCAGGGTAACCAACTAGTATACATTGTTCTGATTTCTTGTCCCACTTACGTCTTCTCTGCTTGGGTATATGTCTCATGATAGTACTACCAAAAAACCTTAAATGACTGAGGTCGGGTTTGCCTCCTGCCCACAACTCGCACGGTGTACAGCGGTTCGATCCACTTTTTACAATTCTATTTTGTAAATAGACTGCTGTGTTAATGGCTTCAGCCCAAAATTCCTTGCCTAGTCTTGCATCAAAAAAAGGCATCTTGCTTTCTCAATCAGAGTCCTATTCATACGTTCACAAAGCCCGTTTTGCTCAGGAGTGTAGGGATTTGTTATTTGATGAATTATACCCATTTTCTTCAAATACATATATCACTGTGTACTATTTCCACTAGCTTAGTACTCCTGTTCCCTTTACTATCGAAGGGCAACCGACTTTGCTTTCCTTCACAGCACACTATACAGTTTTCTCTTTTTTTTTTTTTTTTTTTTTTTTTTTTTTTTTTTATTTTTTTTTGTTTTTTTTTTTTTTTTTTTTTTTTTTTTTGTTGTTTTGTTTTTTTTTTTTTTTTTCTTTTTTGGTTGTCACCCGATTGGGTAAGGTTTAAGCCGGGGGGGGGGGGGTGGGTGGGGGGGGGGGGGTTTCGCCCTTTTCTTTTCCTCCTTTTGTTGTTTTTTTTTTTTTAGGTGGCCGGGTTCGTGTGGCGGGGGGGGGTCGGGTTGGGGGGTTGGTGGGTCTATTCGCTCGCTTCGCTCGCTCACTCGACCTCGTCATCCTCTTCTAACCTAACCTGTCCGAGTCGGGGTGCTCCACGTCCCAGGCTCACTTCGCTCGCTATTGTACTCGATATAACACCAAAATATTAACTTTTATAACTACTTTAATTTATAAATACAATTTATGGCTGCCACCATTTCTAAGAAAGGATCTTTGCGATATTTAGAAGTATTCTGCCGCCACAAATATTTCACTATTCACCAAAATTCTGAAACTCGGAAGCAACGGCATGAAGAAAAGCTGTCAACAAAATGGCCGGCATAGCGATTAATTTTACATATTTATAAATCGATTCAAATCGAAATTGGATGAATCGATTCACAAAAAATCGAAATCTTAAAGATCGATTTCGCAAAAATCTATCTTTTTTTGATTTGCGTTAAAATTTTATATTGACAATATCAAAAGATACAATAAAGTACAGATAACATTGAATGATTGAATTAAAAACTGTCATTCTTTATGAGTTGGGGTACATTCAACTAATTGTAAATAATTTTACAAATCTTAATAAAACAGAAAAAGATTAGATCTCGATTCTTTAGGGTGAAATATCGATTCATTAGATCGATTCAGTACTATATATCGATATGACATTGACAGATGTAACGTCGAAAACATAATTACCATTATTTTTAAAAAATACTTCGACGCTGCTCTGGCACAAAAAATCGAGTGGGGGTGCTTCAGATAAACCCCCTTGACTCCCCCACAGTGTCAAAATCTTCAAATTCAGGCGACCGAATTGTAAACCCAACCCCATGATTTCCTTGGTTAACCCAGAATAACATTCGTCGACCATCCAATCTTTATTGCTTGTCAAATGCGAACTTGCGCCAGAGTCGACATACCAGTCACTCTTGTCAAATATTCTGCTAAAAACACGGCACTGAATGCATTACTTGTTTATGACGATTTATTTTCAGAATTCTTGTAAGATTTATCTTTATTAGTGCATTGATTACGGTAGTGGCCATATTGTTTACAATTATAACATTTGATGTTTTGTTTTTCTTTGACAGATGTCGACATTCGTTCATTACCACCATCTTTCTTGACCATAGACCGTGTACATGTATAGATGAAGATATAATAATAAGTTTGCTTTAATGATTGTTTATTAAAATATGTTCGACATCGGCTCGGTATGGCGAGCGTATGTTGCATCGCCTTTGTAGGGACCAATCAACATTAAGGCCGTAATGAGAATTTATTTAAAACAAATGTAATTTTATTGATATAAAAGTTATTTTCTTACATAATTTATTTAGCCTTGAACAAATTTACAAAAACAAAACAACTTTTACAAGGAAGATTAGCTATAATATATCTTGATGTCGCCGCCATTTGCTGGATTATCTGTCTTTTAAGTTCGCGCCATATTGGCGGGATGAATGTCACGTCTGCTTAAAGTTGTCTTCGGCCAACTTTCTTGATTATCCACACGTGGTGCGAATATCGGAAAATAGGCGCTTCTTTTCCACTTTTGCGTATGAGAGTAGTTGTGTTATGATCGTAAATGATAGTATGCGTATCATACGCATACTGGTATATTAATAATGTAAATATGTATTTTAGTGTATAACAATTCAAAACTGTATTGTTCAATTTAAAGGAATGATAATGAATTAAAAAAAACCTCATACGAATTATACAAATGTAGACGAAGACTTTTTTTAAGAAATTAATTAAAGGTTAAAAAACTAAAACAACACGCATTAATCATGAGCTTTCATAATCTTAGACCTTAGTGATAATACGAGGTCACAGCCATAAAAATTATGTTAATTACGAGTATGTTGTGTTTATTTTATCTTGATTATCCTGTTCAGGATACTAGGATAAAGTTATTAAATTATTGTATTATCGTTAGTCCGTGATACGAGTCCAAACTTTCAAGTTAATCGGTTACAAGTTGGTCAAAATCACATTAAAAGATTCCGTTACATAGATAGATAATTAGACACGCAAAGCTAATAAAGGAGCGATAAAATAGATTTGCTATTAGAACTGTTTAAAGTGCATAGACCGTCAGTTCAATAGAGCTTCAACCCGATACTTTTTGTCGTTTGATTAGAGAGTCTACCGTCCAATCCATTTTTAAAATGTTAGTGTCACCTAACAAGGACTGGGTACATAAAAAAAAGTATGTTGTCCAATCAACGCGTTTTTGGTGTCTCTACCTACTTATATACTCACAAATAAATATAGCTACTTATTCCTCTCTGTACTCGTATTTTGTCGATAAATCAAGAGATGTTTGCTATGTCTATATTTAGTTAAGACAAAAAGGGTACATTTCATAGTATAATTTTGACGTATTTTTATGTATTTTTAACATTTCATTTTATATATTTATTCAGCTCAACCAGATAGGAATACTCTATAAATACCCCTTTATAATAATAATAATAATAATAATAATATAATTTTTGATTACTGTATAACAATGAATTTACAGAAATATATATATATATATATATATATATATATATATACTTATGAAATTTTAACATTTACTTTTATATATTTATTCAGCTCAACCAGATAAGAAAACTCTATAAATACCCCTTCGTTTTTCCGTCAAGAAATTCTGAGTAGCTGCCCGGAGTCAGGAAGTTGGCGGTGTCTCTCCCCCATGCCTCGGAAAGCACGTAAAGTCGTTGGTCCTGCGCCTGATCTCTCTCCGGTCGTATTGGTTTACCGTCCCATCGGATTATTAGAGTGAGGGAATAGAGAGTGCACCTGTGCTTGCGCATACACTTGGGCACTATAATCCTGTCCTGCGCCGATGGTTAGCCTTCGTTGAGGCAGGCCGCCGCGACCGAAATTCGGTCTGCAGGACTATATAATATATAATATATATGTCTAAATATTACATCTAAGATTATATTAGAACTTATAACTTCTAAACTAGGCCGGGTCTGTACTTAAAAGTCTTCACAAAATCACACTGAGAGACATGCTAGTCAGGCCAGTGTGTCATAAAAAATATATCTATGTTTCTGTTTTTATATCTATCTATACTGGAAGTTTTATCACTATCGGTTCAGCCATTACGAAGACTATCCCGGAGATACAGACTAACAAAGTCTTACAAATGGTTGTTGATGTTTTTATAGCATGTAAATAAGCCCCTGAGGTCGATAAAAGGCAGTTATTTTGATATTATAGTCAGGCACTTTAACTGTATATGGGTAGTTTAAAAATAACCTAAAATCATTAAAGTTCAAGTTTTAGTTTTAATATACTTGCAGTACTAGTACTAAAATGACGATTACTAAATTACATTCAAGAGGAAATCGCAAGATTAACATAAAGCTATAATTTTATCAGTTCATATCTATGCTCTTTTCTCTCTATCTTTTTAAGTCTATGCTCTTCGTTTTTCCAAGTTCTTCAGCTTCACGAATAGTGTCAGGTAAAGCATCATTTGAAATATCTGGCACCAAAAATGTTACTAACCCAGCGAACAGTGATGTCAAGCCAAATATAAGTGACGGCAAACCAAACCAGTACCGCGTCTGAAAATTTTGTTTGATTATTTTAACATTTTTATATTATTTTATTTTATTGATTTTTCGATTAAATAATAAAGGTTTGAAAGGTTAGCCAATATATAATATAATCATATAAACACAATCTGATTTAAGTTTAATCAAATCCTTCATAATTATCCTGGTCAATCCGTACGTACAGATAATATCTTACGTCGGCTCGACAGGGGCAAATCACGCTCTCAAAAAATACTAGTAGGAACGAGGACGAAAAATACTACGGGAAATAGCAGCTTCATTCTGCTATGTTTCGTGTGGTCAGTGTAAATAACTGAAGACTCCTGATACTGAAAACAAGGTATTCGATCTTAGTACTCAGGGGTGAGAACGCATACCGCATTTAGATTCTTAATCGAGGACACATTTAGATGTCTATAGGCCACAACATGCACTTCCCATCAGGTGGAATATGTTTATTTTGTCACGCTTATTGTACAAACTAACAATATTTAAAGATAGAGAAATAGAAGAAAATATGAGAACCATTTTGATGCTCAAAGCTTGTGGCCTAAGTTGATCTTGATGAAGCAATACATTAAATAATTAATGGTATAAAATATCAATTATCAGAAATATAAGAATAATTTGGTTGTTTTCGATGAACGTCATAACTTCTTATATTAGTTGTTCCATTCCATACATTAGCTTTTATTATGCACTATAATGCGGGGAGTAAATGACGACTGGGGAATTCGTGTTCGTTTTTTTTAAATTGTAGTTATGTTCATGAATAAAATGTAAAGTAACAGTTTATTGAAACAGAATGTTGTGTTTTCGACGTCTTTTTTAATTTTAATACCGCTTCGTTTTGAAGAAAACTTCCACTGACGTGGGAAGAAACTATAAAATATACGCCAATGTTGCGTTAATGTGATGTAAAAACATCACTTAAATTATATTATTCAAAACATCGTTTCATTCTGGTTAAGCTTACTTGGAAGTCCGGAGATACTCTTAATGCAGTTTGATGGAGATTGAAAAAAATATTCATCATAACTATTCCTATTGTGGCTTGTCCCTAAACAGCCCGTATCGACCCTACGGTAAATAAAGAAATAATCCTGGAATAGTATTTGAGTTGGTAGCCTACCAAAACAAGTTTTTTCTTATCACTGGTCCTCTAACCAATGGCAGTTATTTCAGCAGGTTTTTAATATTGAGCACTTGAACTACAAAAAGCCAATATTAGTATTTTGAATAGTAAAGAGCATAAACTTAACATATAAAACACGCTATACAATTTTTTCTTTAGACCATAAAATTAGACGGCTGGATATGAGCCTCCAAAGATAATGGGTAGATTTGCCTTAATCACCACACTTCGCAGGTGAATTGGCGATCACAGTACCCAAAAGATATCTCATATCTTTGACGTTATTTCACGCCTACCGGTTTGGGTATTTTAAGGTCTGCTCTAAACGTTATATAGGTTCCTTCGATTGACATACCTGTATCAATTGAAGGCCATAACATCCCTCTGGTGATAACAGTAGCTATATTTTACCCTACCTGTTCATAGATTGTTTCAGCCGCCATGAAACGGTATTATTACATATATTTTCTTAATTTCGGGAGTAAAATTATTATTCACTTGCTAAGTTAAAGCTAGTTATTAAAGAATACATAGTAATTACCAGTAATGGCGTCTGCGGAGAAATTATAGATCCAATCCGTCCAAGAGATGAGCAAATTGCATGCATTGAATTTCTAGTGTAAGTAGGAAATAATTCAGATGTATACAAGTAGGTGATACTAAAATAAAAGGAGGACATCATTTTTCCTGTCATATATAAAAAAGTTGACAACGCAGGCAAATCTAAAAATAAATACAAAATTAGAATTATCAAGAAAAATTCAGTATTCGCATGTAAAAAATTGGAAGGATATAATATATATTATGGTCAAAACTTGTAACCGGCCAAAATCACTTACACTGTAAAAATCAGGCAAAAGAAGTTTAGATTTTGGACATTGGTCAATGCCACTATCAACTGAAAATATATTGGGTAGTAGTGATTTTGACCAAATTCATTCGGATAAAAGTGGTTTGGACCAATAATGTTAGTCCAAACTACATATTACATATACTTTTTGAATATTCAAAATTAAAAAGTCAATTCAAAAATTATTTTTTATATCACTACAATGTACGTGGCTTTAGGCTGGCCCAAGGGCCACCTTAGCCGCAAGGTAACCTACTATCACTGATATTGCGAGTTTTGACATATAGTCTGAAGTTTTAATCAGGCAAACCCATTTCTGACTAAAACATGAGTCAACACTGTTTTTTAACTAAGGGCCTCGGTCAAAACCATTTTGGCATGATTTTCGCAATCAAGTGGTTTTGACATGTTATGAGTTTTGACTGTAACATATATATCACTTATCGTCAAAAGTAACGTTTTGACTTACCCGAGGACACCAACGGCTGAGAAATGCAGAGTAATGCTGCAACAAAGAAACAGCATACTAGTGGCAGTTTCCGTTTAAAGTTTAGGAGTATATAACCAATTATGAAAATGCCTGGTATATCGACACTAGATAACAGTGCATAATTAATATATTTGTTGCCTTGTAATGATACAGAATTAATGGTTAATCCGTAATTAACAAAGGTCGAAGTTGTCCACCATACTAGACACACAAAGAATCTTATTCGTAACTGTTTAGATTTGAAAGTGCGTTTAATTATATTTAAAAATTCTGTTTCTTTATTATTTTGACATGAAAGTTTTTCAAGTGATTTTTTATCAATTTGTAGCTTATTTTTGTTGGCAGCATTTTCAAGTATTTTCACAGCTTTATCGTTTTGTCCTTTTATCAGTAACCAGCGCGGACTTTCATCTAATGCATATTTATAAAGGAAGAAAAAAATTGCCGGCGCGTATAATACTTGTAGTAATGTTCTCCAGTATGGAATAAGCCATGCCAAGAAGGAAATAATGAAACCTCCAAAAGTGTAACCAACACTGCACAGTAAAATAAATTTTATTCTATGAATTGTTGAAACCACTTCTGTAACTGAAGAAGATAAAATAAAACATATTAAACAAAATGACCATTATCTAATATTCACTCTCTCTTAACATTAACTCTAAAAATCAAGTGTTTGTTTTTATAAATTATTACTTACTCAAAATATATGCTGGAGAACATAAATCACCCAAAGAAGCTTCTAAGAATTCAAAAGCAACATACAACCAGTACCAAGGCGAAAAACTTCTAGCTAAACCAAACACCCCACCGAGTACACCAGTTACAATAAGCATCGTTGTTCTTCCAAACCTTAAAGTGAAAGGAAAATTGTCAATATATAATTATCTACGTAATTAAAATTCGAGACCCTCACACTCTTAAAATATCGACGAATGTTGGTAAAACAATGTTTTACTATTTATTTTACATCACTTTTCGTTTCAATATTTTCCGATGTGATTTGATTTTTAAATAAATCAAAATGTTTTAAATAAAATAAGAAATAATTCTGAGAGGTCAATTTGGATGGAATAGACAAGAAATTATAATAGGTGTACTGCCATGTTGTAGGGTTTTGTACAGCAGAGAATAAGAATAAAACTATTTTGATTTAAAAACACGAATTAATGTTTCAACACAACAAATCTTGATATCAATCAATCAATAAATCTAATGAGTTGTTATTGTATACCGTGTTTGTGAAAGCTCTTATAAACGAAGACAGACGATACATTTGACGATGGGTCAGAAACATAGATTGCTCATTTCACAACGTTTCATTAGATTTATTCATGTTAGTACGAGTATAGCTAAATTAAACGATCATTTCATAAACAAAAATCATGGAAATCTTAAACATAAAACCAACAGTGGAACTTGAAAATAAATAAATCACTTGACAATAGGATCAATATTATTCACGTGGACGCCGAATTTGCACGGCCCGAATGTAGCAGTCGTTTACAACATTTGTCTTAATACGTAACATATTTCTTTAACCTGCTATTTTTCCACTGTGCTAATCTCCACTTAGCCACTTTAATTCGAATTCAAAGGTTAAATAAACCAAATACCTGGTTCGATTCCCCGCTAATGAAAAATTTAATTAAAAGAAATTTTAACAAGCTTAGAGTCATGCTTTTTTAACCATCGTGTAGTTATGTTTATTATTCTGATGTATTCAGTTATGAACCTATTCAGACCAGTTCAGTACAAAGTTATTTATAAAAATCAAGTATGAAACAGTTTACCGATCTAAATCCTGCGTGGCCTTATGAGATGCGGCTCAAATTGTGCCCCATTAATTTCGGGGCAGATTTGGGCTTGGCGTTGCGTCTCCTTATGCAGGCGGGGCATCATTGTGGGTTCTTCGTCACGGTCCGCACGTAGTTTGTAAAAAATATCCACAATCCTTTGGCGCATTTTGTCAGCACTATCACACTCACGACTAAAATATTTCCTTTCACATATCCCCACAGAAAGAAGTCTAACGGGGTCAGATCTGGTGAGCAAGGTGGCCAAAAAGTGAGCGCATTTGGTTACGTTTTAACACCTTGTGTACTGTCCAGTTAGCAATACTTCGTATACCTAGGTTCGGATTGCGGCGAACAAAATCTAAAATGCACTCCTCGGAGTAAACAGCCACTTGACTTCCACCTCCTGCCGCTGCCGAGCAATGGGCCGATATTCCAACGCTCACTGAAATGCTGCTGTTATCAGACCAGAGTCAGCTGGGTGTCGAGTGGTCGGGAATTTCTCTCGGTAAATTCGTAATACACGCAAATCATTTTCGCGAGCTTCTCCAAGGCACATTAACATGTTACTGTATTCACGAGCACTATATACGTACACGTAGGCATTATTAAAACAAAGCACAAAACGTAAGAACAAGAACCATTACAACAAGTGTAAACAAGTAATAACAACAGGAATTCAATAATGCTGCGGCTACACTAACGAGCAACGTCAATGCCCATAAACGCAACAATTATTGCCTTAAATTTAACGCGATAAAATGAGTGGTTACACTTGAACGGTCAACGTCGTTTCCCGTTGAACGGCATTAAATTTGCCGTTGAACGGCGTTAAATTTGCCGTTGAACGGCGTAAAATGTTTCGACCGGGGAAGGACCACGCTCTCACAGAATACCAGCGTAAAATAGTAGCTTAATGCTGCTGTGTTTCTATAATATAAAAAATAAACAAATATAATATATAGTTAATAGTTTATAAAATAAAAAAAAAAACAAAGAAAAAAAGAATACAAAGAAAAAGAAAATGGTGGACTAATAAGCCAATCATAAATACTGGTCAAGTGCGAATTAGATACACGTACCCAGGGTTTCGTATTATATCTATGGTTTCGTACCACTGTACACTATGAATTTTGACCTGCAAAAATTGTTTTTTTTTTCTCCTGCTTATTTTTCTTGATTTCACACCGTAAATTAAAGTATACTTTTGAAGTATTTTTTTTTTAATTCAATCTCGAAAAGCTTTTTCATTACTCCACTCCATCGCAGTCATACGTGCAACCCCGTGGCACTCACCGTGCACAATGAGACAAACGTAGTGTGGCCGCTTCAACGCGATAATTCGCGCGTTAATCCTTTGATGTACCGCCATTCGAGTTATCGGGAAACGGCATTGTTAATGCCGTTGTCAAATTATCGCGATAATTCGTGGCCACACCTAGATGCAACGTCCATCAACGCGATAATTAACGGCATTTCTCCTTAGTGTGGCCGGGCCATAAGCAAAACCATTGAACTGTCGTTTACGCGTACCTACATAAAAGTCAACACGGAACAGTCTCAAAAAATATAATTAATATTCAATCCCGCCAAAACAAATGCCTACCGCTAAGTGTGTGCGTACTTGTGGTAAGCACTTTGATCATTTCCACAGATTAATAAACCGTTACGTCATTCCCAACTTTTATTTGATAAGTTTAGTTATCCCTACGACTAGTCTTCGTATGGAATTTATAAGTCATATCATTTATAATTCGTCTGGGGAACGAAGCCAGTACGGCTTTTATTCATCGATAAGTCCAAAACTCACTAAAACGTGCCGATGCACGTGAAAATGGGTTGTACGGTTTGCGTTTGATTGATAGAGCTTTTATAAATTATAGTGGTTAATACAATTGGATAATCAATTGTACTCTGCCGCTATAAGGAGTTCGTTGCTAAAAAATTATATTGAAATTAATAAACGTATCTAATTGGGTACCTACACAATTATAAACACTATTTCATCGTTATCTTTAATTTTTATGAGAAAATGGAAATGTAAATGGAATAAACGTAGTTTTACAAAAATAAGTGATATTCATTCTGTAAATACTAGGAAAAGACACAAGCTAGTAGTACCAGTTACTCGACTCCACCGAGTCAGTAATTCATTCTTGGGGCGATGATTTTACAACAAAATCCCAGAAAATATACAAAATTTGTCATACGCAAAGTTCAAAATTTTTATTAAACTAAGTTTGTATAAAAAGGGTTATTATAATATTAAGGAATTTATAGATGATAGTAACCCCTGAGAAGGGTGAACGCTACCAAGCTATTTCTAATTTGTCTTGTGTTGTTGATTGTAAACATGAATGTAAGCTATTATTTGAAAAAAATATATAGTCCCGCTGGGTTTCTTGTTGGTTCTTCCTATAACAGGTTTTTTTTGCGATCCAGTGGTAAATGAAAAAATTGACTTTCAATTAGTATTCTTTATAATCTACATTGAATAAAAAAGTTTCTGTTTCTGTTTTTGTTTCAAAGGTACTGGATAATTTAATAGTTTTAAAATCAATTGCAATTATGATCGAGAGTTAATTAATCTGTCAGAATTAATCTAAAATATAATTCTTTTGCTTTATTTTAATTGACTTTGGCGTTTTTAATCAGTGTAATACTTAGAATTTAAAAAGAGGTACGTCAAAACTATTAAAATCTACATGCAAGTTTTATTATGATTGCCGCCTCTAATTCTTATGTCAGCTGCAAATCTTGTAGGTAAATGAGACAATTTATTTTTTTATGCAGAAGGGCCCATCATAAAGTTCGATCGTATAGTATTACTAGTTTGCTCAGCAATGAGTGGCTGCGCCGGGCGCCGCGGGTTTGATCCCGCACGGAACAAGTATTTGTATGTCCTACAAATAATTGTTTCGGGTCTGGATGTGTGTCCTTGTGCAATTTATGTTTGTAAGCTGCCTGCGCGATACGGGAGAAAATCCTAGTGTGGGGTTAACGTTTTTATAAAAGAATTATAAAATAATAGTGAAGGGGTTGAAGAACGATAGACGATTAGCTTTATTTATTCTTTACATGCATTATAAACTGGAATAAATACCATTAATAAGAACTTAACTTATTTTAAAGTCAAAAGAGTTATAATCGATTAGTCTATGTTTTAAAATTGGGTTTGATTTTAAAGTTTAGCAAAATATGTACTTGCATTTCTATCAGACATTTGATGTATATAAAAAACACCTTATAATTTATTTGGTAATTTAATTATTTTTTGAGAAAGACAAGAACAATAGCAATAAATATAATTAACACTGACTTAAAAATATGTACTAATTATAACTTAGAACATAAATGAAAAACTCATGACGAGCAAAGTGGCTTAGGACCATGCTTTGCGGGAGTCTGTGGAGGAGGATGTTCAGTAGTGGACTTGTGAAGAGCTGTAATGATGATGATGATTCAAAATCTTGCACGATTAAATTATAAGAAAGCGACGTTTTTTTATAGGATAGCGTGACAAACGAGCACACAGTTCACCTGACGGTAAGTGCTTGCTGTGGCCCACAGACATCTACATCTATCCTCGATTACGAATCAAAATGCAGATGCGTTGTCACCCGTGAGGACTAAGACGAAATGCCTCGTTTCCTTTAAAAAGTGTCTCTGGTTCGCTACATTCACTATACGAAACACAGCATCATTAAGCTACTATTTTACATTGATATTCTGTGAGAGCGTGGTCCTTCCCCGGTCGAACCGACCCATTCGTGCTACAACTATACTTCTAATATAACTGCATGGTTCTACCACGTATAAACGACGTGCTTCATTTTTTTTCATTTTAAAATTGTTCTCGTAATAATCTGATTGTAAATAAATGTTCATTATTTTTTTATAAATAGCTTATCGATTAAAACAAATGTTTAAAAATAATTAAATCGCGCTAATTAAAGTAGTAGGAATGTTTAAAGTGGAAATTGCACTAAAAGGCTGGTAATTGAGTCATCCACCCTACAAAGCGCGAATATAAAATTTTAATCAGATGCGTGTAATCACTCTGGGAAATTGTAGCAAACTAATCTCGCTCCTAACGTGTGGACGCGGCGACCAAACTCTGCCAACAATCCTTTGGTCTTTTGTAAAAAACCGACACCACACGGATCTCGCGCCAACTTGCGGGCCATCGTTCCAATACATACCAATGAAGCCCAAACACCCCGTCTACACGTTGGCCAATACTATTGGCCACTACATTCGCCACTGTGTTGGCCAACGTGTAGAGGCGCCGTAAACGGAGTACTGAGAAATTAACAATAAAAATACGAATCTAACAATAAACTAAAAACAAACTCAAATTAATTTGTAGTAAATATTACCGGTTATCACCCGTATTATAAGTTAAAATAGTCACAGTCAAATAATTATAGTACATATAAAACAAAGCTGTAGGTATTCATAGCACCTTAAGATCGATGGAAAATCTTTTTACTATTTCCGCCCAAAATATAATGCCTATCAGGGCAAAAATATCGTATGAATTCTATTTTTGACACGTATTGATTGATTGTGAGTGTACATTCCAAAAACCATTAAAGTAATATGATTAAACCCAAGATTATTGAGGGATAACATATCTATTTATATTTATAATATCACCAACACAAGGTAAAAAATATGTTTTAAACTGGTTGTGTTACAAAAAACGAAATATAATGTAACTCTATTTATTTATTTTTTATTAATAGAATAAGGGTGACAAACGAGCACTCAGTCCACCTGCTGGTAACTGAATGCTGTGGCTGATAGACATTATGTATATCTTCAGTTAAGAATCAAAATGCAGATGCGCTGTCACCCCTGAGGACTGGAGTGGAATGCCTCGCTTCCAGTAAACAGAGTCTCCAGCTCTCTACACCTATGATAAGAAACACAGCTGCATTAAGATGCTATTTTAGCAGGTATTCTGTAAGAGCGTGGTCCTACCCCGGTCGAGCCAACCCATTCGTGCTGCAACCACAATGTAGTAGCAGCATGGCTCTACCACGTAAAATATTTTGCGATATTATTAGTGATATTATTTTATAAAGATTGTCGATACACAAACCAAAATATATAAAATAAAATACTACCTATTAAGTTTAGAAATAATAATTATGTTGGATGCAAGAACAATTATAAAAATAATTTGTGACATATTGACACAGCTTCTTTTATCAAATTTAAATTGAGTTACTCGGGTTCAATTCGAGTTACCCGAATTTCAAATCGAGTTAACTCGAGTCTAGTGTCTTTCGAGTTGACACGTACTACTACTACTCTAATACCTTTTTTAATATTACGTTACCAGAGCAAATGACATGAATACGAATGTCAAAACAACTCTTTTTTTTTCACATTTCTTGATTTCGTTTAGATTTTCAAAAAATCTTTAGGCTGTTTATAATAATAAATTGGTATCTTTTTTTCTGTAATACTATGAGGGTCATTAAAATTTCTAGTTGGACCAAAAACGATTGTCTCCTTTCGGTGCAACATGTGCAGAGCTGCCAACACCAATTTATCAAATTCCCTGAAAATCCATGTCAAATTCCCCAATTTAGGGACAAAACTTCAACAGATTCCCCACAAATTCTCGTCAATTTTATTTTGAGAAATAAAACAATTTTCAAACTTATTTTATAAGATTTATTTTTTACTAACATTTTTTATAAGCAATTAACTCCATGGACTACTTTTAATTCCTTCCCTTGTTGCCATTAAAATGTACCACAGCATCTGCATTTATATGCATGCGGTTCTCTGCTTTAAAATTACAAAAAATGAAGAAATGAAAAGCATTAAATTATACACAGAAGTTGCCAAAATAAATCTGAAAATTAAATGTGGTGCAATAAAGATAATTAAAGAAAGGGAGTCAATCTATATTCATAAGTAGCCTAACAAAAATATTAAGATAAGTAGGTAATGATTTCTTATATTTACGCGAACACTACACATTGAATTAATACTAGTTTTTACGGATTTTATCGCGTATATTTATTTAACTATAAATACCCGGCGTTTCGAGCGCTTTACAGCACCCATAGTCACGGGGGGACTGAGATGTTCAACGTCCAAATGTCATAGTTAACAGCAGTTACCATAGATAAAAATTTAACTTTTGTTCCGATCTACACAGTATGAACTTATGATATCTTGAAGTCTTGCAGTTGTATGCTTGGGTTGGGATTTAATTCTATTTATTATAGGATCCCAGCAGATGGTAGCACCCAGCCATCTTCTCTATTGAAATTAGGATGTTTTTTGATTTTAATAGTCTCGCGAATCATCCTTGGAAGGAATCGGTGTTCTTTAGCGAGGATTTGTGGTCTGTCAAATCTGATGTAGTGACCGGGGCGATTATGTACGTGTTCACAGACTGCAGACTTCCCGGAGCGTCGATTCGTCACATCAGCTATATGTGTGATGTGTATTTATAGTTAAATATACGCGATCAAATCCGTAAAAACTAGTATTAAGATAAATATTTAGACTTCTTGAGAAAAGTTTCTGACTTGGCCCGGGCTATTGATTTTCATACATAATGCGAGGTGACATGAGTCGGCCGGGTGGCACCAGTGCATGTGTGAAAGGGAAGGGTAGAGTGTAGTATAGGAATACCTAATGCATTGTTTCGTACCGAGCTGGATAAAAAAGTTTGTAATCCGCGCGAATATTGACCCTATTGTCAGTTGATTTATTCATTTTAAGTTCCACTGCTGATTTAATGTTTAAGAATTTTCATGTTTTTTAATGAAAGTATCGTTTCATTTAGCTGTACTAATACGTAGAGTAGAGTGTAGAGCGTAAATAAAGTTTATAAAGCACTGCGAAAAGATGATTTTTTTTTCATCGGTTCTATTTGTTTTCTGACCCATCATCAAAGGTATCGTAAATAATATCGTCTGTCTTCATTTTATGGAGCGTTTCGCAAATACTCGAAAGTATTTTTGCCACAAACGCTTACCTATCCGACATTGGTCCCACTATAAATAAACCAACCATATTTCCAAAACTGTGTACGGTGCCAACAAAAGTTCTCTTCCATTCTTGATTTGCAAGCTGAAACTGATGAATAATTTCTAGTTGAGTTTTGAAATTTTGAAGGTAATTAAGCGAACACTTTTCAATGAGCGTTATTACATTAGAGTTATTATTTATAGGCACACAGTAGCTATATTATGGTTATAGCACGAATGGGTCCACTTGGCCGGGTTATACCCAAGCTCTCACAGAATTTCAGTATAAATTCAGTATAAAGCAGCTTAATACTGCTGTGTTTCATATAGTGAGTAAGGAGAGAAGACCCTTTTTACTGAAAATGAGGCATTCTATCTTAGTACTCAGGGGTGAAAACGCATAGATCTGCATTTTGATTATTTATCGAGGATAAATGTAGATGTCTATGGACCACATCATCCACTTATAATCAGGTTGACATAGTCAACGATGCTAAGTATTCGTTACAAACCATAATAAAAAATGAGGTGATCATTACCACGCTTTTTTTGAAGGTTTTTTATTTTACTGTACAACATATTATATTGTATATTAATGTTTAAAAAATAATCCCGCTGGGTATCGTATTGGTTTTTCTCAGAACAGAACTTATTTTTAAGCCAGTGTTAAAAGCATAAATAACTTTCAATAATAAATACTTATAACCTATAATTAATAAAAATTATCCTATTCTGTTCTATTCTGGAGGGAAAATGGGAATTCTTCCACCGCGCGAGATTCTCAGCCCGGGGAATGGTCAAAGCTCCGTGTTGTAGGTACTACGGAGCTTTTTATACGTAATAAACCTAGGTATATGCTGAAGCGTCCAGACGTTTCGATAGCATGATTTAGGTTTCAGTAAAGGTTTGGTCCGTTTACGCTATTTTTGAGCGATGAAAGTGATCCCATAGGTTTAAAATTTTAATATTGTGCCTTAGAATCCATAATCGTGTTTCCGCCCGCGGCTGTCGATGTTTTATTGAAGTTAAACACATTCAGCAACACAATGAAACAAAATGCGACACAAAAAGAGACAAACATACATCCATAAGATTTATCCAGTGAGAGAATGAGATATAATATAATCCGCCATCCGACTACTGTCGTTACAACTATTTATACAAATGTCTGTGCATTACAGCTCACTAGTAGTAACGGAGGAGAATATAAGTAATATTAATAGTAGTATGTTTTTTAAATACAGTATTTCCTATTATCTCAGTCTTCTCTTTGTGCGGTGCTTTAAAGCACGTTATGATGGTTAATGTAAGTTCTAACTGTTAAAGGAAACAGTTTAAAAATTAACAAATTTATTTAAAAAATTATATTAACCATAATAAGTAAAATTATCAAACCTAATTCATTTATTAAAAATTCACGATTTCATAACTTCAGACCATCTACCGTCTATTTTACGTACCACCTAGAGAGTCAATCAATTTTTTTTTCGATACAATGCGTTCTTACCTACAGAAATAAGCTAAGAAAGATGGCGCTATAACAAAGCAATTTTACTCGAAAGAAAATAATATTTTGTTTTGATAATTAATATCTAGAAATAAGGATTGTTACGTTTTGTTGTATTTTATGCCGCACTTGTGGGTTTTTTTTATAGAATAGGGTGACAAACGAGCACACAGTCCACCTGATGGTAAGTGGTTGCTGTGGTCCATAGACATGTACATCTATCCTCGATTACGAATCAAAATGAAGATGCGTTGTCACCCGTGAGGACTAAGATGGAATGCTTCGTTTACTGCAAAAAGGGTTTCCGGTTCTGTACACTCACCATACTAAACAGAGCAGCATTAAGCTGCTATTTTACGCTGGTATTCTGTGAGAGCGTAGTCCTTCCCCGGTCGAGTCGACCCATTCGTGCTACAACGATAATATAGCTGCAGCATGGCTCTACCACGTTGAAAACTGGCGAAATAGTGTACATGAAATGTTTTAAGAAAAACTTAAAAATATTTAGTGTAGATGCTTATATAGAATAATGGATTGTGTAGAAGTTATTGATGAAAATAATAATAAAATGTTGTGTATGACATATTCGCAAATCTTTTCATATACGTGTCTTGAAAATAAGTTACTAGGCTATCATCCAAAATATTCAAATATATTTGTCACATATTCTTTTATGTTTCTAGTACATTTCAAGTTTTATTGTTATTGAAATTTATCGAGAAAATGTTTAGCAACGATAAAATTCACGCATTTTAGTTGTTGTAATGTTTATTTTTTATAACTTTATAGTCATAAATTAAACAAGATCACATCCACCAGATAATGGATTGTTAGTGGTCAGTGCAGTTTTAGAAAACCTGCCTTTAGTTTTTTTTTTAAATAAAAATCATTGAAGTCATGTGTACTACGTTCTTTAAGAGACGCCGAGATTTGCTTGTTTGTAACACGCTTTATAGACCACGAAATCAAACGTACTTACCACTGTGCCCTAAAAAGGTTCCATGTTTCTACTTCCGCGCGACTTACTCTGCCGCGCACAGATTTTGTTCACAGTGTGTGTTCTAGTATGTATTTCATATTACTACAATGGTTACAGTTACACTGCCAGCTCTGAGGTAATATAGCTGATGAATGATGAATATTACCTTTATATTGTTACGAGCTTGAGGTTCGTGACAAAAAAATTGCCGATAAAATTACCTAAAGTAACACTTTAATTTTCTTTACACACATTTAAACTTAAAACACTAATAATTAATCACACTGATTCACTTTATTTCGCTCCGAAGCTTCGCTTGTCTCGCCTAATTCAATACTTGCCCGATCGCGTATTGCAGCGCCTTTATATAGGGCTCTTCCACGAAAAAATCCAGAACATTCAAGTAAATACGCGCACCAATCGACAAAGCGCCGACAGTTCGAGAGTCAGCTTCCAGAAGCTTAGTTTTTCCTTTCGACAACAGATGGCGCTCTCGGTTGAAAGATTAGTGATGTCATTTTCTGGAAAGCTCTCCCCTCGCTCCGTTACTCGACACTAGATGGCGGTAGTGCCGTCGACTTAGGCGCGTAACACTTCCCCCCTCCTAATACATGCTCGTCCCGAGCATTATCGGCCCCCTAATAACGCGCCAGGCGATCCACATGGACGATCTTAGGAGTCCCTCTTGTGCCTTTCTGTAACGGCTCTGCAATGTCAAGGGCTGTCCTATCCCATGGTGCACCAACATTGTACAATTTCGGTGCTCCTCTACTACGTGTCTGAGGTCCCCTCACGGCCGCACAACTTGCACATGTACGACACAAAGCCTCGACATCGTCACGATAATGGACCCAGTAAAACTGTTCTCGGACCTTCAGCAGAGTTCGTTTAACTCCCAGATGGACTCTTGAACGACCATTATGGCACAGCTGTAGAACATTCGGCACTTTAGCTTTAGGGACAACCATTTGCAAACGACAGCTGTCTCCTCGACAATTGTCCCATTTATGGCACAGGACTCCATCCTGAATTTGCAAGCTGTCCCATTGGGCCCAATAGCTTTTCGAGGTTGAACTCATCGCTGAGACATCGCTCCACTTAGGCTTGGTAGCACGGGCCTTCATCCTTCGTTTTTTGGTGCTTCACTCGTTGCTGAGGTGGTCTGTCCTGAGCATCCTCACGGATACCACTTCCTTACTTTCTTGCCTAGTACAATGTTTCCGATCTTCAGGACAAGGTCTTCTTGACAATGCATCTGCGTTGCCATGAGATTTCCCTCTGCGATGTCTGATAGTAAAGTCGTATCCCGGCTGCTGCTGGGCGGTGATGCTAGCCGCACTTCCCCTCTGAGATCGTTCACCTTCCCTTTCTAGGGTTCGCTTAGGGCAGCTGGATCGAAAATGGCCCCTTTCCCCACAGTCATAGCACCTAGGGCTGTATCCTTTATTGTGTACGCGAACTGTAACTGCTGCAACCTCCCTAGCGCAAAGGTAACGACGATCCTGCCACCACCAGGCGGTGCCGTTAGCTGCACTACCCTCTCGAGTTCGATCAACTCCCCATTCTACAGTTCGCTTAGGGCAGCTGGAGCGAAGATGGCCCCTTTCACCACAGCCATAGCACCTAGGGCTGTATCCTTTGTTGCGGTCGTGTACCGTAGCTGCCGCAACCTCCCTGATGCGATGGGAACGATGATCCTGCCGCACGGCTTCCACCTCCAGTGCATGGGCCAAGGCGTCCTTAAGCGTCTCGTGGTGCCCGAGCCTCACAGCAGCTCTGACTTCCAGGTCGCGGATGCCGTCGATGAATGTCTGCACCAGGTTCCCTTCAATGAGCTCAGGTACATACCGTTATGCTTTCCGCACCAGCTTCTCCACCTCTAGAGCCCACTGTTGCAGGTTTTCGTTGATGCGCTGCACGCGATCTTTAAGCTGCGCACGAAAGACGTGTTCCAGGTGAGCGTCGCCATATCTCGCCTCCAATGCCTCAAGGAGTTGCTCATAAGTCACTTCCTCGCCGAGAGCTTCCAGAACTGTTAAGGCCTGGTCGCGCAGGCATAGTGTGAGAGCAGTCATGGCCTAACTTTTATTCCAGCCGTTTGCCTTCATAACAGCCTCGAACTGTATTTTGTAGGCTGACCAGGAAGAAGTCCCGTCGAACGGTGGCACTTTGAAACCACGTAGCGAAGGTGTAGTAGCTACTGCGGGAGCTGTAGTTCTATCCCCCAGTTTGAGGTCGTCCAGCGTTTTCTTCACGTCAGCCATCACGTAATCAACCCGATTGTTTACTTGGTCGATTTGGGTTTTAGCTTCCTTGATTTTGGTTTCAGCTTCCGACAGGCGGTTGTCATGTTGAGCAACCCTATCCTTCACCTCCCTAATCTCTTTTCCGAAGTTAGCGTGAATGTCCTTCACGAGGAGCATCTGCTCTTCCTGTCGGCGGGCCTGTTCCTCCTGTCGACGGGCCTGTTACTCCTGTCGGCGAGCCTGCTCCTGCAGCATCACCATCAGAGCACCTAAATTAGGTGCTGCAGATGTAGGAGCTACTGACAGGCCTGCAGCCGGCGGCTGGCCCTCCGAACTCTGCGGCGTTGCACCACTAAATCTTCTTTGGTCCGTCTCCTGCTGGCGTTGATTTCGGGTACGGACACCCTCCGTTTCCTCCTTAGGTAAAATCTGCATAAATTTTATCCCACTTCTGACAACAATTGTTACGAGCTTGAGGTTCGTGACAATAAAAATTGCCGAAGAAATTACCTAAATTAACACCTTAATTTTCTTTACACAAATTTAAACTTAAAACACTAATAATTAATCACACTGATTCACTTTATTTCGTTCCGAAGCTTCGCTTGTCTCGCCAAATTCAATACTTCCCCGATCGCGTATTGCAGGGCCTTTATATAGGGCTCTTCCACAAAAACATTCAGAACATTCAAGTAAATACGCGCACCAATCGACAAAGCGTCGAAAGTTCGAGAGTCAGCTTCCAGAAGCTTAGTTTTTTCTTTCGACAACAGATGGCACTGTCGGTTGAAAGATTAGTGACGCCATTTTCTGGAAAGCTCTCCCCTCTCTCCGTTACTCGACACTAGATGGCGCTAGTGCCGTCGACTTAGGCGCGTAACAATACAGATTAAATTAAAATACAAATACAGGTTAAATTGAAATTCAGTAGTGGGTGTTTAACAAGGTAGTAGGACTAAATAATGACATTATACTTACTTCTGCTACGAAGGAGTCCGGCTTATCATACACCCATTCGATACAATCACCGCTAGAGTTATCGCCAATGGAATATTTAGTACACCTGAAAAAGGTAAATAATACATTATAAGTGATTTCTTTCTCTATACATATAATACAAAAATCTTTCTAAAACTAATACGGATTTGAATGACCAGTCTTCTTCTTAATGTGTTTGCAAAAATCTACAGCTGTACATGAGTCTACCATTGTTGGGAGAAATGACAGTACAGTATTCGTACCCCGGTCTTGAACCACACCTTGGAGGTTAAATGGAGTTGTTAACGGGATAATAATAATGTTGAGAACGTTACTAGCATTCCTTTGAAAAAAGTAAAGAAAAGCAAGAAAAAGTCTTCGGCCGTGCTTCCTTTACGTTTTTACAACAAAATACATACAGATGAAATTATAGTAACAGTAAAAATATAAGCTCTTTGCTATTACTCATAAAAATCGACGTCAATGTAAGAAATTCTTGGTCACTGACGCTTTTCACTAAATGACGATAGAAAAAGACAGGTACACGTACAGATTGTACCGAATAGGACAAAGGAGATAAAATAAAGCATCCTGTTACAAGTATATATCTGATACAATTAATATAGATACAAATCGGTTGCATGTCTGCCTTTAAGCTCTGACAGCGCGCGACATGTTATACTCCCGTTCGCTCGGGACCGTAATGGCGGGAAAATTTGCAAATTAGCAAATTTTTTGCTATATTGCAAATTTTGCTCTATTTTCACTTTGAGACAATATTTATGGATAAAACTTACAGGAATTCTTGTTGAATGTATAAACTATCGAATAAAATTATTTTTGGTTGCTAGAAATTGTAATAAAATACGTAAATCACCCTGTATAGCATAGTAGTAGTATATACTTCAATTTTAGTGACAAAATTACTACTAATTTGAATTCTACACTTTTGTTTTTAGAGAAATTTATATGAAAATGTTTGGAAATATGTATATTTTTATGTTTTATATGTTTCCATTCGTTACTCATACCAAAATATTAAAATATTAAAAAAGGTAAAAAAAAAAACAATAATAATATTTTATCTGTGTGACATTTAGAACAATATTTCTAAAATAGTTTTGTGTGAATTTGAAATAAATACAACGTCAAGTTATTTGAAATATGTAAGAAAACTATTTTTACTTACATTTTACACTAAAAATAAATGAGAATTTGAAAAATAACACATTTATGACCCAACCGCCATAATGGGCCTTCCAGATTTTGAAGTACTTTTGGCAATTTACTTTTTACTTTTTATACCACAAATTATATATATACGTGTTCACTATATTACAAGGAATATAAAAAAGTATAATACTTTCGTTTTTAGTCCAGACACAAATATAAAATTCTATAAAAAAGACGGAGCACCTTCATCAAAACGACACGTGGAACGCCGAAAGTTCAGAGTGATTTCTTTTTTTTTTCTAAGAAACATTGCCAGGTTATGGTTTAAAATAAAAGAGCATATCTTTGTCTTTGATACTATTATCTATTGCATAGTGTCTTTGGTTTTGTTTAAAACGAAAAAATAGTTTTTTTTATAGGTACACAATTTTACATAATTCTGATCAAATTCGTGCTCTACTGAGCGAACGGGAGTAGGTATTGTACGATCTAAAGTGCGCATGGCTTGGTTAACGGGTAATTTTTGAACTCGTTGTAACGAATGTACACAAACACTACCATCACCACTACATCAGCTACGACAGTCCACTGCTGGACTTAGGCTTTCCCATTAATAGTAATGTGCAATTATTTATATATATTTAAAATTAACTGAGAGTAAGTATATACTATATACTAATATTATAAAGAAATCATGTTGTAGAATAATAGACTATATATTATTTATTACACAGATTCTGTAGGTATATACTCATAAATGAAAGCTTATATTAACTGTCTGCGACGCAGAAACAGATAATTGAAGCCTAAATTATGTCGACGATAGTTTTTGACATATCATTTTGAGGTAATCAATATGTAGTGCTTCATGAATTCTCTGATGGAGGCCGGTATCCCAATGTGATTCAATTATGAGACAAAAGCGGATGATTGTACGGCGGCGCTTTGATCAAAACTCTCACCATCATGATTAGAATATGTTATAACTATTTATCGATCGTACGTATTAATAAATAATGGACCCTAGCGCGTTATGATTTCAACTGAGAGGTCGCTAATTATTTCACGTGAATACCGGAATGCTGTAGTAGAACGAGATCCCACCGCGTGATTACTATGTCCATCTGTTTTAATGAAAATAGATTTTTTATAAAAAATTGTTAATTGAGAAATACGTTTTTTCTTGGTCGCCTGATAAAAATATCGTTTAAACCATTTCTCTGTCCCATAAGTCACATATGAACATTTCAATTGCTTAACTATGGTATCTATTTGGCGGACAGGGAAGTTGTTATATTTGGAAGAATTATTTGTAGAGTATCTAATTAGGAATTTTACAATAGGTATATAAGTTTCAAATAAATATATACTCTATGTCAATTGTACTATACCCACAACAAAGTGCAACCAATAAGTTAAAAAAAAATTTTGCGTATTCTAGTTATACGAGTATATATATTATATTTATATATATATATATATATATAAATATATATATATATATATATATATATATATATATATATATATATATATATATATATATATATATATATATATATATATATTAAATTTAATGAACTTTTTTGTGAGTGATTTCATGCACTGGTTTAAAAAATTTCAATAATATAAAAGTTTTGATTGCCACCATTTATTCGGCCATAACCTTTAGACAGCTAGGTGTAAACAGGTGTCTCTTTGTTGAAATAACACAACCACTACGGTTTTTTTAATAATAAATAATTTTAAAACATAAATATATTTATCTCTTTTACTTATGTCTTACTAACATAATAAATATGATTGCCAAATATTTGCAAGCGGATATCCCTGGAGTATTAATTTAATAAAAAATTTTTAAAAAAAATCGGTTCCGTCAGATAATATATATATATATATATATATATATATATATATATATATATATATATATATATATATATTAAATTTAATTAACTTTTTGTGAGTGATTTCATGCACTGGTTTAAAAAATTTCAATAATATAAAAGTTTTGATTGCCACTATTTATTCGGCCATAACCTTTAGACAGCTAGGTGTAAACAGGTGTCTCTTTGTTGAAATAACACAACCACTACGGTTTTTTGTTTTTAAATTTCTTCAATGTATCATAATATTTAAAATTAAAACTGAGGAACGAAATTGTTCACAAAAATCATTAAATATTCATCCATTTTGGTCCTCTGACAAAAAAATATATTTGCGTCCGAATTTTAAAAATCAACCCAGCAAAAGCGTATATCCTCTTTTAACAATATTCATAAAAAGTGTATTTTAAATTTTTTTAAAGAACATGCCGTAGTAGGTGTTAATCACGCGGTAGAATCTCGTAAAATAAGAGAAATTCACATCACAAACAAAGTTGTGATAACAACCGTAATTTTTTTTACTATTTACAATTATTTTATATATTTGAATGAAAATTTATATAATTGAGTATTTAGAATTTGACTATGGTCCTCCACTACTGATCGTATTAGGAAGCTCAACGTCACCCAGTGAACTATAAAGAGGACTATGATTGGAGTTTCTCTGCGTGTTAGTCTTTGTAATGGTATCCGCAGCAGAACCAAAACAAGTAACAAAGCCCAACAGATAACAACTATTTGTTTGTCAATCAAAATAATACTGCATCACTTTTCAGTATTAAATCGGTCTGCCTGATGGTTTCACGGTACATAGAATTATTATTTGGCAAATTAAAGCTAAAATTTCGACAGAATTAAAGAATTTTTCATAGTCCACATACGCAATACAAAGTGGCAAGTAGTATAATTCGGTCTTGTATACAATTTGCCGAAAGGTACGCGGTCTATAGTGCACGCCTTATCGGAAACCGGCTTATTTGGGAGACTGGAACTCGTCCAGTCTGCGTGCGAGAAGATTCGTAAATTAAATACATTCAAAAACTACTCATAAATGCGGCTCGGAAAATCGGTCTGTAGTTCTTCAAGAGAGCATCGTACACTCTCTAGAATATGACTACCGAACTTTTGCTCCACGCCTACGGAGTAGTGTCATCATGGAGTACGAAATTAAACATTGGTATACTTGGTGGATTAAAATCACGCCATGTGCCTGGTGGGTCTGACGGAACCGATTTTTTTAAAAAATTTTTTATTAAATTAATACCAGGGATATCCGCTTATTATTGGCAATCATATTTATTATGTTAGTAAGACATAAGTAAAAGAGATAAATATATTTATGTTTTAAAGTTATTTATTAATCAATTGAAAGAATTGCATTTTAAAGCTAACATAAAATAGACTCATTAGTATTTAATCAAAATCCTATGCTAAAAATAGAGATCAAAATCGTACGTTGGTTTATTTAATACACTGATAAATTCACTGGCTAACGATAATTATTCACTGCTCAGATTGATGACAATTTTCGCATAGAATGTTTGCGTGCTCCTTGCAAATGAGACTAGAACACATAATATAAATGTATTGTTGCGCGGCTAAGTTGACATCTGGCACTAGCGCCATCTAGTGTCGGGTAACGGAGCGAAAGGAGAGCTTTCCAGAAAATGACATCACTAATCTTTCAACCGACAGCGCCATCTGTTGTCGAAATAAAGAACTAAACTTTCTAGAAGCTCTACACTCGATCTTTCTGCGCTTGGTCGGTTGGAGCGCGTATTTACTCGAATATTCTGGAATATTCTGGATGTTTTCGTGGAAGAGCCCTATATAAAGGCGCTGCAATACGCGATCGGGGAAGTATTGAATTTGGCGAGACAAGTGAAGCTTCGGAGCGGAATAAAGTGAATCAGTGTGATTAATTATTAGTGTTTTAACTTTAATTAGTGTAAAGTGAATTGAAGTGTTAATTAAAGTGGTAATTCAATCGGCAGTTTTTAATCGTCACGAACCTCAAGCTCGTAACAATTGGTGTCAGAAGTGGGATAAAATCATGCCGATTTTACCTAAGGAGGAAACGGAAGGTGTCCGTACCCGAAGTCAACGCCAGCAGGAGACGGACCAAAGAAGATTTGATGGTGCAACGCCGCAGACGTCGGAGGGCCAGCCGCCGGCTGCAGGCCCGACAGTAGCTCCTACATCTGCAGCACCTGATTTAGGTGCTCTGATGGTGATGCTGCAGGAGCAGGCTCGCCGACAGGAGGAACAGGCCCGTCGGTTGGAAGAGCAGCTGCGGGGCGGACAAGAGGAACAGGTCCGGCGTTTGGAAGAGCAGCTGCGGGACGGACAAGAGGAACAAGCCCGTCGGTTGGAAGAGCAGATGCTCCTCAAACCTTCACGCTACCTTCGGGAAGGAGATCAAGGAGGTGAAGGATAGGGTTGCTCAGCATGACAACCGCCTGTCAGAAGCTGAAACCCAAATCGCGAAAGCGGAAAGCCGAAACCCGAATCGACCAAGTGAACAATCGGGTTGACAACGTAATGGCTGACATGAAGAAATCACTGGACGAACTCAAACTTGGGGATGGAACTACAGCTCCCGTAGTAGCTACTACACCTTCGCTACGTGGGTTCAATGTGCCACCGTTCGTCGGAACTTCTTCCTGGTCAGCCTACAAAATCCAGTTCGAGGCTGTTATGAAAGCGAACGGCTGGAATAAAAGTCAGGTCATGACTGCTCTCACACTAGGCCTGCGCGACCAGGCCTTAACAGTTGTGGAAGCTCTCGGTGAGGAAGTGACTTATGAGCAACTCCTTGAGGCATTGGAGGCGAGATATGGCGACGCTTACCTGGAACACGTCTTTCGTGCGCAGCTTAAAGATCGCGTGCAGCGCATCAACGAAAACCTGCAGCAGTGGGCTCTAGAGGTGGAGAAGCTGGTGCGAAAAGCATACCGGTCTGTACCTGCGCTCACTGAAGGGAACCTGGTGCAGACATTCATCGACGGCATCTGCGACCTGGAAGTCAGAGCTGCTGTGAGGCTCGGGCACCACGAGACGCTTAAGGACGCCTTGGCCCATGCACTGGAGGTGGAAGCCGTGCGGAAGGATCATCGTTCCCATCGCGTCAGGGAGGTTGCAGCAGGTACAGTTCGCGCGCCAAAGGATACGCCCTAGGTGCTATGGTGTGGGGAAAAGGGCCATCTTCGATCCAGCTGCCCTAAGCAAACCCTAGAAAGGGAAGTTGATCGATCTCAAGAGAGTAGTGCAGCTAACGTCGCCGCCTGGAGGCGTCAGGATTATCGTTCCCGTCACGTTAGGGAGGTTGCAGCAGTTATGGTTCGCGACCCAAATAAAGGATACCGCCCTAGGTGCTATGGCTGTGGGGAAAGGGGCCATCTTCGATCCAGCTGCCCTAAGCGAACCCTAGAAAGGGAAGGTGAACGATCTCAGAAGGGAAGTGCGGCTAGCATCACCACCCAGCAGCAGCCGGGATACGACTTTACTATCGAACATCGCAGCGGGAAATCTCATGGCAACGCAGATGCATTGTCAAGAAGACCTTGTCCTGAAGATTGCAAACATTGTTCTAGGCAAGAGAGTAAGGAAGCGGTATCCGTGAGGATGCTCAGGGCAGACCACCTAAGCAACGAGTGGAAGGACAGCTTACAACGTGCACAGCAGGAAGATCCGAACATCAAGCCGATTCTGGAATGATGAAGGCCAGTGCTCCCAAGCCCAGTGGAGCGACGTCTCAGCGATGAGTTCGACCACTAAAAGCTATTGGGCCCAGTGGGACAGCTTGCTGCTTCAGGATGGAGTTCTGTGCCGTAAATGGGAAAATGTTCGGGGAGACAGCTGTCATTTGCAAATGGTTGTCCCTAAAGCTAAAGTACTTGATGTTCTACAGCTGTACTATAATGATTATTCAGAATCTGGGAGTTAAACGAACTCTACTGAAGATCCGAGAACGGTTTTACTGGGTCCACTGTCGAAACGATGTCGAGGACTGGTGCAGCAAATGTACAGGCTGTGAGGCTGTAAAGGGATCTCATACTCGTAGTAGGGGTGCATTGAATTTGTACAATCTTGGTGCACCCTGGGAGAGAATAGCCATTGACGTGGCGGGGCCGTTTCCGGAGAGTGAAAGCGGTAACAAGTATTTCATGGTTGTGATGGATTACTTCACTAAGTGGCCAGAAGTCTTCGCCATTCCAAATCAAGAAGCTTCATCAGTTGCGGATAAGCTAGTTCATGAAGTGTTCTGTCGTTTTGGAGTACCTTTATATGTAGATTCACAGCGATCAAGGAAGGAATTTTGAGTCTCAAATATTCCAGGAAACTTGCCGAGTTATGGGTAATCATAAAACAAGAACGACTTCTTATCAACCGCAATTTGATGGAATAGTGGAACGATTTAATCAGACATTGGAGAGGTACCTAGCAAAAGTTGTTGACAATCGGCAACGAGATTGGGACAAGCACATACAACCGTTTTTGTTGTCATATCGAAGCGCTGTTTACGAAAGTACATCAGTGACACCAGCTTTCGCAAACTTTGGAAGAGAATTACGGCTGCCTGCAGACCTGATCACCGGGATACCACCTGATGCCCCACGCAGTATAACCGATTATGCAAATGACTTGCGGAACAAAATGAATGAAATTTATGAACAAGTCAGACAATCGGGCCAGCAAATGTCTGAAAAGATGAAAACCCGGTATGACCGCAAAATGAACAACAAAGGGTTCGACCAAGGTTCACTAGTGTGGTTGCACAATCCGGTCCGCAGCAAAGGGAAATCTCCTAAGGTTCAAGCTAAATGGGACGGCCCGTACCGGATTGTGACCAGGATCAACGATGTAACCTATCGGATACAGAAGGGCGCAAGAGGGACTCCTAAGATCGTCCATGTGGATCGCCTGACGCGTTATTATGGGGCCGATAATGCTCGGGACGAGCATGTCTTATGAGTGAGAAGTGTTGCGCGGCTAAGTTGACATCTGGCACTAGCGCCATCTAGTGTCGGGTAACGGAGCGAAAGAAGACGCTTTCCAGATAATGACATCACTAATCTTTCAACCGACAGCGACATCTGTTGTCGAAATAAAGAACTAAACTTTCTAGAAGCTCTACACTCGATCTTTCTGCGCTTGGTCGATTGGCGCGCGTATTTACTCGAATATTCTGGAATATTCTGGATGTTTTCGTGGAAGAGCTCTATATAAAGGCGCTGCAATACGCGATCGGGGAAGTATTGAATTTGGCAAGACAAGTGAAGCTTCGGAGCGGAATAAATTGAATCAGTGTGATTAATTATTAGTGTTTTAACTTTAATTAGTGTAAAGTGAATTAAAGTGTTAATTTTGGTAATTCAATCGGCAGTTTTTAATCGTCACGAACCTCAAGCTCGTAACAGTATTAAGATTTGCAATTTTTTTACCGGGCATAAAAAACAACGTTCTTTGACATCAGCACAAGATTTCCTGGGCCTGATGGTTCCCCGAGATGAGTACCGATTCTTTTGCGAATGTTCATTAGAAGGCACAAATTAGTTTTTTTAAATATATCTCATGCGTAAAGGTTTTTAGGAATTCTCTTCTGGTTGGTAGTTTATTATTTGTGTTAAAAATTTGAGCAATTTTTGTTTTTATTGAGAAAGAACGAACACAGATGTGATTAGACCTGTCCCTACTTTCCTCAAAGATCATGTCATCATCCACATCTTCCTCTTCAAAACTTATCTTATGTCAGCATTTCTTAATTGTTTGGATATTTTACTGCAACAATAAATTTTTAATAATATTTAATTATGAATTAAAACTATGAAAATCCAAAAATTATAAATCATTCACTTACCAAAAAGTCACACCGTATGGCCGGTAAGGTCTCTCAGATCTACGCGCTTTTTACCCGCGTGTTATTCGGACGCGAAAAACCGGAGAACAGTGGGAGGGGTAGTAAGCTGATGTCCAGACTTTAGCGGGAAGTTATAAAGACGCGCGATGCACTATGTAATGATAAAGCTAAAAGCTATAAAAATTTTCGACTTTTTCTGAAGTAGTGGGTCTGTTTTATCCACTAGGCATGCGAAGGGTGAAACAGGTTCTGAAGGACTTCAAGTACTGGATTTCCATCCGCTTTCAGAATTCCACCCTTGCCGGGCCTTGAAGTTTTTAAAGTGCTGGAGAGCCACTCTAATCTCACTCGGACTGACGTCCGGGATATCGTCGAAATAGTATCGGATAAGAATCGCTCTTGGATGTTACACACACTTGGGTGTGTCTCCAACAATGACGTGTACAATTCCCGATAGAATCTCTCAATCTTACTCAAAACTTCAGGTTTCTTGAAAACGATACTGACAAATTTGGTATTCTTTGTTCAGTTATCTGTATGCTATCAAATCTGCTGAAGACTGCCGCTTTGTTTCCCCTCCAACAGCCATGAGCGTGATCGGAGAGTTTTTATGTTCTTCTGTGATGGGTCTAATAAAACTTAGCTTTGACCTCATGGACAGTTACCACAAAATTGTCATTTATATCATCAGTTGCGTTGCAGTCTTCTAGGTTTTAGGATTAACAGCACGAGAGGAACGAATCTTTGATTTTATTAGACGTGACCTCTGCAAATCCACGTTTAGGTTTAGTGCGCCTCTCAAAATTCAGTGACTGCTGCTGGTTAACCAAAGCAACTTATAGTAGTATTAAGCGCCACTAATAAAACTGTAAGCCTACAATAACTACTAACTAAAAATAAGCGAAAGTGGTATGTAAGGATCGGTCTCTTGACGATTGGTTCTCTCCGTCTACCCCGCAAAGGAAAACGTAAAGCTATAGTAGTGATTTATACTAATACGTAAGTCTCTTTCTTCAGAAACAATATGTTTTTTAAATTTTCAATAATAATACAATGTCTACAATCTACAATCTACAATGTATGATGCAGTTAGTTTAAGGTCGTATTTGAAAGGCTAGTAACGCTTTACTAATCTGTGATATATATATATATATATATATATATATATATATATATATATATATATATGTATATATATAACAGCCGTATAATATAAAAAAGAGCCGTGGTAACTCAGTGGTTCACGCTCGCTGTAAATATAACAGAACGCGAGTAACCCGGGTTCGATCCCCGCCGGCACCAATGAAATTGTTAATTGCAATTTTAAGTGCTAATTTACCACGTGCTCGGCGGTGAAGGAAAACAGGAAACCTGCATGTCTGAATAATAAGAAAAAAAATATTTCGAAGACATGCGAAGTTCGTCAACACGCATTTGGGCAGCGCGGCGGACACTTCCTTGGCCTAAACCCTCTCAGAAATGAGGGGAGGCCTGAGCCCAGCAGTGGGACGTATAAAGGCTGTAACTTTACTTTACTTTTATATATATATTTTTCTAACGAGGTAGGGCCTTGTTGCAGCTATCTTATTGTTGTAGCACAAATGGCTCTCACAGAATATCAGCTCAATTCATCTGTTTCGTATTGTGAGTATAGAGAACCGGAGACCGTTTTTACTGAATACTAGGCATTCCAACTTAGTCTTTCAAGTTGAGAACGCTACAGCATTTCGAGTTGTAATGGAGGAAAAATGTAGATGTCTATGGGCCTCAGTATCCACTACCATCTGGTGGACTGTGGGTTCGTTTGTCACTGTAATACTTTAAAAAATACATTAGACTTACTAAGTCGTCAGGCCATTGCAATGGATTATATTAGGCCTGTAACCACATAGGAAATTAGAAGAGGCTTGTGCTCAGCAATAGGACCTACGTACGCTGCTGTTTTAGGTTTATTTTTTGTGTAATTTTTATATATCCTCATATTTTTACTTAATATTCAGTTAGTTCTTCTGTATGAATTATGTTGATTACCGTTGAATATCTACTAGGAAGTATGTTGTTAGACATTGTAATTGTTAATCCGTAAACGTGTCGATTATGATAATTGTTCAAAACTGGACAGTTACAGGTAAATGATAAAGACTATTTACGAACCTCGTATCAATCATTTGATAAGTTTAAAGCGTAATTACGAGTAAAACTTATTCACAAAAAATTACGAAATTCTCTATTCAATCGAAAAATATTGTATATGCGTATTCATAGGAATCATAAGAACCACAACCAAGAATGTCTAAGCAATGATAATCATTAAATTTCGAAATGTTAACAATTTTGGAATGGTAATATGTAATTATCGTTGTGGTGAAATACAACTCAAGAGATTCAAACAAAAAGTGATCGTTAAATTTAAAGTTTTAACTATAGTATTAAAAAAATCTCACCTGTAATTTATTTCCTCAGCAACGAAAATGTAATTTGAACAATAAATAGAATTAGACGCGAACACTAAAATTGCCAAAGCTGCTATTTGTAAGTGGTATCTACCAGATATACTGAACTTTGATAATATATCTTCCAAATCGACTGTTTTCTCCTCTGGTGGATTGCTAGCGGTCATGTTTTTATATCTAAGTCGCTATATCTCACTACAAGCACATTAGCTTTTTTCTTTGTTTTATCTCGTTCACTTTGTTCAGTTTTTAAATTTGCAATGTATAACTACAATGAATACGTGTAAAGTCCAGTACAGACAAACATGAATGAATACGCGCAAACTGTAGTAACAGTTAAGGTGACCACAGGTTTTATTCAAACTTCAATCTTATTTGCAAAGGGATTGGGTGTACATTATATCAGCGTGATGTTTAATCGCAATTTAAGCGGTGTCTATTGTACTGCATGAGTCGAATTGAATAATTCGACAGTGGCTTGTTGTAGTTGTAAACCACAATAAGAAATTTTGATTATGATAAGATGGTGAATTAGAAGTTGCGATATAGTAATAAACGGGACGATTTGGCGTAACAGCTATTAACCCGTTATCCCGAATCGTCCCGTGGGTGGCGTAAGACGCGATAGCGGGAAACAAACCTGGATATAGACAGCAACGGCTTCCTTAAAAATATCTATTTTTAAAGTTCATCTTCTTATAATTTTGATATCTATCATTTTTAAACGTATTTGTTTGATGGAAAAAAGTAATGAAAACTGAAACTCTGGATGAGTTTCAATTTTCATTACTTCCAACTTACCGTTATCGTTACCTACTAAAAGCCCACAGATAATTTTTCAAAATTAGAGTGAACAATAGTGATCTATATTTTATTACCCTTCCTTTTTCTCATCTTAAGGTAACGCCAAGTCTTGCATGAATGTTCTATTCCTTTATGTTTTTAATATGTATTGTTATTGAGTTTCCGTTTTTTCTCACTTTAGCTTACTACAGTTTTATAGTGTACTCATGCCTAAAGCTACAGTTCTTCATTTCTACACTGTTATCTCATTTAACGACTTCATCTACATTTCTCGAGAAATCTGTCGTCGCTATTATTTTCTCAAGTTTAGCAATTCTCCATATTTGGTGCAGAGCTTTCGTATAGTGTCTGATTAAATTGGTTATTAGCTGAGAGAAGAGATGCCTGAAAATCTCTTTGTAGGGTAAGGGTAGGCTGGCAAACGAGCACACAGTCGACCTGATGTTAAATGGTTGCTGTGGCCTATATAAATTTATATCTATCCAAGATTAAGAATCAACATGAGGATGCATTGTCACCCTTGAGGACTAAGATGAAATACCTTGTCTACATTCAAAAGGAACTCTGGTTCTCTACACTCACCATACAGCAGCATTATAAAACATATTATAAAACATAGCAGAATTAAGTTGCTATTTTACTTAGTGGTGGTGGGGCTGCGGAAGGAACAGAGTATTGGTGTAGTGAGGCGCCACTCTATATACCCTCCGAAGCCAAAATTTGGTTGGCGGCCGAAACTAAATCCGACGATGGGGTCAGGAAGGCCAGTGCTTCTGAATGCTATTTTTTCCTGGCCCGTTGGCCGTCACACATCGAACACGGAAGCGTTGCTTAGGCAGGTGAAATTGAAGGCCGCGAAGAAAGGCGCGCCATTTCCTCTGTAGCACCTTACTTGAGTAAGAAGGGAAAGATTAGTCCTCTTCCAAAGAGAGGCCGTCACTGGGTGGCCAGAGAAGGTGGGCTGCTGTCCACGAAAGCGTTCCCGTGGCCCTGAAGTCCGACATAACCCGTCCTTGCCACCGCGAAGTGCGGATTTCGCCATGTGAGTACAGAAGGGGCAGGGGTAGCTTATCAAGCCTAAATATACGTCTGAGCATCCTTAGCAATTTGTGAGTTCCCATTCGCAATAGATTCACGATGAATCCAATTATCACAAGACTGATTCTCATTGAAATTTCTCTGCTTAACCTTTTTACTGAAAACGAGGCATTATTTCTTATTCCTCAGAGGTGACATAGCATCTGCATTTTAAGTTTTAATTGACTAGTGATATTGATAATGATATTTTGAATGATAAAAAGGTGATAGAGGTGGATGTCATTAGGCCACATCATTTATCATCAGGTGGATTATGTGCTATATTGTATAAAAAATAATGTGTTAGAAAATGGTCTACTGCAACTGTCTTCTATCGGTAGTGCATAAAGCATGTTAACATTGGTTTCATTGTTGCTTCAATTTAGATACATTTTAAACTATTGTACAAGTACGTGACTTGACAAAAAAATTATATCCAGAGATGATTAGCTATCGTCTCCTCGGTGCTAAAGACTGCAGCTCTGAGTACAAATAATACCTTTATTTTACTTTGAAACACTTTATTACTTTTTTCTCTATAACAACTTCATAATGATTTTAATATCTTTTTTGCAATGTCGTTTAACGTAGTTATGATTCACAATCATAACATAGCTCAAAAATATGAACCGGGGTGTACGAAGTCTTTTTAGTTAAATTAAATTCATTTATTCCTTTTTGTAAAAACTCTAGCGATCCGACCCGGCTTTGCATGGGTGATTTCTGTATCTCGAAAATAGCGCCACTTACCGGGTCAAATCTTAAATCCAAACCATTTTGTGCGTTTTAGTGCGATGGCTGACACGAAGGGAGATGAGATGCGGTGGTTTAGGTACAAAAAGTAAAACAGCACAAGACAAGGATGGATAAGCACAGTACCTTGAGAGGAGCGGCGCGCCTCGTCTCTCATGACGACTGCTACTGCACGCAATGAGCTATGATAACACAAAAAAATTTTACAATAAAACAGTCCTGATTTCTTCTAAATAAAATCTTGTGCACCAAACAAATTTTCAGCCTAATCTCATTATTCCTAGGATTACTCTGCCGTGCACTTAGTCTGGAGTACGAGAGCGTTAAAATTGACTTTACATGTCCTCGAAATGATTTATTTCACAGACATGCTTTTCCTATGATAAACAAACAAGTGACAAACGAACTCAGTCCACCTGATGGTAAACAGCTATTTCATAACAGTATATGGACACCTGTAGTCAACTTCAAACGGCTACTCATGCGTTGTCACCTCTGAGGACTAAGATGAAATATCTCACAATTTGTAATAATACTGGCTCTATGTACCTTTCCGATTGGAATACAGAAATTCTGCAGTTTGATGGTGAAAATAGTTAAAAGAGTGGTACATACACAGACTGAATCTCAGGAGGAGAACGTGATAAATCAGCACATAAAATTATGATTAAAGTTTTTATTGGTGCCGGTGAGGATTGATCATTTACAGCATATCAAAAATTCACTGTGAATATAGGCCTTCCCCACAGCTTGCTTCATGGGCGGATATTTACCATAGTTAATTTATTCTTCAGGTAGTTAGGAAACCATAGAATACTATAATACACAATAGAATGACTGTTGTTAACCTTGCTTTGTAGGAGGATCGGCGTCGCCGGGAGCACACATACAAGCAATTAGGTCGTATTATTTTAGTTATCACTACTACAAATACATTTTAGACTTTTGATAAATGTTTTTGACACATAAATGTTTATTTATTTTTGTCTCTAATATTCACAAAATATAAAATACAGTTTCGACTTATTTGTTGTAGAATATATGTCCTTTATTTAAATTCCATTTCCCGCTGTTCTTTCGACACGTAATTATTGCACAATTTGCCATTTTTTAAATAATTTGCATGCAGCGACGCTTGACATGAAAACTGTAAACGATTGATTATGTTGACATTTATAAGTGTGAATTGACGTGGTAGTGACATGTTAGTGGCTACACGGGCTCCGACCACTCCCCGTTCTATTATGTATGTATTATTGTATTCTGTGTTGGAAACCATAGTTTTTCTATTATTTTGAGTTGTTATCAGGAAAAATGTCTTATGTATTAATCAAATCGTGTTGATTTTCCCGCGACGCAAAACATAAATACGGAGACGTTTATTAGCGAAATAATGTCTCGGTCTGCAATATGGTCTAGTAAGAATGAAAATTATAAGCATATTATTCTCTATGCTATTCGAAAATTCAGCCAGGAAAACCCATTTTCGTTATTAAAAATTTATCAAAAGCTCCCGTGAAATTTCTACAAATTTAATTTAACTAAAAGAAATATATTAAAGTTACTCTCACTTAAAAGTAAAAAGTAAAAGTTACAGCCTATATACGTCCCACTGCTGGGCTCAGGCCTCCCCTCATTTCTGAGAGGGTTTAGGGTAAGGAAGTGTCCGCCGCGCTGCCCAAATGCGTGTTGACGAACTTCACATGTCTTCGAAATATTTTTTTTTCTTATTCCTCAGACATGCAGGTTTCCTCACGATGTTTTCCTTCACCGCCGAGCACGTGGTAAATCAGCACTTAAAATTGCAATTAACAGTTTCATTGGTGCCGGCGGGGATCGAACCCGGGTTACTCGCGTTCTGTTATATTTACGACGAGCGTTAACAACTGAGCTACCACGGCTCTTACTCTCACTTATGTGTAAAGATATTTTATTCAAGTATTGCTCCCATTTTCTGTAACCAATTAGTAATCGTATTGGTGTAACTTTATTATTCATGATGAAAGAACCGATTCAAACAGGACTATGTTCCTAGTAGTTAGGCAATTTCATTTACTCGTCCTCGCACGTGACAAGCGGGCACAGAGTCCACCTGATGATAATTGGATGCTGTGGCCTATAGACATCTACATTTCTCCCCGATTAAGAAACAAAGCGCAGATGCGTTGTTACCCCTAAGTTTGAGCTTCACACACAGACACACACACTCACTCACTCACACACACACACACACACACACACACACACACACACACACACACACACACACACACACACACACACACACACACACGCACGCACAAACACACACACACACACACACACACACACACACACACACACACACACACACACACACACACACACACACCGCTCGCGCACGTGCACGCGCACACACACAAAATATTTAATTTGTAAAATTGTATGGGAAGGTACTGATATCCTAAGATACTGGATTTATCATAGTTTAGGAATCAGTGCAACCATTCGTTTGTGACTTCATAAGTTTTAATAAAGATTATTATTATTACGGGGTATATCTTTAGTTTTCTCATCTGGTTGGGTTCTATAAGTGAAAATGAGAAATATACATAAATAAAATGATAAATATAGAATAAAATAAAATAAATACATAAAAAATACATAACTAAATGTAAATCTTACCAGATGGAAGCCCTTGGCAGGGGAGACCAAACGGCCGGGGGTTACAGCGGTATTGAGGAGCACCGCCATCTGTATTTGAGCCCTGAGCGATCCGTCATGGAGTCTCAGTCACCTCAAATGACCCGAGAGGCTGACTGAGATTAACCCCTTTGCAGAAACGACTACAGGCGTAATTTCGATCGACAGCCCACTCCACATGTCGGTCACCTCGTGAGCCACGCTCGTGTGCCCAATGTTTAGCAGTTAACTTGAGATAGGCTGTAGTAACGATGATGACGGTGAATACATGTGTTCTTAAAAAATCTTCCACTGGTAAAGCAGTGACAAGTTTAACACTCTAAGGCCACTACTCTCTACCGCAGAATAAATAATATTACTACGTATATATACGTTGTTAAGTCAGTAGATTCTACGTTATTAATTATTAATTAATGTATAGTAATTAGAAGTTCGCAAGGAATGCTGTGGCGGTCAAATAAATATTCATATTGGTAAGTGAACTAAAACATATCTGTTGGAATTTGTCGGCGATGTGTGAAATGAGGCTAAAATATTTAATTATTATAATATGTTAAAATGAGGAAATAATTTAGCTTAGTTTCGCGTGGAAATATTGAATGATGTGTATAAACAAGCTATTAAGATTTTCAATAATTTTAAACATATGCACATTAATTAATTATCACCATAAAAATTAACGAAAATTTGACACTGGAAATTAAATAACCGATTGAAGAAAATTGCACATCTGAAATTTGAGTATTTTTATTTTTTGCTAAAGGACCATTCGTCTTTCTGTTGAATCCTAATTAAATATTTCGGGATTGAGTTATTTTTACTAAATAAACCTAACTTTAAAAGTTCAGATATTATCTAACTTAGACATTTTTTTTTCAAATATTATTATTTTTCGACGATATAAAATTCAAGATAATAATCGTTCACAGTTTTAAAATACAGAATTTTGTACTTTCGAATAATTGGTTTTTTCGGAAGCTCGTGGCTCTGACTTTTTGACGACAGGCCAAAACATCGTTCTTAAAACATCATTGCATATTTAAAAATTATTAGGCTTGTGAGAATAAAAACTCACCTTAATTATTATGACTAGTTTTAATTCTCTGAAATTTATAATTTACTAGTGATTCGCCCCGGCTTCGCAAGGATGTTTTTGCATCTAGACAACAGCGCCATTCACTGGGCCCAACTGTAAATCTAAAACGTATAAGCCAAGACACGCACTTAACGGAAACTACAAGATTTTTGTTATATATTGTATATATTATTATTATTCTGTACGTGTGTTTGTAAATAAGATAAAATATTCACATCGCGACAAAAAGCAGTGTCAAATGAGGCATCTGTTATTGTGCTCGCTGATCCAAGCTTCTTATGACAAATGCTACTTACAATGGAGGAAGATACCCATTAGTGGGCAGATCAGGGATTGAAATTTGATCACTTGCTTATAAATATAAGACTAGTTTTATAGTTATCGTGCCTATTAAAATATTATTGAGCTTGGAACAAACATCTTTATGCCTATAGCAATACGTACATTCACGTAGCGCCCGAGCAGCAGTATTTTCGAAACGAAAACTCTCGTAAATTCGTTTATGAAGTCCTAAAAATAACTCAAGGGACGGACGTGATGTGAACAAATAGAAACTGCTTGTCGAACTTTGATAGGAGAAAATTATGTAAAAGAACGTATAGAAGAGATTTTGTACGTGAACTGCTTTCTTTAGAATTGCCCAAACTAATAATATCGAAAATGATCTGAATTTTGTGTTTTAGTCAATAATGATTCAAGTGTTTTTCCGATTAAAAACTGTATCGTAGACGACGGTATGCATTGATAGCCAGCCCTGTGATCAGCAGTTGCGCTTACTGAGATACAGCAGCTCAGTAAGCGCAACTGCTGATCATAGGGTTCCGGGTTCAAATCTCTGTTTAAGTAAAATAAACAGTTATTGGATTTGTCTGTAAAAGAAATCTCAGTAGCAGCCCAGAGTCTGGAATAGCTAGTTATGTTGAGCTAACGTAATTGCAGGTTATGAGGCACTTTCAAAATTAACTAAGGGTATGTATGAATTGCAGTAGCCACTTACCACCAGGTGGCCTGTAAGTTTTTTTGTCACTTGTGGAGGCCTCCAAAAAAACTTACAGGCCACACTCTACTCTCATAACATCTATTTTATATACAACATTTATTTACTATGTCCTCGCATACTATGCCTATACTACACTAGTATGTTGCTTTCCTGCCTACTGAAAGACTTTCATCATTTTTTTATCGGCACATAGTCTACTACTAGACCAGGCATCTCTCGTTGTAGGGAGAATTTTTGCACCCGGGTCGCTGCTGCCCTTCGTTGGTCTAGGAGATGGTTATACCGCCATTTATAGTTACTATCCTCGACACCAAAGGGACGAAATGGGGCAATAAATTCTCTTACGCCGCCACCGCATGGCACACCAAACGACTAGCTCATTTATCATGCTAATATTAAAAACAAAATTATATTGATATTGTATTTTTAAAACTATAACAAAATATTCAAATTTAGTTTATAGTAAAAGTAGTAAAAAGTTATAGTTTGCAGTGAAAAAAAAAACATGGCAGCAGCCGCAGTCTTAATCTTTTTTTATATCGAATAATGGCGATTAACGAGAACGCAGTCCACCTGATGACAAGAGGATACCCGCCCGTAGATATATACATTATACAATCGAGCTTTCAGATTTAAAGTCCGGTTGACTATAATACATGACGTATAATAAAATTGTGCATATAATAACTTTTATGAATAATTTAATCTAACATGAATAATCTGACCCAATGGTACTAATAATATTTGAGATGAATAATTTAATCTAATAATTTAATCTATTATTATATGTAATCTATGAACTACCAATGGTCTTTGACATTTGTATGCCCCTGAGGCTGATCACAGACTGAACTTTATTTGTATTTAATTAAGACCTTTTTGTAACCTGTGAATCACAAATCATCATTACAGCCCTTCACAAGTCCACTGCTGAACATAGGCCTTCACTGCAGCTTACTAATTCGTTGGGCTATGTCAGACACTCTGGTTTTACTGCGGATATCCTCATTTCTGAGTCTATCACGCAGAAAAACTCCGAGCATAGCCCTCTCCATAGCTCGCTGAGCAACCTTGAGCGTCCTCATACGGCCAGCAGTGAAGGACCACGTCTCAGATCCGGACATCATTGGCAACACGCACTGGTTGTACAATCTAGTTTTTAGAGATTGAGGTATACCTGACGAGAAGATATGTCGTAATTTCCCGAACGCTGCCCAGCCGAGTTGAATCCGTCGATTGACCTCTCGGTCGAAGTTGGACTTACCTAGCCGACTATTTGTCCCAGGTAAACGTACTCGTCAACAACTTCGAGCATAGTGCTCTCAACAACTACCGGCATAGGTGTGACATGGACATTAAACATGATTTTTGTATTGTCCATGTTCATTTTAAGACCTATCCGTTGGGAGGCACTATTGAGGTCATTGAGCATAGTGCTTAAGTCCTCCAGCGATTCTGCCATAAGGACTATGTCGTCGGCAAATCGAAGGTGAGTGATGTACTCGCCGTTGATGTTAATACCGTATCCTTTCCAGTCCAGTAGCTTGAAAACGTCTTCCAATGCAGCGGTGAAGAGTTTCGGGGATATAACATCACCCTGTCATACACCTCTCTGCAGTTGGATAGGTTTCGAGCTCTGGTTCTGTACTCGGATAGCCATCGTAGCCTTACTGTATAAACACTTCAGCAATTCGATATACCAACAGTCAACTTGGAACCTCTGAATGGATTGCAGCACCGCCCAAATTTCGACGGAATAAAAGGCTTTTTCATAATCCACATACGCAAGACAAAGTGGCAGATTGTACTCTTCAGTCTTCTGTGCAATCTGCCGCAGGGTATGTATGTGGTCTATGGTACTGAAGCCTTTTCGGAAACCGGCTTGTTCGGGATGCTGGAAGTCGTCGAGTCTGCGTGCGAGACGATTCGTACTGACTCTCGAAAACAGCACGGCTAGAAGGGAAATGAGTTTAAACCTCTCTAAGAAGCAGGGAACGAATTGAAGAGCTTCTGAAGGACTGCAAGTACCGGTGTTCCACCCGCTTTCAGAAGCTCCGCTGTAATTCCATCCTCGCCTGGGGCTCTGCCGTTTTTGAGGTGCTGGAGAGCCATTCTAATCTCGCTTAGACTGACGTCCGGGATATCATCGGAATAGTGTCGGATAAGACTTGCTCTTGGATCGTTACTCACACTTGCGTGTGACTCCAACGATGATGTGTACAGCTGCCCATAGAACCTCTCAATCTCACTCAAAATCTCAGGTGTCCCGGAAACGATGCTGCCACACTCAGTTTTCAGCTTTGAAAGTTGGCTCTTACTGGCAGACAGATCTCTGCCAAAGACATTGGAGCTCTGGTTCCGCTCGATCGCTTCTTTAATACGAGCAGTATTAAAGTTGCGTAAGTCTCGCCGCATGCATTTGGAGATCTGTCTGTTCAGTTGCCCGTATGCTGTCAAATCTGTTGACGATTGCAGCCTCATCTCCCGTCTAACAGCCATGAGATTAAGAGTGTGATCGGAGAGTTTTTGTGTTCTTCTGCGGCGGGTCTTGCAGAACTTAGCTCCGACCGCATGGACAGTTTCCACGAGCTTGTCGTTCATATCGTCCACTGCATTGCAATCTTGTAGGCACTGAAAGCGGTTACGTAACTCGAGCTGAAAGTTTTCGGGATTCTGGATTAGAGCACGAGGGGGGACGGAGCGTTAACTTCATTAGACGAGACCTCTCCAACTAAACGTTTAGGTTCAGTGTGCCTCTAACCGTTCGGTGATCGCTGCCAGTTTTCACCCTTGCGATCACTGAGACATCACTAAACAGTTGGCTTCTGGTCGTCATAATGAAGTCAATCTCATTTTTTGTCGAACCGTTGGGGCTCGATCAGGTCCACTTCCTGTGGGGTCGCTTCTGGAAGAAAGAGTTCATCATAAAGAGTCCCTCTTTCTTCATAAAGTCGGCCAGCTGCTGGCCCCTTCGGTTCCGTTGCCCTACTCCAAATTTCCCTAACTTCAGCTCACCGTTTTCTCTTGTGCCTAGTTTTGCGTTGAAGTCTCCCATGAACACCGTGTAGTGGTTTTGGAGGAATGCATGGCTTTGGAAATATCCTCATACATTTCCTCCACCTCCTCATTGGGATGTGCTGAGGTTGGTGCGTAAACATGTATGACCTTCAGCGAATACCGTTTGATGATTCTGAGTATCAGGCACGTGACCCTCGTCGACACACTCCCAATCTTTACAACGTTGTTGACGAGAGACTTGTGGATGATAAATCTACACCTCCTTGGAACAGATCCCGGTGATAGAACGAGTTGCCGGATTCGAGAATCACCGTGTCCTCCCCCTCTCTTCGGACCTCGGATAATCCTATAATATTCCAGCGCAACTTGTCTATCTCTTCTTCCAGCTCCAGGATCTTCTCGTCAGTCCTCAGGGTGCGTGCGTTAAATGTTGCCAGGTCGAGTCGTCGTAGGTGGCAACCGAACCTCCACCGGAGATTCTTAGCACCCCTTGCCCCGCCGTTACCATGGTCGCCACCGTAGAAAGTGTTGGGGGGTGCGCGGGGGTGGAATATACGAGATGGATAGAACTAATATAGAATACCTCGTTTCCAGTAAAAACGTACTCCGATTCTCTACACTTATACGGAACACAGCAGCAATAAGCTGCTATTTTACGCTGGTATGCTGTGAGACCTATCCGTGCTACAAGTATATAGCTGCAGCGCAGCGTGGCTCTACCACATATAAATATCAATACGACGAATTTTAATAATGTATTGGTCTTTACTATTAGATCCTTATGAATAATGTATTACCAAAAACATAAAAATGCAGCTTATAGCGGCAGAACAAAATTGGATTTAGGTATAAATATCTTTTTTCAATGGATAAAATCTTAATTCTGATTTTCGTTGAAATTTCATATTCGCTTATAAAGATTCACAAATAAGTCTTCAGTTTCATCGAAAACGCAATTACAGTATTGTGCTTGTAATATAGCAGGCTGTATCCCATTTCTCCTACTTACTTCATTCCGACCGATTTCAATTTTTCTATTAGTATAATTTTGCCATGTAAACAGACCTTCAGTTCATCTGACAGTAAGCTTACTGTGTAGTTTACGTCTATTCTTGGTTAAGAATCAATATGCAAAAATGTTGTCACTAATGATGTTTAAGACGGAATACTTTCACACCAGTCTAAAGTTTCTTCCGTTCTCGTCACTAACCATACGGAACACAGTAGCATAATTAATGACAATTTTTAAGCTAATCTTCCAAGTCTTCTTTTCTTCCGATCTTACGAGTGTGTTTGCGGAGGAAAGAGTAAGGTACACCGTTTCATTAAAAACATTATTACAGGAGGAATATTTGCCATAACTGCCACGCGCGGCAGATTAATTGGCAACCGCACTTTTTTATTTAAAAAATTTATTCAAAATGGTTTATAACGTTATAACGTACGTATAACGTATTATAAAAATTAATGGTGAATGCAGAATGAATTTTTAATGAACAAAGTAATTAAAATGAAAGATGATTTTATGCATTGTAGAGCCGTGCTCCTGTTATATTAGTAGTATAGTTGTAGCACGAATGGGTCGGCTCGACCGGGGAAGGACCTCGCTCTCACAGAATACTCACGTCAAATAGTAGCTTAATGCTGCTGTGTTCGTTTGGTGAGTGTAGAGAACCGGAGACCCTTTTTACTGGAAGCGAGGCATTCCCTCTTAGTGCTTACGGGTGAGAACGCATCTGCATTCAGATTCGTAATCGAGGATACATGTAGGTGTCTATGGGCCGCAGCAATCACTTACCATCAGGTGGATCGTGTGCTCGTTTGTCACCCTACTACTATAAAAAAGATACACTGAAAAGACTATTACACGACGCTATTGACCTAATTGTAAAACAGTTAGTAGGTTTATGGATGAACGAGGGCAATACATAATTAATGTCTAACTTAACGTATTACTTATGTAAACAGTTGTCAAAAAGTTGTCAGTTGTGAAAAACTACATTTGAAAGAAAAAATTGTTACTTTATCTCTGATAACTCATAGCTTCGCCCAATGGTTTAATCCAAGATTCTCAGTGCTTACTTACTTACACTATAATATTGTGCTACGATAAATCACTCGGATTAATTTCAGCCGCCAAATTTTGCTACCGTACACTGCGGAACAACCCTAATTTGTATCCATATAATCTTAATTTTTGGCAGTACAACACTGTGAGTTTTTCGCAAAAAGTAGAAAATGGCGTTCTGCACTTTATGGCTAGCAAACAAGTGTGTTGAGAGGTGATGCTAGTCATTTAATATCAGACGTGCGTTTACCTCATTTTCTTTAAAAAACTTACAGGATCCACTTAAGTTTTCTATCCAAATGACAACTTTGTTTTGGTTAACCCAGATTAAGAAAACGACAACATTCTATGTTCGCGACGTATATTTTTTATGTACGTTCACCAATTTCTCTGAAACAGCTGAACCAAAGGGAACAGAAGGAAAGAAACCAGATGGGCAGCTGCGTCTTACAAATGATGAGTCAAAATAAAAATCTGCGGTTTCTAAGCCGCTTACTAAGCGTGGCAAGTGTGGCAACTTTGGCAAATAAGCCCCCTATGAGGTAATCTATGGGGTAGGCCTATTTTTAACTGTGGATTTTAATAGGCTGTTACGGTAAAGGTAACTATTTGGTCGACATTCTAGTTGTTTTGGTCTTGTGATATTCCTTAACTCACTCAAAAGTTAAAAATATGAAATGTACCAACAAACCGATTACAAAACAAAAAATAAAATAGTTATAATAGATAGATATTATAATAGATAGATAAGACATTTTGCTAGCATCATAAACGGTGTGAAGTAAAAGTCTAAAGTCATAACTATATTTATTTCAACAAAAGATTCAATCAATAGGTATGAAATGGCACAGATGTAAATTAATCAGCTCACCTAATCAATTCGCTAATTTATTAGAGAGTAAAAAAATAATCGAATTCAGATTTTTATTTAAGAAAATAAATACATAAAACCTTGATTTTTTTCGATTTGTGGATTTTATTTCATACATTTCAGTGTCATTATACCTTAAATTTATATTCAAAAGTAACTTATCTGCTTCTGTGTGCTTCCTTATAAACATAAGTGCAGAAATACTAATTTAAAGTCATTAAGGATGCAAATACGCAAAGCTTGTCTGCGTTGAGCTACAAATATTGCCGAAAAAAATATGTAAATTGACCTACGGGTAACGAAGGAGATAGATTTCAAAGAATCGTTTTCTCGCGTCATGGGAGCTCCACTCGCTTCTCTCGCTCGGCTCCAATCACATAACAGATTCAAAAGTTGAGGCTTAAATTTCTTCATACACTAATTATTAGCACTGACTTCATAAACTATCACGTGATTATTTTTTTTTGTTTTAAATTGGCTAGTACATTTAAGTAAGTTTTATTAAATTCCTCTTGATTTTATGAAATATAACTCTCATAAATTTATATTATATTTAGAACACTACACACTTCCAATACGTAATTAGACAGCTACAAGGCAGCTGTCAAATTACCGGTGGGTTCATATTATATATGCTGTGCGAATTTCTATTCTGATATTGATTTATTTAATAATATTTGACATCTCTTTCTGTGGCTTCTGAACTTAACGAGACAGACAAAAGACAGACAGAATTTTATAGTGTTAAGATAAATTATGTATATTTTTGCAGCTCTTTTATTCTGAGCTTATTTCAAAGATTAGGTTTATACGCGTTGTATAATATTCTATCTGCATAACTTATTATTATTCATTAATTCATTACAGATTTTGGAGTTGCAGTGCCTTGTACAACAAACGTGACAGCTATCAAAATGTATTTCTTAGATTTGGTTACTAGATTTAGTCCAGGAGGAATCAGCGCGTAAGTACCGAAAACTGTTCTACCTCAATATTTGTATACGATTCTCTTCAGATTGATGATGATATAAATGCATGTTGCGATAGAGAAACTCGGTGACATATTATTTAAACTGATTTGTTTTCAATTGCTAGGAATTGTGATTTATAAAATTTTAAAATAATTGAAATGACTCAAAAGTATCGGAACTTGGATTTTTTAAACATTCAAAAATTCGTAGCTCTGAAAATATTAACTTTATCGTAAAAAGTCAGAATACCTTTTTATCTGTATTTTTCCAAATACTATTAAAATATCTTTTATTTTGTATTTTTATTTGATTCAAAAGTATCCGAATTTCAAACATTTAAAAATTCATAACTCCAAAAATATTAATCTTATCGTAAAAAGTCTAATGAAATTATTTATTTTCATTTCATTAAAGAGCATAAAAATATTTTTCATATTTTATTTTTTTCCTTTACGTATTTAAAATGGGTCAAAAGTATCCAAGTTAGGGATTTCCAAACGTTTAAAAACTTATTATTCCAAAAATATTAACTTAACGTAAAAAGCCATAAAACCTTTTTTATTTCCTTAGTGCTCTTTTCACCTTGAATTTTCAGAATTTCGTAATTCGGCTGCATATATTTTTACAAGTATATGTTGACATATCTTCTTGGCTTTAATCGATTTTAACAACTTTTTTTGTAATTAAATTGTTTAAAAATCTGTGATGACCCATAGTTTGTTTCGTAGCATAGTTCGTCACGCGCACAACAAAGAAATAAGTCATCTTTTCATCCGATTACAAATTGTGGGTATTTTTAAGGCAAGAGTTAATAAGTAGTTGTTAAGTCAGTACACTACCCTAACTTTGGCTGCGTCGAAACTTACCAACGTGGAATATTAATCAGGCAGTCAATATAATATTTATTGTACACCAATATATATTAGAACAAGACAAAATTAAATATATACATAAAGTACAACAGGTGTTCCCATCGCTATGGAATCGCATAAAGTCAGATCAGCCGAATGCTTGTGTCATTTAGGATCAAATCCAATCTAAAAGAGAAGTTATAGTAGAACGTGTGAATTTCTCACTGCATACAGTCTCTGATTGGGCGATGTTAATCTTGTGAGATTCAACGCCTCCGAACACAAGCTAACTTTCCACCGCTAAAAGGAGCCCACTCACCCCGGCTTCTACAAAGCTTTGCAATACTTTGATTTTATAGAAAAAGATTGACAAATGAGCACGCATTTCTCCTAATGGTAAGTGGATGCTAGTCTATAGACATTTATCCTCCATTAATAATCATAATGCCGAATCGTTGTCAGCCCTAAGGACTGAGGTGGAAAACCTTGTTTACAGTAAAAATGGTTTCCGGTTCTCTGCAGTCACCATACGAAAAACAGTAGCATTAAGCTGTTAGTTTACTGGTATTGTGTGAGAGCGTGATCCTACCCCGGTTGAGCCGATCCATTCATGCTACAATCATAATATAGCTGCAGCGTGGTTCTACTACACTAACCATCTTCAGATATTTAAATATATAATACAATGAAAAATAAGAAGGTTTGATCACGTAGAAAGAATGAATGAGGAAAGAGTGGGAAAGAAAATATATGCTGCAGATTGGAGTGGCAGAGGCAGCAAGGGACATCCTTACCGGATATCAATAAAATTGACAATATATTGAAGACGGGCCAAACTGAGAGTATCAATAACCGACAAGTATGTATGCCTAAACAAATGGAATGAGAAAAAGCAACACAGGTGTAACAAGACCATGCCGAATGTTAGTTCGTACCCTCGGCCTTCCCCTATTTGTACGTGAAAGTTCACATATGTATTTATTATGATTGCAGTAAATTAAATATTTTAAATGATTGTAATATATTGAAAGAAATTAATGAAATAAACATAAAAGAAAATTTTTAGTCGTAGAGTTACTCTGCAGCTATATTAGCTACTAGCTGTAATAGCAAATGGGTTAGGACCACGATCTCTCTGGATACCAGTGTCAAACAGCAGAACAAATCTGATGAGTTTCATATGCTGAGTGTAAAGAACCGTAAACCCTTTTTGCTGGTAACAAAGCACTCCAACTTAGTCCACAGGGGTGACAATGAATTTGTATTTTAATTCTTAATCGATAATAGATGTTGATGTTTTTATGCCAGAGTATCCACTTACAATCAGGTGAATTATGTGCTTGTTTGACATTCTTATTCTATAAAAAACATATCCACTGAACGAAGAGAAGGTAACGAAGTAAACTACACAGCATCATATGTATTTTTTAAATCCTTATTTGAAATCCATACTTAAGTTTATTGTAAAATATTTTATTTTTGGTAGTCAAGTCACGGAGATTGAAGAAGTGCAGTCAAATGTTCACTCCTATGCTACACTCTCAAACGAAATTGGGGTGGAATGCAGGATATGTTCCTTTTTGTAGAGTCATTTACTTTCAGTCGATTTAGTTTCTTTGTAAACAGTTTGAATGGAATGAATGTAAAATACATGGCTAGATTGATTTTAATGAGAAAAATTATATTTAATATTCTACTAAGAAAATACCTTGTGTGAAAATCCACCACCCCATTTTGTCCTGTAGGTGTCATACGAGGTGACTATGGGGAATGTCAGAATTCTTCCGTCCGATAGATGGCGATAGATCCATCTCGTTTATTTCAGACGTAAACTATTCAGTGAGGTGAGAGACAGCAACGTCAATGCTAGCGTCAATCCGTCCGCCAAGCGTGACAATTTTTATTAAGCGAAATTCTCCCAATTTGACTTAATGATAGAAAATATACTGACGTTTACTAGATGCCGTTAGTTGGAAACGAGGTGAAGATATTTGTTACTCAAATGGTCACATAGTGCATTTCAATTTTAAAAAAAATCAGTTACAAGTTTATGTACATGCACAAAATAATGCCTCAGTGCTGTATTCTGAAACTTTTTACACATTTTTAACTTTTTCCTTAATTCTTCTACTTTCAGAAAAAGCTGTAGTTTGATTTATCCGTTTCTAATTTAATTAAAATAAACTAATGGTAATATTTTAGAAAAAATATATCTCTACGCTTTTCTAACAAATTTAATATTTCCGCCATGAAACCTGTCAAATATTCATACCAAAGTGGAGCCGCACCGATGACAGAAAAAGTCGTGGAACCCCTTATTGCTATCGCAACGTGAGAATCTCATGTACATCAGTGAACTCTTGCGGGCTGATGATAAAGGTGAAGAACTGAAATAAGTATGTAGTTAATGGGATGCAGCATTACTGGTGCTCCCCAATAATCACAGAAGATTCATCAAGCCAACAGCCCATCAGTGTGAGTGGGAAAATATTTCACGCAATGCGAGTCATTCTACAAAAAGACTATGTCCAGCAGAGAACTTAAAATGTAATGTAATAATGTATTACTAAATATTATATGGATTTGCATCCATCCGGTACCTGTATATATATTTAATCATCATCATCATAACTGCAACCTATCGAAGTCTTCTCTTGATCATAGGTCTCCTTAATAGATAGGCCCCATAGGATCGCGTAGTGAATATTTTCTTTGCCATAGGGGCATATGGTGGAGGATATGTGCCATAGTTGCTTTGGCAACTGCAGTTTTTTTTTATTTTGGGTACATTTAGAAAGATACCGCTGCCTCCTATCTCCTAACGCTTCGAACCACAGTCACAGGATTATGTCGACTAGCGAATTCTCTTATGCCGCCAGTATATGGTACATATTTAATGTATAATGCACTCATATTACTTAGATTATAAACGGGCTACACTTGACATAACAAATGTGTCTATTAAGGATAACGAAGTCACTTCTAAATGGTACTTATAGTAATTAACACAAATGGTGACGGTTTAGAGTATATGTCAGCGATCTTGCATGCTCCCTAACCTAGAAACATTACAGTTATTTGAAATATATACTTAAATTATTTTACACCGTAATGATTTACAGCATCCATAAATTTCTGTAGAGAGCCTAAGAGCCTTAAACCATTTTTACTTATACGTGATGGAGTTATACTGTAGTTATATTACGTTTTTACCACGGATATATCATCTTATTCCATAAAAAAATTAAAGCTGAAGGTAGTCTTGCTCGACTTGCTACGAAATCAGAATGTCCAAACATCACAGTCCCCTGAGCCCATGGATTAAGCACGGAAAACTTTGGGATTTTAAAATAAAAAAATAAACGCGAAAAAAAGTATAACCCAACTTTGAAAACAAAAATAATAAAATAATTTGCACATAAGGGTTTCTGAAGTCGGTGTTAAGAAGAGTATTACAAAAAAAGTAAAATTAAGAGTTTTCCTCGTTGAATTTATTTATTTTCCGTTCGTTGCTTGAAATAAAAATTACTTGATAAAAATAGTTCATTTTCTTTACTACAATAAACTCAAGGCAAATTTTAAATAACTTATTTATTTATTTAGTAATAATCATTCTCCCGAAGCATGTTTAGGCCAAAACTCTGAGAGACATGATTTGGGAGCTCTAATTTGTAGATTCGACGTTTAATAAAATATTTTTATCTAACAAATATCCTATTCTTTGATAATGATAACAAAATTTATGGTGTATAATAAAGGAGATTTCAGAGGATTTCGAGGTAGAAAGAGCTCAAATGGCCATCTTAAATGGCAGTGTAGGTCTCCCGTTCTGCTTTCCTACAGTGGACCTGTACAGAAATTGAGAAATCAGTCTGTACTTCTTCAAGACAGCGTTGTCGCCTTTCTTGAAGAGCAAGACCAACGCACTTCTACTCCAGGTCTTTGGAGTATGCCACCATGGAGGACGGAATCGAATAGCTGCTGAAGGATTTTTAGTACCGGTGGTCCACCCGTTCTCAGAAGCTCCACTGTAATTCCATCCTCAACTGAGGCCTTGCCGTTTTAAAGATGCTGGAGAGGCATTCTACTTTCGCTTAGACTGACGTCTGGGATATCATCGGAATAGTATCGGATACGACTTGCTCTTGGATGGTTATTCACACTTGCGTGTGGCTGTAACGACGATGTTTACAGCTGCCCATAGAACCACTCAATCTCACTCAAAATCTCAGGTGTCCCGGAAACGATGCTGCCACACGCAGTCTTCAGCCTTGACAGTTGGCTCTTTCTGGCAGATAGATCTTTGGCTTAAACTTTGGAGCCTTGGTTCCGCTCGATCGCTTCTTCAATACGAGCAGTATTAAAGTTGCGTAAGTCCCGCCGCATGCATTTGGAGATCTGTTTGTTCAGTTGCCTGTATGCTGTCTAATCTGCTGAAAACTGCAGCTTCATCTCCCGTATAACAGCCATGAGATTAAGAGTGTGATCGAAGTTGTAAGCTTTGGAAACTAAGGTGAAATTCTCACAGCCTGTGGTTATGCTGGTACTCTCTTATTAACGTAGGGCAGGCAAACATGGCAACACACACACACACACACCGCACACACACGCACGCACGCACGCCCGCACTTACGCATAATTTCATAAGCAATTTCATTCATTCTATTTGTATTTCCATAGTACAAAGATTATGTTTATCCGAGGGTTGTAATACAGGTTTGTAACTAGATTGGACCAGTTCCCGGACAACATTTTTTTATTACTTTAACTTTGAACAATAAAATGATAGGAAATAAAAGAATAATAATTTAGTATCTGAAATTATAAGTAAAGTAACTTTTAGTTAACTGATCCACTTCCATCAAGACAATGGTTCCGTTGCCGTAATTAAAAGGCGATTATTGAAGGTAGTAATTAATATAGGATAGGAAATACGAGTTCCTTGTACTTGCAATTAGATGTACATTAGTACAATTAGCGAGTGGCTATAAATAGTAAAACTGTTGCAAGTTTTGGTCCTGAGACCGTAATAATTCTGCTAGGATTAAATTATTGAAAAATAGAACTCGGTGTATACTAATCACGGATCCTAAGAGCAAAAATATATACACAAAAGTTCTTTGCAATATTAATAGATGTTCATAGAACAACATGGGTCATTTTTTGCGAGAGGAAATTGGCACAAAAACAATCATCTGTCACTACTAAACTCACACTTAAGCATTGAAACAATATATTAATAATTTTGAACACATATATGTATACTACAACACTATCGCTCAGTGACAGCGATAACAGACAGACTCCGATCAGTCGCTCGACCGATCCGTAAATTGTAAAAGGGCAAGCGGCCTGTGTTCGTAAACAAATGCAAAATAACACGACGCTTATTATTGTAATTGTTTAGTTCAAAAAGAACAAAATGGCGATAATATGAATTAAAATTACTTTATACGAAAGGTTACGCTATCTTTTTGTAATTTGTCATGGCAGATCTTTTTTTTTTGCAGCAAAAAATAATTAAAGTATCATCATAAACTCTACCATACCAGTAAACTCAATTATTAATAATGCCCTTGTTTATCTCGTGGGTTGGGGACTCGATGAGTTTTAATAGAGGCATTTTATTACCTAAGTCAGACACCAGCTCCTCACATATTCTCCTCAACATGGCGGATCCAGGATTTGGGTTTGGGAGGAGCATAACCCCGCTGAAGTATCGAAAAACACTAAAACACTGTAAAGCACACAATATTTTTTATTTTTTTATACAAGCAAATGGGCATGCGGATAAACTGATGGTAAATGTCGACCACCGCCCATGAACAACTGCAACACCAGGGGAATTGCAAGTGCGTTGCCGATCTTTTAAAAAGGAGTTAACACGTTTTTTGAATGTCTCTAAGTCATTTCGGTTTAAATAAATCACCGTTGGTAAACGATGCTACAAAAAAGTCGTGCGAGGAAAAAAAAGTCTCGTTAATCTCGCAGTGGTGCACCGACAAGCATCCAGATGGTTTAAATGGTATCGTGAGATGAGGCTGGTGGAATTAATCCGAATAAAACTTTAAGCAGTCCCGATATCAAATGCAATAGAATAATTGGGGTCCTCGACCATTCGAGACGAGACTCTCTTCACTGGATGCATTCAAGTGCAAAAAGCTAGCATTGGGTTGTTTCAACCCGGAGATGGGAACAGTATTATATGTGAGGCTGAACCTGCGTCTTGTGAAGTTGCAAGCGTTGTGCCGTCATGAAATACTGTCCCACTCTGCTGAGCACGCCAAACTTTTTAGAAGCGGATTTACTCTTCCCTTCCAAGCGCGCTTACTGCGAAAAAGACAAAGGGATTCTTTTTAGCAGTAAGCGCGCAAATCTGTATTTGAGGGTTAAAGTGGACTTGATTCAGTCGTCGCTAATCCTAGACTTTGTTTAACAAAGGCTCGACTTTTCCGGTACTCGAGGACGTGTATTCAAGAAACATTGACATGGCAGTATAAAAAGCATCCCTTCCAGTGACTTCGTTTGCAACTTTTGTGCTAATTCTTCCATGACTTCGACAAGTTGTAGGCTGCCAGATGTATCTTGGTAAATATACATGGAAGCCAAGCCGTTTAACCTTTCATTTATTGCAAAGACGAGATGCATCGACTAAAACTCCATGAGGTTTCACCTTCGCCACCTATTGGCAGGGCCACTGGAATGCTTTCGCACACATCCGCGGGCCGAACAGCACCGACTATAGTCCACTCTTGAATTTTTATTCTTCGTTCGTGGGCCTATCAACACTACTCTTCTTCTGCGCCTCCAAATCGGGGCTTCGGTAGTAGAGACCCACTCACTGCAGTTTACCAATAAACATCTGAAGTGGGCTCGCCAAACCCACTGGGTCTGTCTTACGTAAGTACGTATTTATTAGCTTAAGCGAAGAGAAAATGCGCTCCACACTACAAGTAAATACGGGCAAGGTTAGCAACAATTTGTAAAATAATTTTTGAATTTGGAAGAAACAATTCTAATTCAAGTATTGGGTATACTAGTTACTGGCACTGTTTCCGAATTTGTAACAACGGCAAAAAAAAAAACGATACAGTTTTAACACGAAATATCATACAATAACCCCAAAACGACAACTTATCAACAATTAAACTTACACATCGGAATTAATTTACCGGTTTATGTACAACTTACCAATAGCTTATAAAGGGATTAAAATAACATTCATTAATCAATAGTTTTCCGTTTATTATAGAACCAAGTTCGCAATAGTGAAATAATCACCTATATCCCAATGAAAGTTACGTACCTACTTGACTAAAATGTATAAAACAGCTGTTTTATTTTCGCGAATGTGATGTTGGTCATTACCGCGGACGGAGGTCACCGCGAAAAAAAATCTTGTTTAATAAAATAACCATAACTATGTACAATACGCATACCACATCAACTTTGAGTCAACAGTGACAACTCGCTATAAATTGTTTTCAGGTAAAATTTGTTCATTTTAGCTTGATTCGGTCTCTTCTTTCTTTCTTTTCAGTAAAAAAACGAATGAAAGTACCTTTATTTATGTTTTGATGGCATGTTTTCAAAATTCGACAAAATTATAAACGCAAACCGCAGATACTCGTATATCGAAATTAGGATAATATATTATATGTTTTGTGATTTCTCAAGGGTGGACCCAGATGCTCTGGAGGTGAGCTTGGAGCCCATTAGCCCCTTCTTGATCCGCTACTACTACCGCACGGCTGCGTGATATCATCAAACGGTATTTCTTCAGCATATCAATGATATATTGCAAACTAGTAACATTTATTGCTATGCGAATGACGGCACTCGTGATGCTCTATATACCAGCCGTGCAAATGTTTCTCGGGAAAAGGTCGCCGAGTAACGAAAAATACTTGTGTCTGAAGTCGAGTCTATGCTGAACAATATCTGGTCCAGTTTAATCCTTAGAAGACACAAGTTTGCGCATTTAACGCAAAAAAGAACCCTTTTGTCGTATCTCCTCAGTTTAAGGCACTACTCTTGTTGCCTCAGCAGGTATCGGAATCCTCGACTTAGACATAAATCGAGTGACGAGGTCACTTGGAAGAAAAGGTTAAATTGGCCTCTAAAAAGCTTGGCGTGCTCAGCAGAGCGGGACGATATTTCATGCCGGTACACCGCCTGCAACTATACAAGGCGCAGGTTCGACCATGGAATACTGTTCCCATTTCTGGGCTGAGGCTTCACGGTGCCAGTTTCTGCCACTTGACCACATCCAGCACAGAGCGGATCGGCTAGATTCACTGGCGCTGCGAGGAGATGTTGCATTCCTTTGCATTTTCTTTCGCACGCTCCTACCACCCTGAGTACTCTGAGGAATTTCTCGGACTGATCACAGCCGCAAAATTTCATGAACGCACCACCTGGATGCTTGGCGGTCCACTACTATACGTTTCGCTTACAACCTCTCTGTGGAATAGTTTACCTCCGACGATTTTTCCGTACCGAAACGACTTGGGGACCTTCAGTAAAAGAGCTTACTCCTTTCTAAAAGTCAGGCAACCTACTTTCAACTACCCTGGTGTTGTAGTTGTTCATGGACAACGGTAGATACCATCAGGGGAGTCGTATGCTCGTTTGCCCTTTCTTCTATAAAAATATCTTTTTATATTCTTTGACGAAATACGAATAACAATGGTCCTATGACTTTTCCACGATAAAGTTAATATTTACATATAACTAATAAAAGTGATGATTCTCAATTCTGAATGCCTTTGTAGACACACTGCATTAGAAAAAATACCCTTTATAACTATGAGATATTGTGTGAAACTAACGCAGGAGTGACACTGAATTGAACTTCTACTCACAAAAAACATATTAGTGCTCTTTAGTATCATCAATTTTTATGTTGTGCGAGGGGTAATCATCGGCAAACTTGCGCGCGGCTTATATGCGTGTGTTACTTATCATCACTACTTATCGTTGAATTTGGCCATTAGAAAATCATAAACATCATCATGGTATCACATGATCACTCTCGTTAGATATTTCCATTTCAATTGCAATAGATTCGATCGGTGAGGGAGAATATCCTCACAAATTTAAGCTTAAACTTTTATCAATTCAATAATTATTTTAAAGGGCCGCAATACCTGATTAGCTAGGGTTAAAGCTAGTGTGTCACATAACTTAAATCATGTTTGTCGTAGCCAATCATCCATGCATCCAACCATAAGAGCATACAAAAATCCACTTGATGAACACACAGCCTCTCTCACCAATTTCCTCACAGTTGTTTAGTAATTCACACGGAATAATGGCATGCCTTTTTCCTGTTTTTTGCACGTTTGTGCTATGTCATGTCAACGATACGCCTATGTGGGAGGAATTGAGTTATATAAGTATTAATAGTGGTAGTAAAAGATACTAGATACTTTATATTACTTATACGACGTTGTGTGTTTATTTCGAAATCATTTTATAGTTCGAGGCTCACTTTCTTATTGCGTAAGAGCCACGCTGCAGCTAGGTTATGGTTGTAGCACGAATGGGTCAGCTGAACAGGGTAGGACCAAGCTCCCACAGAACACCAGCGTAAAATGGCAGCTTAATGCTGCTGAGTTTCGTACGGTGAGTGTAGAGAACCTGACACTTTTTTACTAAAACCGAGACGTTCCATATTAGATCATTAGCATTGCATCAGGGGTGATGACGCATCTGCATTTTGATTCTTAATCGAAGAGAAATTTTGATGTCTATGGGTGACTATATCCATCCGCTTACCATCAGGTGGACTGTGTGCTCGTTTGTTATCTATGTTCTATATAAAATATAAATACACTTTATATAGAATATATAAGCTTTTAGAATCGTGCCACCGGGAATAAAATCTAATATACCTACCTCGAAAATGTTACGTAATTTCCTTCTGATGTGAGAGTACACTAGATATACCTGATACCCGCCCCTTTCATGTCACTTCTCTAGATTGTGCTCGCAGATCTTATGCTATTACAATTTGATCATGACATGTTTTACTCAGGTAAATCTGATATGAATATTTAAACTCCAAATATAATGAACACCAACTTGAGTAATGTAACAACAGAGTCAAATGATAAAATTTTGCTACACATAAATCGTGTGTAGTAGCGTTGAAAGAATATCCACCACTCCATAATTATCATCCCTTGAAAGTGAAACAAATAGGGAGATGATTCCTAATTACGACTAAAAATAAAAAAAATGCGGTTGTCAACTGGGGGGTCGTCGTGAATAATTAATTAAAGCATTTTTGTGTGTTTTTAATCAATTATATTTCGTTGTACATCTATAAATAAGTTTTACTTCGATTATTGTTCCGTGCGGGATTTGAGCCCGCAGCCCTCATCGCCTCAGCTGATCAGCTCATAGCTCAGCCGCTGCCCCGCGGGGTCTTCTAAAAGATATAATTTAGCTAAAGCGTGACTCAACCATGTGGATATAATCTAATCATACAAAATCGTCTTGTTATATAAGAATTATACATTAATTGAAATGTTAATATCTGTTTACAAATTATTCATTAAAATAATAAAGACCCTAATGTTTTAAACTCAGTCATAATATTTCGAGCAAAATGTATGAATACTTTAATTTAGTCCTTTGACTAAAAAGCATTAGAACAGCTCGTATCTCAAAGTCGTTTTATCACAAAGCGATAAGGATGAACTCGTCTGAAATATATTTCATACTCTGTGTCCTAAAGACACTTTGTGTTTGTGTTTCATTTAATACGTGAAATGTTCATTTATTAATCAACACAAGTTACACACATTACATAGTATATTCAATCAAAGAAATAAAATACGTATAATTCTTATATCCTTATTTTCTGAAAAGCGTTTAATGAGGGTCTAGTTTTGTTGCGATTTCTAACTGCAGTTTAATTTTGTATAGTGGTTAAACATTACTGCGTGCCCGAGTATTTGAATCCTGCACGAAGTGAATGTTTAGATTTACGAATTACGAATAATGCCATTTTTTTACGTAAACTGACCTCACGATACATGAGAAATCCTTTTTTTTTTTTTTGTTACATGACTCGCACCGACTAAAACCCCATGGTGTTCCACCTTTGTCGCATATTGGCAGGGCTACGGGAACGCTTTCGCACACATCCGCGGCCCTACTAGCGCCTGCCGCCCCATGGCAGCACCTCCTCGGGAGAGGAAAATTCCTCCCCGTTCTCCTTCTAGGTAAGGCGCACCAGAACACATGGCGCGCCTTCCTCCACGGCCTCCAATTACGTCTGTGCAACAGACGCCCCCGCGTCCCATGCACAAAGGCCATGGGGCCAGGAAAAACGAGCACTTAGAAGTACTAGCCTTCCCGACCCCAGCGGCGGATCTGGTCTATGGCTCCGCCGCCAACCAAGATTCGGCTGCGGAGGGTAGGTAGAGCGGGGCCTCGCAATACCGATATTCCTCTCCCCCGCAGCCCCACTACCACCGCATCAACGGTGCGGCCCCGTTTGAGTCGCGGAGGATAGGGCGAGTGGCGCATCGTCATACCAACACTCCTCTTCCTCCGCGACTCCACCTCGGCTGCAGCGGTAGCTGGGGAGGACACACCTCTCACCGCAGTCCACCAAAACACATCCAAAGTGGGCTTCCCAAGCCCACTCGGAGTGGCCACCTCGGGCCGGCCCTCCGCCTCGGACCAGCCATATGGGTTCCTCTTTGTTTCGCCGTGGATGACCAAGCCACGGCTTCTAAGCCCCCCCCCCGCCACGACAAGGCGGGAACCCGTTCGGGGGGAAAGGAGAAATCCTACGGTGAAAGTAATGTTTTTATGAAAAATGTATAGCATTCATATTGTCTATATCGCGTAACGCAGTGCAAGGTGTTGCTCAGTAAACTTACAATTTTTATAGCCTTTATACGTTCCACTGCTAGGCGCAGGTCTATTCCCAATTCGGAGACGATTTTAGGGCAACCAAATGTTCGCCGCGCTGCTTCATAGCATTTTCACAAGTCTGAGAAATAAATAATATATTTCTTAGACATGTAGGTTTCCTCACGATGTTTTCCTTCAACGCCAAGCACGTGGTAAATCAACACATAAAAATTATAACTACCAATTGGTGGTGATCAAACCAGGGTTGCTCGCATACTGTGGAATTTACAGCGAGCGATAGCCCCTGAGCTACGCGACCGTTGCTCAGTAACATTTCAGTAAATGCATCGCCAGCAATATTGCAGATATGATAACTTTCAGCAAGATCTCCAGCTTGATCAAATTTTGATAATCCATTTACAAAATTTTTTATACACTAGCCATTATTATGTCGTAAGAAGCATTGTAGGGAATTGAAACATGATAATATGGGCAGCAGAATTTTTCCGTTAATAAAATAATAGAGGACTATCAAATGTCTTAAGTTTCACACTTATACTCCCATGAAGTCTCACATTTGCTGCATATTGGCAGCGATTGAACGACGGGAATCGTTTTACACACATTCGCGCTATCAGCGCTGGCAGCCCTTTCTCGGGAGAGGACTAATATTTTCCGCTTCTCCTTCTCAGGTATAGTACACCAAAACGCAAGGCTCGCCTTCTTGCGTAGTCTCCAACTTCTTTTGCGCAACTGACCCTACGTGTCCGATGCGCAGAACCATGGGGCGTAGATAAACAAGCACTCTGAAGTACCGACCTTCCTGACCCAATCGGCGGATCTGGTATTTTACGCCAATAATGATTCGGCCGCGGATAGTAACGCACTTTTCTACCCGTTGGTCCCATCACCACCGCAGTAACGGAGCGGCCCTGCCGGGGTTGCGAAAGATGGGTCATGTGGCGCATCACCATACAAACACTTCATCCCCAGCGACACAATACCATATTGTTGTACGAAACACTTGGTGTTAGAGTCGTTCATGAACTTTTACAATAATAACATTTGTTCCTTATAAAAAAAAATATAAACTTTTCTATTCAATATAGATTATAAATAGTATTTATAAGTCATGTATATGTTTAATTTACCATTGGCTCAGAAATATCTGTGTTCTGGGAAGAACGAGCAAGAACACAGCGGGACATTTTTTCAAATACAAAAATTTACAGCTTACGACATAAAAGAAATTACAAATAGCTTGGTATCATTATCATCATTCAGCATCATTATAGCCCTTCACAGGTCCACTGCTGAATACAAGCCTTCCCGAAGGAACGCCACAAAGCACGATCCTAAGCCACCTGCATCCATTGACTTCCTGCATATTTTACCAGGCGTCACTCAAGCTAATGGGGGGAGCTCCACACTTTGCCTGCCGGTACGAGGCTGCCACTTGAGAACCTTTATTCCCCATCATAACGCGAAGCTTCAATGGGGCTCCCCATATATCTGAATTAGTGGGCAAACTTAGTTCTGCAGCATATGCTGTAAGAAATATCAGAAGTCTAACCAATGTTTAGACAGCTAGATTAATTTATTTTAGTTACTTTCATAGCGTAATATCTTATGTAATGCGACTGCCATTGAAGTCATATTTGTTTTGCAGAAGAGAGCCGGACGGGCGACTTATAACTTTAATTGTAAAGAGCCCTTTTTACGTTACAGATTCATGCTGCAGTTATATTAGTAGTATAGTGGTAGCGCGAATGGGTCGGCTCGACTCTCTCAGAATACCAGCGTCAAATAGTAGCGTAATGCTGCTGTATTTCGTATGGTGGGTGTAGAGAACCGGAGATCCTTTTTACTGGAAAGAGGCAATCCATCTTAGTCCTCACGGGTGACGACGCATCTGCATTGTGATTCGTAACCGAGGACAAATGTAGATGTCTATGGGCCACAGCAACCACTTGCCATCAGGTGGACTGTGTACTCATTTGTCACCCTATTCTATATAAATAAAGTAGAGAAAATTTTAAATAAATAAGCATGTCAACTTTGGTATCGCAATATATTTATGGAAATGTAATATATGTACATAAACACATAAATATATTTCATATGAATGAAGATGTACATACTGTAAACACTAGGAATAAACATGAGCTTGTAATACCAATTACTAGACTCCAAGGAATTAGTAATTCATTTATGGAGCAATGTATACGCTTTTACAACAAAATCCCAGAAAATTTAAAATATTAGTCATTGAACAAGTTTATATGTTTTATTAAAGAATACATGTATAAAAAGGGTTATTAAAATATAAATGAATACATAAATGAAAATAACCTCTGGGAACGAGGTGATCGCCACCATGCTGGTCTTATAAAAATTTATTGTAAATTGAAATATGTTTAAAAAAAGTCCCCTTAGGTTTCTTGTATCTTATCTGTTAATAAAAAAATCACTTTCAATAAGCATTATACAAACTTCGATATTGAATGAAAATCATTCATTTCGTTTCATTTTATTCATTTCTTACGCCCTACTTTACAAACACTTCACCACTTTGATATACCGTCATTCAAATCGGCACCGCTGAAGGGAATGCAGCACCGCCCAAATTTCAACGGATTCAAAGGCGTAGTCCACATATGCAAGACGAGGTGGCAGATTGTACAATTTTGGTCTTCTGTTCAATTTGCCGAACGGTATGTACGTGTTCTGTGGTATGGTTAAAGTCTGCGTGCGAGATGATTCGTAACAACTTTCGAAAACATCAGCACGGACACGCGGTTCAGAAGGGAAATCGGTCTGTAGTTCTTCAAGAGAGCGTTGTCGCCTTTCTTGAAGAACAAGAGGATTAGTTCCACAATGGAGGACGGAATTAAAGAGCTTCTGAAGTACTTTAAGTATCGATTTTCCTCCCGCTTTCAGAAGTTCCGCTGTAATTTTGTTCTCACACGGGGACTTGCCGTTTTCAAGGTACTGGAGAGCCATTTTAATCTCGATCCGGACTGCCGGAATATCATCGGAACAGTGTCGGATAAGACTTGCTCTTGGATCGTAACTCACACATGGGTGTGGCTTTAACGATAACATGTACAGTTGCCCATAGAACCTCTCAATCTCACTCAAAATCTCAGGTGCCTGGAAATGATACTGCCACATTCAGTCTTCAACTTCGACAGTTGGCTTTTTCTGGCAGAGAGATTTCTGGTAAAAATTTTGAAGCCATGAGATTATGAGTTGTTCGTAGTGTTTCTATTTTTCCGGGACCGGTCTTACAGAACTTGCTCTGACCGCATGGAGAGTTTCCACGAGCTTGTCATTCATATCGTCCACTTCATTGCAGTTTTCTAGGTACTGAAAAAGGTTTTGTAACTCAAGCTGAAATTTTTCGGGGCTCTGAATGGGGGGCACTAGGTGGACGGAGCATTTACTTCATTAGACGTGACCACTGCAACTTAACGCGTATGTTCAGTGCATCGCAAAACAGCTCGGTATCAATATGTTATTCGGTTAATATCATCCATAAATCTCATGATATGCAAACATTTTATTTATGTATAAACACATCTACACTGTTACTACTATATTTGGAACAGTACTTCAGTTTATAAAATTAAAAAAAATGTGTCAAAGAAATAAAGCTTCAAGCTCAAATAAATCCTCAACTCAACTGACTTTTGAATAATCGAAAAAAGCAATATTCCTTAGTAATATTGTTTTAAAATAATTTTGTACCACAAGTAATGATACTTTGTCTATATTAACACAAACAGCAATAAACAAATGTGTGTTATTGTTTTTCTTAAAAAAAAAACGAAACTCATAATACAAGATTTAAATTAAAATATTTGATTTTGTATTTATTTATTTCTTAATAAATAAGTGCTTACAATGACTAATATAATCAATAAAATCTCCAAATAAATTTGTAACTATATCGGTTCTCTGGCGGAGGTGTTAAGTTTTGAGTAGAGACGCTTAAAGCGGGTTCGATTCCCATACGGAACCAGAGTTTTTATGGCCTATAAATAATTGTCCTAGGATTGATCTAGGTGCAATTTATGAAGGTAAAATTCCTTCACTGACACAAAAGGCACATAATTCTGTTCTGAAAAGAACATATAAAACATAAAAGTATTACGTTTCATCATTCATCATCATTCATAGTAATAAGTTTCATCAAATTATTTAAATGTTTTGGAGGCTAACCGTATTGATTCAGACCAATCTGCTAGAGTCTTGTTTGTCACATCTTTTCAATTTATGCTGGTTAAGGCGACGTAAGTGTACTTTTTTTAGTTCTGGAATCTCTGCAAATCTACTTTAATGCAAGTATTGCGCAAAATAAAATAATTTTATTAAATTGAACACACGTACAAGGGTTGCAGAACATTATTGAATACTGATACCTAATAAGTTTGATAAAAATTTATAACGCTATCACTAAATCGTTATAAATTTTTATTCAATGGTAAGTATGTATCTGGTAGAGATTCTATGAAAAAAAACCTGATATTATGACAAATGAAAAAGCTTATTATTTTCTAAATCATATTGAGGACACATTTCACAAATATTCGTAATTATTTTAAACCCGTGGAGATAAAAACTAAATCGAACAATTAAAGCATTCGCAACCGTCCAGTCTAAATATTTTTGAGGCCATGTGTTGATTTTTTTATTTTACCCCGCTTTAGTTGTTTTATTGAATGAGAGGTGACAAATAAGTTCACCCAGTATTCCAGTACTCCTAACACTAATTAGATGCTGTGATCTATAGACAAATATATTTATCCTTTACTTTATTTATATTAATTATCCATCCTTCTATCATCGACCGAGAGCCGTGGTAGCTCAGATGGTTAACGCTCGCTGTAAATATAACAGAACGCGGATAACCCGGTTTCGATCCCTGCCGGCACCAATGAAATTGTTAATTGCAATTTTAAGTGCTGATTTACCACGTGCTCGGCGGTGAAGGAAAACATCTTGAGGAAATCCGCATGTCTGAAGAATAAGAAAATTTTTTTTAGAAGACATGTGAAGTTCGCCAAGACGCATTGGGGCATCGCGGCGGACACTTCCTTGCCCTAAAACCCTCTCAGAAATGAGAGGAGGCCTTTGCCCAGCTGTGGGACGTATATAGGCTGTAACTTTACTTTACTTTACTATCATTGACCTATGGTTTTATTTATTATATCAGTTCACCTAACGCAAGAAAAGTGATATATTCTCTCGCTCAACTCAAAAAAAAAATTAATGACCATATTTACAGTAATGCCAACTGTCAAAATGACTTCGATAAAGCAGCGCCCTTGGACTATTATTTGATTGACCGATGAAAAGCCATCGTATCACAGAGCCATCTAAACAAACGAAGTTGTAGTTTTTTTATAATAAGAAAGTGACCATGTTAACGAATCACCATAATATTACCCTCACGTACAGATACACTATTAGTTACTCGCACACTTGTTGTGTAACTGACTCATGAGCTGGTATGTGTTACCAAGAATATCGCCGTACATCTCTGCCTTTATTGACGATGGTTTGCTGTACCTTATTAAAATGTAAGCAAATGATTACAGAATTAGAGTAATACTTGTATAGCATTGCAGATACAAATTTATGGATTATTCAATATTTTTCTTCACCTACTATAATTTTACCTTAAATTAAATATTTTAATATTTTATTTAAATAATCAATTTCTGTCAGTTTTTAAACTTTTTTTACGCAGTAAGGTTTTGCTGTAAGTGACTTTGTTCAATGATTGTAAAGTTGAAGATTGATGTAGAATTCTATGGGCCGCAGTATCCACTTACCATCATGTGAACTGTGCGTTTGTTTGTCACCCTTATTTTATAAAAATATTCATTCTAATTCATAAAATGAGACTATATCTTAATATTATGTTCAGAAATTATAAAATAGATGTTTTCTAATTGAACACAAGTCTGATATATAAAATACACAAATTCGATAATTAAAAATGCCTGTAACGATGATGATGATCTAGGTAATAGGAGGTAAAAGTGAAGTGTTATGCGAATGACGATGTTTATGTATGAATTCGTATAAAGACGCTGTAGGTTGCTCAGCGAGCTTTGGAGTGGGCTATGCTTGGGATTTCTGTGCGTGACAAAATAGAAATGAGGATATATTCACAAGAACCAGAGTGACCGGCATAGTCCAATGGATTAGTAAGCTGAAGCGGCAGTGGGTAGGACATATTGCTCGAAGTATCGACAACCGATGGGAAAAAAGATTCTCGAGTGGCAGCCTCGTACCGGTAGGCGAAGTGTAGGGCGATCGCCCACTAGATGGAGTGATGACCTGGTAAGACATGCAAGAAGTCGATGCAGGTGGCTCAGTACTGTGCTTTGTCGCGTTCCTTGGAGGAGGTCTATGTTCAGCAGTGGACTTGTAAAGGGCTTTAATGATGATCATGATAATGATTATATTTATATGAGTATTTGGATCAGCAAGGGACTTCTTAGATCCAAGTTTATCTACCAAGTTGATGATATAATAAAAATAGGCTAAATTAAGAATACTCTTAACCGAAAAGCATGTCTGCCCCTCTGGGTTACAGGCGTGATTGTTTATATAAGTAGGTAGAATACTAAGAAACTAATAAAATTAATGATACGAGACGTATTGTGAAAAGCCGAAAATTAAAAAAGAAAAGCTTAAACCCAATAAAATCCGTGAAAATAATTTATTTCAACTCAAAAACTGCTGAATATTTATTCTTTAAGGCGTTTGCAATAAATAAAAAAAATCTTAACATAATATAGCAATGACTTCAAATTATATTTAAAACAACATAAAATACGTATAAACGTTCCCCATTTAAATTAAGTAAGATCTTGCTGCGGCAAAATCAGATTACAGGAATGCTCTAGCGTTCTGAAGTAAGTTACTAACAATGTTAAAATCAACATTTGCCTTATCAAAGTTAGTAGACCTCTTGCCTAAAGTTTACGCCAGTATTGTTTTACTCGTTTAGTAAAATCTTTGCTGAGCGCAAACTTTCATTTGCTATGCAGCCTTTTTTCTAGTAATGCTTAATTTAAAAGAATTTGAAACATCATTCATTAATTTAAATTGTAATTACAAATATAATTTCACCGTTATTTCTATAATATTAAATTTAAATGTCCTTGTTATAACTTACATTATCTCTTCTTCGCTTGAAACGAGCTCCTTTCTGACTTGCGTCATTCCCCTTCCATAAACTTCTATTCCTAGGCAACTATCTCGTTTCCTAAATATTCACAGCCTGCCGAGTCCTTTTTCAATCTGGTTTTCGTCCATAGCATAGTCAGCGCTCTGATTAAGTGATATTTCACTGGACTAAGGAAACTTTTCCTTGTTTTAACCTTATTAGATTTCGGCAGTGCTTTGAATTCTGTTGATTATGACATACTTTTTAGTATTATTTCGTCCTTTTCACTCCCAGTAATCTCTTGGTTTGATTCGTACTTTAGGGAACACTCGCAGTGTGTTCACCATGAGGGGGATTTCTCCGAGAGGTGTGAACTTCAGAGCGGTGTTTTTTCCCCACTTCTATTCTTTATATTCAATACTCCCACTCTTGTTCTCTCTTCTCATTAAAAGCTCGACGTTGGTGCACTTGCATTTGTAACGTCACTTCAAAGTCAATGATATGGAGAAGGCTATTAATAAGCTGAATGTTGACTTAAGTAGCACAAGCAATTGGGCAAAATACTTTGTTCTACTTGTTAATCGTGATAAATCCCCAGTTATTATGATCGGCAGCTCATATATGCTTGAATTATTAGACCGCTTCAATATTCCTGCTGTAACTTACGATAATACTCTGATTGAATATACAGATACTGCTAAGAACTTATGTGTTATCTGTGATAAATATTTGTTTTGGGTTGCTCATACTGATATGATTAACAGGAAGGTGAATTACTTTTTCAATCTCTCAAGCATCTCTGGATGATTTTACCATCAAAAACTAAGATAAAGCCAAAGAACTTCTGTTTTCTCTTACTGACTGCGCTGATGTTAGTTTTCTGGATGCCTCAGAGGAACTGTTGAATAAATTAGAACGTCTTCAAAATTTATATATACATTTTATTTTCGGTCTTCGTATGTTTGATCATATTTCAGAGTAGAAAACTCAATTTAAATGGCTTCCTTTTCGTAGACTTCCACACTTACGTGTGTTATTATTTCTTAACTATTTGCTCTTTAATCCTCTTGCACCTTCAGGTCAGGTAGCGCTTGTATAGTTGATCAAACTTACCTTTAAGTATCCTTCGATCAATATTATATGAAGTTAACGCCTCCTCCGTGTACAACCCTACCCTCTGCTTTATAGGCATTTAAATTATTTTACCTGATTCTAGTGGACATAATGATAAATATATGTAATGATAAATTCAAAATAACGAGGTGTATATGGTTATCAGTGGGAGCTGATATAGGTTGAGATACCAGTAAAAATCTTATTTTTCCCTCCGAAGGTTAAAATTCGTGTGATTCGGTTCGTCATTTCATGACTACATAGTATACAAATACAGAGGAGGTGTAAAGGGAAGTGGCACGTGGTAGAGCCATGCTGCAGTTATATTAGTAGTATAGTTGTAGCACGAATGGGTCCGCTCGACCGGGGAAGTACCACGCTCTCACAGAATACTTAATAGCTTAGTGCTGCTGTGTTTCGTATGGTGAATGTAGAGAACCGGAGACCCTTTTTACTGGAAATTAAGGAATACCAACTTAGTCCTCATGGGTGACAACGCATCTGCATTTTGATTCGTAATCGAGGATAGATGTGTTTATGTTGTTACAGGGTTTACGGGCCACAGCAACGACTTACCATCTGATGGCCTTTGTGCTCGTTTGTCACCCTATCCTATAAAAATGTTGTGGCGGGTGGTTTAAAATAAGGCAACAACCAGTCATAAAAAAATTATATATTGGTAAAAGAAAAGGTCGTGGGCGTGGTTCCGATAATTTAAAAAAAAATGCCCGTCTGGCTTCACTGGCAGGGTCAGGTACTCCCCTATGTGGCCGCGAGGTGGTCGAGCAGGGCCGGGGGGTTGGACTGTTCACGGGGAGCGCCGTGGGCAGCTGGCTGTGGCGGTGGCGGCGTCGAGGGAAGGCCTAGACCCTCTTAAGAAGGACGACCGCCACGGTTGTAGTCGTAAAATTGCACCCTGGAAACAACGTCGTCCACATTTAGGTCCAGGTAATAAAATGCCGCCGATTATGAACCCCCGGTATATCGCAGGCTAGCAGTAGATGGGAGCACAGAGAGTAGCTGGCGGGTGTTCATAATCAGAACGGAGTTACAAGGCGGAATGGAAGGCAAGCGTCATAGCGGTGAGGCGCAAATTAAAATACACATGAATTAAAATTTCGGCAAGTGTAAAATACTGTTTAAATGTACCAGGATAACTAATTTAGGCTGTGCATTGGTTGAAACATGATGGTGACTTGCGATATTTGATCGCGGTGCGAAATGTATGAGACGCCATTTTGTAACGGTACTTTTGCCAACGCACACAGCGGCTACATACATTACTTACATGCAAATAACACTAATAACGTGCCAATTAAATAGCTAAAAGCAAACAGCCTGGCATGATCAAATTACACTACCTATAAAACACTTTCACTACTTAAAACTAGGTAACGTTTCAACACTTACCCTTACGGGGTGCAAGACGATACGGAGGTCTCGGTGACGAGAATTAACGAAAAAACTATACGGCCACAGTGCCGGAATTATTATATTATTTTAAACTTTTTCCAAAATGGGATTAAAATTTGCAAGCGCGTACGAGGACACAAAGCAGAGCTTGTGAACGCGGCTGCAGTGGTAGTGTGCGCCTCCCAGGGCGCTCGGGCGGAGAATGACCGGGAGCGCGACGCCGTGGAATGATACCGGCCGGGTAAAACTCTGACGCGAGAGTTGCAAAGCGCATAGAGTAACGAAGCGTCAGAGTGTTTGTTCGAAATACAATATTTTAATATTTGATTTATTATTTAATTCGTTCTTTTAGTTTACTGATTTGTTTTATTAATAGGATACCTAAGTTAATTATAGAATTATTTTTGTTAATAACTTTTATTTTATTTTTATTTAGTTTATTAAATGTTTATTTAATTTTAATAAACCGTTTAATTATAATTATGCATACATGTACGTGCAACGTTACAGTACCCCGCGCGCTACATAAGGATTTTATTATTCTTAATTAATAAAATCCGCTCTAAATTGTTATGTATTCGCATTATCCTTTTATACAACATCTCTCATACTTCACGCGATTATATCAGCGTCAACGAACATCAATAGGGTAGTTGACGCATCCTGTCATTTGGCAAGGTGTTCCAGCATCGGTTAGACTGGAAGACCCATACGAATACCTAGAGCTAAAGATGTAAAAGTGTGACCAGGGTAAAACGAGCACCATGTATATATATAAATATAACGCTAGTGTATTCCTAAGTAACAAGCAGAACACATGCAACTTAATTAAGTGTACTTGTAGGTGTAACATGGAGATCTTGTGATATTGCAGTGATGGTTGCTAGCCCATCTCCCACAACACACTACTACCCTATCCCTTAGTCGACTTTTACGACACCCACAGGAAGAAATGGGGTGGTGCTATTCTAACCCGACACCACACGGGGAAGTACACACTTTAAAAAAAGTGTATACATATATGACTAAGTATTGTGTCCTGTTAATTTCAAATCCTTGATGTGCCAGGTGCCAATATCTTTCCCAGACATGTCAGCCAGGATGTAAACTAGGGGTGACTTTTTACCGATGACGCGACATTTAATAAATTTTGGCGCAAGTTTTTTACTAAAGAACTTATCCTTATCACTTAAAACATATGCGCGTTTCATTACAGTGTCACCAATGTTAAATTCCATAGGCTTGCGCCGAAGGTTATAGTGGGTTGAGTTTTTAGCATGAGCATGCCACAATTTGGCCTTTACAGTATCGAAAACTTCCTTAAGACAACCCAAATCCTCCGCGTAGATGTCACGGGGAAGGAATAAAACCTCATCGCCTAAATCGTTATCTAAATAATGCGAGCCACATGTAACGAGCTCCCTGCCGAACACCAGGAAGGATGGAGTGAAACCAGTCGCCTCACTCACCGAATTGTTGAGGGCGAACTGAACCTTCGGAATATATGTATCCCAACTGCGATGATCGTTGTCCACGAAAGTTGAGATACACGTGATAATTGAACGATTATGTCGTTCTACCAAATTAATTTGAGGGGTGTACTTTGGCGTGAAGAACACGTTAGGGACCTTATAACGATGGAAAAGTGACTCAGTGACCTTCGAAATAAACTGGCTGCCATTGTCCAAAAATATGGTCTGAGGGACACCATGGATGAGGAAAACAGACTCTTCCAGTAACTTCGTGACTGTAGTGGCAGAAGCACTTCTTAATGGGAAAATTAGGCAATATTTCGAGAAGCAGCATGTGACTACGAAGATATAAGTGTTCTGCTTCCTAGTGACAGGCAAGGGGCCCATCAAATCAATTGAAATCATTTGAAATGGCCTAGAACACTGCTTCGGGCGGCCCATTTCTCCCAAGGTTTGGTGATTTTGAGTCTTGTAAGACAAGCACTTCTCGCAGGAGGCAACGAACTTCACCACGTCCTGGTGCATACCAGGCCAAAAGTAGCGCAAGGCAATACGATGGTATGTTTTAAAAACGCCGAGATGTCCAGCCGTGGGTTCCGCATGATTCTCGTTGATCACCTGCTCGCGTAGCTCAAAAGGTACAACCTCCTTCCATAAGAACTCGGATGAAAGTGAGTGATTATTCTTGGCACGCCTGAATAACTTGCCATCCTTGATAATGAAATTCGGGAAAGTTTGCGGCTTAGAAAGGCAGGAATTATAAATATTTTTGTACCAAGAAGCCGATGTCACCATGTTCGAACCGGAAGTACTAATCGCCGAGACGGGAAGAGCTCTAGAGAGGGCATCGGGGGTCACATTGTCCACACCCTTACGATGCTTGAATTCTAAATGAAATGAGGACAATCTTACACCCCAGCGAGCTAATCTACCGGTAGGGTTCCTGAGAGACAGAAACCATTTTAACGCACTGTGATCAGTATAGACAGTGAATGGCCTACCGTTCTCCAAGTAACACCTCCAGTGCTCCAGGGCGATGACGACAGCTAATGTCTCACGCTCCGTTATACTGTAGTTCCTCTCTGCTGCTGACAACGACTTGCTCATATAAGCAACGGGGTGCTCCTTACCATCTATAGTCTGCGTCAGCATCGCACCCACGCCGTAATTGCTGGCATCGGTGTGTACTTCGAATGGCTTATCGTAGTCAGGGCAGGAAAGAACAGGAGCGGAAACTAAACACTCCTTAAGTTTCTTGAAGGCAGCATCAGCTTCGGCAGACCAGGCAAAAGGTGGTCCACCCTTCTTACTCGAAGTTAACTTGTTTAAGGGGCCTGCAATGGTACTAAAATTGGGGACGAAACGACGATACCAAGTAGCAGTCCCGAGGAAGCGCTTAACGTCCTTACGACATGTAGGTGTCGGGTAATTGAGGATTGCTTCCACCTTCTCAGGATCGGTACGTAAACCACTACTATCAACGACGTAACCTAGGTATTTGAGCTGACTGCGGAAGAATTGACATTTCTCTAGGTTTACAGAGAGGTTGGCCTGTTTCAGCTTATTAAGAACCCGAAGTAACAGGGAAACATGGGAATTGAAGTCGTTTGAGACGATAATAATGTCGTCTAGGTATGCAAAGACTTTGAGGTCAAATTCCCTAAATAACAGATCAACCAACCTTTGCTGTGTAGCCGGGGCGTTAGTTAAACCAAAAGCAGTGCGCTTAAAACGATAGGTACCGCGATTAGGCACATAAAAAGCAGTCTTGTCCCGGTCCTCCTGTGCTATAGGTATCTGCCAAAAGGCTTTGGATAAATCGATACTAGATAAGTAGCGAGCATCGCGAAGATTATCCAAGATCTCGGAAATGTAGGGTAGACTATAGGCGTCGCGCTTCGTGATGGAATTGAGCTTGCGGCTGTCGAGGAAAAACCGAGGCTGACCGTTTTTCTTCGTAACAATGAGAACTGGTGATGACCAAGCACTTTCGCACTGCTCAATTACGTCCAGAGCCAGCATCTCGTCGACCTGCTCGGCAAGGATCCGCTGCTTCTCTGGAGACAACCTATAGTACCTTTGACGAACTGGCTCAGCATCTCCCGTATCAATACGGTGAGTGACCAAACTCGTCTCGCCCAAACCCCGACGTTCGGCGGAAATGTCGCTAAATTGAGAAATGATGTCATCCGCCACTGATCTCTCCGAAACAGTTAAGTGGTCATACGCTTGTATGAAAGTGGTAGAATCGGTACTAAGGCTAGCATTCAATACTGCGGCATTAGAAAATGTAATGCTTGAGAAATGTCTAGGAAAAATGTTAAACTCGCGCCAAAAATCGATCCCCAACACGAGATCAATATTGATGTCTGGCACAACAAATGACTTAATTATATGGTACTCATTCTCAAAGTTTATAGGGAGAAACATATAGCCAATGCTGGTCATAGATTGACCCCCAGCAGCCGTGACTGTAATTAAGTTGTCCCTATGCAGCTGTAAACCCCGCTCCTCTAGCTTCCTATAAGCTTTATCACCTAAAATGGACACAGCTGAGCCTGAATCTAAGAGGCCAAATAGCTTAAAATCATTGATTTGTACACAAGCGTAAGGTCTAGGATCATGCAATGGTTTGTCCAGCAGAATTGTATCAACTTTATAAGAATTGAAGAAAACATTAACAGTGTTAAGCCAGCTCTGCCAATCCTCTTGGTCAAACTTGGGTGGCAGGACTTCAGTACAATTCTGCTGGTCTATCAGTTTTTTTGAAGTGCTCGGTTTATCCTTGCCACACTTCGGACAGTCTGGTGACTTGACGCCTTCCTGGCCACAAACAAAACAAAATATTCTATCCCTATTTGCTTTGCATTGACGAAGGTTGTGGGTGTTATTACGACACCTAGGACAATAAGGGGACTTTTGGTACTGCTGTTGCACCGCATGCACATAATTATTATTTTTAGTATAAGTTTTATTACCTGTATTGTAATTATTGTTGCCTCTATTGTAAAAGTTATTGTAAGGTCTTTTATTGAAACTTTGGCCGCTGCCTTGATTAAACCTACTTGCAGACTGACCAGCGTAAGCAAACTCTGGCGCCAGTGTTCCTGAAGAGACCTTCGGAGGTTCGTGGAATCCCACTAGGCGAGCCTGAATGTTCTCGTAATTACGACAGAGCGAACGCAAGGTGTCGAGGTCTGAGATCTTCGGGACAGAAGCTAAGGTGCTGGCGTAGCATGGGCGGATGTTATGTAAAATGATCTCAAGTTTGTCTTCGTTAGACAGGCTCTTGGACAAACGTGAGAATAGCCCAGTCATAATAGAAATGTAAATAGTTATATTTTCAGACTCGCCCTGAGTTCTGGCCCGAATCTCCGACAAGAGTCTGTAATCATAATCGGCCTGGTCGAAATTTTCTCTAAGAAGGGAAACTAACTCGTCCCAATTAGATACCTGGTCCCGAATGGCACGATACCAATGCAAGGCATCGCCGGTAAAAATCTCAGCGCAGTAAGACAGCAGTTTTTCCCCCGGTATATTCCTCGACTAGCTGTATTCATTGATGCGCTGGATAAATGCACGAACGCAAGATTTGCCGTCGAACTTAAACTTAGTGAACTCACTAGCCACGCCGCGCTCACAAGTTACGTTAACATTGAGAGGTAAAGCAGCAGTAGACTGAGGGTCTCTAGATGCCAGAGAAGGGGTGGAATCAGTAGCAGTAATAGCATTATAGCGTTCCAAAAGTTGCCTGTATTCCGAAACACACGTATCCACCACCCCTTGCTGGGTCGTGCTATCACAAACTATACGGTTGAGTCGATGATGAAGGTGGTTAATGAGGTTGCGAGCACGAAGCAACGCATTCCCATCGCTAGGCGCCTCGATATATGCTCTTAGCTTAATTAAAGCATCGCTGACTCCCTTTAAATCATCGCCGACAGACAAAACGCTCTCGAGAATGTCCTCCGAAGGAAAGAGTGGACCTAATTTAGCAATCTGCTCGCGTAACTCTCTGACTGTGTCAGCCGGGGTGGCACCTCTAATGGCAACTTCGTATTCTAACTCCGACTTTTGCAACGATAGGAATTTAACCGAGTGCGCCATTATAACACGCGTATAACCGCAAAGAGGTAAGTGTTGAGTCGTTACTGACTTAATCTACTCCGTTCCGTTACAATTATAATATCAGGTACTAAGAACGTTCTGGTTGACTAAAACGATTGGCGTATAAAAGAAGCAGTAAAAAGAATAAAACAACTGCCACCAAAATAAAAGAAGCAGCGCAACAAAAAATTAAAATACGCAACTAATGTGTACTCGAACAATTAAATAAAACAACAACAAGATAATAATAATATGCCTAAGAATTAAAATAAAAAACAATTGATTGAATAATTTAAAATACTACCAACGCATGCGTGACTCAACTGAACTAGAGTTCTGCAACAACAATAGGGAATAGTTACAATTCATAAAATTTCAATAATAATAATATCACAGAAAAAAAAACCACGAGAAAAAAAAACCTACTGTAGAATAGAATAATAATACCTCGGAACAATATTAAATTTACCCTATCACAGATTACACAGTGACCACTCTGCACGCTAACTACTCTGTACAATGATAGAACGTAAACAACATAGGTAGTGCACGGCATAGAGTGATTACGAAAAGTTATTCGAAACTAAACAAATTCTTAGTTAGGGATTAAAGTTTATGATCTCTCAAATAATACAAGTAAATAAATAAATCAATTGAAATTCAATAAAATTCCTAAAACAAACACAATAATGAAATTCGTACAAATTAGTTGCTGCAACCAAAAAACAAAAAAAACAAAAACGTTTCACAAACACAAAACGACACAAACACCAACTACTCCTACGCAGTGAAACCAGACCTTTTTTACCACGTTTATGGGCGCCAGTGTGGCGGGTGGTTTAAAATAAGGCAACAACCAGTCATAAAAAAAATTATATATTGGTAAAAGAAAAGGTCGTGGGCGTGGTTCCGATAATTTAAAAAAAATGCCCGTCTGGCTTCACTGGCAGGGTCAGGTACTCCCCTATGTGGCCGCGAGGTGGTCGAGCAGGGCCGGGGGGGTTGGACTGTTAACGGGGAGCGCCGTGGGCAGCTGGCTGTGGCGGTGGCGGCGTCGAGGGAAGGCCTAGACCCTCTTAAGAAGGACGACCGCCACGGTTGTAGTCGTAAAATTGCACCCTGGAAACAACGTCGTCCACATTTAGGTCCAGGTAATAAAATGCCGCCGATTATGAACCCCCGGTATATCGCAGGCTAGCAGTAGATGGGAGCACAGAGAGTAGCTGGCGGGTGTTCATAATCAGAACGGAGTTACAAGGCGGAATGGAAGACAAGCGTCATAGCGGTGAGGCGCAAATTAAAATACACATGAATTAAAATTACGGCAAGTATAAAATACTGTTTAAATGTACCAGGATAACTAATTTAGGCTGTGCATTGGTTGAAACATGATGGTGACTTGCGATATTTGATCGCGGTGCGAAATGTATGAGACGCCATTTTGTAACGGTACTTTTGCCAACGCACACAGCGGCTACAAACATTACTTACATGCAAATAACACTAATAACGTGGCAATTAAATAGCTAAAAGCAAACAGCCTGGCATGATCAAATTACACTACCTATAAAACACTTTCACTACTTAAAACTAAGTAACGTTTCAACACTTACCCTTACGGGGTGCAAGACGATACGGAGGTCTCGGTGACGAGAATTAACGAAAAAACTATACGGCCACAGTGCCGGAATTATTATATTATTTTAAACTTTTTCCAAAATGGGATTAAAATTTGCAAGCGCGTACGAGGACACAAAGCAGAGCTTGTGAACGCGGCTGCAGTGGTAGTGTGCGCCTCCCAGGGCGCTCGGGCGGAGAATGACCGGGAGCGCGACGCCGTGGAATGATACCGGCCGGGTAAAACTCTGACGCGAGAGTTGCAAAGCGCATAGAGTAACGAAGCGTCAGAGTGTTTGTTCGAAATACAATATTTTAATATTTGATTTATTATTTAATTCGTTCTTTTAGTTTACTGATTTGTTTTATTAATAGGATACCTAAGTTAATTATAGAATTATTTTTGTTAATAACTTTTATTTTATTTTTATTTAGTTTATTAAATGTTTATTTAATTTTAATAAACCGTTTAATTATAATTATGCATACATGTACGTGCAACGTTACAATGTATTAGATTTAAGGGTCCACAACTAAAACGCTGATTAAGCGAAAAAAAAAGAGGTGCGTCTAATTTATTCCAAATGTATTTAGCATATTTTCATTTCAATTCAGCTCATGCATCTAATTGACATGAGAATAACAAAACTGCTTGTAGAACTTTGTTCAATATTCGATTTATTTGATCTTAAATTTAGAAAATATTCCAGTCGATCAACTAAAGTAATGTTTTATGTACATCTAATTTGATTTACCGATCGAGTAATATAATTTTATTTTATACAAAGGGATGGAAAAAAGCAAAATTAACCAATAAAGGGCAAAGTCATGTTTATATGTTATGTGTGATGACGAAAAAAGCAAACAAAGCTTTAGATTACAAAAACGCGAGTGACGGGCAAACGAAACGCTAGAACACACACCGGCAACAATGTACAAAAATGGAACAGAATAAAAGTATATCAAACGTTTATATTAACTAAATGTAATATTTAAGAAATAGAAATTTCGTTAGTTTATTTTATATTATATTACTCACCCCGAAAGAAATTCACAATGTTACTGTCTCTTAAAATCATCAATGATAAAATTTAGCCATAAATTTATCATGATGAAAACTTTTTTGAAAGTTTGCTTTGTCGTAGTTTTGATAATTCTAAACACATTCTTAACATTAGCTGTTAGTTTTAATTTAACCACTTACAAGTTTTCCCAGAACATTAATTAAAAAAATAATATTTAAATCATCGGAGTTTTGTAGAATTCTTGAATTAGAATATATGTGAGTTTACGGATTTTATCTTGTTTAATTTTTACTTGACGTTTCGGGCATTTTACAGCATCTATGGTCACTTGGGGACTGCGGTAGCCAATTTTGGCTGTGACTTCTCTGACATATGAAAGTACAGCGGGCATACACTTGACTATGACCAGTTTCACTCAATCACTGTGGCGTAGGATCCGAAGTTTGTTGTGCAAAACTTGCTTAACAGGTGTTTACTGTTACTCTGAACAAAGATTTTTCCCACAATTACTAACTGTGAAGGATGGTTTTGAAATTTACAGTTTAAATATCAATTAGTATGGATCTTTTTCTATAGACAGTATGAACAACAGTGTTATTAGGGTTTTGTATAACTAAAACATCAAGGGGAGCTAAAGAGTAATTTGCCTCTAACTTTACAGTGAATTGAACTTTAGATTTTATTAAATTAAACGCGATGAAATCCGTAAAATTATTTTTAATTTCGGTTATGTCATATTACTCGCATAAATATAAGAAGTTATTATAATTATTGGCTTCCCTAAAACACTTTGAATATAATTGTATAGGATAAAAGTAGCACCACGACGGATGGAAAAGGACGGATGAACAAGTTTATTTAAGTAATTTTTATGATGAAGTTTTCACATAAAATCATATGAAATAAAATTAAATAGAAGTGAAATAGATATATTTTAGTTTTACTTAACATTTTCATATTTATCTATAAAACCATTAATTACCTTGTCTTACAGTAAAAAGGGGTTGCTCGGAAAAAGAGCTTCATTGCAGCTGAGCTTCGGCGGACAATAATTTATTACAATCTTCTTGCTTAAGAAAGTATCAATTCTCGACCGTAATTACGGTCTGAAAATAAAGATTTTATAAGTTACTTATACCACATAATGCATAATAGTACAGGTACTTTTATTGACATAGATAATATATCTATCTACTCATTAATACTCCAAGAATTACCAAAAAAATACTGAACCATATGCATCCATTTCCTGCATCTTTTACTACGTTGGTACTCCATCCAATGGGGCACTGCCCTACAGTTCGCTTTTCCAGTATGAGACAGCGAAAATGTGTACCGTATAGTGAGTGTAGAGAACCGGAGACCCTTTTTACTGGAAACGAGGCATTCCATCTTAGTCCTCAGAGGTAGAAACGCATCTGCATTTTGATTCTTGAACAAGGACGAATGTAGATGTATAAGAGCCACAACATGCACATACCATCAGGTGGACTCATTTGTCACTCTTATTCTATAAAAAAAACTTATTCATCAAAAAGCGCTTTGATATTCCAAAAGTAATGTAACATAAAAGTGGCTGATTTAAGATGCAGTTTGTAGCTGTCATCACACAGACATTGCATTGTAAACCACATTGCATAATATATAGTTAAGCCGCCCGCACGTGCAAATTTTGGGGAGTTGATACTTTTGTTGCGGCGCCGTCTGTGTAGGCACAAGCGAAGCGCACTTGATTCTCGACAAATTTAGCACTCGAAGAAAAAGAGGTGTTCTCCCGGTGTACAAGGTATTCAGCCCAAGAAGCAGCCAACACTCTGTGTGATAGTACAAAGCTGTTCTATATATACCACAATATTGTAGAACTTTGATACCGTGATTTAGGTTTCGGTGCGTTTTGGCTCATTGCGCGACGATGGTGCCACCACATTTTCGAACAGCCAAAATACAACTCAACTCACTCCTGTAACTATGGAGTTGAGAAATTCGACTAATTAGGCTGTTCTGTCATCATTTGGCATTATTTAAGTGTCCATCGACAAAAAGACTTTAACTTGAGCGCTACCACGTCTATTTTATGTTGTGGACACGTCACATCGAAGTACTGACATAAGACTTTATTTATTTAATTTATTAACATGTTTATTTTTGGCGACAGCACCACCCTTTCACATAGTCAATCTTCAAATCTTTCTTCTTCTGCTTACAACCTACATTTTCACTGTGAGTTGGGCTAACCAAAATCAGCTCATTAATTGCCAGATATAGAAATCATTTTATCTTCAATTAAATTCAATGTTTCATTGATTTTTAAATGATTATGCGTGCCTTTGAGTATGACATTTTACGACTGTCTGATAGCTCGAGAGGAACTATTATGGAACTTTGTATCTATTAACAAGTATGATGTTATAATGATTTCTTATATTTACACGAACACTGCACATTTAAGTTATATTATTTTTTACGTATTTTATCCCGTATATTTAACATTTTAAATACCCGACGTTTCTAGCACTTTACAGCACCCATGGTTTTATCCAAAGGCCCTTAAAAAAAAAAACTTTGCGATAACACCACGCATATTACCGTACGAAGCAATTACCTATAGTGTAAAGGACAGTTTATTGAAAAATAATATGCGGAAAGAAGATTTGGAGGCGAAACATTAAAACATTTCATCTATGTTACGTCGATGTTCAATGCCCAAACCGAATCTTCCCAAAGACTAATTTAAAGCGTTAAAGAACCTACGCTCACGATTTTCCTCGCAGATAAGGGAAACGCCACGGTAGTCATGGATACGTCAGATTATAATTCTAAAATACAAAAACTTTTGTCGGGTGTAAGCACTAATAAAAAGGTTAAAAACGACCCAACATATACACACGCTAAAACAACTACTGACATAAAGAAACACTCCGAAAAATTAAATCTGGACGTAAAATAGATAATACCTACGTGCGCCAAATCAACAAAGTTGTATGGGTTACCAAAAATACACAAGTCCAACGCTCCATTACGTCCTCCAGTGAGCCAAATTAATTCACCGACTTACAGATTGGCAAACTTAGCGTAAATACTCTCACCACTCAGGTGACATACAAGAGCACACATAAAGGATTCCTGCCATTTTATCAGCGAGATTAAAGACCTACATCTGGCAGACAATGTAACTACGGTCAGTTTTGACGTCAGTTTGACGTCATTGTTTTCATGCTTACCTGTTGAAGACTGCATCTCAATTGTAACTAGAAAGCTGGAAAAAAACAACACGCCCGTAGAATATGCAGTATTACTCAGACATTGCTTTACATCTGGCTACCTATTGTGGAAGGAGGAATTCTACAGATGGTGTGGCGATGGGCTCACCTGTATCTCCCATTGTCGCCGACATATTCATAGAAGAATTTGAGGAGAAAGCCCTACTTACTTATCCCATAAATCCAAGATAATACAAGCGGTACGTAGACGACACTTTCACAATTCTTCCTTCTGATAAAGTAAATTCATTTTTAGACCATCTTAACTCTATAAATTCAAAAACTCAGTTCACAATGGAGTTAGAGGCCAAAAATTCTTTAGCTTTTCTAGATATGTTAGTAATTCGGAATCCTGATAACACCTTGAGCCATAATGTGTAAAGAAAAAAGACCCATACAGATAGATATTTAAACAGTGGTTCTCACCACCATCCTTCACGGTTAGCTACCGTGGGTAAATGTTTGTTTCAGAAAGCACGAGGGATCTGTGACAGAAAACACCTGGCAGCCGAGCTCCAAAACATCAAGCAAGTTTTGCATGACAACAAGCTTCGGGTCCCGCGCATACGCCACAGTGAACGAGTGAAGCCGGCCACCGTCAAACTGTACTTGCTGTACTGCCATATGTCAGAGAAGTCACTGACAAGATTGGCTACATCTTGAAGCGCGCTTCCATTAAAACATACTTCAAGCCGCCGAAGAAGATTGGTCAGTTTTTACTATAAGTCAAGTGTAACGTCCCTCTGCAAGATGCAGGAGTGTGCAAGCTTGATTGTGATTGTAGTCTCTCCTACATAGGACCCGCGTTAAAGAACATAATATAGCTGACGTGAGGAATCGACGCTTCGGAAAGTTTGCTGTCTGTGAACGCGTACAGGATCACCCCCGTCAATACATCAGATTCGATAGACCAAAAATCCTTCGTTAAAGAACACCAATTCAATCCAATGATGATTTGTGAGGCTATCGAAATCAAAAAACCTCCTAATTTCAATAGAGGAGATGGCTGGGTGCTACCATCTTGTGGGTCTGTTGGGTTTTAATTTTATTAATTATAGGATCCCAACTATAATTAATAAAATTAAAACTCAACCCAAGTATACAACTGCAAGACTTCAAGATACTATAAGTTCGTACTGCATAGATCGGAACAAAAATTAATAATTTTAATCTATGGTAACCGCGGTTAACTATGACATCTAGACGTTGAACATCTCAGTCTCCCCCGTGACCACGGGTGCTGTAAAGTGCTCCAAATGTCGGGTATTTAAAAAGTTAAATATGCGCAATAAAATTCGTAAAAACTAGTATTATTTAAATGATGTCATAATTTAATATATTGTATATATATATCTATAAAATCTATATATAGAAATAGTATAAATTCAAACGTGAAATTTGAATTTATTGGAAATTGGTTAAATTTAAAACACACAAGCGCTGTTCCTTGTTCCACCCAAGAAATCTTTTTCTTTCAGTCATTTGTGTGAAGAGAGAATTACATACGTAGCATTTATAATAATATTACATGCTAAATAACAATCCCACAGAAACCGTGAGTTCCCAGAATAAAACGTAGCCTATGTTATTTTCCGGCACATACACTCTGTGCAATAAATCATATCGATCGGTTGTTCCGTTGCTGTGCGAGAAGAAAACAAACCAAAACACATTTTTGCATTTATAATATTACTAGGACTGCTTCGTTGGTCTCGTAGTTGTAAACGCAACTGCTGATCATGAGATCTCGGGTTCGAGTTACGGGTCAGGTCAAAAAAATCATTCATTGAGTTATTCCGTCGGTGATGGTGTCCACCTCGTGCTTCGGAAAACACGCACAGTCGAAATTCGGTCTGGAGGACATTACGATTCAACGATTTCAAAAGGAAGGATAGGCCCATCTAAATATTTTACTCATATCTTTTTCATACAAGAAAAAGTAGAGCATCTGTTATAACACAAATGTAATATCAAAACACGACGTAAACAGGGTCGGATTTCGTAGTATAATTAATAATTATGCTAATTGCATCATTATTTCATAGTTTCTACTACATATTATCGTAATAATACTAAGCGAAAATTCCAAAAAAAAAAAAGGTCGACTTGTATTATTATTCGGTCCTATTACATTTTAATATTACCCCTACGGTATCGAGAATTTCTGTAGTGTATGATTGATATGTAATTTCTGTATGAGTACCGCGTTTTTTTAATAAAATTAGAATTAGCTCCTGTGGCCGTGGTAGGAAAAGGGGAGATCTCCCGCCGGGCAAGGTGTTCTGCCCGGGGAGCGGCCAACGCTCCGTGTGATGTTCGGAGATGTTTTATATATACTGTTTATGATTCGGTGTTGTGTTAGGCTTCGGTGTATTTCGCGTGGCGCGACGACAGCGCCGCCACATCACTCCCCTGCTCAGACTGGAGGTCGATAGTGCAGTCGAGTTGTCGACTAATGTGCATGTGCCAGGAGATTGCCTTGTAGTCTGCGGTGAGTCGAGAAGAAGGCAAGTAATCTGCGAGAGTGCCGTGAAGCAGAGGCGAGCAGTAAGGCTCAGAGCCGTGCTGAACACTGTAGCGCAGAGTGTAGCTTGAAGGAACAGGAAGCATTACTATTCCAGTGCTGCGATGAACCTTGTGAAGCTAGATGGCTTGCAGGATATGAAGACTGCAAACGATATCTGCTCGGGAGCGCATAGGTGGGGTATTATTCTATGACGATGATGAAGGTTGAAGTTTCCGAAGGTTGTTTGTTGCGTGTTCAGATCACGTCGGGTGGTCACCACTGTGGCCGTAGATGGAAAAGGGGAGATCTCCCGCCGGGCTAGGTGTTGTGCCCGGGGAGCGGCCGACACTCCGTGTGATAGTTCGGAGATGTTCTATATATACTGTTTATGATTCGGAATGTTGATAGCGTGATTTAGGCTTCGGTGTATTTCGCTTGTGGCGCGACGACAGCGCCGTCACAGCTCCCTTTCTGGTCAATCGATACTCGATCGATGCATTTATGTTACATCTTTGATACAATTATGATGAGGGGCTACCACGATAAAAACTCTATGCTCCAGAAGCAATCGGTTTCAAAACAGAATTTCAAAATATTTTATGAATCAGATTTTCAGATTCATTTAAGCAGATATGATTTCTTTTGTACTCTTTTAGTTTTTCCCTTATTGAATATAAAATATATTAGGTACCAATATATATAATAATTTAACTTACACTTAGTTCTTTAGACGAACTTTAGATAAAACGAAACGTATAGATAAACTAGATGCATGACGCCAAAATCCCGGCACATGGGAAAAAAGAAACATGAAACGTGATATAATTTTTTTTAAATAGTATAATTTTATTTTCCATGTACAATATTTGTGAGGGTCTGAATCCAGCTCTGGCCTAATCTTGGTAACGTAACTAAACTAAGTGTAAAATAAACTTCAAAAATGTGTTTATATAATAATTTAATTGTAACCAAATTAATCTAAGGTTATTTACCGATGATACTATATCCCAGGTTTTTTTTAAAATCATTTTATCGTAATTTTTGCATTCTTTTACCACGCAACTAGACATATTTGTGACAGACAAATCTGTCCTACACGCGCACCACTGTCGACCGATTCGCGTTGGCCCTAAACTGTAATTTTAGGGCCAGCGCACTGGTCCGTTTTAGTTATTCGGTCGGCAAGGTCCTTACGCTAGTAATATATAAGTCAATGATTTCGAATGAGAATTCAACTTCATATGATTTGCTATCGAATAAGCAAATTACCTGTTGAGGTTATAATTAAGCATTTCTCTACACCAAAAGTGATACCTTTGAGTGCCTTTGACAGCCCTTGACCTGAGTGTAGACGTGCCTTATCTAAAGATGTATCAAAAGAGTACAACTTGCAAGAAATTTAAGGACACTACAATTAGGAAATAAAATAATTTTAAAAATTTCTCTCTTTTCTATATCACCTTCAATTTTTTGCTACTTTGCGTTTTTGATTGCCACGTTAATCTAGTTCTAAACACGACTGTTGAACATGAGGAGTACGAGTCCTAGGTTGACATTTTTTGTTCCCTCATCTAAAAATTGCCCTTGGAGAACAAAGATTTTTGACAAATGAGGAGGCAATCACCTTCGTAAACAATTATTTTGCAGAGGAAAACGCCGAGTGTTTGGACGGGTAAGAGAGAGAGAGAGAGAGAGAGAGAGAGAAGAGAATGTCTTGTATCTTTGTTAGTCCGGAAACTTTTCAGGCCACCCACGTATGTGATTTTGCGTTTATTGTAATAAAAAACAGCAAAAAAGAAGAAGAATATAGTGCTATTGTATTTGTATTACAAGGTATTTCACACTGGAACAAAGTTCCTAGTATAATTAAATAATAACGATTTGACTCAATTTCCAGATTTAAGACGCTTTATTTTAATACTATCAAATACAAGCAGCGCCGCTACACCTGTCGTAAAATATCGTAATGGTCTGCAAGGTATAAGGCTGAATATACACCAAGTGTGTATTTTGACGTACAGCATAGAAAATATTTTTACTTTTTGCTAGTCAGTCATATATGACAAAAAGTAAAAATGAGTTCTAAAGAAATTGTGAATGTATTTATAATTATGAATGTATGAATTATAAAGAAATTATCACCCCTGAGGACTAAGATGGAGTGCCTCGTTTCCAGTAAACAAGGGTCTCCGGATCTCTACACTCATTATAAGAAACAAAGCAGTATTAGGCTGCTATTTTTGCTGGTATTCTGTGAGAGCGTGGTCTTTTCCCGGTTGAGCCGACCCATTCGTGCTACAACCATAATATAGTTACAGCGTAGCTCTACCGCGTAAAAAATTTAAAAAACCGAATTTAAAGAACTAAAAAGAATACAAGTGGTAAATTTGGGTACAACCGACTTGAATATAAATAAAATGAAACATCATCAATGTAGTCGAAGCCAAATAAATACAATGCGTATTTATTTGTTTAATGTAAAAAAATATTAAACATATTTAAAGTAGCACAATCCACAGCATAGTATTTGCGTTAAAACAACAAAATTAAGATGGCTTATAATGAAAATTACTAGGAGTAAAATTAATAGTAAAACTGGTAAGGTCAAATCACGCTATTCTACATGTAAGCAATATATTTTTAATGCAAAAAGTTGTTAATAATATTATGAGTTTTTCCAGGTCGATAGTACAAATAGGTGTGCCTTAGGGATCAATCCTCAGACCCTTTCTGATTATTCTATATATTAATGACTTGCCATTGTAGGGTAAAATCATGACGTAGTATTATTTGCTGACGATACTTCACTACTTAATTTTCAATTACTAAATTATCACGAAGTAAATAATATCTAAATTAGTAAATTGTTTTATTTAATGATTTCTTATATTTACGCGAAAACTATACATTGATTAAAACTACTTTTACGGATTTTATCGCGTTTTATTTATATTAATTTTAATACCCGACGTTTCGGGTGCTTTCCAGCACCCATGGTCACGGGGGACTGAGGTGACTGACGTCCCGATGTCAAAGTTAACCTGGAGTACCTTCAGCTTTTTAATTATTGTTTTTGGTCCGATCTAGTTCCGTCCGTTCATTCATTCGAATCCGTTAGTTCATTATGCGTAGATCGGACCAAAAACAATAATTAAAAAGCTGAAGGTACTCCGGGTTAACTTTGACATCGGGACGTCAGTCACCTCAGCCCCCCGTGACCATGGGTGCTGGAAATCACCCGAAACGTCGGGTATTAAAATTAATATAAATAAAACGCGATAAAATCCGTAAAAGTAGTTTTAATCAAATTGTTTTATTGTTAATAATTTTCATTTAAATGATACTAAAACTTAATGTATGAAATGCATAATTCCAAATATCAAGCACCTATATACTAATGTAATTTTAAATGGGGAGGAGTTGAGTATTGTTGATACCTCTATTTTTCTTGCAATCACACTAGATGTACAGCTACAATGAGGCCCCCATATATCAAAATTAGCAAGCAGATTTAGTTTTGTAGCATATACTGTTTAAAAGGAGAAATTTTGCCAGTGTTGAAACAGCTTGACTTGTTTATTTTGGCTATTTTCATCGCATAATGTCTGGTTTGGCATTTTGCTATGGAGACGTGGGACTGACACTGAAGTTATATTTGTTTTTCAGAAGAGGGCCATACGACCAATACGTGATTTAAAACTTAAAGAGTCACATGGATAAAAATTAAAGAAAAATAATATATTAATTTTGGCCTCTCAATTTTTAAATAAGGAAGTGATATTAATACTGTAAATACTACCTAACCCAAGCTGATAAATAACCTAGTAACTACTTAGACCATATTGAAATTGTGATATTTCTAAGTCGACTCAAGAGGGTAAAATATAAATTTTAATAAAACGTAAAAGCCGACTTCCAGCATCTATAAAGAATAAAATACTTCACTTTGTGAAGTTTGTGGACAAATTAAAGCCACGACTTTAGAATGTGAAATTATTTTATTGTTTTTGGTTCTTCTAAGTTACTTTTTTATATCTCATCCTTAACAAAAAAATTAAATTATTCTATAAATTACTTATCTTCTATAAATAGCGTCATAGTGTAATGTTTTAAGGAATTTTTATAAAATTAAGCCATTAATGTGGTCCGGGCTTTATATTGTGTATATATCTTGAGCTGTTCACCAGGCTATTTGTATCGTACATTTGTTAGGCGTTAGCAGCGGACAGAAATGCATTTGTATCTAAAGTGCGTGCTTTGTTTACTGTTATGTTACATATTGTAACACTTTAAATAATATTAGGATATAAAATGTACATTTCTAACATGTTCATTAATTTTGCTCAATTTTATATTTGGTAATATTTTCCGTAACCAAGCCATCCTTATAAAGTAATCCATTACCTCTTCCACTACGTGGGTGCCGATATGCCTCATAGCCTCTAAGAGCTCGTACAAATTGGCGCCAGGCGTTGCGTTCGGCGCGCATTGATAGCGTACATACACCGCGCTCAGTATGGCGTTAGACGAGCGTTAGCACAGCGAGTCCTTAATAGTTGGTCACTTTTGGAATTCATCTATAAAAAAAAATCCGTACCAAAATGATCACAAAACAAAATCAAAATGATCTACAGCTTTGTCAACATATGTCTATTCCACACAAAAACTAATTTTCGTGGATTCCACTTACAGTTACTGCAAATAAAGTAGTTTTACTAATTACTATTAATTCATTCATTCATAACAGTAATGAAAATCAACTGCTAAAGATATTTGTGATTGCTACACTTGGCAAGCGGGTTGGTTATAATACAAAACACTCATGCCTGTCAACCAGAGGGGTAGGCAGAGACTACGGATTTCCATTTGGGACGATCCTGATAAACCTCTCTCATTTCCTTTACATCCTTATGCTCTAACAGACCTAAATGGACTAACAGATCCACTATTTCAGAAAAACTTCGATAATTTTTAATTTTTTTAGCTTTATGCGTCGCGCGTCTTATAGCTATATAGCTCCCGATATAGTTATGAGTTTATATTGAGTCAATCAGTTTGAAAAAGCAATATTTTCAATTGAAAGTACTGAATTCAGTAATAAATAATTTTAAATTTAAATAGCTCTACTTTTTATTTAACTCCTACTAATATATTAAATAGCTTTGCCAAATACTTGCAATCTAGTATCCAACATATCCACATCCACAATTCAACATATTGCCAACTTGATCGATAAACTTTCATTGAGGGCGTCGCTTAATTTCTAGATTTGCTTTGACACTCTTTCTTTGTTCATTCTTTCTATATGACCCAACCACCGAAGCATTCCTTTCTTAATCTTGTGCACAATATCTTCACACTATATTCATTCATTTCATTCATCTTGCAAACCACTAAAATAGATGAATAGACTTGCCAATCAGGACGATTGAGGCAAATCCTTCCTGGTGAAATCCAACCTGGTGAAATGTGGTTATAGTTGTTGTTTTTTGAATATATTAAATAGTTTTCTCGAAATAGATTATACTCTGATACTACTGATTATTCTTAAGTCACGCGTTGTTATTTGCTTAACCTGCGATGCTGAATTGCAGGTGACTTTCTGCTTGCTTGCAAGGTCTCGGTAGGCATATGTAACTCGTTAGAATTAAATGTTTGTGATTGAAGTCGTAAGCTGAGTTACAAAACAATAATAAAAAGTTTCACATGTAAAAATAAAAAAGGGTGTGTATTTTTCAACTTCCCGAAATGAAAATCAAGTTATTGTTTTCTCTCCAGTTTTTAAAAATCGAGTTCTCATCAGATCTCGACATTTCGAGGTCGAAAATATTCTGGCTATTTTTGCTATGATGTCCGTATGTCTCTATGTGTGCGCGCACGCACGTGTGTGTGTGTGTGTGTGTGTGTGTGTGTGTGTGTTGTGCATGCGTGCGTATGTTTTTTTGTTATGCTGAAAAAATTGCTTCGAATACCGAAAGTAACATCAAAATCAGTTGATTTGTTAACGAAATATTCAAATTTGAAAAAAAAAATGTGGCTTTTCAAAATTATGACTTTTTGAAAACGAAAAGTTCAAACACGTCATAATGGGTAAAATTTAGAGCGCTTTGCATTTGAAATTAGCCGGAAGTTCCCGGGATGGCCTCCACGGTCAACCAATTTTTATAGAATAAGGGTTACAAACGAGCACACTGTCCACCTGGTAAGTGGTTGCTGTGGCATCTATATTTATTTTTGATTAAGAATCAAAATGCAGATGCGTTGTCACCCCTGAGAGCTAAGATGAAATGCTTCGTTTCGATTAAAATAGTCTCCGGTTCCTTACACTCACCACACGAAACAAAACAGTATTAAGTTGCTATTTTACACTGGTATTCATTAAAGGTGGAAAAGTATGAACATTTCGATTCTTAATCGGGATAGATGTAAATGTCTAAAGGCCACAGCATCCACATACCATTACGTAGACTGTGTGTTCGTTCGTCACTCTTATCCTATAAAACACATGCATGTGTACACACAGGTCAGACTGTAAATGGAATGCGTTGATAAAACTAATTTTACAGATTTAATCGCGTTTAATTGTACTTATTTTTAAATAATGACGTTTTAGGTGCTTTCCAGCACCCACGGTCACGGAAAATTAATTTCAATTTTAATTTTATTTATTACAGGGTCCTAAGCTGGTGGCTGTTCCCAGCCTTCTTCTCTATTTTAGGATATTTTTTTAATTTCAATAGACTCACGTTCCATCCTTTGCAAGAATCGATATTCTTTCTCGAGATTTGTGGTCTATCAAATCTGATTAAATGTCGGGCGTCATCAAGGATTGTCATCAAGGATGATTACAAACTGCAGACTTCCCGGAGAGTCAGTGCTTCACGTCAGCTATACAGGGTTATTTTGTAATAACCGGCCAAAGTGCAGAGAAGGTTCATAATAAGTAATACAGTGAAATGGTAAAGAAAAAATTAATAAAAAAATCGAAAACATTCTCTCCTTTGTATCTTTTAAATTCAAAACGCGTGGCAAGGTATTATTTTAACTGACTGCTATTCTTACTGCGCACGCGCACATTCTGATTAGATCGGCAGGCAAAAACATTGCCCATAAATCACATTCAATTTGGGATAGTTAAAAATAAAAAGAAAAGACAAGGTGTAAATTATTTATATACTTAAGTTTAAAAAATGGGGGTCATTGTAGAAGCGTGCTCGTCGCGACCCCTGCCAGCCCTTTTCAGGGCTGCAATTCTACACAGCTGCGCACCCATGCAAACGAGGGCTAGGGCGTCCCCCCGAGGCGACGCACACCAACTCGTCCCCGTTGGCGTGGAATGCAGCGCGCAAAGCGGCGATGGGGAAAGCCACCCGTCACGCACAGCCCGTCACGGCGGAAGGTGGAGGATGGAGTGCAGAGTTGGCACGTGGAATGTTAGAGGGGGCATGAGAGATAAGACGAATGAGTTGATCTAAATAATGAAAGAAAGAGAATTAGATGTCGTGTATATGTCGGAGACTATACGGAAAGGCAGTAGTACTGAAGAGCTTCCTGGCGGGACGTTAGCTATATGGTCCGGAGTCCCGGAAAGCGAGAACGCCTGCCAGGGAGTGGGGGTGCTGTTGTCGTCCCGGTTGGTCGATCTTATGACTGAATATAAGGTTGTGAACTCAAGACTTCTCTGGGTTCGCTTTAAACTGGGACTGACGAAGTTATTCCTTTTCGCTGTTTATGCGCCGATAGCTTCGTCGTCCAGGCTGAGCTGGAGGAGTTTTGGGACAATGTAAGAGAAGTTCTAGATTTGGTTAATGGAAACGAAAGAACTGTTGTATGTGGTGATTCGAATGAATGGGTAGGTATCGTTCGACCAGGGTACGAGTCGGTGCTTGGAAAGTTTGGCGATAAAAGGGTTAATGGTGCTGGCAAGCTTATACTGGCTGTATGCAAGGAAAAGAGTCTTCTTGTGACAAACACTATGTTTAATCACAGGAAAATCCATATGTACACAGAGAAAGAAAGAATGAGAGAAGTATGATTGATTTGTTCCTGGTGGATGACCGACTGCGAAAACAGGTGATGGATACACGAGTGTTCAGGGGTGCTGACCTGGGAACGGATCACTATCTAGTAATTACTAGATTTAGGGGTTTGTTCGCGGGTTGGCGCTACCGGACGGCAGTAACAGAACCACAGTCGGGCTGTCGCATCCGAAGCTGGAAGCTTCAGGAAGCGGATATTAAGGACAAATATCACACGAGGGTAGCCGAAAAACTTGACGCCATCGATGGCAGAAAAGAATGTGTGGTCCTTAGGGATGGAATAGTAAGTGCAGCGGAAGAAGTATGTGGAACGACAAAAAGAGGTAGTAGTAAAAGAAGAGATGCGTGGTGGAATGATGAAGTGAGAGAAGCTGTAAAGAAGAAGAAAAAAGTATGGTTAGACTACTTGACCTCTAGTAACGATAAAAATATGAGAGAGAAATGAAAGAAAGATGTAAGCTGCAGAAAGTTCATGCGAAGACATTGATTGAGGAAGTACGTGAAAGGTGTAGAATAGAAGCGGTCGAAAAGTTGTCACATAACTTTAAGGAAAACTCCAAACTCTTCTGGAAAGAGGTTGGAAGGTCCCGGAGTGGTGCGACAGCCTTAAGAATGAACAAAGTGCTTTCGAAAACCAATGACGTCCTTTCAAAAAATCGGACGAATCGGAAGCGAATTTTATAGAGAAATGTAAGCGTGTCATGATCTTAGTGAAGCATCACGGGTTGACGCCGTGACTGGCACGGTATAGCATGAAAGAGATTGAACGTGCGATTCAAAGTTTGAAATGTGGTAAGGCTCCGGGACTAGACAGAGTTACTGCTGAAATGGTCAAGTACGGTGGGCCTCGCGTCTGGTACAGCTTTCATCTGCTGTGCAATTTGTGCCAATCATCTGGGACGGGAGGTGTCCCAGATGATTGGCGATACGCGGTTATTGTGCCTTTATATAAAGGTAAAGATTCACATTCTGACTGCGGGTGCTATCAGGAGATCAGCTTGACCAGTTTAGCAAGTAAAGTTTACTCGAAGGTTTTGACACGTAGGATGCAATAGAAATCGGAAAGATTCTTATGGGAGGCACAATACGGATTTAGACCTGGAAGAGGATGGATCGGATCAAATGTTTTCTCCGGATGATCACGGAAAAGCTTCTGACTGTTAACCAGAGGATTTTCTGTGCTTTTGTGGATCTGGAGAAAGCATTTTATAAGGTTATAAGGAAGAAAATGTGGGAACCGTTGCCGTAATATGGTGTGGATGGTCGATTGTTAAGGGCTGTGCAGTCACTTTACTATGACTGTAAAGCCTGTGTGCGGGTAGAGCATGACCTGTCACCCATGTTTAGCGTCCAAGCGAGCGTAAAACAGGGTTATGTCATGTCTTCTTGGCTGTTCATACCGTATCTCGACAGCTGTTTACAGAAGCTGAAAAATAGCTGTTTAGGTGTGAAATTGGGTGACATTAAAGTAAATTGTCTGCTGTATGCTGATGATGCAGTGCTTATTGCACCATCAGAAATAGAACTGCAGGCATTAGTCACATGTATGAAAGAGGAATGTGAAATTAAAGGTCTCCGTTTGATTGCTAATAAAACTAAGGTTCTGGTATTGGAAAAGGACAAAGACAGAACGAAATGTGAAATATGGGTAAATCAGGAATGTCTAGAACAGGTAAATGAAATTGTATACTTGGGAAGTGCTTTCAGCCGGAATGGAATATGTGATTTAGATGTGGACAGGCGTGTCGCTGCCGGTAACAAAGTCAATGGTGCCCTGAATGCGTTAATCAAAAGGCAAGACGTAGTGAAGAGTGCACGCCTTGCAATACATAACGCAGTGTTGGTACCGACTTTGTTATATAGCAGCGAAACCTGGGTATGCCAGAAGAAGCGTAAAAGCAAGTTGAATGCAGTGGAGATGCGATCTCTTCGTAAAATATGCGGCGTTACCATAGCCGACCGACAGCGAAACGAAGAGATTCGCAATATGGCAGGATTGAAAGATGACCTTATCACAAAAATTGATAGGGGCGTACTCCAATGGTTTGGGCACGTTGAGCGAATGAGTGAAGACTGAATGGTGAAGAAAATATATAGCGCGAAAGTAAATATCAAAAAGTGTCGAAGTAGACCGAGACTAACTTTCGAAGACCATGTGAGCAAATTACTCGAAGAGGGGAAGGTCAAGAGTACTCGGATACCTAGATGTGCATGTATGAAGAAGATAATGAACCTGAAAGAAGCGAAAGAGGTATGTAAGGATCGTGACACTTGGCGATCTGTTCTCTCTGGTTACCCCGTTAGGTATTGTGCGTGAAGATAAGTAAGTAAGTTTAAAAAATAACACTGAATGTATAAACTGGGCCTTAAAATGCATTGAAAAATTAAAGCATTCCATGACAAATTATTTAAAATTCAAACGAAATTCTCCGCTTTAATTTATCAGTTTAAGTAAAAACAGACGTCGCTTTGAATAAATAATTGGGATTTCACCGTCGTATCCGGCTTTATATATAACATCTTTGTGTTTTAAGACTAAATCAGCAACGTTGTTGAATCCTAATTACCTTCGTTGTAGTAAGTAATTATAATTATAATGGTTTCTTATATTTACACGAACACTATACATTACACATTCAATAGCTTCGCGAATTATCTTTGGTAGGAATCGGTGTTCTTTTGCGAGGATATAATACAAGAAGATAATTCAATTCTTATCATCAAGTGCTTTATCCCTCCACAATATGCAGAGTGTACGAGATTGTTGTGAATGTGGTCTCTTGTACATAGGACAAACAATAGATACATATAAGCGTTCTCGTAAAAGAACATATAGCTGACGTGAAGCACCGACGTTCCGGGAAGTCTGGAGTCTATGAACATCTTCAAGATCAACCCCACCATTACATTAGATTTGATAGACCACAAATCCTTGCAAAAGGACATCGATATCTACCCAGGATGATTCGCAAGGCTATTGAATTAAAAAAAAAACATCTTAATTTTAATAGAGAAGATGGATGGGTACTACCATCTGCTTGTAATCCTACTAGTATAACTAATAAAATTAAATCCAAACCCAAGCAGACATCAAGATATTGTAAGCTGTTTCTGCGTAGATCGGTCAGAAGCTTTATATTCAAAAACTGAAGGTAGCCGGGCTAACTATTACATCGCGACCTTAAACACCTCGGTCCTCCTCGAGACCATGTGTGCTGTAAAGCATCCGAAACGTCGGGAATTAAAAAGTTAAATTAAACGCGATAAAATCAAAGAAAAAATGTAGTTTCATTTATCTATTAATTTGCATTCGTTGTAAGAGGGGTGCGAGGTAAAGAATAAAGAACATACATTTTTCCATAGCATTGGGTGACAAACGAGCACACAGTCCACCTGATGCTAAGTGAATGCTGTGGCTCATATACATCCAGATGTATCTTCAACTAAGGATCAAAATGCAAATGCGTTGTCACCCCTGAGGACTAAGTTCTTCTATCGATCTAGACAGGTGGAATGTCTTGATTTCATTAAAAAGTTTCACCGGTTCTCTACACTCACCATATGAAACACAACACCACTACTCAGCTATTATACGCTTGTATCCTGTAAGAGCGTGGTCCTTACCCGGTCGAGCCAAGCATTTTAACAAGACTTCATTAGCTTGGCCTGCATGTATGTATGTACGAATATCATTAAGCAGAAATTGTTTAAAGTAAAGTAAAGTTACAGCCTATATACTTCCCACTGCTGGGCACAGGCCTCCCCTCACTTCTGAGAGAAATTGTTTAGTAAGGGTTAATTTACTATTAAAGAGTATATGATTAATAATAACTACTGAGACCGCCTTGCGGACATCTAAAAATCAGAATTTTTGCAGTCGTATTAAGAACTGATTAAAATGCAATAATTTAAAGATTGAGACCTACCAGGTCCCACTGTCTAGACTCTTGTACCCACGGAGTGGTGGATTCTCTTACTGCTGCGGCGCTTACACCATATTCCAATGCATACAAACGTACATGTCTACAATATTTCAGATAATTCCGATGTCTGGAAGGTTGTGAAAACTGAAGTTCAAATCATCATCATCATCATCATCATCATCATTACAGTCTGTCAAAAGTCCATTGCTGAATATAGGCCTCCGCCATAGATTACCTGACAGAGGGGATAATTTTCGTTGTTACCAGGCGGGCTGGCGCCGCAGTTTGTTTATTTTTATTAGGTTGCTATCAGGAACATGCAATACATCTACGGTTTCAACAAATGTTTATGAAAACATTCAAACATTATGTTTATGAAAACCATAAGATGAAAAAAGATCCACATCGTAAGAAATATAAAAATGCAATTTGATTTTGATAATCAACTAAATATTTAAAAGAAAAGAACTAAAACTTTATTCAGTCCCCCATATCCCTCCCATCTGAAACTCTTCTGTAGGGATTTATTATTCAAACGAAATGCATTAAAGACTGACAGTGGCCCCATTGGTGGCATTCTATACTAGAAACGTTGAGAAATATCGCCTAAAGCCGTTTTAATATTTCAACCTTCATTTAATGTACTATAACAATAAATTCTTTGATTAAAGAATTTAGTATGTATATTTTTATGCGTTTAAAACGCTGTTTTTTTTAATTTCAGGAATGTTCGAAAGATTTTCACATGCATGTAGTTTTTAATCGTATTTGGAATTTAAATTTGGTTTGGTATTCTTAAACTAAAATGTATAAGTTCAAAAGGAAATGTAAAAAATATAGCTTTCCATTTTAAAATTTTTTAAACAAATATTATAATTTATTTTTTAGTTGACTCATTTTTACGTAACATAAAATAAATCTAAGTAAAATATATCCACCATCATTGTCATTTATGTATGACATATAAAGGCTTTTTAATTGAAGAAAAACTGAAAAACTCTAGCATTTTTAACAGAGGCGCTGTTTTAAAAAAAAAACAACTTTAAATAAACCAAACTAGTTTTTACGGTTTTTATCGAGTATATTCACTTATTTTATACTCCCGACGTTTCGAGCACGTTACAGTACCTATTGTCAAGGGGGCGACTGAGGTGTTCGACGTCCCAATGTCATAGTTAACCACGCCTACCTACTCATTAAAATTATAATTTTTTTTTTCAGAGAGCACGAGGAATCTGTGACAGTAAACGTCTGGCCGCCAAGCTCCAATACGTCAATCAAGTTTTGCATGACAACAAGCTTCGTGTCTCGCGCTTACGTCACAGTGAATGAGTGACGCCGGCCACAGTCGAACGTGTGCCAGCTGTACTGCCATATGTCAGAGGAGTCACTGCCAAGATTAGCTACATCATGAAGCGCGCTTCCATTAAAACATATTTATTTATTCTTGATTGTACACCTTAACTAAAAGGATTGCAAATGCGGACTTCCAGTCAACCCGGGACGTTTGGAAATAATGTGACAGGTGCCAAAAATAGAAGAATGTTATTGAGAAAAATACAAGAACTACAATATATATTTAAATATATATGTCAAATATACACAAACATTAAAATATATATGTTACAGTTAAAACCCGTTTTTAAATGGAACGCGTTTTTCCTAGTTAAAACTAGTTTTTACTAATGCCTTTTGTGAAAACTAGAAATACCTAGTCAAAATAAGAATTTACCACTGATATATTTGATTTTCAGATAAAACTAGTTGTCACTCCGAGTTTTACTTAAAACTAGCACTAGAGACACTAATTTGGGATTGAAAATAAGATATACTTACTCAATATTTATTAAAAGTTTTTTACACAGGAATATTGCCACAGTTACTTCTGAAACGGCTTCGGCGCTGCGGGAAGCGCATCCCATTTGCTATTGCGTACCAAATCACGAAAAATTAGATAATTTTCGAGAAAAGGTAATAAATATCACAGAACAATGAGTATTAAAGACCACATTTTCCCAATTCAGGAGCCGGGTTCTATCTACATGGGTGATGTAGTACCTAGCACAGAGTAAATAGCAATCCCCTACACCAAGGCTATTCGAGATGCCTGATATTAATTTAAGAGCAACAACCTACATTGATATGATAAATTGGCAACACACCATTACTGAATCGCCAATCTTGATATACTTAAGTTTTTTTTTATAGGATAGGGTGACAATCGATCCCACAGTCCACCTGATGGTAAGTGGTTGCTGTGGCCCATAGACATCTACATCTATCCTCGATTACGAATCAAAATGCAGATGTGTTGTCACCCGTGAGGACTAAGATGGAATGCCTCGTTTCCAGTAAAATGGGTCGCCGGTTCTCTACACTCACCATACGAAATACAGCAGCATTAAGCTACTATTTCACGCTGGTATTCTGTGAGAGCGTGGTCCTTCCCCGTCGAGTCGACCCATTCGTGCTACAACTATACATCTAATATAACTGCAGCATGGCTCTACCACGTATAAAAAGTTAAGTGACCAAGAAATTCAGAAAATAGTCCAATCTGGTGGTGAGGGTGAACTTTAGTTTTTACTTGTCTCGTGTCGTACCCAGACTGCTGATAAGCTGGGAAGTTGACCACAGAAGCGGCCATTTCTCAATGTAATAATTCATTACGATTGGTGGTCATGAAAGCCAAATTGGAATCCCGTAAGAAAATTCCAAAATCCGAGACGAAGAGAGATTTTAAGGCAAATTGACTATTTGATTGTTAAAACATATGATTGTATTTAATTTCACTTTTTTATTAAATTCCATTATAAGTATTCTAATTATATTATTGAGTTTCATATATAATCTCCAGTTAATTCTTATTTATTATTTAACTTAGCCCAAATATACTAAACTTTTTCGATAAAACATTAAACTTTAAGGCCCCTGCGGAGGCAGATGTTATTCAATTGAATTGAAAAAAAAAGGTAAATTGCCTTAAATCATAAGGCACTAATCCCGCGCTATTAGAATATAAAATAAGATTTTTTTTCCTACAACGGCGCTCCACGCTACTGAACATATTCCATTGATTGTCTCATATTTGACATAGATTCTACGATCTATCACGCAAGGTTTATCCCATTACAGAACTGAAGAAGTGAGTTATATGTATATTATAATATACAGCCAATATAATATGGTCCATTGGTGAGTATATGTATTCAATGAAATGTGTATATAAATTCTTGGAGTGGAGAAGAAAAAAGTTTAAAATTTGGAATTAGTAATTATAAGCAAGCACCATCATGCTTGCTTATTTAGTGTAATATCTTATTTGTTCTATGGAAACCAAGTATTGGCTAGAGAAATTCGTGAGCAAATTTAATTTTAAATTTAATATAATGTTAATTATTGCGGTCATTTTGTTGTTTATTTACAAAATAAAACACAAGCGTACAGTTTGTCCTATTCATTTTTTGGTTCGTTTGCGGGTACGTTTATTTGTTCGTTCGTTTGTTTGTCTAATTGACCGACTAAATACTTTAGTCTTAAAGGAAAGAATATTTTTAAGCGATTGAGAGAACATCCAGAGACTTTACGACATCTTTCAGAAACGTGGACCCCCCAGCTCAGAGTAGTTTCAATATGGAGACCAAGATTTTTAACTCAGCAAGAAAAATGTATCAAGCGATTATTATAATTGATGGAAAGTAGCCTCGCGAAATCAATTCTTGGTAGCGTCCTCAGGCTACCTATAACCATCACTTGGCATTTCATAGGATTAACATAAATTCCGAAGCGCATGGACCAATCATGAACTGACTTGAGATTGGTATTTAATTTTTATATCGCACTGTGTATGTCACTAATGGCAGAAATACATAAATTTGTAAGTCAATACTTCAAGCCGCCGAAGAAGATTAATCAGTTTTTACCATCAGTCAAGAGTAATGTCCTTCTGCAAGATGCAGGTGTGTACAAACTTGATTGTGAATGTGGTCTCTCTTATATAGGACAAACTAAAAGATCAATAAAAACACGCGTTAAAAACAAATAGCTGATTTGAAGAATAGGCGCTCCCGTAACACTGCAATTTATGAATACGTACAGGATTGTCGCGGTTACTACATCAAATTTGATAGAGAGATAGAGAGAGAGAGAAAATTATATAAAATTGAGATAGAGAGAAAAGAAAATTATATAAAATTGAGATAGAGAGAGAAAATTATATAAAATTATAACATAAACACTTACGCCTGTCACCCAGAGGGGTAGGCAGAGACTACAGACTTCCATTTGGTACGATCCTGACACACCTCTCTCGCCTCCTTCACATCCATACACCTACGCATACATGCTCGTCGGTTATGGGTACTCCTAATTTGGCCCTTTTTCAATAAATTGCCAATTTGGTCGATAAATTTTCGCCTAGGACGTCCCTTTCCGACTCTGCCATTCACTTCTGCACCATAAATTTTCTTTGTCACTCTTTCCTCATTCATTCCTTCCACATGATAAAACCACCGAAGCATTCCTTTCTTAATCCTGGTCACAACATCATCTTGCAAACCACACTCTTCTCTTATTACACAATTTCTTACCCTGTCGTTCAGATTCAGCCCTAACATACTCCTTAACGACCCCATTTCTACTGCGTTGATTCTACTCTTGTGCTTCTTCTGCCACACCCAACTTTCACTGCCATACGTTAAAGTAGGGACCAACACAGCATTGTGAATTGCCATACGTGCCTTTTTTGACACATTTTGACTCTTCACAATAGAGTGCAGGGCCCCATTTACTCTATTTCCCGCATTCACTCGTCGTTCTATATCCTTCTATCATATCTCCCATCCCTGCTAAATACGCAGCCCAAATATACAAACTCCTCTACTTGCTCGATCAAATTATAAATTATATATAAAAACGCCTGACTCTATTAATTAATAATTATCTTAAACATCTGTCATAGTTTCATATATTCAGCCTTGACCTCTGCGCTAGGTTAAACATGGTAACTCGTAGCTGAAATAACCAAGCAATCTCGTCACGTTCCTAATTAGACGTTTGATTAAGAAAGTTTGTCCAACAGGGATGGAGCTCCCGTATGTACGGGAGTTATTGCCATAGATACGTGACTTGACACGTCATCACGTCTTTATTTGAATTATAAGTGGATGATACAAGTTGAACGCAAAAGTTGAGTAACAAACAAATAATATGAGCACATTTTCATATCAAACAACCTCAAAAATTCCCTTTTAATTTCACAATTAAAATAATTTCAGAAAAAAAATTCGAAATTAAATAAATATAATTTTTTATTCATTTGGTTCCACTGTAATAAAATAAACTCTTGTTAATTTGTTCCGTTCACCTATCCTAAAGATTCATAGCATTATGCTCTATTTTTTGAACTCATATACGCACACACATGCACGTACGGGCGAACGCACCTTAGCAAATAAGGAAAGTTTTCGCAATTGTAGTAAATAAGGTTAAAACAAAGAAAAACTCTCTTAACGCTTTTATTAAATACATTTTATAATCATAAACACAGGAACTTCAAGCCAGAACAATTTCTAACATTATGCGTTAAGTAAAAGGACAAGTCCTTACCCTAATGTACGGTAGTGAAAGATGGGTATAGCAGAAGAAGCACGAGAGTATAGTAAATGCTGTAGAATATACGGTCATGAATTAGGGATGAATCCGAATGACAGGATGAGAAATTGTTTGATAAGAGAAAAGTGTGGTTTGCAAGATTATGTTGTGACCAGTATTAGGAAAGAAATGCGTCGGTGGTTTGTTCATGTAGAAATAATTAGCATAACCAAATTAGCGACATATTGAAGATGGGCTTAAATGTACCTTTAACCGACGAGCACGTATGCGTGGGTATGTGGATGTAAAGGAGGCGAGATAGGTGTGTCAGGATTCTACCAAATGGAAGCTCATGGTATTTGCCTACCCCTCCGAGTGACAGGCGTGAGTGTTTGTTAATATGTTATGTATGTAAAAATAATATTAGTTATATGTTATGTATATAAAAATAAAAAATGGCTGCTTCCGTTGGTCTAATGGGTGTAGTAGTGCGACTACTGATCCTGAAGTCCTGGGTTCGAATACCGGGTCGAGTCAAAAATCAGTTATTGTATTTTCCGTGAAGAAATTCTCAGTAGCTGCCCAGAGTTAGGAAGTTGACGGTGTCTCACCCCCGTGCCTCGGAAGGCACGTAAAGCCGTTGGTCCAGCGCCTGATCTCTCACCGGTCGTGTCGGTTTAACATCCCATCGGAACATGAGAGTAAGGGAATAGAGAGCGCGCCTGTGCTTGCGCATACACTTGGGCACTATAATCCTGTCCTGCACTGATGGCTAGTCTCCGATGAGGCTGGCTGTGCCGTGACCGAAATTCGGTCTGGAGGACATTACGTAAAAATACTGCTGCCACATATTGGTTGGTGCTGCAAAATGTCAACTAGAACTCTCAACTCGCTTTCCTGGGAGGGGCAAGTTATGGGCTTATTTGTTGTTGATCTCATTTTCGCCAAAAAAGTCAATGTTGATAATTGAAGTAATATGTACTTAAATACTAGAACAGCCATTTCAAACGAAAAATGTGCGCTACTCTGTGTTCGCTCGGTTATTTTTTTATCATAGAATAAACATGGGTAGAATAATGGATTGTTTTGTTAAATAGGTCAATTAGATGGAGTACAATTTTTAAAATTTATCACTTATTTTGTATAAAGTATTTGCTTATTTAATACAATATTACTTAATATTACTTATATCACATTATTTATATATTATTGATATTCTCATCGGAATATTTTAAAAGGTAACTATGTCAAATATAAAAGAAAAAATACTAAATTTGTGTTGAACAAAACTTATTAACATAACATTTAAATTACAAATATATTACCCACAAACTGAATAAAACTATATTTACGGATTTTATCGCGTTTAATTACTACTTTAACTTATTTTTAAAATCCCGACGTTTCGGGTGCTTTACCTATGGCCACGAGGGGGGGGGGGGGGCTGAGATGTTTGACGTCCCAATGTGTTAGCTCGGCTACTTTTAGTTTTTTAATAATTTTCGGTCCGATTCACGCAGTACGAGCTTACAGTATCCTAAAGTCTTGCAGTTGTATGCTTGGGTTTGGGTTTAATTTTGTTAATTATAGGATCCCAAGCAGATGGCAGCACCCATCCATCTTCTCTATAGAAATTAGGATGTTTTTTTTTATTTCAATAGCCTCGCGTATCATCCTTTGTAAGAATTGGTGTTCTTTTGCGAGGAGTTGTGGTTTATCAAATGTGATGTAATGGTGGGGACGATTTTCAACATGTTCACAGACTGCAGACTTCTCGGAGCGTCAGTGTTTCACATCAGCTATATGTTCTTTAACGAGGGTTTTTATGGATCTTTTTGTTTGACCTATGTAAGAGAGACTACATTCTCAATCTAACTTGTACACTCCTGCATCTTGTAGAGGGGTATTACACTTGACGGATGATAAAAATTGACAAATCTTTTTGGAGGCTTATGTATGGCGGTAGTATGTTTTAATGGAAGCTCGCTTCAAGGTGAAGCCGACCTTGTCTGTGACTCCTCTGACATACGGTAGTACAGCAAGCAAACACTCGACTGTGGCCGGCTTCACTCGGTCACTGTGACGTAGGCGCGGGACCCGACGCTTGTTGTCTTGCAATACTTGCTTGACGTGCTGAAGGGCGGCGGCCAGATGTTTTCTGTCACAGATCCCTCGTGCTCTCTGAAACAAAGATTTACCCACGGTAGCTAACTGTGAAGGATGATGGTGTGATTCACCATTTAAATATCGGTGGGTATGGGTCTTTTTCCTATACAAGGAAACGTTGGGAAAAAAAATGAGTTAAAATAGCAATTAAACGCGATAAAATCCATATAGTTTTATTCAATGCGTTTTATTCGCGTAAATTTAAAAAATCATTACCCATGAATTGGTTAAGTGTCGATTAGTAAATATACTAATTGTTAACCCGGATATACAGATCCTTTATTTAAAGGTTTACGATTGTATTGATATAGATAACATTGTCTGTTTATTGTTCTCCTTCTGCACATACAACTTTTAGTGATTTATATCATATACAACATCTTGTAGCGTAAAAAATAGCTTTTACTTGGCGACTTCAATGTACACCATAATACGTGGTCAATGAAAACAGATACTAGAGCAGTTCAGATATGATGATTGACACTTTGATAGGTTACTAACTTTTTTTATAGAATAAGGGTGACGAAAGAGCACACAGTCCACCTGATTGTAAAATTCTGTTTTGCCGTTAATCATTTAGTCTCTCAAAATAACTTGTGGCGTAAAATGAAATGGTTGAAGGGTCGCAACCCTTTTTTTGATAAAGATTTAGCTTTCCACTTGATTAATACTTTGACACCTGATTGGTTTTCCTTAACTAAAACTTAGAACCGAAAATCTCGTTACAACAATTAGAAATGAGTATTCGGCCAACTGACATGTCCCCAGGGGCGGACAATATTTCATATTATATGTTTGAATAAATCACAAATAATTGAAAATACTTATTGCTTGATTCTATATAATAAGTTTTTATCAAGTAATTTTATTCCTAATTAGTGAAGTTAATTGTGCCAATCCCCAAACCAGGGAGAGATAATAGAAAGACACCGAAAGTTTAACTAAAAAATTATAATATAATTGTTGTCTTACAATGGGTTCCAGCTAAAATTGGCCTAGTAGGTAATGAAGTGGCGTATATATTAGCAAATGAAGCTTCCTTTGACGGTATTTTAATGCAGATTTTACTTTTTTTTTAAGACTTTCTATACAATGTGAAAGAATGATGTGTCAGTTTGTGGAAGGAATATTTTAATGAGAGTTCTCTAAAAAAAGAAATATGGTATAAAACTATTCAACCAAATAGTTGTAGTTCTTCAAGGGTGGATAGAGCCAATCGGGACACGAAATTTTGCAGTCAGTTATATTTTACAAAATACTTTAGAGAATAGCTGTTATTACACTTACACAAAATATTTTTACCGGTATATTATTTTCCAGACGGTACAATAATCATCCAGTACATATTATTAAACAAAGAAATACGTAAACAGTACTCTCCGCGTGAAATTTACCATGATTTCATTTCGTAGGTTTTGATATTTTTATGCGCAACCTTAATTATTTTTTTTAAATAAAAGTAGCCTCAGTTTCTCCTAATAATATCGTCCTTTTTAGGGTTCCGTAGTCAACTAGGAACCCTTATAGTTTCGCCTTGTCTGTCTGTCCGTCTGTCCGTCCTCGCTTAATCTCTGTGACCGTTAGCATTAGAAAGCTGAAATTTGGTAACAATATGTGTATCAATCACGCCGACAAAGTGGTGAAATAAAAATTGGAAAAAATGTTTTATTAGGGTAGCCCCCCTATATGTAAAGTGGAAAGTAATTTTTTTATTTCAACCCTAACGTGTGATATATTGTTGGAAAGGTATTTAAAAATGAATAGGGGTTTACTAAAATCATTTTTTGATAATGTCAATAATTTCGGAAATAATCGCTCCAAAATTAAAAAAAACAATGTGTGTCCCCTCTCTAACTTTTGAACCATAAGTTTAGAAAATACGAAAAAAATCAGAAAAGTAGAACTTTATAAGGACTTTCTAGGAAAATCATTTTGAACGGATGGAAACAACAGTACCCACTACCGGGAGCAGTTGCAGGAGTGCGGAGCGCTGCTGGAGCGCGAACATAATGGATACCCACCTTTAAACTCATAAGTGGGAACACTTATTGTGACGGATGGGAAACTGAGCTACACTGAGCGTGGCCCGACACGCTCTTGGCCGGATTTATTACTTATAACATCAGCTATTTGCCAGTGAAAGTCGATAAAAATCGGTCCAGTCATTTCGCTGATTAACCGGAACAAACAGATAGACAGACACACAAAAATTTTAAAAATTGTATTTGTGTTATACTAGTACCTACATATACTTTTATATTCATTTACTAAATACCTGTTATTTTTAAATTCTAAATAGACATCTTAATTTTATTTATTTGTGTAGATTGACATTACTTTTCAGTATTCCTATTTCGTAACCTTCTTTTAAATAAAGGTTTAAAAATCACTGTACTGGGATACATTTTGTTAAAGGAAAGTATGAGCTAGTAAGAATTCGCCGATTCAGGGATCTAGAAATTCTTTTATGAAAATAATTTCGTTAAAATCTACCCTTGTTTAATTGCTATTCAAGTCAATATTTTTAGAATTCGCAGTTGTTCTTTCCAGACACATTAATCCGACCTCTTCTCTGTAAAGGTCCCACTACTGGGCAAAGGCCTCACCTTATTTTTTTAGGGGGTTTTAGGACAAGAAAGTGCCTACCACGCTGCTACAATGGGCGTTTGCGAACTTCACATGTCTTTGGAATATTATTATTTTTTAATTTTTAGACATGCAGGTTTTCTCAAGACGTTTAATTTCACCGTCCAGCACGTGATAATTCATCAGCGTCAGTACTTAAAACTGCAATTAACGATTCCATTAGTGGCAGCGTAATCAAATCCGGTATGCTTACGTACTATCAAGTTTACAGTTAGCGCAAACCATCGGAGCTTCCAGTAAACACAGCAAAGTATAAATTACGAAAAGTAAGGTTGCAATCATAAATTGTTACTACAGATTTAGAACTATATGTATGACATTACTTTGTGTTGACGGTGTAAGAATATTCACTACCCTATATCATCCCGAGGGAGTAGAGGGAGGAGAGGGGAAACGAATCAGGACATGGAGAACTGAGCCTTTCTAATATCGACTAAAATACAAAGCTATGGTGATCAACCCGCTAGCCAAGCGTGGCAATTATGAAAAATGTCACCCTATGAATGAAAGGAAAAATAATACGTTATGGTGGGATGATGAGATACATATGGAAGTTGAAGCAAAGAAGAGAGCATGGCTAGATTTACTAGCAACAAAGGCTGCTAATTCTAGTGGTACGAATGGTGATATTGAAAGAAAAAAGGCAGTCTTTAGACATCCTAATGAGAGAGTAAAAGAAGTAGTTGAAAGAAAAAAGCAAGAAAGAACGGATAAGAATGATAGAAGAATATCGGATAACTTCCAGTCAAATATTAAAATGTTCTGGAAACTTGTAAGAACTGCCAGGGGACATTCAAAACAGCCTATGATGAATGCTATTAGAGACGAGAATGGCTATATTCTGAATGATGAAGTTTTGAGTTTAAAGAGATGGAAGGAATATTTTGAAAGCGTGTTTATGAGTGAGGAGATAACGTGTGTACTAAGTGAAGTAGAAACACCGAAAGAAGAGGAAAGAGGTAGCGAGATAAGTATAGATGAAATAATGAAAGCAATGAAAAGCATGAAAGCAGGTAAGGCTGCCAGATATGATAGAGTTTCACTCGAAATGCTAAGGGCTGGAGAGGAAGTGGTGGCAGGCCTGCTGCACACCTTGTTTAATTTATGCCGGGAACTGAAGCTGGTACCGGTAGACTGGTGCAAAGCCGCGATAGTCCCAGTATATAAAGGAAGAGGATCGCAGCAGGACTGTAAAAACTACCGTGGCATCAGCCTTCTTAGCATTGTGGGAAAACTGTATGCTAAGGTACTGATTGAACGTGTCATGAAAGAAACTGATGGAAAAATTTGGGATGTGCAAGCGGGATTTAGAAAGGGAATGGGATGTACAGATCAAGTCTTTTCCATGCGCATGATCGCTGAGAAGTTTCTGGCCAAAAACCAAAAGGATTTTTGTGCGTTCATGGACTTGGAAAAGGCCTATGACAGAGTGGATAGGGATTTGCTATGGCAAACAGTGAACTCATTTCGGTTGAGCGCTGGCTTGATACAGGCATTGGAGTCTCTTTATAGGGACTCTGGTGCTTGTGTTAGGATCAACGGGGTCTACTCGGACTGGTTTGACATCCATAAAGGTGTCAGACAGGGCTGTGTGGCTTCCCCCGTGGCCGTTCATCCTATTTATGGACAGTTGTTTGCAAAATTTGAAAGTTGAAGAATGCGGATTAAGAATGGGTGAGTTAACCGTCAAATGCCTTTTGTACGCCAATGATCAAGTTATTCTTGCGTAGTCGGCGGCCGAGTTGCAAATGATGGTTACATTAATGAACGGATCATTAAAAAAAGGGGTATGAAAGTGAACGCAAGTAAGACGAAGGTTATGGTTTTTGAAAGAGAAGAAAGTAAAACGATTTGTGAAATAAGAATAGAAGGGGCTGCGTATTTAGCAGGGATTGGAGATATGATAAGGATATAGAACGACGAGTGAATGTGGGAAATAGAGTAAATGGGGCCTTGCACTCTATTGTGAAGAGTCAAAATGTGTCGAAAAAGAACGTATGGCAATTTACAATGCTGTGTTGGTCCCTACTTTAACGTATGGTACTGAAAGTTGGGTGTGGCAGAAGAAGCACGAGAGTAGAATAAACGCAGTAGAAATGCGGTCGTTAAGGAGTATGTTAGGGCTGATTCTGAATGACAGGGTACGAAATTGTGTAATAAGAGAAGAGTGTGGTTTGCAAGATGATGTTGTGACCAGGATTAAGAAAGGAATGCTTCGGTGGTTTTATCATGTGGAAGGAATGAATGAGGAAAGAGTGACAAAGAAAATTTATGGTGCAGAAGTGAATGGCAGAGTCGGAAAGGGACGTCCTAGGCGAAAATTTATCGACCAAATTGGCAATTTATTAAAAACGGGCCAAATTAGGAGTACCCTTAACCGACGAGCGGATGTGAAGGAGGCGAGAGAGGTGTGTCAGGATCGTGCCAAATGGAAGTCTGTAGTCTCTGCCTACCCCTCTGGGTGACAGGCGTGAGTGTTTACGTTATGTTATGTTATGTCACCCTATGAGGCAAGCTGGGAGGAAGTACGACAAGTTGAGACGTTCGAAGGACTTTTAGGCTGTAACAGTACGGTATAGTATGACATGCTGAGTCGTTGATTAAAATGTAGATGTTAAGGATTAGGATATTCACCATCCTTATCTTTTATCATATTTGAGTTTTTTTGTAATACTGACATAAATAAGAATAGTTATAAAATGGACTTATAATGTTCGTAACAATTGCTTTTTCTTCAACTTATCGGTATAGTAGCGGTGAAGAGAACCACCACCACCCAGCAGTTGGTGGTGGTTGCAATTACAAAATCCGTGGGGATGGTCGATATTTAGCAGTGGACTTTTGATAGGCTGTAGTTAATGGTATGTACTATAAAATAAATAAAAATCGCTTTTATACATTTTATGAACGCAACATGATAGTACAAAATACCTGCAAAGTTGTAACTGTATCATAGCTGCAACACGAAATACCACGCTCTCACAGAATACCAGCATGAAATAGCAGCTTAATGCTGCGATGTTTCGTACGGTGAGTGTAGAGAACGGGAGTAAAACTGGTAATGAATTGTATCTTAGTTCTTAGGGTGAAAACGCATTTATATTTTAATTGCTAATTGAGAGTAGATGTAAGTTTCTATGGACCACAGCGCCCACTTATCATCAGTTGGTCTGTGTGCTCGTTTATCTCCCCTGTATAAAAATATTAAAATGTTATGATTTATATAGTAGTAACCTCACCCCTATCTATCACATAAATAGTACAAATATTTATTGTATAGTGATATAAAGCTATCATATAAATCTACGATGTTGCACGCCTTATATCGTTATTTGTTCATCGATCACGAAGTTCTGTAGAACCGTACAATGTAGTTTGTCTGACAAATGAACAGATTTGCAAATGCAACGTATCTGTGCCCTGTATAGTGTATATCATCTGTTAGTACCAATGTTGTAATCAGAATCGGTTAGTACATTATTTATTTTGTTTAGATGCGCAAACAAATAAAAACTACAACTCTATATCAAATTTTAGCGATCAATCATCGTCATCGTTATTTCAGCCAATCACAAGTCCACTGCTGAATATAGCGTCACCAAGGAATTACACAACGCACGGACTCGACCCATCTGCTTCCATTGACTTTCTGCGTCTTTTACCAGGTAATCACTTCATACAGTGTGGCACTGCCCTACACTTCGCTTGCCAGTATGAGACTGCCACTTGAGAAACTTTCTTCCCCATCGGTTGTTGGTTATTCAAGCTTTATTGTCGGCTTTTGTCACATCAGCTTTGATGTATATGATGTTTATTGATCGTGTAACTTTGGGAGGACTTAACAATTTGAGGTCGTATTTAAAGTATTTTTAAAGATATTAAAATTTAATTCGCTACCATCTGCTTAATTAAATACAATGATGTGTCTTACCTTGAATGAAGAGCACCTTCGCCCTCCCTCAATTGCGTGCACTAATCCCGTCGCCACTACACTACGGCCACTGACTGCTAAGAACCGTCAGCCGCCGTAGAGTCTAAATCTCCTGAGGATTACTCGTGTAAAGGCGAAACACGTGTCGTATTATCGTCGATGGATATACTGTTTTCATTCGGAACTTTGATAGCGCGATTTAGGCTTCGATTTGTTTCGCTTGTGGTGTGACGACAGCGCTACCATACCGGTACTTCTACTCTCTAGGCATTGTCCTGAAATCGTGAATGACGACTTTCGTCGATCCCTAAAAAAGGTGACCACTCAGATCCGTCTAACTACAGGCCTATCGCCATCACCTCCTTGCTTTCCAAGTAATGGAATCCAATATAAACTGCCACCTCATGCGTATCTTGAGGATCACCAGCTGAATAGTGACCACCAATATGGTTTTCGTCGGGGTCAATCAGCTGGTGATCTTTTGATCTACTTGACTCATAGATGGGATGAAAGTCATTATTATAAACGGGCCGTGACAATATTTCTTGGGAAAACGTCGCCAAGCACCGGAACAAACTTGTGTCTGAAGTAAAGTCTTTGCTGAACAAACACTCGGACTGTGGCGATTAAATATAATTCAGTTTAATCTCTAGAAGACACAAGTTTTGCGCGTTTACCGCTAAAAAAACCTTTGTCGTATCGCCTTAGTTTAAAGGCACTTCCCTTGTTGCCTCAGGCAGTATCGGAATCCTCGATATCAACATATCGAGTGACGTGAAATTTCGTGGTCATTTGGAAGAGGAACCACTAACAAGATTGGCGTGCTCAGCAGAGCGAGAATATATTTCATGCCGGCACTCCGTTTCCATCTCTGGGTTGGGGCTTCCAATGCCAACTTCTTCGGTTATTTTTCTTGTTCGTTTCAGCGCTGCGAAGAGATGTCGCATTCCTTTGCATTTTATTTCGCATCGGGGAGTGCTCTGAGTAATTGTTCGGATTAATCTCAACGCACATCGCAGCAAAACTCTCGATACTATCCACACAACCTGAATGCTTGGCAGTCCACCACTGTACGTTGCACTAGAAGTTTTCTTCTGCATATGACCTCTCTGTGAAATAGTTCACCACCGGCGATTTTTCCGGACCGATACGACTTAGGGACCTTTAAGGAAAGATCTTACATTTTTCTAGAAGCCCAGCAACGCACCTGCAATTCTCCTGGTATTGCAGTTGTTCATGGGCGGTGGTAGTCACTTACCATCAGCTGAGCCTTATGCTCGTTTGCTCCCTCTTCTATAAAAGATATTCACGCAGAATATTATTTGGCCACTACAGGGCATTTAGTCAGCTTAAGAAATAAGTGTAATTTTTATATTTTGTATGCTGTACAAGTAACTTGTTAGCTATATCAATTTCTCACCTGTAAGCGGATCTCTCCACTGATCGAAAAATAAGGTGAAGTGTAGCATCCACGACAATATATATTAATGTTAAGATAGAATAAGTGAAAATTTCACTTACGAACTGACCATGTTGCACTAAAATGGCTATTGCAGTTAAAAAATCCAGAAGGAGAAGTTGCGAGGTGGATTGAACTACTGCAGGAATACGACTTTGAGATCGAACATCGCAGCGGGAAATCTCATGGCAACGCAGATGCATTCTGAAAATTGCAAACATTGTACTAGGCAAGAGAGAAAGGAAGTTGTATCCGTGAGGATTCTCAGGACAGACCACCTCAGCAACGAGTGGAAGGACAGCTTACAACGTGCACAGCAGGAAGATCCGGACATCAAGCCGATTCTGCAATGGATGAAGGTCAGTGCTCCCAAGCCCATGTGTCTCCACCACGTCTCAGCGATGAGTTCGACCACTAAAAGCTATTGGGCCCAGTGGGACAGCTTGCTGCTTCAGGATGGAGTTCTGTGCCGTAAATGGGAAAATGTTCGCGGAGACAGCTGTCATTTGCAAATGGTTGTTCCTAAAGCTAAAGTACCGGATGTTCTACAGATGTACCATAATGATTATTCAGGAGGCCATCTGGGAGTTAAACGAACTCTACTGAAGATCCGAGAATGGATTTACTGGGTCCACTGTCGAAACGATGTCGAGGACTGGTGTCGCAAATGTACTAGTTGTGCGGCTGTCAAGGGACCTCAGACTCGTAGTAGAGTTGCATTTAAGTTGTACAATCTTGCACCATGGGAGAGAATAGCCATTGACGTTGCGAGGCCGTTTCCGGAGATTGAAAGCGGTAACAAGTATTTCATGGTTGTGATGGATTACTTCACTAAGTGGCCAAAAGTCTTCGCCATTCCAAATCAAGAAGCTTCAACCGTTGCAGATAAACTAGTTCATGAAGTCTTTTGTTGTTTTGGAGTACCTTTAGAGATTCACAACGATCAAGGAAGGAATTTTGAGTCTCAAATACTCCAGGAAACTTGCCGAGTTATGGGTACTCATAAAACAAGAACGACTTCTTATCCCCCGGCAATCTGATGGAATGGTAGAACGATTTAATCAGACATTGGAGAGGTACCTAGCAAAAGTTGTAGACAATCGGCAACGAGATTGGGACAAGCACATACAACCGTTTTTGTTGTCATATCGAAGCGCTGTTCACGAAAGTACATCAGTGACACTAGCTTTCGCAAACTTTGGAAGAGAATTACGGCTGCCCGCAGATGATCACCGGGATACCACCTGATGCCCCACGCAGTATAACCGATTATGCAAATGACTTGTGAAACAAAATGAATGACATTTATGAGCACGTCAGACAATCGGGCCAGCAAATGTCCGAAAAGATGAAAATCTCCTAAAAGGGAAATCTCCTAAGCTTCAAGCTAAATGGGACGGTCCGTACCGGATTGTGACCAGGATCAACGATGTAACCTACCGGATACAGAAAGCCGCAAGAGGGACTCCTAAGATCGTCCATGTGGATCGCCTGGCGCGTTATTATGGGGCGGATAATGCTCGGGACGAGCATGTCTTAAGAGGGGGCAGTGTTGCGAGCTTAAGTTGACGTCTGGCTCTAGCGCCATCTAGTGTCGGGTAACAGAGCGAGGAGAGCTTTCCAGAAAATGACATGACTAATCTTTAAACCAACAGCGCCATCTAGTATCGAAACCAAGAACTAAGCTTCTAGAAGCCTGATACTCGAACTTTCGGTGCCTAGTCGATTGGTGTGCGTATTTACTTGAATATTCTGGATGTTTCGGTGATAATGTGTATTTAAAGGCGCTGCAAGATGCGAGCGGCGAAGTATTGAATTTGGCGAGACAAGCGAAGCTTCGGAGAGGAATAAAGTGAATTAGTGTGATTAATTATTAGTCTTTTAAATTTTAATTAGTGTAAAGTGAATTAAAGTGTTAATTTCGGTAATTCAATCGGCAGTTTTTATTGTCACGAACCTCAAGCTCGTAACAGTATCATACTATGAGTATATTAAGAAGCGACAGAGAGAAATGAAATAAGAGATTGGAGCAGCATTCTCTTCATAAAAACTCAAAATAATAGATGACCGTCTGTCAAGAGTGGAAACTATAGAAAATATCCGACCATATGACGTCAAACTTTTGATCGGTTTGATAACAAACAATCAAACAGCCGTACTTCAAAAGTTATTATAAAACAGCCCGATGTTTTAACTCAATTTTCATTCATTCCATCAAAGCCGATATGAATTCATTTAATGTGCAGTCATCGGTTATTCTGTATGGTTACCGTGGTCAAAACGAATATTTCGTAAAATTAAATTTGAATATTTATTGTTTCTGGTATCAATAAGCGGATTGTACTCTGACTCTAATAAACATTGCGGTTAATACTCAAACAGAATAAAGGGTTTTTATTAGAGCTTTATTTACGCCTTAACAATATCAGTTCTTTTTGTAACTCGTTTAGTTTAGTGCTTGGCTACTCTCACCTGATAGTAAATGTTAATATAGTCGAAGATGGTAAAGCCCACTGACTTAGCTTAATAAAAGTTCACTCAGAGTTGATGGCCAATTATTCCACTCCCTTGCTACGTATAATGAACGAGTAAGCAAATTAATTCCATGTTGAGCGCAATGCCGTTGCTTACTCAATAGTAACGGAGCACCCGCCACAAGTCTGTTGTACTTGAGTTAGACCTAATTAGGACATTTATACGCCACTATTCAGTCCTCAAAACCTTTGTTATGTCGGAATGGTGTTAAAGAGACGTGTTGATCTGTCTAGGACTTTTTAGAATAACCATTCTCGGATCTTCAGTAGAGTTTGTTTAACTCCCAGATGGCCTCCTGAATAACCATTATGGCACAGCAGTAGAACATCCGGTACTTTAGATTTAGGAACAACCAATTGAAAATGATAACTGTCTCCCTGAATATTTTCCCATTAACGGCACAGAACTCCATCCTGAAGCAGCAAGCTGTCCCACTGGGCCCAATAGCTTTTAGTGGTCGAACCCATCGCTGAGACGTCGCTCCACTTGGGCTTGGGAGCACTGACCTTCATCCATTGCAGAATCGGCTTGATGTCCGGATCTTCCTGCTGTGCACGTTGTAAGCTGTCCTTCCACTCGTTGCTGAGGTGGTCTGTCCTGAGAATCCTCACGGATACAACTTCCTTTCTCTCTTGCCTAGTACAATGTTTGCAATTTTCAGGACAAGGTCTTCTTGACAATGCATCTGCGTTGCCATGAGATTTCCCGCTGCGATGTTCGATCTCAAAGTCGTATTCCTGCAGTAGTTCAATCCACCTCGCAACGTCTCCTTCTGGATTTTTAAACTGCAATAGCCATTTTAGTGCAGCATGTTCAGTTCGTAAGTGAAATTTTCGCCCCAGAAGATATTTGCTAAAATGCTGCAACGACTTTACCACAGCTAGCAATTCGCGTCTTGTGACACAAAAGTTCCTTTCAGGTTTTGACAACGACTTGCTGAAATACGCTATCACGACCTCTTGGTCACCATTCCGTTGAGATAACACACCGCCAAGTCCTATATCACTTGCGTCTGTATCAACTATAAATTCTTTGCTTGCATTAGGGTATCCCAAAATAGGTGTTTTGCACAGCCGGTCCTTGAGCTCCTGGAATGCGATATTGCAACTTTCATCAAAGTTCTTCAAAAATCGCCAGTAATAGGACCAGCAACTTCTTTGCCTTGACCATTTCGTTCGGGGAGAGAACGCTGCGACAGTCTTCCAAAAGTGGGGGTCACTCTCGTTTGTGCGTCCTTGCTAGGGGTCTCACTCGATAGATATTGGCACCAACGTAACCAATCCACTTCCTCACAAGTACACAACCAGCGTGCCTTTTTTTATAATCTGTTCCCGGTCACAAAGGTTCAGCACACGTACTCCTGAAATGTCAGTGGTTCTGACCAAGGTTCGAGCTACTTTCCATGGGAGGTCATTTCAAGGAAGACTAACTGGCACAATCGTTTCCAATCTCGGCGGAAGAACAATCTTCTTAATGCTGTACACGTTCCCTGGTAACGCACCTTCCGTAAAAAGTTCCTCCTGTCCACATTTCAAAACACGGCGCTGTCGGTTGAAAGATTAGTGATGTCATTTTCTGGAAAGCTCCCCTCGCTCTCGTCCCCGACACCACTAGATGGCGCCAGTGCCGGGTACATGACGTACGTACGTGACAACATAGGCCCGCAACAATACTATTACCATTTGTTCAACAATATATATATATATATATATATATATATATATATATATATATATATATATATATATTTATATATATATATGGAATATATATCGGGAAATAGAGTAAATTGGGCTCTGCACTCTATTGTGAAAAGTCAAAATATGTCAAAAAAGCACGTATGGCAATTCACAATGCTGTGTTGGTCCCTACTTTAATGTATGGTAGTGAAAGTTGGGTGTGGCAGAAGAAGCACGAGAGTAGAATAAATGCAGTAGAAATGCGGTCCTTAAGGAGTATATTAGGGCTGAATCTGAACGACAGAGTAAGAAATTGTGTAATAAGAGAAGAGTGTGGTTTGCAAGATGATGTTGTGACCAGGATTAAGAATGGAATGCTTAGGTGGTTTGGTCATGTGGAAAGAATGAATGAGGAAAGAGCGACAAAGAAAATTTATGTTGCAGAAGTGAATGGCAGAGTCGGAAAGGGACGTCCTAGGCGAAAATTTATCGACCAAATTGGCAATTTATTGGAAACGGGCCAAATTTGGAGTACCCTTAACCGATTAGCATGTATGCGTAGGTGTATGGATGTGAAGGAGGCGAGAGAGGTGTGTCAGGCTCGTGCCAAATGGATTTCTGTAGTATCTGCCTACCCCTCTGGGTGACAGGCGTGAGTGTTTATGTTATTATGTTATATATATATATATATATATATATATATATATATATATATAATCATCCTTTCACGGTAAATGTTGATCCAGTGAGAAGTTAGAACAATTGTTGATATACTTACACACAAACTTATATACTTTGATCCATTCTTGATGCGCATGTGACGTCGGTGGATCTGCACTAACAGGATTTCAATATACTCTTCAGCGATTTGACCAACATTTGTTGATCTATCAACGGTCGAAAAAATCATACTGAATATGATTTTTTAGATCCAGAGTATATTTAATTTATATGCGACATTTACATAGACTAAGTGGATCCGGAGCCATAATTGACGAATAGGTACTCGAACACGAAGCGGCAACGTCGCGTTCTGTGTGTGACAGAGAACCCAGTGGGCTACTTCGTTATAGTAATAAGGTAAGAAAATACGTTATCTGCTGATTTGTGGATCAAACTTTGGCAGTTTTATTGTGGAAAAACGTTTGTTCGAGTTTTTGTTATGGTGTGAGTGAATTTATGTTATTTTATTCATTTGTCATAGATCAATTAGAAGATGATGGATAGTACTTTATTACAAATTAATTTGTCACTCGAGTGTGTGTGTGTGTGTGTGTGTGTGTGTGTGTGTGTGTGTATGTGTGTGTGTGTGTGTGTGTGTGTGTGTGTGTGTGTGTGTGTGAGTGAGTGTGTGCGTGCGTGTGTTAACTGTTATTCGTGTGTGTGTGTGTGCGTGTGCGCGTGCGTGTGTCCACTGTTGTTTTGTGTTTGTGTATGTGCTTGTGCGTGTATGTGTGTTCGTTCGTGCGTGCACGCGCGTGTGTGTGAGTGTATGTGCGGGTGTGTGTGTGTGTGTGCGAGCGCGCGCGCGTATGTGTATGTGTGCGAACGCGCGCGTGTATGTATTTTGCGCGCGCGTGTGTTTGCTTTTATGTGTGGGTACGAGTGTGTGCGTGTGTGCGTGCCTGTGTCCACTGTTGTTTTGTGTATGTGCGGGTGTGTGTGTGTGTGTGTGTGTGTGTGTGTGTGTGTTTGTGTGTGTGTGTGTGTGTGTGTGTGTGTGCGTGCGCGTGCGCGCGCGTGTATGTACGTGTACGCGCGTGTGTGCTTGTATGTGTGTGTGTTTGTGTCTGTGTTTGTGTGTTTGTGTGTGTGTGTGTGTATGTGTGTGCGTGTGTGCACTGTTGATTTTTTAGTACGTGTGTGTGTGTTAGTATATGTGTGTGTGCAGGCGCGTGTGCGCGTTTGTGTGTGTGTGTGTGTGTGTGAGTGTGTGCGTGCGCGTGTATGTACGTGTGCGCGCGCGTGTTTGCTTGTATGTGTGTGTATGTTTGTGTCTGTGTTTGTGTGTGTGTGTGTGTGTGTGTGTGTGTGTGTGTGTGTGTGTGTGCGTGTGTGTGCGTGTGTGCACTGTTGTTTTTTTAGTACGTGTGTGTGTGTGTGTCCAGAAAACGGAGGCGGGGAATGGAGACGTGGAGCGGAGGTGAATGCAGCGTAGTATGTGGTGAAGGCGGAGGAGAGGAATTTGTGGTGAAGTCGGAGATAGTGCCAACGGGGAATTGTGTTGGAGGCGGAAAGAATAGTGACGGCGCTTGGTGGTAGCGGCGGAGGGAGCGGAGTTTATTGTTGAGGCGGATAGAGCAGAGTTTATGGTGGAGGCGGAGGTAGCGGAGGTGGAGAACGAAAGCTTAGAGAGGGGTGCGGTGGTAGATGTGGAGGCGTAGGTGGCAGAGGTGGTGGTGGGTGCACTGGAGTGCAGTAAAGTGGTTACCGCGTGAGGGCAAGTGAGGCTCATATAAAGGACAGTTGGTTACAGCGAAAAACAGTGTGGCTGGTAATTGGATATCAATACTGCCCCTAAAGATGTTACTACGAGGTTATTCATTTTTCCGAATATGAGCTTGGATACCTATTGGTACTAGAGACAAAGTGAAAAGAACTTTTGTTTTGTGACGGTTTCATCATAACTAACAAAACAAACCCAAACTCGGAATACCTAGTTCTACTAGTCCAGGTGTTACAGTGTTAGTTACCGAAGTAGACCTTCAGGTCACTTCAGCAAGTCCGGAGGTAAGGACTCATCATAACTAACAATACGAGCCCAATCTCAGCACACTCAGTTCTACTAGTCCAAGAGTTCCACTAGTAATCCCGAATTATATTTTGAGGTCACTCCATCAAGACCGGAGGTATGGTCTCATGATAATATCTCATGTAATAGTTCGATTCTATACCTATCAATTTTGTAAACGCTTCCTTAAAAATCTTGATTATGAAGATATAGAAAACATGTTAACTCGTTTATGGTAAACACACACACACACACACACACACACACACACACACACAAAAACGCAAGCGCGCGCTAACATGCGCACATGCGCACACGCACATACGCATACACACACTCACACACACACGCACTGCCGCACACACACGCACACTAAAACACAACAGTGCACACATGCACACACGCACACCCACACACACACACACACACACACACAAACACACACACACACACACGTACACATACCCACACGCACACATATGCACACAAACACACACACACATACGCACACACACACACACACACACACACACACACACACACACACACACACACACACGCACGCAAACACGCACTCAGACGAATACCTTATGTCGCCGTTGCCACCACTTCCGCTACAAGAAGGGGCGTTGTCGAGTAATTCGTTAAAAATAAGTTGTTTATTTCGACCACAACGATTATAGATGTTAGTAATAATACAAATCTTAAAACTAATTTTCGTAAAACTTTAAATTATTTACCTAATTTTAAAACTATATATAAGACAGGCCCGATTAGTCAGCACGTGCACCATATGACAATGGTTCAGGTACTGACCTAAACCTGTCAGAAAATGCCCTCAGGATACCATTGGAACTGGCCCGCACCCTGCGCACCAGGGATGTGCATCGTTTACGCATGGTGGTGTAGAAACAATCCACACGCGCATCCGCGAACATACCTGGCGCATTACAATAACGAGGTAGACCAAACAGCACCCTGAATGCATTACATAACACGCATTTAATCTGTAGCTTGTACCGCCAAAGATACGAAACGGCAACGTCGCGGTTGCATTCAGCCAATTCTATCGTTTATCGTATCGTTTGCTGTGCTCTGATTGGCTCATTTAAATCGGTTCAACATTTTCCGTAACCATCGCAAGGTGGATTTGTATATCGGATCAACTTCGACCAACGCTAGCAAACAGTCTCGTGAGTGCAGATGTTGATCCGGTCGGAGCCACATTAGTTACCAGAGATGCATATTGGATCAACAAAAGGCGCCGGATCAACATGCGTTTTCGGATCAACAAAGTGCTCGCGTGAAGTCGCGTCTGATCAACATTTACCGTAAAGAGATCTCTATATATATATATTATTAATTTAGATATCAACATGCTTTCATGTCCTTAAAATAATACAGTTTGTTCGAAATACAAATTTTTTAAATTAATAATAGATACTAATATGTTTTTCACTTTTTATAAGCCAGTGCTTGACCACAATCTCACCCGGTGATAAGCGGTGATGCAGTCTTAGATGGTAAATCGCACTATTTGAGCGTAACAAATGCCTATTCACCTTTGCTTTGAAAATACCCATACTATATTCGGACGGAAAGACAGACGCCGGAAAATTATTTCACTTTGCTGTACGCATTAAGAATGTCAAAGTAAACCATTTGGTTCTAATGCGGAGACAACAAAGGAGTGAAGACCCGCCGACCAGCCTGGACGTGATGAAAGGAGAGGGAGGAATTAAAGCATGCAATTCCTGCACACGCCTTCTGAAATGCATCCTACAGAACACCGAGAGACTGGCTTCTATGCTCCTGTGCTCGAGGTGACAAGGTTGGTTTCAACCAAATCAAGGTCACCAATGACCCTCGTAGCACGTCTCTGCACTGAGTCCAACGCTGCCAGGTGGCATTTTGCAGCACCAGCCCATATGTGACAGCAGTACTCCATGCACGGCCGGACGTGCGCTTTATACAAGGTAAGACGTTGTTCTGGTGTGAAGTACCACCACACCCTTGCAAGAACACCAAGCTTCCTTGCAGTAGCTTTTGCCCTGCACTCAATGCACCACCCATAGTTGTGGTTCAGGTAGTGTGAGATTTACACCCTCAATCATACCCTATTTTCGGACTGGATTTGATCTCGACTGGCCCGAGCAATTGGTTGGTATCTCTCCACAACTGTGCTATCGTCTGCATATACATTGATACCGAGAATAAGCAGATCATTAATATGCAGCAAGAAAAGAGTTGCGGAGAGAACGGACCCTTGAGGAACGTCGGCGTCAGTCGCCATAGAATCGGATGAGCAGCCATCGTCGATGACCCGGAGAGACCGTTCACTCAGACAAGTCCTTTATCCATTCAATCAGACCAGGGGATAAGACGTATGTTGGAAGCTTAACCAAAAGCCTGGCGTACCAAACTCTGTCAATGGCCTTCGTGACATCAAGGGAAACAGCAGTGTTCCCCATTGTTCGCAATTGCCTCGCCCCACACGTGTGTGGCATACGCTAGAAGGTCTGATAGATTTCGGCGAAACCCGTATTGACGGTCACAAAAGAGTTCATTTTGTTCTAGGTATGCCGTTAAGAGGGCGTTCAATATACGCTCTATAATCTTGCAGAGTAGAGAATGGAGGTAATTGAAATTGGCCGGTAGTTGGCAGGGTCGGCACGGCTACCTTTTTTAGGCACATGCTGCACATCGGCCAGCTTCCAAGTTTTGGGCACTATATTTGTCCTGAATAAGAGGCGGAACAAGCGCGTGAACACAAGAGACAACTCAGGTGCACAGACCTTTAAAACTATAGCCGGTATATCAACAAGTCCACTAATTTTGTTCACATCTAGACTTTACCAGGTTTTAAGAACCTCCTTGTTGGTGATACGGACCTGTGACATAAAGGTACCACAGTGAGGTAGTTGAGATGGTTCGCTGTTGCTACCGTTCAGGCGTGGATCGCAAACAGAAAGAGAAGCAAGTAAATCCGCTTTCGCCTTAGGAGCATGCGCCAGTGAGCCATCTGGTTTTACCAGCGGAGGCGGTGTAGACCGATAGAAGTTTGTCTCGACCGCTTTGGCGAGAGACCATAAAGCTCTACTGCCAGATGGTTTGAAAGAGAGCTTTGTACTTTCTAGTACGAGGTAGTGGATTTTCTTACACCGTGTTATTGAATAATTGAAAGCAACCTCCTCGTGGGCAGAATCCGGTCGCTTTCGAATTCGGCATAAATTCCAGGTAAAACCAGACGGAAAATAATGAGAAAATAGTATCAGTAACAGTCAGTGACATGATGATGATGATTACAATGACGGTGACGATGATGATGACGATGACGATAACGATGACGATGATGATGACGATGACGATGACGGTGATATGACCGTTAGTTAGTTAGTTTACGATGGGCATTTTTCCGCAACTCCACGTCTAAGCGCGTATTTTGCGTGTGGGCAGGAATGTGTGGTTATTCGAGCCATGACATTTCCCCGAAGAAGTTCAACAGTACTTTGATGTTGCAAGCAACTGGGGAGCGATCGCGGAGTTGCCCTGTATGAAGCGACTTCTGGACATGTCAGCAACACGTGAGCCGCCGGTTCTTCCTCTCCCATGCATGACCTGCACAGGGGGCTATCAGTAACACCTATGGTGAACAAATGTTTGTTAAAAGAACCATGTTCTGTGATAGCACTTGTTACTATCCTGATCTGTGGCTTATTAAATGTCATTAGAACCTTGATTAGACGACTGTTTATTTCAGGCAGGGCCTCCCTAGCTTATCTACAGTCTACTATATTTTTCCAAATCTGAGCGTGTAAATTATTGAAGTATCTACGTACCAGTGAACGAACGTAGCCAAAGGGATCGGTATTATTGTTTCTGGCCCTGTAGTTGCCAAAACAGATCCCATTCTGGCCAATTCATCTGATGCATCGTTGCCCCTAGATCCACTGTGTCCCCTGATCCATTGCAGAGTCACATTGTTGTGCTTACATACCTCATTCAATCATTCATATATCAGTCCCGAGTTCGTCACATTGCAACTCAGAGCTTGTAGTACCGCCATACTGTCAGTCAGTATTCTGATGGAGAAGTCCTTCCTCACACCTTCCTAGCATCTATTGCTATAGCCGCTTGGATGATACCCATGCATTTGGCCTGGAAGACTGTGTTGTGGGTACCCAGCGGTGTGCATATGTGGATATTAAGGTCTTCAGAGAAAGCCCCAGACCCCACACCTTCATTTGTCTTAGAACCATCCGTGAAAACTTTGAGCTCTCTTTGACCCAATCCTTCCAGATGGTCAGTTTCCTTCAATTGTATCCTGTACTTCTTATCGAATACAAATTGTTTTGGGATCCTATCATACTTGGCTTGTAAGATAGGAATTTTTGAGTAAATTCTATCAATTATATCTGTATGGGGGACTCTACTCATACTTAAAAGATTTAGGGACATAAGTCTAATGGCAGCTAAAGTTGCTTCTTGTTGTATATGTAAATGAAGCAGTGCTAGCTCCAGCATAGCCTCCAAAGCTGCTGTTGGTGTAGTCCTTATGCAGCCCGTGGCAGCCATATAAGCAAATCTCTGGTAACGCTGAAGCTTTCTTATAGTGGTGGCTTCGGTGGTTTTGGTCCACCATACCAGAGAGCCATATGTGATCATGGGCTGAATTATAGTTTTGTACAGCCTCAGTATAATTTTTGGCGTCAAACCCCATCGTTTGCCAATCATGTTTCTGCATTGCCAGAAAGTTAAACTAGCTTTGTTGAATAAAACTAAATTTACCGATTCTATCGCGTTTATTTACCTGATTTTACTTATTATTAATTCCCGACGTTTCGGGTGCTTTACAGCAACCATGGTCACGGGACTGAGATGTTTGACCTCCCAATGTCATTGTTAGCCCGGCTACCTTCAGTTTTTGAATATTAATTTTTGGTCCGATTTACGCAAAACGAACTTACAGTATCTTGAAGTCTTGCAGTGGTATGCTTGGGTTTGGGTTTAATTTTGTTAATTATAGGATCCCAAGCAGATGGCAGCACCCAACCATCTTCTCTATTGAAATTAGTATGTTTTTTAATTTTAATAGCCTCGCGTATCATCCTTGGTAGGAATTGGTGTTCTTTTGCGAGGATTTGCGAGCGTCGGTGCTTCACGTCACTATATGTTCTTTCACGCGGGTTTTTATGGATCTTTTTGTTTGACCTATGTAAGAGAGACCACATTCACAAACTAACTTGTATACTCCTGCATCTTGTAGAGGGTTATTACACTTGACGGATGGTAAAAATTGACTAATCTTCTTCGGCGGCTTGTAGTATGTTTTAATGGAAGCTCGCTTCAAGATGTATCCAACCTTATCCGTGACTCCTCTGACATATGGTAGTACAGCAGGCACACGCTCGACTGTGGCCGGCTTCACTCGGTCACTATGACCTAGACGCGGGATCTGAAGCTTTTTGTCTTGCAACACTTGCTTGACATGCTGCAGCTCGGCGGCCAGATGTTTTCTATCACAGATGCCTCGTGCTCTCTGAAACAAAGATTAATATTCCAGTTAAGTTTACTTTCCAAGGTAAGACCTAGGTATTTTTCCTCGGAGAAAAGCTGGAGTTTTGTGCTGAAAAGACCCGATTGGTGACAATGACGATGACGTTGATGATGATGATGACGATGACGAAGATGATGATGATCATGATGATGACGATGATAGAGAGCGGACACAATCTCAGAGTCAGTGCGACGCACGTTGTTTGTTTTGTTAGTTGTAAGTTTGAATACTTTAATGTAAAATATGGTATTATTAATAATGGTTGTTTTTTGTACTATGTAATACTAGAAAAAATAAAATGAATCATACTTTAACTATCCCACGGAGTACAAGGTAAGTAAATATTTGATTATTACTTTTTAAAGTAAGTACATTTATTTTACTTTATGATCCTTTTTTCATTATCAAGAAGGTACTACACCATGTGTTTTTATCTTTTTAGTGTTATTATAAGCTTTTATAAGCATTTGTAGGCATGTGAGTGGGTTGGTATGTAGTAGGTAGTAGTGTCTTAATTTCACATATTGTAAGAAAAATTAAACAATTTTTCGTTGTTTGATCGAGTTGAAATTTTATATACTGTAACTTCAGTAACAATATAATAATATGATATGAGACATAACCTGGTGATGCAGCCAGGATTGTCTCCTCACTAGGGAACTCTTCAACGGGTATTAACAGGTTACGAACTTTTGTATTTAAATTTAACCTCTCTATCCCCTATCGGTATCATGAGAACGCGGCCATATTCCGTCAAATCCCTAGCGGTCTCATGAGACCGCATCCACCCACAGCACTTTAACCCGTAAATACTTATATATAGAGACTACTTTTCTATGAAGAAATTTGGCATTATAGAATAAATATGAAATTTTCTATCCTCTAGTGCAATAAAAAAAAACAGTTATCTAATGGATATTTATTTATGACCTACGTTCATTTCGTAGGCCATTTTCGCGTGAACGTATTTGTATTGATTTTTGGATTTTTTTAGATTTTTATTAGTGCTTTAGTATAGTGATTTATTATAAAATTGTATTGAAAGTTCTTGTGTGAATATAATTTATCTTTTTTATGTAAATAGTTTCGAGTAATATACCTATATTGAAATAATTGTGATTTTCATGCTACCGACATTCGCTTGGTATGAATTTTTTTGTTATCAAGATACAAAAAAATCTTTTTGTAATGAAGTTAAACCTGACTTTTGACTACAGGATAGAGAATTTTGTATAAATTTTATAATGCCATACTTTTTTATAGAAAAGTAGTCCCTAAATTTAAGTTTTAATGGTTTAAAGTGCTGTGGGTGGGTACGGGCGCATGCTCGGGATTTACCGGGCGCATGCGACTGCATGGGATTTTTATTGCGATTGAAGGATTAATTTTGTTTGCTAAACATGATCTTCACCATACACTGCTACTGCAGACATGGAACTCTTAAACAGCCATACTTAACTATGTTACATTCAAAATTTACCACACCATTAAAAGAAACAATAAATAACTAAAAATAAACATTATAAAAAGAAAATTATTAAAGTAGGTAATTTGTAAAGTATTCTATTACATGATATTAAAACTAGTTACCAAATATTTTGTTTAATTTGTCTTCAACTGTTGTGACAACCCTATCAAAATAGGTAAAAATTTTGCACGTTCTTATGAAGCTTTGTCTCTATTCCGTTTATCTACTCTTGTAGAAAGACTAACGGACAGAAATCGATTTTTATATTTTAAAGAGATAGGATACAAATATTTGTAAACCAAAAATTTATTATCTTACTACGTATACATCTATAATTAATCAGAATGTACACTAACTATTGGACTTGGATAGATAAACTATGCGATTGTTCAGTATTAACAACACCGTTCTCAAATAGCGTTTTAAACATAAAAGTTCACGCTGTACGTAGATAAGAGTTTCCGCAAATACGAAAATCCATGTTATAAAGTAACATGAAAGTTATGTAAGTCTTAGAAACTTGCGAGGCTGTAAAATATTTAAGCTTTGCTTGAAACTTTGAAAGCAGTTTTACATAACTCGTTGAACTTGTCTCAGTGTGCTCTAAAATTGGTAATTATTTTAATATTAAAACCACAAGGAAATTCATAAGCTTCTATTTGGTTTGCTCCTAAATAATTTTCGACCATTAAACAGGATCTATTTTCATGTAAACACTGTGTAAAATGAGGTTGAATTTAGAAATAATCTCTATATTTTTATTTATTTACTTCAGCCATCAAAGACCCTTACATACGCATACATAATTGCAATTATAACTTATAAAAATACATAATCTAAACATATAAATAAAATTGGAGTATCTATTTATAATACTCAAATAATTGCCTCTTTCAAGCTCAGGAGGTAATTTGCATGCCATTAAGAAATTAATAACCATTTATAAAAAAAAAACAATATTTGGCTTCATCTGTTGTGACAACCCTATCACAATAGGTAAAAATTTTGCACGTTCTTATGAAGCTTTGTCTCTATTCCGTTTATCTACTCATGCAGCAAGACTAACTGACAGCAATAAATTTTTTATTATATACAGATAGGCTACAAATTTTAAAATTTTTTAATAAATTATTTAATTTGAGCGAAACACACCGAAGCCTAAATCGCGCTATCAAAGTTCCGAATCATAAACAGTATATATTGAGTGTTGGGCGCTCCCCGGGCACAACACCTTGCCCGGCGTAAGAACTCCCCTTTTCTTTCTACGGACACAGTGGTGACCTCAATGTGATCTGAACACGCAACCAACAACCTTCGGATACTACAACTTCAAGCTTTCGTCATTATCCTAAAGAACCCCTACCATTAACTTCTGAAAATCTTCATCTGCAGTCTTCGGTTTGCATTCATATTCAATGAGACGCTACAAAATTAATGATGGTCTCAACGTTTTTTTTTTATAGAAGAGGGGGCAAACGAGCATGCGGATCACCTGCTGTTAAGTGACTACCGCCGCCCATGATCAACCGCAACACCAGGGGAATTGTAGGTGCGTTGCCGGCCCTTTAGAAAGGATTACGCTCTTTTCTTGAAGATCCCCGGGTCGTATCGGTCCGGAAAAATCGCTGGTGGTAAACTATTACGCAGAAAGGTTGTACGCGGAAGAAAACTCCCCTTGAAACGTACAGTGGTAGACCGCCAAGTATCCAGATGGTGTGGATGGTATCGGGACGTTTGCCGCGTAGTGCGTTCACGAAATTTGGCGGCTGGGATTAATCCGAACAATTCCTCAGAGCACTCTCCATGGTATATGCGAAAGAAAATGAAAAGAGATACAACATCTCTTCACAGCGCTAGTGAATCGAGCTGATCGGAAAGCACTCGGTCGTCGACGATTCGAGCCGCTCTGCACTGGATGCGGTCAAGTGGAAGGAGCTGGTACTGGGGAGCTCCAGCCCAGAGATGGGAACAGTATTCCATGTGCGGCCGAACCTGCACCTTGTAAGGCGGTGTGCCGCCATGAAATACTGTCCCGCTCTGCTGAGCACGCCAAGCGTTTTAGAGGCCAATTTGGCCTTCTCTTCCAAGTGAACACGAAAATGCACGTCACTCGATATGTCGATACCGAGGATTCCGATACTGGCTGAGGCAACAAGAGGAGTGCCTTGAAACTGAAAAGATACGACAAAGGGGTTCCTTTTAGCGGTTAACGCGCAAACTTGTGTTTTCTGGGAGTTAAACTGGACTATATTTAGTCGCCCCCAATCCGAGACTCTGTTCAAGGACACAAGTTTGTCCCGGCACTCGGAGACGTTTTCCCGAGAAATGTTGGCTCGGCCGGTGTAAAGAGCATCACCAGTGCTGTCATCTGCATAGCAATGAATGTTACAGGTTTGCAACATATCATTGATATGCAGAAGAAATAGCGTTGGCGATAGCACGCAGCCTTGTGAAACACCAGCATTAATAGACTTGCAATCGGAGCTTGCACCTTCTACAACGAGTTGATGCTCCGATCTGCAAGAAAGCTGGTGATCCAATCGCACAATTTCTCGGGAAGCCCATAGGAAGGGAGCTTCGAAAGAAGCGCTTTGTGCCAAACCCGATCGAAGGCCTTCGCAATGTCCAAACTAACGGCCAATGCCTCCCCTTGGACTCTACTGCCTCCGCCCATCTGTGAGTTAAGTAGACCAGAAGATCACCAGCTGACCGACCACGGCGAAAACCGTATTGGCGGTCACTAATCAGCTGGTGATCCTCAAGGTACCTCATGAGCTGGCAGTTTACAATGGACTCCATTGTTTTGGAGAACAAGGGGGTGATGGCGATAGGCCGGTAGTTGGTCGGGTCTGAGCGGTCGCTTTTTTTAGGGATCGGGTGGACGAAAGCCGACTTCCATGATTTTGGGACTACGCCTAGGGAGTAGGAGTACCGGAAAAGACGCGTTAAAACCGGTGCCAACTCTGGAGCACACGTCCTCAGCACAATTGGGGGGATTCCGTCAGGCCCACTCAACTTGTGGATGTCCAGGGAGAGGAGTGCTTTGCGAACCGAGCGCTGTGTGAACTGCACTTCCGGCATGGAGCACTCACAACGCGGGATGGTCGGCGGCGTACTCCCCCCGTCATCGAGAGTCGAGTTGGACGCAAAGAAAGAGCCTAGAAGATCGGCTTTCTCCTTTGTGGTATGGGCCAATGACTCGTCCTCCCTGTGCAGAGATGGAAGAGATGACTGACAGAAATTCCCCTGGACAGCCTAGGCGAGAGACCAGAATGCTTGGGTTCCAGAAGGAAGGTGAACTAGTTTCTCGCCAATTCTGCCTATGTGCTCTGACTTTGCCTTGGCAATGACTCTTTTGAAGGACCTAGAGGCGGAATTATACTTCTTTTTTAGAGCGCTGGTGTTTACATCCCGGGACGCTGATGCATCAGCCCAGGCATGGTAGCACTCCTGCTTATAGCGTGATGCTATTTTACAGGAGCGACCAAACCATGGCTGAGATTTGCCTCCAATGGGCACTACAGAGGAAGGAATAAAAAGTTCCATACCCTGAAGTACCACGTTAGCGACAGAATCCGCAACAACGTTGGGAGCGTCCGGCGAGAAGCAAACCCGCCCCCCAAGGGTAGGATGCAAAGAAAGACCGCATCCCATCCCAATCGGCTTACCTATAGTGCCAAACACGGCGGCAGCCTGCAGAATGCAACTGTGATTAGCGTGAGTGCACCAATCAAAGACAATACTAGATCGGACAGGGAAGGTGCATGATCCTCCACATCTGGAATCCGCGTAAGCGAAGTAACCAGTTGTGTCAGACCTTATGCCCAGGCAAAATCATAAACAGATCTCCCCCCATTATCGGTTACACGTGAACCAAGCCATTCGGCGTGATTGGTGTTAAAGTCACCGAGGATCACGATCTCTGCGGAGGGGATCTGCTGTAGCAACGAATTTGTAGCCATTTGGACGTGGTCAAAGAGTCGGTCTGTTTCGGAATTACCGCTATGGGACCTATAGAGGCACCCGCAGACGCGCGGATGGTCGTCGCTGTCTACGCGTATCCAAAGAATGGACAGGTCTGAACCTTCCAGTCTGCCGAGGCGTCGAGAACAGATGTCCTCTCTGACGTAAACGCAAACACCAGCCCGAGGCACAAAGGATTGCTCCAGTTTGTACCACGGGTAGGAGAGATACGAGACATAAGCCTGAGAAGACACCTGCGTCTCGGTCAGAAAGAGCAGAGCTAGCCTCGCCGTCTCGAGATGGTAGTGAACGGCGTTTAGGTTAGAGTGAAGTCCCCTGATATTGCAGAAATTCATGGACAGCGTGGCAGGGGTCGCCTTTGTCTTGTTGCTCCGTTTGTCCCGAGCAGTTGTAGTCTTGAGCGGAATTTAGCCCTCCCCCCAGAAAACGCGAATATACTCAACGTAAAACTAAAACTGCCAAGTGTGTTGAAAAGTTGTCTTTAATAAATAGTTGTGTTTATTATTATGGTTGTATCAAATGGTAAAAAACAATAAACTGACAATAATTTGTTGTCATTTCTCAGAGTTTGTTCCAGAGTTCTTAAGTCACTGGAGAACTTAAGAACTATGCTCAATGACCCCAATAGTGCCTCCCAACGGATAGGTCTTCAGATGAACATGAACAAAACAAAGATCAAGTTTAATGTCCATGTCACACCTATGCCGGTAGTTGATGGGAGCACTAAGCTCGAAGTTGTTGACGAGTACGTTTACCTGGGACAAATAGTCCGAGAGGTCAATCGACGGATTCAACGAGGCTGGGTAGCGTTCGGAAAATTACGACACATCTTCTCGTCAGGTATACCTCAAATCTGAAAACTAAGTTGTACAAACATTGCGTGTTGCCAGTGATCACCTACGGAACCGAGACTTGGTCTTCCACCGCTGGCCGTATGAGGACGCTTAAAGTTGCTTAGCGAGCTATGGAGAGGGCTATGCTCGGAGTTTCTCTGCGTGATAAACTTAGAAATAAGGATATCCACAGTAGAACCAGAGTGTCGGACATAGCTGACGGATAGTAAGCTAGTGGGGGCCGCTCGAAGAACCGAAAACCGTTGGGGAAAAAAGGTTCTTGACTGGTAACCTCGTACCGGTAGGCAAATCTACACCCCCCACTAGATGGAGTGACAACCTGGTAAGACATGCAGGAAGTCGATGGATGCAGGTGGCTCAGGACCGTGCTTTGTGGCATACCTTGGGGGAGGCCTATGTTCACCAGTGGACTTGTGAAGGGCTGTAATGATGATGATGATGAAAAAAAACATCGCTTTGTTTTTGAAATAACTGGGCCAGTCCTGAATTTGTACATCCAGCAGAGTACTTAAGGGGTTCTTAAAAAGTGGAAGAAGAAAGACGTGTAATTGCTTGTGAAAGTTATTGGCGCCACTTGAAATATAACATAAACACTTGATGTGTTTGTGTTATATTTCAAGTGGCGCAAATAATTTTCGCCAGTGGCCAAGTACGAGTATCTAGAGATACCTTAACCCTAAATTATGTACATTTTTAAAGGTTAAAATCTATTTAGTTTCCTTAATTTTTTATACAGATTGAAACTTATTTAATTTAATTTTTATAAATTTAAAGATGTAAATAAAAAATGGAAAAAACATAATACGGCGACAAATTTGATAGTAATTCGTTACGTCAAGGAAAATTAAAATTGTTCTATTGATATTAATTAATGAAAACGGATTAGATTGCTTTCTTTTCAATTCAAATAGCCGTGTGAGCTTTAAGAGTTATGTCACGCCATCATTTGAGTCGAGATGAAACATTACGAGCCGTGGAGATATTAGAAAATGGTGCTATTCAACGCGTTGTTGCTGAGGCCCCGTCGTTCTTGCGCGTTTGGAGAACTCCAGGAAGAGTTAGTCATCTACGGCACCCTCAGGAGGTCCATTCATACTAAGGCGGGGCAATCATGGTGTGGGCGAAGACGGATTCCTGCGAACGATCCAAGGCAACATAAGTGCACAAAAATACCATCAGGAGGTAGTAGAGCCTGTTATTGTTCAATAAAGCACCTTTCAATACGGCGCGGCTGGTGTCGTTCGCTCTCCGAGACCTGGGAGACATGTTACAACTAAAAGTTTTGAGAGATTTCCTGCAAATTTGATGACCGAACCACAACTCTACGAACATTTGCAAAGAACATGGGACCTCATACCGTAGCAAGATATTGACAATTTAATTTAAAATAAGAACAATCGATGTCGATGTGTAATTAACGTAAGAGGTGGTAACACTGATTATTAACAATTATATTTTATAAGAATTTTTCAATTTATATTAAAATAATAGTTTTATAAGAAAAAATGAAATTAAAAAAATACATTTTTATTTAAAACAAACATATTACGAAATGTTTTTTTTTTTTTCCATTTACTATATTAGAAAATTCTTCAGATTTTGTTGATGGGCATGAGAGAGCTTTTATTAAATTAGTGGTTTCATTTTAGTGCTGTGTGATTTTATGATAATTCAATTTCTCTGAATAATTAATGAGAATATATGAAGCATATTCACGAAATTTCTTGTCGTTAAATAGTAGTTAAGAGAAATAAAATTAAATCCATTTCGTGAATTATTTATGCGCCATAAATCGACTTGGTTTATTACATTAATGGTGCCATACTTTGCGTAAATATAACGTACTCATTAGAATGCTGCTGGTTTTACGATATCAACGACGTTGCTTTTCAAAGTATATACCTTAAACAACCATTATTTTATTGCTTTTTGTGTGAATTATTTTTTTAATAGAATGAGGAATAAACAAGCACAAAGTCTACTTGAGCATTAAGCTGCTATTTTACTATAGTATTCTGTGAGAGCATGTTTCTACCCCAGTCGAGAAGACCCATATGTGCTACAACCATAATATAAGTGCAGCGTGGCGTTACCACGGATAACACCTCAGTTTCAATTACTAATTAAACACACCATTAATTATTTTATGGTGATATTAGATCTACAAAGGTTTATGACTCCTTTCCTGCCTAGAAGTCCATCCAGAAACTTGGAGGCAACGCAGTTGCGCCTCTAGCTCAGATGCGCCTTGCGTTTTGGTGCACCTTGACTGATAAAAAAAGTTTGGAAGAGTAGTTCTCCCACCAGGAAGAGCTGGCATGGGGCGGCGGCGCAGATAAGGCCCCGAATATGTGCGGAAATGTTTCCGTGGCCCTGCCAATATGCTGCGAAGGTGGAACTCCATGGAACTTTGGTCGCTGCGCGTCCAACATAACCCGTCCTTACCCCCATAATAGGTATGAGTAACCATTTAAATAATACTAGTTTTTAAGGATTTTATCGCGAATATTTAACTTTTTAAATACCTGACGTTTCGAGCACTTTACAGCATCCATGGTCACGGGGGAGACTGAGATGTTCAACGTCTAGATGTCATAGTTAACCGCGGTTACCATATATTAAAATTATTAGATTAATATTATTAAAAATAATAATTATTATTATATAATTCTATGCTGTAGTCAGCGGGTTTTCATGCTGGTCTACCTTTCCGGTGATCCTGTTATGGAATACGGGTACGCGACCCCGGCTCCCCGAGCTACTGTTATTCTCATACCTTTCCTGCCGAGATAACAGTATCCTTACACCTGCGCTCCTACCCCCAACCTTCTTTTTCCTTTTCCCAAAATGGTAGCTTCCTCTACCAACAATAGCATACCCAAAGAGGGTTGGTGTCAGGCAGGCGGCCGACTGTAAAACTTTTGCCAAATCCCATGCAGTAAACCTATGAATATTACGAGTTGTGGGATATATGACAGGGCTAGGGCGTACCCCGCAGGCGACGCGCAGGGGCAGCACCCGGCTCCTGTGGGAAGTGGGCAAGGGTTGTCGCACCTTACGGAGCGGGTGCGACGTAAGAGGCGAGCCCGGAGAGAGAAGAATGTCAGAGTGAGGTTTGCAAGCTGGAATGTAGGTACGATGACTGGAAGAGGAAGAGAGTAAGCAGATGTATTGAAACGACGAAGAGTGAAAGTTGCCTGTTTGCAGGAAACAAAATGGAAGGGCAATAAAGCAAGAGAGATTGGGAAAGGATACAAGTTTTATTATTGTGGAAGTGATGGGAAGCGAAATGGAGTAGGAGTTGTGTTAGATAGTGGAATGAAAGAACGAGTGACAGATGTGAAAAGAGTAAATGACAGAATGATAGTTGTTAAATTAATGATTGAAAACAAAGTAGTGAATGTTGTAAGTGTGTATGCTCCGCAAACAGGCTGTGAAGAGAGTGTGAAAGAGAAGTTTTGGGAGGAATTTGATTGTATGATGATGGGAATACCTGAGAGTGAGGCTGTTTATATGGGAGGAGATTTTAATGGACATGTAGGGAGAGTGAATGACGGGTATGAAAGAGTACACGGTGGATGGGGGTACGGAGCGCGGAACCGTGAGGGGGGAAGTTCTTCTGCAAGCAGCATGTGCTTTCGACCTGGCTGTAGTAAACACGTGGTTCCAAAAACGAGATCAGCATCTTGTTACTTATAAAAGTGGCCACCACGCGACACAGATCGACTATCTTCTGATAAGACGGAACCAAATCAAGAGTGTAAAAAACTGCAAAGTGCTTCCAGGTGAAGACTTAGTATCCCAGCACCGAATTCTGCTGGCTGACATCTGCTTAACTGTTCGCCTCAACAAACATAAGGATCGTCCCCCACCCAAAATAAAGTGGCATTTGTTGCATAAGGAGGAGTATGCAAGTGAATTTAGAGAGCTAGTTGTAAACAAGATGATAGAGATGGGTGATATGGAAGGAATAAGTGTGAATGAGTGCTGGAAGGAAATGGCTGATTGTATCCGAAGTGTGGCAAGGAAGGTGTTAGGAGAAACAAAAGGGAAGCGTATGATAGATAAGGATGGGTGGTGGTGGAGTGAAAGTATTAGAGAAGTTTTGAGAGAAAAGAAAAATGCCTTTAAAGAATGGCAGAGCGTAGAAGACCAGAATGATTCCATAAAAGAAAGTAAGAGAGGGGCGTATAAAGAATGTAAGAAGAGAGCAAAGAAGGAAGTTGCTATTTGTAGGGCAGAGGCGCAAGATAAATTATATCGGTCCCTTGAAAGCCCCGAAGGTCAAAAACGACTTTTTCAAATTACAAAAGCGAGAGAAAGGAATGGAAGAGATGTTTCACATGTAAAATGTATAAAAGATGATTCTGGAAGGATTTTGACTGACGATGAAAGTATAAAGAAGCGATGGAAGGAGTATTTTGAGAAATTGATGAATGAGGAGAATGAATGGAATGGTATGCTTGAAAACCCACCATTGAATATGGGCTTAGTGAGAGAAATTAGTGTGGAAGAAGTAAAAATGGCTGTTAGGAATATGAAGAATGGGAAGGCGGTCGGCCCAGATGGAATACCAGTAGAAGTGTGGAAGTTGCTGAGTGCGGATGGATGGAAGTGGTTGAGTTTATTTTTCGGTAAATTGTTGCAGGAAGAACAAATACCTGAGGAATGGTGCAGTAGTATACTGGTCCCCATTTTTAAAAACAAAGGAGACGTTCAAAACTGCAGCAGTTACCGGGGAATAAAACTCATGTCACATACGATGAAAGTCTGGGAAAGAATAATAGAGAAAAGAATGAGAGAAGAGTGTGAGATAACACAAAACCAGTTCGGATTCATGCCCGGTCGAGGTACGACAGATGCCATTTTCGCATTACGCCAATTGTGCGAAAAGTACAAGCGCGTGCATAAAAATCTGCACATGGTTTTTGTCGACCTTGAAAAGGCGTACGATCGGGTTCCCCGTGAGGTTTTGTGGTGGGCGTTAAAGATGAAAGGTATGCCTGGGAAGTATGTGAGGTTAGTCCGTGCTATGTACAGAGCATCCCGTACATGTGTACGTTCTGCCGCGGGAACTACGGGCAGTATCGATGTGGCGGTAGGGCTGCACCAAGGGTCGGCATTGAGCCCTTACCTCTTCCTACTGATTATGGACGCTTTGACGTCGGACCTGCAGGATGAGGCACCCTGGTGCATGCTCTTTGCCGATGACATCGTGCTTGTCGGGGAAGAAGGCATCGAGGTACAGAGCAGACTGACGGGGTGGCAACAGAGGCTGGAAAGTGTTGGCTTGAAGATCAGCAGATCCAAAACCGAATATCTGTGCTGTGATTACGGCGGTCTTTCCAGTCCTGTACCCATGTCGTTGGATGGCGCTATACTGCCTACCTGCTCAGAATTCAAGTACCTCGGTTCCCTCATTCAAGGCGACGGCGGAATAGATAGAGCTGTGCAGCATAGGATTAACGCAGGGTGGATGAAATGGCGACAGGTCACAGCCATAACGTGCGATCCCCGAATGCCAATAAGGCTGAAGGGGAAAATTTACAAATCGATCATCCGACCTGTCGTCATGTATGGAAGTGAATGCTGGGCTGTCAAGAAGAAGGATGAAAATAGACTGCATGCGAATGAAATGAGAATGTTACGATGGATGTGTGGTGTGACAAGGATGGATAAGATAAGGAATGAGTATATAAGAGGAAGCCTGAAAGTAGCGCCAGTGGTAGAAAAGGTGAGAGGAAGCAGATTGGCATGGTTTGGGCATGTGATGCGGAGGGATGAAAGTCATGTCACAAAACGAGTGTTGAATATGAATGTGGAGGGACACACGGGCAGAGGAAGGCCGAATAAAAGATGGATCGATTGTGTGAAGAGTGATATGAGAATGAAAGGAGTAAATATGGAAATGACGGCTGATAGAGAGGAATGGAACAAGAAGATTTACTGCGCCGACCCCAGATAATGGGAAATGGTTTAGAGAATGATGATATAATTCTATGCTGTAAAGTGTTCGAAGCGTCGGGTATTTAAAAAGTCAAATATACGCGATAAAATCCGTAAAAACGAGTATTATTCAAAAGTGTAGTGTTCGCGTAAATATAAGAAATCATTATGAGTAAGGATTTTCTCATGTGAAAAATGGAGTCCTTATGGGTAGGTACTACATGGACTACAGAAGCCACTTTTACTATCTTAGGGATAACTCCTGTCTGTCAATGTTTTGGACAGTGAAAACCACCCAGTAACGTGGGTGTACAGTGTGTATGCATTGTAGAGGATGACGCGTCTCATACGTAGTCTTTACATTTGATTTATTTTTGCTAGGTAAGATACCCGTTTGTGGTTTCCAGTGAGATATAGTGTTGTACATAATAAAACATTTTCTTTAGAAAAGTCGAGGCACCTAAATTGGTTATTGGCTCTGATGTATTTTTATTATGTAGTTTAGAATGCATTAGCATTAAATAAATAGCAATTGAGAATAGTAAACTGCAAATGGGCACTTATAGTATCTGTTTTGTCGAAAAGGGATTAGATATATTTAAGTAGAAGATAATGGAGTGGAAACATAAAATTAAATATTTTGATTATTTAAATCCATGAAAACCTTTCGGGTTAATATATAATAGAATTGACCGTGATAATATCTCTAATGGATTGAAAAAAGAAGGGTGAGTATAAAAATGGTTAACGCAAGAGTACGGCTCCGAGTAAGAAACTCGGTATAATCCTTGAACCGGACCGAATACAACGCGTGAATAAATTAACTGTTCAGATTCTACCGAATCGAACTTTTAAAGAATATTTATCATTCCATGGTATTTACCAGAATCAAATAATTCACTTTAAGAAGGACGCTTTACTTTAGAAAAGTATTCAGAAATTATTGGGACAGTAGAAAATGGTTACGTCCTTCCTGCAGAACTACTCTTAATTTTCAATAGTAGCAAAATCTCAAGGGTACACTAGTCGCTCATTCTTCCATACAAACGTAGTCTGGCGATTACTCCAATGTTTGATGATGTACGTACAAAATAAAAAATGATTTCAATTTGTCTCATAATTATCTAGCCCTGTATGGAAACAAAATAGTAAAAAAAGATTATGTTTAAAAGTTATAAGCGTCGAAAATTCCGAATTTCAACACTATTTTTAACACATCTTTGGGCGGAAATAAATACCATAAGAAGAACGAAAATTGCAAAACAGTTACCATACAGGGATAGATTAGTTGTTCAAAAATGCAAATTATTTTATTTTGGACAGATATATTCAATAGATTTTTCATGACATCCAGACTCCCAAAGGTCTGTTTATAAAATTTCGCGCGCTCCGTTTCGTTGTAAATCATCTTGCCTTTCGCTACAAATTGTTTATCCGATCAGTGGGACGGACGGAGGGGGGGGGGCAGCGCGCACCCACACATGCTCACTAGGTTAGCCGCTGCTATCTATTTATGGTTGTAATACCTACATATCTACATCTTTATTTAGAAAAATTGCTTCCTTTTATTTGTGTCCACTTGCTGAAGCCGGGATGAATATAGCTGGTAAAATGTATGAATGTATAATGGTATGAATATAGCTTGTTGAAGCACACGTAGTTAAAATTGAAAACAGGTAGGTACATAATAATGAACTTTCGATACAGGTTGTACATTAGGTACTTAACTACTAATATTTGCCAACTAACGAAAACATCTCATTGATAAGCACAATTGTCGAAAATCTTAAAATTATCTATAAATTTAATTAGAATAGGTAATTCTTAGATTTTCGATAATCGTGCTTACGTATAGGAATCTCATATCCTAATATACCTAATGTAATTTATGTAAGTACATAAGAATTAAGACCCGTGGTAGTGGTGGTTAGCGTGCGCTTTAAATTTCACAGTACGTGAGCAAACCGGGTTCGATCCCCGCCGACACCAATGAAATTGTTAATTGCAATTTTAAGTGCTGATTTATCACGTGCTCGGCGGTGAAGGAAAACATTGTGAGGAAACCTGCATGTCAGAGAAATAAAAAAATATATATTTCGAAGACATGTGAAGTTCGCCAACACGCATTGGGGCAGCGCTGCGTACAATTACTTGCCCTAAAACCCTCTCAGAAATAAGCGGAGGCCTGTGCCCAGCAGTGGGACGTGTATATAGGCTGTAACTTTACTTTACTTTACTTTTACATAAGAATATAAGAAGGGCAATCAATGATAAATAAAATTTGTTTTGTAAGTTGTTTTTTTAAAAAACACTAACACAACAAAAACATGAAACTGAGAGGAAGCACCCGATCTGCCGAAACAAACTCAGAGAGGTCAGTCCAGGTATTACATTGGTCATGTCATACGAGAACCAGGCAGGTGGCTAATGGTCCTTTGAAGAAAGAACCATACAGATGTGAGTGGACAACTAAGTACTTTTTAGGATTCCGTACCCGAAGGGTAACCAGCAGGGCCCTATTACGAAGCCTCCGCTGTCCGTTTGTCTGTCTGTCAGCGGGCTGTATCTCATGATCCGTAACAGGTAGATGGTTGTAATTTTCACAGAACGTGTATTTCTGTTGCCGCTATAACAGCAAATAGTAAAAATAAATTTGAAATTAAAGGGTTTCCTACTAGAAAAAGAAACGTGTATTTTTGGCTTTTTTTGATCGATAGTAATATGTATACTTAAATCTTGTAAGATGGTACGGAAGCTCGGAAGTCGGATTCGCACTTGGCAAATATTTGTTTATATTTAACCTTACCTTAGACATACTCATATTTTTTATATATAATTTACTATACTACTATATAAGCTACTACTAAATAAAATAGTAGTGGCTTTGCTATGGTATTATAGTATATATTTTGGTTTAGATTTAATTTACCTATTATAGAATAATACGAACTATATAAAAATTAAGGAGCGCATCAACCTACCTCAGATATTGGGTTATGAATACAGATAAGTACACATAGGATTTAGTTTCTAATTTGTACATATTTTATAGCCTGCGTTTTCAATAGCATAAACAGGCCAAGCCCCCTAGCCTACAAACGTTTCGTAACGAATCTCTTGCTACAATCGCGCCTTTTATTTGTTTGGACTGACCACCTGACTAGTTCAGTGATGTCAATCCCATACAGTGTTTAGTTTTCAACTAGCGTTATCTACTATCAAAAATAATTCAAAATTTTATTTATATTTCGCTAATTGTACAGACGTACTGTAAATTTGATTTACAATCGATCTGTAAATTGTAGTTTTCTTCTAATTACTTACCTTGTTTAGACGTCTTCTTTGGACTTTTGTAAGGAAGTTTGTGCTGTTAGTCCTATTCCATTTAGGTACGTTACTATTTTGATAGACGTTTGTGCTTGTCCCCGCAGTGACACAATTTCTATTGTTGATAACTTTCTAAGTAGTAAGAGAATATTGCAAACCGCTATTGAACACAAACAATCAATAAACAATTTACAAACTAACATTTTTATTTATTTAATTAACCTACATAAAAGCCCCACTCACATCAGTCGCGCTGTCGAAAAAGCGGTTATACTGACACTGGCTGGCATATATATACTTCGGGGAGTTGCCTGTGGCCTGTGGGATATTATAGCTAACTAGCTATGGTAAGTAAATATCTATTTAGAATACATAGTACCTACAGTAATGTTTGCATAACCTACAATAAAATATATCTTGCCAGGACGTCACTCCATCTAGTGGGGGGTCGCCCTACACTACGCCTACCGGTACGAGGCTGCCACTCGAGAACCTTTCTTCCCCATCGGTTATCGTTTCTTCGAGCTATATGGCCGCCCCATTGCCACTTCAGCTTACTAATCCGTTGGGCTATGTCGGTCACTCCGGTTTTACTGCGGATAACCTCATTTCTGAATCTATCACGCAGAGAAACTCCGAGCATAGCCCTCTCCATAGCTCGCTGAGCGACCTTGAGCGTCCTCATACGGCCAACAGTGAAGGACCACGTCTCAGATCCATGTCATCACTGGCAACACGCACTGGTTGTAAAATCTAGTTTTCAGAGATTGAGGTATATCTGACGAGAAGATATGTCGTAATTTCACGAACGCTGCCCAGCCGAGTTGAATCCGTCGGTTGGCAACCGCAGTTTTTTTGTCGTACAGTTGGACTTACCTAGTCGGACTAGGTAAGTCCAACTGTACGACAAAAAACTGCGGTGGCCAACCCGCTCGCCAAGCGTGGCAACTATGGCAATATACCCCCCATGAACAGAACATACATAACCAAAAAACAACGAATTGAGAACCGCTTCCTTTTTTTCGAAGTCGGTTAAAAAGTAGGTAATATAATATAATATAATATATATAATATTCCACAACTATCACACAACGCCATCTAGTCCCAAGCTAAGCAGAGCTTGTGTTATGGGTACTAGACAACTGATAAACATACTTATATATTTCTAAATACATAAATATTATAGATAAATTACACCCAGACACAGAACAAATGATCGTGCTCATCACATAAACATTTGTCCTGGGTGGGAATCGAACCCACGACCTCCGGCATAGCAGTCAGGGTCACTAACCACTAGACCAACAGGCCTGTAAAAACAAATCAATGAAATTGTTATATAATAACAACATCTACTTAAATTAACATAAGAACTTTCATAATAACAACTAAATTGGGTTCATAATAATAACACCAATTTGTTTCCTCTCTCTTTTTTCTTTTTAAAATACGTTACCCCCACAGTAGGATTTTCTCCTGTATCGTGGGGGCAGTTTACAAACACGAGGACAAGGACAAGGACAAGCATCCAGATCCGGAACAACTATTTGTAGGCCATTCAAATATTTGTTCCGTACGGGATTCGAAACCGCGGCCCCCAGCGCAGTATCATTGCTAAGCCACTGCGACAAGGAGCTTTCAATTGCGGTTTGAGTTTATGTTGTCATTCAAAAAAGAATCGCAATGTGTAGGTACGCGATGACGCCGTCGCTTTGCGTCACTCAGGAGTGTGTATGTATGTGCGCACTAGCTTCTTACTGCTCATCACAGCGTCTATATCTTTCGCACGTGATGTCGACTGATAAGATAGCATGCATTTTAACCCCGCCCACCATTTAGTTCGAGCTATCGACTAGGGCAACCTTAATGAATTAAGATTCAGTTCAAACTTGAATTTTCGATTATTTAGTTTGATAATAATACTAACTAATAAATAATTTTGGTATAATGAACTCATAGAGTTCTCATGCAAACTATGTTCATGGATTTCTGATTGTAAGTGGTACCATCATCATCATCACTACGGCCTATTAAAGTCTACTACTGAACATAGCCCTCACCTTAGATTCCCTCGTAAAGGGCCAGACGGGTTGGAAACCGCAGTCTTTGTAACTTTCTAATTTTTATTAAGAAGACGCTCCTGCCCATTTTGTGGTTTGTTTCCCTTTGTTACCTCTTACGTCATTCCGTGATTGTGTTCAATATATAGGTATTCACCGTGTAGTGGCGGCGTTAGAGAATCCAGCACCACAATTAGTCCCGTGGGTGTATTTTTGCAATTGCAATTTTTTTACCTTTGGTATTTTCTACATACATAAACGGGCCACCACTTCCTCTCCAGCTCTTAGCATTTCGAGTGAAACTCTATCATATACGCCTGCCTCTCTATATTCTCTTTCCTCTTCAAACGGGTAAACGAGCATGCGGCTCACCTGATGTTAAGTGACTACCGCCGCTCATGATCAACCGCAACACCAGGGAAATTGCAGGTGTTGCCGGCCCTTTAGAAAGGAGTAAGCTCTTTTCTTGAAGGTCTCCAGGTCGTATAGGTCCGGAAAAATCTCTAGTGGTAAACTATTCCACAGAGAGGTTGTACGCGGAAGAAAACTCCTCTTGAAACGTATAGTGGTGAACCGCCAAGCATCCAGATGGTGTGGATGGTATCGGGACGTTTGCCGCGTAGTGCGTTCACGAAATTTGGCGGCTGGGATTAATCCGAACAATTCCTCAGAGCACTCTCCATGGTATATGCGAAATAAAATGCAAAGAGATGCAACATCTCTTCGCAGTGCCAGTGAATCGAGTCGATCGGAAAGCACTCAGTCGTCGACGATTCGAGCCGCTCTGCGCTGGATGCGGTCAAGTGGAAGGAACTGGTACTGGGGAGCCCCAGCCCAGATGTGGGAACAGTATTCCATGTGCGACCGAACCTGCGCCTTGTAAAGTTGCAGGCGGTGTGCCGGCATGAAATACTGTCCCGCTCTGCTGAGCACGCCAAGCTTTTTAGAGGCCAATTTGGCCTTCCCCTTCCAAGTGACCACGAAACTGCACGTCACTCGATATGTCGACGCCGAGGATTCCGATACTGGTTGAGGCAACAAGAGGAGTGCCTTGAAACTGAGGAGATACGACAAAGGGTTTTTTTAGCGGTCATACACAATTTATCCAAACTATTTATATTTTCTTTCAGTCTACATTTGCACTTGTACGCTATAATACTAAAAATGCTAAATTTATACGCTGTAATGCAATGGTAGGCACAGATGTCCTATGCCGCCAACGTCTGAAAAGACCATTAATTCGGTATAAAACCAAGTAATGAACCGTCCCTACGTTAGACCCCCGGTAAACCATTGTATCTCCCAGTGCGCTCCTCACTCTTTCTTAAACAATTATGAAATATATCATGCTTCTATCATCAACTCTTTCCCATGTACACATGTGAAGTGAATATTCATATGATGAAAGAAAGCGTTCGTCACAAAAAGATTCTTTTCCATACATACGGTGAGGAGACTTTCACCATTCTTATTTATACTTTCATCACCAAACGTTTCCAACATCCTTTCATAACCAAGCCGCTTAATTAATAATAATCCTTTCAAAACCCTTCCATTAAAATCTCCTTACATAAAAATATTTTCACTTCGAATCATAAACAACGCGCTGTCTACAACTTATCAAAACAAACACTGGACGACGCCACAATAAAAGTTTTAGAAAAAGGTATTAATTTCGCAATAACACCGCAAAAAATACCGTATGAGGACATTATCTGTAGTGTTGAGGACTGTCTGTATAAAAATAATATTGGTAATGAAGATTTAGAGGCCATACGTCAAGACATCTCGTCTATGTTACGTCGAAGTTCAGCGCCGAAATTAAATCTCCCCAAAAATGAATTTAACGCGTTGAAAAACTTACGCAAAAGACCAGAGCTTACGATTCTCCGCGCAGATAAAGGTAATTCTACGGTTATAATGGATACGTCAGATTACAATTTTAAAATACAACAACTTTTGTCGGACGAAACTACTGATCGAAAGGTCAAAACAGACCCTACAACTAATACGCTTAAAACAACTAGCGATCTAATTAAGAAATACTCCGAAAAATTGAATCTGGACGTTAATTCGATAATACCTTCCTGTGCCAAACCACCGAAGTTGTATGGGTTACCAAAGATACACAAACCGAATGCTCCATTACGTCCAATAGTGAGTCAGATTGATTCGCCAACTTACAGATTGGCTCAATACTTAGCTAAAATATTATCACCACTCAGAGGACACACAAGAGCACACACTAAGGATTCATACCATTTTGTCAGTGAGATAAAAGACCTACATCTTACTGACAATGAAACCATGGTCAGTTTTGATGTTCAGTCTCTATTTACATGCCTACCTGTTGAAGACTGCATCTCAATTATAACCAGGAAACTAAAAGAAAATAACATGCCAGCAGAATATGCAGTATTACTAAGACATTGCCTTACATCTGGCTATCTATTGTGGAAGGAAGAGTTTTACAAGCAAGTAGATGGTGTGGCGATGGGCTCACCTGTATCTCCAATTGTCGCCGATATATTCATGGAAGACTTTGAGGAGAAAGCCCTCCTTACTGCACCTGTTACATCAAAGATCTACAAGCGGTACGTAGACGATACTTTCACAATTTTACCATCAGACAAAGTAACTGCATTTTTAGAACATCTTAATTCCATAAACGCTAAAATTCAATTTACTATGGAGTTAGAGGCAAATAATTCCTTACTTTTCCTAGATGTATTAGTCATCCGAAATCCTAATAACACCATTGGTCACACTGTGTATAGAAAAAGACCCATACAAACCGATATTTAAACGGTGAATCTCACCACCATCCTTCACAGTTAGCTACCGTGGGCAAATCTTTGTTACAGAGAGCACGAGGGATCTGTGACAGCAAACACCTGGCCGCCGAGCTTCAGCACGTCAAGCAAGTTCTGCACGACAACAAGCTTCGGGTCTCGCGCCTACGTCACAGTGACCGAGTGAAGCCGGCCACAGTCGAGCGTGTGCCTGCTGTACTACCATATGTCAGAGGTGTCACAGACAAGATTGGCTATATCTTGAAGCGAGCTTCTATTAGAACATTCTACAAGCCGCCGAAGAAGATTAGTCAGTTCCTACCATCCGTCAAGTGTCATATTCCTCTACAAGATGCAAGAGTGTACAAGCTTGATTGTGAATGTGGTCTCTCTTATATAGGATAAACCAAAAGATCAATTAGGACCCGCGTAAAAGAACATATAGCTGATGTGAAGCATCAACGTTCCGGGAAGTCTGCAGTTTGTGATCATATCCTAGACGGCCCCAACCATTACATCAGATTTGATAGACCACAAATCCTTGCGAAAGAACACCGATTCCTACGAAGGATGATACGTGAGGCTATTGAAATTAAAAAACTTCCTAATTTCAATAGAGAAGGAGGCTGGGTACTACCACCTGCTTGGGATCCTATAATCAATAAAATTAAAACTAAGCACAAGCATACCACTGCAAGACCTCAAGACATAGTTGATTTTGCGTATATCGGACCATAAACAATAAATAAAAAAGCTGAAGGTACTCTGGGTTTAACTATGACATCGGAAGTCATCTCAGTCCCCCGTGACCATGGGTGCTGAAAAGTGCCAGAAACGTCAGGAATTAAAAATAAAAAGTAAAAATAAACGCGATAAAATCCGTAAAAAGTAGTTTTAATCATTTTCACTTCCCTTACATTTCATTAACACCATCCTTCTCTTCCATCTCCCTAAACGGCTCTCGGATATAAGTAGGCTTAGAGATGTCTGGGACGTTTAGTTAGTTGTCTTAGTTAGTCGTTAGTTGTTTGTCCTAGGGGACGTAGACCCCTAGAACAAACAACTTCCTTAAGCCCACATTCATTTGTACCCATAGCAGTCTCGGGTTTACACATTCATCAAACATCGGCTCATGTTTTCAGAAAGGATAATAATAATATAATAATAAGGGGCGCAGGGAATGCGGGGCCATTTTCTTGTTTTTTTGCCTCATAGTGCAAAACCAGGGGGTGGTATGTTTTCCGCCGCTACCATACGGAAAGGAGCCGAGCCTGTACTTTCGGCTGGTCACTCACTTAGCACCACGCGGGGGACACCTGTAGGTTGGGCCTAGGATAACGCGGTCGAAGCCTACGGATGTGAGCGACTAATTCTCCTAGTATTTTCTTTGTATTGTACATGGTATTTTCAGTTAATTACCAGGGTAAGCGAACTAGGCGTAATATAAGCAGAAGGAAGCCCTACTAGCTAGAAACTGTACCATTTTAATAAATTTAAAAGAATTGAAGGAGATTTGGGCGACTCCTGTGTTACGATGTAAGGGTGAAGAAAAAGTCATCGTCTCGAAAATCTTGAAGAATTCTTTTCGGAATTAAGGACGCACCGGCAATCGAATTGCACTATCGACCTCTGGTCTGAGCAGGGGGTAATGTGGCGGCGCTGTCGTCGCGCCGCAAGCGAAACACAGTGAAGCTTAAATCACGCTATCAACATTCCGAATCATAAACAGCATATATAGAACTTCTCCGAACTATCACACGGAGTGTTGGCCGCTCCCTGGGCAGAACACCTTGCCCGGCGGGAGATCTCCCCTTTTCCTACTACGGCCACATGTGAATCTTCTTATGACGAAAGAAAGTGTTCGTCACAAAAAGATTCCTTTCCACACATACGGTGAGGAGGCTTTCACCATTCTCATTTATACTTACATCACCAAACGTTCCCAATACCCTTTCATAACCAAGCCTCTTCACCCCAACCCTTCCATTAAAATCTCCTAGCATAATAATATTTTCATTTCCCTTACACATCATTAACACCATCCTTACCATTTCCCAAAACTGCTCCCAGATATAAGTGGGCTTAGACATGTCTGGGGCGTAGACCCCTAACACAAACAACTTCTTTAAGCCCACTTTCTTATACATTTCCCTAATCTATCTATAATTTTAGATATTATATAAGATATAATATCTAAAATTATATCTTTAAGCCCATTTTATTTTTTATACATTTTTTATTTTGAATTTTTTTTTATAAAATATTGTAATAAGTTAATATTTTTTTATTTTAGCATGGGATATTTATATTATTTTAATTGTATTATATTTCTTTAATTAAGTTCTTAGCCTGAAAAACAATTTTCAGTTCGATAATTTTTTAATAAATTACCAATCCACTGATTTTATTTAAGAGCGCTATCTTTCTCTGAAATCCTGTGAAAATTGTTTCTCATTTAATCGCATCTGCGACGGGTTCTACCTAAGTTCGTTTTAAAGCAGCGTAACTGCACTTTATTGCAATCTTTTCTTTTCTTTTCACAACCTAAATGTCGAACTTTTTTGGCCATTACCAGTACTATTGAACCATTAAGTTTTTGTAGAATTTACATTATAGCGCATGAAAAGTACACTGCTGAATATAGGCCTCCCCCAGTGACTGCTTCATACTTGCTGCAGCTGCCACGCTTAGCAGGTAGGTTGGTAACTGCAATTTTTTATTTTGTTGCTTTATTATCAGGAAGATGCTCCTAACCATCTCCACGGGATGATATGGGGTAATGTAAACCGTCCCTACATGATAGAGTATTAACTGTTTAAATTTTTTTTACAACAGTGGAAATGACTGAATCTCAACTAGATATACAATTATTTATAATGACTTCTAGTACAATAAACGTTACCAAACGTTTAACAAAATAATAATATGTGAAATTGATCTAATAATGCATGATTCCTCTTCCCTTCCGGACCGCATACAGAGTGCTCGTGTACACAAGATCCGATTTATTTTAATTATATTTAGTCAAATAATTAAATTTAAAGTGGTTTAAGGGCGCGGTGCGATACTAGGAGTGCATAATCTGAGAAGTGTCCGAAAGTATTGTGTCGTATTGTTCTAGTCCCGCACATTGTGTAGCAAACATCAAAAGTGTCGTAGCGTGCTACGAGTCGGCTCCTAGGTACTGCTACGAAGCTACGCACGATTCATACTACTTTACCTGAGTTCTGCGCGCCTAGTACCCGTCAATCAACAATGTCTCTCAGGCGCACGCCTCCCAAGCCCTCCGCCTCCGCAACGCAACGGGCCCGCTCCGCGTTGCAGCCCCCCGTCGGCCCCGCTACCGCTACGATGAATTCCCCCGGTGTTCATTCAGACAAGCGGCGAATCCGACGCCGTTGCGGCCCATAGTACAGATCAATTTCGTGACTCACCGTCGCAACTTACACGTACGGCTCTGTCACTTAATGATTTAGCGTGCGACGATATTGTAACGAAACGCGTTAAGCGTAAATTTGACTTAGAGGGCGGCAGTCAAGAATTTTCTCAGTCCACTACATCTTTTATAGAAGATTTATTTTCGTCCTTCTCTACTAAAATTGAAAAGCGCTTTGCAGCACTGCATGTTTCAGTAAATCAAATCGCCGATCAAAACTGTGACATGCAAAAAAGTCTGAGTTTTATGAATGAAAAGTATGACCACTTATTAGAAAAATTAAAAACGATGGAGGAAGAACGTTTAAACGACAAAAAAACAATTCAGACTTTGGAGGACAAAATTGAGCTTTTGGAAAAAGAGATCACGAGCTACAGCTGTAGAAATACGAAACACGCCAAGAATTTATCAGCAGAATAATAGACCAGAGTCCAAAACTGATTTATGCGATATTGTCAAGATCTTGGCAAAGGCAGTGAACTGCAGTCTTCAAGAATCAGATATAAGGGATGTTTATCGCATACTCTCCAAACATGAAACGTCTCGTCCTATTATTTTGGACTTAAACAGCGTCATAAAAAAAGAAGCCCTATTAAATGCTATAAAAGAATTTAATCGTAATAAGGGAAAAGGAGAAAAGCTTAATACAAGTCACCTAAATTTACCGGGTACTAGTAAGCCAATATATGTTTCTGAGGCATTAACACACAAAACGCAGAAATTATTTTTTGTTGCCCGCGAATTTGCCAAGGAATATAATTTCACGTACTGTTGGACCTCGAGGGGCGTTATCTATCTGCGTAAGGACGAGAAACAACCTTATGTACGGGTGGACCATGAGAAGGAACTTCAGAGTCTCAAAAACTCAATATCTAAGTAACTATAATAAACTACTATATGATGCATGCTTCTTACAAAAACTGTTAAAATTTTATATCTTATATTATACGGGTGATAACACATCCCATATTGTTTTTTTGGACTTGTATGAAAATTGTATTAATTTTGCAATGGTGCAGGTACAAAATTTATTAAAAAGTTATTTTTATATTGTACATATGGAATTTAAGGAATATACCTGTCAAGGGCTTAATTTACTTAATTACGATGAGTGCTGTTTTAGATTGATACCAAGACCTGAATGTAATAATGAGGAAGCCATTTCGATTAACTGTGATTTAATTAGGGACCTTTATTTATTAATGCTTGAGTCACTTTTATCATATTTAACTAACTTCTGTAGTCACACATTATATCTCAAATTCGAAGAGGTATACAAAGATTACGGTTCATTATATTGCTTTTACGCGTTTTCGACGAATTAGCAGTTTTTGGTGATCTTGACTCCATTGAGGTATCTAGAGCAGTTTCAATAGACGTTGACTCTTGCCAATCACATGTGCCTCAAACTGAAAATTACCTTAAAATTATAACTCAAAATATACAAAGTATAGGTTGTAATTTTGATAATTTTGCTTTGCTTTTGGAAAGAACCAAAATTGTTTGCGACATAATTATACTTACCGAATGCTGGCTATTATGTAACCCAAATATCCCTACTTTAGACAATTATATTGGATATACTAACAAAAAATGCTTTAACCAAAATAATGGTGTCGCAGTTTATGTAAGAAATAGTCTCGGTGTCACGGTTGAGGAACCTTATTTTACGGGCGCAAGCTGTTTAGTAATTAAAAAAAGGAGTAGATCTCGCAATCATTGCCATATATCGTTCCCCTTCAAGAAATAATAGCCCAGATTCATTTATCATCTCTTTGGAACAAGTCTTAGAATCGGTGGTATTGTTTAAAAATGTCGTTATCATGGGAGACATAAATTTCGACATCTCAACGAGTAATATGGATACACATACAGAAAAATATCTTAATCTGACGGCATTTTATGGTCTTATGCCAGCACATTATTTGATTACTAGACCTGTTAGCAAAACTTGTATCGATCACGTATTATTAAAAACTAAAAAGCTCGCTCTAACGTTGATCATCCAGTCTGATATTACCGACCACAGCTCTGTTTTACTTTGTCTTAATTTTGATCCCACTTCTCAACCTAAAACTAACAGCTACTCTAAATTAAATCACTCTAACCTCAATAAGGATATGATAAACACAGATTTCAGTTTTATTTATGATATTGATGATCCTGACGTCGCCGTAAATCGGTTAATTGAGATAATCACTAAATTACATAACAAAAACACTGATATTTGTATATACGCCAACCGAATTAGGATTATCAAACCTTGGATGACATCAGGCTTACTTCGATGTGTTAGAAATAGAGATAACCTTTTTAAGAAAGCCAAAAAACACCCAAACAACAACACCATACAAATAACTTACAAAAGGTATAAGTGTTTTTGTAATAACTTACTTAAAAATATTAAAAGAAAGTATGAAAGTGAATTAATTTTAGGTGCTGGTAATAACAAAAGGAAGCTCTGGAATGTTCTAAAAAATATAACCTATACTAATAAACCTAAATCAGCGGCTGACGAACTGTTGCAGTCTTATGCAACAGCTGACTTAGCCGTTGATAGTGTAAATAATTACTTTGTTAACATTGGAAAACATTTAGCTGAAAAAAACCGCAGATACTGATCATTTAACCGACTCAAGCGACATGTCGACTTCTAGTAATTCTTTCGTTATGTTGAATACTGATGAATCTGAAATTGAATCACTTATCATGAATCTCAAAAACAATTGCTCCACTGGGTGGGATAATATTTCAAATGTTTTTCTAAAAAATAATAAAAATATACTTGTACCGATATTAACGCATATTTTTAATAGGTGCTTGGAATATAGTGTATTTCCCGAAGCTTTTAAAAAATCTATTATAATCCCTATACACAAAGGGGGGGACAGAGATCAAGTTACTAACTATAGACCTATAGCTTTACTCCCGGCTATGTCCAAATTATTAGAAAAAATAATAAATAAACGCCTTATCAACTATTTAGAGACGAACAATCTACTCGCTAAAAACCAATATGGCTTTAGATCTGGTAAAAACACAGATGGTGCTATGCATGACGTAATTAAGTTTATATCAGAAAATTTGGATAAAGGCAGACGATGTTTAGCGATCTTTCTAGATTTAGCGAAAGCTTTTGATACGGTCTCTGTGCCTATCTTGCTGGAAAAGCTTAAAAGGCTTGGTGTACGTGGAAAGCAGTTAAATTTATTTAAGAGTTACATGAAAAATAGATTGCAAAGTGTTAAAATTAGTAATCACAGGAGTTCAGATTTACCAGTGACCTACGGTGTACCTCAGGGCAGTATACTGGGGCCCACCTTATTCACAATTTATGTTAATGATCTCTGTCAAATGAAGCTCATCTCTGGAAAGTCTATTTGCTATGCAGATGATACTGTGCTACTTTTTGCAGAGGGTGATTGGAAAAAAACTTTTGAAGCTGCCCAAAATTCATTTAATACTGTACAAAGGTGGTTGTGCTCTAATAAATTAACTTTAAATGCGGAGAAAACCAAATATCTGACCTTTTCCATTCGTGATGTGACGCAACCAGGAAACGATTTCTCTCTACGTACACATAGCTGTATTTTAAAAAATCCTAGCTCTCTCACTTCCTGCCGATGTCCGTTATTGGAAAGAGTTGAGATTGTCAGGTATTTGGGTATCCTTCTAGACAAAAATCTATCTTTTGAACACCATATTCAACATTTAAAAAATCGTATCCGCAAACTTATATATGTTTTTAAAAATCTAAGACATGTAGTGCAACCATATCTTTTGAAACAGCTGTATCTTGCTCTGTGTGAATCTTTGTTAACTTATTGCATTTCTTGTTGGGGTGGGGCTCTAAAAACGCACATGGTTTCTTTAGAAAGGGCTCAAAGAGCGCTTTTAAAGGTCTCCACTTTTAAACCATTTCAATATCCTACAATATTACTCTACAATAACTGCCAAGTACTAACTGTTCGCCAACTATTTGTTCTAAATGTTATAAAAAAACAGCATCAGTGTATAAATTATGACCCTGACAAAATCAAATGTAAACGTCGTAAAGACATTGTGATTAAGTCCAGTTTTAAGCCCAACACAAAATTTATAAAAAAATATTTTTGCTTTCTTGGCCCATATTTATATAATAAAGTAAACAAAATTGTTCATATATACTCTATGAATAAGCATGACTGCAACATTGCCCTCAGAAAATGGCTTCAACTAAAGTCTTATGAAGAAACGGAGAATTTGTTAACAGTACTTGCATAAGTGTTCATAGATGTCAATTCGTTACTTCTCTGCTAATTTTTTTTTCATCTGTGCATGTCTTTTAAATTCTAAGGATCTATTTTTTTTTCTTTTTGTGTCACTTGTATTATTTCATTATATTTTGTGTATCTTATTTAAGGTTTTATGTAAGTGGGAAGAGCTTTGCTTAACCTAAAACACAGGGTTTACCCTAACTTAGGAAGCAAGTTCATTTTTAAGAACATATTTAGTATATAAGATGCATTGTTTGACTCCTACTCTGTATCACTTTCTATCTGAATAAATTATTATTATTATTATTATTATTACCTTAAAATTTGGGCTTCACGTTAAAAAAAAGATTGTAACACTTATTTCCTATAAAATTGAACCTAGGTGTCTCATATTTCATGCTGCTGTTCAAATTGATATTTTTAATCCATATGGTAATATAAATATTGAGTTATTAGACCTTTAAATACGCCTAACTTAATTAAACTTTAATACTAAAGAATCCTGTACCTATATTTAAAGTATGGAGAAATGTTTATTGAATATAAAATTTCTTTAAGCCCACTTTCTTATACATTTCCCTAATCTATCTATATATTATATATTAGATATTATATATTATATAATATCTAAAACTATATCTTTAAGCCCATTTTCTTTTTTATACATTTTTTATTTTGAATTGTTTTTATAAAATATTGTAATAAGTTAATATTTTTTTATTTTAGCATGGGATATTTATATTATTTTAATTGTATTATATTTCTTTAATTAATTTCTAAGCCTGAAAAACAATTTTCAGTTCGATAATTTTTTAATAAATTACCAATGCACTGATTTTATTTAAGAGCGCTATCTTTCTCTGAAATCCTGTGAAAATTGTTTCTCATTTAATCGCATCTGCGACGGGTTCTACCTAAGTTCGTTTTAAAGCAGCGTAACTGCACTTTATAGCAATCTTTTCTTTTCTTTTCGCAACCTAAATGTCGAACTTTTTTGGCCATTACAGCTACTATTGAACCATTAAGTTTTTGTAGAATTTACAGCGAATTTACATTATAGCGCATGAAAAGTACACTGCTGAATATAGGCCTCTCCCAGTGACTGCTTCATACTTGCTGCAGCTGCCACGCTTAGCAGGTAGGTTGGTAACTGCAATTTTTTATTTTGTTGCTTTATTATCAGGAAGATGCTCCTAACCATCTCCACGGGATGATATGGGATAATGTAAACCGTCCCTACATGGTAGAGTATTAACTGTTTAAATTTTTTTTTACAACAGTGGAAATGACTGAATCTCAACTAGATATACAATTATTTATAATGACTTCTAATACAATAAACGTTACCTAAAGTTTAACAAAATAATATGTGAAATTGATCTAATAATGCATGATTTAAGAAATAATTGAACTGGCAACACCTACATACGTGTTGTGTTCTTTAGTTTTTCAATTTTTATAACATTAAAAAAGGTGATTATCGAGTTAAAATGGCAGAAATTAATGTCTAACCGTGTAGTGGCGGTGTAAGAATATCCACCATCCTGTATTGTCCCGTGAGTTTCGTAAGAGGCGAGAGAGGGACTCAAATCGGTTTATGTCTCATCTTGTGATAATGTGTCATCGTCTTCCTAATAATATGTATACAATTTTAGAAACAACTTCGATTGTTAATACACCCGCTGAGCGTGGCAACTACGGCAAATATTCCCTTCAGGAGGCAGTCTGTCATTAGGCTTGTGTTTAGAAGTACACTTTAAAAGGCTGTCATGAATGAATGAATGAATAATTACATTACGTTTTGGATCACATGCAATTTGGAATATTTTCAAATAAAAGTAAACGCCTTTTTTAATCGTATTTTCAAAAAACTGGAATATCACAATGTCGTAATTTATATATTTCAAATAATATATAAAGTTGGATACTCTTTGAAAAATAATCTTGTTTATTATATGGAGTTAATATTTGTAGTAATTAATTAAATATTTCCCCTATCCTGAAGTAGTTTTTATTATCGTCAGCTTCAGCAGTTAGTTGAATTTCTCTAAGTACATTTAAATGTGTGTACAATTATCTATTGAGTAACCATTGTTTAACCCAGAGCCTTTTTCCAGTCCTTTTTGTTTTTGAAATTATGGCCAAAGCAACATTTGCAACAGATTAAACTTTATGTAAATATATTAGAACAAGTGTCGTAACTTGGCGGTTACGATACACGGACTGAAGCAATCGATATTAAATGTGTAATGTTGTAGCGCGATCCCGTGACTGATGATTGCGATTAGAGCTATACGATCGCGATTGACAAAGGTTCATTGACGGCCTCATTTATCTTGTGCTGATCACGTGGTTCTCGGGTTCGGATCCCAGGCAGGATTCATATAATGATTTCTTAAATTTACGCGAACAAGACTCATTGAATAAAACTAAATTTACGGATTTTATCGCGTTTAATTACTTTTACTTAACATTTTTTACATAACATTTCAATTAACAGTGGTAGAGCAACGCGGCAGCTTTGCTGTTGCACGTATGGGCCGGCTCAAACCGGGGTGGTACCACGACCTCACAGAATACCGGCGTGAAGTGGAAACTCTGCTTCCGCGTTTTGTCTGGTGAGTGCAGGTGGCCGGAGGCCCAATCACCTGCACTCACCAGACGTAACGCGGAATTAAATAATGATCGACTACCCCAGGAGGGTACCAGCACCCTTGGAGAATCCCTCGCTGAGCATCCACGACCATGTTTCTCCACTTCTGAGCGTGGGTGCTCAGGGTGCCTCGCGTATTCTGGGGGGGGGGGGGGCAAAATTCCGCCTAAGACTACAACTGCTCGGGGCAAACGGAGCAAAAAGACCAAGGCGACCCCTGCCACGCTGTCCGTGAATTTCTGCAATATCAGGGGACTTCACTCTAACCTAAACGACGTCCACTACCATCTCGAGACGGCGAGGCCGGCTCTGCCCTTTCTGACCGAGACGCAGGTGTCCTCTCCGGCTGATGTCTCGTATTTCTCCTACCCGGGGTACAAACTGGAACACTCCTTTGTGCCTCGGGCTGGAGTTTGCGTTTACGTCAGAGAGGACATCTGCTCTCGACGCCTCGGCAGACTTGAAGGTTCGGACCTGTCCATCCTTTGGCTACGCGTAGACAGCGACGACCATCCGCGCGTCTACGGGTGCCTCTATAGGTCCCATAGCGGTAATGCCGAAACAGACCGACTATTCGACCACGTCCAAATGGCTGCAGATTCGTTGCTACAGCAGATCCCCTCCGCAGAGATCGTGATCCTCGGCGACTTTAACGCCCATCACGCCGAATGGCTTGGTTCACGTTTAACCGATCATGCGGGGAGATCTGTTCATGATTTTGCCTTGGCATATGGTCTGACACAACTGGTTACTTCGCCTACGCGGATTCCAGATGTGGAGGATCATGCACCTTCCCTGTCGGACCTTCTGCGGACCTCTCACCCGGACGGATATCAGATTTCCGTCGACGCCCCTTTAGGCTCCTCGGACCATTGTCTGGTCCGGAGTGCGGTGCCACTCACGCTGAAATCGCGGTTGCATTATGCAGGCTGCCGCCGTGTTTGGCACTATAGGTCAGCCGATTGGGATGGGATGCGGTCTTTCTTTGCATCCTACCCTTGGGGGCGGGTTTGCTTCTCGCCGGATGATCCCAACGTTGTTGCGGATTCTGTTGCTGATGTGGTACTTCAGGGTATGGAACTTTTTATTCCTTCCTCTGTGGTGATCATTGGAGGCAAGTCTCAGCCATGGTTTGGTCGCTCCTGTAAAATAGCATCATGCTATAAGCAGAAGTGCTACCAAGCCTGGGCTGATGCATCAGCGTCCCGGGATGTAAACACCAGCGCTCTAAAAAAAGAAGTATAATTCCGCCTCTAGGTCCTTCAAAAGAGTCATTGCCAAGGCAAAGTCAGAGCACTTAGGCAGAATGGCAACTGTTCGCTTCCTTCTGACCCGTGCATTCTGGTCTCTCGCCAAGCCTGTCCAGGGGAATTTCTGTCAGCCATCTCTTCCATCTCTGCACAGGGAGGACGACTCACTGGCCCATACCGCAAAGGAGAAAGCCGATCTTCTAGGCTCTTTCTTTGCGTCTAACTCGACTCTCGATGACGGGGGGAGTACTCCGCCGACCATCCCGCGGTGTGAGTGCTCCATGCCGGAAGTGCACTTCACATAGCGCTCGGTTCGCAAAGCACTCCTCTCCCTGGACATCCACAAGTCGAGTGGGCCTGACGGAATCCCCCCAATTGTGCTGAGGACGTGTGCTCCAGAGTTGGCACCGGTTTTAACGCGTCTTTTCCGGTACTCCTACTCCCTAGGCGTAGTCCCAAAATCATGGAAGACGGCTTACGTCCACCCGATCCCTAAAAAAGGCGACCGCTCTGACCCGTCCAACTACCGGCCAATCGCCATCACCTCCTTGTTCTCCAAAACAATGGAGTCCATTGTAAACTGCCAGCTCATGAGGTACCTTGAAGATCACCAGCTGATTTGTGACCGCCAATACGGTTTTCGTCGTGGTCGGTCAGCTGGTGATCTTCTGGTCTACCTAACTCACAGATGGGCGGAGGCAGTAGAGTTCAAGGGGGAGGCATTGGCCGTTAGTTTGGACATTGCGAAGGCCTCCGATCGGGTTTACAAAGCTCTTCGAAGCTCCCTTCCTATGGGCTTCCCGAGAAATTGTGCGATTGGATCACCAGCTTTTTTGCAGATCGGAGCATCAAGGTCGTTGTAGACGGTGCAAGCTCCGATTGCAAGCCTATTAATGCTGGTGTTCCACAGGGCTGTGTGCTATCGCCAACGCTGTTTCTTCTGCATATCAATGACATGTTGCGTACCCGTAACATTCATTGCTATGCAGATGACAGCACTGGTGATGCTCTTTACACCGGCCGAGCCAATATTTCTCGGGAAAACGTCTCCGAGTGCCGGGACTAACTTGTGTCTGAAGTCGAGTCTCTGCTGGACAGAGTCTCGGATTGGGGGCAACTAAATCTAGTCCAGTTTAACCCCCAGAAGACACAAGTTTGCGCGTTAACCGCTAAAAAGAACCCCTTTGTCGTATCCCCACAGTTTCAAGGCACTCCCCTTGTTGCCTCAGCCAGTATCGGAATCCTCGGCGTCGACATATCGAGTGACGTGCAGTTTCGTGGTCACTTGGAAGGGAAGGCCAAATTGGCCTCTAAAAAGCTTGGCGTGCTCAGCAGAGCGGGACAGTATTTCATGCCGGCACACCGCCTGCAACTTTACAAGGCGCAGGTTCGGCCGCACATGGAATACTGTTCCCATCTCTGGGCTGGGGCTCCCCAGTACCAGCTTCTTCCACTTGACCGCATCCAGCGCAGAGCGGCTCGAATCGTCGACGACCGAGTGCTTTCCGATCGGCTCGATTCACTGGCGCTGCGAAGAGATGTTGCATCTCTTTGCTTATTTTATCGCATCTATCACGGGGAGTGCTCTGAGGAATTGTTCGGATTAATCCCAGCCGCCAAATTTCGTGAACGCACTACACGTTAAACGTCCCGATACCATCCACACCATCTGGATGCTCGGCGGTCCACCACTGTACGTTTCACAAGGAGTTTTTTCCACGTACATCCTCTCTGTGGAATAGTTTACCACCGGCGATTTTTCCGGACCGATACGACCTGGGGACCTTCAAGAAAAGAGCTTACTCCTTTCTAAAGGGCCGGCAACGCACCCGCAATTCTCCTGGTGTTGCGGTTGATCATGGGCGGCGGTAGTCACTTAACATCAGGTGAGCCACATGCTCGTTTGCCCCTTCTTCTATAAAAAAAAAAACTTATTTTAAATTCCCGACGTTTCGGGTGCTTTACAGCACCCATGATCATGGGGGGGACTGAGATGTTTGACGTCCCAATGTCATTGCTAGCCCGGCTACCTTCAGTTTTTGAATATTAATTTTTGGTCCGATTTATTTTTATTCAAGGATTCATATATTTTTACAAAGTCTGTTACTTGGTTTTTCTGTCAAGAACTATCAGTTGCAGCCCGGAATCAGAAGTTGCGGCGTGTCACTTCTGTACGCCGGAAAGCTTGTAAAGCCTTTAGTCCTTCACCTAATATCTCTTAAATTCTTCAATCTGTTTTGATAGCCTTCCCATCGAGCTATGAGATTAAAAAAATAGAGAATGCACCTGTGTTTGAGCAAATACTCGTGCAGTCTTCCTTGAGACTATCTGAGGTTCATACAATATTTTTAGATAATACTGCTAGCAATATAAATAAATGAAAGGGATTTAGTAGATTTTACATTATAAAATATTCCTGGAATGCATTAGAAGTAAATACAATATTATAGTCTAAAATAAATGATGTATGAACATAGCCTACCACCGACGTAGTCCGGCCTCACTACAACGTCACCTTCTTTGCTGTTGCTAAAAACATTACCACGACGCTCAGAATGACGACAACAATTGACACTCGTTAATTGACCAAAGGTTTAAATTATCTGCGCAATTTTTACAAAACTTGTAAGAGTGAAGGGAAGTTTCTTACTCTTAACAATATGTTAAAACATGGGTTGAACTGGGCCGTCGCCCAAATGGATTTTGGAAATTGTTCCAACTTAAGAACGCACTCAGGTCTATAAAACTTCTGCGTCAGCCATTGTTTACGGTAGTGGAAATTGTATAGAAAACTTTGCCAAAAAGAATGTCAACAAAAATCGTAAGCTTTAATGTAACAATGGAAGCTTTATCACGCACGCATTTCAAAATATGAAATAAAAAATCACCAAATCATGATGGCTATTATAACAATTGACAGTTTTATTTATTTAAAAAGAAGGCCTTTTGAAAAGTCTTATAAATATTTATATTTATTCAACCAGAGCGGCTAATTTTGTTTTTATCTCTCCAAGCCACTTTTCCGTTAAGTTCTATCTGGAAGTTTTTGTAAATAAATTTCATTGTAGCGTTATAAATTTTACTGATGTTAATTTAAGGATCTACTTATAATTCAACAAGTAATGTTCAATGATAATTATATTGCATTTTGTTTTTCAATTTTTATTTATTTATTTTATTATTAAAAGATATTATTTTTAACTCCCGACGAAAAGAGAGGGGTGTCATATGTTTCTCGTGTGTCTGTGTGTCTGTCTATGACAAGTTAATCAAGATCGGTTTCAAAAGTTCTGGAGCTATGTACTGAGCTGTTGAAATCGATCATGATTAAGTTCCTTTTTCGTATAAAAATTTTCTTTATCGAACGTGTTCTAAGCTATGTTGTAATAAAATCTGTTCAGCCAGTTAATGATCATCAGTCCGTTTTATTTCGGGGGTTTATTCAACTTTTAATTTAAGGTATTATTATTTTTATTTTTTATTTTTAACCAATTTAAAAAAAAACGAATCAAGTTAAAAGACAATTGTAAGACTTTATATTCGGCTGAGCAAATAAATCCTTACTCTTATTCAAATAACAATTTATTACTTCTATAATATCCAAACGTCCTCAATAACAGCTTTTCTAAATTAACCATTTCACTGCCCCATGAGTTAAATAGGTACATTTGAATTGTTTAACTATTGTGTCGCTTCCGCGGACAAGGAAGTTGTTAACATATTAGAATGGAATAGAAAAGAACATTTTCTTATTGACTTTATGACAAAAAAGTCAATTAAACAATATGAAAGATTAGGTAATGGCAGGTTTGACACAATGCAAATCCAAATAGTACTATCGAATAGGCGAGCGCGTCTGTGTCAGCTATGCTGCTAAGGCAGGCGTCACAGCTACGACGTTTAATAAGCCTAAATATTGTAGCCGTGCGATACCCTCGCACGGTTAACTGATAAGTCGGTATCGCGCGTAAATAAAATTGAACCAAATTATTAACTCAAGTCAACGGAACCAGCTTCGTAGCTTGTTAGCTTGTTTTATTCAATAATTATTGACAACAGTATTAATAGTAATGAGATATTAATTAAATTCTTTGGTAATTACGAACGACCCCATAGTTTTTAGAGTTCGTTGTTAATTGCGCAATAATGTTTAAATTTTAAAATACATATAATATTTGTTTCATAATTGTTCATTTAAATTCATTTTTCGAAATATATTGATTGAAAACAAGATAAATAATTATTTTCCGTACTTTAATCAAGACAGGTGTACCCCGTCGATCTCAACAAAGCGAATCGCGTTTAGCAACTCTACTCAACGAATTTTAATTTTAATCAAATATGTCGACGCAAGGGTCGCTACTGCTGAGTAAACGAGATAAAGCCGATATGTTTGCGTGTTTAAACGTAAAATTTTAGAGGTTTTGACAACTCTGCATTGTACGGAATTGAACTCCGGGTGATCGATGTAGGCATTGTTTGAATACCTTGGATCCCTAGAGCATAACTGGTTAATTAGTTTGGAAACTGCTCTTGAAAATTATTGCTATTATAAGATTATATCTCAATAAATAATTAGTTTTACTGTTATATCTTAATATATAATATATTGTTAAATCTTAAAAGCCGAGAAACTTATTGTTTTTATAATGATTTCTTATATTTACGCGAACACTACACATTGATTAAAACTACTTTTACGGATTTTAATCGATTTTTAATTCCCGACGTTTTGGGTGCTTTCCGGCTTGCTAACCGGGTAACCGGTTAACATTGACAAAGCACCCGAAACGTCGGGAATTAAACATCAATTGAAATTAAACGCGATAAAATCCGTAAAAGTGGTTATAATTATTGTTTTTTTTTTAATTATTTATATAAAAATAAAACAAGGTGGTGAAGAACAATGGCTTAGCCAACAGCAGCAGATGGTGGTAAAGGATAATGGGTTATCTTGAAAGACTTCGATAACTGCTTGAGGATTTTTTTTAATTATTAGAGCTCTTAACAGGAATACGCTGCTATCCATATGATGTTTCAGTTTCTATCAGTCGCTTCTTACTCCACCCACGACATCGTGTGCGCAGTGGATCCTCCTACGCTGAAACTAAGGTTGCCTTAGGGATGAATGTAGACCGTAGGCTGTATGCCATACGCTTAGCGTGGTTCGATCAAACCACAATATTGCAACCATAATATAGCTAAAGCGTGGCTCTACAATGTTATAAAATAATAATTTTTTAACATAGTCCACCTATATGGTATATGGTAAGTGCTTGTTGTGGCCCATAGACATATATATCTATCCTCGATAACGAATCGAAATACACATACGTTGTCACCCGTGAGGACTACGATGGAATGCCTCGTTGCCAGTAAAAAGGATTTCCGGTTCCCTACACTCACTAAACGAAACACAGCAGCGTTAAGCTTCTATTTGACTTTAATATTCGGTGAGAGCGTGGTCCTTCCCAGGTCGAGCCGGCTCATTCGTGCTACAACTATAACAGTAATATAGTTGCAGCATAGCTCTACGAAGTAAGAAAATGTTAAGATAGTTAAGAAGATATAGTAAGTCAGCTCAAATTCTAATTTCGCCCCCACTTCCCCGCGCGTCGTATGCTATGTACCGACATGTTTGTAATCACTAATATTGTAAGTAGACAGGTCGTTAGATACTTATTTCATTAGGTTTATCATATTTATGCCTGTTTCTTAACGCCAACCTAGTCGCTTCTTATTTTTATTACGGTTATTTTTCCCCTTAAGTTGTAGATGTGCCCTTTTGACTAATTATTATCACTGTAGCATTGTGCTGCTCTCTGCCAATTTTATGTAAGGCATACAAAATGTATTAAATTATGTTTTTTTCATGTCATATATTAAAATAGCTTATTACCTTCTATTCACGGTATAGTAGCAGTGTAAGAATATCTATATATCGTCTTGTGGGTGGCATAAGAGGGACAGACAGGAAATGAGCCAGGAGATGGGCAGCAACGTCTTTCTAATTACAACTAGTAATTAAAATAAAAACTGCTGTTGCCAAGATGCCAACTGTGGAATATGGAGTTTTGTGGCAACCTATGGGGAGGCTTATTTCAGCAAAATTCTTTGATAGACTTTAACGTAATAATTAGGAAAATTACTATAACGACATTGTATTCACTACAAACGAAAACCAACAAAATTATTACATTTACCCACGGCCCTTTTATTTTTATAATTAAGATGGAACCAGAGTCCATTATTTAATAATTAGGAAAATTATTATCACGACATTCTACTCACTCCAAGCGAAAACCAACAAAATTATTACATTTAGCCACAGCCCTTTTATTTGTATAATTAAGATGGAACCAGAGTCCATTATTTAATAATTAGGAAAATTATTATTATTACATTCTATTCACTACAAGCGAAAACCAACAAAATTATTACATTTACCCACAGCCCTTTTATTTGTATAATTAATATGGAACCAGAGTCCATTATTTAATAATTAGGAAAATTATTATTACGACATTCTATTCACTACAAGCGAAAACCAACAAAATTATTTCATTTACCGCCAGTCTTTTTATTTGTAAAACCATGATGGAACCAGAGTCCAACATTTAATAATTAACAAAGCTATTATCACGACATTCTATTCACTACAAGCGAAAACTAACAAAATTATTTCATTTACCGTCAGTCATTTTATTTGTAAAACCATGATGGAACCAGAGTCCAACATTTAATAATTAACAAAGTTATTATCACGACATTCTATTCACTACAAGCGAAAACTAACAAAATTATTTCATTTACCGCCAGTCATTTTATTTGTAAAACCATGATGGAACCAGAGTTCAACATTTAATAATTAACAAAGTTATTATCACGACATTCTATTCACTACAAGCGAAAACCAACAAAATTATTTCATTTACAGCCAGCCCTTTTATTTGTAAAACCATGATGGAACCAGAGTTCAACATTTAATAATTAACAAAGTTATTATCACGACATTCTATTCACTACAAGCGAAAACCAACAAAATTATTTCATTTACAGCCAGCCCTTTTATTTGTAAAACCATGATGGAACCAGAGTTCAACATTTAATAATTAACAAAGTTATTATCACGACATTCTATTCACTACAAGCGAAAACCAACAAAATTATTTCATTTACCGCCAGCCCTTTTATTTGTAAAACCATGATGGAACCAGAGTCCAACATTTAATAATTAACAAAGTTATTATCACGACATTCTATTCACTACAAGCGAAAACCAACAAAATTATTTCATTTACAGCCAGCCCTTTTATTTGTAAAACCATGATGAAACCAGAGTCCAACATTTAATAATTAACAAAGTTATTATCACGACATTCTATTCACTACAAGCGAAAACCAACAAAATTATTTCATTTACCGCCAGCCATTTTATTTGTAAAAACATGATGGAACCAGAGTCCAACATTTAATAATTAACAAAGTTATTATCACGACATACTATTCACTACAAGCGAAAACTAACAAAATTATTTCATTTACCGCCAGTCCTTTTATTTGTAAAACCATGATGGAACCAGAGTCCATTATTTAATCCCCAGCTCGTATGTATCGCATAATTACTCAGAGATGGGCTCATAAATTATCTTCAGCCACTGCTTTCCTCTATGAATAAATAAAACGTAGACCACAGGTGGATCTTTGTTTCGGCTTTATTATCGTTAATCGTGTAATGTAGATATGATTCTTTGTTAATGTAATAATAAAATTTACTGCCTCGTTGGTCTAGTGGTCGTAAAAGCGATTGCGAATTCGAAACATCGTTCGGGCCAAAATCTATTATTAGGGTTTTTTGTTAAGAAGTTCTCAGTATCAGCCCGGACTGTAGCGGCTAATAACTATAGGTAAACCACACAACTGGCGGATCGCCCGCGGGGCATGAAGTTGGTGGGGGCGGGTATTGATACACACGTAATGATTTTTGCAGAGATAAATCCCGGGATAATATTCGCCAATTGCAAATATAGGATAATGTAAATAAAAGTCAACTTTGCAAGATCAATGATTTTGTTGCATGTTCATTTTATTAATTAATTATAACTAACTGAACAAACATGCGAGGGTATTCGTTTTCTGCGCAATCAGAATGTAAGTAAAATGTTGGTAAGTAAACTAAAATAATCCAACATCCTGTATTATTTTGGTTTACTTCCTAGATTTAGATCATGTCGATAGAGGGAAATAATTTTACTAAATCATACAAATGAAAAACACATGGGGTGGATATCGGATAATCAAAAATGGAAGGGTCAAATTATTTTTTTTTTAGTTATAGTAGCAGTTAGTGGTTACATTCTGCCAGAGCGATAAAGAAATCTAATCAAAGAAAAATTTGTGTTTACAAAAACGCTTGTTATTAACATGAAACTTATAATATTGCGTATGATTAAAAACATGCGAGAAAAGAAAGAAAAAAATAAATTTAATTTGAACAGTGAAAACAAAACCAATGACAAATTAACCCACTTTGTTTCTAACATGGAAAATGAACATGTGAAGTTTTCGTAGCTGATCTTATTTACGGTTCAGCTGTTAGCATACGAAAAATATCGCGCTTACATCAGTAACACTCGGTGCTTTAGTAGTTTAAATGGATGGGTGACTACGTTAAGTATTTTTATAGAGTAGAGTAACAAATGAGCAACTACTTCGAAGAAGCGAAATGTACGTGCGATTTCGGGCTCTTCCCTACAAAGGAAGAGACTGGAGGTTCTTAGGCTTAAGAAGAGATACCTCTTGTTTTCATAACTCTGTTCCGCCATTTTTCATATTATCTTCTTCTTACTAACGGCTCATAAAAGTTAATGCCTTACATCTCCTGTTGTAAAGAGGGTTCGCCTTATTTTCACGCTTGGCAGACGATTGACGAATCCCAAAATAGGCGCTGTTGACTGTCGCCAGTCTGAATTTACATCTCGTGTAAAAAAGGCATTTACCGCCAACGCAATTGGAGGCTATATGATTTTCTTCTGGTTTTTCCCGTATTCTTTTTTTTAAAAGTGTTATCCCCAAACTACGACCTTCTCCTTTATCCTGGAGGTAGTTTACATACATAAATTGCACAAGACTTAGCATCCAGACCCGGAACAATTACTTGCAGGTCATACAAATACTTGTTACGTGCGGGATTCGAACCCGCGGCCCTCAGCGCTATGACTTATTGCTAAGCTACTGCTGCAAGGTGCCGTCAAATGTTTGCCACTTAGGAAACCTACAAGACGTGTGAGGTGATGAATTTTAATATACCGCTACCACACGGCTACTGTACGTGATCATTATACAAATAATACACACAAATATTATGACTTCTTCTTTAGTTTAGTATTTATTTTTAAAAAAGTGATTTCATATTTAATTCCTTCTCCACTTCATTTTATTTCTCTTGTAACTTTTACCTTTTATTTGCAAAAAGCTTTCACAATATTCCTTGAAATAAATTCTTGAACTTACTTGAGTTGACTTTTTAACGAAGTTTTAGAACGAAGAAAGAAATAAAAATTTAAGTTTATATTGATGTATTTTGCATGCACCTAGTTCCATTTAAATATTTCACCACGTTGTTATTGAGTCACTTTCTTGTTTGTCTGCCTGTGTGTAGTTCCGGGTGGAATTTAATGATTGACTTCAAACTTACTTCTCGATGAGCTTGAAATTTAAAATAGCTCAAATTTAGATGACAATGCAAGAATATGATAAAACAACGGGGCAAAAAAATCACTTATTTAATTATTTTAGGATATTATTCTAAGGGTTTTTAATAATTCTTTATTTAAATAAATACTTACTTACACCTACATTACTTGAAAATTTTAGTAAATTTCTAAAGTACCTAAGGGCTCTTAACAGTTACTGCTTATTTGTATATTTATATTTTGCACTGTTTCGCGCAGGTCTCCTCATATTTTTAAAGTATTTTCTGGAGCAATCAGTGTTCCGCACTACTGTAGCAGTTTTGACGACGATTTTCACAGGTCTTCGAATAATTTTATTCCTTAATTTATTTCACCCTATTTCCTGATTAAATAGGGTAAAATTTATGGTTAGAACTTAGTATATGAGTGCTAAACAACTCCGAAGATTTTATAAAACCTACACCTATTTAAAAAACGAAAAAATAATTAGGTAAGTCTTACAGCAGCATTAGAGATACAGGTCTATTTATATGAGCATTCACTTGTTTGTATTGTGGCACCGGAAGCGAATCTGTCACCCCATTTCATTCCAAGGTTAGAGTAAGAGGCCATTATCGGAAATGCCAGAATGATATCACAGCTTCAAACATTCTTCAGACGTAATATACCAAAACCGGTGACATGAATCAGTGTCAATGGAACATGTATTTGTATGGCCATTACAACACAAGTCCACTGATGAACATAGGCCTTCCCCAAGGAATGCCACAAAGCACGGTCCTGAGTCGTCTGCATCCATCGACTTTCTGCTTGTCTTGCCAATAAAAAATTATAAAAACAAATTATATTCCTTTATAAACCGGTCTACGGGCTACTAATTATAGGAAAGAAATTTTTAAAAAGATTTTTCTAAAACGGTGATATATTTATTAACCTATTACAAAAGAACACATAATTTTAAATTAAAATTAAAAAAAAACCGGAAACGAAAGATTTAATGCCCTTTAAAGGCCTGAAAAGATGTTCTTGAATCATAGCTAAAATCAGTCTGGATCAAATCACCTTTCAAACAAAAAAAAAAGAAACCAAATGTAAAAGGGTTTTTCCGTTTGGGAGCTCCGCTGCCATACACAGTTATATTAAACATAAACTAAACCTCTTTTTTGTCGGTGGTTAAAAATGGTAGACCCATGCTGCAGCTATATTGTGATTGCAGCACGAATGGGTCGGCTTGACCGGGGTAGGACCACGCTCTCATAGAATACCAGCGTATAATAGCAGCTTAATGGTAAGTGTAGGGAACCGGAGATCCTTTTTCCTGGAAACGAGGCATTTCATCTCAGTTCTTAGGGCTTGGATGTCTATGTGCCACAGCATCCACTAACCACGAGGTGGACTGTGTGCTCATTTGTCACCCTTATTCTATAAAAAAAACTTGAATTAAGCGAAATTCTTATTAGCGTTATTTTGTCCCAAAACGCATAGATCGTCCTTAACAGTCGATGAAAGAAGCTCAAGAAATGAATGTACAGCCCACCTGATGGAAGTAAATGCTGTAACCCATGACATTTACATTTATCTTAAACATTTGGCTGCCTTCTTTATTGAATGTCTTGTTTCCAGTAAAAAGTATCCGATTCTGTACACTCACCATACGAAACACAAAAGCATTAAGCTGCTATTTCGTGCCGGTATTCTGTGAGAGAGTGGTCCTTTCTTGGCTGAGCCGACCCATTCGTACTACAACCATAACACAGCTGCAGCATGGCTCTACCACATATAAACTTATATCACAAATAACTTTTATGACAGCATGAGATTTAATGTCAGCTGAAATACAATTATTTTATATAACTCTAGCAATATTATTACACTATAGCTACCGCCTATCAAAAGTTCACAGCTGAACGTAGGCCCCACCCATAGAGTGCCACAAAGTATGTCTTTAAGCCACTTGCATCCATCGAGCACCCGCGAATGTCATCGTATCTTTAAGCCACTTGCATCCATCGAGCACCCGCGAGTGTCATCGTATCTTTAAGCCACTTGCATCCATCGAGCACCCCCGAGTGTCATCGTATCTTTAAGCCACTTGCATCCATCGAGCACCCGCGAGTGTCATCGTATCTTTAAGCCACTTGCATCAATCGAGCACCCGCGAGTGTCATCGTATCTTTAAGCCACTTGCATCCATCGAGCATCCGCGAGTGTCATCGTATCTATCCAGTAGTTGGTCATCCGATACTGCATTTGCTAGTGAGAAGCTGCCACTTAAAAACTAATTACAATATTATACTTTTTGATGAGAATCATCTATTGGCGCGTCTTGGCGACAACTGTCTCCTATGCCATCCTTATGCAATGATGCTGTCATGCCCCTCTATGCCCCAACTATTGACTCCCTTTTTTGTGTATACGCGTATACTATACACTTCTTTGATTTTCTATGGGAGTTGAGTACTACGTGTGCCTTTCTATTCGAATTAAGAATACTTGACGACTTCACCGCTTGTATACATACTTTGTATTTGTATTTCAAATTACTTTATTCATTTTACTCTATATTTCTTTATTGATGTTCTTTTAAAATTCTACCAACATTCTTATAATATTTCTAGTAATGTTATAACAAAGTGTTACCGATTGTGAATCACACGACTTACAGGCAAACAGAAAGTAGCGGAAAATAGTAGTAATGGAAAAGAGTATCATTTACAATAAACAGGTTGTGGTTGGAATATTGCTGTCATAAATAAACTGGTTCTGCAAAAATGCCACCAAGCGGCTTTCGGCTGAATCGAAAGGCATATTAAGAGGCTTATTGGTGAAATTAATATAGTTAAAACCAAACTTACCAACCTTGAGCACAGGCGCAAAGTATTTAACCTTTTGTTATTTTTTTCAGGATAAGTTTTAAAGAGTGTGCGCAGGAATCGCATGAATTATTTCTCCCTATTATAATAATGAATAATTTATAATGAGGGTGTCTTTAGAGCAAGAGTGAACAGGCTTTTGTTATACTAAGTCGACTTACCTACGGCTGCATCACCACTTACAGGGTAGGGATAGTATAAGCACTGGCTCATTAAACAGAAAAAAACAAGGAGAATTATTGTGACACCCTAGTTCTCATTGCCTCTAAATATGTCAAAAACTGTCGAACTAGGACAGAAATCAAGGCTATAACTATTAGGAACTCATAACAATTAACAACAAGGAATAGATATTGTAACTTTTTACCACATGGTAAAAAAAATACAAAGAAAACATACTTTAATTTATATTGATTTCAGTTTTAACTTTTTTATCTTTATAATCATAAAACATGGAAAGAAATTAGGAGAAGATTTTTCTTACCATATTCATAATACTTCCGTTACTGTCACCGGTACAGCAAATTAAAATTCTCTACTGAACGTAAGCCTCCCAATAAGTTACGTTATAGAGGGGTATTGCCATCGTTGCCAAGTCGGGCAAGCCGGTTGGATGGAGCATTTTTTTATTTTTTGTCGTTATTAGGATGACTCAGCAGCCTGACTTTTTCCTTCTTTCGTCTATTACGTCATCCACGGGATAATATGGGTAAGAGGATATTCTTACATCACCACTACACGATAAAACGTGTAGTGACGTCGTAAGAATATAGTTCATAACACTGATAAAAATAAAATAATAAGCGTCAGATTTTACAGTGTGACATGTAAGGTTAAAGGAGAGTCGTGTAGTGGATCGTCCACTTAACTGCCGCAAGGGTCATATTTTTTGATGTACCAGAGTGTGTTGCACTTGCATAAGCTGAACGGTTTATGTGCAGTTTGTAATATATTATATAATAGCCTTGGGATTTTTTTTAAAGAATATAAATGACAAATAAGCACACAGTCCACCACAGATGTGGATGTCTATTGAGACATCTCCATCTATCTTCAATTAAGAATCAAAATGTAAATGCATTGCCACTCCTGAGAACTAAGGTGGAATGCCTCGTTTCCACTTGGCTTTTACTTTCAAAATAATATGATATTAAAATTAACTAATTTTCTTTTATTATCATTATTACCGTCCATTCTAAGTCCACTGCTCAATAAAAAAGGAGTCAAGGAATACCAAATGCACGGACCTGAAACACCTACATTCACCAAACTTCTGCATGCCTTACTACAAATCATCAGTACACAAGTGGCCTACCTTATTACCTTACGCGATACCTTACTGATACGAGGCTGTTACTCAAGAATCTTTCTTTTCTATCGGTTATCGGTCTTTGAAGCTATATGACCGGCCCATTTCCACTTTGTTCCGATCAGTAAGGCTGTGTTAGTCACCTGGCGGATATCCTATGATGATGCGGGTAGCGGATGTTCTAACAATGCCACTATAATGATATATGTTCCTCAATTTTGTGTTGGTTAAATAAATGTCTCCTTTTTTCTTCCTTCTTTATTACTGGGTAATAATATTATAATAATTACATCATCATATTACAATAAGCTATTATTATCTTGTGTGACGTGTGGTAAAAATCATCACCTCATTTCACCCCTCGGGTGTCAGTAAGAGGTGACTATGACCTAAAAATCATGGCGAAACATGCATTATAGCCATTTCGTTCACGCCAGATGTAAAATACGACCAGCGTCAAACAACAACGTGAATGGTGCGTGACGTGCGTAAGTCAATCCAATACAATTATAACAATTGTAGTTGTAAAGTGTTGGCTCCGCCGAAAAAGGGCCACGCTTTTACAGAATATCAGCGTAAAATAGCAGTTCAATGCCGCTGTGTTTCGTACGGGGAGTTTAGAGAACCGGAGACCCTTTTTACTTGAAAAAGGGCATTCTATCTCAGTCCTCATTTTGATTCTTAATCGAGGATAAATGTAGATGTCTATGTGTCACAGTATCTGCTTACCATCTGGTGGACTGTATTTTCGTTTGTCACTCTTATTCTATAAAAATAACAAATGATACAAGCGTAAGCGTCTCTACATCACGAAGGCCCATGTCCAGTGGTAGACATTTAAGGGTGATGAAGAAAATGAAAAGAATATAATATACAAATACTGTAAAATTTAAACATTGGTAAAAATGGAAACGAATGTGCCACAGTACACCACGACAAAGTACATTAATCTCATTTAGGAATAAGGCTGGTTAATTTTATTATATTACAAGAACATAATAATTAAAGAGTAACTGAATTTGAACACGAGTTTTGGGTTTCAATCTCCGTTAAGCTCAATATTTTTATAAAAAATTATATGTATCTTTGAAAATATAGATAATATTATACTGCTGATAACTTACTAAAACTAATGTACTGTTAGGGTAGGAGACGAGCTGCCGCCTTATAGCAATAAGGTGGAGAACCTTTACTAGTAACGAAGTATATAAAGGATCTTAGACTTCTGGAGTGGCAACATAGCTATATATATATATATATATATATATATATATATATATATATATATATATATATATATATACTATATATAGATCTCTTTACGGTAAATGTTGATCAGACGCGACTTCACGCGAGCACTTTGTTGATCCGAAAACGCATGTTGATCCGGCGCCTTTTTTGTTGGTAAATGTGGCTTCGACCGGATCAACATCTGCACTCACGAGACTGTTTGCTAGCGTTTGCCGAAATTGATCCGATATACAAATCCAACTTGCGGTGGTTACGGAAAATGTTGATCCAATCTAAATGAGCCAATCAGAGGACAGAAAATGATAACATAAACGATCGGATTGGCTGAAAGCAGCCGCGAAGTTGCCGTTTCGTACCTTTACGTATCTTACGGCGGTACAAGCTGCAGATTAAATGCGTGTTCAATACAATAATGCAATCAGGGTGCTGTTGGGTCTGTCTCGTTTTTGTAATGCGCCGGGTTTGTTTGCGGATGCACGTCTGGATTGTTTCTACACCACCATGCGTAAACGATGCACATCCCTGGTGCGCAGGGTGCGGGCCAGTTCTAATGGTATCCAGGGCATTTTCTGACAGGTTTGAGGTCAGTACCTGAACCATTGTCATATGGCGCACGTGCTGACTAATCGGGCCTGTCTTAAATATAGTTTTAAAATTAGGTAAATAGTTTTAAGTTTTACTAGAATTAGTTTTAAGATTTGTATTATTACTAACGTCTATGATCCCTGTGGTCGAAATAAACGACTTTTTTTAACGAATAAAACGATAACACCCCTTCTTGTAGCGAAAGTGGTGGCAACGGCGACATAAGGTATTCGTCTGTGTGCGTGTTTGTGTGTGTGTGTGTGTGTTTTTGTGTGTGTGTGTGTGTGTGTGTGTGTGTGTGTGTGTGTGTGTGTGTGTGTGACTGTGTGTGTGAGCGTGTGCTTGCGCACGTGGGTGTGCGCGTGCGTGTGGGTGTATGTGCATTCATGTGTGTTCGTATGAACGCATATGCGTGCACGTGTGTGTGTGTATGTGTGCGTGTGTGCACTGTTGTTGAGTACGTGTGTATGCGGCAGTGTGCGTGTTTGTGAGGTTATCTTCTTGTGTTTGCGCGCGCGTGCGCGCGCGTGTGTGTATGTGTGTGTGTGTGTGTGCATATGTGTGCGTGTGCGTATGTACATACGCGCGCGCGTGTGTGTTTCTGTGTGTGCATATTTGTGCGTGTGCGTATGTGTACGTGTGTGTGTGTGTGTTTGTGTGTGTGCATATGTGTGCGTGTGCGTATGTGTACGTGTGTGTGTGTGTGTTTTTGTGTGTGTGTGAGAATGCGAGTGCGTGTGCGCATGTGTGCTTGTGTGCATGTGTGCGTGTGTGCACTGTTGTGTTTGTGTGTGCGTGTATTTGCAGCTGTGTGTGTGTGTGTGTGTGTGTGTGTGTGTGTGTGTGTGTGTGTGTGTGTGTGTGTGGTTTATGGTAAACACACACGTGTGTGTTTACCATAAACCAGTTAACATGTTTTCTACATCTTCATAATCAAGATTTTTAAGGACGCGTTTACAAAATTGATAGATATAGAATCGAACTATTACATGAGATATTATCATGAGACCTTACCTCCGTTCTTCATGGAGTGACCTCAAAATGTAATTCGGGATTACTACTGGAACTCCTGGACTAGTAGAACTGGGTGTGCTGAGTTTGGGCTCGTTTTGTTGGTTATGATGTGTCCTTACCTCGGACGTTGCTGAAGTGACCTGAATTTGTACTTCGGTAACTAATACTGTAACACCTGGACTAGTAGAACTAGATATGCCGAGTTTGGGTTTGTTTTGTTAGTTATGATGAAACCGTCACAAAACAAAAGTTCTTTTCACTTTGTCTCTAGTACCAATAGGTAGCTAAGGTAGTGATAATCGGAAAATGAATAACCTCGTAGTAAGATCTTTATGGGCAGTATCGATATCCACTTACCAGCCACACAGTTTTTTGCTGTAACCAACTGTCCTTTATGTGAGCCTCACTTGCCCTCACGCGGAACCTACTTTACTGCACTCCAGTGCACCCACCACCACCTCTGCCACCTACGCCCGCACATCTACCACCGCACCCCTCTCTAAGCCTTCGTTCCCCACCTCCGCTACCTCCGCCTCCACCCCAAACTCTGCTACCTCCGCCTCAACAATAAACTCCGCTCCCTCCGCCACCACCACCACGCGCCGTCACTATTCTTTCCGCCTCCAACACAATCTAAGGTCGACCCACTTCTGACCCCGCTCTCCCCGTTTCCACTATCTCCGACTTCACCACAAATTCCTCTCCTCCGCCTTCACCACAAACTACGCTGCATTCACCTCCACCTCCACAACGTCTCCATTCTCCGCCTCCGTTTTCTGCGCACATACACACACAAACACGCACTCAGACGGACACGCACGCATGTACACACACCCGCACGCACGCACACGCACTCGCATGCACACACGCGCGCACTCACATAAACACACGCACACACACACACACACACACGCACACAAAAAACGCACACACACTCGCATGCATGCATTGACACACACTCGTACCCACACACAAAAAGCAAACACACGCACGACCGCATACACATACGAACAACAGTTAACACACGCATGTACATACGCACGCACACACATACACACACATGCGCGCGCACACACATTCTAACACCGACATACACCCACACGCATGCACACACAAACACACACACACATACACATACTCGAGTGATAAATTAATAAACTAAAACTAAATAAAAGTACTATCCATCATCTTCTAATTGATCAATGACAAATGAATAAAATAACACAACACAACATCCTAATTTCAATTATGATTTTTTAGACCGTTGATAGATTAATAATTGTTGGTCAACTAACAGGTTTTCAATATACTCGTCAGCGATTTGACCACCATTTGTTGATCTGTCAACGGCCGAAAAAATCATACTGAATATGATTTTTTAGATCCAGATTATATTTAATTTATATGCGACATTTACTTAGACTAAGTGGATCCGGAGCCATAATTGACGAATAGGTACTCGAACACGAAGCGGCAACGTCGCGTTCTGTGTGTGACAGAGAACCCAGTAGGCTACTTCGTTATAGTAATAAGGTAAGAAAATGCATTATCTGCCGATTTTGTGGATCAAACTTTGGCAGGTGTTATTGTGGAAAGACGTTTGTTCGAGTTTTTGTTATCGTGTGAGTGAATTTGTGTTATTTTGTTAATTTGTTATAGATCAATTAGAAGATGATGGATAGTGCTTTATTACAAATTAATGTATCACTCGAGTATGTGTATGTGTGTGTGTGTGTTTGTGTGTGCATGCGTGTGGGTGTATGTCGGTGTTAGAATGTGTGTGCGCGCGCATGTGTGTGTATGTGTGTGCGTGCGTATGTATGTGCGTGTGTTAACTGTTGTTCGTATGTGTATGTATGCGGTCGTGCGTGTGTTTGCTTTTGTGTGTGGGTACGAGTGTGTGTCAATGCATGCATGCGAGTGTGTGTGCGTTTTGTGTGTGCGCGTGTGTGTGTGTGTGGCGTGTGTGTGTGTGTGTGTGCGAGTATGTGCGTGTGTGTGTTAACTATTGTTCGTGTGTGTGTGTGCGGTTTAGCGTGTATTTGCTTTTGTGTGTGCGTACGAGTGTGTGCTGATGCATACGTGCGAGTGTGTGTGCGCGTTTTGTGTGCGCGTGCGTGTAGGTGTATGTGCGTTCATGTGTGTTCATGTGAACGCATGTGTGTGCGCGTGTATATGAGTGTATGTGTGCGTGTGTGCACTTTTGCGTTTTTTGAGTACGCGCGCGCGCGCGTGTGTGTGTGTGTGTGTGTGTGTGTGTGCATGTGTGTGTGTGTGCGTGCGCGCGCTGGTGTGTGTGTGTGTGCTTGTGTGTGTGTGTGTGTGTGTGTGTGCGTGTGCATTCGTAGGGGTGTATGTCGGTGTTAGTATGTATGTGCGCGCGCGTGCGTGTGTGTATATGTAAGTGTGTGTGTGTGAGTGTGTGCGTGTGTGTCTTAACTATTGTTCGTGTGTGTGTGTGTGCGGTTTAGCGTGTATTTGCTTTTGTGCGTGCGTACGAGTGTGTGCTGATGCATGCGTGCGAGTGTGTGTGCACGTTTTGTGTGTGCGTGTATGTGCGAGTGGGTGTAGGTGTATGTGAGTGTATGTGTGTGTGTGCACTGTTGCGTTTCTTTGAGTACGTGTGTGTGCATCAGTGTGCGTGTGTTTGTGCGGTTGTCTGCTTGTGTTTGTGTGTGTGTGTGTGTGTGTGTGTGTGTGTATGTGTGTGTGTGTGTGTGTGTGTGTGTGTGTGCGTGCGTGCGTACGTGCGTGTGTGTGTGTGTGTGTGTTGTGTGAGTATGTGTGTGTAGGTGTGCGTGTGTTTATGTAAGTGCGCGCGAGCGCGCGTGTGTGTATGCGCGTTCGTGTGCATGCGTGCGTGTGTATGTATATATATATATATATGTGTGTGTGTGTGTGTGTGTGTGTGTGTGTGTGCGCACGCAGAAAACAGAGGCGGAGAATGAAGAAGTGGTTGAGGCCGAGGGGGAATGCAGCGTAGTTTGTTGTGAAGGCGGAGGAGAGGAATTTGTGGTGAAGTCGGAGATAGTGGAAACGGGGAGAGCGGGGTCAGAAGTGGGGCGACCTTAGATTGTATTGGAGGCGGTAAGAATATTGAGGGCGCGTGGTGGTGGCGGCGGAGGGAGCGAAATTTATTGTTGAGTCGGAGGGAGCAGAGTTTATGGTGGAGGCGGAGGTAGCGGAGGTGGAGAACGAAGGCATAGAGAGGGGTGCGGTGGTAGATGTGGAGGCGTGGGTAGAAGAGGTGGTGGTGGCACTGGAGTGCAGTAAAGTGGGTACCGCATGAGAGCAAGTGAGGCTCACATAAAGGACAGTTGGTTACAGCGAAAAACAGTGTGGCTAGTAAGTGGATATCGATACTGCCCATAAAGGTGTTACTACGAGGTTATCCATTTTTCAGAATATCAGCTTGGCTACCTATTGGTACTAGAGACAAAGTGAAAAGAACTTTTGTTTTGTTTTGGTTTCATCATAACTAACAAAAAAAACCCAAACTCGGCATACCTAGTTCTACTAGTCCAGGTGTTACAGTATTAGTTACCGAAGTATACCTTCAGGTCACTTCAACAGGTCCGGAGGTAAGGACTCATCATAACTAACAAAACGAGCTCAAACCCGGCACACCCAGTTCTACTAGTCCAGGAGTTTCAGTAGTAATCCCGAATTACATTTTGAGGTCACTCGATCAAGACCGGAGGTAAGGTCTCATGATAATATCTCATGTAATGGTTCGATTCTATACCTATCAATTTTGTAAACGCGTCCTTAAAATCTTGATTATGAAGATGTAGAATACATGTTAACTGGTTTATGGTAAACACGCACACACACACACACACACACACACACACACACACACACACACACACACACACAACACGCAAGCGCGCGCAAACATGCACACATGCGCGCACGCACAAACGCATACACACACTCACACACGCACACTGCCGCACACACACGCGCACACACACACACATACACAAATATACACATACACATACACAGACACACACACGACTGAAAATGAAATTAAAAAAGGACCAAACACAATGAGGAGAGTGATGCGTGACGAACATTTTCCCCTTCATCGGTATATCTTTTGATTTTCCAAGTTTTCAAAACAGGAAGCCTATGTTCCTTTATGGGAAGTAAGCTTTTTCAATAGTGAAAGAGCCTGTAGCTATATTAATATTAGTATATTATTAGTTGTAGCACAAATGGTACGCCTTGACTGTGGTAGTACCACGCTCTTACAGAATACTAGCTAAAGACAGCTAAATACTGCTTGATTTCGTAGTGTGAGTGTAGAGAACCAGAGACCATATTTACTGGAAACGAGGCATTCCGTCTTGGACCTCAATAATGACAACGCAACCGCATATTGATTCTTGATCAAGGGTAAATGTAGATAACTATGGGCCACAGCATCAATTTACCATCAGGTGGTTTGTGTGCTTGTTTGTCAAGCTTATCATATATAAAAAAAACTTAAACATAAACTAATTCTCATGTGGCATAAGGAAATAAAATAACTAATTTGCTATATTTGGAAGTCAGGTAAAAGTATTCATCGAGAATAAATAAATTACATTACATATAAGGTTAGAATAAAAATGAGAAAGATCTTTAATATAAATCAAGAGTTTTGTATTTGCGTTTGAGCTTTTTATTTGTATTTAAAAGAAAATCAAGTGAAAGCCTTCCAATTCAATTGTCGGGTAAATATTTGCCTATCGATTATCGTAAATGGCTTCGCCACATGCGATTTGCAATAATCGATTGGCAAATATTTAGGTATTGAACATGCGATACTGTCGCATTTTCTTATTGAAATAATGGCACCAGCAAATACTTTTTATAGAACAATGCTGACTAACGAGCATATTGTCCACCTGCTGGTAGGTGGAGGCTGTGTCCCACAGACATTTACACTTATACTCAATTAAGAATTAAAATTTGGATACGTTGTCACCCCTGAGGACTAAGATGGAATGCCTCGTTTCCAGTAAAAAGGATCTCCGGTCCTCTACACTCACCATACGAAACACAGCTGTACAAAGTTGCTATTTTACACTGATATTCTGTAAGAGCGTGGTCCTTGTTCAGCCGAGCGAACACTTTAGAACTAGAATGACTATAATTGAAACTTCAGCACGGCTCTAGCACATAAAAATCATGCTTTTCCTTTTTGGCCTCTTTCGAGCCGACGCATTCTTACTAAAACCATAATAAAGCTGCAGCTGGGCTCTATCACGTATAAATACGTATACTTGCACGTAGTCCCGATATAATTGATCGATTTAATTTTGAGAGCACTTAATAGATAATTATAAAATAACATACTCGCTTTTACCCGCAATATCGTTTATCTAGAATTTATGAATATGAAGTAGCATAATTTTAATTAGTAATGGAATTTCTGAAACAAAAATAAACAGATATAACTACTAAGAACAAAAAAGGGAATTGTTAGTTTGTTTGCAGCATAAATTATTGTACATTTCGCATTATTGCACTAAGGGTCGCGGGGTCGAATCCCGTACGTAACAACTGTTTGTATAGCCTACAAATAGTTTTCAGATCTGAAAGTTTGTCTGTGTGTAATATATAAACTGCCTCAACGATACAGAAGGAAATCAGTATGGAGGTAGGGTTTTATTTTTAGACAAAAAGATAAATTTAAGAACATAATGAGTACGATGTATTTATACTTTGACATTACTTCTATTCTTTTGTGCTGTTAGAAACAGGTTTTGTTAACTTATTTTATTCCTTATTTTAACACCTTACAACAAAAGTAACAATGGGCGGCCTTAATGCCTGTCAATATTCTCATTTTTATAAAAATATTAATAGTTTTTTTACGTGGTAGAGCCATGCTGCCAGTTATATTAGTAGTATACTACAGCTAGCACGAATGGGTCGGCTCGACCGGGGAAGGACCACGCTCTCACAGAATACCAGCGTGAAATAGTAGCTTAATGCTGCTGTATTTCGTATGGTGAGTGTAGAGAACCGGAGACCCTTTTTACTGGAAACGAGGCATTCCATCTCAGTCCTCACGGGTGACAACGCATCTGCATTTTGATTTTTAATGGAGGATGGATGTAGATGTCTATGGGCCGCAGCAACCACTTACCATCAGGTGGACTGTGTACTCGTTTGTCACCCTATTCTATAAAAAAAAAAAAAAAAAAAAAAAAAAGTTACTTTACAACCATCTGCTCAATTAAATAAAATGATGTGTCTTACCTAGTTTGAAGAGCACCCGCCTCCTTCTAATCCTTCAATTGCGTGCAATAATCCCGTCATCACTAATCCCAGCACCACTATTCTAGGAAAGGAAAAAAAACGATGTATTTTTTCAAGAAAACGAGCCATAACTTTGACATTACTTGTATTCTTTTATGCTGTTAGAAATAGGTTTTGTTAACTTATTTTATTCCTTATTTTAACACCTTACAACAAAAGTAACAATGGGCGGACTTAATGCCTGTCAATATTCTCATTTTTATAAAAATATTAATAGTTACTTTACAACCATCTGCTCAATTAAATAAAATGATGTGTCTTACCTAGTTTGAAGAGCACCCGCCTCCTTCTAATCCTTCAATTGCGTGCACTAATCCCGTCATCGCTCATCTCAGCACCACTATTCTAGGAAAGACACAATATCGACGATAATACGACACGTGTTTCGCCTCTTCACGAGGCATCTTCAGGTGATGTAGACTCTACGGCGGCTGACCGCTAACTCGCTAATTCTCATTGTTGGTAATAATTTAATCAGTTTTTCACATATCTGTCATCATATTTGACTAGATCCCACATAGAAGCGAAAATAAAAACTAATCAATATGACTGCGATCGTAGCTTCGAAGAAGTCAATGTCACAAATTTTGATATTTTCATTTGATATTTGTAAATAAAATCTATTTTGAAATTGGCAAAATTATATATTTTTTATATAATAAGGAAGACAACGAGCACACAGTCCACTTGATGGTAAGTGGATGCTGTGGCTCTTAGACATCTACATTTATCCCGATTGAGAATCAAAATGCAGATACGTGGCACCGTATCTGCATTTTGATTCTCCCCTCATGACTAAGAAGGAATGCCACGTTTCCAGTAAAAAGTGTACCCGGTTCTCTATACTCACCATACGAAACCAAGCAGCTTAAGCTGCTATTTACTCTGGTATTCTGTAAGAGCACGGTTTTACCCAGGTCGAGTTGATCCATTTGTGATACAACTATGCCACTAATATAGCGGTAGTATGGCTCACCATGTCAATGAAATCAAATAATAACTGTTATATTTTTTTCTTTTTCGTTATTTAAATTATTTAATGTAGAGCCAACCGGACGTAACGGAGAGGTTGCCCTCCGTTACGCGTTCGAGGTGTGCAAAAGTTTATATCTAAAATTATCACACCATGTTTGTTTAAAATCTGGTAAAATAGACTAACATAATGAAGAAAAAAAAAAAAGACAGACTATAGAAGTTTCCCGCTGATTTCGAATGCAAAGCGCTTCAAATTTCACCTGCTACGACATTTTTGAGTTTTCGAGCTTTTCATTAGCTTTTTTGATTTTGATGCGATTTGTGGTAATCGACGCAGGTTTTTGGGGCTTAATAAAAACATCTATCACAAAAAAATTGATTTGATGAGGATTTATTTCGACAACGATATCTCTCGAACGAATCAACTGATTTTTTGTGGTTCACGGAAATCGACGTCATTTTTTTGATAGGAGAGCAGATTAGACTTTAGAATTGATCAAAACAAGAGTTTCGAAGTAATTTTTAAATCTTATCTTTCACTAGACTCCAATCCAATCAGCCAGTCGAATTTCGATTATAATGAGTGCAAATAAAGTCTTAATGTACATTCCGCTTGGTCGTGGGCGTACCTTTAACAAAATACGGGTTGATAAATTAGCTTCTCGCTTAATTTGAGCAGTGTGGATAATAATGTGTTTGAAGTGAGATTGCGGGCGGTATGTGGTCGTAAATTAGTGGAGGGAAAGATGAGGATAATAAGCTAAATATGGAGGAATGCCTGATTATGTGACGCCTGTTAGTATTTGGCCCATACAAATATTTTTACGATATTGAAGTAGCGGGCACTGAAATGATTAGGGCTTGTTTGTTACAAGTCAGATGTAAAATTTGATTAGTTGTCAAGTTTATTTTTATTTTTTATCTCCCACATTACCCGCGTATGCCAAAAGAGAATCTGGAGGAGATAATCTGGCAGCATGATGCAATGCATTTTCCCGATGACAACTCAAAACAATAAAAAATTGCAATTATCCAACCTATTCGGCAATTTTTAGGAGAGGCTTATGTTGTACTGAACTGTGATGTGCTGTAACGATGTTTTTTTTTCTTTACATTATAAGTTAATTGAGAATGAAATATTTAAAATATCGTGAATAATTGAAATCACACAATTGTTCTTCCCCAAGGAATGCTACAAATGCGCAGCTCTGACCAAGGAATGCTACAAATGCGCAACTCTGACCAAGGAATGCTACAAATGCGCAGCTCTGACCAAGGAATGCTACAAATGCGCAGCTCTGACCAAGGAATGCTACAAATGCGCAGCTCTGACCAAGGAATGCTACAAATGCGCAGCTCTGACCAAGGAATGCTACAAATGCGCAGCTCTGACCAGGGAATGCTACAAATGCGCAGCTCTGACCAAGGAATGCTACAAATGCGGAGCTCTGACCAAGGAATGCTACAAATGCGCAGCTCTGACCAAGGAATGCTACAAATGCGCAGCTCTGACCAGGGAATGCTACAAATGCGCAGCTCTGACCAAGGAATGCTACAAATGCGCAGCTCTGACCAAGGAATGCTACAAATGCGCATCTCTGACCAAGGAATGCTACAAATGCGCAGCTCTGACCAAGGAATGCTACAAATGCGCAGCTCTGACCAAGGAATGCTACAAATGCGCAACTCTGACCAAGGAATGCTACAAATGCGCAGCTCTGACCAAGGAATGCTACAAATGCGCAGCTCTGACCAAGGAATGCTACAAATGCGCAGCTCTGACCAAGGAATGCTACAAATGCGCAGCTCTGACCAAGGAATGCTACAAATGCGCAGCTCTGACCAAGGAATGCTACAAATGCGCGGCTCTGACCAAGGAATGCTACAAATGCGCAGCTCTGACCAAGGAATGCTACAAATGCGCAGCTCTGACCAGGTCGTCACTCCATCTAGTTCAGGTCCGCCATTCACTTTATATTAATGTTTAACTGTATTGATTTGCTATGGTTTTAAATGCATTTTCAGTTTATTAAGTTCTTATTATTTTCAACAGGTTTACATTTATTTTATCATCACGTCTTAATAGCATAATTTTTAATTATTAAAATTGCTGATAATTTGTGAGAACGTCTCCCCGTCCCGTCTCCGATCTCCGACCTAGCCGAGCCATTTGTGCTGCAACCATTACATGTTATCATTCAACGTTAATGTTATTTCATACACAGTGTTTTTTATTTATACCTAATTCCACACTTTAATAAAAAGGATTATAAAGAGTGACCTTCATTCCTTTTGGTATTCCCTACTTGGATATTATTTGGTATTCATTACAATAATAAAGTTTTTACTAATATGTGTTGTTTATTTTAGATGCAACTAGACAGTTACATATTCTAGGTAAGTTTAAACATTATCATCATCATCATCATCAGTACAGCTCGTCTAAGTCCACTCCTGAACATAGGCTCTCCCATAGATTATGTCGTAATGTATATTGTCATAGTTGGCATGCAATATGAAAATTAGAAAAGAATCAATACAAAGTTTAAATCCCAAAAAGTTTTTTTATAAATAATTTTATCGCGTTTAATTTCAACTGTATTAATTCGAGCTAAAAAGCTAAAAACTAAAGAACTATGGGCTTCTAACTCATAAAACCAAAACCAACCCATAAAAAAGTTAATCATCCGAACCCAGACAATTAATTTGTGGTTGAAAACGGGACTCCTATACCACGAATTGAGCAGCAGTGTAGCAGTCAAAAGATTTTTCAAAAAACAAAATAAGACCAATTCACATTACTATGTTTCATTTACTACTATCGTAGCAGAGTTTAGTGCAAACTGACTTTATAGATACGATTGCTTAAATCTGTTCTAAAAACAAATCAGCACGCCCCGACCCGACGTTGTATTGTCAACCCTACCCCTCGAGTGTTTTTGTAAAGCCGTAGGCGCGGAGGGACAGCAGCCTTTCGAGCCGTAGCGGCTCAGGATCGCCGCTGAAGGCGACCAATAAGCCAAAGCTGCGGAGGCGAGAATGGGTGCCCGTGATTTCCTAGGCAAGGGCGAAGGGGCTGCTCTTCCACAGAAGTAACTTTGCGTAATTATTCCTATGTTAAAAGTGAGGTTTTAATTTTACAACAAAATCATTACTCATAAACTATACATTTCTGCAAGGGGGCGGGAAGAGGAGCTTCTCCATATTGTCTATTGCCGTAGACAAAATACAGAATAATATTTAAAAACGTTTCGTTTTTGCTAAAGTAAAATCAGTAACTTTCGTTTTTCAGTTTTAAAAATGTTTTTATGATTGTCTCATGTATTAAATAAATAACAGCCATTTTTTTATTCTTATAATTTATCGTTTTATTACCTACATATTTTTATATAACTGTTACTAATAATACCCAATTTCGTATATCTCCTTTCTACTCGTAAGTCTGCTAAGAAGTGACATAATTAGTATTAAGTTTTTTCGTTTACGAGCGATGTTCTCTTAACACTTTCACTGTTCGGTTTTCAGATATAATAGAAAGATAATAGCATCCTATATGTAGTACACGGGACAGCGAAAAGGTTTAGTGAAGCAGATTTAGTAGTAAATTTAAGAGCATCAGATAACAGACAAAAACATTTATCAAGCCTTCGATAACATTTATTTATAGTAATATAACATAAACAAATTAAAATTTAAAGTTGTGTGCATACATAAGTTGAAATGTTTCACTTTTGGATTCAGTCAGGTTATAATTTATTCCACGCACAACCATTATCGGTATATTGAAAAGTAAGTTCTTAACAATCCGTTAAATATTGTTAACTTTGAATGTTAATATCAGCTTATTAATGTAAATAATTCTGTTCTTTTAGACCAATGATACATAAAGTTAAAAAAAAACCGGCAAAGGAAGGAGGAGTAATTCCGTGGGTGTCGTTAGTCAATTACGGAAAATATCGGATTATGGAAATGATATTTTAAGGATTCCGATATATGATTGTATAATGATTTCGCTTATGCCAGACTAACGACGGCTAGTAGCGTAAAATGTGCTACGATCGTCTATCTGCCTGTCAATCTTGACGATCAAGGCAAATCCTCCCTGCAACGGGAAAGAACCACGTCCAGTTGTAATTTTCTACGAGCTGATTACGAAGAAGAAGAATTATAAATTGAATATAAAAATTATAACAGTAATACTAGAATACTATTTATGTATTTAGAGTAATATTATTAGCTTAGGTTGTTGTATAAGCGGTATAAGAACATCCACTACCCATCATCCAGCGGGGAGACGAATCAGTGGAGTCTTAAATAACGACAAAAAATAAGCGGTTGACCCGCTTGCCAAGCGTACTCATAAATAGCTATCTACTAAATTAAATATCTAATAACTATCCTACACTCTATGGGGAAGGTCTATGCTCAGAAGTGGACTTTAATACGTTGTAACGGTAATATTATTATGTTAGCGACGACACGTGAATTTAATTATTTAATTCCAATTTATTCTTATTTGTGATCTAAAAAGACTGATAGTGTTAATAACGTTAAGTGAATTAATTACTTATACTAGCTTCAATTCTTATTTGCAATCTAAAATTACGTAACGAAAGTTAGTAACGAAAGTCAGTAACGAAAGTCAGTAACGAAATGTGAGAATAATTACTTATTTGAGTTTAATTAGAATATTAGAAACGAAATATGAATCTAGTTACTCATTGGAACTTACTCTTATTATAATCTAAAGAACTACATTAGAAACATTAACATCTAAGTGTGAATTTAATTACTTGTTTAATTCTTTTTCTTTTTAATTTAATTTAAAACTACGACAATACGTCAATAAACCACATGTATAATCTCGTTTCCTATTATAAAATAGATTTAGTTCAATAAGAAGTTCAAATGTATTCTGCAATAGTTTCTTAAGATTAAGCGTAATGTTATCACGATAAGCATTGTCCATTCCTGCCGCCTGGCGGCGCCACATGTATGTTATGCGGAAAAAAGGTTAGCTACTACGGAGTTATACCGTAGGAAGACCGCTCCACTATTTTTATTTATTAAAGGTGTAAATAAAGTGTTTTATGGATGATTAATGTTTGAAATAATAAAGATAAGCTATTTCTATTATCAGGAATGTATAAAAACATTGTAAGGGATGTTTTACTACTAAAATAAAAGAAATTTGTAAGTTTCCCTTAGAAAAGGTTGCTCTGCGATCTGATTGGTCGACAGAAATCATTAGTGCCGTGTGCAAATTCGTTAGTGCCGTGTGCAAAATTTAACTATTTTGATTGGTCGAGATTGCCTATAAAAAAGAGGCGTTTTTTGTGGTAAAACATTCCAAATCCGGCAATGTAAGAATAAAGCATCAAGAAAATAAATGAGAAGAAACTCTGAAGAAGTGTTATTTATTGCTCATCTAACTGCTACTGCATGCTCTCCAGTTAACATCCCGCCAGAGTAACCTGCTCCATTACTAACATTCTCACACACGAGCATCAACATTGGTCCTTCGAAAAGCCGGATCGGGTTTAAGGAAAAACTAGGAAGATGCCTTCAAACACAAGATCAAAATCAGTGCAGTCGAAGACTATGAGTGAAAGTAACGCTACTACGGGTACCAGTACGACGGATTGGAGTATGAATACGCCGAGTGAATCCACAAGCACGACGAATACGAACGCGTCAACATCAGATCGATCGACGCTTACAAGATCATCGCCCAGCAGCGTACACAGACAACCCGTACTTCTTACTAAGAACTTTGCCGGAAAGGAATCAACACCGGGGGACGTAACCCATACCACCCCCCCGACCCGCACCGTCGAAGCGTCAGTTCCTCACCAAGAAGAGAGTCATCCAACGCCGCAGATTCAAGAAAGAAGTATCGCAGTGAAGACATGTCTGAACGAGGGAAGCATACCAACGCCCAGACAGAAGAGTCTGCAGCAGCCTCACCCTAAGAAGACGACCCGCGGTCCACACACACTTTCCGTTCGCTCGTCGCATAGGAAGAGAGCAGAAGCGCAAGCAAAAATGACAATGGCATTAAGAGAACTAGAACTGGCAGAAGCTCGGTCAAAAGTTGCTCAAGCGGAACTGCCGAAGAAAGAACTGTTCGAACGAACTCGAGAAGTCGAGCGGTGGTTCATCCAGACTGGAGACATGCCTAATAAAAACCACGAACCAATAGAGGCAGAAGATAAGAAGAGTGGCATCCAGGAACTAGCTTCAGTCATACTCAAGCTATCCGAAAAATCACGTCACACCGTTTCACCAAAGCACCTCGAACTCCCTCACTTCAACGGGGCCTGTGAAGAATGGTTAGCCTTCAACAGGTCATACGAGGATATGGCCGCTTCTTTCAGTAACAATCAGAACCTAGCGCGCCTTGGAATAGCGATCCAAGGAAAAGCTAGAGAAGCCGTCCAAAGCCTACTATTCACCGCCGAAGACCCACGTGAAGTAATCAAGGGACTAGAAGCAAGAATCGGAAGACCTGGAGCACTGGCACTAGCAGAACTAGAAAAAATGAAGAACCTCCCAAAAGTTGGCGAGAACCCAAGCGACATATGCATATTTGCGAGCAAAATAAAGAACGCAGTTGAGACAATCAAAGCCCTGAAGAAACCACAGTATCTCAGTTCACCTAAAACACTGAGAGTTATAGTAGACAAGATGCCGACATCAATGAAGTTTCGTTGGTTCGCCTACCACAGAAGCAGAAGAGATGAGGAAATTCAGGAGCTCGTCTTGTTCTCTTCTTTTCTCGTCGAAGCGTTCCTAGAAATAGAAGCCGACATGTGCGGAGACTTCGTTTCACCTGAAGCATCCTCAGAGCAAAGAAGAGGAATAAGAAAACCCGTTCATTTGGTACAAGAAGCGTCAAAAGAAAAATATAAGAAGTCATGTCCGTTCTGTGAAGAAGAAAACTTCGCACTAGAATGCAAGAAGTTCAAAGAAGCTAATCTGAATGGAAAATGGGATATGACCAAGAAGGCAAAGATATGCTTCAAGTGCCTTCGATTAAAGCACTCAAGGATCAACTTCAAAGCCCCAGTCTGCAAGCTGTGTAAAAGATGGCATCATACCATCTTACATTCTGACAAACCATCAGCACCAATAGAAAGAGAAGCAAGGGAAAAAGACATCAGTAGCACGTCAGAAGAAAAGGTCGCCTCAATTCACAACGCAAAGGAGAAGAAAAGGCATACCTGAAGATGATCCCGGTGAACCTCTATGGCCCAAAAGGACAAGTTTGCGTGTTAGCATTACTAGACGAAGGGTCATCGGTCACACTCTTAGACGTATCAATCGCTGAGAAAATCGGAGTCGAAAGGAAACAAGAAAAACTTACGATCGAAACAGTCGGGGGAAGGTGTTGAGAAAAGATAGTTCACAGAAGATCGAGTTCAAAATAAAAGGGGCTCATAGAAGAAAAAAGAAGACTATCGTAGCAAGAACCATCGACGACCTGAAGCTGTCTGAACAATGTATAAACAAGGACACCGTGAGAAACTGCGAGCATCTAAAGGCAATTGAAAGCCAACTTCTCTACGTCACCGAAAGACCCAAGCTACTGATAGGCCAAGACAATTGGGGACTAATAGTAACAAGAAAGCTGAAGAAGGGCAAACCGTCAGATCCTGTAGCCTCCCTCACAAACTTAGGGTGGGCGTTACACGGATGTGAAACAGGAGCAACTGCTACAGTAAACTTCACTCATTATGGCAGAGCGACCACTGGCGAAGAAAACATAGAAGAAATCGTCCGAGAACACTTTCAGTTGGAATCTCTCGGGATCCAGAATCGGTCACCAACCAACGACAGCGATAGAAGAGCATTAGAAACCCTTGAGAAGACTACAAAGAAACTGCCAAGCGGTCAATATGAAACGGGACTCCTGTGGAAAAAAGAAGACGAAACCCTACCCAACAATTATAATCAAGCAGTCCGACGCCTGGTCAACATCGAGAAGAAACTAGATCAAGACCAAGAAGCAAGAAAGCATTACGAGGGGCAGATCCTGAGTCTAATTGAGAAGGGATACGCAGAGATAGCTCCAGAAACCTCCAACAAAGGAAGAACATTCTACTTACCCCACTTCGCTGTTGTGCACCCAGTTAACAAGAAGCTGAGAATAGTGTTCGACGCAGCAGCCAAGTATGAAGGGAAGAGCCTCAACGACGCCTTGCACCACATAAAATGCAGTCAATAATCCTAACCAAGAAACTTAAGTACCACCGACCACTCTTACAAATTGAAGGAGTTATACTGCAGTTTTCAGACCAATTGAAAGTTTTAGGCCTCACAATCGACAAAAACTTAAATTTTAAGCCTCACCTTGATAGTGTCTGTCGCAAAGCAGCCAATATCTATAAAATGGTCTCCAGAGCAGCGAAGGCCCACTGGGGCTTAAACTCCGAAATTATAAAAACCATATATTTAGCGGTAGTCGAACCAACGATACTATATGCTGCTAGTTGTTGGGCGGAGACAACTGAAAAAAGATACATTGAACGAATACTTAATATAATGACGCAGATCTTTGGCATACGTATTTGCAAAGGCCATAGAACCAACTCCCTAATCTCTAGTACAATTCTGTCCCAAATAATACCCTTAGCATTAAGGGCAAAGGAAAACGCAACTATATATGAGATCAAGAAAGGAAAGCCCATCGAGCTATTACTCGGAAGATAACTAGAAAAGAGAATAAGCCCTTACGATTTGCCCCATCCATGTGAAAGGTCGCAGCGCAGTTTTGGTTTAATAAGCGAACAGAAAGACATCGACGAATTAAGTAATGACTGGGTAAAAATTTTCACAGATGGGAGTAAAATCGACACAAAGGTAGGTGCAGTAGTAACGATCTGGCAAAATAAAGTTGAAGTAAAGACAATTGCCTTTAAACTAGAAAACTATTGCAGCGTTTTTCAAACAGAGATGATCGCAATTTTAAAAGCAGTAAAGTACGTGGCCGACAGAAATTACCAAGGAGCAAATATTTTTACCGATTCAAGATCAGCTGTTATAACCATATGCGATCCAAGCTCTTTGAACCCAATTGCCTATAAAAGTCGAGATGTGATAAAAAACATCGAGGACAAACAAAAGCAAATTCAACTGTTCTGGATCAAGGCACACTGTGGAATCCAGGGCAATGAAAGAGCAGACGAACTAGCCAAACGAGCTGCCACCAAAAGCAAGCAAAGGTCTGAATATGATAAATTCCCACTGTCGTATGCAAAGCGCCTCACCAGAAACACAACTCTTCAAATTTGGCAAAGAAAATATGAAGAATCAACAACCAAGACCTTTTTTTCCAACGTGGTTATAGCTTATAAGGTAATAAAAAATATAAACATGAATAATTTAATCACACATCTGTTTGCTGGTCACGGAGGTAATAACGCCTACTTGTATAAGTATAAATTGACATCATCCCCGTGCTGCACATGCGATGAAAACGTAAACCAAACTGTAGAGCACATTATCATTGACTGCCCGCGTTTCGATAGAAGAAGATTTGAAGCTGAATGCAGCATGGGAATGACCATCGCAAAAAGTAATTTAAGTATTATAATCGAGGATAGCGCTTGCCGACCTATCTTTATGACATTTGCTCTTTACGCATTAAGAATTATAAGTAAGGAAAATGGTAGTACAATGGTAGAGTAAGCAATAATAGATGTAGCAAGGTGAAGAAAAAATGAAATAAGCATATAGAAGTAGTTATAAATGACAATCTGTAAATATTAATAATAAGTTTAAAGAGAAAATAAGTGTAAGAGTAAGAAGCTTTAAGTAATTTAATCTTAAATATTATTGATAAAGTTAGAAAATGTAAAAAAAATAAAGACAATTGAAATAAGTACAAAAAAAGGGAAAGAAGAAAATAAAAACGAAAACATGAAAGAAAAAAAAATAATTTTAAGCTTATATATTAAGTTAGTAACATATAATGTTTAGAATATAAGAACAATGTATACAACACAGCAAAATATACATACTTAAAGCAATCTTAGTTCAATACAATTAGTACTAATTATATACACAACATTAGAAATTTAAGTAAAAATCTAAATAGTGCAATGAACGAGTGTTGTAATAGAAAGAAGTATTAAGTAGTATGTCAGTTAAATAAGCAATATAGTCAATAAATAAATAGTGTAATAAAGAAAAAACAGTTGTAAGCGGTACGACTACAAAAAAAAACTTGGTACAAAACTAAACAGTAATATACATCTAGAAAGAAGGGTACTGCAGGAAAGTAGTAGTAAGAAAAGTTATATAAAAAAAAAACGACGCCTTGCTCTCGGGCCCAGACCTGTTACAATCACTATTTGTAGTACTGTTGCGCTTCAGAGAGGGACCAGTGGCCGTCATGGCCGACATACAAGATATGTTCCTTCGAGTCAAAGTTAGAGAGGACGACCGAGACAGTCTCAGGTTCCTGTGGCGCGGAAGCCAAGAACTGGCAAGCCTGAAGAGTATAGAATGTCTTCAATCATCTTTGGAGCAGCGTCATCGCCGGCAACAGCGATATACGTAATGAACAAGAACGCAGTAGAATTTAAAAATACTCATCCCGAAGCAGTGAAAGCAATTAAAAGAAACCATTACATGGACGACTATCTACAGAGCTTCACGTCTACAACTAAAGCAAAGAAGATATCCAAAGAAGTGAAAGATATTCACGCAAGAGCAAACTTTCATTTGAAGGGTTGGGCCAGTAACAATTCAGGGGTACTATCAGAAGTAGAAGACACCAATAAAGAGATCTCCTTGCAACTGACAAAGAAAGAAAAGACTCTGGGGCTAAGATGACTAGTAAAAGAAGATGCATTATCTTTCAATGTCGGGCTACGCAATACGTCGTAGGATCTGCAAGATGGCAGAAGAACTCCAACAAAGAGAGAAGTCACTAGCGCAGTAATGTCCACCTTCGATCCAATGGGTTTTGCGACACCGGTCCTAATACAAGGAAAGAAACTAATCCAAGACATCTGGCAAAGGAAAATAGACTGAAACAACAAAAGGAAGCTTGGATGAAATACTTAGAAGAAGTATCAACATTAGCAAGGCTGAAGATCCCAAGATGCGTCTCACCCAAAGGCAGAAAAGGACAATTACATACATTCACCGATGCGAGTGAAGAAGCCTACGCAGCAGTAGTCTACTGGAGAATAGTTGAGCCCGGAGGAAAAGTCCATGTCTCCATGAAAAAATGAGTCAGCTTTTTTTCTGGTTAATGTTTTTGCATTTTTTTTTTGGTAAGTAAGTATCTTAAGTTGGAGAAAGTAATGCCGACGAAACCAGTATCAATTCCGAGGCTAGAGCTACAAGCGGATTTACTCGGAAGCAGACTAGCCGCCACAATTGAAGAGGAGTCAGAGCTCGAAATATCGAAAAAGATTTACTGGACCGGCACAGTACTTCAGTAGATAAAGGCAGAACTAAGAAAATTCAAAACTTTTGTGGCCAACCAACTTGCAGAGATTAAAGAGAAGTCCAATCCAGAAGACTGGAAATGGGTACCAACTAAGGAGAACCCAGCAGACGACGCCACGAGGGGAACCCCAATAGAACCACAACGCCAGATGGTTCAAAGACCCGTCATTTCTCCGTCAACCAGAAGAAGAATGGCCGTTTCACGAATTCAAACAAGAGAGTATTATGCCAGAAGAAAAGCTCAAACAAAAGGTGTTGGCAACAATGGCAGCAGAAGACATCCTTTTAAATCCAGAACTGCTGCGCACTACAGCCAGAATGATTGCCTTTGCACACTACCTATTAAAGAAGAGCCGTAAAGCGACCACCACCGCCACGCGCCAGAAGTATGAGACTTGGAAACCACAACAGAAAATCCAGAAGAAAGAAGCACACGCCTCAAACCCATCAGCCAACAAAAATGAAAATAGGCGGCTATATCTACCCCTAGAAGAAGAACACTTTAAAGAAGGCCGAAGAATTATTAATGAAGATAAGCCAGACCGACAGTTTCGCGTCAGACATAAGAAAATTTAAGGCAGAAAACCTCTAGAAAACTCAAGTCGACTCAAGAAAATCGACGTTTACGCTGGAGACGATGGAATTATCAAATTAAGAAGTAGGACAATGAAATTCCACGACCAAAACGAAAGAAGAATGAATGCTATCGTTTTAGACGGGAAACAAAAGATAACTTGTCTAATAATACAATACTATCATAAGAAATTCCTTCACGGAAACACTGCTACAGTAATGAACGAGATTCGTCAAAAGTTCTGGATCCTGGGCCTAAGTGCGACTCTAAAGGCGGTCGCACACAGCTGCCAATGGTGTAAGACAAAGAAGAGTTCACCAGAGATACCCCCGACGGGAGACCTGTTGAGCGGTAGACTACAGCATCATCAGTTTCCGTTCTCCTGGACGGCCGTAGACTACTTCGGGCCGATGCAAGTCACCATCGGAAGAAGAACGGAGCGCTGGGGAGCGCTAGTACCATCTCTCAGCACTAGCTCAATGATCATGGCTCTCCGACGAATGGCAGCCAGAAGAGGGACCACGAAAACTATATTCAGCGACAACGGAACCAACTTCGTCGGAGCCAAAAGGGAAGTAGAAGAGGCCACACAAGAAAAAAGCATCAAATGGAAGTTTGTCCCCCCGGGAGCTCCGAATATGGGAGGCGCCTGGCAGAGAATTGTATGAACAGTCAAGACAGCGCTAGCAGTAGTCCTCAACGAGAGAAGCCCGCCCGAAGAAGTACTCCATACACTAATGACCGAGGTTGAACACATCGTCAATTCCAGACCCCTCACCCCGATAAGCATGGACCCAGAAGACGAAGAAAGCCTAACACCGAACCACTTTCTGCTGGGAAGATCATGCGGAGCGATAGCGCCGGGAGAATTCGGTGACACGGAGCTGATCGGGAAGGCAAATTAGAGGACCACTCAAAGACTCGCAGACCACTTCCGAAAAAGATGGATCAAAGAATATTTACCTCTCCTGATGCCAAGAAAACTTGAAAAGAGAGAAACCAAAGACCCAAGAGAAGGAGACATTGTGTTGATAGTGGACGCTACGTTACCACGAAACTCATGGCCTCGCGGAGAAGTTATCAAGACCTACCTCAGACCATACGGAAGAACCAGAGTGCTGGACGTGCGGACATTTGTAGGAATACTTCGCCACCCAACTCGACGTATCATCGTGCTGGTACCAGCGGAATCGTCGCCTCCGGAAGATGAAGTACTACGCACCGTGGGGGAGAATGTTAGCGACGACAAGTGAATTTAATTATTTAATTTCAATTTATTCTTATTTGTGATCTAAAAAGACTGATAGTGTTAATAACGTTAAGTGAATTAATTACTTATACTAGCTTCAATTCTTATTTGCAATCTAAAATTACGTAACGAAAGTTAACAGTCAGTAACGAAAGTCAGTAACGAAATGTGAGTTTAATTACTTATTTGAGTTTAATTAGAATATTAGAAATGAAATATGAATCTAGTTACTCATTGGAACTTACTCTTATTATAATCTAAAGAACTACATTAGAAACATTAACATCTAAGTGTGAATTTAATTACTTGTTTAATTCTTTTTCTTTTTAATGTAATTCAAAACTACGACAATACGTCAATAAACCACATGTATAATCTCGTTTCCTATTATAAAAATAGATTTAGTTCAATAAGAAGTTCAAATGTATTCTGCAATAGTTTCTTAAGATTAAGCGTAATGTTATCATGATAAGCATTGTGCATTCCTGCCACCTGGCGGCGCCACATGTATGTTATGCGGAAAAAAGCTTAGCTACTACGGAGCTATACCGTAGGAAGACCGCTCCACTATTTTTATTTATTAAAGGTGTTAATTAAGTGTTTTATGATGATTAATGTTTGAAATAATAAAGATAAGCTATTTCTATTATCAGGAATGTATAAAAACATTGTAAGGGATGTTTTACTACTAAAATAAAAGAAATTTGTAAGTTTCCCTTAGAAAAAGTTGCTCTGCGATCTGATTGGTCGACAGAAATCATTAGTGCCGTGTGCAAATTCGTTAGTGCCGTGTGCAAAATTTAACTATTTTAATTGTTCGAGATTGCCTATAAAAAAGAGGCGTTTTTTGTGGTAAAACATTCCAAATCCGGCAATGTAAGAATAAATCATCAAGAAAATAAATAAGAAGAAACTCTGAAGACGTGTTATTTATTGCTCATCTAACTGCTACTGCATGCTCTCCAGTTAACATCCCGTTAGCATAACCCGCTCCATTACTAACATTCTCACACACGAGCATCAACATTTTATAAAATAAATAAAATATTTTATTTGTTCACTCTAGGATAGAATTTTCAAATTCTACATTTTTTCAATTATATTTAAAAATTACCACGTCACCAAGCAAAGCTATAATGAATTCAAATCAGCTACGTTATCTTGTGTTTTATGTTCTTGTTCATTTGGTCTAAACTTTTAGTTTTCTCAATTTATGCGCGATTCTCATTTATGTGTGAAATATTGAGCGTTTAATCTGTTGCGCTACTCCTGTGCGCTTTTGCGGACTTTACACATCCTCGAAATATTCTATTGCTTAGTTTGGCAGGCTACCCCATAATTTTTTCTTTGACTGCTGAAGATTCGCAAATAACTTAATTTAAAAATTATGTTATATTGTTACTTAATATTTAACAATTTCATAGTTAAATATAGAACAATGACCATTTTGAACTAAGAGAAAAACAAATTGTTAAAGACATGAGACCTACCAAGTGTAGAATATTGTCAATTTAAATAATAGATATCATCAGTATGTTTTTAACAGCTGGAGAAATGTAAATAATCGTCCTTAAATTTTGCCTACCAGAACGTAGTATTAAATATCTTATCACTAAATGTATCTGTTATTATTGACGTTCCTATATAACTTTTACTACAGAAGTCTATACGTACATAATCTAAAAAAAGCACTCTGTGATATAGTAACTACGTTTTATCCATAATTTTCTAAAGTCGTTAATCGTATAAACTTATGTTAATTATTAAACAAAAGAAAAACGTTTCATTTTAAAATGCTACGGATTAATATTAAACTACTTAAACTTAAAAAGTCATTTTGAATAATTACTAAATTCTCCGTACTTTTAAAAAATATTTAAAAAAGAAAAAATTCCGTCTTTTGTTACATTTAAATAGACAAATAAAATGGCTGTTATATTTTATTAAGTTTCCTTATATACTATATATTACTAGTCCAAGCATGTTAGGGGAGTGGCCATTGTTATTTATATTGTTTGCCGTGTAGTAACGGCGTAAGTATATGAGACACTACTCCATATAATCCCGTGGGTGTCGTAAGAGGCGATTAATTGTTCGCCTCAGCAATCTCCTTCTCCGCGACTTTCTGTGTTACTACTGCTCATTATTTTAGAAGTAGATTTATGAAAATTCTAGTACTCTGGAAGATGAGAGATGAGCAAGTGTTAGAGACACTTGTTGGATAGCCATTCAGTAATGTAAATCATTAGATGCAGTTGTGCAAGTGCCTTTGAGACAGTTTTTGTTCCACTTAACGCATTGCAGTAACATTTCGACTCAATCAACTTAGTTTGACATTTTCAGTTTTCATTTTTCGTTAATGCACGTATAAATTCTGAAATATACGACTACAATATGTTGAGGCCTGTATTTTTATGTTTTCGTATAAATTTTTATTAAAATGGTGTTGTATTATAATTTTACATTTATAATATACTTTTATCTTTATAATGTTTCAGACCATTAGTTTTGGTTCCGTCATAACTGTTTTACTTACATATTTATTTTAATTATAGGGCGGGAAAAAGTTTCTACGTTTTTTTTTTGTATAATATATAAAAAAAAATCTCTTTGGTTGTACTGTTTGTATCTGGCTGGTTCTAAGGACATTAAGAAAAAAAATAAAAAGTAAAAAATACTTCCCGCCGTAGACAGAGAAACCTATAGACTATAGTCAACCAAATCTAAGAAATACCTTTTGACGTTTCCATAGAAATATTATTATTATATCTATGGACGTTTCAGATTAATCATTCTGCAACAACTTAGCATAAGCGTACTCACACGATTTAAAATAACGTTATGCGAATAATCGGCAAAATAATTAAATAATCGGTAAAAATATTCTAATAATCGAATCGTTAATTTCTTTAATGTATTACTTGTTTAATTTAACACTTTAACAGCCGACCGTTATAAAGGTGGCCGTTCCTGGTACGCCGGTGATTTTTGCCGATATTCTATGACTCATAAAATAAAAACTATTTGTGATATGTATATTATTCTTCTTTTATATGTACTATTGTTCTTTATATTTTAAAGGAAGAAGTAAAAAACATTAAAAATAATGAAAAATATTTATGAAAAAAAATTAACAAAAGAGGTCTACAAGCGAAAAAAAAAACTCCAACATAAACATTCTTACATACTTGAGCTAACTAAAGAACGTAATTTTTTTGTGTGTGGAACATTTTGAAGCAGGGATAGTAGCACAAAGGAACATTGCAGTCTGGGCAGTAATAAATGGTCTCTTTGCGCCCCCTTTTTCCGGTTTCTTTTTTTGAAATGTCGGCACACACTTTGCAAACTCGTGCGACTTTCTCCTTTTTTTCCGAGCTTGGAATCCTCTCTATGAAGTGCCTACCGACGAGCCTCGTGCTTGTCCCGACAGCATGTGGACCATGGGAGGGTCCTGCTTCAGCATCTGATGCAGTTTCCACCAGTTGTTCCCCAGAGTCCATCAGAAACTGCGAGAATCGCAGGCGGCGTCGTTGTTCTCTGGATTTATTGTACAAAATGTAAGCGTTTACCAGAGAACGCGCTACTAAATTAAAAAACATTTTTTTCCACCATTTCATACTTTTCCTATTCAACGAATAATAGGATACATATTGGTCATTGAGATCTACGCCAATTTTGTAGTGGTTATAGTCGAGGATGCAGTCTGGTTTCACCTTTTTGGTTACGCCCACACCTTTGGCTTTTGTATCCACCTCTGTCCAGCTAGCTCCGTGTTTCGTCGTGAGCATAAGTACATCACGCTTATCTTTCCATTTACAGGCAGTTAGATTGCCGCGGTGACAAAAAGCCATTTCAGCTTTTTCCAACGGTTGTTGTCGCCAAACCTGTGGCAGACCACGACGATTCGCCATCACTGTGCCTACAGTGCGAGTTTCTTTCAGCCAAAGCAAGTCCGCAATTGTCGGACTCGTAAAAAAACGATCCATATAAATGGTGTGCCATTTACCAAAATATGGTTCACTCAATTCAGCGATAATAGTCTCGACAGATTTTGAGTCGCCAACATAGGGAACCATGCGTAGTATGTAGCCCGTTTCCGCGTCACATAGCATGTAGACTTTCATACCGTATTTATCGGGCTTATCTTTATTGTAAACTCTGAAGTGCACTCGACCCCTAAATCCACAAGTGCCCTCATCAATCGTCAAGTTTTCATTGGGATAAAAACTGTTCTCACACAAAAAACACAGTTCATCGAAATACGGTCTGAGTTTGAAAAAAGCATCGTATTCTGGATCATTACGTGGTTTATAATTTGAGTTGTCGTTCAAATGAAGACAGCTGTAAATAGCTCTGAATCGGTTCCTATTCATGTGCTTTCTGGCGAATGAAGTTTCTATTATTTCACGAGTTGACCAGTAAGAATCAAAACTTTCTTTTTGAACGAGTGTCATATGAATCACTACGGAAAAAAATGTTTTCAGTTCCTGTTTCGTGACTGGTTTCCATTGATAAAGCATAGTGCCAGGTTTCAGGATACCTTGTCGCGTTTGTTTAGCCTTCATTTGAGCTGCATAACGATTTGTTTCAGTCTTGAGCAATTTCCAAAAAGAATCAGGAAAAAAAATTGAGAAACAATCGAACAGTGACGAATTTTCATCAATCGGGGCTAATACGCGAGATATTTCTTGAAATACTGGATTTTCCGGCGGCTGCTGCACTGCTTCGTATGACCATCCATTAGCTTCATCCATTTCCCTGATAGAAGTTGATGCATGTCTGCCGCTGCTGCAGCGGGTAGTCGAGCGCGCCCCTGACCGAACGCGTCCGCCGCGCGATCTCGTTCTGCCTCGAAGTGTAGGTCTCGAGCGACCTCGACTTCGACCCTGTTCTGGTTCAGATACGTTCTCTGACATGTCAGCATCATCATTTTCATGATCTTGGACCGAAACCACCTCATGTAAGTCTTGAATTACCTCTGGAGAGAGAAAACACCAATAAAAATCTAGACTTCGCAAAAAAGGTATATTCGAATAAAAATACAATAATAAAATACAATAATTTACCTTCAATTTGAATTTCCGGGTCTTCCTCAATGTCTGAGTCAACATCATTTACCAAAACATCAAAAATTTCTTTAGAATCGAGACGCCAACTACGTCGAGCGGAAGCCATTTCGCGCCAAAATGCAAGGACGTGCTCTCACGTTGGTGGCGTGGGAGCACTGGCGACGCGCGCTGAAAGATTGCTTGTCCTGCCTCCACCCCGCACCTCCCGTCGGTGATACATACATGTGGGTGTAGCTAAAGAGTCATTCTACACCGGGGTTATACGCCAATCACGCACCGGGAACGTAATTTTTAAACAGACGATAGGAAAGTCAAACCCGTACGGAGTACGTGATCGGCGTCCCGAGTTGATCGACACTGCCCGTACTCAGTACGTGTACGGCTGTTAAAGTGTTAATTTTTATTTTCAAAATTCCAAAATGAATCATGAATAAAACAAGTTTATTTTTTTCACTTTGTCAAAGTAAATTTTTGTAGGCAAAAAACTCATATACAAGGCCGTGCTAAAATAACCACTATATAATTTCAATATCCCGCCATTTCGGTACCAGTTACTCGACTCCACAGAATCAGTAATTCATTTTTGAGGCGATGTATACGCTTTTATAACAAAATACCCGAAAATATACAAAATTTGACGTAAGTACACATAGTTCAAAAACTTTATGAAAGTAAGTTTGTATAAAAAGAGTTATTTTAATATTAAGGAATTTACGGATGATAATAAGTCCTGGGAAGGGTGATCGTACCAAGCTATTTCTAATTTGTTTGTTGTTAATTGTAACGCATGTTTGTAAGCTCTTATTTTTTTTAAAAACTAGTCCCGTCTGGTTCCTTACTGGTTCTTCCCAGGACAGAGGTATTTTTTGCGAATCCGTGGTAAATGAAAAAAGTGACTTTCAATAAGTATTATTCATAATCTATATTGAATAAAAAAGTTTCTGTTTCTGTTTCTGTTTCGAGAGCTTACTGTGCGTAATTTTGTGATTTTGTGTTTGTTTTCTTATTTTGTGACTCGGCTTTAACATTTTGGACTGTTTCTTCTATAATTACTTTTCGTACGTGGTAGAGCCACGCTATATCTATATTATAGTTGTAGCACGAATGGGTCGGCTCAACCAGGGCACGACCAAGCTCTCACAGAATACCAGCGTAAAATAGCAGGGTAATGCTGATGTGTATGGTGAGTGTAGAGAAGCGGAGACCCTTTGTACTGGAATCGAAGCATTCCATCTTAGGCCTCAGGGGTGACAACGCATTTGCATTTTGATTCTTAATTGAGGATAAATGTGTATGTCGATGGACCATAGCATCCAATTACCATCAGGTGGACTGTGTGCTCGTTTGTCACCCAATGCTATAAAAAAATATTCGTTGAAGCATGTGCCCATGTCACAAAGGATGGGGGGTTGGGCAAAAGTGGTAGAAAAAAACAAAAAATTGATTATGGATAACTTCGAAAGAGACATTAATTTTGACTGCAGTATTGAAAATTAAATAATAATAATTAATATAAACAACGACATACCTACAAGTTGTACTGAAAGTGATTGAATAAATTTATTTTTAATCTAGTTTCAATCTTAAATTTTTATAACTGTGCCTCTAGAAATAAGCATTAACAACAAATACGAAGAAACTGATAAATCTTGTGTTTTAAATTATCCGTTTTTTAATTTATTAAATAATCGATATAATTTTTTTTAAGAATCGAAATTTTACGTTCCCATTTTTTGGTTGGCATGCTTGGTGCATTAAGGCTGACTGTCATCTGTCAAAAGGTATTTCTTTACAGGTTGACTGTAATGATTAGCGTGGCCTCGAGTGAGAAAGGACGATAAAGTAGTTTTAGGTTATATAATAATCTTTATGACTTTTAAACATATTTAGATAAAAAATTTAATTGTTCTAAGAACTGAACTCTACAAGATTCACCAATCTTAAGCTCACAAAATACTTTTTTCTCACTTAAACCAACTTGTAAACTCCTTAAAACGCTACGAACTGTCAAAGTTGTTTAGCAAAGTGTAGTTTGCTAAACAAAAAAAAGCGGGCCAAGAGCGTGTCGGGCCACGCTCAGTGTAGGGTTCCGTAGTTTCCCGTCCGTCACAGTAAGTGTTCCCAATTATGAGTTTGTACAAAAACTGTTCTTTCCATCCAAGTTCAAAATAATTTTCCTAGAAAGTCCTTATAAAGTTCTACTTTCCAGATTTTTTTTCATATTTTCTAAACTTATGGTTCAAAAGTTAGAGGGGGGGGGACACATTGTTTTTTACTTTTGGAGCGATTATTTCCGAAATTATTAATATTATCAAAAAATGATTTTAGTAAACCCCTATTCATTTTTAAATACCTTTCCAACAATATATCACACGTTAGGGTTGAAATTAAAAAAAAAAATCACTTCCCACTTTACATATAGGGGGGCTACCCTAATAAAACATTTTTTACCAATTTTTATTTTAGCACTTTGTCGGCGTGATTGATACACATATTGGTACCAAATTTCAGCTTTCTAGTGCTAACGGTCACAGAGATTAAGCGAGGACGGACAGACGGACAGACAGACATGGCGAAACTATAAGGGTTCCTAGTTGACTACGGAACCCTAAAAAACCGGCACGGAGAAAGGGACAAACAATCACACAGCTCTGTCTCATTTCTCTGCAAGACGTATGCATAAATCTATCTTTTTCGTGTGCGAATGCGAAAGAAGAAATCAATTTGTCTATAGGTTTCTCTGCCTACGCTTCCCGCTATTTTTAATTGTTTTTCTGTCCGCCAAATTCAGTGAGTCTAACGAACAAATTCGAAACATTCGCAAGTTTTACCATAAAAAAGAGAAAATGCGAATCAAGCCGCGAAAAATTATGTTACGTTTATGGATGAAATGCAGCGTCAGTAAGAGTAGCACAAAGTTGGTTCAAGCGTATTCAGTCCAGGAATTTTGATGATCTCATGTAGATAAATTAAATGCCATTTTAGAAAAAGTGGAATAAAATCGGCATATTAGTAGTTATGACAAAGCTGAGGAATTGAGAATTGAGCACAAAATAGTTTTGACCCGTTTAAAAAAGTCTGACTATACAAAAAAGCTCGATATTTGGGTATCATATGAGCTCACCGAAAGAAACCTAATGAGTCGTGTACTAATTTGCGATTCTCCATTGAAACGTAATTAAACCGAAACATTTTAGAAAATATTAATCACTAGTTATGAAAACTGGATATAGTACTTATAGTAGAATCGCTGGAGGACCTAAGCATAATGCTCAATGACCTCAATTGCGCCTGCCAACGGATAGCTCCTAAGATGAAAATGAACAAAATAAAAGATCATGTGGAACGTCCATATCCCCTCTACGCCACTGCTCTACCTTGTGTGTGCGTGTGCTAATACGTCGTTGCTTCTCTGTGTGACTTGTGTACTGCATGTGTCATTTTATTCGATTATAGTTTATTTGATGCGTTCACCGCTTGGAGAAATAATTTGTTTTCCTTTTAATATTATTTTACTCCATTTTAATTGGTTTTCAATTATTGGTAAATTCATCATCAACTATAATGTTTCACATGCAGTGGTCGTCCCCTAACGGCCAGCTTTTTACTGACCCGAAATGTTCCGAGTGTGTCGTAAAACACGACTATGAGAAGTGTTAGAAAAAGCTTATTGCTTTCAATAACTAGCGATATATATACTATAATACTACTACGTTACCGGCAGAAGTAAAATATCTAGACCAGGTACTTCAGCGTCAAGGGTGCAAGACGTGTGCTACTGTTTTTCAATTCGCCTGCCAAGCGTGACGCTTGAGGCCAATCCTCCCTACATTGACTAGAGATCCATGTCCAGCATAGCACCTAAAGGGGTTGGTAAAGAAAATGAAAGTGACTTTCACAGACTGTGATTCTTTCTGGTATTGTTTTTACAATGTGATACAACGAAAATTAAGGGTTATTTAAGCATATAACTAATTTATAACTCATGCGTGGATTACATATTTAGAAAACTGCGTCTTATTTTAGGAACTGGTTTCACATAATCCTCATTGAACGAAAACATGGGGGAACCTAAGTGTTGGAAATTTACACGAACTTCCCTCAAGAGAAGGACAGGTGAAGAGAACCAGTATAATTACAGGCTGATAGTCATTACATCTAGCAAGAGACGTAATAAGTCGTATGTTACTTACTTTATAGGAAAATTTATAGCTTTTGTATGGCATCTGCATAATTTGTGCATACGCTGCAGCTTGTTATGACCGCATCACCAATGGATCGGCTAGACCTGGATGGTCCAAGATTGCATACAATTTGAAGTAGGACAATAACGCTCCTATGTTTTATATGGTGAGTTCAAAATATGACGACCCTTTAAACTGGTAACAAGGCATATTAGTACTCAATGGTGACAACGATTTTGAATTTTGGTTCTTAATTGAGGATAAATGCAAATGTTTATGGACCATAGCATTTAATAATTAGATAAATATTTAAATTCAGGAGTCGTTGTATAATATTCATTGGTTACGATAAAATATTAATATGATTACTGCCGCAAGCCGCCAATAGTAATTACTTTGTCCTGGAAATATATATCAGTGTTGACTGGATCATAATATTTCATTCAAAACGTCACATCTAATGGTACCATGTCAACATCATTAGTGAGAAATCTAAAGTATAATTTCCTTATTCAATAAGGTTAAATTATAGGCATAAAACGAATCCCTGTTGTTGCAAGCTCTAAAATAATATCGTTAGTATTATTAAAAGGTTAAAAACGACCCAACAAATAGCACACTAAAAACAACTAGTGACCTAATAAAGAAACACCCCGAAAAATTAAATTTGGACATAAAATCGATAATACCTACGGGTGCCAAATCACCAAAAGTTGTACGGATTACCAAAAATACACAAACCCAATGCTCCACTACGTCCTATAGTAAGCCAAATCGATTCACTAACTTACAGATTGACTCAACACTTAGCGAAAATACTATCACCGCTCAGGTGACATACAAAAGCACACATAAAGGATTCCTACCATTTGTCAGCGAGATTAAAGACCTAAATCTGAAAGACAATGAAACTATGGTCAGTTTTGATGTGTAGTCACTGTTCACATGCTTAACTAGAAAACAACATGCCTGTAGAATATGAAGTATTACTCAAACACTGCCTTACATCTGGCAACCTACTGTGGAAGGAGGACTTCTACAAGCAAATAGATGGTGTGGCGATGGGCTTACTTGTATCTCCCATTATCACCGACATATTCATGGAAGACTTTGAGGAGAAAGCCCTGTTTACTTCTTCCGTAAATCCAACGTTCTGCAAGCGTAAGTAGACGACACTTTCACAATTCTTCCTTTAGATAAAGTAATTGCATTTTTAGACCATATTAACTCTATAAATTCTAAAATTCAGTTCATAATGGAGTTAGAGGCAAAAAATGCTTTAGCTTTTCTAAATATTTTAGTAATTTGGAATCCTGATAACACCTTGAGCCACACTGTGTACAGAAAAAAAGACCCATACAGACAGATATTTAAACGGTGATTCTCACCACCATCCTTCACTGTTAGTTGGTAAATCTTTGTTTCAAAGAGCACGTCGGATCTGTGACAGTAAACACCTGGCTGCCAAGCTACACGTCAAGCAAATTTTGCATGACAACAAGCTTCGGGTTCCGCGCCAACGTCACAGTGAACGAGTGAAGCCGGTCACAGTCGAGCGTGTACCTGCTGTACTGCCATATGTCAGAGGAGTCACTGACAAGATTGGCTATATCTTGAAGCGCGCTTCCATCAAAACATACTTCAAGCCGCCGAAGAAGATTGGTCAGTTTTTACCATCAGTCAAGTGTAATGTCCCTCTGCAAGATGCAGGAGTGTACAAGCTTGATTGTGAATGTGGTTTCTCCTACATAGGACAAACAAAAAGACCAGTTAAAACCCGCGTTAAAGAACATATAGCTGATGTGAAGAATCGATGCTCCGGGAAGTCTGCAGTCTGTGAACACATACAGAATAGCCCCCGTCACTACATCAGATTTGATAGACCACAAATTTTCGCTAAAGAACACTGATTTCTTCCAAGGGTGATTCGCGAGGCTATTGAAATCAAAAAAAAAAAACCTAATTTCAATATAGAATATGGCTGGGTGATCCAACTGCTTGGGATCCGATAAAATTTAAAATTAAATCCCAACCCACGCATACAACTGCAAGACTTCAAAATACCATAAGTTCATACTGTTTAGATCGGAACAAAAGTTAAATTTTAATCTATGGTAATCGCGGTTAACTGTGACATCTGGACGTTGAACATCTCAGTCCCCCCGTGACCATGGGTGCTGTAAAAGTGCTCGAAACGTCGGTTATTTAAAAAGTTAAATATACGCGATAAAATCCGTAAAAACTAGTATTATTCAAATAGTTTAATGTGTTTTCCTTAATAAGTTAGTGAAAAGCGGTTTCCGGTGGCAGGTGGCCAGATAACCTAAAAATTAGGAGAAAATTGTAACATTGGTCAGTGGGAGGTTGTGTATATTATAACAACCTTAAATACTAATACACAAATAAAGTAAACCGATACATAATAATAAAATATTTTATACATTAATATATAAAATAAAAATGATGATCATCATCATCATCATTAAAACCATTCACAAGTCTACTGCTGAACATAGGCCTCCCCCAAGGTATGCAGAGCACGGTTCTGAGCCACCTGCATCCATCAACTTCCTGCACGTCTTACCAGGTCATCACGTCATCTAGTGGGGGTCTCATTACACTACGCCTACCGGTACGAGGCTGCCACTAGAGAACCTTTTCTCCCCAACGGTTGTCGGTTATTCGAGCTATATGGCCGGCCCATTGCCACTTCGGCTTCTGATCCGTTGGACTATGTCGGTAACTATGGTTCTACTGCGGATATCCTCATTTATAAACCTATCACGCAGAGAAACAACGAGCATAGCACTCTCCATAGTTCGCTGAGCGACTTTGAACTTCCTTATACGCCCAGCGGAGAAAAACCACGTCTTAGATGCATAGGTCCTCACTAGCAACAAGCACTGGTTGTACAATCTCGTTTTCAGGAGTTGAAGTATACCTGACGAGAAGACGTGTCTTCATTTCTCGTACGCTGCTCAGCCGAGTTGAATCCTTCGATTAGCTTCTCGATCGAAAATACACTTACCTAGTCGGACTAATTGTCCCAGGTAAATATACTCGTCAACAACTTGGAGCTTAGAGCTCCCAACACCTACCGGCATAGGTGTGACTTAAACGTTACATATGATTTTTATTTTGTACGAGTACATGTTCATCTTAGGACCTATCTGTTGGGAGACACTACTGAGATCATTGAGTATAGTGCTTATGTTTTCCATCGATTCTGCCATAAGGACTATATAGTCAACAAATCGAAGGTTAGTGATGTACTCGCCATTGATGTTAGTAACGTATACTTTCATATATATTATTAAGCTTTTAAGAGTTTCGGGGATATAACGTCACCCGGTCTTACACCTCTCTGCAGTTGGATAGGTTTCGTACTCTGGTTCTGTATTCGCATAACCATCATAGCGTAGTCGTAAAAACACTTCGAGCACTTCGATACACCGATAGTCAACTTGGCACCGCCGAAGAGACTGTAGAACCACCCAAATTTCGATCAACCGATCTGTAGTTCTTCAAGAAGGCATAGTCGTTTTTCATAGAAATCAAGGCCACCGCACTTCTGCTCCACGCCTCCGGAGTAGTATCACCATGAAGGACAGAATTAAAGAGTTTCTGAAGGACTTCAAATACCGGTTTTCAACCCGCTTTTAGAAGCACCGCTGTTGACTACATTAAAAATTTTCGACCAATGAAATAAGAAAATAAGAAACAAAAACCCTTATATATAAAACATTGTGGCACCTTATTGATTTGTTAGTGATTCATTATATTAAAACGAATGATTGGTTTACTCAAAGGTCTTATAAAGCGAAAATATAATATTTTATTCATAACATTCACACTCTTAACGACAATACCGATGCTATTAGTGTAAAAGCTTTAGCAATTATTTCCATATCTAAACTACACATAATTTTATCGTGTCGAAATAATAATTTATTTTAAATGTTGTGTTATCTATCAAATCGGTTACTATTGTTTTGCTTTTGCGTGATTACTCCAGTAGAACTGCATTTTTTTATAAAAAAATAAATTTTTATCTTTAGGGTTGTAACGAAAAAACCAAGCTGCAGCTGTAATTTTCATATTTTTTCAATAATATAAACTGTACAATAAATTAAAACGCCTTAGACTAAAATAGTCTATAAAATAGTTTTTCATCATAGGTACCGGAACTAATAACCTATATAAACCTGTATCTCAAATGTAGGTATGTTTTAATAAAAACACCTTCAAATGTTTTCTATTTTTTATATAAAATACCAGACAGACTTTGATCTGCTCTTTTCGACGACCCTTTGTCATATTTATTAAAAACCTTTAAATTCTCAAAAAAAATGTGGATCACTCATGAGCAAAAAAAAACTATCCTATCTCTCAAGTTGGACCAAAATGCACACGTTGTGCAGATTTGACTAAAATCGGTTAAGTAGTTTAGGAGTCCATCGCGGACAAACAACGTGACACGTAATTTATATACATATTAAGATTTACTTAAATTAATATGAAGTTTAATTTAATTAAAATATATAATCACAAAATATGTTAAAACAATCAACAACTTGCTTGTCTGCCACTAATTAAGGATAAGTGTGTACACGTTGACTAGATTATATAAAAAAGGCCAAGGAATGAAAAAATTCTATACATAAAATTTTATAATAAGCATTTCTCATAATCGCCTATTACGAGACTCACCAGACGAAATATGTTTGTGAGTACACTATTAGTTGGTATTTGATAATACTGCTTATCATCTGTATATTTCCTGAAACGCGACCTGTTAAGTTGAGGAATATTTTACGCCCCGACGTCGAACGTTTTGATAAAGCTGTCTTTGACGAAAAAGGGTACTTAATTCATGGCACAGCAAAGTAATTTAAAATAAATAACATTAGCAATTCAGATTAAGCCTCTATCAGGGCTTTTATGAATTGTTAAATTAAGAGCTGAGAGAGAAAGGTTGACTTTTAAGAAGGTTGCTGTTGACGAAAAAAAAAATTAAATTTTTAGACATTGATGCTACTTACCGTTTTATACGTACTTTTTTATAGAATTGGTTGACAAACGAGCACACAGCCCACCTGAAGGTAAGTGATTGCTGTGGCCCATAGACATCTACATCTGTCACCCGTGAGGACTAAGATGGAATGCCTCGTTGCCAGTAAAAAGGGTCTCCGGTTCTCTACACTAAACATACGAAACCCGGCAGCATTAAGCTATTATTTTACGCTGGTATTCTGTGAGAGCGTGGTCCTTCCCCGGTCGTACCGACCCATTCATGCTACAACTATACTACTAATATAACTGCAGCATGGCTCTACCGCGTATAATTCTAGTGTCAATATAAAAGTATATAAACCTGAAGAGAATTATTTTAACCACGAAAACAGAATGTTCATGTTGCACGCCACTACTTTTCCCGCTATTCGTTTATGACGTCATCAGGGTGTCGTCTATCCTTGACAACACTACTTGGTTTCATTATAAGTTACAAACTGATTTGGAGGCTTTATTTTTGATTTTAGTTACTAGTTGATTTATAGTATCCTAAATCATTTAATATTCAAAAGTACTTTTTTATTAGATAAATGGTTAAGGGACAAACAGCGAAAATAAAACATTTTGAGCTTGAGCCTACTATATATAATAATAATGTGTAGTGGCGGTTGAGAATATCCACTACCCCATATCTTCTCGTGGGTGTCGTAAGAGGCGACAGAGGGACACAGAAAGGAGATGGGCAGCAGCATCTTCCTGATAACAACAATAACATAATAAAAAACTGCGGTTGCCAACCCGCTCGCCAAGCGTGTCAATTATGGCAAATATCCCTCCATGAGCAACGATGCAAACAAACGGCCCGCAGTGCCCGGCGGCCCCGCTATTCCTGACTATGGTGGCGACCATGGTAACGGCGGGGCAGGTGGTGCTAAGAATCTCCGGTAGAGGTTCGGTTACCACCTACGACGACTCGACCTGGCAACGTATAACGCACGCACCCTGAGGACTGACGAGAAGATACTGGAGCTGGAAGAAGAGATAGACAAGTTGCGTTGGCATATTATTGGATTATCTGAGGTCCGAAGAGAGGGGGAGGATACGGTAATCTTCAAGTCCGGCAACTTGGTCTATCACCGGGAGGGCGACCATCTGTCCCAAGGAGGTGTCGGATTTATTGTCCACAAGTCTCTCGTCAACAACGTTGTAAAGATTGGGAGGGTTTTGACGAGGGTCGCGTACCTGATACTCAGAATCACCAAACGGTATTCGCTGAATGTCATACAGGTTTACGCACCAAATTCGGCACATCCCGATGAGGAGGTGGAGGAAATGTATGAGGATATTTCTAGAGCCATGCATTCCTCCGAAACCCACTACACGGTGTTGATGGGAGACTTTTTTATTCAACAAGCTGGTACTTGCTTCAACGCAAAACTAGGCACAAAAGAAGGCGTTGAGCTGAAGTTTGGGAAATTTCGAGTAGGGCAACGAAACCGTAGGGACCAGTAGCTGGCTGACTTTATGGAGAAAGAGGGACTCTTTACCATGAACTCTTTCTTCCAGAAGTGGCCCAACAGGAAGTGGACCTGGTCGAGCCCCGACGGTTCGACAAAAAATGAGATTGACTTCATTATGACGACCAGACGCTAACTGTTCAGTGATGTCTCAGTGATCGCAAGGGTGAAAACCGGCGGCGATCACCGAATGGTTAGAGGCACACTGAACCTAAACGTTAAGTTGGAGAGGTCTCGTTTAATGAAGTCAATGCTACGTCCCCCCTCGTGCTCTAATCCAGAATCCCGAAACCTTTCAGCTCGAGTTACGTAACCGCTTTCAGTGCCTAGAAGATTGCAATGCAGTGGACGATATGAATGACTAGCTCGTGGAAACTGTCCATGCGGTCGGAGCTAAGTTCTGTAAAACCCGCCGCAGAAAAACACAAAAACTCTCCGATCACACTCTTAATCTCATGGCTGTTAGACGGGAGATAAATCTGCAATCGTCAACAGATTTGACAGCGTACAGGCAACTGAACAGACAGATCTCCAAATGCATGCGGCGAGACTTACGCAACTTTAATATTGCTCGTATTAAAGAAGCGATCGAACGGATCCAGGGCTCCAAATTCTTTGCCAGAGATCTGTCTGCCAGAAAGAGCCAACTGTCAAAGCTGAAGACTGAGTGTGGCAGCATCGTTTCCAGGAAACATGAGATTTTGAGTGAGATTGAGAGGTTCTATGGGCAGCTGTACACATCATCGTTGGAGCCACACGCAAGTGTGAGTAACGATCCAAGAACAAGTCTTATCCGACACTATTTCAATGATATCCCGGACGTCAGTCTGAGCGAGATTAGAATGGCTCTACAGCACCTTAAAAACGGCGGGGCCCCAGGCGAAGATGGAATTACAGCGGAGCTTCTGAAAGCGGGTGGAACACCGGTACTTGAAGTCCTCCAGAAGCTCTTTAATTCCGTCCTTCATGGTGGCACTACTCCAGAGGCGTGGAGCAGAATTGCGGTGGTCTTGTTCTTTAAGAAAGGCGCTCTCGAAACAACGCTCACTTGAAGAACTACAGACGGATTTCCCTTCTGAGGCGCGTCTACGTGTTGTTTTCGAGAGTCATTACGAATCGTCTCGCACGCAGACTCGACGACTTCCAGCCTCCCGAACAAGCCGGTTTCCGAAAAGGCTTCAGTACCATAGACCACATACATACCCTGCGGCAGACTGTACAGAAGACCGAAGCGTACAATCTGCCACTTTGTCTGGCGTATGTGGACTATGAGAAAGCCTTTGATTCCGTCGAAATTTGGGCGGTGCTACAGTCCCTTCAGCGGTGCTAAGTTGACTGTCGGTATATCGAAGTGCTGAAGTGTTTATACAGAAAGGCTACGATGGCTATCCGAGTTCAGAACCAAAGTTCGAAACCTATACAACTGCAGAGAGGTGTAAGACAGGGTAACTTTATATCCCCGAAACTCTTCACCGCTGCGTTGGAAGACGTTTTCAAGCTACTGGACTGGAAAAGATACGGTATTGACATCAATGGCAAGTACATTACTCACCTTCGATTTGCTGACGATGTAGTCCTTATGGCAGAATCGTTGGAGGACCTTAGCACTATGCTCAATAACCTCAATAGTGTCTTCCAACGGATAGGTCTTAAGATGAACATGGACAAAACAAAGATCATGTTTAATGTCGATGTCACACCTATGCCGGTAGTTGTTGGGAGCACTATGCTCGAAGTTGTTGTCGAGTACGTTTACCTGTATTTTCTATGGGGACACGCGACTGACACTGAAATTATATTTATTTTACCGAAGAGAGCCATTATAGCAATATATAATTTAAAACCAAAAGAGTCACTGAGACAAAAATTTAAGGAAATTAATTAATTACTCCACTCCAACGAGTCAGTAATTCACTCTTGGGGAGATGTGTACGCTTTTACAACAAAATCCCAGAAAATATGCAAAATTTGTCATACGCAAAGTTCAAAAATTTTATTAAAATAACTTTGTATAAAAAGGGTTGTTATAATATTAAGGAATTTATGGATGATAATAACTCCTGGGAAGGGTGATCGCTACCAAGCTATTTCTAATTTGTCTTGTGTTGTTAATTGTAAACATGATTGTAAGCTATTATTTGAAAAAAAAAAAATAGTCCAGCTGGGTTTCTTGCTGGTTCTTCCCAGGACAGAGGTTTTTTTGCGAACCAGTGTTAAATGAAAAAATTGACTTTCAATAAGTATTGTATAATCTACATTGAAAAAAAAAAAGTTTCTGTTTCTGTTTTAAGCGCTCGTCTTAATACATTTGGTTCAAATACGTAAGTATACAATCTAATAAAAATAAAACATAGTGTAAATGTAAGGCGTGTAAATATAAGGCGGACACATTTTACATATTATTAGACAGCATATTCAGACACCCCGGACTTATAGTCACAAGTTAAGAGATTATGGGTACATCATAACAATGTTAAACTCGTTAACATGAGGTTTCTCAATAGTTATATTAAAACAACAACAAATTAGTGGCTATTTTCACATCTTGCTACAACTTCATTATGGAAAACGGTTTTTAGTTTATTTTTTAGATTTTGTTTACTTATTCTAGTATTATACTCCGTCAGACGATCGAGATTATTGAAAAATGTAGGGGACAAATACTTGTTGGTTCTTTTGCCATAGTAAATTTTTTAATTGCTGTCGCGCGAGTTTACGTTCTATAACGTTTCTAGAATTGTATCCATTTTGCACTTGTACTTTGAATAAAATTAAATAGCCATTTACATTCAACGACTTCTTGATAGAAGAGATTAAAAATAGATTGAGTTGAACAATTGATATTTTCAAAAGTTATCGTGTTTACTTCACCACGCGGGCTTTATAAATCGACACTATAAGCCACTAAAAATAATTTTATAACGTTAAAATAGCAATTAATCGATTAAAAAAAAATTATAATAAGTTTAACAATCATTTACTTTTCTAAAAATGTGCTTTTTATATCTTTTATTTGTTAATTATGATTGATAAATACGATTTCATGCGACAATACGTTGGATTCTCTATGTTTAGGCGCTAGTAGAACATACCTGCGCGCTTTGCTCTTAAGGCATGCAATATATTGCAGTAAACATTCTGTGTTGTTATGTGTTTTAGTATATAAATATTTTGGAACCATTAGCTTAAATTTGTATGTGTTCAATTGAAATATTATGTCTAAATATTTTTGCAGTCTATCGTAGAGATCAGAGAGAGAGAGAGAGCAGATTGCGATAAAAACTGACGCTGAATAAGTTTGGTTTTTCCGTATCCAGTTACTGCTACACTATCTTTTCTTTTTCTCGTCATTATTTCCAAGTTAAACAGCAAAGATTTATGTGCTCTTAAAACTATTGTTAGGTTATATTATTTATTATTGAAAGAAGCTCACTGAATTTGTAAAGTTTACATAAACACTCACGCCTGTTACCCAGAGGGGTAAGCAGAGACTACAGACTTCCATTTAGCACGATCCTGACATACCTCTCTCGCCTCTTCCACATCCATATACCTACGCATACATGCTCGTCGGTTAAGGGTACTCCTTATTTGGCCCATTTTTAGTATATCACTAATTTGGTCGACAAACTTCCGCCTAGGACGTCCCTTTCCGACTCTTCCTTTCACTTCTGCAACATATATTTGCTTTATCAGTCTTTCTTCATTCATTCTTTCTACATGACCAAACCACCGAAGCATTCCTTTCTTAATCCTGGTCACCGCATCATCTTGCAAACCACACTCTTCTTTTATCACACGGTTTCTCACCCTGTCACTCAAATTCAGCCCTAACATACTCTTCAGCGACCGCATTTCTACTGCATTTATTCTACTCTCGTGCTTCTTCTGCCACACCCAACTTTCACTACTATACGTTAAAGTAGGGACTAATACAGCATTGTGAATTGCCATACGTGCCTTTTTTGACACATTCTGACTTTTCACAATAGAGTGTAGAGCCCCATTTGCTTTATTTCCTGCATTCACTCGTCGTCCAATATCCTTATCATAGTTCCCACCCCTGCTGAATACACATAACAAATATACGAAATCATCCCCTTGCTTAATTATCTCTCCTTCTATTCTTATTTCACATACCATTTTGCTTTCTTCTCTTTCAAAAACCATCACTTTCGTCTTACTTGTGTTCACTTTCATTCACTTTCATTCCCCTTTCTTTTAATGACCTGTTCATTAATGTAACCATCATTTGCAACTCGGCCGCCGACGACGCAAGTATGACTTGATCATCGGCGTACAAAAGGCATTTGATGGTTAACTCACCCATTTTTAACCCGCATTCTTCAACTTTCAAATTTTCCAAACAGCTGTCCATAAATAGGTTGAACAGCCACGGGGAAGCTACACAGCCCTGTCTGACACCTTTAAGGATGCCAAACCAGTCCGAGTAGACCCCGTTGATTCTAACACAAGCACTCCAGTTCCTATACAGAGACTTTAATGCCTGTATCAAACCAGCGCTCAACCTAAATACGTTCAGCGTTTGCCGTAACACATCCCTGTCCACTCTGTCATAAGCCTTTTCCAAGTCCATGAACGCACAAAAAACTTTTTGGTTTTTCACCAAAAACTTCTCCGCGATCATGCGCATGGAAAAGATTCCCTTTCTAAATCCCGCTTGCACATCCCAAATTTTTTCATCAGTTTCTTTCATAACCTTTTCAATTAGTACCTTAGCATACAGTTTTCCCACAATGCTAAGGAGGCTGATACCACGGTAGTATTTACAGTCCTGCTGCGACCCTTTTCTCTTATATATTGGGACTATCACGGCTTTGCACCAGTCTCCCTGTACCCGCTTTAGTTCCCGACATAAATTAAACAAGGTGTACAGCAGGCCTGCCACCAAGTCCTCGCCAGACATTAGCATTTCGAGTGAAACTCTATCATATCCAGCTGCCTTACCTACTTTCATGCTTTTCATTGCTTTCATTATTTCATCTATACTTATCTCCCTATCTCTTTCATCTTCTTTCGTAATTTCTATTTCATTTAGTTCACACGTCTCCTCACTCAGAAATACGCTTTCAAAATATTCCTTCCATCTCTTTAGACTCAACACTTCATCATTCAGAATACAGCCATTCTCGTCTCGTATTGCATTCCATCTAGGCTGCCTTGAATGTCTCTTGGTATTTCTTACGAGTTTTGCAAAGTTTATCGATAGGAAAACTGAATGGTTTAAAATACACAGCTTTGAGTAGACAACGCTGACTTCTTTCGATTTCTATTAATATTGTTTTACTTGCATCTCCCCAGACTGAGACACCATACCTAATTATAGACTGTGCCAATGCAGTATATATTTGGTTTAATAGGTTTTTAGAGGTGACATGTCTTAGTTTTCTAAATATCCAAATCAATTTCCATATCCTATCACTCGTGTATTCAACTTGAGAATGCCAGTTCAAGTGTTGATTCAGAACAACCCCCAAAAATGTTATAGACCAGATACAACCTTATCAGTAACTGTAAACGTACAGTTATAGTTTTTGGAAATGTCACAATAATGTATTTTTATACTGTTGTTATTATCTACCTGCGTTTTATTGTTAATAGTTAAGCATATTTATTTAGCTTTTGCAATATTTAAAGTAAGAAAATTATTCTGAAGCCATTTTGAAACTTTTATTAGGTAAAATTCAGCATTACTAAATACCGAATTCCAATTTGTCGTTTATTTATTAACTTTTCTATAATTTTAGAAATGGCAGGCAACACTAAAACAGACTTGTAATTATGAACGGCGTCCATTTTTCCTGTGTATTTTTCCACCTTGAATGAATCACGGGCACTACAAGGGATTTAGTAAACTTGTGAAACTGAGTTGAGATATTATCCTAGTCGGGTAAACTAGTTTTTGATTTGATATCCCAAAGGATATTTTCAATTTTCAATAGATCAGTTTATAATACAGCCAAGGACTATAACTGTGATGAAAACAGAGGTAGACTGTCAGATTTGGGAAAGGATTCATATTTTTTAGAAATTCTCAGCAAGCTTTTTACCGATATTGACAAAATAGTCCCTAACATGGTGTACTGAATCATAGGGGTTTAATTTAATGCTTAGCAAATTAGATTTGTGGTCTTATTAGGGTCCTGTTCCCGCCGGCATCAATGAAATTGTTGAATAGAAATTTTAAGCGCTGATTTACCACGAGCTCGGCGGTGAAGGAAAACATCAAGAGGAAACATTCAGTCTGAAAAATAAAAAAATATTTCGAGGACAAGTGAAGACCAACAACATGCATTGGGGGCGCCTTGTCCTAAAATCGACAAGGCCTGCATCCAGCAGTGGGATGTATATAAAAAATTCAAATCGAGTAAATTACCAATAACTCCCTGCAAACAATAAAAGAAAAAAGTTCCTACCTATGTTTTCAGCTGTGTAGGTACCTACCACTCTATCACCTATTGATATCGCCACGCAGTGCGTGTTCTGCTGTGAGAGGTTCGTTTAAGGTGTCCATGTTCTGCAGTAGCCAGCTACCATTAAGTGGAATGTTCGTTCTTTTGTCACTTCCATAGTAAGGAGTACAATTATATGCTCAAAAAAATGTTGAATGGTTCATTTAGCGGTAAGCTAAGCACGCGCTGTAAATATTACATTACGCAAGCAACCCTGGCTTGAACCCTACCGGTACCAATGGAATTGTTATTTTACAATTTTAAATGCTGATTTACGCACTATGGTGCAGGAAAATATGTGAAGAAACCTGCATGTCTTAGATACATTATTCCTATAAAGAGTATTTTAATTTCAGTGTACGGTTAACAGTATGTTGTAAGTGAGATTGCGGGTGTAATGCGACCGTAAATTAGTACAGGGTGGAGGGGGGATGATAAGCTAAATGTGAAGGAACGCCTAAGTCTTTGGAAACGGACTGGTGTGGCGTTGACAACTAACTTTATGATTTACTCCATGCGTTGTGGTAATTTCACTGTCTCGAAGAAAAAGGAATATCAAATATTTCATGTACTAACTATATAAATTCATGTATGGATGTCAAAGGTTGACGATTGATTGCGTTAATTAAGTCTGTGGAACATCAAAAATATTATGGACATAAATTTATTAATCTTAAACTATAGAAAAACCTTAAAAACACAGCACTAACGGGTTGGCTCGATCGGCGAAAGATCACGTTCTCACGGAGTATATCACGTTATTTTCAGATTGCAACGAATCGTAAAACTGTATTATAAAACTGTATATAGATATTGTACCGTTTAGTGGCAGTGTAAGAATATCCACTAGTACACCAACCAGTAGATAAATATTGAATGGATACTTTTAAATGCAAATGATCAGGTTTCTAAAATAAAGATTCAAAAGTTGTTGTTAGGACGAAGTGTATCGAAGAGATAAAGCCCCAACTTCAGGAGCTATTATGTGCTAAATTATTTAATTCTTTTTACTTTTTGATGTTTATATTTTACAATTTTACAATGTTTAGTGGACTAAGGAATATTACAGGTTCAGGTTAACAAATAAAATGACGCCTAAATATTTACATTACAAATGTCATCCACGTTTTTTCCATCAGAAGTATTTTTTTATTTTATGAGATTACACTTGAAGTATATTTTAGTTACTTAACAAGAAAAAATATATTAAGTTCGGTTCAACTATTTCCGACAAATCGGCGAGCAGAAATAAAAATTAAACGTAGTCTTCGAATGTAGAAAATTCTCGTTTTTGAACTCAGTTAAAAATACTTATGTCAACAGTGATAGCTTAGAAAGTAAATTGCATTTAAATTAAGTATAATTCATTTTAAAGGGAGAAACTAGGCTTTAGCTTCATAGTGCTAAACAAGGCAAAATAAATCATAGATTGTCAATAATTTAGAATAAGTGTTTGGAATAATGTCATCTTTGAATTACAAAGTTGGTTGACAAATTTTTAGCGATGAGATAGCTGAGTTGTCGTAACAATTTTCCAGCAATAGGGGTTGCTTTTTGGAGATTAACATTTGTGTTATTAGCATTAATGTTCGTGCATTTACAGTCTTGACAGACACTTTACTTAATGACCAAAATGTGTCCTACATAATCTTACATTTAATCAATATATTCTAGCTTTGTAATGTTAATGAGTTATTTGAGTTTTAAAGAAATTATAATGGAAAGCGAGAGTGAGTGAGTTAATTATTTGTGATAACTCAATACCCAACGATATAAAACGTTTTTTTTTTCGTTTATCTGTCATTATCTTTCTATATGAAATTAGTTGTAGGGCCAAATTCCAGTGTTTGTGTGTGTTCATACATTAATAACCTTTTTTGTGTCACTATCTCGGAAATATATTAAATATGATATCGTCTTTAAGCCAATTTTATTCCGCCTTTAATTGCTTAATATGTTCCTAATTAAGTTTTCATTAAACTGAATTATTTTAGCTTTCGTCAACAAAAATAAAACTTAAGATTACTCACAAAATGTAAGGTTAATACTTATAGAAGACTAAATCGCTGCTACATACATTTTGGTTATTAAATGAAAAAACTAAACGTTAAGCACTTCTGACTTATATTGTTTCCTTTCATCTCAAATTGTTTTTATATTTGATTTTTACTCTATACACATTACACTATACACATTAAACTATACACATTAAACTATACTACACATTACACAGCACAGCACAGCGTGGTAAAGCCACGCTGCAGCTATATTATTTATTTGCTTTTTAGTATGTATATTACATAAGATACTATTAAATACTATGTATTACGTACTAAGTCCTAAGAAATTTCAGTTTTACGAAAATTAACATATAAAAATAATCTTATCAAATCATTCAATCAGCAACAACAAACAATCCTTCCAACTATATAAATATGTCGAAAGCATAATTAAAATAATATTACGAAATATACCATGCCAGTTAATTATAAAATATCAATTATGAGCTATAAAAGTCTTAAAAAAGCTGTCATCGGTAATTTAAAAACTCATTAACCGAGTAAAATTTATTTTGAAGAAGCTATTGGTGTAATTTTTCTTAATGTTTGTATAGGAAGGATTCAGGATAAATGTTGATATATTTGGGCCATAGTATCCACTTACGGTTAACTGTGTGCTCGTTTGTCACACTTTTCAATAAAAACACACGATAGCGTGAGAAAAATCATAACTATACTTCGTTATTCAAAACCGCCACAGCTTCTTACGACACCTGTGGGCTGACACATGTGGCGGATTTGAATAACGTACCAAGTATGACTTCCGATACATGACGATAAAGCATCTCGTTTACACTAGATGTAAATATGCAGAACGGCAAGCGTCCGCCTGCCCATGGTTAAGGCAAAGGTGATGGTTCTGAGAGAGACCCATGTATAGACAAAGTATATCATACGTCACGTAAGAATACATCACATTTTACTATTGTTCTTCTTGTAGTAAATGCGAGTATGGATGGTGATGAGTTTTTTATTCAACAAGCTGGTACTTGCTTCAACGCAAAACTAGGCACAAGAGAAAGCGGTAAGCTGAAGGTGGGAAATAGGGCAACGGAACCGAAGGGGCCAGCAGCTGGCCGACTTTATGGAGAAAGAGGGACTCTTTATGATGAACTCTTTCTTGCAGAAGCGGCCCCACAGGAAGTGGACCCAGTCGAGCCCCGACGGTTCGACAAAAAATGAGATCGACTTCATTATGACTACCAGACGCCTACTGTTCAGTGATGTCTCAGCGATCGCAAGGGTGAAAACTAGCAGCGATCACCGAATGGTTAGAGGCACACTGAACCTAAATGTTAAGTTGGAGAGGTCTCGTCTAATGAAGTCAACGCTCCGTCCCCCTCGTGCTCTAATCCATAATCCCGAAACCTTTCAGCTCGAGTTACAAAACCGCCTTCAGTGCCTAGAAGATTGCAATGCAGTGGATGATATGAATGACAAGCTCGTGGAAACTGTCCATGCGGTCGGAGCTAAGTTCTGCAAGACCCGCCGCAGAAAAACACAAAAACTCCCCGATCACACTCTTAATCTCATGGCTGTTAGACGGGAGATGAGGCTGCAATCGTCAAAAGATTTGACAGCATACAGGCAACTGAACAGACAGATCTCCAAATGCATGCGGCGAGACTTACGCAACTTTAATACTGCTCGTATTAAAGAAGCGATCGAGCGGAACCAGGGCTCCAAAGTCTTTGCCAGAGATCTGTCTGCCAGAAAGAGCCAACTGTCAAGGCTGAAGAATGAGTGTGGCAACATCGTTTCCGGGACACCTTAGATTCTGAGTGAGATTGAGAGGTTCTATCGGTAGCTGTACACATCATCGTTGGAGCCACACGCAAGTGTGAGTAACGATCCAAGAGCAAGTCTTATCCGACACTATTCCGATGATATCCCGGACGTCAGTCTGAGCGAGATTAGAATGGCTCTCCACCACCTTTAAAACGGCAAGGCCCCGGGCGAGGATGGAATTACAGCGGAGCTTCTGAAAGCGGGTGGAACACCGGTACTTGAAGTCCTTCAGAAGCTCTCCAATTCCGTCCTCCATGGTGGCACTACTCCGGAGGCGTGGAGCAGAAGCGCGGTGGTCTTGTTCTTTAAGAAAGGTGACAACGCTCTCTTGAAGAACTACAGACCGATTTCCCATCTGAGCCGCGTCTACGTGCTGTTTTCGAGAGTCATTACGAATCGTCTCGCACGCAGACTCGACGACTTCCAGCCTCCCGAACAAGCCGGTTTCCGAAAAGACTTCAGTACCATAAACCACATACATATCCTTCGGCAAATTGTACAGAAGTCCGAAGAGTACAATCTGCCACTTTGCCTGGCGTATGTGGACTATGAGAAAGCCATTGATTCCGTCGAAATTTACGCGGTGCTACAGTCTCTTCAGCGGTGCCTAGTTGACTGTCAGTATATAGAAGTGCTGAAGTGTTTATACAGTAGGGCTACGACGGCTATCCGAGTACAGAACCAGAGTACGAAACCTATCCAACTGCAGAGAGATGTAAGACAGGGTGATGTTATATCCCCGAAACTCTTCACCGCTGCGTTGGAAGACGTTTTCAAGCTACTGGACTGGTAGGATACGGTATTAATATCAAAGGCGAGTACATCACTCACCTTCGATTTGCCGACGATATAGTCCTTATGGCAGAATTGCTGGAGGACCTTAGCACTATGCTCAATGACCTCAATGGTGTCTCCCAACGGATAGGTCTTAAGATGAACATGGACAAAACAAAGATCATGTTTAATGTCCATGTCACACCTATGCCGGTAGTTGTTGGGAGCACTGTGCTCGAAGTTGTTGACGAGTACGTTTACCTGGGACAAATAGTCCGACTAGGTAAGTCCAACTTCGACCGAGAGGTCAATCGACGGATTCAACTCGGCTGGGCAGCGTTCGGGAAATTACGACACATCTTCTCGTCAGGTATACCTCAATCTCTGAAAACTAAAGTGTATAACCAGTGCGTGTTGCCAGTGATGACTTACGGATCTGAGACGTGGTCCTTCACCGCTGACCGTATGAGAACGCTCAAGGTCGCTCAGCAAGCAATGGAGAGGGCTATGCTCGGAGTTTCACTGCGTGATAGACTCAGAAATGAGGATATCCGCAGTAAAACCAGAGTGACCGACATAGCCCAACGGATTAGTAAGCTGAAGTGGCAATGGGCCGGTCATATAGCTTGAAGAACCGAAAACCGATGGGGAAGAAAGGTTCTCGAGTGGCAGCCTCGTACCGGTAGGCGTAGTGTAGGGCGACCCCCCACTAGATGGAGTGATGACTTGGTAAGACATGCAGGAAGTCGATGGATGCAGGTGGCTCAGGACCGTGCTTTGTGGAATTACTTGGGGGAGGCCTATGTTCAGCAGTGGACTTGTGAAGGGCTGTAATGATGATGATGATGAAGCTGGTACTGGGTGCGTTGTTACTGTAAAAGAAATAATTATAGTGATATCGTTTTAAATTTGGAAGAGTTATATTTACATTCGAAATCATTATCAATTTTTTCTTGTTTATTTTTTAAATTTGGTGTGACGGTGCAACCAAGGTAATTGTACATTTCGAATGATATAATTTATAAGCTTATAAGTTTCATTCCCAATTTTTGATGTTCATGTATTGTTCACGTATATATATAAGCGCTTGGCTCGTTACCTAAATTGCTTAAACCCCACAAAACCTCCTTATCTCGACTCTGCCATTTCATGCTGCCTAACGAGGCGCGAGAGGTTGAATTATCACATTTTTATGTCTCTTGAAAATAATTCTTTCGAGCTAAACTACTCGCTAGTGTCCAATAATCGTTGGCACACTACTGTGTTATGTAATGAATATATTACGTAAAATCCATTTTTTTCTAATAAATATATTATCTAGTGGTAGACCTAAAATATTTTATTCCAATACGTAATAAATTTAGTATATTAAGTAAGATCAAAGCATTACAATGAAGAATAGTTAGTAATTTGAATTCGAGTGGTCTAGCTGCTTTGTTGGCTTTACGGAAGTTTGCATACAGCAGCGGTAAATTGTAACTAAACGTCGAAGGAAATGGACGGTGAGATTATAGACCACAACTTCAAAGGCCATTTAACTCCGCGACGAGGTGTTTAATGGAAGCTATTACGGGACTTTGCAAATGAGCTGATGCAAAAGCATTTTGCTTTGCTGAATACAGTTCTACTTATTTTGCTTAACATTAAAAATCGTGGACTATAATGCGAGTATTGTGATTTTGGTTATAATAATGATGAAAATGGCTACTAGGCTGACTTAGGTAGCAGCGGCCAGTCTCAACGGAGACTAGCTAGTAGCTCAGGATTATAGTGCAAGGTGCATGTCCGCAAGTTCCGATGCACTCTCTTTTTCTTACTACGTGATTTTCGAAGCACGAGGGTGAAATTCGTCAACTTCTTGACAGAAAAGCCTAAGCAATACATAAATACTCACGTCAGTCACCCAGAAAGGTAGGCAGAGACTACGGACTTCCATTTGGCACGATCCTGACAGACCTCTCTCGCCTCATTCACTTCCATATACCCATGCATACATGCTCGTCGGTTAAGGGCCTATAATTACGCAAACAATACTGATTTGTATTAAGCAATACTGATTTAAATTTGTTACCATAAGTTTGGTAGTCACGTTTAGGACCACTAGACATACGTGGCAGTCGTAGGTAACATAGACAAACATGTCTTTCATTACGATATCAAAATTCGTTATAAGAGATTTTACGGTTAAATATATATTTACTCGACGAATTCAACTCGGCTAGGCAGCGTTCAGGAAATTACGTTACATCTTCTCGTCAGGTATACCTCAAAACCTGAAAACGAAATTGTACAACCAGTGCGTGTTGCCAGTAATGACCTATGGAACTGAGACGTGGTCCTTCACTGCTGGCCGTATAAGGATGCTCAAAGTCGCTCAGCGAGCTATGGAGAGAACCATGCTCGGGTTTTCTTTGTGTGATAAACTTAAAAATGAAGATATCCGCAGTAGAACCACAGTTACCGACATAGCGCAAACTTGTGTCTTCTGGGGGTTAAATTGGACTAGATTTAGTTGCCCCCAATCCGAGACTGTTCAGCAAGGACTCGACTTCAGACACAAGTTTGTCCCGGCACTCGGAGACGTTTTCCCGAGAAATATTAGCTCGGTTGGTGTAAAGAGCTTCACCAGTGCTGTCATCTGCATAGCAATGAATGTTACGGGTTTGCAACATATCATTGATATGCAGAAGAATCAGGGTTGGCAATAGCACGCAGCCTTGTGGAACACCAGCATTAATAGGCTTGCAATCGGAGCTTGCACCGTCTACAACGACCTTGATGCTCCGATCTGCAAGAAAGCTGGTGATCCAATCGCACAATTTCTCGAGAAGCCCATAGGAAGGGAGCTTCGAAAGGAGCGCTTTGTGCCAAACCCGATCGAAGGCCTTCGCAATGTCCAAACTAACGGCCAATGCCTCCCCCTTGGACTCCACTGCCTCCGCCCATCCGTGAGTTAGGTAGACCAGAAGATCACCAGCTGACCGACCACGGCGAAAACCGTATTGGCGGTCACTAATCAGCTGGTAATCCTCAAGGTACCTCACGAGGTGGCAGTTTACAATGGACTCCAAAGTTTTGGAAAACAAGGAGGTGATGGCGATAGACCGGTAGTTGGACGGGTCTGAGCGGTCGCCATTTTTAGGGATCGGGTGGACGTAAGCCGTCTTTCATGATTTTGGGACTACGCCTAGGGAGTAGGAGCACCGGAAAAGACGCGTTAAAACCGGTGCCAACTCTGGAGCACACGTCCTCAGCACAATTGGGGGGATTCCTTCAGGCCCACTCGACTTGTGGATGTCCAGGGAGAGGAGTGCTTTGCGAACCGAGCGCTGTGTGAACTGCACTTCCGGCATGGAGCACTCACACCGCGGGATAGTCGGCGGCGTACTCCCCCCGTCATGGAGTCAAGTTGGACGCAAAGAAAGAGCCCAGAAGATCGGCTTTCTCCTTTGCGGTATGGGCCAGTAAGTCGTCCTCCCTGTGCAGAGATGGAAGAGATGGCTGACAGAAATTCCACTGGATAGCCTTGGCGAGAGACCAGAATGCACGGGTTCCAGAAGAAAGGCGAACTAGTTTCTCGCCAATTCTGCCTATGTGCTCTGACTTTGCCTTAGCAATGACTCTTTTGAAGGACCTAGAGGCGGAATTATACTTATTTTTTATAGCGCTGGTGTTTATATCCCGGGACGCTGATGCGTCAGCCCAGGCTCGGTAGCACTCCTGCTTATAGCATGATGCTATTTTACAGGAGCGACCAAACCATGGCACCACAGAGGAAGGAATAAAAAGTTCCATACCCTGAAGTACCACATCAGCGACAGAATCCGCAACAACGTTGGGATCGTCCGGCGAGAAGCAAACCCGCCCCCAAGAGTAGGATGCAAAGAAAGACCGCATCCCATCCCAATCGGCTGATCTGTAGCTCAACCATATTCCACTTTATTTGCTTAAACAATTTAACAGAAACGAAACAAATACCATCATTTTAAAATTGATAGCGAATTTTTTATTATTACATGTTAGTCAAGCCATGAAAATTATAAATCGTAAAAATTAAAACTTTGTTATTAATAATAATCATTAATTTTATAAATTTTTGTCTAATAATGCTTAAATGAAATAAGTGTGTAGATTGACACATGTTTGCTTATATATTAAATCGCGGGCACAACTAGAATTATCTATACACAAATAAAATTGAAATATCTGTAAAAACGAAAAATCCGGTCTAATCTTTGGAATGGCTGAACCGATTGTGATGAAACTTCACGGACGGAGGCATAATGCAAATTCAAGAGTGATCTGGACAATTTTACGTACGAAAAGCTTATAGATTTTTTTTTGTGAAATTGAAAACATGATTAAAAACTGTCAGTTGTAGGACCGTACGCCAGAAGTGAATACTTCTTAGCTTCACAAACATGTAAACATTATTTTAGTATATATGTATCTGAGCGTGACGGTCAGTCGAGGTCAGTGCTTTTTCCTCATCCGAAAAGGTCAATATATAGTGCTTTTTGCCATCCAAGTTGTACATATATATGCAGCACTTTTGTATAAAGGTCTTATATAGACACCTCTGTATATATGTATCTGAGCGTGACAATAATCTATATAATTTTAATTGTTTATTATTTTATATTTGTGATGTGCACAGTTCCAGTGAATAAGGTTTTTCTTTCTCCAAAGGGTCCATAATTCTTTTTACCTAAAACTACCTTAATAAATATAGCGGTATTAAATTATAAAAGGACAATTTTCAGAGTTGATTTACAATTTTATCCAATTTATTATGAAGAGTAAGGGAAAGAAAGTTTGAAATTTGATATCAAGAAAACTGAGATCAGTTGCTAAAAATGGTTCAAGCAATTTTTTGAAAGATCTTGTTTAAAATACTTATAAAAATTATCCAAGTATACTTTAAATAAAATTAAATTTACGGATTTTATCACGCTTATTTCACTACTTTTACTTATTTTTAATTCCCGACGTTTCGGGTGTTTTACAGCACCCATGATCAGGGGGGGGACTGAGATGTTTGACGTCCCAATGTCATAGTTAGTCCTTCAGTTTTTGAATATTAATTTTTGGTCCGATTTACGCAAAACGAGCTTATAGTATCATGAAGTCTTGCAGTGGTATGCTTAGGTTTGGGTTTAATTTTGTTAACTATAGAATTCCAAGCAGGTGGCAGCACCTATCCATCTTCTCTATTGAAATTTGGACGTTTTTTTTTAAATTTCAATAGCCTTGCGTATCATCCTTGGTGGGAATCGGTGTTCTTTTGCGAGGATTTGTGGTTTACCAAATCGAATGTAATGGTGGGGACGATCTTGAACATGTTCGCAGACTGCGGACTTCCCGGAGCGTCGGTGCTTCCCGTCAGCTATATGTTCTTTCACGCAGGTTTTTATGGATCTTTTTGTTTGACCTATGTAAGAGAGACCACATTCACAATCTAACTTGTACACTCCTGCATCTTGTAGAGGGATATTACACTTGACGGATGGTAAAAATTTACTAATCTTCTTCGGCGGCTTGTAATATGTTTTAATGGAAGCTCGCTTCAAGATATGGTAGTACAGCAGGTACACGCTCAACTGTAGCCGGCTTCACTCGGTGACTGTGACGTAGGCGTGGGACCTGAGCCTTGTTGTCTTGCAATACTTGCTTGACGTGCTGAAACTCGGCGGTCAGATGTTTTCTGTCACAGATCCCTCGTGCTCTCTGAAACAAAGATTTACCCACGGTAGCTAACTGTGAAGGATGATGGTGAGATTCACCATTTAACTATCGGTTGGTATGGGTCTTTTTCCTATACACAGTGTGAGTGTGACCAATTGTGTTATTAGGATTTCGAATGACTAAAACATCTAGGAAAGCTAAAGAATTATGTGCCTCTAACTCCATTGTGAATTGTATTTTAGAGTTTATAGAGTTAAGGTGGTTTAAAAATGCAGTTACTTTGTCAGATGGCAAAATTGTGAAAGTGTCGCCTACGTACCGCTTGTAGAATCTTGGATTTATAGGAGCAGTAGGAAGGGCTTTCTCCTCGAAGTCCTCCATGAATATGTCGGCGACTATGGGAGATACAGGTGAGCCCATCGCCACACCATCTACTTGCTTGTAGTACTCTTCCTTCCACAATAGATAGCCAGATGTGAGGCAATGTTTGAGTAATACTGCATATTCAGTAGGCATGTTGTTATCTTCTAGCTTCCTAGTTACAATTGAGATGCAGTCTTCAATAGGTAGGCATGTGAATAGTGACTGAACATCAAAACTGACCATAGTTTCATTGTCAGTGAGATGAAGGTCTTTTATCTCACTAACAAAATGGTATGAAAACTTTGTGTGTGCTCTGGTATGTCCTCTCAGTGGTGATAGTATTTTTGCCAGCAAGTGTTGTGCCAGCTTATAGCAAAAGCTGAAGGTAGCCGGACTAACTATGACATTGGGACGTCAAACATCTAGTCCCCCCCCCAGTGACCATGGGTGCTGTAAAACACCCGAAACGTCGGGAATTAAAAATAAGTAAAATTAGTGAAATAAACGCGATAAAATCCGTAAATTTAGTTTTATTAAATGTGTAGTGTTCGCGTAAATTTAAGAAATCATTAAGTATACTTTACTTTATATGAAAAGTCGAATAATATTCCATACACGGAGTACTTTGAATACGTATTTGAAATAATATTTATTTTACAATTTTTTTTATAGAATAAGTGTGACAAATTAGCACATGATCCTCCTTATGTTGAATGGATCCTGCGGCTTATAGATTAAGAATTATATCCTCGATTAAGAATCAAATGTGGACTCTTTGGCACTCCTGAGAACTAAGATGGATTGCCTCCAATCCAGTAAAAAGTCTCCGGAACCCTCGATCCCCATACAAAACACAGCTGCTATTTCACGCTGGTATTCTGTGAGTGCGTGGTTCTACCGCGGTTGAGCCGACCAATTCATACCATTATAAAGCTGCAATATGGCTTTATCATCTAACGTAACGTATATCTTTAAATTGACGAATATTATAATATACGAATAGAATTAGTATAGTCCTAAATCACAAAATCCGTTTATTAGACAATCAATTAATAGTGTTTAGAGGGAGAGCTGTACTCAAATTTAACAAGCGCATGTTGTAAGCGGCTCATTATTTTATGACGTTGATCGCGTACTAGATAACACTACACGCTATAAATCAATTGAAGAAGCCTACAAATTAAAAAGGCTTTAAGGGCACTGCTATTGGGTTATAAAAATGAATTACCGTGATTTTGGTGTTTATGTATGTACTTTTATTATATGTCTGTGACATATTCATTATACTGTCATCATTGCTTTCAGAACCTTATCAGACAGTCAGTTCATCAAGTGAGGGGTCAACCTGAACTATTTTTACCGGTACGGGGCTGCCACTCGGGATAATTTCCTATCTATAAGCTATCAATTCTTTTAGCTACAAGGGCAGCCAAGAAACTACAGCCAGATTATTTGTTGGACGCATTTAGGATGCAGTTGGACTTTAAAACAGAAATTAATGACCTACCGCTTTTAAAGTACATTTAGGTTTTAAGCAAATATTCTTGTTGCGTATTCTATCGCGCGGCGAAACTCAGATCATAGCCTGCTCCATAACTTGCTTACTTAGAGCTTGTTGATACGGCCAACATTACAATATATTATATTTTCATTTCAGGTTTTATGGAATGTTATAATATACTATTAGTTTAAATTATTAGTACTAAAAAAATCTAAGTCAGAAATGCTCCTCTACAATATAAATATAATTTGCCATAACCGTCGTGTTTAATAGACAGATTGGCGACTTTTGCGGACTGATACGGCTTATCCTCTTTTGGCCTTCTTTGGTTTGGTTTCTACTTTTCTTTTTTTAAAAAATTTTTTTTCTGGGTTGTTAGTGGCTGTGAGGGGTATCTGCTTTTAAAACCCCGGTTTCATCTTTGGGGGGGGGGGTCTTAAGAGGCGACAGATGAAAAATGTACCAGGAATTCTCATTATTTTTGTAGATCCGTTATTAGCTATAAGATTCAACTAATTGCAACTACTTTGCTTATTAAGCTAAAGATCAGCTGGAAAAATGTATCCCGTATGTAAATAATTGAGATTACGAGTGATTCATTCTTTTGTACGTTTTTTGTATACATTATATATACAGTGAGTCCGGTCACGGACTAGTGATATTCTAGGTACATATATAACAACTATTTTAATACACAATTACACAACATGCTGAAGTCTAATCCCCTTCCCCTCTATGTGACAGCCACTTTGTTTTTTTTTTTTTGAGATATTCTCAACTTTTATATAAAAAAAATATCTCTTAAAGTTTTAGTCTTAATGAGATAAAGATAGGCTTATTCGGAGGGCAACAATATCTTTTATCGTTTACATTACGAAAAAATGGGTCCACATACTAGTAACTTTAAAAAAATATCTTAGTCCAAATAAATATGAAAAAATTGTTCTAATCGGCAAATTATTGTAAATTACTGCAAAAACAACCACGATTACTCGTTTTATTTTTTACAAGATCGACAGATTTTAAGCTTACTCGTAGCTACAAAACAACATTAAGTTTACTGCTGTATGTTTATTACTTTAATAATTATTGTTCTTTGAACATAACGTATGCGCTAACACTAAAGGCCTTCGTTTAGTAACATCTGGCACTGTCTGCTCTTGAATTGATGCAGTGATGCATTCCATTCAAGAGCAGGCCGGAAATACTGCAAGCTATACGTCGCGGCATGCAGCTCTAGCGCTGAACAAAACGTGAAAGGGATAGCTGGAAATGTCGTATCAGTACGGGGGACGGAATGATGCGACTGAAGAGCCAATCAGCGCGTGCGAACGATGCGATACGGCCAACTATGCGCAATAACGATCAGTTGTACTAGCGAAGTTGTACTAGCGTAAGTAACTTAGATGGAACGTACGGGTCCTCTACATCGAAAAAAATCACACGGTTTGATAGTCGGTTAGTTAAGTTAGTTGTCCATCGCCCTGCGTTGTAATTGTTACTTTTACTTACTGTCCGTGCTGTTTACATGCTGTATTACCGTTTATCGTTGAGAGTGTTATATAAATATGGAAATTCATCATAGCGCAATATATTGCTGACATACACTTCATGTATGGCTTTTGCAATGGAAGTGCAAATCGAGCTGGCCAAGAATATCGACGAAGGTAACAGGCCTACATCAAGACTCCAAGCTTTTGTCGACGTGCAATCGAGATAAGCGGAAATAGGCATTCAAAGGGTTGTTAATTAACGCGCTCGTTTGGTATCGCCCGAAGATGAAGAAGTGCTCAGGTTAATAACCAGTGATCCCAAACTAAGTGTTCGATGGATTGCAGTGCAACTACAATTAAGTTGAATGTATAGAGAGTTTTGAAAAGAGAAGGATTACACCCTTTTCATTTTCACGCTAACATTCTCTGAACAAATTTTGCAACAAGATCTGTATTTTGTTCATGGATCATTCGAAGTGTAAGACAGAACCGTCACTTTCTGCAAAAATATTATGGCAGAAAAAGCAAAATTCACAAGAGCTGGCACTACAAATCACTGAAATGATCATCTCTGTTGCTCGGTAAACCCACAAGCGCTGCGCCCAAGTTTTTTTTAACACAAATTTTTGGTGAATGTATGGGCAGGCATATTCAACGATGTTGTGGGCATAGGGCCATTAGTGTTACCTCCAACATTAATCGGCACTAGATTTCTGGAGTTCCTAGAGACACAGTTTGTTGATAGACTTATGGAGTTACATTTATCGTACCGTCAACGCATGTGGGTCCAGCTTGATAATGATACACTTAGGCATTTTTATTGATTTTTTTCTGAAAGTTTATACTGTTGGCCGCAGGGTCTTTGAAAGCTTGTCAGCAGACTTGTGAGTGTGGACTTATGAGCTATTGAGTGCAAGGATTCTGCCGGCATGCCTGCCGGGATACAGTCACTCCTGGCTCACCGCAGTTGCGAGGAACCCCAGCCCCTGCTTTCTGAATGTGGCTCTTCTAGCTATGGGGGTGGGTTCTGTGTAACGACTAAAAGTAAAATATTGCGACTGCTAACCCGCTTGCCAAACGTGGCAACTATAGCAAAGATCCACCCTATGGGGTGAGCTGTGGGGGAGGCCTATGTTCAGCAGTGGACTTTGATAGGCTATGACAGTACAAGCTGTGAAGCGGCGCTCCTATATTATTCTTCTTTAAGTCCATTAAAATTCTTCTACTGAACAAAGACCTCCTCTATATATTATTATTATTATAGTTTTAATATATTTAGGTTTTGGCTTTGGTCTCTTGTTCCTTTAGTAACATTTATTAAACCTATTCGACAAAAGGTTCAAAAATGTTTCATAATCAACCCGTGGCAGGGCACTGCCACAGCCTTAATGCGGTCTTCGGCTACACGCATTTCTCCCAGACACATTGCGCAGATTGTCGCTCCATTTAGTCAGGATTAAAATTTTTACTAAGCAAAATTGTTTAAAAGCATAATTATACAACTAAAGAGTATAGGTATTGATAACAAACCATGAAAGCGAGTTGATCATAATGTGCTGTTTCTGAGTATTTTCGTATTTTAACTTCATGACATTATATATTATTTTAAATAAAAATTATCCCGTTGGGTTTCTTGCTGGTTCTTCTGAGAATAGATTTTTCCAAATAAGTAATAAAAGCTTTATGCTTTTTAAAAGTATTCTTGTAGTCTATATTAAATAAAAACTATTCTATCAATATCTATCTATCTATCAATTACTATCAGAAAAACGCAGCTCCCCATCTCTTGTGTCAATTTTCCTTCGTTGTACAACATACTCGTTAATGATGTAGAGTAGTGAATCCTCTAGTATATAAATATAACAAATTTAATAATATGGCGATGAAGATAAATTAACTCAAAGAGTTTTATATTGACTTCTCCTTTTAGAAAAATATCTACGTAAACCTCTAAAACACTAAGAAAACTTTTCCTGTGACATCAACATGAAAACTTTTGTATGATGACATAACCGAACCATCTTTTACATCACGATTTTATGCGCGTTACAGTCAAGTGGATAAATAAGATTAGGTCGCATTTTTCATTACCTTTGACACGTTTTTGTAAGCTCCTATTATACGTGGTAGAGCCATGCTGCAGTTTTATTAGTAGTATAGTTGTAGCACGAATGGGTCGACTCGACCGGGGAAGGGCCACGCTCTCACAGAATACCAGCGTAAAATAGTAGCTTAATGCTGCTGTGTTTCGTATGGTCAGTGTAGAGAACCGGAGACCATTTTTACTGGAAACGAGCCATTTCATCTTAGTCCCTACGGGTGACAACGTATCTGAATTTTGATTCGTAATCGAGGATAGATGAAGATGTCTATTGGCCATCCTATAAAAAAAGGAAGCTACTGACCTACGTCATTCCTTGTATTAACTAACTTCCTTTCTAACTTACTGTTTTAACATTTGCAACACTCGATAGAATATTGCTGTTATATAGTAAAGGTGAATAAAACTATAAGATTGAAAAGGTGGTTAACAACTATGACTAACTTTATTTAATTCAACACGACTAAAGTAAATTATAATAATATATTTCGGATGGTGTTAGGGTTTCCCTATTGCTGTATTGCATCTGGTATATTTGTACGAAATCGCACCGATGATATTAAACATGCGTTAAACGACGGCGTCCCTGAAAATTTTGCGAAGGACTACGGTTCTGCTATCCTGTCTTACCAGGCCGTCACACCATCTAGTAGGGGTCTCGCTTACCGATACGAGATTGCCAATTTTCTAACACATCAGTTGTCGTTTCTTCGAGAAATTAGTAAAAAAAATGAATAAAAATTAAGTAAGGTAAGTAATTCAGACCCGATAATCACTAATTTGTGTTATACGAACACAAACTTTGCCCCCAGATGGAATTGAACCAGGACTAGGCGTTCCATTCGGGATCTCTAACCACAGAGCTACGAGGTGATAAAATTGATAAATAATGTTTATGGTTCTCGGACCAACACAGAAATATAGATAGACATTACGTACATTTCAAGACACTCCGTAATCTAGTCGAAACCATGCTTAACTTACTAAGACACAACATGTACTCACACATAAGTGCATCAAAAATCGTTTGCAGCCATAGATTTAGGTGTATATGTAAGCAGTGTACGAGCTGATTTCAAACGATAAAATACATCAAAAAAATTTTTTTCTTCCCATAATTTTATAACTTTGAACTTAGTTAAATCACCAAATAATAGATTAACTAAAATGACTTCAAATGAGACTTTGTTAGGGCTTGAGGTAATTGTATTTGTGAAACGTTTCAAAAGTAATTAAACTTTAAGTATGCATCTTGTAAATTTCATGGAAGCAATTATGTTTAGTTTAAGGGCAACTCGGCGTAACACAGTACTGAAAATAATGTAATAATTAATGAAAATAATTTAATAATTAGATGCTGTAATTATATATTTTATCTTTATCTTCTTTACCTTAACATTAATAAATCCTCTATTCGCGTATTTGTGGCTAAACTCCTTCTAAACGGCTAGACTTAGTTTGATGATATGTTGATTATATATGATTAAGTTGATTCAAGAATATTTTAGATTGACAAATTGTGTTGGGTGGCGTTGTTGTTGAAATACTGATGGTCTCCGGTTCTTTACACTTACCATACGAAGCACAGGAGTATTAAAATGCTATTTTACGCTGATATTCTGTGAGAGCGTGGTCCGAATCCGGTTGAACCGATCCATAATTTAAGTATTGTTATAATCACAACCATTAACTATTAACACACACGCATGTCAATTAGAGGGATGGACAGAAACCACTGACTTCCATTTGGCACGATCCTGACATAATTATATCATAACTTCTGTAACACTAGATACATGTTGCTAGATTTTGTTTGAATCGAATATCTACAGGTTTAATTTACATATTTCTGTAATGAAACATTAGAAGCTTCATCATCTCCATTACAGCCTTTCACAAGTCCACTGCTGAGCATAGGCTTCCCCCAAGGAATGACGCAAAGATCACGGTCCTGAGCCACTTGTATTCATCGACTTCGGATTAAAAGCTTACGAGGAATAAATTACCAATAATAAGTATTTAGATGAAATGGAAGATGGTCGTATGATTGCAGTTTTATGATTTCAAAGGACTTTAAAGAAAATAACATGAATGCCAAATGATTAATGATAACCTCGATTACGACCAATTATATGTGTGCAGTTCGACTTAGGAGAACAAAAAATAATGTAATATCTTCAATCCCAGACCGATTTATGACTGCAAAACGTGACGGTAACAGGTATTTTAAATAAGACTCGTTCGTATGAGACATTGTTTTTAATGATTGTTTAATTTTACGCGAATATTAAACATTGAATTAAACAAAATTTACGGAGTTCGTTGCACTTAATTTTAAATAATAAAAACGTCTTAAACTAAACGCGATAAAATTTGTAAAATTAGTTTCATTCTCGTTTTTTTCCCACAAATATTAAAATGATTTTACATATGAAATATAATTCGACTCCTTTTGAATAATTCAATCCTTTAAACTATTTTCTTTACATTTATAAAGTTAACAAAATTTCCAATAAAACACGCAATTTTTATAATTAAACTTATTTTGCTAATGTGAGGCTTACGTATTGTTATCAGATCAGCTTTTAAAACGTAGATTTTCATCATTGAGAATCAAGAATAGAGGAAACATTACTGAATCAGTGCTTTTTTCTCTAGATTTTATTTCAGCGAATGGTCTTTCAAGTTTCTCAACTCATCAATCAAATCGGCAGCTAACTGAATACAAGAGACACCATTATAAAGCAAAGCGGTACAAATAGCCTTGAGATACAATTATATATTGGACTAATAAATTGAATTTTGCAAATGGAATTTGTCATAACAACTTTATTTCTGTGTTTTTTTTTCTTAATTTATTAATGTCGCTGTAATATTTTTGAGAGAGGTTCGGGCCAATTTCTTATAAAAAAGATAGCTTTGAAGAATCATACAGACATTATTTAGATGTGATAAAGCTATGTTATAGTTGTAGTTTGAATGGGTCAGATCGACAGGGGAAGGTTCACGGCACAGAATTCCAGCGTAAAAGCTTTGTTGTTGTGTTTTGTATGGTAAGTGTAAATTACCAGAGAGTCAGTCTGTCCTTTTACTGTACTTTTACTGACTGTTTACTGACAACGAATCTGCCATAGCATCCACATACCATCAAGTGGAATGTGGTCTTTTTTCTTATTTCAAAGGTAGTTTTAATTTTCCATGGTAGGAAAAACATAAGTGTCTAATGGAACGACATGTTTACATAATGTCCACATTATAGTAGTCATCATCTATACATATACATATTTAAATTTTATATTTACACTTATATTATATTTACACTGTAATCTATATAAAATTTATGTGTATAAGTAATGTAAATATCATTATGTATAGATTACAATTTTTTCTGGGCCCATACGACTTAAGGAACTAAAAGTTGGACTTGGACTTGAAGGCCGACAATGCATAGTCTATAACTCCCTCGGTGTTGCAGTCGTTCATGGGGGGCGGTAGCAACTAACTACAAGGTGAGCCGTATGCTCGTTTGTGTCCTCTTGTAGAAATTAATATCATATATTTATGCTCTAAGGTGTTAAATTTTCCTTAAAATTTATATGGGACCACTCTAAAAGTTTGGATTATTCAATTAAAAATAAAACATACGTAAAATACATATAGTCAGACTACGCTTTAGTTTTATTTGTTACATACAACACTTTTAGGACTGCATTCGTAAAGTAAGCGACAAGCGGTCTCATCGGAATTGTTTCCTGAATGAAAATTAAAGTCATGCTAGGGACTCCTTCTTGCGGAGAATAACGGCTGTGCTACGGAACCTTTAATAAGATGGAGTAGCGATTTCTCACAGTATATTGCAAGTTCATCTACCAGTTCTACTAGTACCTTGAAACATATAAGGATTTTTTTTAATGTTATTTTAGCTTAAGTTGGTCGCGAAATTTTTTGTAGATATTATAAATTTAAGCCTATTTTCTAGCCTAATTAACTGATTTCACTAAAACTTTTAGTATACTTACTGCAGAAGCAAGTAAAAGAGTTTGGCAGTAGAATCTTCTTGACAACAGCTCACAGTAATAAAAACTGCAGTCTGTGTTCATTATCGCCGAAGACGTACTAAATCAACACTTAACCCGGGGTGCCCACTTAATGTAAAATTGACTTCGAGCGCTTAGCGCCTCTAATTCAACCCGTATTTATTCTTGTTTTTGTTTTGTTCTTTATTATTTTGGTAACTAAATAAACTAAAATACAAAACTTTGTACCAAAATATACAGTTTACGTCATTTAATAAAGTGTAGGCACATATTTTCGTGCACCTTAAATTTACTTGCCTTTATTCAAGGGGTCGTTGACTAAACATATTCGGTCCTCTGAAATATTACAGAATTCGCAACACGTACTCGACTCCAACAGTTATGCGTAATGCAGGGGCTAACATATTCGATCATTTCAGCAGTCAAATTGTTAAATATCATAAAGTTACTGGTGTTCAGCTGGGAAAAAATGTATCCAGTGATTTGTGATTCACTGGCTTTTTAACTGGATATTTGATAGCAAATTAAATAATGAAACTGTCATGTAATTTGAATTCGCCATTAGTTAGTGACGGAAGAGAATCTAATACCGCACCACTTACTCACAATATCCCATAGATGACATAAGAGGCAACAAAGCGAGATTAAACAGGTGATCTTCCTGAAAACAATTCAAAGCAATAAGAGACCTGCGGTTGGCAACCCAATTCATCATTCCTTTTTTTAACCCTGGTCCCAACGTCTCACTGTCCTTTTATCACACAAATTTTCACCCTGTTATTCAGATTCAGACCTATGCACATAAAACGTTCAAATTTAATCCTAATTAAGTGAGGGCAAGAAAAAACTCCGTATTTACAAACAAAAACTTTCTACGACCACTTAACCGAACCGTTTTCGTTACCATTATAGTCCCATTGGAACTAGAGTCAAGTGGCTTTCTACAGCCGTCTGTAATCTCATTGTCCATTTCCCTTCGCCACTTAGGTGCAAATTACTGTTGGTTGTAAACTGCTGACTCGTGGTTTGTGTAATAGTTGAGGATATCTTTTGAATACGATCCTTTTTTCGGTTTTGTGAAATGTAGTAATTTTAGAGACTCTTTAAAATATTTTTAAATGTTTTATTTTTATTAATACCTATATTGATAATAATTGTAATCGTAACATCACATAATTTAATTAAAACCCTTTACAGACCAGTTGCGAAAGAAAACTAATAACAAAATCTTTGTTAAGAGGCTACCGCAGTCCGTGAACACCTGCAGTTAACTTCAAACGAGAAAGGCTACAGATGCGTTGTCACCTCTTGGAACGAAGATAGAAACCTCATAGAGTGTAATTATACTGGCTCTACTAATAGGCCAGAGGGTGGCGGATCTACACAGATTGGCCCTTAGGTAGAAACACAATAAAAACAAACAAATTCGTTTTTGTTATTAATCCCTCATTGGACTTATTATAAAAAAGAATTTATTGTTACGAGATTGGGGTTCGAGAAAATTAAAAACTGCCTAGTGAATTACCAAAATCGACTCTTTAATTACAGAACACTAATTATAACTTAAAACCACACTAATAACGAAACACGATTTTACTTCTGATAACTAAAGTTAGTTCGCAGTTGTATCGCTATATATAAAAATCTAAGTATTCGCTTGAATCGCCAATTCTATACCGGCCTTATATAGGGTCGTAAAAACATTGGAATGTTCGAGTAAATAGCAGTCCCAACTGACTACGTGTGGATAGTTCTAGAAAGTACTAGCTTGGAAATTTATAGAAATATCTTGATTCTCCTAGGTCTGTTACTCGATACTAGAAAGCGCTAGTGGTAACTATTGTCACCATGTACTAGGCATTACTTGTGGCGTGCAACATTATCAACTGTATGTTACTTGCCTACGTTGATTTTGCATGAGATAGGCTAGCCATCGTCAAAATAATATATTCGGGTAAAGTTACCATGTAATATAGGAAGTGGCAATAAGAAGACGTTTTGCTTGAACTATATATTTAATTAGACTATCCAGTTAATCAGTAATTAGCAATATGTCATGTGGGCCACACTAGACTATCATTAGTTTCACAATTTTTAATGTGTACCTATATTTATTGACTAATTGTGGTCGAAGTAGCTCGCTGTTCATTGGACTCAGTATCTCTCGATCCTCCTCAGTATATCTCTGTATCCTCTCGAGGTTTACAAACGTGAAGCAATCTATGTTTCTTTAAAATTTTGTACTTCGAGTAAATTTTCCTTAAAATGTTACACAGCAGCAAGCATCGTATTTATGTATACCTATCGTGTTACACAAATTCGAGGTGTCATAAAATTGAACGCCAAGTACCGAAACTTTTTACCATATAACACTAGAAAGGTCTGCTTACATTTTACTAGATAGTCATGAATATAAATAACGCGTGATTTTTATAAGTGCTTTTATTTTATGTTTATTTTGGTTTAATTCTTATAAAATTATTTTTAAATACTAATCAGTGTTCTGCGACGAAAAATGTCAGACTGTGAAGTAATCCACCTTCTTCCACAAGAGTGTATATGTATGATATATATATATATATATATATATCATGGGTTGGGATAACATTTTTAATGAAAATATTACAATTGTAATACTGTGAGTACTTACAAAATGATTTCTTATATTTATGCAAACACTATACATTTAAATAATACTAGTTTTTTACGGATTATATAACACCTTGAGCCCTACTGTGTATAGAAAAAGACTAATACGGATAGATATTTCAACAGTGATTCTCACTACCATCCTTCACAATTTGCTACCATGGGTAAATATTTGTCTTTGTTAGAGCACGAAGGATCTGTGACAGTAAATACCTGGCTGCCGAGCTCCAACACGTCAAGCAACTTTTGCATGACAACAAGCTTCCCCGATATAACAAGATTCCCCGGATCCCGCGCCTACGTCACAGTAAAAGAGTAAAGCCGGCCACAGTCGAGCGTGTACCTGCTTTACTACCATATGTCAGAGGAGTCACTGACAAGATTGGCTACGTCTTGAAGCGCGATTCCGTTAAAACATACTTCAAGCCGCTGAAGAAGATTGGTCAGTTTTTTGCATTAGTCAAGTGTGATGTCCCTTTGTAAGATGCAGGAGTGTTGAAGCTTTACATAGGACAAACTAAAAGATAAATTAAAACCAGCATTAAAGAATATGTAGCTGATGTAAAGAATCGATACTCCGGGAAGTCTACTGTCTGCGAACACGTACAGGATCGCACCCGTCACTACATCAAATTTGATAGACCACAAATACTCGCTAAAGAGCACCGATTTCTTCCAAGGATGTTTCACGAGGCTATTGAAATCAAAAAACATCCTAGTTTCAATATAGAAGATGGCTGGGTTGTACCATCTGCTTGGGATCCTATAATTAATAAAATTAAATCCCAACCCAAGCATACAACTGCAAGAATTTAAGGTAGTATAAATTCATACTGCATAGATCGAAAAAAAAATATTTTTCATCTATGGTAACCTCGGTTAACTCTGAAATCTGGACGTTGAACATCTCAGTCCCCCCGTGACCATTGGTGCTGTAAAGTATTCCATACGTCAGGTATATAAAAAAGTTAATATATGCGATATAAACCCTAAAAAGGTAATATTATTTAAATTGTAATACACGTACACTGTTCATACATATATACGAGTATGTGCTCCTGTACCTCTTTAACTTATCACTGAATCACTCTAAGTATCCAGAAATTTGGAAAGTTTCTAAGGTTACTCCGGTTCCAAAAACTGATGATTAAAATGATGTGATCCTGTAACTCTTTAACTTATCACTGAATCCTCTGTTGAATTGTTAATCCGGTTGCAAAAACTTATGGGAAAATGAAGTTTCGTCTTCTAGATCGATCGCAGTCTTGTAAGTCTTTGCAAAATTATTTGAAATTGTCTTATGCCAACAAATTAATAAGCAAACTCAGAATTTATTGATGATAGTCATGTTATAATCTGATCATGATCATGAGATTATATTTTTTTAAATGAAGTTAGTTTTATATTTTGTTTAACTACTTTATTTTATTCCAATCAGAAATTATATACATTTAAAGCCTATGTAACATTGTATTTTATTTTAAGCTTCAATATTAAAAGATTAAAAATAAATATTAATATATTAACAAATGTACCTTAGGTTTAAGAGAGCAGTCTAATTAAAGATTTAGTACTCGTACCAACCACACGTCTCCTTCATTTGACATAGGTATTTCCTATATTACAAATTAGCCCGTTCAATCGATTGATTCGTCACAGAGTTACTGCGGTCCAAGTTAATGTAGCTAAAATTTTCGTTATAAGTACTGTTACATTTTGAGTTTTCTTTCTGCAGTGTCATTGAGTAATATATTGCCGTATTATTAATTTCATTTCATTTTTCAATTTAGTTTAGTATCTTGAATTAAATGAATACATCAAAATTTTTTGATTACATGTCTGTATTGGGCACATTCGGCCAAATTAATAATTAAGAAACAAACGGGCATGCAACAATCAAACATCGAGATCGAGTTGAGACTGATTTATTCATATTTACCCTCCACTATTACAATAATCTCTTACAGTCAGGACGCAGATGGAATGCCTCGTTTCCAGTAAAAAGGGTTTCCGGTTGTCTACACTTACTATAAGAAATACAGCAGCATTAAGCTACTATTTTACGCTGGTATTCTGTGAGAGGCGACTCACGCGTGCTACAACTATACTACTAATATAACAGCAGCATGGCTCTACAACATATATAATGACGTATTTTATCGGCGATATTATAAGAACTGTTTTTCTAATAGCATTTGATTTATTACATTTAAATTAATAATTAATTTTTCTCATTTCCAGAGGGGACTACCCCCGAAAAGCAATGGAAAATGGAGCCGAAGCCCGTGCATGCAGTAAAAGTAACTAGGCATATTTCGGCCGTGGATTTTCAGAATGTTTCTTTACGTAAATAAAATTGAACGAAATGTATTCCTCGAAAAGTGTTTACGTTGATTTCATTATTATTAATTAGTTTAAGCAACGTTTTGATCATTATAAATGTGGGTTGGTAACCTAACATCCTGGGGTGAGTCGAAGACAACTTTGGAATACACATATAACAGCTACCACATCATATACGCAAATCGCTGATCCTTATGTTATAATAAAATTGTTTTATTTCTCCTTTCAAAACTATCAGTAGAAGTACTGAATTCATCTATTTAATTTTAAGTGCACACGTATAATATCTTTTAACCTGTTGTAAATCTAATTAATAACTTTTTACGTTACTTCAATACGTTTGATATCTAGCCAATTTCGACCCATTTCGCTTAGAGCTTGGTATTTGTTACGTGTTTAACATAGTTTACAAATATGTAAAAATGTATAAAAATAATGATCTTTATTGACAATTATACAGTGAATATGTGAAGTCTCTGATTGCTGAACTAAGAATTATACCTATAATATCTCAACAATCAGCGCCTTCGTTTTTATGACCTAATAAGTTAAGAATAAAGGTTCCAATAAACAATAATGTTTCAAACGGAATAAGAATAGTTGAACTTATTACTTAATGTGTATTTGTGTGTGTGTGTGTGTGTGTGTGTGTGTGTGTGTGTGTGTGTGTGTATGTGTGTGTGTGTGTGTGTGTGTGTTTGTGTGTGTGTGTGTGTGTACGTGTACGTGTGCGTGTGCGTGTGCGTGTGCGTGTGCGTGTGCGTGTGCGCGTGCGCGTGCGCGTGCGCGTGCGTGTGTGCGTTTGCGTGTGCGTGTGCGTGTGCGTGTGCATGTGCGTGTGCTTGTGCGTGTGCGTGTGCGTGTGCGTGTGCGTGTGCATGTGCGTGTGTGTGCGCGAGCACGTGAGCGTGCGCGTGCGTGTGCGTGTGTGTGTGTGTGTGTGCGTGCGCGTGCGCGTACACGTGCGAGTGCGCGTGCGCGTGCGCGTGAGCATGTGCATGTGCGTGTGTATGTGTGTGTGTGCGTACGTGCACGTGCACGTGCGCGTGCATGTTCGTGTGTGTGTGTGTGCGTGTGTGTGTTAACAATAAAGGTTCCAATAAACAATAATGTTACAAACGGAATAAGAATAGTTGAACTTATTACTTAATGTGTATGTGTGCGCGTGCGCGTGAGCGTGTGCATGTGCGTGTGTATGTGTGTGTGTGCGTACGTGCGCGTGCACGTGCGCGTGCATGTGTGTGTGTGTGTGTGTGCGTGTGTGTGTTAACAATAAAGGTTCCAATAAACAATAATGTTACAAACGGAATAAGAATAGTTGAACTTATTACTTAATGTGTATGTGTGTGTGTGTGTGTGTGTGTGTGTGTGTGTGTGTGTGTGTGTGTGTGTGTGTGTGTGTGTGTGTGTGTGTGTGTGTGTGTGTGTGTGTGTGTGTGTGTGTGTGTGTGTGTGTGTGTGTGTGTGTGTGTGTGTGTTTATTATACAAATATACAGTAAAATAACATTGTTGGCGCCTGGAAAATGACGTGCGGAAAGTGGTTGGAGTTAACACATTAACTTTTGTACGTTTTCCTTCTACTTTATTTATGTCGTACGCAGCAGCAAGAAGTTGTCTGCTTATAAGTTGTAAAATGTATAACTGCAGAACGGTAAGAACTTGACACTTACTATAGAGTGTTCTAGTTGAGAATCTATACGGCTTAAAGGCTATTGTTTTAAGCAATGATCTTTGTACTCTTTCAAGTCGCAAAATGTAGGTTTTGCACGTGCCACCAAAAACTCTAATACAGTAATTTATCGCTGACTGTATTAAACTCAGCCACATACCTTAAATGCTTAAACGCCCAAATAAGCTTTGTTTTCCTAGAGGTTTGCAGATATATATGTTTTTAGGTATTATATTCAAGTTATCGGAGATGAAGACACATCTGTAGTGTTATTTGTGTGTAGTTGGTTGTAGCTACTGACTACAATGTAAAGATTAGCTTGTTCAATAACTGCGAGGAAAATAAACCGAGAGTAATATTATTAGTGATTAAGCCACACAAAATAACATAAAATCGGCCCGCCCGCCAAGCGTAGAATTATTTTGCAAATTAAGCAATCGAAATTATTATGATGATGAATTTTCCATAGAAATAGGGTGACAATCGAGAAAAGAGTTCACGAGATGGTAAGTGGATGCTGTGTCATAGTCATTTACATCTTGTTTGTCTACAATCCTTTTTTTTCTCGAGCCGAACCTTTTGCTACAACCATAATATAGCTACAGCGTGGCTCACAACATATGAAATGAACAAAACTTCTATGTATCTTTCACAATATTATGTCAAATTTATGCAGTTATTGATACATGGAGTGCGTTTCAAAACGACCTTAAAACTTTAAATATCTACTAAACTCTGAACCACGTGATCGTCACATGAAATGCAATATGTGCGCAGAAAATTACTCAGTGTTGATGGCGTAAGAGAATTCATTAATCCTTTTCATATGAATCATGCCAAAACAGATTATACGACAGAAAGAAGATATGACCATGTCGTTCACGGGCAGTTACAAAGGTATGAAACGTCTGGCAATGGTCAATCCACCTGCTAAGCGTGACGTGATTAAAAAAGTCACTATTACAATAGCATCTTGTGGACAGTTTACCCTCTATTGACGACGAATAAGAACAACAATAAGAAGTTTTTAAAGCCATGACAAAATGCACGTTATTTAATTAAGCTGGCAAGTTTATGCAACATTCATCAAGATGCTTTGAATGAAATATAGCGAAGATATTTTTCATCAGCGTCTTGTAAGCTGTAGTTTTGCCTCTGAAACATATTTTTGTGCTTAAGTCTCAGAGCGCATGCTTCTCTGCATGCAGACATTCATGCGATATTAATGACAGACGATACGGAGCCAGGTTTCAAGCTTTCAAACGAGTTTCAAACGAGCTTACATGTAAGCCGTCATGTAACCTTTTTACTTTGCATGACACAACCTTTTCCATTCATGTCTGGGGAAAAATTTAATTGCTCTGATGTTTATAGCATACATTAAATACATTTTTAACAGTTTTCGTGTCTGAGAAATATGCATAATATTGATTAAAACTTTTACGGATATTATCGCGTTTATTTTACTTTTAATTACTTTTGTTTTTAATTCCTGATGTTTCGGGAGCTTTCCAGCACCCATGGTCACGGGGGACTGAGATGACTGACGTCCCGATGTCATTCTTGCGCAAGCGCACTCAGCATGAGGACGTGTGTTCATTGTACCTAGCTATATAATACGACATTTGTAAAACAAAATGGCGCAATGTAAAAAGTGTAAGTTGTTTCTTTCACTGACGAAAGATGAAGTCATTAAGTGTTTGGGGAGTTGTGATAGTGTCTATCACAAGAAGTGTGCGTCAAAACAACTGCTTAAGAAAGAGAGGTGTGAAATATGTTCCAAGAAAAATGAAGACATTCCACCTTCGCAAACATTAAATTTGGATCTTAAACAGGTATCTACAGAATCCATTTTAGAAGAAGTTAATAAAAAGTTGCAAGTATTTTTATATTGCAACTTTTTATTAATTCAAAGCAAAGCATTGTCCAACTTGGCTTCTAAGCTCTCTCTTCTTCTATTCTGAAAAATATCAAGAAATGGTCGAGTTCAAAGAGACAGCAGAAAAGAAGATGCTTGAGCAAAAAATGTTTACCTTGAAAAATACAATAAGGCTTTGGAAGAAAGGCTACAAAATCTAGAATTAAAAGAAAAAGAGAAAAAGATTGAGAAAATAGGAATAGAGAAAAAGGAGAATGAAAATACTTTAGAAATAGTGAAAAAAGTGTCTCAAATATTAAAATTATGCCAGGAGGATATAGAAGATGCGAGGAGGGTAGGTAGAGAAAAACCGAACCAGAAGAAGGCAAAACCGATTATTGTTTCTTTACGCACAAAGAATGCCCATGATCAATGGATTTCGGCTCGAAAAGTGCCGAAATCGGAAATAATAGCGACCAGTAATAATAACATATATAAATGAAGATTTACCAAGGTATAAGCGTCAGCTTTTTTGGGAAGTAAAAAATCAGCTAAAATCTTATTTCATATATATTTGGATTCAGAATACGAATATACTCGTTAAAAGAAACGACAATGAGAAAATATGCAAAATAAGTTCTGAAAGTGATATTAACAAAACGCTACCGAGCAATAAATAAAGTTTCCGATGTCTGTGCTAAGGCCGCGAGTACACACCGCGTTACGTTCGATACTTAAAATTCTCACCTTTACTACAATTACCTACCGAAAACCATTTTGTAAGGTATAAGAACCTGGTACAATGGGATGAATCTCAACGTGCAAATGGAATACATATATTGCATCTAAATATACGCTCTTTAAGAACACATTTTAATGAATTGCTGGTCTTGTTAGAGCATATCAAATATAAAATACATATGATAGTACTAAGTGAGATAAATATAAAGAGAGAAGAACTAGGTCTTTATAATATAAATGGATATATACCCCTTGCTAACACGAAAGAAACTTCAAGAGGAGAAGGGCTACTTATTTTTATAAAGGAACAACTAAACTTTTCTACGCAAACAATCAACACCCATGTGGCAGAAATAATTCATGGGAATTTAACGATCGAAAAAAGGAGTTTTCATATAGACCACCTTCTAAAAATAAATATGGTTTTATTGAGTGCCTAAATACAATAATAAAGGAAAGAATATCGCCTTAAGATGATATTATTGTCATAGGAGACATAAATATCGATACTTATAATACAAGTGTAATCAAATTATTTTAAAATATAATCTAACTTTGTGTGAACATGGCCTACAATGTGCAGTGCCTAGTTCAGAGATAACACGAGAAGCGGTAGTCGACGGACGGCACGAGCGGTCATGCATTGACCATGTGTAAATGAAAACTTCTTGAGGCACTTTACCGTCACGCTTAGATTCATAAAATTCATAAAAGTAATATAGAAAATCCAATTTATAAAATTGTTAATTATTAATGAATTTGTTTATATTATATATAAAATGAGTTATTATTATATTTCATGTAAAACACCGCAATAAATTAAATTTTGTCAATATACTAATACGTTGAAAAAAACTCTAATAAAAATACTTCCTAAAAAATATTTTTAACAACCCAAAAATAATGTTTACAAGTTTGTTCAGTTTAGAAGTTCAGTCCTACGACTGACAGTGTTTTTTTACTTTTACTGTACAAATCGATACGCTAAAGAAAATACTTAAGAGAAAAACAAAAAAAGGAACCAATAAATTCAGGAAATATTATTATCATAATCAATACTGCATATTAAAATACCCAAAAAATATTTTAATATAGGTTTTAAATAAAATAAATTCAATACTTAAACATAAAAATTTGTAAAACAACTTAAAGTTATTTCATGAAAGTCGTACGGTTTACTAAATGCGAACATAAACGAGTCTTTGACTGATTCCAGTGCTTTCTAATTCAAACATTTTCAGTACGTTTTAAAACTAATTCTAGTTTTATAATTAATTCAACGACATAGAAATCACAAAAAACTTGCTGGATGCGTCTTAGATACTGAGTAGCATATTGTACTAAGGGAGCATTCTTTGCCGTTTTTCTATTAAATGGAAATTTTTGAAAGCGGTATTCAAGGCATCATTTCCCTGAACTACGATGCGTGGAATTTTTCCTCTGAAAATGTTTATATTAAAAACATAATGACATTCATACCATGAAATTGTGAGGTATACCTGGATACCTTTTTTAGTAATAACATTTTTTCGAGCTTTGCCAGTGGGTTCGCGCTACGTTAATTTCTATTTCTTGATTGAAATTTACAATTATTATGATCTATCTGTCAAAGCCGGGCCGACGGATTCAACTGTATATATATATATATATATATATATATATATATATATATATATATATATATATATATATATATATATATATATATATATATATATATATATATATTGGAAAGGACCAGGTCGGTGTCCCTCTTGATCCTGAAAAGGACCAATTGAAAAGGACCTAGCGGATCGGGTACTAAGAAACAGGAATCGAGGCTTCTCTCGATCCGGCCTCCTATCACGCCTACGTTGGGTTCGGGAACAACGTATGTGATCTCCGCAACGGAGTAACACACTAGGGCGATAACCTCTTCCTTTTCAGCAAGTAGGTTCAGACGGGGATTACGGGTCTTCCGAAGTCGTCCCGGTCCCGACGCCTTAATTCTTCGATGTGGACTGTATAACTTAAAGGATCTTGGGAATGAAACAGCAATTATCTTCAAACCGTTCCGTGAGAGAGTAATCACTTTTCCCTATACTGCTGGTTTTTCACTTTTCTTGAACTTTTTCCCGGATTTTCTTATTTATTTCCGAACTATTTCCTTGAATATTTCCCGAACGATTCCCGAACGATTCCCGAACGATTCCCGAAAACGAATTGCAATAAAATCAATTTACTATCCTACCCCTAAGCTAAACGCGAAAGTGAGCCGCGCCATCTGCGCGCTTGCGCAACTTAATTACATGAATTTGTACTATTACTCTCTCACGTTTCACTCAATATCTTTATTTAATCAAATCATATACAAATACAATTTATCAATATAGGTAGTACAAAACAATATCTACACCATGATATACATCATATCTTCATATCATAAAAAACCTTTTATTTATTAAACGAAAACTGCCTATTTTACTCACAAGTTCGAAATCGAAATTTCTTAAATATTTAACACAGAAAGTTAAAACAATGTTTCTCACTTGAATTTATACATAAGCTAACCAATACAATAGTTTAATTTACATTTTTTCTATTTATTTCACTATTTAAAACACTTTTAAATTTCTTATACAAAACTATCATTATTTCACTTATACACAGGAATTTTCACATGAAAATAACACAGAATTTACCTTTTTAGCACGTACAATTAACCTGAAATATTTTACAAGTAATTTTTACATAAATCACTGAATTACAAACATTTTAAATTTTTACATATTCGGCCTCCTAAGGGCGTGGCCAGCGTGCTTCCGTGTACTCACGCTATGTGAACAACTAACTTTGCACGGCTCTCGGCTATCAGAAAAAATTAAATTATGAAATACACCAATTTTGACCATATTAGGCAAATTAAATGCTTTTATACAATTTTCGAACTGTATGAAACTATCTTTAATCAGATAACAATATAAATGAATGTTCTCATTAATCAATCATAACAAATAGGCATTTGTTTTCGTACAAAACGTATCAAACTTATACAAAACAACATTTATGCAATTAATATCCATTAATTCTGCCTATGCACAGAGTGATTATCTCGACCGGGGAACAAATCCGATCTTTAACTTCACTTTAATATTCTTATGAATTTACATCATTTGAAAGATGATTTCAACCGGGAAACAAATCCGGTAACATAATTTATATCTTAAATTCCTTACGAATTTATTAAGCGATATTACTTAGGAAAACAAACAAACTAGTCCGGCCTGGGAGTCGAACCCAAGACCTTCATATCATTAATTCGACATTTCTTAAAGATTTAACTAAGCATTCTCTTATCAGAGCGTCGTTGCTCGTGACTGCCCCTTTTTTCATAGCAACGTCATCGGTTGATTTAATAAACTGAAACATTTTTATAGGCGCGTCGCCAACAATCTCCCCCCCGTGCGTTAGCACCATCATTTGGGAGGCGTCGCGGGTACCAGGACTATTATTCTGGATGTAGGTCTCCTCAAGATACCTGTGCTAGTAATGACGTCAACCACTCTGGTGTGACCGTCTGGTCCCGGTAACGTTCTACTAATTTTACCTTTTGGCCACGTATTTCGTGGCAACGAATGATCTATTATCAAAACAATATCGCCTTCTTTAGGTTCCATGAACTTGCCGTTATCACCTGTTCGAGGTATTAACGTAGGCATGTATTCTTTCAGCCATCTTGTCCAAAAATGGTCGGCTAACCTCTGTGCAGCTTTCCAATTGAGTTGACCCGTCAGATGTCGCTCTAAAAATAATCCAGGTGGTCGATCACCACATGAGCGTCCCAGAAGAAAATGATTGGGTGTCAAACCCTCTTCAGGACTATCCATACTGAATGTTACCAGAGGTCTGGAATTTACCGTATGCTCTGCTTCTAAAAGTAACGTATGTAGAACCTCCTCTCGTGGGCTCTTCTCCTTAAGCGTAGCGGTCAACGCAATTTTAATCGATCTTACTAACCTCTCCCAGGCGCCACCCATGTGCGGTGCTCCCGGAGGTATAAATTTCCATTTAATATATTTCTTAAATGACTCGCTTTTCATGCCCTCATAGCATTCTTCGCATGCTTTCAATAATTCTTTATTTGCAGCTTTGAAATTTGTCCCGTTATCGCTGTATATAACGGCTGGTTTTCCTCTTCTGGCGATAAATCGCCTTAACGCCATTATCATTGACGCTGGTGTCAATGAGGCTGCTAATTCCAGATGTACTGCTCTGGTGGTCAGACACGTGAATAAAACGCCCCAACGTTTTTCGTGTCGCCTTCCTATAGTCACACTCATAGGACCAAAATAATCTACAGCTGAGCATGTAAAAGGTGGCTCATGATGAGCTATTCTTTCCAGAGGAATATTTCCTTGTGGCACGTTTTGCGGCTTTGACCTGTATGTCCTGCACCACTGACAATGGTGTGACACACTTCGTACTACATTACGCAAGTTCAAGACGTAAAATTTCTGGTTCACCTCATTCATCACCGTCTGGTGATTGGCGTGTCCAAAATGATGATGAACTTCTCTAATCATCATTTTAACGATTTCGTGTTTACCGTCTAATATGACAGGTTTTCTACTTTCCTCGGTCAAATTAGACTTGAAAGGTAAACGTCCATTTAAACGGAGTAAGTTATCCTCTCCTATTTCCATAGATAATTTACTTAAGCGTGAACTTCTTTCAACGCTTTTGTCTGCTTTCAAACATTTTATTTCCGAATGAAAACACTCGTCTTGAATGAATTTCCAAATTAATATTTCCGCCTTTTTCAAGAGCGCTGTGTCCAACGCGCTATCGGGTCCTTTAACCGACTTTGCTAAAACTTTGTTGGAACACATAACCGACTTTTCGGTTGCGTCGTCGGGTCCTTTAACCGACTTTCTTAAACTCTTGAATTTTTCTACCGCTTGTAAGGTGCGTGTAGTTGCTCCAAGGAATTTCTTAAAGCTGCTAAATCGTCCGTAGTCGGGTAGACTTAACGGTTCTTGCTTTCTTAACGCATTTACGCCCTTTGGCGATTTTTTCTTCACCTGTTTCTAAGCTATTTATGGTGTCCACTTGTTTGGGCCATAAATCAGGACTTTTCCTGAGGAATTCAGGTCCTTGAAACCAGCGATGACTTACATCGAAGGTGGAAGGAAAACTTCTAGTGGCGTCGTCTGCCACGTTTTGTGACGTTGGAACCCATCGCCATTCACATGGCTTACTGTGATCTTCGATCTCAGCCAATCGATGAGCAACGAATGGTTTAAAAGCGCGAGGATCCGACTTAATCCACGCTAACACTGTACGTGAGTCTGTCCAAAACACTCTCTCGGACATCTCGTACTTGCTCTCTTCACTAACCGAAGCAGCCAGTCTGCTGCCCATAAGAGCTGCTTGCAATTCAAGCCTTGGAATCGAAATTGGTTTCAATGGCGCTACTCTTGCCTTTGCGGCGATCAGCGTAATCCGCCTTATTCCTTGCTCGTCCGTGGTGACGTAATACACCGCGGCAGCGTATGCTTTTTCACTAGCATCCGTGAAAGTATGTAACTCTCCTTTGCCGATGCCTTCAGCAACGGGTCTAGGTACTTCTAAGTGACCTAATTTCTTCACTTCCGATATCCATTTACAAAATAACACGTGTAACTCGTGTGAAACTTCTTCATCCCAAGAGATGCCTGTCCTCCATACTTGCTGGATCAGCGACTTCCCTTGAATCGTTATGGGTGATGCGAGTCCCAAAGGATCGAAGACTGACATCACAGCGCTAGTTATCTCCCTCTTCGTAGGCGGTCGTAAACCCTCCATCACCTCTTCCGGTGTGCTACGAAGACTTGTGGAAAAAACTTATTATATCCCGTTTGATATTCCAAATCAAACCTAACGTGCGCTCTGTGTGCTCTTTATCTCCAAGCGAAGCACTGTCGCTCTTATATTTATTTTCCATATTACTTAAAACTTCGGGTCGGTTGCTAGCCCATCCCCTCAGTTGGAAAGAAGCATGCTTATGTAATTCATACATATCGTTTACTATCCTTTCGGCCTTCGTCACGTCGGGAAATGCCTGTAGGTAATCATCCATATAAAAATTGCTTTCCGTAGCGGAAGCTGCTTCTGGATAGATATGTGCGTTGTCCTGCGCATTTCTATTCTTTACATATATAGCGATGCATGGTGATGATGCCGCTCCAAATATGAGTGACGTCATTCTATACTCTTCCGGTGGCGCGTCACGATTGTGCCGCCATAAGAATCGAAGGCTATCCCTGTCTTCTTCCCGGATTTTCACTTGCAGGAACATTTCCTTAATGTCTGCCATTACTGCCACGCTTCCTTCTCTGAATCGTAGCAGAACTCCGAACAACGACTTCAATAAGTCCGGTCCGGTCAACAACGCATCGTTAAGACAACGTCCGCCCGTCCTTGCGGCGGCGTCGAAAACTATCCTTATTTTCTTCTTTTGTGGGTGAGTCACTGCGAAGTGAGGAAGGTACCACGTACGTGGGGAAATGGAAATATGGTTCGCTTTCTCTGCGTAACCGTTGACGATGAGATTTTCAATTTGCTTCTCGTATTCCTTTTTCAACTCGCTATTTTTGTCGAGCTTTTTCTCAATATTAAACAGGCGACTTTCAACCTGTGCCCTATTCGATGGCAAGCACTCATTGTCTGTGCGCCATAACAAAGCAGTCTCGTACCTATTATTAGGTATACGACGTACCGTTTTGTTCAAAATATTTAAAGCTCGTTCTTCTGGGTCGTTCACGGGCTTTCTAGCCGATACTCCCAGAGATTCCAAACTAAAATAATCCTTGATTAATTTATCCATATCTTCCTCCTTCTTGGTGGAAATGTGGTTAACAATCTTGATTGGTTTAATGCCACCCGATATGTGACCATGCAAAACCCACCCCAGTTTGGTGAGCGATGCTACAGGTAGGTTCTTACCTCCCGAAACCAATTCACGAGTAACTATGAGATGCCAATTGTCCTGACCAATCAATATGGTAGGCTTGGACCTCTCATACATCAACTCATCCTTGATCGGTGTCAAATGAGAACACCGTTGCAATAATTCTCGGCTTACCGACTGAGGAGCGAGGTTAAGTGACTTAATTGTTTGTACACTTATCTCTTCTAAGTCGCTCGAATAAATGCCTTTTATTTTAACGTTTAAGCGATACGAACTATCGTCGTTAATTCGCTTACCTCCCACGGCTTCGATACGTAATCCCTCTTTACGTCCGCGAGGCGCTAACTTCTGAGCCATCCACTCCTCTATGAGTGTCATGGTCGATCCCTCATCCAGAAGAGCTGTTGTCTTGACCTTTCCTCTAGGCCCATGCAACTCGACCGGTATGATCTTTAAATATGCACATGCCAGTGCATTTACTGTACTAACAGTTGTAATCTGAGCATCTTTACCCCCCTCGTCCCCTTGTGGCGAGGTATTTTCATTGGGGTATCGGTGTAGCATTCGATGATGTGACATTCTACATCCTTCTACACCACATTTTTTTCGCTTTGCACTCTAACCTCCTATGGTTAGGTGACAAACATTGGAAACATACTTTGGCCTTTTTGACGGCTTCCCATTTCTCGCGAATATTCATGTCCTTAAACTTGTAACAACTCACTATAGAGTGCTCCTTGTTGCATATAACACACTTATGTGTTACCCGACTTACAGGCTTGTCCTGGGTTATCATAACCACTTGTCGGTTGTGCCTTTTATTATTTCGGCGTTCTAAACGCTCGCTCATATTACTTCGGCGCATATAGCGCTCGCTCTCGGCACAGCTGCGTACACCTCCCTTTGCAGTGTGTACAGTTTGCTTCCTGAATTCAGGACGCTTCCTTTTTTCAGGCGCATTTTCATTGCTTAAGGACGTTCCAAATTGTTCACTCAATAAATTTAAAAACTTGGCCATCTTCTGTAACTCTGGCTCCAAAGGATATTGAGCTCGATATTCAAACCATTTAAATTTAATCATAGTTCCAAGTTTCTCCACTATGCGGCTCACTAACTCCGGTGAGTATAAATACTGTGGTTGATTCAACGCTTGTATTGTGGCAACCACGTTCGTAATACGACTTGCAAAAGATCCTATATTTCGGCAATCTTCTGCCAATCTTGGCATACGCTTTACATTCTCGATTTCGGCTAGAATGAGCATCTCAACCCTACCGAATCTTCTTTCGAGAGCGTTCATTATTTCTTCAGGTTCACATAAAGTAAATAACAGCGACTTAACCGCCTCTTTAGCGGTGCCCTTTAATGCCCTCCTAAGGCGTACGACATTTTGCACCCCTGAAAATTGGCCTTTTGTGTCTTCAAACACCGTTTTGAAAATTATCCATTCACCCGGGTCTCCATCGAACACCGGTAATTCCTGGAGGAAATGAAGCTGGGAAGATTTATCTTTACCAGCTATTTTTATTGCACTCACAATCGCTTCGGTCAATTCTGACACCTCATTCGCGTGTGTTTTCTGTGCATTTCCTAGGTTGCGCTCGACCTCCGCCCCTTTGCGGCGTGATCCTTTACACGCTTCCTTATCAGTAATATCGGGTTGTGCTACACTAACCGGCGCGCTCATTATGGTTTGCTGAACCCAACTCCTTACGAAAGGTTCCACCTGAGTATTCCGCTCTTCATCATCCTCACTCGAGTCGATTTCCTCTTCTCGGTTGAGTCGTGCCAACTCCAATTGAGACTTGGCTAAGGCAGCAGCTGCCTGTGCTCGTTCGAGCTCTGAGCGTTCGAATTTAATCCGCGCCTCTAATTCGGCTTTCAGCCTCGCCGATCGCGATGACCTACTACCTCTCTGTGACCCTTTATCACTAGTGTGCCCGATTACTGTCCTTGACGATGCCGCTTCTTCGGTCCTTTGACCTACTTTTTCGACCACCGTTTCACTCCTGGATATAACGGATTGTTGTGCGGTGCTGGCCTGTGTACCACTGGTGTCCGTTCGGTTGCTCGTCGTTGCCATGGACGTCCCTGAGTCCCACGTGCATGTGGACGTGTCTGTGGTGGCTCCACTTGGAGGAGTTGCTCCATTTGACGCAGTAGCTGTGGTCGCTCCAGATGATTCCGCTTCTTTAGCTTTTCTTGAGAGCCCTGTCCTTGTCCTGCTCCCTTCGCTTCTCCCTGTCTGGTCTTGTGCCTTCTTCATCTTGCAGGAAGGTGATTGTTGGCCTACGGTCCCTAACTGTCCCTACAGTCCCTACGGTCCCTACAACCCCTTACCTACAACCCTTCTACACCCCAACCTAACACCACTACCCCTCCCCCCCTTTATCTCCCAACCCTACAACCCTACTACCACCCTAACAGCCCTATCAGCCCTATCAATCCTGAACGGGGCCTACCGAGGTGAGCCGTCCAGGGATGGAGTCGTGCAGGAATGGAATGGAGGAAAGGTTTAGAAACTGTCCCGCCAAGGAATATGACGAAACAGTCGAGCGGTAGTGCAAGCGCAGTCTCGCTCGAGAGAACTGCTCCACCCGAAGGTGTTATGCCAGAGCCCAACCGTTTGGCACCGTTAGGTGGTCGGGATGTATGCTGTGCTCGCCGCCCAGTTGCCGGTGACGCCTCGTCCAAGCGCCCTCCTCCGGCCGCGATGCAGTCAGGTGCCCACGCGCACCCTCGCCCGGCAGCAGCAGCGGTGGATGCTTTTTGCACCCTGATGACCCGACGGGAAATGCCGGACACGGTCGTCCGACAGGAAATGCCAGACACGATCGTCTGACAGGAAATGCCAGACACGATCGTCTGACAGGAAATGCCGAGCACGCTTGCCCGACAGGAAAAATGCCAAGCCCTGCTTGGCCACGATGAGTGCCTTCACAAGACACCTGCGCCCGGCTGCGATATGTGCCCCATGCGAGCACACGCCCCAAGCTGCAATCCCGGTTTTCTTTCTTCCGGTAGTTCCAGGTCCAGCCCTTCAGTGCTGCCGTCCTGGTCTTCAGGCCTTTGGTCCTATTGCTTCAGCTCAAACCTCTGTCTTCCTTCGGTTGCTGATCTTCACTCGGCTTCCGAAGGTCTTCTTCTTCCACAACCAGCAGTCCACAGCTGGTTCCTTGATCCAGCTGGCGGGGTTCGGGTGGTCTTCAATCCGGCCCCGAAGGTCCAATTGAAAAGGACCAGGTCGGTGTCCCTCTTGGTCCTTTTCAGGATCAAGAGGGACACCGACCTGGTCCTTTTCATATATATATATATATAGTGGTGTGTTTTTTAGTTAAAAGTATTCATAATATTTCCTGCATAATACTGTAAAACATGAATAACAGTAGATCAAAGTTATTGGTGGATATTTCAAACTCCAGAAATAATGTTTTATGCGTTTCTGAAGCACAAGATTTAATTAATTATATTGCTGAAGCTAATGAGGGTAAGTAGTTATTCAAATAAGTATATATTAAGCACTCAATAATACACAAAACCGATAACAATAAGTATTTTTGTTGTTTCTCTAACCGATCGCAGTGTAAAAGCAGAGAAATCAGACTTATCCGCTTAAACTATGATATAGGCATTAAATTATCACTATTGTACAAATAATTATAATAAGTAGCATGCTTCTTTAAAATATGATTTCTATGAAATAATTATAATAAAGAAAAAGTTTTTATTGTTATCGAAGTATATGAAGTCATGTCCTACATGTTTGTATATACGTGTAGCAGCCAGATTAATCAAACCTAAACGGGAATAAATAATATATACTCCGCTGCTACCATAACGCGGAAGGCGAGAATAAATAAAAAAACATTTTATTTCCTAATTATTCTTGGCTACTGAGATACTGCGGACTGTATATAGATAATTTGACGTTCTTATAAAGAAACAAGAAGCAGCCGCAAATATCATTCAGCGCCACACCGACTTCACACGCCGCTATCGTCACGTATCCGTCGACCAATGGTGAGCCGTTTCTTCAACGCCGCAGTTCGTTTCCTCTTGCTGTTCCGGAGCTGTATTCCACACCGCCGCCGCCCGCCGACTACGCGTGCGCACCGATCTGCATGTCTTATATAGCCCGGTCCAGCGACGTAGCTTCGTGAACAACAAACAAGTCTCACGCCGGGAAACGAAACGTAGATAATTGTATATTTTAAATAGTTTTCATTGGTCATAAAATAAGCAATATAATTGGCTAGGCAAAATATTAATTGTTACCATTGGCAAATCAATAGTGAGCCAGCCATATAAATATAGGCAAGGTTGATGCAAAATATATTCCATTCCGAATCCCATTCGACAGTACATTCTAAATTCATACTCCGCTTTGCTTATAAACAGTAGTTTCATTTCTCCACCTTAAAGAAAACCACTCGGAGTCTGTTAATAGTGGACAGTTCGTCTCCACTATTACATACGTGTAACTAGAACATTTATGTATGAATTTGTTTTCATGTACGTTTATTAATGTTGTTGGATAAACGTACATTACGTTTTTATTTTTTAGATATACCTGTATATACCGAAAAAGATGTATCAATGGATCTTGAGAATCGGCATTTGGAAGTTTCTATCGACGAAAGACAAGCTGCCGAAGCACATAGCGATGGAGAACAAAATTATATTATATCAGCTAATATACTATCGCAAAGTGATTTAAATTATATAATCGATACGGTAGGGGAAATTTCGAATGGTGAAATTGAAAATTACGATCTCACCACGCCCATTTGTGAAAATGAAACACCACAATCAATACCTGAAAATTGTGGTTCAACACCAATGCCAAGTCCATGCATGTCCTTTGGAGACACTGTAAACGAATGTAACTATTTATGCGAAAGTACTGTTCTCCTATCTGATGCAACCTTAAGATTAAGCCCGTTAGGATCCAGTGAAATTTCTGGTTCATCAACATCGCACCAACGAAAAAAAAGCGTCAGTATGTAAAAAAAGCAATAACCAGGAACAGAATTACTAACAAATCTAACTGGCTTCATGAAAAAAAGGAAGGTGCTTGTCAATTTAGGTGAAGCTCATACATCTCGATACGGAAAACTACAAATGGCAAAACTAATGAAGATTCCATGTCCATCTAACTGTCGATTAAAATGTTTTGAAAAATTAGATGTGGTAGCTCGCCAAAATATATTCAAAACCTTTTGGGATCTAGGTGATCATTCTCAGCAGTGGTCTTTTATTACGTCGCACGTGAAAGAAATAAGAAGAAAACAATGGACACAGGATTCCAGGAGGTTAAATGTATATAAGTTTTTTTTGCCGCTTTTGTCTGGTAGTGGCCACGTAGAGAAGATTATGGTATGCAAAACCATGTTTAAAATTTTTCTATAAGTAACACTTTCATACAATCTGCCATCGACAATCATGACAAAAATACGGGTATTTGTTCTAAAGACATGAGGGGATTTCATTCAAATCATCCAACTATTATAAACGCGACAATGAAAGAAAATGTTATTGAACATGTAAAATGTTTTGCGCCCATAGAAAGTCATTATACGCGCAAAGACTTAAATAAACAGTATTTAGATAGTGAATTGACTTTAAAAAAATGTATGACCAGTGTACTGTATGGTGTAAAGAGCTGAATATAACTGAAAATATAGCTACTTCTGTAAGACAATACAAAGATATTGTTAACAAAGATCTTAACATAGCTTTTCACACACCTAAAAAGGACCAATGCGACCTGTGTCACGCAATGAAAAACAACACCTCGCCAACCATTGATGTTAAACTGAAGCATAAGTCACACATTGATAACAAAAAACTTGCCAGGGAGTTAAAAAATGTTGATAAAATTGAATCTCAATCAAATCCTTCTGATATTTGCGCAGCGATGTTCGATTTTCAAAAAATAAATAACACTCCGCATGGTGAAATTAGTGTGCTGTATTACAAAAGGAAATGATCAGTTTATAATTTTACAGTGTTTGATGCTGGGTTAAAGGAAGCTACTTGTTACATGTGGGATGAGACAGTTGCTAAACGTGGCGCCAATAAAGTGGCTAGTTGTTTGTTTTCTTTCGTTAACAACAAAGTTAAAGCTGGCGTCAAAGATTTTAGATTCTGGTCAGACAACTGTGCCGGTCAGAATCGCAATCGTATTCTTTTTTTTATGTACTTGTATGTAAGCAATACATTCAAAGTAGACGTGTGCCATCGATTCTTGGAAAAAGGCCATACTCAAAATGAGGCAGATAGCGTTCACGCATTAATAGAGCGAACAACAAAAATAAACTTATTTACACACCAGATGAATGATACACCCTGGTTCGCTGGGCAAAACAGAATAGCCCAGCTTATACAGCCGTAGAAGTAAATCAAGACTTAGTTTTGAATTTCAAAGCTTGGCTACATACTAAAACTGGATAAAAGATACAAATTCAGAGAAAATTTATTGGAATAAGATAAGAGAAGTAAAAGTGCAATGGAATAATCCAGACATTATTGAATTTAAATACGATTTTTTTGAAGAAAATTATAGAAAACTGAACTTGACCAGAGGGAGGAAAAAGAAGGAACAAGAACCAAAACTAGACCAAGTTGTACAATAATCCTATTACTATCACCGAAGTGAAATATAAAGACTTAGTTAGTTTATGCGATACAATGATTATCCCAAAAAATATCATGACTTCTACAAGAATCTTAAGCATAGTAAAGAAGAACAGGGTGATGACGAAGAAGATTAAAATAATCTATACTTAATTTTTTATTTGATTTTATTTATTTATTTAACTAGTTACCAAAAAAATTTAATAGTAATAAGATGAATCAGTCTGAATAAAGCTGTGATGATTATTAAATATTACCAATTAGGTAGATAGAATATGAGGCACATACTTAAATAACGCTGTGATTTTGATTTAATAGTACTAATTAGATAGATAGATAATTAAGCTAAGGTACATACCTAATTAAATAAAGATGTGATGAATATTAAATATTACCAATTACAAAAATAAAATTTTTTTCGTGGGTAGGTGTGTAACAAGTAACAGCTGACTTATTAGCTCCTATATTTTATATACTTTAAAATTATTTTAAACCAGTGTTTGGACTATATTTACATATAAATTACATCTTTATTACCTTTTCTTTTGAAGTCCTATTGAAATATATGTCCAGATAAAATATTTGTGACATTCACATACCACCCATTAGTGTCACTTTGTTTTTGCAAACTATATCATTCATTAGCACTTCACTTTGTGTTCACTAATATCACAGCAAATATTGGAAGAAATGGCAAGAGTAACTGATGTGGAGGTCATGCAAAGAGAACTTGAAGGAAGCTGGAGTCGCAAAATGGCTGAATTTGAAAACAGGTTAAAGGCTGCCTCCACACCTACTAATCCCTCTCTTAATCAACTCCGCGAGGAGTTTTATGAATTCAAGGACGTCGTTTGCTCCATGCTCAATCTCCTTCGGCAACAAATTCAAGCCTGCACTAAGTCAATTGATGCTATTGATATGCAGCACAGACAGAATATCCTTCTATTTAATGGGATCTCTGACTCCCCAGAAGTTAATATTGAACAAGAAATACTGGGTATCATACATAAGAAAATGGGTATCCCACATGTTACAAATGTGGCCTTAGTACGTTGTCATCGAATTGGTGTTCAAAAGGATGGTCGTTCACGTCCAATTCTTGTACAATTTCATGAGCATAACACAAAGTCTGAAGTGTGGAAAGCTAAAACTAAGTTAAGGGGATCTCAAATATCTGTGTCTGAGTTTTTAACTAAAATGAGGCAATCTGTACTTAAAAAAAGCCCGCAAGCATTTTGGAATGAAGAATGTGTGGACCTTAGATGGAGCAATTTTCATCAAACTTCCCAATAATGAACGGGCAAAAATCTTCATTGAAGAGGAGATTGATACTCTCATTCAACAGTTTCCTGTTGATTTTTCATCAGCAAGTCTTAGTATAGCCCCTAACAGCAGTATCACTAATAGTGTAAAGAAACCCATACAAGCACTGCAAAGTTCTTCAAGCACAAAAATTCTGTGTGAGACTTCTCCTCGCAATCAAGTTGATGTGGTGGTGCAGAAAGAGGATTCTAAAAGGTCCCGCCGTTTAATTGCTAAAAAATAGCTTGCTTAATTTACATATAATGGTATTCCTAGGTATCCTTTATTTTTGTAATCCACTGTTTTATATTATTGATTTACATATATTTAGTTAAGTGTTTATAGTCCTGCATCTTCTTGGTTGTAATGACTGTAGCACAGAACAATATTGTCTGTACTGTACCTAGTCATAAGTCACTTTTTTACAGCAGTATAATAGCAATTTTATTTTTAAGTTGTTTTCTTCTAATAGTACAGTCTGCATAGGAATTTTTATTTCTCTAAATATAAACTTAATGAGATTTTATCTTGTAATACATAACTTGCTTGGGTTCAATTTCCTTTGTTTCTTGGCTGAGGTTTCTTACTTGGTAGGTTTGTTTATACTATGCTTGATATTGGTAACAATACTTATCTTTTTATAAATTTACCTACCACATATTTTTAATTTAATTTTTTTTTTGTTAAATTTTGGGTTTTGATTTGTTTGATTTGACAATGACAACTATGTATTACTTTTTTTTTTCCTTTTATAGACAAAGGACACATGAATCATACAGCCAGCGTCGATCTTATACTTTGCTTTAATCGATTTTCTCTTGGTAAACATTTTCCTGTAATTTTTTTTTTTTGTGATATCTACTTAGGAACTTTATTATTAATCAAGATTAATTTTGCCACTTTAGATATTTTAGATCATAAGTTTGCATATAAAATTTTATTTATATTAAGTTTACTCTGTAAACAGTTAACTGATGGGTTGGTGATGTTTATGTTTAGTAATTTGTTAGTTAATAGTTATAGTTTACATAACTTACTTTATTTATTATTTTTTTATTATTATTTTTTTTATATATTTATTTAATTTATTTATTATTTTAGTATATGTAATATGTCTGATGTTGAGTCGTTTAGCTCTGCAAATGATTCTTCTACTTTGTCATTTCACTCTTGTAATGATTCTCTCAACGAGAGCGTGCTTAATTTACACGAACTACTCAAAGGAGTTTTTACGCCTTTTAACAACTCTGTGAACATATGTCATATTAACGCTCAAAGTATCCCGAGCCACTATTCCGAACTTGAAGCTTCATTTTTCCCCGAGTATATTCATGCTATATTAGTGTCGGAAAGTTGGCTGAAACCTTCTTTACCATCAACTTTATATCCCTTACCCGGCTTTGTACTTGTTAGGAATGATCGTGTTGGAAAAGGTGGAGGTGGTGTAGCAATCTACCTAAATGCATCAATTCCTTATAAAATTGTCTTAGCATCTCCCTCCTGCTATTCCGCTTCTTCTGAGTTTTTATTTGTGGAACTCGATGTCAAGGGCATCAGGATGCTTCTAGGGGTAGTGTATTGCCCCCCATCTACCGACTGCTTCGCCACTTTAGATATGGCTCTTGTTGATATTTGTTCTGAGTACACTCACTGTATAATCATGGGTGATTTCAATACTGATCTGTTGAAAAACTGCCCTCGTTCCAAAAGGTTTCTTTCAATTATTGAGTCGGTTAATCTTTCTATTCTCCCTTTAAAGGCTACTCATCATAATATCGGAACTGATGACTCATTGATTGATCTAATCCTTGCTGCTTCTCCTGAACATGTAATGACGCATGGACAGTTACCCGCTTTGGGTTTCTCACGCCACGACTTAATTTATGCATCGTATAAGCTTAAACCTCCTAAATATTCCCCTACTGTAATGCATCTTCGCAGTTTTTCTAAAATAGACTTTGTCAAGCTTAGGAATGACGCTCTTAATCTCGATCTAGCCTCCTTAATAGCAGCATCTACTGTTGACGATAAAGTCAGTATCCTTAACCACAATATTCTTAGCCTTTATGATGCTCATGCTCCTGTTCACAAGGTTAGATTGAAGCGTCCCCCTGCCCCTTGGATGACAGAGGGCATAAGGATGGCAATGGCTAGACGAAATCGTGCTTTTCTTCGTTTCAAGAGAAATCGAACCGAAGAAAATTGGTTATTTTTTAAAGCAGCTAGGAATAGGTGTAATCATATGGTACGTGCAGCTAAACGCCGATATTTCCATAACTGTATTAATAACTCTTCTCCAGTTTTAGTGTGGAAATTCCTAAAATCTTTCGGTCTTTGTAGACCAGCTACATTGGATTGTGGTCCTTCTCTGTCACTTGATAAAATCAACCAACATTTCGCTTCTGTAAAAGCACTGGACTCTGCAATTCGTTCCCAAACTATGGCTTCCATTGCTTCTATGCAAATTCCTAACATTCCTACCTTTACTTTTTCTCCTGTTTCTGAGGATGATGTCAAAAAGTCAATTTTAGCAATCCAGTCCAAGGCCGTGGGTTACGACGAGATCAGTAGACATATGGTAGTATTTATACTAGAGCACCTTCTCCCGGCAATTACCCATATAATCAATTTTTCCCTTGATTCAGGTCAGTATCCTAATCTTTGGAAGAGGGCTTTTGTAAAGCCTCTCCCAAAAGTTCCTACTCCCATTCTTCCCAATCATTTTCGTCCAATATCCATTCTACCCTTTCTTTCCAAAATTTTAGAATCCTGTGTTTACAAGCAAATTTCTACTTTTGTTTCGAAACATAACCTACTGAGTATATATCAGTCTGGGTTTCGTCCTGGTCATAGTACCACTACTGCATTAATTAATGTTATTGATAATATTAAACAAGGCATGGAAGAAAAAAAATAACAGTACTGGTACTAGTTGATTTCTCAAATGCTTTCAACACAGTCGATCACGAAATCCTTCTTTCCATACTGTCTCACCTGAATTTTGGCCCTACTGAATTGGATTGGTTTACATCTTATCTTCGCGGTCGACAGCAGTCAGTCAGTGTGGGGCAACTGTCCTCAGCGTGGGCTGATGTGGATGCTGGTGTACCGCAAGGCGGTATTCTTTCTCCTATAATGTTTTCAATTTTTATAAACTTCATTACTTCCATCATCGACTGCTCGTACCATTTGTATGCCGATGACCTTCAGCTTTATGTGCAAACTGAGATTGGGGATATCCATAATGGGATCAAAAACCTTAACGGCAACTTAGCAGCTATCAGGGATTGGTCAACTCGTTATGGGGTTTTGGTCAATCCCTTGAAATGCCAAGCTATACTGGTGGGTAGCTCAAGGATGCTGGCTAAGATTAATCTGACAGACTTACCTCCTATTTACTATGATAATTCTACAATTCCATTCAATAATTCTGTTAGAAATCTTGGCCTTCACATCGACAGCACGCTGAATTGGAGAACTCAGGTTTCAGATGTGAGTCGTAAAGTCACTGCCACGTTATGCTCTCTGTATCGTTTAAAGCATTTTCTCCCCACAAAATCTAAGATCATGCTTGTCCATTCACTTATATTACCCATAATTGATTATGCAGATGTGTGTTACCCAGACCTGTCCCAAGATCTTCTGAACAAGCTGGAACGCCTCCTCAATAACTGTATAAGATTTATCTTTGGGCTCCGTAAGTATGATCATATTTCGCAATACAGATCTAAGCTAAATTGGCTTACAATCCGGCAGAGGCGCAACTCCAGAATATTACTTGTACTTTTTTCCATATTAAATGATCCATCTTCGCCTTCTTATCTTAAGAGTAAATTTCATTATCTTTCCTCATCTCATGATAGGGTCCTACGCTCTTCTTCTAACAACAAAATCTGTACTCCAGTTCACTTCACTGAGTTCTATGGTAACTCCTTCACAGTTCAGGCTACACGCCTTTGGAACTCCTTGCCCGATGACATCAGAAAAGCACCCAATAAGTACGCTTTTAAAAAGTTGGTCCGTGATCATTTATTAAAGACAACGCATTCTACATGACTCATTTATTTATTTAATATGTATTGCCGAACAGACGTATATATTCATAGTCATTTGTATATACTAATTATGTATGTATTGTATGTATATCCATTTATTTATATATTTGTATATATGTAAGGATAGATCATATATGTATAGTTTATTTATTAGTAGTTTGTATATATTATGTAGTTAATTATCGTATTGTGTTATCTTATTCTATATTGCCACACCTACGTCAAACTCTCACCACTCCATGGGTTGACTGGTAGAGAATGCCTCAAGGCATTAAGTCCGCCCTTTGTATTCTTTTGTTAAGGATGCAATAGAGAATAAATAAATAAAAAAATAAAAATAAAACTTGCTTAATAAAAATTGTTAATAATTAACATTAAACAACTGTGATTTTTAATGTTTAATTCCTACTGCAATGAAACTACAAGTACCTATTGTTTAGATGCTAAGAAGATTGTTATTTAACAATAAATAATTTTCAATTATAAACCTTGTTAATTAATAAAACACAGTCCTGATAATTTTATTTAAGGACATGTCTTCGTTTACATTTCAAGAAATATAGTCCTACCTCGAATTAATGAAACCGCGTATACAGCGATATGTCTTCATTGATGCATTTTATAAATTCATGGGCGATCTAAGGATGTTTAATGTATCCGTTAGAAAACAAAACATTATTCTACGGTTTTATAAAACAGGTACAGAAAACAAAAACATTATTCTACGGTTTTATAAAACATTTCTTTCCCCAAGCAGCGATTCTCTGCTTCAGGTCGTCTATGCGCTTCGTCAGTTTTTGCATTATATCCGGCTGGGACAAACTAACATTTCCAGCAAACGCCATCATGACGTTGCGCAAAATCCTTGGCCTGGTATTGCCTGACCTGAAGCATATCAGTCTGCCGATGAGGGCCGTAGTCTTTGCGATACGTTCTTCAGTTATTATTCTCCAGGTTAGGATAGCACTACTTTGTCCTGTAGCGCGTCCAGCCGTGGAGAATTTGGCGCCTATAATACGGCAGACTGCCAGTGCGGCGCCAAAACGAATTAAGTCCGTCTCGCAAAGGTCCCGGCTGGCTTCCAAATAGGTCACCAGCATTGGGTTCAGAGCCCTCACGACAGCCCGATTCCGCTTGCTTAGGGCTATGCGGGGAAGTCGCGGTCGATTTTCGAGAGGCGTACTGCGCGTTTCCATAATCGCCTCTTCCAATGTACTCCTCATTTCTCTAGTTCCAGTTCCTGGGCGATTGTTTCATCATCGTTTGAATCAACCACAACTGGGGTATTCACGGCGGCATACACGTTTGCCGTTAGCCGTAGCATTTTCACCCGATGAAGGAACAGCCTCACGTCGTAGCCGTTTGAGTTCGGCGACATCAAATATGTTTGAGCGCAAGATATACCGAACTCGGTCTGCCAGGTTTTGTTCTGTGACGGTTATAGATGGCTCCAGCTCAGGAAAAAGACGATGCATCCTAGCCCGATATGCCAAACCTCCAACTTCTCCCCCTTTCGCCCTAAAATACGCCCGCAGTGCATTCGTATTCATTTTGATTGTCCATCGCATGCGGTGTACTCCACCAGTGGCGGGTGCTGATTGCTGGGCCCGCGAAGACCCTGCCGACACCAAACCAGATGGTGGGATTGATGGATGCGAGGAGCTGATGGGTGGTCGTGCAGCACCTCTCGCTCGGCTGGCAGTTCGCATGCTTTCGCGTCCAGCGCCAGCTCCAGACACGCCCTGGCGACCTCCAGGCAGCGGCCCTTTGCGCGTTCTTCCGTATTCCATCATCCATATAAGTAGGCGCCATTTAACGAGAGATGCCCAGACCTGGCACCGTTTCATGGTGGGGCCATGTGTACAAGCGGGCCTTTGCACCTTCAATTTTTGCCGAGGCACGGCACTTACACCTCTTGGCAAGGTGCTGACTGACTGCGCTGACGTAGCGGTTTTGTCACATAACTCTTACGTCAGCGGGCGATGGGGTCGTCATTTCCCTACGCCTTATCATTTCCCTACGCATTATTATTATTATTTTGGGGTATCTATATAGTTTTCTCATCTGGTTGGGATCTATAAATATATAATTATAAATGAAAATGAAAAGATAAATATACATAAATATCAATAAAATAAAATAAATACAAAAATACGTAAATAAATAAAAGCCTAACCAGATGGAAGCCCTCGGCAGGGGAGACCAAACGGCCGAGGGTTAGGGGAAAGGGAAAGAAACCGGCGGACGATGCCGGCGGTATCGAGGAGCACCGCCTTTTGCATTTGAGCCCGGAGCAGTCCGTCACGGAGTCCCAGTCGCCTCAGATGACCCGAGAGGCTGACTGGGATTAGCCCATTCGCAGAGACGACTACAGGAATAATTTCGGCCGGCAGACCACCCCACATATCGGTCACCTCGTGAGCCAGGTCCAGATATTTTGTTCGTTTATCTGTTTCGGCTTTCACGAGGTTCTCGTCATACGGAATGGTAATGTCGACCAAAAATATCCTTGACTGTGCCCGGTCCATCAGCACAATATCAGGCTTATTCGCAAGAATAGTCCTGTCTGTGATGATGGCCCGGTCCCAATAGAGCCTGGCGCGGTCATTTTCGAGCACGGCTTCCGGCAAGTACTTGTAATACGGCACTTTCCGGCCCACGAGACCGTATTTCAGAGCGAGCTCCTGGTGTAGAATTCTGGGTACTAGGTTGTGCCTGTGCAAGTACTCAGAGTTAGAAAGCGCCGAACAACCGGAGATGACATGCCTAAGTGACTCCCCCGGGATGGCGACAAGCTCGACAGACGTCGACGGTGCCATCCTTTAGGATGTATCTCCGATAGTTGTTGGTCTTAATAACCTGATCCTGTATTGCACAGACAAAACCCTCGGTTTCCCCCGAAGAGGTCACCGAAACGTAGCCAGTTGAGGGAGGCTCGACTGTATCTACGAAATTATTATTATTATTATTAATTTTATCACTTTCCTATCAAAATATGTGTGTTCATAATCTATTAAGTAAATACACAAAAACAACATTGGTTCATAAACAAAGAAGATATGCCTGAAAGTATTTTATCTTTTCCGTCCTGGCCATAGTACAGCGACTGCATTTTTACAAATAACCGATGTTATTCGGTATGGTATGGAGAAACAAAAGCTTACTTTGTTTGATTTTTCATTTTTTCAAGATTCGTATTCAGGTGCAAGGTGTTTTTTCCACCTGGACTACTATAGCAGCTGGTGTATCAGCAATTTTCTATCAGTGGTAATTTGTCCTCTTTCTACCACTTGTATGCTGAAGATCTCCAAATCTATATTCAGTCCTTTTTTCAAGATTTGTCTAAAACAGTTAACACTATTAACGCTGTTTAACGATTAATCCTAAGAAAACTCAGGCCATAGTAATTTTTTTATAGGATTGAGTACAAACTAGCACACAGTCCACCATATGGTAAGTGCTTGCTGTGGCCCATAGACATCTACATCTATCCCCGATTACAAATCAAAATGCAGATGCGTTGTCACCCGTGAGGACTTAAATGTAATGCCTCGTTTCAAGTAAAAAAGGGTCTCCGGTTCTCTAAACTCACCATACTATAGCAGCATTAAGCTACTATTTTACACTGTTATTCTGAGAGAGCGTGGTCCTTGCCGACCCATTCGTGCTACAACTAAACTACTAATATAACTGCAGCATGGCTCTACCACGTATAAAAAAATTGGTATCTTTACTTCAAAATTTTGTTGTTATTTTCTTAGAACCAAAAGTTTATTTCAAATTAGAAGATTTTATTCATAGATAAATTTCATAATATATTGATGTAAAATAAAAAAAAATGTAAAATATCAGTACTATAGGCTTCTATTCCGTTCACCTCTTGCACCGTAACTTTTTTTAGACGGTAAAAATTAAGCCACTATAATGCTGGTTATTATTTCCAGGTCAGTGGAACCGACTTTAATTGTACTTTTTTTAAATAAGTCATACTTCACGGTAATATATAAATTTCTACAACTGACGTCTGAAGTTGGTGCTTCGATACAATACGCATTGCACCTTATAGCGCTCCTAATATTCCTTTTACAGTTTAACCTTCCTATATCCAGTGGTAGCTCATGTTCTAAGTTAGTAGTGGGATTTGTTGAAACTTAATAAATATTTATCTTCATTTCGACTCAATCCGATAGCATTAATTGTAGTGTTGGTGTGAGAATACCCACTACCCGGTATCCCGCGGGTGTCGTAAGAGAAAACAGATGGAAACAAATCAGGAGATGGACAACGGCGTCTTCCTAATAATGATTAAAAATAAAAATAAAATTAAAAAACTGAGATGGCCAATCTACCTCTATGAGGCAATATATGGCGGAGGCCTATTTACAATATTAGACTTTAATGTAAAAAAAAAATTCAATGGAATCAAAGATTTTTTTATAATCCACATACGCAAGGCAAAGCGGCAGATTGTACTCTTCAGTCTTCTGTACAGTTTGCCCAAGGGTATATATTTGGTTTATGGTACAAAAGCCGTATTGGAAATCGGCTTATTCTGGAGGCTGGAAGTCGTCGAATCTGCGTGCGATACGATTCGTAATGATTCTCGAGAACAGCACGTCGACGCGACCCGGAAGAAATATTGGTACTTAGTTCTTCAAAAGAGCACTGTCGCCTTTCTTGAAGAATATAGTAATCGGAATCATCAATCATCAGAATACTGCCGGATAAGACTTGATTTTGAATGATGAATACATCTGCTCATAGAACCTTTCAATCTCACTTAAAATTTCAGGTGTCCCGGAAATGACCGTCTTTTCTTGTGCCTAGTTTTGCGTTGAATTTTCCCATTAGGTTTTGGAGGTTTGCATGACTTTAGAGATATTCTCATACTTTTCCTCGACCTGCTCAACGGTGTAAATATAAGAAATCATCAAGTGTAAAATAATTTTAATATAACTAAGTAATATATGTAGTTACTATTACATTTTATGCGATTGCTCAGCAAAATTAAAGACATGAATGCAGAGTTATTTTCGTTTTGTTTTAGATTGAAAAGCGATGTTCATCGATAGAGCAGCACACTGTTCTGAGCAATAGGAAATGGAATATCTCAATTGTTTATTTACAATCATAATCGAACACAGTTTGATGTATTAGAATGAAAGGAGACGTTGTAATTAGTTGATATAAAAATACCTATTTTCTTCTAAAATTTTAAAATACTTTCACATAAAAAGTGGGATAGGAAAGGATATAACGATATTGATATTATGTTCCAGTTTGGGTTAATTGTTTAAAAAACAGAGCGTTGTTTTGAAAATAATAATAATATAATATACTAAGCCGGGTCTCGGTATAAACTAAGATGTTGTATCTTTATATTTTTATCTTTATAAACTAAGCCAGATCTGTGTCAAACTAAATCATGTAGTTTCATACGCGGTAGAGCTACCCTGCAGCTATATTATGATTGTAGCACGAATGGATCGGCTCGACCGGGGCGGGACCACGCTCTCACAGAATACCAGCGTAAAATAGCAGCTTAATACTGCTGTGTTTTGTATGGTGAGTGTAGAGATCCGGAGTTCCTTTGTATTGGAAACAAGCATTGCATCTTAGTCCTCAGGGGTGACAACGCATCTGCGTTTTGATTCTTAATCGATGATAAGTGTAGATGTTTAATAGGCCACAGTATCCACATACCATCAAGCAGACTGTGTGCTCGTTTATCACTCTATTTACTCGTTTATTATTCTATAAATAAAAAAATAAAATAAAAAATGTTTGTATATGCATCAATATTTCTATTTATTTTATGGAATATATATTTTATTACTTATATCTAACGCAAAGTTGTCTTACACGAAAATAAGCCTGTGTGTTCTGGTTTCATCGTCGTCATCGTCATCAATGCAGTCCATTGCAAGTCAACTGCTGGATATTGGCCTTCAAATGCCAAAACACACGGTTCTGAGCCAGCTGATTCCATTGTCTGCCTAAAAGTCTTACCTGGTCGCCACTCTATCTAGCGGAAAGTTTGACCTACAGGTTGTTTACTAGTACGAGTCTGCCACTCGAGAAACTTTCTTCTACATCAGTGGTGGGTTCTTCGAGCTATATGGCGGGCTTATTACCACTTCAGCTTACTGATCCGTTGTAGTCCATTTTTACTAATAACTATAAATATATTAAAATATTTTATGATTGGAATTATGATTTCTTAAATTTACGCGAACACTACACATTGAATAAAATCATTATTTACGGATTTTATCGCGTTTAATTACTTTAAATTATTTTTATTATTATCCCGACGTTTCGGGTGCTTTACAGCGCCCGGGCGCTGTAAAGCAATTAATTTTATTCAATGTGTAGTGTTCGCGTAAATTTAAGAAATCATAATTCCAATTATAAAATATTTTAATATATTTATAGTTATTAGTAAAAATGGACTACAACGGATCAGTAAGCTGAAGTGGTAATAAGCCCGCCATATAGCTCGAAGAACCCACCACTGATGTAGAAGAAAGTTTCTCGAGTGGCAGACTCGTACTAGTAAACAACCTGTAGGTCAAACTTTCCGCTAGATAGAGTGGCGACCAGGTAAGACTTTTAGGCAGACAATGGAATCAGCTGGCTCAGAACCGTGTGTTTTGGCATTTGAAGGCCAATATCCAGCAGTTGACTTGCAATGGACTGCATTGATGACGATGACGTCGATGAAACCAGAACACACAGGCTTATTTTCGTGTAAGACAACTTTGCGTTAGATATAAGTAATAAAATATTTATTCCATAAAATAAATAGAAATATTGTTGCATATACAAACATTTTTTATTTTATTTTTTTATTTATAGAATAATAAACGAGTAAATAGAGTGATAAACGAGCACACAGTCTGCTTGATGGTATGTGGATACTGTGGCCTATTAAACATCTACACTTATCATCGATTAAGAATCAAAACGCAGATGCGTTGTCACCCCTGAGGACTAAGATGCAATGCTTGTTTCCAGTAAAAAAGGGTGTCCGGATCTCTACACTCACCATACAAAACACCGAAGTATTAAGCTGCTATTTTACGCTGGTATTCTGTGAGAGCGTGGTCCCGCCCCGGTCGAGCCGATCCATTCGTGCTACAATCATAATATAGCTGCAGGGTAGCTCTACCGCGTATGAAACTACATGATTTAGTTTGACACAGATCTGGCTTAGTTTATAAAGATAAAAATATAAAGATACAACATCTTAGTTTATACCGAGACCCGGCTTAGTATATTAAATTATTATTATTTTCCAAACCACGCTCTGTTTTTTAAACAATTAACCCAAACTGGAACATAATATCAATATCGTTATATCCTTTCCTATCCCACATTTTATGTGAAAGTATTTTAAAATTTTAGAAGAAAATAGGTATTTTTATATCAACTAATTACAACGTCTCCGTTCATTCTAATACATCAAACTGTGTTCGATTATGATTGTAAATAAACAATTGAGATATTCCATTTCCTATTGCTCAGAACAGTGTGCTGCTCTATCGATGAACATCGCTTTTCAATCTAAAACAAAACGAAAATAACTCTGCATTCATGTCTTTAATTTTGCTGAGCAATCGCTTAAAATGTAATAGTAACTACATATATTACTTAATTATATTAAAATTATTTTACACTTGATGATTTCTTATATTTACACCGTTGAGCAGGTCGAGGAAAAGTATGAGAATATCTCTAAAGTCATGCAAACCTCCAAAACCTAATGGGAAAATTCAACGCAAAACTAGGCACAAGAAAAGACGGTCATTTCCGGGACACCTGAAATTTTAAGTGAGATTGAAAGGTTCTATGAGCAGATGTATTCATCATTCAAAATCAAGTCTTATCCGGCAGTATTCTGATGATTGATGATTCCGATTACTATATTCTTGAACAAAGGCGACAGTGCTCTTTTGAAGAACTAAGTACCAATATTTCTTCCGGGTCGCGTCGACGTGCTGTTCTCGAGAATCATTACGAATCGTATCGCACGCAGATTCGACGACTTCCAGCTTCCCGAATAAGCCGATTTCCAATACGGCTTTTGTACCATAAACCAAATATATACCCTTGGGCAAACTGTACAGAAGACTGAAGAGTACAATCTGCCGCTTTGCCTTGCGTATGTGGATTATAAAAAAATCTTTGATTCCATTGAAATTTTTTTTTTACATTAAAGTCTAATATTGTAAATAGGCCTCCGCCATATATTGCCTCATAGAGGTAGATTGGCCATCTCAGTTTTTAATTTTATTTTTATTTTTAATCATTATTAGGAAGACGCCGTTGTCCATCTCCTGATTTGTTTCCATCTGTTTTCTCTTACGACACCTGCGGGATACCGGGTAGTGGGTATTCTCACACCAACACTACAATTAATGCTATCGGATTGAGTCGAAATGAAGATAAATATTTATTAAGTTTCAACAAATCCCACTACTAACTTAGAACATGAGCTACCACTGGATATAGGAAGGTTAAACTGTAAAAGGAATATTAGGAGCGCTATAAGGTGCAATGCGTATTGTATCGAAGCACCAAGTTCAGACGTCAGTTGTAGAAATTTATATATTACCGTGAAGTATGACTTATTTAAAAAAGTACAATTAAAGTCGGTTCCACTGAACTGGAAATAATAACGGTGCTTTACAGCGCCCGGGCGCTGTAAAGCACCCGAAACGTCGGGATAATAATAAAAATAAATTAAAGTAATTAAACGCGATAAAATCCGTAAATAATAGTTTTATTCAATGATTGGAATTATTTTAGTTTAGTATATTATAAATGGCATAAGTTTTTAGTTTGAACCCTGAGCTTACAAAGCGGGTATTGTTATAGTCTATTGTATGTAGTAAAGTTTTCGTGAATCTTTTTAGTGCTTTCTCCCATAAAATATTGCACTTTATGAATATAATTTTGTGTTGATTTATCGTTATAACCTCTGAACATATTCAGTATGATACTTTAATTTTTATATAAAACTTTATAGCGGTCGCTCATATTATTAGATTTATAATTATAACATAAGTCTTTAAATGTGTGAAGAAAACAAATGGGAGAATAACTTGCAATCCGTCGTGAAAGATTCGATCTTAGATTTGCAATTGATAGTATGAATGAAGTAATGCAATGCATTTTGATTGTTTTCACGCTTGGCATGCGTGTTACCAACACGCATGCTAAGCGTGGCAACTATGGCAAAAAACAAATTCACTTCCCGCTATAAAAATCAAGGGTTTTCAAAAAATCTGGAGGTTATTGATTTTACTCCAGTTTTCGAAAATTGACTGTAACGGTATTTATTCCTACAGATCCTTTGATTTAAGTAACTGCGATGTAGCTTGGCGCTTGTTTAGAACTAAAATCCTTTTTTTAATTTAATCTTAGAAAGAGTGTACATTATTTATATTTTAAATTTTGCCAAACTGTAAGCCAGTTTGTCGGCAATACATACAATTACACATGGTAGAGCCATACTGCATTTATATTAGTAGTATAGTTGTAGCACGAATGGGTCGGCTCGACCGGGGCAGGACCAAGCTCTCACTGAATACCAGCATCAAATATTAGCTTAATGCTGCTGTGTTTCGTATGGTGAGTGTAGAGAACCGGAGACCCTTTTTACTGGAAACGAGACATTCCTCCTAAGTCTTCACGGATGACAACGCACCTGCATTTTGATTCGTAATCGAGGATAGATGTAGGTGTCTATGGGCTACAGCTCCTATAAAAAATATCGATGAAGGCGACATCACAAAACGTCTTAAATATAATAATTTACTTTTCGCACTTCTATTTGTTTTGCTTGACTATTGTGATCGACAATCCATCTGCCAAGCGAGATGATTAAGACAAATAATCTTACCCAAGAAAAAAAAGAGTTTAATGTCCAGCTGTGGGCTTTTACGGGCCTTTGATGATTATGAAGAAGTTTGAGTTGTTATCAGGAAGATGTTGTCGGCATCACCTCTTTAATTTTCCACTGTTTATGTTTCTGTTATCTTATTATACTGCTTTAGTAATCATTAACATAGATATGCGAAGTGATAAAAATTGCATTACATTACATCATAAATCAAAGATAAAATATTTCAATGGTATATGCATTTACTTTTATTTAATTTTTATTTTTATTTTATTACAATAGCATACAATTATAGTATTATTAATTTATTTCAATAAACATGATAGAAAAACTGAGATGCCTTTGAAAATACTTCATTTAAATCATGGAAGATACCGAAATACTAGTAGAAATAAAACACGACGAAGAAAATTGGATGTGATACTGAGATTGGTTTTGCAGGATGGTATCGTTGGTGATGTGAGTGGCTATTAAAAACCAATCAAGCGGACTCTCCGTCGACGCCAATGCATTTAAAGTTTCAAAGAGGTGTATCTAGTGAAGAATTTTGTATTTCCATATTTTTTTTTTGCAATTTTAGTGTTCTATTAATTTCATCCATCCAGTCCATTCAGTACAGCCTGTAAAAGTCCACTGTTGAACATAGGCCTCCTCCACTGATGCACTCATAGGGGGGAATTTGCCATAGTTGTCGCATTTGGCAGGTGGGTTGGAAACTGCAGTGTTTTTATTATTTTCAGTTATCAGGGAGATAATGCTACCACTACCTGTTTTAATTTCCTCTGTTCTATTAATTTGACCATGGAATATCCATAAGTATTCCATTTTTAAAGTATTGGATTATCTCAGTATATTTCCGTCAAAGTAGTTTATACAGAGGTTTTTTTTTTAATAGGATAGAGTGATAAATGAGCACAAAGTCCACTTAATGGTAAGTGGTTGCTGCGGCCAATAGACGTTTACATCATTTATCCCTAAAACTTTTATTATTTTACGCAGATAATTGAAATTTGCGTTACAATATACAAAAAAATGCAACTTACAGGATAAGATGTTTTGAGTTTAAAAAATAGTTAGTCAAATATTGGGTTTATTGTGTAGATTGTTGTTAAAAGGCTTTTGAAGTTCCGTGAAGTGTAGAAATTATTCACAATTTTCTGTTCTCAAAAAAAATTACCATCATAGGCAAGCTTCTTTGAGAAAAAAAATGTAAGAGTTTGTCATAAATCAAAGGTAAAAAGGTCTACAAATTATATTTATGTCGCCACTATGCTCGTTGACAATTCAGCACTGCGTTTAGCGGTGACAAATTATTAACAAACAAAGAAATCCAAATAAGAAACTAATATAAAAAGTGACGCCAAAAATATAAATTTATATTTATTTATTATATTGTGCCAAAAAGAGAATCACAAAATGTTAGGTGGCACTGCAATTGATTTATTTCAAATAAAAATCCACCAACTGAAAAGGAATGAATAACATCTGTCCAGTAGCTAATAAATTATAGAGTATCAAATTAAATTTTCAGTATAATGACCCTACTTTATTTTTTGATATGTTTCTTACTCCATAGGCCATTTTAACCCTTAACTTGATTCCGTATCTAATAATGCACATATTCTAAAAAAAATTATTGGCAAATATTTTAGCAATCTGGGACTAAAATTATATTCTATTTAGTTTATGAAATCCTTCTTTTCGGCTATAAAAATATTATTTATTATGTATGGCAACATTTGAAGTAAGTAGATCGCAAAACGGTGGAGTATGCGCATGCGTCTACGAGTTATAAGGTAAGGATTGATTAAAATCCTATCAAAATATAGTTGCTACTACAGATATATGTGATAATTCAGTAATTGATTGTATATTGTTTTGGTTATGTAAAAGATTTTGATCGAACAATAATATTTTCTATCTAAAATATTACTGTCAATGATCATGTATCTACAAATGCACATCACCAAGATCCGGTACTATGACCTGACTTTTGGAGTGTGCACTATAGGACACATTGCCATACTTACAACACTAGAGAGTACTTTTTACTGCGTGCATTTTCAGACACATTACCAAGTACGAAACGTTACGGAAATCGTATTTATTTATCTGTATATGTGGGTATGAATGGTTTGTTTACTTTTTTAGGCCGGTACAAAACTTACAAAATGAAGACGACTACAGGGAGGTATTAGTCCCAGCCGAAAATGCGGAGGATATTACGAGGCACGTGAGTTTGTTGAATAATTTGTCCACGTCTAGTGCTGCTGCTTCTCTAAACAATGTAATAGTCCCACCTACACCTGCACCGATCTCTTCAATAGCTCATAGCTCTACACATATATTACCCGTACCATCACCATGAAATGCTACTCGATCCAGCAAAAGAGTTCACCTATTCAAAAAGACTGTAGTTAAAAAAAAAAACTTGAAGTTAAGTGAACAACTGCAAGATACACTGTTGAAATCACTGATAAAATATTCAACGAACGTTCTGACACAAAATCATTTTTAGAATATGTCAAACTTTGTGATTGTAATTTGTGTAATTTATATCATATGCTAATAAAGGGCACGGCCATGAATTTGACTTTGGATAAAGTAAATGATTTTATTGCTATTAATATTCTCATAGGTGTCGTACATTTTCCAGCGTATACGGATTATTGGTCTCAGATACAGAAAAATGGCAGATATCATGATACTGAAAAGATTTTAACTGATCCGGCATAATTTGCATTTTGTGGGCGCTTTAGGCAACGATGGGGATAATAATTACAAATTAAGACCTCTGTTAGAAAAAAAAAACGCCAAAATTGAATAAATACTGAAGAGAAAGACTGGTTCAGTGTGGACGAAATGATGGTGCCGTATAAAGGTCCGAGATCTGGTACCCGCAAAGAGTACATCAAAAATAAGCCTCGAAAATGGTAATTTATAATATTCGTTAGAGTAGAAATATCTGGAATGGTGTATGATTTTTTGCTTTATGGGGAAGTGGACACATTTCAATTTCATCAATTTAGTGAGAAGAAAACAGTATGGGATTGGAAGCTAAAGTTGTCATAGCGTTGCAAGACAATCAAAGAGGCTGCTTGTAAAGTGATTTATTTTGATATTTTTTTTACCTCTATAGAATTAGTTTATCACCTGAGAAATGAGTACAGGATATTTTCCTTGGGAACAGTGAGACCAAATCTTATTCGTAGAGGAATCAAAAAGCTACCTTTTGATAAAATTTTGAAAAAACGAGGCTGCGGAGCTTTTTCGCATATTACTTCTAATGAAAGAAAAGTATCTGCTTTTGGATTAAGCAAATAGTAGTTAGTAGTCACCAGCATTTTTTTTATTTTCATGCGTCTTTTTGTGTTTAAATATGTTGATTGATCTCATAAATTATGAGATCGCATTATTTAATAATGTTGTTATATTATTAAGCTTTATAATTTTTATTTTTGTATTAATTTATAGATATGTGATAACTGTGACTGTAGTGATAATTATAATAAAGAAGTTGAAGTTTTGTTTCTACTATAAGTCGAAGATTGTTTTTAAATATTTTTATATAGATATTACATGTTTAAAACAGTAAATACGTTAATTGTTCTATAAAAATATATATTTTTATTTACTACCTACCCAGTAATGTATCCTATAGTGCACATGTATATTCAAAGATGAATGTCTGGCCACTTGGTAGTGTGCATTATTAGATACATGGTATAAAAACAAAACTAAATATGGCAGATTTTTTTTATTTATTTTTTAGTTGTCCTTTTAGCACCTATCAACCCAAAAATATGACAAAAATATAAAAATAATGACATCATAAAGTTTGCCAAGTTAAGGGTTAAGAATGCCACCCATCATACATAACATGAAAGATTTGCCTATATTTAGCAAGCAGGTCACGTAGATTTGCGAGCACAAAGCAATAATATTCTCGCAATCGTAATACCATCTCCATTCTATTAGTTTATATTCAACATTTTCATATGGTTACACAGCCATTTTTGGTCGCCATTGTCTCGTTGGTTAATTGGCAGTACGCAACATATGCTGTTGTAGTTTGCATTTAGAAAAGGTTTAAGAATTTTGTGCACATACACCACCTTCTCTCTAAATTTCAAATAATTACAGCATTACTGGTTCGTGTTAACTAGAAGGTAATTCTGATTATCATAATCCGTATTTTGATTACTGTATTTAATCATATGCAGCGTTTATTTATACCTTTAATACTAAATAATGCAAGGGCAAAATTTGATTAATAAAAAACTCCGTTAATTTCTTGATTTGGTAACATTTTTTAAGCATCATTTCTTACTATGCAATAAACATATTTCTTTAAAAGTTAGTGCGATAAGCAAATATCTGGTGATTAGTCGGTCTACTTTCGATTAAGAATAAAATGCAGGTGCGTTGTCACTTCTGGCAGGGAATCCGGCCGACGGAGACTGGAGGGCATCCGGTTCTAGTACCTGACCATCTGAAAAACAGCAGCATTATAAGAGAGCGATTTCCTACCCCGATTGGGCCGATATATTCCTGCTGCAGCCATAATAATACTGCAGCATGGCTCTATCATGTACAATTATCTATTTAATGAGACACAGTTGTTGCGTTCGGTAAACAATGTTGGATAATATGCACGAACCGCGAAATATTTTTTGAGCTGGCTAGAAAATACTGACGATATTGGTTCTATCCTCTTTTTTTATGGGATAGGGTGATAAACTTACACACAATCAACCTGATGGTAAGTGGTTGCTGTACCCCATAGACATCTACATCTATCCTCGATTACGTATCAAAATGCAGATGAGTTGAAACCCGTGAATACTAAGATGGAATGCCTCGTTTCTAGTAAAAAGGGTCTCTGGTTCTCTACAATAACCATACAAAACACAACAGCATTAAGCAACTATTTTCCACTGGTATTCTGTGAGAGCGTGGTAATTCCCCGGTCGAGCCTACCCACTCGTGCTACAACTATACTACTAATATAATTGAAACATGGTTCTACCACGTATTATATAACGAACGAATTATGTAAAAACTTTCAAAAATAACTGTTGTCAGAAAAATTAGAAGGCAACATAATTCTAATAGTAGATCTTAAATATTACATTGTGTTAAGTATTAACAAGGAGTAGGTTAAAAAAATTTGTGTTGTTCGTTGCATGTACGCTTTGTTTTTCCACAAACCATTTACGAGTACGTATACAATGCACAACACTCTGTATTGTGAATTGTATATATATATATATATATATATATATATATATATATATATATATATATATATATATATATACTAAGATGGAATGCCTCGTTTCTAGTAAAAAGGGTCTCTGGTTCTCTACAATAACCATACGATCATCATCACGCGTCTACGTGATGTTTTCGAGAGTCATTACGAATCGTCTCGCACGCAGACTCGACGACTTCCAGCCTCCCGAACAAGCCGGTTTCCGAAAAGGCTTCAGTACCATATAGACCACATACATACCCTGCGGCAGATTGTACAGAAGACTGAAGAGTACAATTTGCCACTTTGCCTGGCGTATGTGGACTACGAGAAAGCCTTTGATTCCGTCGAAATTTGGGCGGTGCTGCAGTCCCTTCAGCGGTGCCAAATTGACTGTCGGTATATCGAAGTGCTGAAGTGTTTGTACAGTAGGGCTACGATGGCTATCCGAGTACAGAACCAGAGCTCGAAACCTATCCAATTGCAGAGAGGTGTAAGACAGGGTGACGTTATATCCCCGAAACTCTTCACCGCTGCTTTGGAAGACGTTTTCAAGCTACTGGACTGGAAAGGATACGGTATTAACATCAATGGCGAGTACATCACTCACCTTCGATTTGCCGACGATATAGTCCTTATGGCAGAATCGCTGGAGGACTTAAGCACTATGCTCAATGACCTCAATAGTGCCTCCCAACGGATAGGTCTTAAGATGAACATGGACAAAACAAAGATCATGTTTAATGTCCATGTCACACCTATGCCGGTAGTTGTTGGGAGCACTATGCTCGAAGTTGTTGACGAGTACGTTTACCTGGGACAAATAGTCCGACTAGGTAAGTCCAACTTCGACCGAGAGTTCAATCGACGAATTCAACTCGGCTGGGCAGCGTTCGGGAAATTACGACACATCTTCTCGTCAGGTATACCTCAATCTCTGAAAACTAAAGTGTACAACCAGTGCGTGTTGCCAGTGATGACTTACGGATCAGAGACGTGGTCCTTCACTGCTGGCCGTATGAGGACGCTCAAGGTCGCTCAGAGAGCTATGGAGAGGGCTATGCTCGGAGTTTCTCTGCGTGATAGATTCAGAAATGAGGATATCCGCAGTAAAACCAGAGTGACCGACATAGCCCAACGGATTAGTAAGCTGAAGTGGCAATGGGCCGGCCATATAGCTCGAAGAACCGATAACCGATGAGGAAGAAAGGTTCTCGAGTGGCAGCCTCGTACCAGTAGGCGTAGTGTAGGGTGACCCCCCACTAGATGGAGTGACGACCTGGTACGATATGCAGGAAGTCGATGGATGCAGGTGGCTCAGGACCGTGCTTTGTGGCATTACTTGGGGGAGGCCTATGTTCAGCAGTGGACTTGTGAAGGGCGAAGGGCTGTGATGATGATGATGATGATGATGATGATGATGATATATATATATATATATATATATATATATATATATATATATATATATATATATATATATATATATATATATATATATATATATATATATATATATATATATATATATATATATATATATATATATATATATATATATATATATATATATATATATATAACACATATAGTTGAAATAACTATACCATTTAGTAGTACGAATACAATTCACAATACAGAAATATAACTAAAATAACTATAGTTAAGTACGTACTCGTAAATGGTTTATGGGAAAACAAAGTATGTCTGAATTAAATAGGCTTTACATATGATAGGCTATGTGAAAAATGATTATCACTCAGCATGCGGTAAACTTTCAATGGGATACGACACCATTCAATTTTCAGACCCCCGTTTGTTGCTCACGTATTGACTTGAACTATTTGCTTAGTCCAGTTTATGTTTTGAAACAAATCATAAAATTACAGGAAATTACAGAAAATGCAGTTTTAATTGCTTGAAATTTCTAATCTATTTATTTTTTGTATAATCTTTGATTCAAACAATAAATAGAATGACAAAATAAGTTTTTCTCATGAGTGTAATAGACTTAACATTATAATATTAAAATTTGATATGATACAAATGTGATACATATTTTTAATATTAAAAAATATTGAAAATTATTAAACGAACGGAAAAGTTTAGGTTTTTTTTTAGTTTAAGTTTAAGTTTAAGTTTAACTTACCGCCAGAAGGATCAAAATTGCATGTGTTTAAAATTAATTTTGACTATAAAAAATGTAAACTTTGTATTTCACCAGAGTTTCTTCATCAAAGTGAACATAATATTTTATCTAGGTGGCCGTATTTTTTTTATAGAAGAGGGTGCAAACGATCATACGGCTCACCTGATGTTGAGTGACTACCGCCGCCCATGATCAACCGCAACACCAAGGGAATTTGCAGGTGCGTTGCCGGCCCTTTAGAAAGCAGTAAGCTCTTTTCTAGGTCGTATCGGTCCGGAAAAATCACCGGTAGTAAACTATTCCACAGAGATGTCGTACGCAGAAGAAAACTCCTTGTGAAACGTACAGTGGTGGACTGCCAAGCATCCAGATGGTGTGGATGGTATCGGGACCACGTAGTGCGTTCACGAAATTTGGCGGCTGGGATTAGTCTGAAGAATTCCTCAGAGCACTCCCCGTAATATATGCGAAAGAAAATAGAAAGAGACGCAACATCTCTTCGCAGCGCCAGTGAATCAAGCCAATCAGAAAGCACTCGGTCGTCGACGATTCGAGCCGCTCTGCGCTGGATGCGATCAAGTGGAAGGAGCTGGCATTGCCCAGCCCAGACCAAAGATGGGAACAGTATTCCATGTGCGGCCGAACCTGCGCCTTGTAAAGTTGCAGGCGGGGTGCCGGCACGAAATACTGTCCCACTCTGCTGAACACGCCAAGCTTTTTGGAATTTGGCCTTCTTTTTCAAGTGACCACGAAACTGCACATCACTCGATATGTCGACGCCGAGGATTCCGATACTGGCTGAGGCAACAAAGAGAGTGCCTTGAAACTGAGGAGATATGACAAAAGGGTTCTTTATAGCGGTTAACGTGCAAACTTGTGACTTCTGAGGGTTAAATTGGACTAGATTTAGTCGCCCCAACCCAAATCTTGGTTCAGTAAAGACTCCACTTAAGACACAAGTTTGTTCCGGTACTCGGAGACGTTTTCCCGAGAAATATTGGCACGGCCGGTGTACAGAGCATCACCATTGCTATCATCTGCATAGCAATGAATGCTTCGGGCTTGCAACATATTATTGATATGCAGAAGAAACAGCGTTGGCGATAGCACGCAGTCTTGTGGAACCCCAGCATTAATAGGCTTGCAATCGGAGCTTGCACCGTCTACAACGACCTTGATGTTCGGATCTGCAAGAAAGCGGGTGATCCAATTGCATAATTTACCGGGAAGCCCATAGGAAGGGAGTTTCAAGGGAAGCGCTTTGGGCCGAACCCGAACGAAGGCTTTTGCTATGTCCAAACTAACGGCCAATAACGGCCAAGGGGGAGGCCCGTGTACTGTACCGTTCCGCTCATCTAAGAGTTAGGTAGACCAGAAGATCACCAGCTGATCGACCACGATGAAAACCGTATTGGCGATCGCTATCGGCTGGTGATCCTCAAGGTACCTCATGAGCTGGCAGTTTACAATGGACTCCATTGTTTTGGAGAACAAGGAGGTGATGACGATAGGCCTGTAGGTGGACGGGTCTAAGCGGTCTCTGTTTTTAGGGATTGGTTGGACGAAAACCATCCTTCATGATTTTGGGACTACGCCTAGGGAGTAGGAGTAGACCTGAAAAGATGCGTTAAAACCGGTGCCAACTCTGAAGCACACGAACTCAGCACAATTGGGGGGATCCCGTCAGGCCTACTCGACTTGTGGATGTCCAGGGAGAGGAGTGCTTTGCGATCCGAGCGCTGTGTGAATTGCACCTCCGGCATGCAGTTCTCACACCGGGAGATGGTCAGCGGCTGACTTCCCCGGTCATCGAGAGATATATAAACAGTTACCTAATAAACAGATATACTAATTACTTAAGCAAGTTTTAAATAAAAACATCATACTTTTGTTTCCAATAGTTTATTAAAGATGTTCTTAGAAAAAAAGCATTCATTTCGAGGCAAACATGAATGACAAAGATATTTCATACTATTTAGTAAAGCAGCAACAGCTAATGAGATGACTTAAAATAATTGTTCCATTTGTAAAAATGAACTTGAAGCATTACAAACATGAAGATAATTATTCCTAGTATTTTTAAGTATATATTCATTAGTATTTTCTTTGTATATAAGCAAGCAATTATGTATACTGGGAGTATAAATTCTCGTAATCATTAAAACATATTAGTTTAGTGTTCTCATCATCTCAGTGCGATTAATGCATATTTATATATAATTTATTATATCTAAACAGTATAATATAGTTTCTTACTGGCAGAGCTATGCTAGGCCATGTTATCACTCTGTAACTGCAAGCCAATGTTTTATTTATTTATTTGGTTCACCAACAAATATTACACTATTATATTTGCTTAATTCTAAGACAGTGATATAAACCAAGTGCACATTCAATTGTAGGTAAACACCGCATGCTTAGTGCTCACAGAATTTCCTACAAGCCTTTACATAATAGCTAAAAATATACAATACACAATTACAAAAAAAATTAATACAAAAAAATAGGTACTACAAAGAAATATTAATAGTTTGATGAATTTTGTATCGAAAAACATTAAAAGAGTCGTGGTGAATATCTACTACATTATTATAAGTATTTAAAAGTCTGGGTGTTGGGGAATTAGATTCTAGTACAGTTCTACGAAGGGGAGTGCGAAAGAGGAGTAATGTGCTTACGAGGATATCTAATTGGAATACGAAAATTAAATTTATTTAGTAATAAAGGACTATCTAACTTATTTCTAAATATTTTATATAAAAGTTGCAAATCCAGAATATCCTTGCGTTTAGACAGTGAGACCATTTTAAATGTCTTTAATCTGTCAACATATGATGCATTTTTATACGATTTTCGTGTTAAAAAGGCAAGATAACATAAAAATAATTTTTGTATGCGCTCAAGCCGTAGGTTATTGGTAGAATAATGGGGACGCCAGACTGTGCTACAATATTCTAATATACTTCTAACAATTGAGAAGTATAAAAGTTTTTTTGTGGTAACATTACGGAATTCTTTACTGTTTCTTATAAGGAAACCTAATGATTGAGATGATCTTTTATTAACACTTTCTAGTTGTTGTATAAATATAAGCTTTTTATCGAATACTACACCTAGGTCCTTAACAGTTTCCACTTCTTGGATAACTACTCCATTGAGGGTAAAAATATTATTTTTGCGCGTGAATTTAACGTTTATGAATCTAATCTTGTAACACATTTTTTTAGATTAAGATTCATTCCATGAAGATCGCACCATTTGGAAAGTCTAATTAAATCCTCCTGAAAAAGTATCACGTCTGAAGATTTCGATTTTGCAGATTTTCAGCATACATAAAACAATTGGAATGTAAGAAACAATTAGGAATATCGTTAATAAACATGTTAAATAAAATTGGCCCTAAATGTGATCCTTGGGGAACTCCGGATGTGATGGGAAATACATCAGAACTGATCCCATTAACAACAAAAAATATTTTCGACCTTCTAGATAAGACCTTAAGCACGTGAGAATAGTGCCTGCAAAACCATAAGCTTCTAACTTTCTTAAAAGCATAACATGTGACACACGATCGAAAGCCCTACTGAAATCAGTATATAATACATCTATTTGCTGTTGCATGTCTACAGCTTTCACCAAGGTTTCAATAAATGTAACTAAATTAGAGCTACTCGAACGACATTTGACAAAGCCATGTTGGTCATCTGTAATAAACTGTCTTGCATAATTTTGATTATAGGGACATACTAATGATTCAAATATTTTGGGAAAGATTGATAATATTGAAATCGGCCTATAATTACTAACTAAAGTTTCATCATCCGCTTTATGTATAGGGACAAATTTAGCGACCTTCCACATATCTGCAAAGCGTCCTGTTTGTAAAGATTTGTTATATATAAAACAAAAAGAAGTAGATAGATCTATTGCACATTCAGCGATGTAGTAAGGTGAAATAGAGTCTTTTTTTCGGCCCTTTAATTTTTTTAAAACTGATTTTTCATCCAAAATCAAAGTGCGAAAATAATAATTATTGTTATCAAAATATTTTAAATACTCATCATTTGAATCATCAAGCCTGTTAGGATTGTCCACGGTGTATACTGAGGAGAAATGTGAGGCAAAAAGGTTGCATATATCACACCCATCTGTTATCATTACACTACCATTAGTCATTGCACTCGGATACTTACTATTCCCATGCCGTTTAGTATTGATGTAAGACCAAAAAGTTTTAGAATTTATGACAATATTATCTTCAATACATTTTTTATATAAGCGTAGTAGCAGGTTTTAGCTAATTTATCACACCTCTTATTAAGTAACTTTAGGCTGAGCAAATCCATTGCATTATTATATTTTTATACCTAGACTTCACCTTATTTTTCCTTCATTACATTGATCAGACTCCGACTAAACCAAATAGGATATTTACTACTTTTGAGCGTACTCCATGGGACAAATTTTTTTTTGTTAAATTTATAATTTTATAAAAAACTAAGACGATACTATTTATGTCATCCAGCCCCTTAAATACCACGTCCCAATTAATTTTACTTAAATGTTCACGAATTTTGTCATAATCAGCTTTATAGAAATTACGCTTTTTGATATTAGAATTGTATTTAGTTTATGCTTCTCAGATATAAGTAGTTGTATTTCAATCGGAAGATGTAAAGGATCTATGTTGCTCAATAAATCATGTGAACAATTTATTAGAACTAAATCCAGGATTCTCCCCATTTTATTTTCCACGAGATTGCACTGTCGTAATTTATTAATGTAACGAAAATCTATAAGACTTTGAGCCATAAAGGGAGCAGAATAATTGCTATTCAATTCATTGACGAGTTTCCAATTAACGTTAGGTAAGTTAAAATCACCAACAATGCAAGTCTTTAGTTTCAATTTCTCTATCAAGGAGTTACAGTTACTAAGAAAACATTCCAATATTTTAAATTGAATTGGTGGAGGAATATAGACAGCACCAAAAGCAATTAGAAAATAGTTCCTTCCATCTGTAACATCTAGAGTAACCCAGAGATCCTCACATTTTCTTTCCCACATTATCATTCTTTTTGACTTTAGTCTACTAGATACAGCTATCAATACTCCTCCACCATCCTTATTAGAATGAAAACCGGTAGTTTTCTTGTCCCTTCTGTACACTATATATCCGTTCTCAAATAGCTCATTATTTATAATCGTATGATTCAACCATGTTTCAGTCAATATGATGATATCATAATCGAAACAGCACTATTTACGGTAAAAATTTAATGTTTTTGTTCGTAAACCACTTACAATCTGGTAGTAAATACTTAACTGTAAATTATCGTATTTTAGTTAAAAATATTCAACATACATTATTCTTAGCTCTATATATAACCAAGAAGATTATACTAATTTCTCCAGGAGGCTCATGTTTTTGATGAGGTGAGAGAATTGTCGTTTTTATGTAGATTCGTCCATTCTTCACCCAACGTATTTAAAGTTTATTTATTTCGCTTTTATCCTGGCGGCTGCATGCAAGGCTTTGTTGGCTGGACACAAATGCTCCGTTGTATAAATAGGAATCTTACTTCCGGGGAACGAGATGAGTTGAATTAAGCTTGTCGGAGATATCCATTTTATTAAATTTAATGGCTGAAGCCCAGAACTGATCGCGTATGAAAGGTGTTGTAAACTGAACAATAATTGAACGTAGTCGGGGGCTGCTCCGATTTATTTTTGCAATGCGTGTACAGTTAACAATTTTATCTTCGCTTATGTTACAGTTAATTACCTTAAATATATCCTTAACAATATTTAACACATTTTCCGTGTCTTCCTTTCTGGAACACAATGGATTTGTGCATTTGATGATCTTGCACTTTGCTCCAGTAGGTTGACGCGTATCGTTAGTTCCTGAACAGCAGATTTTACTTTGCAATTTTCATCCTGAAACTCTTCATAACTTTTTTCATAGCTAAACTTTCCATTTTACACTCTTCAAATTCAACGTTCATAAACTCCATATGCTAAACTGTTCTAACGTTGTTCGGTTAAGTTATCAATATTTAAATATGAAGTGGCTAACATTCGCCTATCTTCATATTTGTTTTTAAGTGTTTCAAATATTAACGAATAATTGTTTGCTGTTGGTGTGAAGCCCGAACAAATGGACTGTGCCCTACTACTCAATTTACTAATTAAATAATACAATCTTTCAGCGTCCGATAAAGATGGATTATTATGTATGGTGTTTTGAAAGCTATCATTAAACAACGGCAAAGTTTTAATATCTACATTGAATACCGGAATATCTATGGGTGGCAATCTAAATGATTCACGTGGGCGTACCTGAATTTCTGGTTTTACTTTGCTTTGGGCTGGAGACTGTAAGAGCTTTGCCGCGACACAACAATTCTACAAATGATAGAAGTGGTTGATATTTCACTGTATACTTAGGGTCGATTTGTAATTCTAAACTATTAATTTTGTCTAATATATTTTTTTCGTAATCCGATCGCAAAGAGTTCACCGTTTCGATTTCACATAAAACGTTTCCCGCACTGAATCTACGTTAATATTTTTATGTGATCACTTATATATTGTATACGTAAAAAGAGTACGTCCCTCTTGGCGTAAAGAGTTTTAAGTTTAATTTCATTTCAACTAACTGCCATCTTAAATCACTATAATTAATATTAGATTAATCACAAACAATCGTACAACGCTGGAGGATGAACACAATGCGATACACACTCACAACACGCTATTGTCTTATCGTGCCGTATTACGTCGTTAAATTGAACACGTTTTTATTTTGAAGGTAACTTTGCAATCAAACGAGATAACGCGCGTCGACTAGATAAGAATTTAAAACTCTTATTATTTTTTTACAAATAGTGGGTAATAAACAAAATTACGCGCATCTAACTATTTAAATAAATAAGTCGATTCACTTATGCGAAAAAACTAACAAAATTTGAAATTTAAACTAAACAAAGCTACATAAATCTATCCAATATTAAATTAGAGTGCATTATCTAAGGAATTAGTTCAGCAGTTCGACTCGATGAGGCTACAAAGCACCAGTTCCAAATCCTGCGCGAAGGACCAGAGAAATCGTTGGGTGGCGGGCCTTGGGGTTCCCGAGTTCAATTCTCCGGTCGAGCCTTGACTGTATTGCGCGAGATTTTATACTAGATGGACTGTATACGCGGGAAACTTCTTCTGCCTCAACAAGATGGCGGATGTGGCACGCGGTTCCTTGACAATGCACTCGCTCTTCCGGAATCTATTGCTTGCCAAGGTTATGAAGGAATCCTGCTTGAGCAGGTTAGGAGAAATGAAATGGGGCCGGTTAACTAACAAACAAATGCTCAAGCAGGCACTGAATTATAGGAAAAACACACTTACCGGGGTGTGACTTTGATGCGGCTGAGACGCTTCCGTTGCGGTGATGCGACGTGAGGTGGGTTCTTCTGGGGCCCCTAGAGATGCGATCCAGGCCAGTGGTGCGAAGGAAGAGAGCGGTGCGATATCTCACACTATGTGAGGCGGTTACTTCTCGAGCGTGACTGCTCCAGGTTGGTGCGGTTCAGACTGGCGGCGCGTGGGCAAGTGAGCGTGGCTAGAGCGCGTGGCAGGAGAACATTTGAGGGCAGTGCGAGAGCTTATATTGCTTCGGCTTTCCCACCAAATGCATCTCGGTCGGGCGCGCTTGTCATTGGACGAAAGAATCATGCCACCTTCTAGAATCTCCTCTTTCCCCTGTCACCCCCCCCCTTTCAGTGTCAAAGGAAGGATAAACACTTGGCAAAATATACCCTCGAATAAAATTAAAATACACGAATCGTTTCCGCTTAACCACCATAGATTCCTTTATTTTTGATAATTCTTCACTTACATCCTTTAGCTGCTTATTCAATGTGTCCAATACACTTTTACTTATTTTATTATAAAGGCTCTCCATTTCTTTCTGTATCACAGTCTGCACTATTTCTTTTACTTCATCTCTAGTCACTGGGGTATCGCTGCTTTTGCATGGGGGGGATATGCTTGTTTTTTGCTTCCTCTGACAGTAATGTTCCTTACTGGCGTATTATCATCCTTCCCTGATTTCGGAGCTTTACTTGTACATAATGGACACTTACAAACATTAGATAATTTTTTAATAATAATATTTATTCACTCTGACTTACCTTTGTGCGACTCTGTCACGTCCTGATTTTCAGGTTAGGCAAGACAAGATTTGTGATAAACTTTTTTATAATTAGTAGTAACACAGGAATGCATCATGAGCAGATCCTACATCACAACAACCCCATGACAACTTAAAACTTAAAAGCGGAGTGTTCGGCATCGCAAGTTATAAAGTATATAACTATAATAACAAAACTGAATGTTTGCCCTCTTTTCTCTCAGAGTTCTCATAAAACATAAAAAAACATATATTAAAACAAAGAATTAAAAAAAATATTAAAAAGAAGTTGCAGTTTCGATATTGCACCACTAAGATATCGTTTAAGAGTGTGAAACCAATCCGCCACTTAGTTGCGTTTTATAGTCGTTTAATTTTACACCAGTATGTTATGTTCACGATATTAATATATGAGTCGACGGGTATACTTTATCATTTATCAGTCACAAATACCGTCACAAAACTTATTAAACACTGTATTTAGACTATATTTTACTTTGCAAATACGTCCATAATTAGCAGAGAGGTTTATAGGCTCTTTAAATTACGACACGTCAAAAATACACCATTAACCAATTTAAATCAATTTTAAAAGCTGGGATCGAAAGAGACTGTCCGCGTGCGCAGACGAAACATGCTCTCACTGAGTTAATTCTGTTCAATAGATATGTTCCCATGTATGTCAAGTTAATGTTTAATTTTTCTACCAATCTTGAGGTTAGCTTGCTGCTTTGATGTATTTACTGTCAATAAACCAATCTTATCAAACCTTGATCTCACATTTACAAATGCATTATACATTTCTTCAGTGTTCGTAACTTTCAGCTCGGAGTTGCAGTGCTTTTTCTCAAGATTGATAAAACACCAGCCTTCCGTTGGCGTTATCTATCCACGTAGGTTGGAGGCCTTTCTTGAACACATAATAATCATATCCCTAGCGAAGCTCCAAGAGCAGATTAATATGACAGACATTCACTCTTGTTTTCACTTTTGTTATCTTAGTCACATTATAATATCACTGTTAACCATACTTTGATATTTGTATAATACCTTCTGTACAGCTGCAGGTCTCGTAGCGTCTTAATTATCTATTCCAAGAGGTAATCTGTGAACAGCACTGTGGGCTGCATTATTGCGCATATTAAGTTACTGTACTATCTATATTTAATATATGTATATATATATATTTATATTTTTTTTTTATTTTTTTTTTTTTTTATATATATATATATGTATATATATACAGGATGTTAGTGTAAACAACGTTATCTTCGAAACCAGTGGTTTGGTTTCATAGAACATAAATTCAACAAAGTAAAAAGACCCTATTTTCTTTCATAAAATTTAAAAAGTTTCTGTCCGACACCGTTTGCGAATTCATGGATACCCGAGTGACGTAATCACTGTAAAGATCACCGCCCGTATATATATATATATATATATATATATATATATATATATATATATATATATATATATATATATATATGTATTTATAACAGAACAGAACATAATAAAATCATTTTTATTCAATATAGGTTACAGGTAATTCTTATTGAAAGTCATTTTTACTTTTACTACGGGTATGAAAAAAACCTCTATCTTAATGATTTCTTAAATTTACGCGAATACTACACATTGAATAAAACTAAATTTACGGATTTTATCGCGTTTATTTCACTACTTTTACTTATTTTTATTTTAATTGACGACGTGACGTCTCTGAAACAAGAGCACGAGGGATCTGTGACTGAAAATATCTGGCTGCCGAGCTTCAGCACGTTAAGCAAGTATTGCAAGACAAACTTTGGGTCCCGCGCCTACGTCACAGTGACCGAGTGAAGCCGGCCACAGTCGAGCGTGTACCTGCTGTACTACCATATGTCAGAGGAGTCACAGACAAGGTTGGCTACATCTTGAAGCGAGCTTCCATTAAAACATGCTACAAGCCGCCGAAGAAGATTAGTCAATTTTTACCATCCGTCAAGTGTAATATCCCTCTACAAGATGCAGGAGTGTACAAGTTAGATTGTGAATGTGGTCTCTCTTACATAAGTCAAACAAAAAGATCCAATAAAACCCGCGTGAAAGAATATATAGCTGACGTGAAGCACCGACGCTCCAGGAAGTCTGCAGTCTGTGAACATGTTCAAGACCGTCCCCACCACTACATTCGATTTGATAAACCACAAATCCTCGCAAAAGAACACCGATTCCTACCAAGGATGACACGCCAGGCTATTGAAATTAAAAAAAACAGTCCAAATTTCAATAGAGAAGATGGATAGGTGCTGTCACCTGCTTGGGATCCTATAATTAACAAAATTAAACCCAAATCTAAGCATACAACTGCAAGACTTCATGATACTATAAGCTCGTTTTGCGTAAATCGGACCAAAAATTAATATTCAAAAGCTGAAGGTAGCCGGACTAACTATGACATTGAGACGTCAAACATCTCAGTCCCCCCCCCCCGTGACCATGGGTGCTGTAAAGCACCCGAAACGTCGAGAATTAAGAATAAGTAAAAGTAGTGAAATAATCGCGACAAAATCCATAAATTTAATTTTATTCAACCTCTGTCTTGGGAAGAATCAGCAAGAAACCCAGCGGGACTTAAAAAAACTATATATGTTTTAATATATTAGTATAAAAACTTTTAGAAACAGCATGGTAGCAATCATCTCATTCACCTCATCAGGAGTTATTATTAATTAAAATTAAGCAATAAATATACTCTTTAGTAGTATAGCAACCCTTATTAAACAATGTGTGCTTAATAAAAAAATTTATCCAATTAATAGATAAGGCCTGCATAATTTCTGGGACTTTGTTGTAAAAGTATCAATTGCCCCATGAACGAGTAGTAGTACTGACCTTTTTTAGTACTGGTATAACTGACTTGTGCTTGTACAGAATGTACATCAATATTTTTAATAAAACGGTTTTTTTATGTTCACACATTAAATTTTAGTGAATATACTGATTAATATGAAAACATATTATAACAATAATTATAAATAATAAAAAATTTAATAGTCCCTATTATGACCAATGAAAAAGAAATACTTTTGTTCAAGTGATCCATCGCAATATGGTGTAACGAGGCACGTCTCTCCGCTCCGCAAATTAGTTGCCTTACAATTAGGCGAATGGCGAATACTGATCGACAAATTTGTATCGTTGAGCGATTCTGACTATACGGAGACACTTGCCGCTTCGTTAATACAGCTTATTATAAAGCGTCAACGGTGGAGTTGATTTCATTTCTTCACTAGCTTTTATCGGGTTTTAGCTGAGTACTTTGAAAAAAGGTCGTTATATTGACTGTCTGTTTTGTATACGTATTACGCGATATCTTAGAAAAATATGAACCGATTTTATGTATTATTTTTTGTTATTTAGGCAATACTTTAGGGATGGTCCCATATAAACTTAGAGAAAAAATTCTACTCCTAAGAGTGACAATATGAGCATGATTTTTTTCCCGACTTCAGAATATAAAACTATTGTATTCTCTTTAGTTCATTGAAGTCTGCTTTTATTTTCAAATGTAAAATTTTCGTAAAGATTTTTTACGTGGAAAAGCCACTTTCCAGCTATATTATGGTTGTAACACGAACGGGTCGGCTGAACTGTAGTAGGGCCATACTCTCACCAAAGAATACCATCTCATATTGATTTCGTAAATTTACGCGAACACTACACATTGAATAAAACTAGTATTTACGGATTTTATCGCGTTTAATTACTTTAATTTGTTTTTACTATCCCGATGTTTTGGGTGCTTCACAGCACCCATAGTCACGGGGGGGACTGAGTAATGTATGACGTCCCAATGTCATAGTTAGTCAGGCTACCTTCAGTTTTTGAATATTAATTTTTGGTCCGATTTACGCAAAACGAGCTTATAGTATCATGAAGTCTTGCAGTGGTATGCTTGGGGTTGGGTTTAATTTTGTTAATTATAGGATCCCAAGCTGCTGGCAGCACCCATCCATATTTTCTATTGAAATTTGGATGTTTTTTTAATTTCAATAGCCTCGCGTATCATCCTTGGTTTTGCGTAAATCGGACCAAAAATTAATATTTAAAAACTGAAGGTAGCCGGACTAACTATGAGATTGGGGCGTCGAACATCTCGGTCCCTCCCGTGACCATGGGTGCTGTAAAGCACCCGAAACGTCAGGTTAGTAAAATCAAATTAAAGTAATTGAACGCGATAAAATCCGTAAATAATAGTTTTATTCAATGTGTAGTGTTCGCGTAAATTTAAGAAATCATTATGTGAACAAGTATGGACTGGTAATAGCAAATAAAATTCGCCGATTAGAAGATCTTAAAACCAAGCGCGCAAGATATATAACATCTTTAAATTTCTTGAAGAGTTGCAGAGACCATAATCTCATTCCTACGTGTGTCAAAATATCAACAAAGAAAGACATTCGAGGAAGCGCTAAGATCTTAAATCAGGCAAGTAAAAAGTTGTTATGAACGGTGATTCAGCAGAAATGATTCGATTTACATTTCATAAATAACACCATAGACAATTTGTCCAGTGAACTAAAGACAATTGTAACGACATTTGATTTTAATAATTGCATCGAAACTTTAAACAAACGGGAAATCTCGAAATACAATGAATGCAAAAATAAACAAATAGAAAAATACCAAAAATTAACGATCAAATCAAATGCTAAACATCCAAGTCAACGCCAGAACGATACACAACCGTTGACCATAGACTCAAACTGTAAACAACCCACGGTCTACAATTTGTCAAAAAATACACTGGACGAACCGACAATGAAGTATTAGCAAAGGGAATGAACTTCGCATTAACACCAGCGAAAAATCCCGTACGAAGAAATTATCTGCAGTGTCGAGGATTGTCTGTTTAAGAATAATATCGGTAAGGAAGATTTTGAGGCCATACGTCAAGATATTTCGTCCTTGTTACGTCGTAGTTCAGTGCCGAAACCAAACCTTCCTAAAGACGAATTTACAGCATTTTCACCAACTTATAAGCTGGCACAACACTTGGCAAAAGTACTATCACCACTGAGAGGACATACCAGAGCACACACAAAGGATTCATACCATTTTGTGAGTGAGATAAAAGACCTACATCTCGCTGACAATGAAACTATGGTCAGTTTTGATGTTCAGTCACTATTTACATGCCTACCTATTTGTTACTGCTCTAATTGTAACTAGGAAACTGGAAGAAAATAACATGCCTCAAGAATATGCAACATTACTTGAACACTGCCTCACATCTGGCTGTCTATTGTGGAAGGAGGAGTTCTACAAGTAAGTAGATGGTATGACGATGGGCTCACCTGTGTCTCCCATAGTCGCCGACATATTCATGGAGGACTTTGGAGGAGAAATTCCTTCTTACTGCTCCTGTAAATCCAAGGTTCTACAAGCGGTACGTAGACGACACTTTCACAATTTTACCATCTGACAAAGTAACTGCATTTTTAGACCACCTTAACTCCATAAACTCTAAAATACAATTCACAATGGAGTTAGAGGCAAATAATTCTTTAGCCTTCCTAGATGTTTTAGTCATCCAAAATCCTGATAACACTATTGGTCACGCTGTGTTTAGGAAAAAGACCCATACCAACCTATATCTAAATGGTAAATCTCACCATAATCCTTCACAGTTAGCTACCGTGGGTAAATCTTTGTTTCAGAGAGCACGAGGGATCTGTGACAGAAAACATCTGGCCGCCGAGCTTCAACACGTCAAGCAAGTATTGCAAGACCACAAGCTTCGGGTCCCGCGCCTACGTCACAGTGAACGAGTGAAGCCAGCCACAGTGTAGCGTGCGCCTGCTGTACTACCATATATCAGAAGAGTCACAGACGAGATTGGCTACATCTTGAAGCGAGCTTCCATTAAAACATACTACAAGCTGCCGAAGAAGATTAGTCAATTTTTACAGTCTTTAATTTCTTCAATTTTTCCTTTCAATTTTTTCAGTCTGCTTCAGCGCGCACGTGTGTTCGGATGTAGAACAAAGCGATCGCTAATAATCGAGGGCGGGGCAATGGCCTCTCATACAGTGAAATGTAATAATTTCAATATTGTGATTTCTGAGTTATTGGCTTTCATTCAAAACAAGTCTGTTGTTACGGATGAAGAAAGCATTATACGTCTGTGTACTGCTTCGTTTTCGAGTGAGGAAGTGGTACAAGCGAAAAATTTACTTTTCGAATCTATTACCACCACGAGCCGAAAGATTACGTGCAAGAAAGAAGGAAAGATGCAGCGTGATATAGAAGATATTATTAGTATAATTAAAAGGACGGACCCAGAAAAAATGCCCATATTCGTTGCAAAAGACCTACAAAAATTACCGCCGGTTACTTTTGATCACGTAGACGTGACAAGGCTGCTAAAGGGTATCATTACTTTGAAAAATGACATTAAAATTATAACAGAGAATTACGTGACTTTAAAAATGTTGGAAGAAAGTGTTCCGTTTTTAGAAATAAATGAAAATATAACAATAGAAGACGCGGGTATTTACTAAACAACAGTTTGAATGTAGATAGCGGCCCAATTGGTTTAACGCATATACACAGCGGGTCAACAACCGCTATAAGCGAGGTCAATGAACTGGCTCGCGCTGATAAGGACGTACCTGTCCCATTCTCACGCGATATTCCTGTCTCGGTCGCACCACTAACTGTACATCGCTGCGAGGCAAGTTCTCCAGTGAACAGCGGGTCGCAAGTGGAGGCCCTCACCGTGGTTTCGACGAATGTAGCCCATTGTGCTAACACCGCTGCGCCTGCGCCTATGCACTTCGAGCCTATGCCGATTAACGAAAACAGTGCGAATAAAAAACATGAAACAACAATGAGCTCGGGACGTAAAAGGTTTTCCGATGTGGTGCGCGAGGGTGGTCAATGGAAACCAGAAGCACCAAAGGATGAATGGATTCTTTTGCAAAGAAGACGGCTGCGAAATCGTTTTATGGCTAAAAAATGAAAAGCAGATCTAGAGTTGGATTGCGGTTTCAAGGCGGCGGATGTTAAAATTCCGTTTTACATTTATAATGTTGACAAAAATGCTTCTGTCGAAGACATAAGTAAATATATTATGAGCAAAACAAGCGTGGAAGTTGCTTTGGAGAGAGTGAAAATGAGGCAGAAAAAGGAATACGAAGCCTATAAGTTCCTTATTCCGAAACATAAGTTGTCCGTTTTTATGGACGAAAATATATGGCCTCAAGGTGTGTCGTTTCGAAGATTTGTAACTTTCTACAAAAGAAAACCAAGGCGTGAGAGCGACGAATAAAAAGCGAGTAAATAAAATATAAATAAAAAAGGAAAAGGTAAAAAAGGAATAATATATAAAAAAACTAGTTTGAGAAAAAAAATGGGCAGCCGGTTGAATGGAGTGCCTGCCAAGTTTTTGAGCTTTAACTGTAAGTCGTTGAAAAGATCCACAGAATGTGTTAAGTCACTATGTAAAACGGCCGATATTATAGCATTACAGGAGACCTGGCTACTCCCTCACGAAATACCGAGTCTCGGCAATATAAATCAGGATTTTGGTTTCTTCGGTAAGTCGGCGATAGATACATCGGCAGGAATCCTATACGGTCGACCGTACGGTGGAGTTGCTCTTTTATGGCGAAAGAGTGTCTTTAGATCGGTCTCCGTTATTTTGTGCAAAAGTGAGCGTATCGTAGCAATTAAAGTGAATATAGGAAACAGCTCTTTGCTTATATTTAGTGTTTATATGCCAACGGATTGTTCTGAAAATTTGTTAGAATTTATTGACTGCTTGAGTGAAATTGCGGCGATTGTTGAAAATCAAAATGTAGAATCTTTTTTTATCTTAGAAGACTTTAATGCACATCCTGGAGAGAGTTTCGGTAAGGAATTAATTAGCTTTTGTTTCGATCAAAATTGGTTGTGTGCTGATATGTCCAAATTAGGTGAAAACTCAGATACCTATACTTTTATAAGTGAGGCGCACGGTAGCAGGCGTTGGCTAGATCATTGTGTCGTCACCGATGCCGCCTGGAGTGTGGTGGTCGGTGGATATACACTACGACATTTATTGGTCGGATCACTTCCCACTGGAGATACAGTGTGACCTGTCGATGGTCAGACCTAAATTTGAATCGCAAAATAGGGTAAGCACAAACAAGGTAGTTTGGGGACATAGAGATGAAGGTCAAATTGCAACATACCATGATCTTTGTTTAAAAAAATTTGAGAGATATTAATACTTTAAATGAATATACTCCTATTCCTTGCTGTAATAGAATGTGTTATAACCTTGATCATAAAAAATCTATAGATGTAATGTATAATAAAATTGTTTCATCATTGTCAGAGGCCGCTATATTTAGTTATAATAAGGGAAAGTGTCGGAAAGGCGTTCGTATTGTTGACTGGAATAAACATGTTAGGGATGCTCACCGCGATGCTAGGCAAAAATTTATAAATTGGGTGTGGCATGGCAAACCTATTGGTGGTAAATTGTATAAAGAAATGTATCAATCAAAAAAGTTATTTAAACAGAAATTAAAATTTTGTCAAAATAATGAATATCAAATTAAAATGGACATGTTAGTTGAAAAGCATACAAATAAAGACTTTAAAAATTTTTGGAAACAAACAAAAAAAGGTGAATCCTAAGCCGAGTATCCCGGTGAGTATTGAGGGGGTGAATGAGCCAGGAGAGATAGCAAATTTATTTCAAGAGCATTTTAAAGTAATATCACCGAATACTTCATTGCGGATAGTGTCAGATGTTGAGGACGGCCAGACGGGCGCGGGCGTGCCAATTAGTTTTACGCCGAATGAAGTTTTCGACGTAATTATAAATATGGCGAGGGGTAAATCGCCAGAGCATGATGGCCTCAGCATTGAGCATCTTCTGCATGCAGGGCCTCATCTCTCCAGGCTTCTAGCTACCTTCTACACCCTTTGCATGAGACATTCCTATCTTCCTGAGCAGCTGATGAGAACTATTGTTGTGCCTATAGTAAAAAATAAAACTGGAGATATATCTGACAAAGGGACCTATAGGCCCATCTCATTAGCTACTATCATGGCTAAGGTGCTTAACAGTCTGCTTGAGCAGCATCTCAGTGGATATCTAAAATTACATGATGCTCAGTTCGGATTTAAAAAGAGTCTCTCCACTGAGAGTGCAATATTAACACTCAAGCATACTGTTAGGTACTATACCAATAGGAAAACACCAATTTACGCTGCCTTCCTGGATCTGTCAAAGGCATTTGACCTAGTTAATTATGATATTCTGTGGAAGAAGCTTCGTGAAGTGGCCTTACCAAGCGAGTTGATTGAAATATTTAAATACTGGTATGGCCATCAAATAAATCAGGTCAGATGGACAGAGGCACTGTCCGATGATCGCATCCCTCATGCGCAGGGACAGGCAGGAGATGGGCAGCAGCATCTTCCTGATAACAGTAACTGTACGACAAAAAAAAAACTGCGGTTGCCAACCCGCTCGCCAAGCGTGGCAACTATGGCAATATACCCCCCATGAACAATTACACAAATAGACGGCCCCCAGTCCCCGGCGGCCCCGCTATTCCTGGCTACGGTGGCGACCATGGTAACGGCGGGGCAGGGGGTGCTAAGAATCTCCGGTGGAGGTTCGGTTGCCACCTACGACGACTCGACCTGGCAACATTTAACGCACGCACACTGAGGACTGACGAGAAGATCCTGGAGCTGGAAGAAGAGATAGACAAGTTGCGCTGGAGTATTATAGGATTATCCGAGGTCCGAAGAGAGGGGGAGGACACGGTGATTCTCGAATCCGGCAACTTGTTCTATCACCGGGAGGGCGACCATCTGTCCCAAGGAGGTGTCGGATTTATCGTCCACAAGTCTCTCGTCAACAACGTTGTACAGATTGAGAGTGTGTCGACGTGGGTCGCGTATCTGATACTCAGAATCACCAAACGGTATTCGCTGAAGGTCATACAGGTTTACGCACCAACGTCGGCACATTCCGATGAGGAGGTGGAGGAAATGTATGAGGATATTTCCAAAGCCATACATTCCTCCAAAACCCACTACACGGTGTTGATGGGAGACTTCAACGCAAAACTAGGCACAAGAGAAAACGGTGAGCTGAAGTTAGGGAAATTTGGAGTAGGGCAACGGAACCGAAGGGGCCAGCAGCTGGCTGACTTTATGGAGAAAGAGGGACTCTTTATGATGAACTCTTTCTTCCAGAAGCGGCCCCACAGGAAGTGGACCTGGTCGAGCCCCGACGGTTCGACAAAAAATGAGATTGACTTCATTATGACGACCAGACGCCAACTGTTCAGTGATGTCTCAGTGATCGCAAGGGTGAAAACTGGCAGCGATCACCGAATGGTTAGAGGCACACTGAACCTAAACGTTAAGTTGGAGAGGTCTCGTCTAATGACGTCAACGCTCCGTCCCCCTCGTGCTCTAATCCAAAATCCCGAAAACTTTCAACTCGAGTTACACAACTGCTTTCAGTGCCTACAAGATTGCAATGCAGTGGATGATATGAATGACAAGCTCGTGGAAACTGTCCATGCGGTCGGAGCTAAGTTCTGCAAGACCCACCGCAGAAGAACACAAAAACTCTCCGATCACACTCTTAATCTCATGGCTGTTAGACGGGAGATGAGGCTGCAATCGTCAACAGATTTGACAGCATACAGGCAACTGAACAGACAGATCTCCAAATGCATGCGGCGAGACTTACGCAACTTTAATACTGCTCGTATTAAAGAAGCGATCGAGCGGAACCAGGGCTCCAAAGTCTTTGCCGGAGATCTGTCTGCCAGAAAGAGCCAACTGTCAAGGCTGAAGACTGAGTGTGGCAGCATCGTTTCCGGGACACCTGAGATTTTGAGTGAGATTGAGAGGTTCTATGGGCAGCTGTACACATCATCGTTGGAGCCACACGCAAGTGTGAGTAACGATCCAAGAGCAAGTCTTATCCGACACTATTCCGATGATATCCCGGACGTCAGTCTAAGCGAGATTAGAATGGCTCTCCAGCACCTTAAAAACGGCAGGGCCCCAGGCGAGGATGGAATTACAGCGGAGCTTCTGAAAGCGGGTGGAACACCGGTACTTGAAGTCCTTCAGAAGCTCTTCAATTCCGTCCTCCATGGTGGCACTACTCCAGAGGCGTGGAGCAGAAGTGCGGTGGTCTTGTTCTTTAAGAAAGGCGACAACGCTCTCTTGAAGAACTACAGACCGATTTCCCTTCTGAGCCGCGTCTACGTGCTGTTTTCGAGAGTCATTACGAATCGTCTCGCACGCAGACTCGACGACTTCCAGCCTCCCGAACAAGCCGGTTTCCGAAAAGGCTTCAGTACCATAGATCACATACATACCCTGCGGCAGATTGTACAGAAGACTGAAGAGTACAATTTGCCACTTTGCCTGGCGTATGTGGACTATGAGAAAGCCTTTGATTCCGTCGAAATTTGGGCGGTGCTGCAGTCCCTTCAGCGGTGCCAAGTTGACTGTCGGTATATCGAAGTGCTGAAGTGTTTGTACAGTAGGGCTACGATGGCTATCCGAGTACAGAACCAGAGCTCGAAACCTATCCAACTGCAGAGAGGTGTAAGACAGGGTGACGTTATATCCCCGAAACTCTTCACCGCTGCTTTGGAAGACGTTTTCAAGCTACTGGACTGGAAAGGATACGGTATTAACATCAATGGCGAGTACATCACTCACCTTCGATTTGCCGACGATATAGTCCTTATGGCAGAATCGCTGGAGGACTTAAGCACTATGCTCAATGACCTCAATAGTGCCTCCCAACGGATAGGTCTTAAGATGAACATGGACAAAACAAAGATTATGTTTAATGTCCATGTCACACCTATGCCGGTAGTTGTTGGGAGCACTATGCTCGAAGTTGTTGACGAGTACGTTTACCTGGGACAAATATTCCGACTAGGTAAGTCCAACTTCGACCGAGAGGTCAATTAGCGGATTCAACTCGGCTGGGCAGCGTTCGGGAAATTACGACATATCTTCTCGTCAGGTATACCTCAATCTCTGAAAACTAAAGTGTACAACCAGTGCGTGTTGCCAGTGATGACTTACGGATCAGAGACGTGGTCCTTCACTGCTGGCCGTATGAGGACGCTCAAGGTCGCTCAGCGAGCTATGGAGAGGGCTATGCTCGGAGTTTCTCTGCGTGATAGACTCAGAAATGAGGATATCCGCAGTAAAACCAGAGTGACCGACATAGCCCAACGGATTAGTAAGCTGAAGTGGCAATGGGCCGGCCATATAGCTCGAAGAACCGATAACCGATGGGGAAGAAAGGTTCTCGAGTGGTAGCCTCGTACCGGTAGGCGTAGTGTAGGGCGACCCCCCACTAGATGGAGTGACGACCTGGTAAGATATGCAGGAAGTCGATGGATGCAGGTGGCTCAGGACCGTGCTTTGTGGCATTACTTGGGGGATGCCTATGTTCAGCAGTGGACTTGTGAAGGGCTGTGATGATGATGATGATGATGCGCAGGGTTCGTGGGAGCTCTAATAGCATTCTGAGGGCAATATCTGATAGATTTGATTTTCCCATCCTAGGGCACTGGATGCGTATGCACTTGCATGTGCCTGGTGTCATGGGATGCCAAAAATAAAAAAAAATAATTGTTATGAAAATTGTACGTGTAATAATTTTAGACTAACACAGGTTAAGCTAATTTACTAACATATTATGAACTATATGTGGGTCTGAAATAAATTTATTATGGGGTATCTATATAATTTTCTCACCTGGTTGTGTGCTATAAATATATAATTATAAATTAAAATGATAAGATAAATATACATAAATATCAATAAAATAAAATAAATACAAAAACTACATAAATAAATAAGATCCAACCAGATTGGAACCCTCGGCAGGGGAGACCAAACGGCCGAGGGTTAGGGGGAAAGGGAAAGAAACCGGCGGACGATGCGGGCGGTATCGAGAAGCACCGCCTTCAGCATTTGAGCCCGGAGCGGTCCGTCACGGAGTCCCAGTCGCCTCAGATGACCCGAGAGGCTGACTGGGATTAGCCCATTCGCAGAGACGACTACAGGAATAATTTCGGTCGGCATACCACCCCACATGTCGGTCACCTCGTGAGCCAGGTCCAGATATTTTGTTCGTTTATCCGTTTCGGCTTTCACGAGGTTCTCGTCATACGGAATGGTAAAGTCGATCAAAAATATCCTTGACTGTGCCCGGTCCATCAGCACAATATCAGGCTTATTCGCAGAAATAGTCCTGTCTGTGATGATGGCCCGGTCCCAGTAGAGCCTGGCGCGGTCATTTTCGAGTACGGCTTCCGGCAATTACTTGTAATACGGCAATTTTCGGTCCACGAGACCGTATTTCAGAGCGAGCTCCTGGTGTAGAATTCTGGCTACTAGGTTGTGCCTGTGCAAGTACTCAGAGTTGAAAGCGCCGAACAACCGGAGATGACATGCCTAAGTGACTCCCCGGGATGGCGACAAGCTCGACAGACGTCGACAGTGCCATCCTTTAGGATGTATCTCCGATAGTTGTTGGTTTTAATAACCTGATCCTGTATTGCACAGACAAAACCCTCGGTTTCTCCGAAGAGGTCACCGAAACGTAGCCAGTTGAGGGAGGCGGCTGTATCTACGTGAGGCTCATGTAGAGCCCTGTAGTACCTCCCGTGGAGCTCCTTCTCCTTCCATACGGTCTCCCGGTCGGAAATGCTCTGTACTGCCGGGTCTCCCCATTGCTCGTTGGCTAAGGATAGAGGGGTAAGTCCTTTATCACTAGAAATGACGTCATTATAGAATGGATCATCCGATCTCGCCAGGAAGTAATGAAGGAGGCTGCACACTTCGCGATTATGCACGGTGAGCGCGCTCAGGAAGCCACGCCCACCATGCTTTCGTGGCAAGTACAGCCTCATTACCGACGATCTCGGATGATGCATCCTATGGGACGTCATTGTAGTGCGGACTTTTCTATCCAGGGCGTTAAGTTCAGTCTGACTCCACGTGAGTATGACGAAGGTATACATGAGGACAGGCATGACCCAGCCGTTATATGCATGTGTCTTATTCACACCGGACAAAAGGCTGTTAAGCACTTTGGTCAAGCGTGCATAAAACACGTCGCAAACTGACTGTTTCATACCAGCCACATCGATACCGATGTTCTGTGACATACCCAGGTATCGGTATGTTTCAGCCTCGGAAAGGGTTCTTAAGTTGACGGGCATAGATAAGTCTATGCCCTCAGAGTTAGCAACCCTTCCCCTTTCAACATGGAGGACCGCACACTTATCCGTCCCCAGCTCCATTCTAATAGAATCGCTAAATTCACACGTGATGTTTAGCAATTCCATAAGATGGGAGCGAATGGAGGCGAATAATTTGAGGTCATCCATATAGAAAAGGTGGGTCACTTTTGTACCTCCTTTCCGAAGCTGAAATCCCCCTCCCGGAGCCCTCCATTAAAGTACTGAGAGGGTTCAAAGAGAGGCAGAACCAGATTGGACTCAGACAGTCGCCCTGGAATATACCCCTTCTTATCCTTATGCGGCTTTCCGCAGCCGTCATCCGCTCGCCTAGATGACAGTGGTTCGTACTCCACTGCCCCATACACTGCTCGAGGAACTCTCGAACTGTACAGTCAATCTTGTACAGCTCGAGGACCCTCTTTAGCCATGTATAGGGCACCGAGTCAAATGCCTTTCTGTAATCTATCCAGGAGGCGGAGAAGTTCCGACGGTTGCGTTTCACCACTTTGCCAATGACCGCGTCAATGAGGAGTGGTTCCTTGGTTCCACGACCGCTGCCCCGACATCCATTTTGAGCGCGCGACATCACCTGATTTAAGTCCAGGTGACGAGCGATTCTTGCGCTCAAAATGGATGTTAGTGTCTTGTATATGGTCGGTAGACACGTGATGGGGCGGTATTTGCTCGGGTCTGTGGCACCCTGATCTTTAGGAACCAAATGAGTGATCCCAGTAGTGAAGAGGCTTGGGAGCGAATTCTGGTTGAGAGCCTCTTAAAACTGTCGGGCGAGCACAGCATGACACACCATGAACCCCTTCAGCCAGTAGTGATGCAGCTCGTCAAGCCCCGGACTTTTCCAGTTCGGGGCCCTACGGACCGCCTCAGCTACGTCATCCGGCGTTATGATGACGGGGTCCATGGGCGTAATACCCGCACACTGACTCGCCACAACTTCCGTCCAAGGGCCCTCGTTGTGGTTTACGGGCTCTGACCACAGGCTGCGCCAGAATGCGACCGTGTCGGCCTGATTTGGTGCAGGGCCCGTTCCACTTACTATTGGTCGCTCCAATGATTTATAGAGCCTCTTCTGATCACTCTGGAAGAGACGATTCTGGTTGAACCGTGTCGACCTCTCGGTATATCGCCGAATCCGCTTTCCCCAAGCAGCTATTCTTTGCTTCAGGTCGTCTATGCGCTCCGTCAGTTTTTGCATTATATCCAGCTGGGACAAACTAACATTTGTCCCAGCAAACGCCATCCTGACGGTGCGCACAATCCTTGGCCTGGTATTGCCTGACCTGAAGCATATCAGTCTGCCGATGAGCCCTACGGCCCTAGCCTTTGCGATACGTTCTTCAATTCTCATTCTCCAGGCTGGGATAGCACTACTTTGTCCAGTAGCGCGTCCAGCCGTGGAAAGTTTGGCGCCTATAATACGGCAGACTGCCAGTGCGGCGCCAAAAAGAATTGAGTCCGTCTCGCAAAGGTCCCGGCTGGCTTCCAAATAGGTAACCAGCATTAGGTTCAGAGCCCTCACGACAGCCCGATTCCGCTTGCTTAGGGCTAAGCAGGGGAAGTCGCGGTCGATTTTCGAGAGTCGTACTGCGCGTTTCCACAATCGCCTCTTCCAATGTACTCCTCATTTGCTCTAGTTCCAGTTCCTGGGCGACTGTTCCATCATCGTTTGAATCAACCACAACTGGCGTATTCACGGCGGCATCCACATTTGCCGTTTGCTCAGCAAGTTGTGGCGCCGCATCCTCAGCCGCAGCATTTTCACCCGATGAAGGAACAGCCTCACGTCGTAGCCGTTCGAGTTCGGTGACATCAAATGTATTTGAGCGCAAGATATACCGAACTCGGTCTGCCAGGTTTTGCTCGGTGACGGTTACAGATGGCTCCAGCTCAGCAAAAAGTCGATGCATCCTTGCCCGATACGCAAAACCTCCAGTTTCTCCCTCTTTCGCCCTAAAATACGCCCGCAATGCGTTGTTGTTCATCTGGGTTGTCCAACACATGCGGCGTACTTCACCAGTGACGGGTGCCGATTGCTGAGCCCGCGAAGACCCTGCCGACACCAAGCCAGCTGGTGGGGATGATGGATGCGAAGAGCTGCTGGATGGTCGTGCAGCACCTCGCGCTCGGCTGGCGGTTCGCATGCTGTCGCGTCCAGCGCCAGCTCCAGACGCGCCCTGGCGACCTCCAGGCAGCGACCCTTTGATTCCATCATCCATTTTAGGGCGTCATTTAGCGGGAGAACGCCCAGACCCGGCGCCATTTCATGGTTAGGCCATGTGCACAAGCGGGCCTTGGCACCTTCAATTTTTGCCGAGGCACGGCACTAACACCTCTTGGCAAGGTGCTGACTGACTGCGCTGACGTAGCGGTTTTGTCACATAACCGTTATATCAGCGGGCGATGGGGTCGTCACTTCTCTACGCCTATAAAAAAATTTATTATTATTATATTATTATTAAAATAAATTTGTTATTATTATATTATTATTATTATTTACCATTCATCAAATGTAATATTCCTCTACAGGATGCAGGTGTGTACAAGCTAGATTGTGAATGTGGTCTCTCTTACATAGGTCAAACAAAACGATCTATAGAAACCCGTGTGAAAGAATATATAGCTGACGTGAAGCACCGACGCTCCAGGAAGTCTGCAGTCTGTGAACATGTTCAAGACCGTCCCCACCATTACATTCGATTTGATAAACCACAAATCTTCGCAAAAGAACACCGACTCCTACCAAGGATGATACGCGAGGCTATTGAAATTAAAAAAAAAAAACATCCAAATTTCAATAGAGAAGATGGATGGGTGCTGCCAGCAGCTTGGGATCCTATAATTAACAAAATTAAACCCAAAACCAAGCATACCACTGCAAGACTTCATGATATAAACTCGTTTTGCGTAAATCGGACCAAAAATTAATATTCAAAAACTGAAGGTAGCCGGACTAACTATGACATTGGGACGTCAAACATCTCAGTCCCCCCCGTGACCATGGGTGCTGTAAAGCACCCAAAACGTCGGTATAGTAAAAACAAATTAAAGTAATTAAACGCGATAAAATCCGTAAATAATAGTTTTATTCAATGAATACCATCTCATTAAGAATACCAGCGTAAAATAGCAACTTAATGTTGTGTTTCCTATGGTAATAGAGAACCAGAGATTCTTTTAACTGAAAATGAGGCATTTCATGTTAGTCCCCAGGAGTGACATTTCTGCATTTTTATTCTTAATCGAGGATAAATGTAGACGCCTATGGGCTACAGCATCTACTTATCATCATGTGGACTAGTAGTAGTAAGCAGTAGTTGTTAGTACTAAGCACAAAGTTGTTGACGAGTATGTTTACTTCGGAAAAATAATCCGACTAGGTAAATCCAACTTCGACAACTTCTTCTTGCGTGTTACCAGTGATGACTTATGGATCTGAGAAATGGTTCATCACTGCTGGCCGTATGAGGAAGCTAAAGGTCGCTCCGCGAGCTATGGGCTATAATCGGAATTTCTCTGTGTGATGAACAATGCGGACATCCACAGTAAGACCACATTAACTTCATAACCCAGATTAGTAAGCTGAAGTGGAAATAGGCCGGCCATATAGCTTGAGGAACTGACAACCGGTGGGAAAAAAGGTTCTCAAGTGGCACCCCCGTACCAGTAGGCAAAGAGTAGGGCGACCCCCCACTAGACGGAGAGAGAATCTAATAAGATATGCAGGAGTTCGATGGATGCAGATAGCTGAGGATCGTGCAACAGTAGACTTGTAAAGAGCTGTAAAGGTTATGGTGAAGCAGTAGTTATAGTACTCAGCTCCTTAGGCGTTTCTTGGACGAATGAATATTCAAGAGAGCAATCGAATTCAGTTCCTAGTGCCTTATATTTATTATAAGTTAGAGGATTTCGTTCACGAAGAAAGGACTTAAATAAGGTTACAGAATATTATATCATTTCTATTGTATGTATTGTACGTGTCAATTTAACATCAGTATATTTGTTATTCAATTGCCTTCCCACTTAGAAAGGCCTCTAAATATTTGTACAAAAATACCCGAAACCAGGGCTTCGCTCTCCCACACTACTATTATAAGACTGCCCAGTGAGTGTTCGCCTCATGTGGCACCGGGTTCAAATCCTGAGTCGGGCCAAAATTGGGTTTTTCTGTCAGGAAACTCTCAATAGCAGTCTGAAATCAGTCCGCGCCTGATCTCCATTTCGTCGTCCATCAGACTACCGTCCCATCGGACTATGAGCTAGTAAGAATAGAATGCACATTTTGTTACATAAACACCCGGGTACCATTATCATGTTCAGCGTACATGGTTAGTCTCCGTTGAGACTGGTTGCCATGACCGAAACCTGGTCTGAAAGACATATTATTATTGAATATACTGTTCAGTCTAAGGCCAAAGTAGCCGCAAGGATAGTAGGAGGTGTCCTTGCAAAGTTTTGGTAGTACTCGTATTGACTCAGCTTCTTACCCTATAGTGCAAGCTAGGTTGTGCATGGACTACTGATGTCAGATAGGGGCTGCATTTGCAACCTAGCCACATTGGACTCAGTGATTTAGTTGAAATTGACTCTTGGGCCAAATAATCAGCAGTCATGCTTACGAATTTTAAACTAACAAGACAGTCAACTGTTTAAGCATAGTTTGTACCAGACGCAAAGTATTCAGACTGATGACGGGAACCTACGTCTAAGATGTAAGACATCTAGTGTTTCGATCACTATCGCACACAACTGGCATAAAACTCCCGCAGAGATTACCGCGTATTGAGGATATTTGTCATATTTGCCACGCTTCGTAATTTGATTGACAAACGCGGTTTTTTTACTTTTAATCGTTTTTAGGAAGATTCTGCAGTCCATCAGCTGATTTGTTTCCCTGTGTAGCCTTTTACGACATCAACAGGATCTCATGGGTTAGTGAATATTCTAACACCGACATTACACAGTCACTTTGATCGTTAATCCACCTAGTTTTTGTGGCAAATTCCTACAACAGAAGATCAAACCAGTGGATTTTCAAGAGTAATTAAAGACTTCTATAATTTTTTTGTAACTATTTTTAATAACATTCGTCTCGAAATAACACATTTCTGTAGTATTTACTGTAATCCAACCCAAATCGTACCTGTGTAGAAAATATACATATGCACGGTACATTTGTAAATGTAAATACACGACAGTTGATTCAAAATAAACATGTAACTGTCATAGCTTTAGTTTACACTAGCTTAGTCTAAATATAATGTGCTCTAGAAATTGTTTTTGTTCTGCTAAGGACCAAGAGATGTTTGAGACGTGCGACTAGTGTAGGCTTATTTTCATTTTACTTAAACTAATAAATTCGACCTAGTTTAAGTAAAATAGGTGATGTTTGTCGAGATCATTGGTTTTGAAATTGGGATAGGATCATTTCAAAATATCTATGAATTAAGCAGTGCGATTTTGTTTAACTAATAACTAAGGTTTTAGAATAATTTTCGATCATATTATTTGTTTGTTCATGAGATGAGAGTAAACTTTCGATGGTCACCTACTTATTATTTTATTTTATTTTATTCAAAGTGGAACAGCTTACAACTACATATATATATATATATATATATATATATATATATATATATATATATATATATATATATATTACATATAGATAGTACAGTAGCTTAATATGCGCAATAATGCAGCCCACAGTGCTGTTCACAGATTACCTTGTCTTGGAATGAGACCTGCAGCTGTACAGAAGGTATTATACAAATGTCAAAGTATGGTTAACAGTGATATTATAATGTGACTAGGATAACAAAATTATTATTTGAGAAGTGTTTTGTATAAAAGACCACGAAACTTTTCCTTTGAGCATGTAAAAATGTCTATATGCTCAAAGGTCTCATTATATGTGGCAACCATACGCCGAATCGGTGGACGAATACCGGTATTGGATCAATAGGTACTTACGGCAAAGAGTTTACCTGCACGCAACCGTCGTCTATGGATAGTTCTGGGAACTACATAACATAACAGATTGTTTAACTCAATACAGTTAAATTTGCATCTTACGATATGAAACAATGTCATAGACTCCAATTGCCTAGGTCTAGAGTGGAGGGTTAGAAGCTTGTATCTGCTGAGTAACTGGTCATACGGTAAATAAGATTTATGACATCTAAAATGCATTGCACGTAGAAACCGGCGTTGAACATTTTCAATTTTGTTTATATGTTTATTACAATAAGGATTCCAAACGGGCACAGCATATTCAAGTTGTGAGCGAACTAGGGTTTTATATAAACGAAGATATGAAGAGGTCCGTTTGAAGTCGCGAGTTGATCTCATAATAAATCCATATAGTTTTCTCTCTGTTAATTCAGCTTTACGACGTTCATGCTCCTGTTCGTCCAGTGCGTGTAAAGCATGCTCCCTCTCCTTGGCTGACCGATGATATAAAAAAAAATCATCCACATTAAAAATTGTGCCAAAGCTAAATACAAGTTACTTCCTACCGATTTGAATAGAGAGAAGTATCGATTAGTACGGAATCGTTGCAATAATCTGTTTAGAAAAGCACAACGACGCCATATCCATGAATCAGTACAAGATCCTGACCCTGCTAGGGTCTGGAAATTTCTTAAGTCCTTAGGAGTTGGGAAATTACGATAAAATCTTACACACCATAATTTTGATCTCAATCAACTTAACTTGCATTTCTCATCTTCGTCTTGCATTAACGATAAAGCAAAACATAATATTTTGGACTCTCTTTCAAAAACTCCCACTCCGGACACCTCTGCTTTTAATTTTAGCCAATTTAACAGTTGTGATGTTAAGAGAGCCATAATGTTCATCCATTCAAATTCGATTGGTAGTGACTGCATTAGTCGGAAAATGGTCATCCCTCTCATTGATCTCCTTTTACCTATAATCACGTCTATCCTGAATAATTCACTGAATTCTGCTTTTTTCCTTTCTTGGAAAGACGCATTTGTAGTTCTTGTTCCGAAAAAGTCAAATCCCTCTAGTTTTTCTGATTATAGACCTGTCTCTATTTTGCCTTTCTTTTCCAAAGTTCTAGAACAACTTGTGCACAATCAATTAAGCACCTATCTTTTAAAACACAATCTTTTAAATCCCTTGCAATCCGGTTTCCGTCCTGGCCATAGTACGAATACTGTAATTTTACAAATCACTGATGATATTCGGTATGGTATGGAGAAACAAAAGCTTACCATTCTCACGTTGCTTGATTTTAGTAACGCATTTAATACTGAAGATTTTGATATCTTGTTAAGCATCCTACGCTCTCTCAACATATCTCCAACTGTATTTGACTGGTTTTGAAGATACTTGTTTGGTCGCCGACAGCGAATTCAGATGCAAGAGGTTTTTTTACCTCGACTACTACAGCTGCTGGTATACCACAAGGTTGCGTGCTGTCTCCTCTCCTTTTTGCAATTTTCATTAATTCTATAAGTCGTAATTTGTCCTCTTCCTACTGTAACGCTTCCCTCCTCTTATATAATAATAAATATATAAAATACTTTTTTTATTTTTATTTATTTATTTATTTATTAGGTTCTCCAACAGTTATATCAAAATACATTTGAATAAAAAAATACAAGTTCCAACATGTCTTAAGCTAAGTGCATAACTACTTATAGGGCAACACATCATGCGTTTGATAATGAAATAAAAAAATATAGTTATCATAAAGTTACCTCTATGTGAAACAACAATCATTAAACCTATTTTAAGTTATTTTTTAATAAATTACAGAAGATATTTTTTGATGACAAAGTCCCTGATCTGTTTACGAAAATGTTCAGAAGAATCAAAATTAAGATCTACCAATGTGCTGCATTCATTGTAAAGTCTACTCAATCTAGGAACAGGAGAGAAATGGCCAAGTTTAGTCCTACGCATTGGTGGGTTCATAGGCTGAATAGGCATTCTCGGAAGCCGAGAAGGTATTCTGAAGGAAAAGGAATTTAGCAAAGGAGGACAGTCTATCTTATTATGGAAAAACTTGTATAAAAACATCAAATCCGAAATGTCACTTCTTGCTTCAAGTGGTAATAACTTAAAAGTGAGAAGCCTACTTTTGTACGATTTTAACGATCGAGCTTTATCTACAGAGAAAGCTACGTGCCATAGAAACCTTTTTCTGAACCCTTTCCAAGCGTAAGGTATGTGTTGCGAAATGGGGCCTCCAAACAACACTGCAGTATTCCATAATGCTACGCACAAAACTGTTATAAAGGATCATCTTGGTCTTAACGGTCTTGAAAATCTTTGTATTGCGTATAATGAAACCGAGCATTCCGGAAGCTCTTTTTATAATATGGTCGAAATGTGTTATAAATGTAAGCTTGTTATCTAGCAGCACGCCCAAATCACGAACACTGTCAACTTCTCGTAATTTGATACCATTGATTTGGTATGACGAATTTGTAATATTTTATTATTTGTAATATTATATTTATTAGTGATATTTTGTTTGCGTGTAAATTTTATATGTGTACACTTTTTCGCGTTGAGAACCATATTGTTTTCGTGACACCACCTTGTCAACTTATCTAAGTCTGCTTGCAGGAAATTCACATCAGCCATGGAATCGATTTCACGCAAAAAGTTTAAGGTCGTCAGCATATAAAAAAGACTTAACATTATTAAGATTAAAAGAGACATCATTGACGAAGATGTTAAACAAAACAGGACCGAGGTGCGTGCCTTGTGGCACTCCTGATGATATTTTATGGGTTTTAGATGAATAACCATTAACTACAACGAAAAAAGATCTGTGAGTTAGGTGGGAACTGAACCATTTCAATAAGAAACCATGCACACCAAAGGCTGAAAGCTTACAAAGAAGGAGGCAATGAGATACTTTATCAAACGCCTTGCTAAAATCCGTGTAAATAACATCAATCTGTTTGTTCTTGTCCATAGACTTAATTAGCTCTTCGGTGAAGCACACTAAGTTTGTCGATGTCGATCTACCCCGCGTAAATCCGTGTAGTTGGCCTGTTAAAAATTGTTTGAAATAATTTTGAATTAGGGGGAGTAATCAATGACTCCATGACTTTACCCATTTGAGGGAGGATTGAAATTGGTCGGTAGTTTCCTATTATATTTTCACCGCCAGATTTATAAATTGGCACAACTTTAGCCACCTTCCAGACTTCGGGGAAAACTCCAGACTTGAGAGAAAAATTAAATATGTAATGTAGTGGAGTGACTAAATTTGATGCACAATTAACCAAAAAAATGGTTGGAATCTCGTCATATCCCGCTCCCTTCAACTTATCCAGCTTGGTCAAACTTTGGTAAATCATTTCTTCTGTCAGGTTAATGGAACTGAAAAAATCATTGCAATATGTGATCGGTTGTGACTGTTGACCAGATTGATTAGACTGTTCACTGTAGACAGAGGAGAAGTGCGATGCAAAAAGATCACAAATATGTTGACCATTAGACGTTGTTACAGAACCATCTGTCATCTCGGCCGGATATGAATTCAGACTGCCAAGTTTCGATTTGATAAACGACCAAAAGAATTTGGAATTAATGGCAATATTTTCTTCAGTGCGTTTTATATAGGAATTGTAGGCCTCCGACGATAGTTTTTCACATCTTTTTCTACAAATATTCCATTCTATTTTATCTAACGGATTTTTATGTTTTTTGTATCTAAGTCTTATTTTATTTTTTTTCATGCAATGCCTTGATCAAACAAGAGCTAAACAATTTCGGAACTTTTTTTTCGTTTTTTTTTACCATTGGAACTTACTCTTTAATGATTTTATTAAGTTTATCATAGAATATTGTTACCATGTCGTCTACCTTTTCTATTCCGAAAAAAAACTTGGGACCAGTCGATTTCCACCAGTTTTCGGTTAATCATTTTATAGTCAGCCCTAAAAAAGTTTCGACTAGTGAAGTTATAATTTTGTGCTAAGTTATAATACTTTTTTTGATTTTAAAAGTATTTCTAAGGGGGGATGCAGCACATCGATTGCAGACAAAACATAAGTTGCCTGGTCTACTTGAACTAATAAATGTGATTGCTCCAAAAACACTAGATCCAGGACTTTACCCTTACAATTCGGAATTTCATTGTACTGTTTAAAGTTATTCATACAAGCAAAATCATTTAGTGTCTGACATAGTATTGATCGAGTGGCAGAGGATGTATTATTTATTTCACTCCTAAGCTCAAATAGAATTTGGCTTAAATTAAAATCACCTACAATCATTTGATATACGTTACTTTCTACGTACTCTAAAATTTTATTACAATTTTCAGTAAATCTGTTTAGAATAACATGATAAACAGGGGGTGGTAGGTATACTGCGCAAAGTGCGATATTATAGTTGGGGTTTGAGTCTATGCTAATTTTGACCCACAAATCCTCGCATATACTTTCCCACTCAGTTATGCGTCTAGCATTAAATTTTTTTGGCAACAGCAATCAGCACACCACCTCCCCTCTTATCATAGTGAAAACTAGTGGTTTCCCTGTCCCTGCGAAAAACTGTGTATCTATCATCAAAAAGTTCAGTACTGAATACACTCCTATCTAGCCATGTCTCCGTTAAAATAATTAAATCATATTTGCTACAGCATAGATTACGGTAAAACTTATGAGTTTTAGTTAGCTGTCCATGATTATTATGATAATAAATATTTAATTGAAGCTCTACGAATGAAAACAGAAAAAAAAAAACAATGCATGCACACAAAATAAATAAAATTTAACTTAGTACCTATTTAACTATTCTAATTTAGATAAGGTGTCCATATTTTTAATAACAATATAACCAGCTGTATCGTTTTTTCTGACAAAAATTTTTCCATTCCTGACCCAGACGTACTTGAAGCCTTTCTCGTTTTCTTTTTTCCTTGTAGCAGCGTGTAAGGCCTTGTTTGCAGGTGAGAGATGTTCTGAGACAAAAATTGGCGTTCTTGCTCCAGGTATTCCGAAATGAGTGCTATTCAATTTATTTTGACGATTGCTCTTGTTGAAAGTTATGGTTGCTGCCAGAATGTGATCCCGGGTACGAGTGGAGTCGAGCTGAACGACTATTGAACGAGGTCGAGAGCTTTCGCGATTCACTTTCGCAATACGTACACAGTGGAGGATGTTCTGTTCGGATATTTTATAATTAATTATGGAGCCCAACCGAGTTACTAATTCAACTAAACTTTCATTTTTCTTTTCCGGCATGCATTGAATCTCAAGATTATTAGATCTTGCTGCTTGTTCTATTTGGTTTATACGAAAATTTATATCGTTTATTGTAGGATGAAGTTTATCACTCTTTATTTGTAACTCCTGTATTGATTTTTTGGATGCTTTAAGCTCCTTGTTAATTTCCTCATACTGACTACTCATAAATGACATTGACTCTTTTACGTCTTGTATTTCATCTTTGATTGATTTAAGTTGCGTGTTGAGCAAAGTGCCCATTGAGATGTTAAGTTTAGTCAGTAAATTACTCAGTTCCCGTTGTACTACGTCTTCAATTATGTTGCGGAGTGCTGTGTTTGTAGCATCGTCCGCGCCTTCAAGTAAATTCCCAATTGGAGGAGAGTAGACGGCTGGGCGTTTGCTAGGCCTTTTTGCTACGTTATTTGAAGCGGGCGTTGATATGTGGTGGCCCCCTTCACTGTCACTTTCAGTTTTTTGAGATATTTTACACGGCGGTGTTCTTTGCGTACTCATTTTGCTTATATAGTTATTATTTTTATTTTTTCTCTTTCTTATACTAAATAAATAAAAATATTTTTCCGCTACAACGATAAGATTAGTTCCGTCCCCTGTGTGGATTACAACCAGGGCCTTCGTATGCGTAGCAAGCGCGCAGCTACTAAAACCGCTGCGCCAACTAAGCTTACAGGTAAGTGGGCGAATTTAATAATCGCAAACAACTGTCGATGAATGATTTTTGAATAGTTAGCTATAATGTGGGTTGGCTAACAACAGACACGAATAGAACACTTCTAACTTTTTCCGGGTGAGGGTGATATTGGATAAACCGGGTTTGCAATCAACACTTTTTTAACGTTTCTATGGTCAAACACTTAATAATTTGAGAATATTATATTGTACACAGTAAACTAGATGGTGTTAAGGCACTTTTTTCCCATAAAGTTTTTGGTAAACGTCACTTTTAACAGTAGTATGATTTTTCGAACACAGAGGTACACTATTTACGTCTCCTCGCTCGCTAGCGCGACAATCTACCTATTATATTCCCCTTTATATTAAAAATTATATATATGTGACCAGGATTAATAAAATATGTTTTGATCTTTCTAAATGATCTTTCTAAAGGTTTAATAATAGGCCGTTTGTAATATTTTGGCGTGATCGCCTTAGTTAGGACCCTTATTTACGTTGTGTTTGTTTAGTAACTTAGTTCTTTTAGGTGTCCTTTGGAAGAATGAATATTCACTAGAGCAATTGAAAGCTGTTGGTAGTGCCTTATAAGCTAAGTGAACCCCGTTAACGAAGACAGGGCTCGAGAAACGTTAAGAACATAAAACGTCCCTATTCCACTTGTATCAGGTTTACATTATTAATTATCCCTTCCCGCTCGGAAAAAGCTCAAAATATATTTATGCAAAATACCCGATACAAGGGCTTCGCTCTCCTATATTCACACACACGCCGTGCACGGTGAGCGCCAACTATTTTGATGCACTCCCCCCGGAGGGAACGCTAATTCGGGAACTGGACCGTAGTCCACAGCAAAATAACTGGCGAACCAGTAAAAGAGGCTTGGCCCCTTGTTAGTGCGTAAGCACAAACATCAACCGAAGTCGCGCATGTCAATGCGTGTAAACGCCAAACAGAGTACGAAAGAATCCAGCCACAGTGAATGTACGTCACACGTTTTAGGCAAATAGGCACACTGGCCGTAAACCCTCCGTGAGCGTCACCACCTGCCAGACTGCCGCTCCTGCAAACGTGATGTAAGTGTATGGCATCACCACCAATTGCATGATCAGCACGGCTACTAGCCGCAGAGCGTGTCATGAGTCTACCGCTCACCTCAAGGGAATGGGGTCCCACGTTGTGCGGCTTTCGGCCGCAGCCTTGAGAGTCTCCTCAGATCCTCCCGCCAGCTACCACCCGCATGAGGTCAACACATATGCTCCACCAACCAATACAACGGCAGATATAGCCAAAAGGCAGTTATAAGATAAGAGTAATAATTCGCCATCAGAAAGGGTTTGTGTCACCGACATTGAGTAAATGCATTTTCGATCATGTTTGTCTCATCCACTAAGAAGTTGCCTTCAATCATTCAAAGGTGGGAAAGTTACAGAGATATAATATTATGTTGTTATATAAAACATCGTGGAGGGCAGACAGTCTGCAGCCCCGTAATGAAGGGCCCCGACTTGGGCAAAGCTACTTAGGTGTGAGTTAAACCAAGACGCAGAGAGCGCCATTGAGAATAGCGTCCCACCAAACAACCATCGCAGAGACGCAATGCTGCAGAACGCAACAAGCATCAATACGACCATCGTCGGGCTTACACCATTCCAAGGTCCCCCATACATCCCAGCAGACATCACCACCCACATACCTCGATCGACCAGAACCACAAGAGTGCGTCGAATCAGGCGCAGCACACCCGCAGATCCACCACAAGACACAATACCGCAAGTAGCAGTAAGCATCAATGCAACTACCATACGGATGGCGCCCCCCTCGCAACACACCCACATGACCCCTATCAATTTTGGTAACAAAGTTTTTATTGTTGTTATATAAAAAATATCACCAACATATCATAGTAGCACGCTACTAAGACGCCAATGAACAAAACTCCACGTATCATAGCGCTAATACACTAAGACATGAAGGTTAGTATGCCCGTTACACTTAAAAGTGCTACCAAATACACTCATCATCCCAATCCGAAATATAGACGATGCATCGCTATGCGCTACGACGTCGCACACAAACGGTGTGTGTGTGCGATGTCCACGGGAAAGCCGTATTGCTACAACAAACCCGCTTACCACCCGCACTAGGATGTTAATTGTATACCTCCATCGACCAGAACCACAAAAATGCGTCGAATCAGGCGCAGAACACCCGCAGATCTATCACAAGACGCAATACCGCAAGTAGCAGTAAGCATCAATGCAACTGTCATACGGGTGGCGCCCCCTCACAACACACCCACATGACCCCTATCGATTTTGGTAACAAAGTTTTTATTGTTGTTATATAAAAAATACCACCAACATATCATAGTAGCACGCTACTAAGACGCCAATGAACAAAACTCCACGTATCATAGCGCTAATGCACTAAGACATGAAGTTGAGTATGCCTGTTACACTTAAAAGTGCTACCAAACACACTCATTATCCCAATCCGAAAGATAGACGACGCATCGCTATGCGCTACGACGTCGCTCACAAACGGTATCGGTGTGCGATGTCCACGGGAAAGCCGTATTGCTACAACGAACCCGCTTACTACCAGCACTGAGATGATATGTCTAGGACACATCGGTTAGCGAGTCCAAGTTTACCTCGGACCAATTGCTCGTGAAGCAGCATACACGCCACCATAATATTCCTTTTCAAGTCCCTAATAAGGACTAGTCATTTTGCTACACTACTAGGAGCAGTCGGTCACCCGACCACTCCACACAATGCTTATGCATCAAGGAGACCTCCTATAATATTGCTTTTGTATCATAGACCTTACTTTCATAAGTCATGCATATATAGGATTCGAACCCACGACCCTACTATTGTAATGCATATTAATCATAGAGACCTTCTATAGTATTGCTTTTGTATCATAGACCTTATTTTCATAAGTCATTAATATATAGGGTTCGAACCCACGACCCTACTATTGTAATGCATATTAATCATAGAGACCTTCTATAGTATTGCTTTTGTATCATTGAGTTTAATATCATAAGTCCTTAATATAGGACTAGTCATTGTGCTACAGTACTTCAGGCAGTCGGGCTCCCGACCATCCCATATATATGTACAACTGCAGGTATGTATCTCCGGCAGCTCCTCTATACAAGACATCTATACATGAACACCGTCCATAACTTAGGAAAATTTTCTTTTATACGTGAACTCCTTCCACAACTTAGACAATTTTTAACAAATTTTCTAATTATCTTATAAACGTTAATTATCTTTATTTTTATAATAGTTCCGACTTGTATTTCTATTGTTTATCATGTTTTAAATATTTTTACAAGTTTTTATAATAAATTTATTTACTATGAAAGCCAATATTTTGCCTTTAATTTACTATGGTATTGGTCTAATGTCTGAAATGTATTTATATTAACTTTATGCTTATTAATGTAATTTTATTGCTTAATATATATCTTTTAAGACTATTTTGACGCCCCTTTAAATTTAATTTAATTATTAATAATAATATTGGGCCGTCACACTACCACTTGTATGCTGATGATCTTCAAATCTATACTCAGTCCTCTCTTGAAGATCTATCTAAAACAGTTGAAACTATTAACGCTGATCTGACTTGTATTTCAAATTGGAGAAAATGTTATGGTTTAACGATTAAACCTAAGAAAATTCAGGTCATTTTCATCGGTAGTTCTAGATTAATTGGTAAAATTGACTGGTCTTCCCTACCCCCTATTATACTTGACTGCACTCTAATCCCTTACAGTAACAAGTTTAAAAACCTGGGGTTGTATCTTGACTCCTGTATGTCTTGGACCTCACAGGTTAATAAGGTCAGTAGAAAAATGTTTGCTGCGTTAAGCTCTTTACGTAGCTTACGTAATTTTCTTCCCACAGCAACTAAAGTTACGCTCGCCCAGTCTCTACTTCTGCCTATCCTTGACTATGCTGATATTTGCTGTCTTGACATTACCGAGGAGCAGCTTAATAAGCTTGAGCGCATTCAAAATTTATGCATTAGATTTATATTTGGGTTTCGCAAATATGCTCATATCTCCGAATTTCACAAACAGCTCAAATTGCTCCCGATCCGCCTTCGCAGGAATACTCACATTCTCTTCGCGTTGTATAATGTGCTGTTTAATCCTTCCACTCCTCTTTATTTAAAAAACCGTTTCCAGTATATTTCTCTTACCCATAATCGGTTCCTTCGATCCTCCGTCAATCTTTCTCTCTCTACACCTTTGCACTCTTCTTCCTTTTTCAAGAAATCCTTCACCGTAACCGCTGTGCGATTGTGGAACTCCTTACCTCTCCATATTCGTCGTGCTAAATCTCTTCACTCTTTCAAAATTTTTGTTAAATCTTATTATTTAGAACGCTATTAGATAAATTACTTTACCTTTCTCGTACTCTTTTCATTTAGTCTATTATAATATGATATTTTATACATAACTTTCACTTATTTTTATTTGTATGTATTATTGTATTTTTTTATTATTATTTTGTATGCCCCCCCCTCTATTTGTAACTTTTGTTTGCATCATTCCTCTACGCAAAGGTTGTCTGGAAGAAACCACTTTACAAAAAAAGAATAAATAAATAAATAAATAGTTTGTATGCTTTGTTTACAATTGGTTCAATATGTAAGTCTAAGCACAGTTTTGAATCAAACAGTATACCGAGGTCTCGCATAGAATCCACTTTAGCTTGTGTGTGCACACAGTGAGTACGAAAATTTAATAATATTCTTGTTTTTAGTAAAAATGAGATATTTACACTTTGGAATTCTTAACTGAAGCTTATTTTTGTAACAATAGTCTGTCAGTCTATCTAGGTCCTCTTGGAGAAGAATGCGGTCTTGTATAGTATGGATAGATTTATAAACTTTAAGATCATCTGCATATAATAAAAGTTTTGAGTTGAGAAAACAGTTACTTATGTCATTAATAAACATTATAAATAACAAAGGCCCGAGAAAAGATCCTTGAGGTACACCGGAGGTAACCATCATAACCTTAGAGTGGTATCCATTGATTACAACTCTTTGACAACGGTTAGTGATATAACAAACAAACCATCGTAACAAATTACCCCGAATGCTATTGTAAGCTATTCTATTTCGTAACATTTCGTGGTCCACCTTTTCTAAGATCTTTCGAAAATCTGATCGCGTACAAGTCAATACAGTATGTATTAACTTGTACGCGATCATCAACATTTTCAAATAAATAGCTGGGAAATAATAATAGATTGGTGGTTGTTGATCGACGTTTAACGAAACCATTCTGTAGCTGTATAATGATATTGTGCAGTATGGAAAATATTTCGTTATGCACAAGTCTCTCGAAAAGCTTTCACAAAGTAGACAAAATTGATATCGGGCGATATTGATCGACAATAAGTTTAGATCCGCTCTTATGCACAGGTGTGATGTTAGCATGTTTCCGTGGTGTGGGCATAACACCTTCAGTAATGCATTTATTATAGATGATAGTTAGGGGTGTACACATAACTGTGGCGGTGTTTCTTAGAAAATAAGCAGATAAGCCATCAGGGCCTGGCCTTTTAGATGGATCCAAGGATTTCAGCTCTCTCAATACCTTTTCTAACTCAAAATGAAGATTAGTAATAGTAGTGTCATGGGATGCTGAATCGGCAGGTCTCCACTGCGATAGTGTAGGTGAGGGTGGTTCACATCATCACATTACATCATCACTACAACTCGTCATAAGTCTAGTAATGAAAATAGATCTAATCTCTTAGTCTGACTACTGAACCCTGCACGCGATCTCTGCACTAAAAATGTCTAAATAATTCTGTATTAACTCAATGTCAAAGTTGAACATAACGTTTAGAGATAGTGTAATAGTGTAGTTTTTTTAAATATTCTTGAAAATATTTTACCGTAGTCACTTAGTATGCATATAGGGGTGTCCCAGAAGTCGACGTCAAGCTGGGTGACAGGTCAAGTCATAATAATTAACAGAAAAATATGAAAAAATTATTTGCTATGTATTTAAAAAATAACGGGCATTTATAAAAATTGAAAATATCTACAACCCTATTACGGTCCTTTAACTCTTGTTGCTACAAATTTTAACGTTTTTCAATTTTCCCTTTATTATGTAATTCCAAATGATGCTTCTGAAAACTGTTGCTTCAAATTTACAGCCAACTGCGCCACTCCACTGCAGGAGAAAATGTAACTTTTTGCCAACTAATTATTTAAAATTAATATTTTGCGCAATTTTAAATTAATGTACTAAAAAAAGGTGCACCAATCAACCAGATCACCAACACTAAACAAAACCAAACCACGCAAGCACGAATGCCAAGTGTTCATGCGACAGGTGAGAGACCACGACGAAATGAAGATGACGTAGTTTTAAATGAAACAAAATAATCTCAGCACTTCAGTGCGTACAATTGAAAAAGACACTGGAATACCGAAAAGAATTAGAAGCGATACAAATATCACCCGTACCATGTGCAACGAGAACAAAATTTGCTACCTCGTGATTACGCCAAGATCGATTTTTGCAGAACAATGTTGGCGACAAATCGTGAAGATTCGCAGTTTCTTAATAAGATTTTATGGTCAGATGAAATGACTTTTAGAAAGAAGGTTATTTAAACTTACACAACCTACACGGTTGGCACATAGAAAATCCACATTTAATGCAGGAAAATCTCTCCCAATACAAATTTAAAGTTAATTTGTGGACCAGGATTTTAAACGGACAAATAATTGGACCATTTGATTTGCTGAAAACTTAAATGGCAACCACTACCTTAATTTTTTACAAAATAATTTGCCGAATTTTTTACAAGACGTTGAACGAGATATTTTGGTGGAACGCATTACGCTCGGATCATCTTAACATAGAATATCCCGGTAGGTTGTGGAGGACACAATTTTATGGCCTCTTCTTTCTCAGCACCCAAATTCACTTGCGTTTTTTTTACTGGGGTTGCATAAATTAAAGTTGCTGCAATTACCGATGAAGCGAGTGCAAGTGCAATTTTATTTTGTGAGCGAATTGTTGCTAATATTATAGAAATCAAAAGAGTTTTTCCTGTACCACCAGGTGCATCTAAGAAGTAAATCCCGCCAGTTTCATCATTTGTTACTTTCATAAGAGTATCAAATAAATACTTCTGTTGTTCATTCAACAGTGGAAGATTTGTTTAAATTAATTCTTTTAAAGTGTTGAGATCATACAGTTTTTCTCGATACAACTCTTGGTTAAAAGCATCATGCATTGGACGATTAGGCGCGGCCAGACATAATTGAATTAATAGTTTGTTTGATATCATCAAGCACATGTCCTCAATTGAAATCAATGCTTCATTGTAAATTTCTTCACAGATTTGTATATTTTGATTTCCCATTCTATTCCGTATTTGATATAAAATATCATCACACATATAATCCTTGTACTTGATCCACAAATAAATTGGGTTTGATAGGAAGCATGTAGATATGATTATTGAAAACAATGTTCATATTTGATGAGCGTGTGATGATATTACAGCCTCATTGAGAGTTTGATCCCAATGAGCGTCATTTTCTAGCAATTGCAAACATTGACAGGCTTCTCTGTATCCACACATATGTATGTGATCCACACAATTCACCATCAACAGTTCGTAAATGTTGGAATGATGTTGGGCCACGTACATTGACTAATAGCAGCCGTAAATAAAAACATTCATCATTGCTTGGATGTACTGAATAAATTCGACCAATCGCATCGGTGGAATATACATCTGGGTATCCTGCAACTGGTTTTCCTTGTTTCAGTCGTATAAATCTCCTTGAGGATTGATTCCAGTTATAATATTTTGGCATTTCAGAATATAACAATGTTTGTGCAATATCATCGTTTTGGCATGTCTCAAAAAAAAAAACCGGTTAATGTCGTAGATGGTGGCTGAGCAGCTCTTTGTACTGCATTATATGCACTCTTTGTCCATTTTCTAAAAGCACAGCTAAGTGAAAAACAACAGGGTGTCTCTCATGAGTAGGAAAAGAAAATATTCGCCAAACTGCTTCATTACTACTAACATAGCAGCCTATTTGGTATTGGGTAACTTCATCATTGGAATTCTCTGCCCCAATTTCAATCACAGCCATATCACTCCCTTTGGTTACATATTTGCAAATGAATTTAATAGAGAATTGAATAGATTTCACTGAATGGCAAGATTCAACGTTGATGTGTGCTTTGAATGTCTTTGATAAAATGGGTGAATATGGAACAATCCAACGATTATCTATTTCAATATCTTGTTGATTTAATTTGACAATTGTTGATTTTCCATTGTTTGCTGTCGATCGGCGACGATACAATGGATAACCGTCATTACCAGTAATTGTTTCCGATATTAATATCCGTGGATATCATTTTGAACATTTACCATCCATCATACAAGGTGAATTTTGATTAAGAGTTCCACAGGGACCATGTATCATGTTTTTGATAACTACCTATGATTTGAATTGAAGTCTTTCAAGCCGAACCAATGTTTTATGTCTGTAAAATAGGGATATTAAAACTTCTATTATCGCGGTTAGTATTTGACTGATGTAATGACGTGAAAACTGATGCATTTAATGTCACGTGCCGATAGTAAAACAAAAGAAATTTAATATGAACTTTATACAATAGCAATAAAGCTCAAATTGACTACGTTTTAGTTAGAAAACGTTTGTATGGGAAAAAGAAAAGGGCTGTTTTAAGGGTTTTCCGGCAATTATTCTAATTTTTCTCGCCGTAAAAACCATCCTTGAACTCCAACGAACATTTTTAAAAAAATTGGCTAAATTGGTCCAGGCGTTGTTGAGTTATGCGCTTACCAACACATTTTGCGATTCATTTTTATATTATAAGATAAGTATCAAGTGTTGCACTATTTGTAATTTTTTATCAAATGGGACATTTTTTAAAACAACTAGCCTATGGTAGTAGTTAGTATATTTTTTTAAGGAAAGGCCTCAAAATTACGTTTTTAACCAAAACTTAATTAAACTTTATTTTAATTGTACTAAGCGCACAATATTAATTATTGGGTTTGTGACTGCAAAAAATAGCATAGTAATTTAAGATAATATTAAAAAAACACTGAAAAATTTATAAATTTCTGCCAATCTAGTATGTTTGATATCAACATTTTAAAAATATACCTATTATAACTTAACCAAGTCACATGGAATTTTGTTTATTTTTGCTAGAACATGTACAACCTAGCTTATGGTCCCGTACCCGATTGAAGTTGAGTTTCCGGACATTCTGTAAAGTTGAATTAAGTTTAAATTATATTTATTTATAAATATCAATATTCATTACGTGCTATGGTGGTGACAGCTAAAGAACTAAGCACTCGATTAAAAATTAACATTAGACAACCAACCCGGGTTCGATCCACACTGACACCAATTAAACTGTTAATAATTATTTGAATTTTTATTAACAATTCATTAAATGCTTGGTTATGAAAAAATATTTTCAATTACCTGTCAAATACAGGCATGAGAAGAGGTTTGTAATCGGTAGTGGGACGTATGAAACGAAATGAAATGAATGATTTTATTCAAACATAGCTTATTATATAATACTTATTGAAATTCATTTTTTTTAATTTCATTTCGCAAAAAAACCTCTGTCCAGGGAAGAGCCAGCAAAAAACCCCAGCGAGATTTTTTTTAAACATATTTAAATTTATAATAAATTTATTTTGTTACAATTTTTGAATGGATTTTTATAGAACCAGCATGGTGGCGATCACCTCATTCTCAGGGGATATTTTGATTTATGTATCCATTTATATTATAATAACCCTTTTTGTACAATTTTTATATAATAAAACATTTAAGCTTGTTTAATGACAAATTTTGTTCATATTCTGAGATTTTGTTGTAAAAGTGTATACATTGCCCCATAGATGAATTACTAATTCTGTGGAGTCTAGTAGCTGGTATTACAAGCTTCTGTTTGTTCCTAGTGTTTCAAGTATGAACATATTTATTCTAATGAAAGTTATTTATGTTTTTATCTACAAACAGTACATTTTAATGAATATGTTGTGATGCTAAATTTAGTATATTATTTCCTTAAATTTTTCTCTAAGGGACTCTTTACAATTTAATAAATCACCCGTACGGGTCTCTTTTGCAAAACAAATTTGACTTCAAAGTCATATTTTTTTGTATTTAGGCTGTAACTTGTATAAATACTTTATACACAGCTTAATTTATGGGTTGTACAATGACGCATTGCAAGACCATGTTACATCATGTTTCTATGTAAGCGTAGTTGTCTGAAATCAGGTTATAGCGGACTGTAAAATATGTGACTGTAGAAAGACTTGTTAAAATAAGTATAGTTCTTGTATAAGTTATAGTTATACGAAAAATTAGTTATTAAGCTATTGCATAGCTTCTATCGCGGGCCTTGAGCGCGGGAAAATCCAGAAATTTCGTAACGAAAAAACCTCACGCTCTCCGACGGGCACGGAGGTGTGGCTTGAAGGCCGTGCATTGTCTAACGATGGTCTAACGTCGTTTCTTTTCCTCAGTCTTCGACACGGTGTTTGTGTATAAAGTGTTTTGAAATTTTGAATATGAATGAACAAAGTGCATTTATTATTAATGAAGAAAGTCACGAAAAAATAGTGAAAGAAAATGAGTGAGTACTCTATATACATACCTACATTTTATTATTATCACAAATGCAGTACTAATTTTTAATTGAAAATATAATACTGCTATAAAGATAACCTAAATTTTTGATATTAAAATGAGCGATATTAAAAGTAGCCCTCTATAAAGAGGGCTCTATAAAGAGGGCTGTATATAAATACACACAAACACACACACGCGTATAGTTTAAATTCTCAATTTAGATTCTCAATATGTATATATATACTCGATTAACCGAACTAATTGTTGCCGTTAGGGATTCGGATAATCAAAAATCCGGATGATCGAATGTATGAAGAAAAGCGGGTTTTGTGCATTTGTAGTACATATGTGCATAAATAATGTTATGTGTTTATTAAAAACAACAATTTCAACGAAAATCAATGTTTATTAAGAAATTATTATTTTTAATAAACATTGATTAAATTCCATGAAGAGATATAAATCTATATAACCATCCGTTACTTGCGACAAACGAGCCGCCGTCACCTAATTTTTTATTTAACTGTAATGCTTTTTCACAAAGCAAAGGGCCAGATATCATTTGCCCAGTTGATCGTTTTTGTAAAAATCAACAATACAAAGCGTCTTCTAATTGCCAATTTACTCGCGGACATAGGTCCTTATGTCCGGGACAGGGGTTTGTTAGCGCCTGATAGTAGATCGTCTTATCTCAAGCGGTGTGAAGCGACGATTAGTGAGGTGCGGGAGGGGGAGGCTAGCTGCATTTGTGCGCGCGGTCGGTCACCCCTAAAGTTGGGCGTTATAACATACAACAGATAATATATTTCATTATATATTTTTAATCTTACAACACATTAGAATAATGAACCATTGACTGTTATAATATTATATTCATTATCGTTAGAAAGCGTCATCTGTTTACGTTTACGGTCCAACCGTCGCGTCGGCCGAGACAATGGGAGTCAATAAAATACTACCTACATTCATTATGCCACAAGGATTGCGTATAGCTTACACTAATTTAAACTCTAAGCTAACTTAATAAGAGCTTATTATACTAACACAAACGCGAAGCCGGGTTGTTCATATATTGAAAGTCTCCTTGTTTTGTCTTAGTCTTATGTTAATAGTGCCATTTGAACTTAAAGACAATTAATTGGACAATAAATAATAAGTGACAAATCTTGCCGTGGAGCGTGGAACTGAGTAGTTTCGCGTCTTGTTAATATAATTGCCCTATGGCCGCTGACTGACGTATGTACTGCGCGAACCTGAGTTTTTTGCGACGCGGTCCGGTGATACAGTATTTTTCACAAATAGTGAGTTCGTTATAACGCGGGTTCGGTTAAATCTGGTTGAATTTGATTGGATTAACCTAAGTAACTTGAATTACTATCAAAGAAAAAGAAATACTGCATAAATAAAATAAATAAATAATTATAATTGCATAAGTTGATACAAAATGCTATGCAATAGCTTTACCGCGGCAGTCCCCGAGTGCCACACGTCTTTTTTTTAATTCCCGACGTTTCGGGTGCTTTCCAGTACCCATGGTTACGGCTGGGGGGGACTGAGGTGTTTGACGTCTCAATGTCATAGTTAGGCCGGCTACCTTCAGCTTTAGAATACTAATTTTTGGTCCGATTTACGCAAAACGAGCTTATAGTATCATGAAGTCTTTTAGTGGTATGCTTAGGTTTGGGTTTAATTTTGTTAGCTATAGGATCCCAAGCAGGTGGCAGCACCTATCCATCTTCTCTATTGAAATTTGGATGTTTTTTTTTTTAATTTCAATAGCCTCGCGTATCATCCTTGTTAGTGTAACACGAAAATTTTCGTGTACTTCATTTTAGCATATTTATGAAAATATTATTACATTCGATGAACGGACATCAGTGCGCCATCTAATGTCATTTGTCCGTAGTAACTAGAAACGTATATTGACGAATCGAGCTAGCTAATTGCATGCAATTCACCTTTCGTGTTAGTTCGAAATCCTACCACGGATCGACGGTGGCGCGTAGCCCAAGGGAGGCCTAGTTTTTTTCGGGAGCGAGTCGTTGTAATGATCGGACACGCACACATATAATTTTTGAATCGAAACGCCGGAACATGAAATTAAAGTGACGAGTACTTGGGCGTACGGCCCCTTAAACACAATGTCTACAGGCAGTTTAATGTGTTGAAACACATCATCCCATAAATTGGATCCTTAATCCTTACTTTGAGCAATGTCCATTATCAAGTTTAACTATGTGAACGAGGCGAGGCAGCTTCAACTGGTGGCTATATTGGGACTGGGCGGCCTGGAGATCGCGACCGGAGTACACCTGGAGGACATCTGTTACCTCACTGCTTCGCGGGATTAACCATAAACAGTGTAATATTGTGTAATCCACCAGGTTAGTCAAAAACCTCAGTTCCCAGGGTATTATAAAGTGACAACTTGATATTTGGAGCTATCCGTATGAAATTTAGAAGGAAATAAACTACCTTTTGTCTGTATATGTATCTTTGAATTTTCATTTACTAATCATCCAACCACAGGCGCCCTGGGATATTTTTATTTTGATACTCGAGTCTTTTAACTCTCCGATGACTGTAGCCGGTGAGTAACGCCCTAAAAAGTGTTATAGTAGGAATCGGTGTTCTTTTGCGAGGATTTGTGGTTTATCAAATCGAATGTAATGGTGGGGACGATCTTGAACATGTTCACTGACTGCAGACTTCCTGAAGCGTCGGTGCTTCACGTCAGCTATATAACCTTTCACGCGGGTTTTATTGGATCTTTTTGTTTGACCTAAGTAAGAGAGACCACATTCACAATCTAACTTGTACACTCCTGCATCTTGTAGAGGGATATTACACTTGACGGATGGTTAAAACTGACTAATCTTCTTCGGCGGCTTGTAGTATGTTTCAATGGAAGCTCGCTTCAAGATGTAGCCAACCTTGTCTGTGACTCCTCTGACATATGGTAGTACAGCAGGTACACGCTCGACTGTGGCCGGCTTCACTCGGTCACTGTGACGTAGGCGCGGGACCCGAAGCTTGTTGTCTTGCAATACTTGCTTGACGTGCTGAATTTCGGCGGCCAGATGTTTTCTGATGTGTAGAAGGACACACACACAAAGGATTCATACTATTTTGTTAGTGAGATAAAAGACCTGCATCTCGCTGACAATGAAACTATGGTCAGTTTTGATGTTCAGTCACTATTCACATGCCTACCTATTGAAGACTGCATATCAATTGTAACTAGAAAGCTAGAATATAAAAACATGCCTGCTGAATATGCAGTACTACTCAAACACTGCCTCACATCTGGACTCATTGTGGAAGGAAGAGTTCTCCAAGCAAGTAGATGGTGTGGCGATGGGCTCACCTGTATCTCCCATAGTCGCCGACATATTCATGAAGGACTTCGAGGAGAAAGCTCTTCTTACTGCTCCTGTAAATGCAAGATTCTACAAGCGGTATGTAGACGACACTTTCACAATTTTACCATCTGACAAAGTAACTGCATTTTTTAACCACCTTAACTCTATAAACTCTAAAATACAATCCCACCAAAAACATTCTGTAAAAAACTAGCCAAGTCTCGATGGAGCTGCTTGTTTATCTCTAAAAAGTAATGAAATCTACATAGATAAAGTCGTGCCAAGTCTAAGGTTCCTTACTGCGATTTCTTTATTATTATAGTTGATGTTGTGTGACTTGGCCGTTGAAGGGTACACAAGGGTACAAAACCAGGTGCTACATGACACCCTTGCACCAACCTGTCGCCAGAACCGCTATCCATTGACGATGGAAAATTGCCTCTTGGAAAACGTTGATTGAATAACCAGTCAATTGTAGGCGTCAAATTGCCCACCGATCTAACATAAAATAGACGTACAGACGGACTTCTATCAATGATTCGAAGTCCGCCTGTACTGGAAATAATTTTTTATACTGTTTGTTTCAGGCTCGCCTATACAAAAGTATTATTGAAATACGCAGCTTTATCAAGCCTACAATTGACTGGTTATTCAATCAACGTTTTTTAAGTGGCAATTTTCTATCGTCAATGGGTAGCGTTTCTGGCGACCTCTGGTTGGTGATTGATGCAAGGGTGTCATGTAGCACCTGGTTTTGTACCCTTGTTTTCCCTTCAACGGCCAAGTCACACAACATTAACTATAATAATAAAGAAATCGCAGTAAGGAACCTTAGACTTGGCACGACTTTGTCTAGATTTAATTACTTTTTAGAGATAAACAAGCAGCTCCATCGAGACTTGGCTAGTTTTTTACAGAATGTTTTGGTGGGATTTTACTTCTTTTTGTAGAAACGTGGGCACATTGATTTATTTTATTAGATTTTCTTATTTGACACATTGTTTTTCTTCTTAGGAGTAGTTTTTTTTATTATTACAAATCTTTCTTTTCTTTTTTTCCGGTTCTGATTCTTGTACAGTGGGTACTGTGCAACAGTTTTTCGTATTGCCCATTCGCGTTCATTATTTATTCTTTTAGACGGTTTAAAGAATCTGAAATATCGGCGCGGTATTTACGCCTAAGCCGGCTGTATTCGGTGATCGCTGAAGCTTGAGCTTTTATACTCTTGAAGTCAACATTTATGAGGTGCATCCCATGAAGATTGGTTACTCGTGAAAGCGCCACGTAGGCTTGGCCACAAGTGAATATGGAGGTGCCAATGTCCATGAGGGCATTTTTTAGACTTAGACCTTGGCTCTTGTGAATTGTTAGGGCATACGCCACACAGCTTGGAAATTGTTCCCTGTACACGTATGCCCGGGGTACGATCTCAAATTTTGACTTAATAGGCAATAATTCGTGAATCAAATTATTAGCGAATTTTACTACCAATTGTTTAGGCTTTGTTTGGTCTTCCGGGTCCCACTTCACTTTTTGTACATACGCACTAATGACCCATTCACTAAACCTAAACTAACATCAATATTTCTCCTAAGCATTACTTTAGCTCCCTCTTTAATGATTATAGTTTCCTCCAGTCCAGCAGTCATCGACGCATCATCTTCATATTTTTGTAAACACGCCCGGGCTTTCGTTATCATACATTTTGAACAATCCAAGGAATCTTTAGCAACTAACTTTATCTCGGGGTGCGGAATCGCTTTTAACATAGCATTATTTAACTGCATACACATATTTCTAGTCGGTAGTAAACAAACAGTATCTTCTGGTAAGTCCCTCAAACATTGTGCTATTTCCATTAACCTTCCTTCATTGGAATGTGAGAGCAGAGGTATTAATCGGTTAGACAGTACATATCTCTGTGTGATTGAGTTGTTACTCCTACTCTGATTCTTTTTAACATTTCTACAAACATAGAATCATCCAGCTGTCTCATATTCAACGTAAGTTCGTCGTAACTAAAAAGTTCAGCCCATATGTTTGGAATACTTAAGGAGCCTATAAGTTTATTAATTTATGAAGGGGTTAGTTTTTCAAATGGCGACTTTTCTCTAACGGGTGGAAGTTGCAAAAGATCCCCAAGCACTAAAATATGTTTTTTTCCAAACCAACCATCTTCTACATCAGAAGTATCAAACACTTCGCATAAACGAAGATTTATGTAGGCTAAAGTTACATTAGATATCATAGACACTTCATCTATAATAAATAATTCGACAGTTTTTAAGTCTGTCCTTAAAACTTGAAGTACTTCGTCTGAAAGCGGTTTGTATTTAGGAGTTTGTTTATGCTCTACGGGTAGGCGGCACTTGTTACAAACGTTTATGTTTCTCACTTATGTTTAAAGAGGTTTTTGTTACAGTTATTTAAAGCCGATAAGATTTTCGATAAGTAGAAACAATAACCATAACATTTAAATGTTTATTTTATTTTGTACAGCTCTTTGTTTCTAACGGATCTTGATAAAGTGTACTTACTGAAAACAAATTTTATTTTATGAATGAAATATCATAAGTTTTTATTTTATTTTTATGTCCTTACAATCAATACAACATATTCTTCCTAAATGAACCGAAATTATGCATGTAATAATTATAATAATTCTACTTTTTCACTTGCAAACATTTGCTAAAAATTCGACAATAGACAGTTTGCGCGCGCTTTGTAACCTCATTTTCAAAACCTTTTTGTGTATACATTATAGCGTCTTCCTTTATTTTTCTTATCAAAGTCTAGTAAAAGTATTTACTATGGTATTCGAATAAGAAATATACTATTATTATCTTATTAGAAATCTTGACCGTTATGAATTGTTCGCGTAGAGGTTTTTTGATTCTACTTTTTTATCAATTGAAACATAAAAAGTTACTGTTGTTGTAACTTAGATCATTCAAAAACATTACGTAGTAAAGATAAATAACATTACTTACAGTTTTTTGAAAGAAAATCCAACTAAAATCACAATCATAAAACTTCAACGATTACGCAACTAACAGCACCAACAGCACAAAAGCGAATGGCTGTTATATTTGATTTTGTCTATGTAACCGAGTGAATATAATTCTTCAGAATACTCTTTAGTTCGTTCAGAATCGAATGAAATAGTGTTCAATTGAAAATATACTGTATTTTTATATCAATTAATGAAGAAAATAGCAGCACGTAATGCGGACATGAATTCATGTCCGCGGTACTCATCGGTCTCAAAACGTGGAGATGAATTCATGTCCACGGTACCTTAAAGGAATTTGAGTAATGTTCGAGTAGAATAAAGTTAATCGTTCGACTATTTTTTCTTCTTGTATGCGTACAAATACCGCTAGAATTACCAGTTTTTGTTGCTAGTAAATCTAGCCATGCTCTCTTCTTTGCTTCAACTTCCATACGTATCTCGTCATCCCACCATAACGTATTATTTTTCCTTTCATTCTTTCTCTTACTAACACCACATACTTCGGTAGCTGCATTCACTAAACCTTTCTTTGCGTTTAGCCATACATTCTCCAAGTCTAACTCCTTCATACATAATTCATCCAAACCACTTATATTTTCTTTCAGTCTACATTTGAACTTGTTTTTCTCACCTTCATCTTGTAACCTTTCTGTTCTAATACGCTGTAACGCAGTGGTAGACACAGATGATCGATGGCGCCAACGCCTGAATAGACCATTAATTCGACATAAGACCAAATAATGATCCGTTACGTTAGAACCCCGGTAAACCCTTGTATCTACCACTGCGCCTCTCAATCTTTCATCCACAATTATGAAATCTATCATGCTTCTATCGTTACCTCTTTCCCAAATATACATGTGAATCCTCTTGTGGTGAAAGCAAGTGTTCGTCACAAAAAGATTATTTTCCATACATACGGAAAGATACGCGTATTTAGCAGGGATGGGAGATATGATGAGGATATAGAACGACGAGTGAATGCGGGAAATAGAGTAAATGGGGCCCTGCACTCTATTGTGAAGAGTCAAAATGTGTCAAAAAAGGCACGTATGGCAATCCACAATGCTGTGTTGGTCCCCACTTTAACGTATGGTAGTGAAAGTTGGGTGTGGCAGAAGAAGTACGAGATTAGAATCAACGCAGTAGAAATGCGGTCGTTAAGGAGTATGATAGGGCTGAATCTGAACGACATCGTAAGAAATTGTGTAATAAGAAAAGAGTGTGGTTTTCAAGATGATGTTTAAGAAAGGAATGCTTCGGTGGTTTGGTCATGTGGAAAGAATGAATGAGGAAAGAGTGACAAAGAAAATTTATGTTGCAGAAGTGAATAGCAGAGCCCGAAAGGGACGTCCTAGGCGAAAATTTATTGACCAAATTGGCGATTTATTGAAAACGGGCCAAATTAGGAGTACCCTTAACCGACGAGCATGTATGCGTAGGTGTATGGATGTGAAGGAGGCGAGAGACGTGTGTCAGTATCGTGCCAAATGGAAGTCTGTAGTCTCTGCCTACCCCTCTGGGTGACAGGCGTGAGTGTTTATGTTATGTTTTGCCCATAGTCACAGCGAGATTATGCTAGTGTTCAACGTCCGTTATTTAGTTATTTAGATCGTTGTTTGAATCTTATAGTCTTTTTAATTTATTTTTGGAGCCAACACGTATTACTGAATCTAGTGTATAGATAACATTTTTACAAATGTTAAGCCGTTCAATAAATTTATAATTCAAAAAGTGAGTTCTGATCACTGTGGACAATTAGTTTCATTAACTTATGTTCAAAAAAAGCAACTAGATAAAAAAGTAGTGTCTATTCCAGTAAATGCACATCGCTTGGAGAACCTTAGAAGTAACATAGTAAAGAAACTTCCACTACTTTCATACCAAAATAATCCAATTTTTTTTGTATGGAAAATTATTTAAATTTATAATATGCAATGAATTTATAAAATATTCTCCTTAAATAATCGCAAGGCATTTAATGAATGGGCGACAATAGGAGTCCATAAGAGTAGACAAAGCTTATATGAACTTTACAATGAAAGGTCAATAATCCTAGCGTCGAATTTAGGGAATATGTAAAAAATATATTAAAATAGCAACAATTAATATATAAAAAATAAAAACAAACAAAAACAAAAACAAGCAATATATTAAAAATATATTAAAGGTAAAAACTAGCCTATTTAGGCGCAATCCTTAATACGAGTAAGTTTACGGTTCAATTAAATGCGATAAAATGTATCGTATTTTGCGCAAATATAAGAAATAATTACAACACTTTTTTTATAACATGAATATTATATTATAATAGATAGAAGTTGATAGTACATTACCGCTTCAGCCTATTTATGTCCACTGCTGAACAAAGCCCCCCCCCCCCGCATAAAGATTGCCTCTTAAGGGGGGATATTTACCATATGGCCAAGCTTAGGAAGTAGGTTGGCAACCGCATTTTTTAAATATCCAAAAGTTAAAGTTTAAGTTTAGGATAAATTTTAAAGTTATATAGTTTTGTATTTTCCGTAAAGACTGTTTTTGTTGTGTGGTGGCGGTTTACAAAAACGCATCACCCCATTTCATCACGTGGATGTAGAGAGCTGAACTAGAAGAGAAGAACTAGAAGAACTGACTAAAGGAAAAGCTGGAGAAATCTTCTTACGTCATGTTTAAAATACACAGACCACCAGAGCAACAGCGTCAATGATTCTAGATGTCTAGTACAGCGATAGTTAATTCATCTCCCAAGCGTGACGAGGACAAACATAATGAGAATGCCCCCCCCCCCCCCCTATGTCATAGTTGCATTTTTAAATTAGGAACGAAAGATATTTCAATCTTAAATCATTACGGTTTATTGTGCTTTACATTTTTAATTTCAATGTCACCTCACTTGTGTTAATTTCTAGAAAAAATGGGCAAACAAACAAAGCCATTGAAATGCTGGAAAAATTCATACTTCTTCGCCCTCAGTTCGCTCAAGCTCATTTAGAACTTGTCACACTGACACCGGAACCAGAAAAGCATAAGGTCTTATAGAGACCATTAAAATTGGATCCAGATATTTGGAGATTTTATGTTTTATATGGAAATTGGCTGAAAAAAAAAGGTAAAATATTATTACATTAAAAATAATCAATAAAATTAAAAATAATTATTAAAAATACCGCCTTTGGTATATATTTATGTCTTACTAATAAAAACAGGCCTCTTTTCATTTCTAAAAGGGGGTTATGGTGCAATTAATCCACCGATCTGATCACTTGCTAATTAATGTACACGCATTAGACATGCTTCACCTGACTTCGATTCGATTGATATATTTTAATTAATCTAATATACAGATTTTCTTATGGGTGGGTGCTATCATCTGCTAGAGATCCTATAAATAATAAAATTAAATTCAACCCAAGCGTACCACTGGAAAACTTCAAGAGACTGTAAGCTTTTTCTGCGTAGTTTGGACCAAAAAATAACATTGAGCTCAAGACAGACAGGCTAACTATGGCATTCGGACCACACATCATAAATCTCGGTACAAAACATCGGATATTACAAATAATTGATAGAATCAGGCGTTACTTTGCGGAAATCCATTATAATAAATAATTTATTACTTTGCAACCTTCCGCTAACTAATTACAATGATGTGTCTTACCTGGATTGAAGAGCACCTCCCGCCCTCCCTCAATTGCATGCACTAACACCGTCACCACTATTCCAGGTAAGACACACCATCGATCGAGACAGGCGTTGAATGTCGTCTTCACGCACTGACGTACGTGCAGGTATCGGGCCTCGGGGTGACCCCCATTACCCGGGTGTCCTCATGTCCCATTATTATGGGACAGTCCTTGTTGCCTATTCTAGGCTAAATAGCATACCGGGTTTGTTCCGTATTAGGTGTTGTATTGTTTCCGTAGTTAACCAACTACGGAAAAGGTGGTTATCTGGTTGAGTCTGGGTTGGCCTTTCTGCGGCATTGTGGGTTGTTACTCAACTCTCTAATCACATATAGAGAGGAGTTCTCTTGGAAGAGGTCGCCCGTCCGGTGGCCGGGTATGCAACGGCGCAAAGCCGTTGAGATGTTCATGTGGCCCGTTATCGGCACGGTCAAACATGCCGCGTGCTAACCGGGCCACGAAGTCGATGATGTTCTCGATCTTCAAATCCGCCGCTATCACGTCGTTCCGGACGTAGCGACCTGCTCCGACGATCGTCCTTAATGTCAGATTCTGCTGGGCCTGTAGTCGCCGCCTCAGAGGGTCGCTCAGAAGTGCGTACCAGGCCGGTGCAGCGTAGGTGATAATAGTCCGGATATACATCTTGTATATCCGGAGCTTGGTTCTTATAGGCAGCTTGGATGCCAGGACCGGCAAGAGCGTCGCCCGCGCACATCGGGCCCGGCGGACGACGAAGTCGACGTGCGCGGTCATGCGCAGCGTCCTGTCGATCCTACACCCAAGGTAAGTTACAGCCTTCTGGTACGCAATCTCCTGGCCGTTGAGGGTCAGCGGAGGTGGTAAATTCCTGAGACGGCGAGTGAGCAGAGCGGTCGTCTTACCAACGTTGACGACCATCCTCCACTCGTCCAGCCATGGTGGTAGCAGGTCCAGCAGACGCTGCATCTTGGCAGTGGCTATGTGGGCTCTTCTGGACGAGGTGAAATAGGCGCTATCGTCCGCGAATAGCGCCAGCTCGACGTCGTCCTCCCACTCTTGAAGCCTGCCTGCCAGTGTAGGTATATTGTTGGTGTAAGCCGCGTACAGGACTGGAGACAAACAGCTGCCCTGTGGGACGCCGGCTTTGATGGATCTTGTTGCGGATTCGGCGTCCTCTACGCAGACGTAGAACTTCCTGTCTTCCAGGAAAGACGCTATTAGCCGCAATATAGCAGGAGGGACACTGGTCTGTTGTTCCAGTTTATATAATAATCCTGCGTGCCACACCCGGTCGAACGCCTTCTCGATATCGAGAAAGACGCCCAACGATATGCGGCCACGATTGTACTCTGCCGCAAGCAGGTGCAGCACTCTAGTCAGTTGTGTGACTGTGGAGTGACCCCTCCTGAATCCGTGCTGCTCCGCCCGAAGTTGGATGCACGGACGGAGACGTCTTAGCAGCAATCTTTCGAACAGTTTAGCTATATGTGGTAATAGCGTGATCGGCCTGTAGTTGGCAGCTCTACGCCTGTCCTTCCCGGGTTTCGGCAAGACGATGATTTTGCCTTTCTTCCAGTCCTCCGGGAAGTGGGATGTCCGCAATATCCCATTGTAGAGTCGACCAAGCTCTACTATGACTCTATTGGGCAACTGTCGGAGTGCAGCGTTGGTAATCCCGTCGTGCCCCGGCGCCTTCCTCGGTTGCAGGCAGGTTACTGTCCTCCGCAGTTCTGCGGGGGAGATGAACCAATCTCCTGCAAGAGGTGGCGCGGGCGACGACAGGAACTCCTGTACGCGACTTTCCTTCCGGGCATGAAGCTCCATGAACTCCGCACTTGCTGTGTTCGGCATAAATTGCTCCTCGAAGTGCTCGACTAGGATATCCGCTCTGCCCTTGGCATCGTAGCATCGTTTGCCCGTATTATCAGTCAGCGGGCAAACGGGAGGTCTGGATTTGGTCAACTGTCGGTTTAGTCTATAAAGCGACACATCTCTCTCTTCCGCCTTCTGGATGCGCCGATCCCAGGCTTCGCCTCTGAAGGCCTGGACTGAAACCGACAGTTCCTCCGTTAGGATGTTCAGCTGCGTTTTGATCCTGGGGCAGCGAGTACGCGCCCAGAGCTTTCTCAGCGCTCTTTTGCGCTTGATCTGCACGCATATCTCACGCGGCAGATCGTCTCGCCTTGCTGTAATCGGGACGACCGTAGAAGCCGCGTGGAGGGCTTCCTTGATGTTATTGGTGATTCTAGTTGCAGCGGCCTCTACGTCGTCCGCTGTGCATATAGGTTGGTGTGCTGGAGGTCTCTGCTGAAGATGTTGATAGTAGAGCCTCCAGTCGACACGGGTTTTAAAAGCTCTAGGCGGCGTAGTCACCGCCTTTAGGCCAAGGGTTATCAGTAACGGGAGGTGCTGTGAAGGGAGGTCGTACAGCACTTCTACCACTATCGGATAGTTGACGTTCCTAGTGAGCACGATGTCTAATACATCCGGGTGCCTCCTTGGGTCGGTAGGAACGTGTGTTGGCTCCTCGGGACCTAGAACGTCATACTGGTTCTTCTCAGCGTCTTCATATAGCTCACGACCCGGCGGGGTGATCACTCTGGACCCCCACGCCGGGTGTTTGGCGTTCAGGTCCCCGGCGATGATTACAGGAGTATCGCCCTCCATTACCGTCCGGATGTCTGAGGAGCAGAATGGAGTCCCTGGCGGGCGGTATGCTGCGTATATTCTTAGTTCCTCGCCCGCCGCCTCCATTCTTATGCCGATTGAGCGCATAGTCTGGAAGGATGGTAGATCCAGCTCTTGGTGGACGATGTCCCTCCTCACTAGAGCCGCCGTCCCTCTATAGGCGGCCCCTCGAGAAGTGACCTCGTCCCTTCTATAGATGTGGAAATTTGGCAGCTTTATGCGCGTTTTGGGATTCAGTATTGTTTCGCCCAGCAGTATAATATGTATGTCCTGTTGCTGGGCGACAGTGCGGAGTTCCTGCAGCTTCTGCTGAATTCCGTCCGGGTTCCAGTACATTAGGCGCAGGTTATTATCCTCCATAATGTCTGGCCAGGAGGTTTGCCAGCGCCTTCATGATCGCTGTTATTGGATCAGTCCCGGCTCTGATGTCGGCCAGGACTTGCGTGCCGACCTCGATGGCAATACCAACTAAGCGCTGGATTGCATCAGCTGTTTCGAGGCCGGCCGTCGGTGGTCTCCTATCTGAAGGCGTTGGTACTGGTCTCGGGCGTTGGACTTCTTGTTTTTGAGTAGAGCGCGCTCTGTGTGTAGCTCGGGCTCTCTCCTCCGGTGGAGCCCTCTCCTGCACTCTACTAACGCCCTTTTGGGTGGTCTCCTTTGTAACCTGCGCCTGAGGCGCTATTGGTCCTGGTGTCGGGGTAGAGGTAACAGCCCGAGGAGGCTGCGACTTCTTTCGGCTTCTCTCCCGCCTCCTCTTCTTGGAGGGCTGCCGTTCTGTGGCAGGGTTGGCGGGAGGTTGCAGGGTCGCCCCGGTGGTTGCCCTTTCCTCTGTGGGTTCCACCGTTTCCTTGTGTGGTACGGGTGGGGGGGGGGGGCTGGTTGTCTGCCCTTCCCCGTGATGGTGGCCCACCCGTCTTTCTGGATGGTGATGGTTTTTGGGGGAGTGGGGGGGAGCCTTTTCGGGTCCTCCGGGAGTAGCCCCGGTAAGGTTATCCCCTGTCTCCGTGCAGTCCTCCTCAGGACTGGGCAGCGACGGTCATTGGCAGTATGATTTTTGCCACAATTGGCACATGTGGGTTCCTCCTCTCTACCCCGAGGGCAAAGGCTCGCTATGTGCTCCCCGGCGCAGCGTACACACTTCACCGGCCTGAAGCAATTTGCTGAGGCGTGTCCAAAGGCCTGGCAGCGGTGGCATTGTGCCGGTCCGGCTTTTCTTTGCCAGGCCTCAATAACTACTCCTCTCATGAAGAGTAGTTCGTCAACTTCGTAGAGTCTTTTAAGCTGCTCCAGGCTCAGGTGGTCGAATTGGGCAAAGTATACGCATCCTGGTCTGCCCCTTCTCGGTGGGATTGCTTTCACATATTTGACCGGGAAGCCCTTTGCCTTTATGGCCTCCTCGATGGTACTGGTGTCGGTTCCCATTGGTAGGCCCCGGATGCCCACTTTGGTGGGCTTGTCTTCATCCGGGGTATAGCAGTACCACGAGATACTGGGTGTTGCCTTGGAAAGTTCAACCATGTAGCGTTGAACAGTCCTGAATTCGGTGGCGCTTTGTGGTGTAAAACGAACCCCCTTCCCGAACGGACGGGCATTCAACGGGTGGCCTAACATTCTATTAAGCTCCTTGAAATGCCTCGTCCAGTCCGGGAGGCTTTCGGCCACTATGGGCGGGTATCTGGTCTTCTCCTCCTGGTCGGCAGGCTTATCAGAAGACGCTGCCGCCGGTTTGGGTCGTGGCACTGCTGGCGCCGCTACCATATGGGCGTAGCTAGTAGATGGCCGTTGGCCATCATCCAGCGGACGCCCGGACGGATTTTCGGTAGTCTTCTTCGGCGACGTGGACGTCGAGTGTCCAGCCGATGTATTTGGAGCTAAGGTCGCATATGTTGTGGCACTCCAACCATACGACCCTTCTCCTCCCTGCTCTAGATCTACAGCTTCCATGCTGGAGTGGTGTTCCTCTGATCTAGGGGGAGTGGGCTTGGTCGGCGATGGCGACTTCGGTGGCGATCTCCTTATCGGCCTTTGGATTAGCTCCTCCTCGGATGACGAATAGTCCGAGGAGTTGGAGGATCCTAGGCACTTCCTCTTCTCCTGCATTGATGCTGCAGTCTCAGGCGGAGTGTGCCTTCTCCAAGACTTCTTAGCCCGCTGCTGTTGGGGAACCGGTTCCAGCCCAGTCGTACCTTCAGGTACGATGGGCGAGAGCGCGGTCCTCGGTGCGGGTCCTTTCCCTGGAGATAGGGGCTTCCTAGTAGGGATCTGCGAGTAGGAAGACACTACTCGAGTCCTTTCTGGATTGAAGATGTCCCGGTATGCTATCGGTCGCTCCAGAACACTAGTTCGGTCCGGTGGTTTTCTAGATCTCGGTGGTGGCTCCCCCTTGTCGTTGTCCTTATCGGACATGGTGAACCTACCTAAGTCAGTCGTCTACTAATGGCCCTGTCTAAATCCAGCCGATCGGCTGTGATGCGCGACGCGGATGGAGGTAGCAACTACGTTGGCGTAATCTCTTGGGGCACTGCCTACTCCTTTTACAACAAAAGGATTGGGGGAAGTGCAACGGTGGCACTTTAGTACGCGACTAGGCACAGGATGCACGGAGCGCATAAAGTGCCAAGAATCACCTAGGGGCCGGTGACCTCGACGCCTCACGGAATCACGGGACTCAACGATCGGCGGAGTTTGTCGAACCGGCGGTTATTTGCAGCCACTGCTAACTACAGATAACGCACACCTAGGAGATCCTTCCGAGACAGGTATCCTCAGGTAATGTAGACTCTACGGCGACTGACCGCTAAGTGAGCTGTGAGCCGAAACAGCTGCTATTTATACACGCCGACACAATCACTCCCCACCAAAGTAGAGAGTGACCGCGCCGCGCGATAACAAACCTGTGACTAATTGTTATGATTAATAATTTTAAATATTATTATTATTATTGATTTTCTTACACCACCACTTCACCGTTACCGTTACAGCCTATTAAAGTCCGCTGCTGAATATATATCCTCCATAGACATATCAACTATACGACTAATAATTACTACGGAGTATATTTTTGATAACACGTTCATTGCCAAGCCAAAATGCTGAACTTACATAGATGGCCAAATTAAAAAAATCGTTGGATGTGGTTTTTATTGTGCCAGTAATGCTTTTATATAAGGAATCTACCATTATATAATATATAAGTTCATAAATATATGTGTATATTTTTATCACGCGAAGACGTGTGATCGGCCATACGGGACGCATTTATTATATACATGGCTTTTATTAGTAAAAAAAAACATTCAATATGCATTTTGTAATAAACTTTTATTAGAGATCAAAATCACTTCTTATAATAATGTAGAAACATGTAACTTATAGGTAACAATGAACTTATAGATAGACTAAGAAAAACAAAAATTACACATTGGTAGGTGTTTTTACTTATTAGAAAAACCAGCAAACTTGTGCAGTTCAAAATAACAATCAATACAAAACGGGAGGGAATCAGGGCATTGCTTACATTCCATAGTAGTATTTACCCTTTTTTATTCGAATAACAATTTCAACAATCCTTTCTGGACGTTACAGTAGCTTTTCTACCAGTACTGAAAAAACGCTCTTTAGATTTCTCTATTTTAGTCAATCTGTGGTTTTTAGATTGCTGCGACGCCTGCGACACTTGTGGCTCAACTTGACGTTCAGGCAAAAATGACTCAATGACTTTTTCTCTAAAATCATATAACGATAAGCTAGGCTTGCCTGAGAATTTGTTGTAGAGTTGTCGAACATTTATCATGCTCATCATTATACCATGTATGAAAATTTTCACATACCACCTTAGAGTTTTTCTTTTCACAGGGGTAATAGCTGAGCATTTGATCTTGTAGGTCTACGCCTGACATGTTTTGATTATGTCGTAGGACAACTAATGGTTGTAATACAACAATGCCGCGTTTGTTGGTAATTTCCTGCATTTGATCCGCGAATTGCGATGAGATATAATTTAGTCCTCTTTTTGTCCTTCCGTTTTCCTATATGAACAAATCTGAGATTAGACTTAAAGGCAAAACACTCTCTATGCACAGAAAAGAGAAAAATGCCAAAGACAACGTCATCCCAAAGCTCACGGCGCCACATTCAGAACTTATCAAAACGTTTTAACTATTAATGTCTGCTGGTTTGAGAAATTTCATTCATTACGTGGTGAATAATGTATGTGAATAATGTATGTGAATAATGTAAAGATAATTGTATTAATGACTAGGCTAACTGCGTCTGAAATAATTGAGAGTAGTTGCAAAAATTTCAGACAGTGTCACGACAAATATTTAAGAATTTTAAGGTTATATATTTGGCAAACGGGTTGGTATTGATCTACTTAAATATTGCAATACTTGCTCTTAAGTTAAAATTAAACAAATTGCTATGAACAATACGATACAGACTTCACTTATTTAAAAAAATGAATTTAGTTTTGCAAATATGAATAAAATAAAATAAATCTTTTTTACTATCGGCTTCAAATGCTTGTGAAATATCAAATTTTTAATTGATAGATAGAAAACTAATTTAACACTATCACTTTGTAGTGAAGGTAAATGAAATGTTATATTTTTTACCGAGAAAATGTCGGTGTATTTCGCAATAAATATAATGCACTGAATTTACACTAGCGTTAGGTATTTTAATGAATGTAAACATAGCTGTGCCCTCTTTTAGAATAGTCGTATTTGAACAGTTTTCTATAAACGCCTTTTTTAGTATCAGTATTTTGGCTAGACGATACTCCTAAAAAAATTTTCAAGTTTCTTAATTCATACGTTAAATTTTGTAACATTCAAAATTTAAGGTTTGATACACTCCGGTGAGGTTTCTCACAAATTTTACACCTCTTTTAAGTTTTTTTTTTGTATATCTATTTTCATTTTAAATTATAATTTCAAAGTTTAAGGATATATAAATTTTATAGTGTTTATTATGTACTTTCGCGTTTGTAATTTTAAACTAATAAGACAATATACTTTATGAAATGGAATACAAGCTTGTAGCCTTTTTACCATAGCTGGAACTGATTAAGTTTAAAATTAATGCTTTGTTTTGAAATGTACATTCTCATATAACAAGCACATATTGATTAATGAACATATGAATGAATTTTACTAGCTGTAAATTGGTTAATGTGAACTAGCATTCAAATGATTTCATAACAGCGTTAAACTTTTCAAATCAGGCAATCATATCTGACTGAATGTTTTACCATTCTTAAGGTTTACATAATATCATTATAATTATAAAATAAAGGCACCCACAAATGCTTTGAATGTACCGAAAATAAACCATTATTTTAATCGACACATGTTTCATTTACAAATATATATATATATATATATATATATATATATATATATATATATATATATAATTTAAAATAAAAGTAAATAGATGCTTTGGCTTATAGGCACCTACATTTATCCTCCATTAAGTATCAAAATAAAAATGTGTTGTTTCACCTTAATGCCAAGATAGAATGCCTCATTACCTATATAAAGGGCTTCCAGTTCTCTTCATTCACCGTAAAAATACAGAAGCAATATAACGATCGAAGAAAAATGTTCGATTGTGGTTCTTAATCCTCTTCGGGCTTTCATTATTATTGAGCAGGGCGGCTGGACACAGACTTTTACTATTTTCTATTCATCATGCATGTAGGTAGACTTTCATTATTATTGAGCAGGGCGGCTGGACACAGACTTTTACTATTTTCTATTCATCATGCATGTAGGTAGACTTTCATTATTATTGAGCAGGGCGGCTGGACACAGACTTTTACTATTTTCTATTCATCATGCATGTAGGTAGACTTTCATTATTATTGAGCAGGGCGGCTGGACACAGACTTTTACTATTTTCTATTCATCATGCATGTAGGTAGACTTTCATTATTATTGAGCAGGGCGGCTGGACACAGACTTTTACTATTTTCTATTCATCATGCATGTAGGTAGACTTTCATTATTATTGAGCAGGGCGGCTGGACACAGACTTTTACTATTTTCTATTCATCATGCATGTAGGTAGACTTTCATTATTATTGAGCAGGGCGGCTGGACACAGACTTTTACTATTTTCTATTCATCATGCATGTAGGTATTTTAAAGTCTTCGGGTTTTATTTATTTTCCCAGACGTGCAGGTTTCCTGAAGGGATTTTCCTTTAAAGCTGAGAAAGAACCCCGATTTCAGAAGATATAATACATGGGAAATTTTTTATTTTCCTTGAAGTGATTTATGCCGTTAACGTTTACAGCCTATTAAAATTCCACTGTTGAAAATTAGCCACCCTACATTGATAGGGGGGAATTTTACCATAGTTATCACGTTTGGAATGGGAGGAAGATGCTGCTGCTCATCACGTCTTTCAGTATCCCTTTGTCACCTCTTACGACACCCGCGGGACAATACGGAATAGTGGATATTCTTACACAGCCACTAAACGGCACGATTTAATAAAATAAAATAAAAAAACAAGTTCAAAATTCAAAATGCAATAACTAGAATTTCGTCCAAACGGTTAAGTACATAAAAAACTTTCTCCCTATTTATAGGTAAAATTTTGAAAAATGTGTGCACAAGTAGCGAAAATGTCTTGTAACACACATCCAAACATTCTTGTATAATTTGACAAACTATATATAGGTATGCGTTTCCCTTTACCATGAACAGTACTTCGGCTTATTAGTTAACTAAATCAAACCAACATTGAGATCAATGTAAATCTAATGTAAATGTAGTCATAGATATGACTAGGCAATATTATACAACTGTTGTCCATTATATTGGAGGCAACAGTGTTTAGTGTAAAAAATTAAATGTGAAAACTAGCATTTTCATCACAGCTGGAAAGTAATAATTTAGGTTTTGTATTATATGTGATGAACATCAAATACATTTTTTTGAATCTGAAGAGTGAAAAAAAAATCTGATAATATAATATTACTGAGTCTAAATTTGGAAACATGTATTCAGCGCCTTGGCATAGGTATTAAATAAAACTATAAATTGACGAAAAATAACTTAATAACAATGAAAACTAAATACAAATTTATGACAAATCAATTGGTAAAGCCAGCTTGATGCTGCTGTGTTTTATTTGATGAGTGCAGAGAACCGGATACTCTTTTTGCTGAAATCGTAGTATCCCATCATAGACCTCAGGGGTAACAACACATTCTCCATTTTAATCGAGGGCACATGTAGATGTCTATAGATCACAGTATCCACTTAATCCAATGGACTATGTGCCCGTTTGATACTCTTATACTAAAAAAAATTTTATTACTTTGTCAAGGTCATACTGTAACGTATTATGACTGAAACGCGAATGGGTCCTCTCGAACGAGAGGTACCTCCCTCCTCAAGCACATTATAAAGACTTAGTCATCATCAATAACATACACAATAGCCCAAGGAATACCACAAAACACAGTTTAAGTCACATGCATCCATCGACATCCTCTAAACAGATTGTCACTCCATCCAGTCTAACACCCTACACTTCGCCTGCCGGTATTTAGGCTGCTACTCAAGTAACTTTCTTTCTCGGCGGTTGACGGTTCTTCAAACTACATGGTCTGCCTATTCCCACTTTAACATTCTAATCTGTTGGGCTACGTTGAATGCTCTGGTTCTACCGCCTGTCTCTTTAGAGATCTCTCTTTGTCTCTAAAGATATCTTCTCTTCTCTTCTTCTCCATAGCTCCTTGATCGACCTTGAGCTTGCTTGTACGGCCAGCAGTGAAAAACCACGTTTTAGATCCATAGGTCATCATTGACAACACGCACTGGTGCTACAATCATGTTTTAAAGTTTTGGGGTATGCTTAACGAGAAGATGTGTCGTAATCTCCGGAACGCTGCCCAGTATAGTTGAATCCGTTGATTGATCTCACGGTTCAAATTGGACTTACCTAGTAGACTATTTGTTCCCAGTAAACATACTCGTCAACAATTTCGAGCTTAGTGCTCCCAACAACCACCGGCATAGGTGTGGCATGGACGTTATACGTGACTTTTGTTCTGTATATGATCGCCTTAAGATCTATCCGTTGGGAGAAATTATTGAGGTCATTGTGCATAGTACTTAAATCCTCCAGTTCTTCTGCCATTAGAACTATATTTATCAACAAATCGAAATAGAGTGAATGACAAACTCGTAGTTAACGTTAATACCGTATCTTTTCCAGTCCAGTAGCTTGAAAACGTCTTCCAATGCAGCGGTGAAGAATTTCGAGGACATTACTTCACCCTATTTTACACCTCTCTGTAGTTGTATAGGTTTCATAGTCTGGTTATGTACTCAGATAGTCATCGCAGTCCTACTGTACAAACACTTCAACACTTAGATATACTCACAGTCAGTTTGGCATCACTAAAGGGATTGTAGCACCGCCCTAATTTCGACGGAAATAAAGGCTTTCTCATAGTCTACATATTCAAGACAAAGTGGCAGGTTGTACTCTCTGATATTCTCTACAATTTGCCGAAGAGTACGTTTGTGTTCTATACCATAGTAACTACTTGACCTATGGTAAGTACTAAAGCCTATTCGCTTGGGGGCCTTCTTGTTCGGAAGGCTGGAAGTCCGCGAAATCCACGATGAAGGCCTAATAGAGGTAATAAAAGGCCCAATATACCAAGCCCACTACCCTACTAGGCACAGCACAAGCACAAAGTTTTAGGGCAAAGGTGTCCTCGAATTGATTTTTATTTTTATAAGCACTTCCAGGAGGCTTCGTCACGATGTAAGGGCACTTAATTCAGCAAATTTCTATTTAAAATAATAATTTCGTTTCCAATATTCGCTTGCTTGTATATTATGAAATTTAAGGAGCGCATGACCCTTAAACTATGATGACTAAAGTAGTACAATCACAGCCTATGTCCAGCTGGGCGACCGACTTATGGACTAATTATTTCTTCGCGCTGTTTCGGTGTCTGTTGGCAGATTTAACTTGTCTTCAAAACACGTTTTCGGGCTGTATCATGTTACAAGATTGTTCCTGTAGTTTTAGAATTCATAATGATCTATAGAAAATCTATGGTAAATGGGAAGTATTTACGTGTGAAGTTAATACAATATGTGAGCGTACAAAACACAACATTATGTCTACGCATATTAAGTTTTCTCTATTTCGACATATTGTTCACGAAAATACAAAAATAAAAACGGGTTGCACTCCGGGAGTGCAGGCAGAAGTGAAAACTTTAATATTAACGTTGTGCATTTTTGATATTTTGGAATAATTAGGGAATAATGTTGCACAAATTGCTTTAATTATCACACACGAACATTCGCGCAAGCGACCTGTGCCGCCTAAACGAAACAGCAGGCGCAGGCATACATTTTCGTCACGTCATAGAAAGAGAGGGGGATACTTCCACTCCTACGCCGCGCCAGCTCTCTCTCTCTCTCTATCCGTTTTACGAATTTTCGATCAGGGTCACGTGTCCTGACGCGAGTTTAACATTTTTTGCCCATTACAAAAAAGTGTACAACGCCACTAAAGAAGTTTTCACTTCGAAAATCCTAGTCGCCGTAGACGTTAAACAACGTTACATTAGGTAGAAATTTCATGATCTGGTCTGTAGGTAACCCGTGTTGCTCGTAAATGTTTTAAATTTATAATATCAAATATTTATCAAGTGTTTATCAAATTTCTTACATAAAATACAAAGTTATACTTTATAGAATCATTTTATGGTAGGTGAAAATTGAAGTAAAATACTTAACGGCGTATTGGAAGTTGGGAATGTGTATTTTAGCGCTCTCTTAAGTGCTGTCACCATCTATAACATGTTCCAGTAATCAAAGATGTCGCAGAATAAGATATAAAATCTGTGTTGCAGACTGCCGAATTGATATTTTATTCTGATTTCATGAAAATAAAATATTGTGTTAAGGGAAACGTAAATTCATAATTTTAAGTTTTCGTTCCGTAATGAGATTGTAAGTATGAATGTAATATAAAGAACTTATATCTTCCCCCTTCCTATCTACCTATTAATCCCGCCAAAGAGCAGTGCCATCACTGCTGTGTTCTAGTTTTAGTGATCCAGTACGATTAAAAGCTGTGTGGCATTCTATCTTAGTCAAAAGAAGTGACCACACATCTGTGCTTTCATTGTTGAGTAGTTGCATGTGGACAGCATTAGTCATCAACTGTCAAGTGAACTGTAGATTCTTTGTTAATTCCGTTTTATAAAAAAAGAAAATTGAACAACATCAGCTACGTGTTTGTTTGTTCATGTTTAAAGTAATTTGAAAGCTTGTTAGTTTGTTTAAGAAATATTAAAATATCATCAATCTCCTTAGCTTTTAGATATATGTTACTGATTATACGCGTGATTCAATTTCATGAATAAGGAAACAAAAACACAGACCTACGAGATTATCAAGCCATATGAATCCACGAAACAGGAAGGAAAATCTAATAATTTTAGTCCAAATATTGATGACAAAAATAATTCGTCAAGTAACAAAGTTAGCGATGCGGGTTGCGTTTCATGAAACGAGGAAATAGGGAAGAAATTAGGGTTCTTAACATAATCAATTTATTATTCTTATACAATTAAAACTTACTTTAGTACAGTCATTTATATATTCATTCCTACAGTCTATCATAAGTTCACTGCTGAACATGGGAGGCTGTAGCTTACCCCATAGGGGCGTTTGGCCATAGTAGCCAAGTATAGCAGGCAAGCTGGCAACCACAGTTTTTTTTCGTACAATATGTTGTTATCAGGAAGATGCTGCTGCCATGCATCCCCTGTTTCGGTTTTTCTCGTCGCCTCAAACTATGCCCACCTGATGAGATGCGGTGAAGTTCCTTACGCTGCAAATACATGGAGTTAGAGAATTTATCCCGGCAGACGGTCTACCTTTTCTGAAAGGTGACGTGATGCGTTAATATAAAATGTAATAATAAGGAGGAGCCGGGATGCAAACTCAAAATTATAGTACGAACAGGTCGGTTCGACTGGGGAAGGACCAGGCTCTTACATAATACCAACGTAAAATACCAGTTTATTGCTGCTGAGTTTCGTATGGTAAGTGTAGAGAACCGGAGATCCTTTGTATTGGATACGAGGCATTCCATTTTACTCCTCAGGGGTGACAACGCTTCTACGTTTTGATTGCTACATATTTTAAAATACATGTAGATCTTAGGTTACAGCATCCACTTAATATCAAGGGGACTGTGCCTTCGCCTGTCACCCTTATTCTAGAAAAAAATTCTGTGATTCGGTCAAGTCGTTTAGAACTTCACAATCACTAACAGATCCACCAACGGTTATAATACAGCTGCGCCCAGCGGTTTCACCCGCGTATATCACGCATCTAAGCCACGTGACATTACACCTCGCTTATACGAATATAGGCGTTCAGTTCGCGCGACGAGCCGAGTTTTGAATTATTATATTTCTTTTTCTTTTAAACAAACATGCTATAAAGTGCTTATCTTCATAAAATTGCCTTAATGTTGAAAAAACTTACGTTCGTAAGGATTAACTAAGATTAATAAAGCTCATAAATCAATTTTCAATTTTCATTTCATTAATAGGGGGTCGGAAAACTGTAACACAGGGTATCCTTGTACTGTTTCCACGCTCTCACAATGGTTAATCTTGAAATAACTATAGAAATAAGACAATAATCTAAGCATGTTCTTGTTTTATGTGCCATTGTGATTGGAAATAAACGATTATTAATATTATGATTTTGTCACAAAATGGGAAATAGAGTAAATGGGGCCTTGCACTCTATTGTGAAGAGTCAAAATGTGTCGAAAAAGGCATGTATGTCAATTCAAAATGCTGTGTTGGTTCCTACTTTAACGTATGGTAGTGAAAGTTGGGTGTGGCAGAAGAAGCAAGAGAGTAGAATAAACTCAGTAGAAATGCGTTCGTTAAGGAGTATGTTAGGGCTGAATCTGAATGACAGGGTAAGATATTGTGTAATACGAGAAGAGTGTGGTTTGCAAGATGATGTTGTGACCAGGATTAAAAAAGGAATGCTTCGGTGGTTTGGTCATGTGGAAATAATGAATGAGGAAAGAGTGACATAGAAATTTTATGTTGCAGAAGTGAATGGCAGAGTCGGAAAGGGACATCATAGGCGAAAATTTATCGACTAAATTGGCGATTTATTGGAAACGGGCCAAATTAGGAGTAGCCTTAACCGACGAGCATGTATGCGTAGGTGTATGGATGTGAAGGAGGCGAGAGAGGTGTGTCAGGATCGTGCCAAATGGAAATCTGTAGTCTCTGCCTACCCCTCTGGGTGACAGGCGTGAGTGTTTATGAATTATGATTATTTATGATGTCACAAAATATGGCTTATTTATAACAAATAGGCATACGGTATCGCGGACATGCTTTCTTTTTTGCTATAAGTAAAAATCAAATAAATTCACGTTTCATAACCTCCTACTGAAATGCTTCGGTAACTTAAAGAATGATATATCTGAAAACTTTTCTTGATCATTTAGCGTCTATCCACGCAACAATTATTGTAGGAACGACGTTTTGCCATATTAAAATTTATTAAATAGATGGGTAATATACATAATATGCATATAAAATTTTTAAATTACATTAAATTATTTTAACTATTTTATCCTACAATTAAGTATACTAAACACTGAACAAAAACTATTTCAACATGTATTAAAAAAATATTTACGTAAACAGCGTTAAGAAAGCTTTAACATGCAATCGCCTACAACCAATGATTTCAAAAGGGAGGATAGGCCCATCTAAATATTTTACTCATAACTTTTTCATACAAAAAAGTAGCGCATCTGTCATAATACAAACGTCATTTCAAAACACGACGTAACCAGGGTCGGATTTCATAATATAATTATCCTAATTGTACCATTACTTTATCGTATGTAATACATAGTATCGTAATAATACTAAGCGAAAATACCATAATTTTACCTAAAGGTCAACTTCTATTATTACCCAATTTTTTTTTTATATTAACCCTTTTACATTTTAATATTGACCCTACGATATCGAAAATTTCTGTATTGTACAGCAGTACCGCGTTTTTTAAATAAAATTAGAATTAGCTACATTTCTGGTCAATCGGTGCTCGATCGATGCATGTATGTTGCATCCTTGATACAACTATAATGAGGGGCTATCACGATAAAAACTCTATGTCCCAAAAGCAATCAGTTTGAAAACAGAATTTCAAAATATTTTATGAATCAGATTTTCAGATTCAATTAAGCAGATATGGTTTCTTTTGTACTCTTTTCGTTTTACCCTCATTGAATATGAAATATATTAGGTACCAATATTCAAAATTTAACTTACACTAAGTTCTTTAGTTATTATTAAAATAATATAATATAATAATATTTAAATTAAACGGAAATAAAAATAAAACCGTCAAAAAACAAAACGTGTAGATAAACTAGACGCGCGACGCCAAAATCCCGGCAGATGGGAAAAAGAAACATGAAACGTCAAACGTGATATAATTTTTTAAAAATAGTTAAATTTTATTTTCCATGTACAATATTTTTGAGGGTCTGAATCTAACCCTGGCCTATTCTTGGCCTACGTAACTAAACTAATTGTAAAATAAAACTTTAAAAATGCGTTTATATAATAATTTAATTTTAAGAAAATAATATAAGGTTATTTACCGATGATACGATATCATGTTTTTTTTTAATCTTTGTATTGTAATTTTTGCATTCTTTTACCACGCAACTAGACATTGTGATAGGCAAATCTGTCCTGCGCGTGCACAACTGTCGACTGATTTGCGTTGGCCCTAAACTGTAATTTTAGGGCCAGTGCACTAGTCCGCTTTAGATGTTCGGTCGGCCCGGTCCTTACGCTAGTAATATATAAGTTAATGCTTACAAAGCGCTAGCCTGACTGCGTATTTCACCCTGGGCAAAGAATATATACACTACGCGAACCCTGGGTGCGTAGCGATTTTAGGTAATTATTTCATGGAGGTAGCAAGTGTTAGAGGCCTGCATAGGGCAAGAGTACGAGAAAATGTATAGTACCATGTATTTTAATAAGATATATTCTGAAAACGAATGTGGTCATAAAGAAATATTTGAAATTGAAGTTAAAAGCGTGGCTGCTGGATAGTTAAACTTGTAATAGCTAATGTTGTTGTATTACTTTTTTTTTTTTTTTTTTTTTATAGAAGAGGGGGCAAACGAGCATGTGGCTCACCTGATGTTAAGTGACTACCGCCGCCCATGATCAACCGCAACACCAGGGGAATTGCAGGTGCGTTGCCGGCCCTTTAGAAAGGAGTAAGCTCTTTTCTTGAAGGTCCCCAGGTCGTATCGGTCCGGAAAAATCACCGGTGGTAAATTATTCCACAGAGAGGTTGTACGCGGAAGAAAACTCCTTTTGAAACGTACAGTGGTGGACCGCCAAGCATCCAGATGGTGTGGATGGTATCGGGACGTTTGCCGTGTAGTGCGTTCACGAAATTTGGCGGCTGGGATTAATCCGAACAATTCCTCAGAGCACTCCCCGTGATAGATGCGATAAAATACGCAAAGAGATGCAACATCTCTTCGCAGCGCCAGTGAATCGAGCCGATCGGAAAGCACTCGGTCGTCGACGATTCGAGCCGCTCTGCGCTGGATGCGGTCAAGTGGAAGGAGCTGGTACTGGGGAGCCCCAGCCCAGAGATGGGAACAGTATTCCATGAGCGGCCGAACCTGCGCCTTGTAAAGTTGCAGGCGGTGTGCCGGCATGAAATACTGTCCCGCTCTGCTGAGCACGCCAAGCTTTTTAGAGGCCAATTTGGCCTTCCCTTCCAAGTGACCACGAAACTGCACGTCACTCGATATGTCGACGCCGAGGATTCCGATACTGGCTGAGGCAACAAGGGGAGTGCCTTGAAACTGAGGGGATACGACAAAGGGGTTCTTTTTAGCGGTTAACGCGCAAACTTGTGTCTTCTGGGGGTTAAACTGGACTAGATTTAGTCGCCCCCCAATCCGAGACTCTGTCCAGCAGAGACTCGACTTCAGACACAAGTTTGTCCCGGCACTCAGAGACGTTTTCCCGAGAAATATTTGCTCGGCCGGTGTAAAGAGCATCACCAGTGCTGTCATCTGCATAGCAATGAATGCTACGGGTTTGCAACATATCATTGATATGCAGAAGAAACAGCGTTGGCGATAGCACGCAGCCCTGTGGAACACCAGCATTAATAAGCTTGCAATCGGAGCTTGCACCGTCTACAACGACCTTGATGCTCCGATCTGCAAGAAAACTGGTGATCCAATCGCACAATTTCTCGGGAAGCCCATAGGAAGGGAGCTTCGAAAGAAGCGCTTTGTGCCAAACCCGATCGAAGGCCTTCGCAATGTCCAAACTAACGGCCAATGCCTCCCCCTTGGACTCTACTGCCTCCGCCCATCTGTGAGTTAGGTAGACCAGAAGATCACCAGCTGACCTACCACGGCGAAAACCGTATTGGCGGTCACTAATCAGCTGGTGATCCTCAAGGTACCTCATGAGCTGGCAGTTTACAATGGACTCCATTGTTTTGGAGAACAAGGAGGTGATGGCGATAGGCCGGTAGTTGGACGGGTCTGAGCGGTCGCCTTTTTTAGGGATCGGGTGGACGAAAGCCGTCTTCCATGATTTTGGGACTACGCCTAGGGAGTAGGAGTACCGGAAAAGACGCGTTAAAACCGGTGCCAACTCTGGAGCACACGTCCTCAGCACAATTGGGGGGATTCCATCAGGCCCACTCGACTTATGGATGTCCAGGGAGAGGAGTGCTTTGCGAACCGAGCGCTGAGTGAAGTGCACTTCCGGCATGGAGCACTCACACCGCGGGATGGTCGGCGGCGTACTCCCCCCGTCATCGAGAGTCGAGTTAGACGCAAAGAAAGAGCCTAGAAGATCGACTTTCTCCTTTGCGGTGTGGGCCAGTGAGTCGTCTTCCCTGTGCAGAGATGGAAGAGATGGCTGACAGAAATTCCCCTGGACAGCCTTGGCGAGAGACCAGAATGCACGGGTTCCAGAAGGAAGACGAACTAGTCTCTCGCCAATTCTGCCTATGTGCTCTGACTTTGCCTTGGCAATGACTCTTTTGAAGGACCTAGAGGCGGAATTATACTTCTTTTTTAGACCGCTGGTATTTACATCCCTGGACGCTGATGCGTCAGCCCAGGCTTGGTAGCACTCCTGCTTATAGCATGATGCTATTTTACAAGAGCGACCAAACCATGGCTGAGATTTGCCTCCAATGGGCACCACAGAGGAAGGAATAAAAAGTTCCATACCCTGAAGTACCACATCAGCGACAGAATCCGCAACAACGTTGGGATCATCCGGCGAGAAGCAAACCCGCCCCCAAGGGTAGGATGCAAAGAAAGACCGCATCCCATCCCAATCGGCTGACCTATAGTGCCAAACACGGCGGCAGCCTGCAGAATGCAACCGCGATTTCAGCGTGAGTGGCACCACACTCCGGACAAGACAATGGTCCGAGGAGCCTAAAGGGGCGTCGACGGAAATCTGATATCCGTCCGGGTGAGAGGTCAGCAGAAGGTCCAACAGGGAAGGTGCATGATCCTCCACATCTGGAGTCCGCGTAGGCGAAGTAACCAGTTGTGTCAGACCATATGCCAAGGCAAAATCATGAACAGATCTCCCCGCATGATCGGTTAAACGTGAACCGAGCCATTCGGCGTGATGGGCGTTGAAGTCGCCGAGGATCACGATCTCTGCGGAGGGGATCTGCTGTAGCAACGAATCTGCAGCCATTTGGACGTGGTCGAAGAGTCGGTCTGTTTCGGCATTACCGCTATGGGACCTATAGAGGCACCCGTAGACGCGCGGATGGTCGTCGCTGTCTACGCGTAGCCAAAGGATGGACAGGTCCGAACCTTCAAGTTTGCCGAGGCGTCGAGAACAGATGTCCTCTCTGACGTAAACGCAAACTCCAGCCCGAGGCACAAAGGAGTGTTCCAGTTTGTACCCCGGGCAGGAGAGATACGAGACATCAGCCGGAGAGGACACCTGCGTCTCGGTCAGAAAGAGCAGAGCCGGCCTCGCCGTCTCGAGATGGTAGTGGACGGCGTTTAGGTTAGAGTGAAGTCCCCTGATATTGCAGAAATTCACAGACAGCGTGGCAGGGGTCGCCTTGGTCTTGTTGCTCCGTTTGCCCCGAGCAGTTTTAGTCTTGAGCGGAATATTGCCCCCCCCAGAATACGCGGGGCAGCCTGAGCACCCACGCTCAGAAGTGGAGAAACATGGTCGTGGATGCTCAGCGAGGGATTCTCCAGGGGTGCTGGTACCCTCCTGGGGTAGTCTATCATTTAATTCCGCTACCATGTTGATGGGGGGGGGGGGATTTGGGCCTCCGGCCACCTGCACTCACCAGACGAAACGCGGAAGCAGAGCTTCCACTTCACGCCGGTATTCTGTGAGGTCGTGGTACCACCCCGGTTTGAGCCGGCCCATACGTGCGACAGCAAAGCTGCCGCGTGGCTCTACCACGTATAAAAACTTACTTAACCTTAAACTGTTAAAATATATAATTTTTATGGGATAAAAATTGTTTTTTCGTATCCTATATTTCTTATATTTTATTAAATTAATTTTAAATGAACAGTGAAAAGTAATAAACAAATATAATTACGAGACGGGATATTGGAAATAAATAATTTGCGATCGCTTCAATGCTTGAAAGCATTTAATAAAGATTAAAAATAAAAGAATGCAATAACAAGTTTTTTCCTTACATTAGAAATTAAATTTTTAAATTGATTTTTTATAGGAGAGAGAGAGCAAACGAGCATATGGCTCATCTGACAGTAAGTGATCACCGCGGCCCATGAACATTCTGTAGCACTGTTTTTAAAGAAGACAAGAAATAGCTAAAATGTCATCAGAATCCGAAAATTCAGCAAACGTGACATTCTAGTGAAACTTAGCCTAGATTAGTTTTGGAAGAAAGTAGATAAGACAAAGAATAAGAGAGAATAAGTACTAAAGAATATTTGCGAAACTGCAGAAGCGTCTACATAATGCTTGCCCAAGATCGCTTCCATGCTTGCTTTAGCACGTTCTACAAAGAAGCTCCGGTTGTTTGATAAGCGGTTGAAACCGAACGCGAAACGCTTCCACATGAAAAAGGCGAAGTTTTGTACGTAGATAGAGGATTACACTGGAATTTTGTGTATAAAATAAATTTATGCTAAACTAGAATTTGTTAATTTATTGCAATTTGTTAATTTATTGCAATAGTATTAATAGGTTTCACATCTCTTATCTTTCCTATGCCTAAATTTTATTTGAATGAATGAATAAAAAAATACGCTGAGTTTATAATTTAATATAATTAGTTTTCAAAATATCGCTTTTTTTGTTGATATAGTTTCTAAATTAAGACGTACTGACAATTTTGTATTGCAAAATGGTCACATAGCGGCATGTCGAGAGTACAGCACTCCCACATGCTCGCACGTTGTGAGGCGTGCAGTAATTCTATTACTTTGTCTGTTTTTCGATTTCGTAAAAAACATATTGTTCGGATAAATAAAGGTCACTCGTGTAATTGTTCTCTATCTGCTCGACAAGTTTCATCACGTTCGGTTCAGTCATACCGAGGATTAGACAAGACACAGGCAGACATTTTTTTTAAATTGTCATTTATACCTTAATAGCGTGCAAATAACTGTGAACTTAATTAAACATAGAAGGCAATTATTTCGATATTAGAGACAGATAATGCAATTTTCTTTTTATTTTATTTGATAAAAGTACTTAGGAATATTGAGTTCTTTTTTTGACTTTTATGATTTGAGTTCATATATTTTATTTGAATAATTTGTAAGTAACGGAATAAAAATAGTTTATTCTTGAGTTTTATCCCTTCTCACAAGGTCTCCTGAATTACTGTTGAATCTACGCAAATGAGTTTTCACTTAAAAAAAATGCTTTTTAAAGGCTCATTTTAAATAAAAATATTTGGGCTTTTACAAAAGCATTGTACTACAGTTACAGCAAAAAAGGACTGTGGTAGCCCAAATGATAAGCACTCTGCGTAAAATTTGTACGAGAACAAAGCATGTTCCTTTTGCGCTGATAACAATGAAATATTTAATTGCACTCTACATACTGTATGAGTTTTTTTTTTTGATATAAGATATAGTGAAAAACGAGCAGACAGTCAACCTGATGGTAAGTGGTTGCTGTGGCCCATAAACATCTACATCTATCCTCGATTAAGAATCAAAATGCATATGAGTTGTCACCCGTGAAGATTTCTTACGTGGTTGACTTTATTTCAAAACCTGTATGTCGATACTAAAAAATACTTCGTTTCTTAATAAATTAGCCAACAAGCTAAAAGTCAGAATAGCCGATTTTGCCTGTTACCTTACCTGTGGCCAGCTATGAGAAGTAGGTATAATATCATACATATAAATGAATTAAAACAATACTGTTTTAATTTGCTTTTAAATTTTAACTTTTAAGTTTAATAAAAGTAAATTAAAACAATGCTATTTAAATTTACTTTTAAACAATGAGAGAATTATTTCCACGAAACAAAAGGAAAGTGTAATGCGATACAATATTCGCTTCATATTTGTTTCACATTGAAAACAATAGGCACTAAGTACAGGGATTGACTGCGAAAGCTTCCTGAAACATACTTAGCTTGAACTTAATCAGCTTCAACGAAAAATTTTGAAAGTATATTTTATAAATAACTAGCTGGTCCCGGCACGTTGCCGCCTCAGAAGCAATAATTGTGAAAATATCGTTTCAAATTTAGAGGTGTAGGAATGATAATACATTAATCGAAATTGAATGATGACGTCGCGGCAATATGGGCGTCACCTACTGTAAGTTAATTTGTGCATATAACCTTCGTGCAAGTACTCGTATAAGAAATTAGTTGACAAAGTTTAGGCAGCGCATAAAATACGTACAAACAAATATAAATTTTTATGTTTTAGATACATTGTCGTAGCTAAAGATTTCGCTGCAAATTTGTACTTTTGTGTGAATGTCTTTACACACAGTACGCTAACAAACTAGTTTAATCCCTGCCGGCGCTAAAGAAATTCTAAATTGCAATCCGAAGTGCCGATTTACTTCGTGCTTGGCGGAGAAGAAAAAAAATCGTGTGAAACTTTTTTTAAAATCAATAAATTTCAACTAAATTATAAGTGAATTAATTTTAAGTAAGCGTTGATTTGTTATCAATACTTAATATTTGTTAAACTCTTTATTTATTACGCTTATTATTTTCAAGTCGGACGATTAACACACGCCTGTCTTCAATTCATTGATTTTATTCGTAGTGAGATTTAGAATTTAAATGATGAAATTGTCAGGGAAGGAATAGACCTGTATGTGGTAGAGCCACGCTGCATCTATATAATGGTTGTAGCCCGAATTGGTCAGCTCGACTGGGGAAGGACACCAGTCCTTTTACTGGAAAGGAGGCATTTCGTCGTAGTCTTCAGAGGTAACCACGCATCTGTATTTTGATTCTTAATCGAAGATAAATGTAGATTTATATGAGCCACAGCATCCACTTACTATCAGGTGGACTGTGTGCTCATTTTTCACCCCCATTATATGAAAAAGCGAAAATACGTAGAAAACTTGGAATGGGCATATTAACATAGTTCAATCGCAATTTTGTTTTAGAAGAGAAGAAAAAAAGAGTATTTCTCTGCACTAAGATGTCAAAAGAATCCTTACTTCCTGTTTAAATTTTCAATAAAGTTTAAGGTACCTAGTTATATTATAGTTTAAGATAAAATGAACATTATATATTGTGTAATTTTTTCTCGCTACTGGAAATAATTTGTTTCCGTTAAGTGTTAACAAGCTTTCCTGTAGTACGAGTAACATGGTATGAATCTTACGTCCACTTTGGCAACTTAAATAAATATATAGATGTGCCAACCAATTTAACCAAAAATTAGAGAAAAAGCTATTGTACTTTTTTACTTGGACACTAGATTTTAAATAGCAACTTATTACTAATTTCATTACATTTTTGTATTTACTTATTTTATTTATTTACTTATTTGAAATTGAGTTAAAATTTGGTAATATACTTGAAACTTAATACGTGTAGTCAGTGATAACAGAAAAATACACTTTAAATTATTTTAATAGGAACTTCATTAATTGTTATGTATTATATTTTAATTTTTTTTGTTTGATTCAGTGTCTCGGTGCCATTGACGCCACATTTTTATTTTTCTATCAAATTATTCACACACAGGGATATTCCTGTGTATTTGCTTACTTTATATCGATAATAGAAACGTGTCTATGTGCAATACTGGTAGCTTCACTATAGATAAGATATATTAAAAAATACTTTAACTTTGATAAATGTTTAAGATTATACTTGACTACCTCCTTAGTATAGAACTCGTAAAGTGACTGCTTATCATGAGTGTATCATTTTAATTAAAAGTTGGACAAAAAAATCAATTATTGGGTTCCACTCTCAACAACTCTTCAATAGCAGACCAAAGTTAAGATATCGACGGTGTTTCACACCCAGGCTTCAAAGGCACGTAAAGCTGTAGGTCCTGCGCCTTATCTCACTCAGGTCGTGCCGGATTGCTGTCCCATCGGACTTGAGAGTGATAAAATAGAGATTGCATTTGTGTGCACACACTTCTGTAATTTAATCGTGTCCTACGTGTATAGCTAGTAAATAAATCGAGGTTGGTCGCCGTGACTGAAATTCAGTCTGAGGGACATTATTAACTACTATGATCATTATGTGATACTTAAAAGTGAATTCTAACATTATTTTATATTAATGTCTTTACAGGCTCTTGTTTGTATAAACTGTATATTACCGTCTTGTTCTTGATATTGCTATACATCTTGATAATACTTGTGATGGTTTTTGGTATAAAAGTTCAGCCTATATCCCTGCTCGGGGAGTTCCGGCGCTGCCCCAATGCATGTTGGCGAACTTCGCATGTCTTTGAAATATTTTTTCTTATTCCTCAAACATGCAGGTTTCCTCGCGATGTTTTCCTTCACCGCCGAACATCATAAATCAGCACCTATTGAAATTGCAATTAACTATTTCATTGGTGCCGGCGGGGATCGAACCCGGGTTACTCGCGTTCTGTTATATTTACAGCGAGCGTTAACCATCTGAGCTACCACGGCTAAATGAACTACGTACAAACACAATATTCTACGATAACACGCTCAATTTTATGTTATATATTAAAAATAAAAATTATATTTTATATTAATATTTTTTTTGAATCGTTCGACTCATTCGAATTTTTGAAACAAATAAATTACTATTGTGACCAAAAAATGTCAGTTGTGCCGATTAGCTGACCAGTAAGCAATTGAGTGTATCAAAATATTAGTATTAATCTTTCTTTTATAAAACTGAAGTGATAAACGAACCCATAGTCCATTCATGGAAAGTGGTTACTGCAACACATAGAAAAAATACCTGTGGCACTCGGTGACTGCCGCGGTAAAGCTATTGCATAGCATTTTTTATAAGCAATTATATTATTTATTTATTTTATTTATGCAGTTAAGTCTTTGATATTAAATCAAGTCACACTTTTTGAGCGTGGTGACCGATAAGAAAACAATTTTTTTTCTCTTATTGAATAAATGAGAAGTTAATATAGTTTAAAATATTTTTAATATCTTACAATACATGTAGGTTATTCAGGAATTTTTATCATTGAGTTAGCAGCTAGTGTACACGCATACGTCTAGTCGCACGCACACAAACACCGTGCCGAACTCTGCCGAGTGCCGAATTCTACCGAACTGAAACGACGTTGGACGATGCACGGCTTTCAACGCCACACCTCCGTGCCCGTCGGAGTGGGAAGCGTGAGGTTTTTTTTCGTTACGGAATTTCTGGATTCGGTCCCCGCGCTCAAGGCCCGCGATAGAAGCTATGCAATAGCTTAAAACTATGACGTTTAATTATAATCATTCATAAAAATTCGAAATCGCACATAAATCATAGCAACTAGAAATAGTGGTTATCATTCTGTCATGAATATTAAATTTTACTACTATATAACTCGTACATGTATAAGTAGTCGCAGATTATTCGAATGACCTTATCAATCATAGCCGCCCATCGCTAATCAAACATAAGTCTACAGCACTCTACATTCTAATTGCATTGCAAAATGCAAAATTAGCATAATCAACCCGTTGAGAACATCGTATAGTAGTATGTAAATAATATTCAAATTGTATGTTGAGTAGTAAGGAGGGTTTTAATTTTATAATTTACATGATTAAGATTGTGAAATTTTGTTTTAAATAATATTGTTGGCGCGACTACTAACGCGAAGCACCGGAACACCAAACTTTTATCTACGAATCAGAGCTCGTCATTGTTGGCAACCAATCACAGCACGTCGTGCAATTAGTTATAAGATCTTTCTGTTTAAATTTTGATTATTACCTGATACACACTGTTAGAAATAAGACGATTTATATATAACCAGCAAATATTTCAATAAATCAATCATTGAAGAGCACCTGCCTCCCATTCCTGTACACAATTTTCAACAAAATAAGCCTCAACCTTGAATTCTTGGCGTCGATATATAGAGTGATGTGTTGTTTCCTTGTAGCTTAGAATAGACAGCCGAATTGGCGTGTTCAGCAGAGCGGGAAAGTACGAGTATTTCATGCCGGCACATCAGATGCAACTTTAAAAGGCGCATGTTTGGCCTCACATGGAATACCCATTCTCATATCTGGGTTGGGGCTTTCTAGTGCCTGCTCCTTTCACTTGACTGCATCCAACGCAGAGTGGCTCGAATTGTCAACGACTGAGTCCTCTCCTATCGGCTCGATTCACTGGCGCTGCGAAGAGGTGTTGCATCCCTTTGCATTTTCTTTCGCATCTACCACGGCGTGTGCTTTGAGTTGAATTGTTCGGATTTATTCCAGCCGCCAAATTTGGATTTATTCCAGCCGCCAAATTTTACGAACTCACATTGCTAGATAACGAAAGTGCTAATTGCAGTTTTATGTAAATTAAAAATACAAAACCCATAGTTTACGTAGACCTCAGGCATTCACATGTCCTTGAAAATGTTTATTGCTCTGATATACAGGTTTCCTCACATTTCCTACCACTGTAGAGCACGTGCTATGTCAGAACCTAAAAATTTAATGAACAATTTCATCGGTGTCTGCGAGGATCTAAATTTTGTAGCTGGCGCTCTGTGAAATTGACCTCAAGCGCCAAGTCTTTAAGGTATTATGGCTCTAATAAAACAGTCATCATTATCATAATCATGATCATTATTACAGCCATCAACAAGACTATGCCACGAAGCACAGGAAGCTGTTTATAACAAAGAAATATTACAGAGCATACATTCGATTATTGATTAATATATGACGTGTAATAGATAATGTTGAACGTTAATAATTTCACTGCTCCGTGGCGCATTGATTTAGCAATGAGTTGCAGCGCTAATGGCTAGGGTTCGACTCCCGCACGGAACAAGCATTTGAATGGCCTATAAATCATTGTTCCGGGTCTAAATGATTGTCCTTGTGAAATTTATGTATGTAAACAAACCCCAAGGTAGAGAAGAAAATCCCAGCTTAGAGGTAACATTTTTGTAAAAAAATGGAAAAGAAAATAAAGGATAAGTCGATGATCGCTTCAGGAGATATAATATTATGAAATCATACTCTGTATGGTGCTTTAATTCACAAGTCTGCATTTAAACACCTTAAATACTATGCTGAAGTGTGGGTAAACTATCTATTAGAATTCAGGGCTCGATTACGCGGAGTCAAACAATCGAGACAGCGAGTAACGTCGCTTGATTTAAAAGAGATCTCAGACGTACGCTCCATAGGGAAATGGAAATGCATTTAATGCATACGAAATCAACTTATGACTGTGCACTGTGGGTCTGGAATCTAAACAGAGTTACTTAGTTACTTTTGAGGAATTTTGCTGAAGCAAAGTCCTATTATTCTTTACTTTTACTCTTATATCGGCCAATGAAATACCACAGCTGGACTTGTTTTGTATTAAGAATTTTCCTTAATTATCTATTCGATTGAAAATTAATAAATTAACATATGTAGTCGAGTCATGCTGCAGCTATATAAGGAGTATAGCTGTAGCACGAATGGGTCGGCTTGACAGGGGAAGGACCACGATCTCACAGAATACCAGCGTAAAATAGTAGCTTAACGTTGGTGTGTTTCGTATCATGAGTGTAGAATACCGAGACCTTTTTTTGCTAGAAACGAAGAATTACATATTAGCCCTCACGGGTGATAACGCATCTGCATTTTGATTCGTATTTGAGGATAGATGTAAATGTCTATGGGCCACAGAAACCACTTACCATTTGGTGCACTGTGTGCTCATTTGTCACCCTATCCTATAAAAAGAAGAATGGACAAACAATACCCTAGGGCGGTGTCAATTTCGAATGAGGTGAAATGTTTGATAGATGTTGTGGAGAAGTTAAAGTAACTATTATCAAAATATAGAAGTTCATGTTCCTTTCTCAAATACTAGTTATATTTGATATTAAATAAATTAAAATGAAACTATAGATATTCAGAAAAGTAAAACCATTCAAAAGGGAGCAAACATTTGCAAAGAAATTAAGGTGCTACCAACGAGAGTTGTTTCGAACAAACCAAACCCGAAAATTTTTTATTTGATACGCAACTTTTTACTTATCGTAACTGTTTAAGAATAACATCAACTCAGTCTAGCTCATATGGTTAACACTCGCAGAAAATGTTCCAAGGATTGATCCCCGCTAGCACCAATAAAACTGTTAATAACAATTTTACGTGCTGATTTACTACGTGCTCGGCGGTGAAGGAAAGCAGAAAATGTTCCAAGGATTGATCCCCGCTAGCACCAATAAAACTGTTAATAACAATTTTACGTGCTGATTTACTACGTGCTCGGCGGTGAAGGAAAACATCGTAAGGAAACGTGCAGTCTGATAAATAAAATAAATATTTCGAAGACATGTGAAGTTAGAGAACATGCATCGGGGCAGTACGGTGGACATTTTTTTGCCCTAAAACACTTTCAGATATGAAGAGGAAGCCTGTGCCCAGCAATGGGACGTATATAGGCTTTAACTACGATACTGTACTCTATGTCTCAGATTACAATAAAAATAGTCTCTCTTCAAAGCTCCAAAAAGCCACCAATCGCCTAGGCGAATGGTTCCGCCAATGGAGAATTGATGTGAATCCCGAAAAGAGCGCAGTATACTTTCAACGGAACTCAACATCACGCTCTAAACCAAAAACGATCTCTCTATACGACCGCCCAATCCCTTGGGAAGGATCTGCCAAATATCTAGGCGTCACGTTCGACACACGCATGAGTTTCGCGAAGCACATAAGTGCAGTACGCAACAGAGCCAAGTCAGTCATTGGCCGTCTACACCCGCTCGTTAACAGCAAGAGTAAGCTGTCGCTAAGACGCAAACTCCGACTGTACAAAACCTGCGTTAGACTTATTGTGTCCTTTGTGTCCTTATAGGTGTAGCTATCGACCACACCTGTAAGACCCACATTTTAAAACTCAAAAGAGTCCAAAACTTTTTCATCCGAAAAGCCACCGGTGCACGGTGGTATTAACTGATTTCTGATTTGCACAATGATTGCGAATTACCATATATCTCCGAATACTTCAAGGAGATGTCTCAACGCTACTTTGATAGAGTACAAACCCACCCTAACCCGCTAATAACAAACGCAGCTACCTACGTTCCGATAGGAAACGTCACGCCCTATCTCCGCAGATTCGCGAAATGTAATTAATAGAACCACTACAACCGCTCGATCCAGTCGACCCAAACGTCGCAGGCACATCACACAATGTCAGTACACCCACACTAAATGAGACAAACACTGTTAGGATTACGAATGGGGCGCGTCGCACCCGTAGACGGGCACGACGCGTTCCAGCTCACACCGCGTACACACCGTACACCCGCGTTCCTGGGCGGTTTTCACCGCCGAGACCATCGACTGACACGAGCTGAGCAGTCAGAGACGGGGGTCCGCACTCCCCGCTCGGACTGTGGTTAGATAGCTCAATAACGCCTAAAAAGGCGACATGATGTTGTTACCAAACAATACCAAATCATAAACCATTCACCATCATCCTCACCTCATTGCATTTCCCTTTTTTTAATTACCTCATTGCCAACTAGCGACATCTGGCGAGCAGAAAATTATTAGCCCCTTAGTTGTGAAGATACGAAAAGTTTATACCACCATCTATCGGAACTAATATCTAAAATTTACTAGATACTATGAAGTAGGATTATTTTTCTGCCTAGATATCTGTCGGGGTAGTTACCACCCTTTTATATATTTCCACCGCCAAATAGCAGGGCATGCGCTGCTGTTGTATGTGGTATGAAAGGTATAGACAGTCAGGTAAATTTGAAGCAAGGAAGCACTTTGTCTTAGTCTGTAGCCTTCCTTATGTAAAGTTGGTTGCAAGGCTACAAAAGCCATGCTGCAGTTATATTAGTAGTATAGTTGTAGCACGAATAGGTTGGCTCGACCAGGGAAGGACCACGATCTCACAGAATACCAGCGTAAAATAGTAGCCCCCTACGCTCGATAAGGCTACACATGTGATAAATAGAACCGCGCGCCGCCCGCTCGACAATGGTACACATTACATACATACAATTTATGAGGGCGAACCCGACAAAAAAGGTTTGTCATTAAAAATTATAACAAAGTTATACTGAAATATATAATACAAACATAGACAAAGACATACGCTTTAATTTGGTACCATAATCTGTTAATATCACATAAGAAATAAACCTAAAAACTCATTTTGACGTAACGGGTCTTTACATCAGTAGGGCGTGGTTGTGCGTGAGCTATTGCTGAGTGATTTCTCCGTTTCTCTGTGTGTTTTTGAAATAAAAAGGTGAGTTTTATACTTATGTGTATTCCTTGTAATATAACAAACACGTAGATATATAATTTGTGGCATAAAAAGTGAAAAGTAAGTGCCAAAATTACTTCGAAATCGAGAAGGCTCATTTTTGCGGTTGTGACCCAAAATGTGTTATTTTTACATTTCTCACTTATTTTTAGTGTAAAATGTAACTAAAATTAGTTTTATAACATATTTAAAATAACTTGACGTTATATTTGTTTCAAATTCACACAAAAATATATTTAAAATATTCTTCGAAATTTCATACAGATAAAAATTAATTTCGTTTTTTTTTAATTTTTTTTATATTTTGGTATGAGTAACGAATAGAAACACATAAAACATAAAAATATACATATTTCCAAACGGTCTTATATAGATTTCTCCATAAAAAAACGTGAAGATTTCAAATTAGTACTAATTTTGTGACTAAAAGTGAAGTATCTACTACTACTATACTATAAAGGGTAATTTATGAATTTTATTACAATTTCTAGCAACTAAAAATAATTTTATTCGATATTTTATACATTCAACAAGAATTCCTGTAAGTTTTATCCATAAATTTTATCTCCAAGTGAAAATATAGCAAAATTTGCAAATTAGCAAAAAAATTTACATTTCCCGCCATTTTAGGTCGCGAGCCAACAGGAGTACCGAATTACGTCGCCTTCCGAGCATTGCTCTTTTTCCATCCATCCATTCCATCTTAGTCCTCACGAGTGACAACGCATCTGCATTTTGATTTGTAATCGAGTATAGATGTAGATGTCTATGGGCCACAGTAACCACTTACCATCAGATGGACTGTGTGCTCGTTTGTCACCCTTTTCTATAAAAAAACTTCGGTTATACCACTTACATCATTTAGTAAACTTACATTAGTAGGATTGTTATTTCGTTTAACATTTAGATTTTATCGGCGGTCATATGTGGAAAATCAAACATGGTAGATACGTCAAGTCAGTCTCAGTTCCGTTTGCGCGCCGCCCCCGAGCGGTCGTGCATACAGTTCTTTCGCGCCTCCGACCCTTCGGTAACGCAACCGCTTGCCCGCGCGCCCCGCTCTCCCTGGCTAACACCGGCCGAGCAGACGCCGTTGGTGAGTCACTTTGTTTTTCGCATCGTTCTTGCTCCCTTGCTCCGGCGGGGAGGCTTGAGCGCGCTTCGCTTGTTTCGTTTTTATTATTTTTAATTTTACTGTTATTGTTTTTGTTATACTGTTACTTGTTGTATATACTGTTCTTAGAAGATCGTCTCTTGCTCTTCTCAGAACGAGCCCTTCTTCTTTTCAGAACATAGGGACCCCAGCTTCTGAGAATAGATCGTCAGTCCTCCCCATCTGCCCCCAAGGCCCTGTTCTTCTCAGAACAGGGACCTCTAGTTTTCATATAATAAAACGTCATCCCCCTTGTCCAGATCAACATGTCTTCCATAGACATAAGTTCACTCATGAGCCAAGTTGCGGCCACGATCTTACAAATGATCCAAGCCGCAGGAATACCCACAACCGCCCAAATTGACGAGACCCTTCTCGCCAAAGCCATTCCCCCCCCCGCTGCCCCTAAGACATGTGTACCCCCGCCCGCCGTCGCGGCTTTCCTCGCGACCCAAGCGGCTGCACCGCAGTCCGACTTGCCCGCGTCCCCCGACTCCGATATGGAGCACTCGGACACCACGTCCGTTACCTCATTCTCCCGGAAGAGGACCGCCCTCAGCTCCACCGACTCCTAGGATTCTTCCGACTCCGGAGGAACCATAACCGACTCAGTCCAATTCACGCTAGTGAAATCAAAGCGGCCGCCGCCGCCGCCGCCTGCACACCCTTCGCCGCTGCCTCTACCTCCGCAGCTCCCATCGTTGCCCCTACTTCCGCAGCCCCAAACGCTGCCGCCTCACAGTCGAAAGACAATACCGCCAAGCCAGCAACCCGCTGCGCTCCCAAATTGGCTAAAAACCAAGTCCCGCCCCCTGTCTTTCTCAGAGACAAGGCCAATTCACTCAAATATCCAAAACCCTTTACGATAAGGGTTTTAAATATGACCAAGCCACCAATGTCGGCGAGGCCATTAAAATAGTGCCGGCGTCTGTAGAAGACTTCCGAAATATAACCCGCCTATTCACGGCCGAGCGTGTGTCGTACCACACATACGCCCTCGCCGAAGAAAGGAAAGTCAAGGCAGTCTTCCGCGGAGTTCCCTATGAACTCGCAAACGAAGACATTCTGGAAGACCTTAAATCCCAAGGCTTCCCCATAGAAGCTGTGCATAAAATGCACAACAGCAGGGGCGAAAGGTTTAACCTCGCCCTCCTCGTTCTCACCAATGTGCCGGAGGCGAAGGCCATCTTCCGCGAGGTACGCACTGTGTGCGGCCTGTCGCGTGTTAAGGTCGATGCCCCACACCGGCGCGGTTACCCAGCGCAGTGTCACCGCTGCCAACTCTATGGGTACGCGGCAGCCAACTGCTCAGCTCCACCTAGTTGCATTAAGTGCCTAGAACCCCATCACTCGAAAGAGTGCCCTCGGCCCAAAAACGCCGAATCCCCACCCTCATGTGTCCTTTGCAGACAAACAGGCCATCCGGCCAATTTTAGAGGTTGCCCTCGCGCTCCTCGCCCACCTCTGAGCCGCAAAGCTCCACCCCAGGTCAATGACCGAACCTTCCCGGCTCTTGAAAGCCGCAAGCCCAGCCAGGGCCAGCCTCTACCTCAGCCCCCTCAGGGCTCATCTCAGCCCACACAGGGCATCTACCGGCCCCCACAGGGCCCCTATCGGCCACCTCAGGGCCCTCCTCGGCCCCTTATGAGCCTTCCGCTCTCTCAGCGTGCGCCGCTTCCAATAAACCTGGTTCCAAAAGGAATCAAATATCCCGCGGCCCTCCGCCGACCCACAAAAACAGACAGACTACGTAGTAGAATCTCTAAACCTAGTGTATAACACTCTCAATAGGATCAATTTAGATGAAATCCTTATCCTTGCGCGTAAAATGCGCACAGCTCAGTCCCCTCAGGACCGTCTCCTTGCTCTTACTGAGCACATCAACCTTCTAAGGTCTTTGTAATTAAACTATGCCGGAGCCCTCTGCTCCCGCAATATCTCACGGTCGTATCAAACCAAAGGGTTTTTCGCTTGTTTCATTCAATATCCGCGGTCTGCGAAATAACCTCCCAGAGCTTAGGCTATTTCTTCGAGATCGCGAAGCCGATCTCCTCCTCCTACAGGAGACCCATCTCAGCCCCAAGGTCTCTAAAGGCCTCACCATTAAAAATTATTCACTGCTACGTAACGATAGACCCGACCGCAAAGGCGGCGGTACTGCCATCTATTACAAAAAGTCCCTTCATTGCTCCCACATATCTACTCCGTCGCTTACCAGTATGGAAGCCACTACCACTAGATTAGCTATGACTGGACACCAGTCAATCATTATAGCCTCTTGCTATATCCCTAGCGGAACCCTCCCCGTTAAGAGTGATTTCGAAGCCATCCTTGCATTAGGCGACTCAGTCATTATGTTTGGAGACTTTAACTCCAAGCATACTGAATGGACCTGCCGCACTACTACCAGTAGTGGCAGGGTGCTGCTCAATATCACTCAGTCTCTCGACCTGACTGTCTACAGCCCCCTCACTGCCACCCACTATCCCGACATTGTTACCTACGCTCCTGATGTGCTAGATTTTGCTCTAGTTAAAGGAGTTTCCCTTAACCTTAGAGCAATCGAGTCTCTCGATGATCTAGGATCCGACCACCGTCCTGTATCCCTCCTTCTTGGCCATCAGCCATCTCCAACTCCCACTTCCAAAACCTACACCAACTGGAAAGGCTTCAAGAAGTCTCTAGCCTCGGCTATAGACTCTCCGGACCCTCCCATAACCCTTTCTTCCGACGCCCTCGACAGTACGGGGAAAATAGACACCGCGGTCGAAAATCTCACCTCACTTATAACATCCTCTTTTAAAGAGAATGAAAAAGTCGTCCCGGTTGCTAAAACTAGTCTTCTCCTAGATATTAGCAACCTGTTAAAAGCCAAAAAAGCTGCCCTCCGTAGAGCTGCACGCTATCCCACTCCCGAATATAGACTCGCGGCCCACCGCCTTCAACGCAAACTGCGTTATCGCCTCCAAGAGACCACGAAAAGGGCAATCTCATGGAGAAAATCTCTCCCTCCCACACAGCGTACTACCGGATGGCGAGAGCCCTCCGGATAGGCGCTATAACCCATACTCCCCCTCTGTCTCGTCCCGACGGCTCCATTGCCTTCGAAGACGAAGAAAAGGCTGAGTGCTTCGCTGACTCAACGCTCAATGCTCTCCTAGCTCACAACCCACTGACCCCTTACACATCCAACTAGTGGAGGACGAGGTCCGACGCAGGAACTCGCCCCCTACCGCCTCTGACCCTATCACTGTATCCAAAGATGAGATGTCACCTACCATCAAAGGACTTAAGCCCAAAAAAGCACCGGGTGCGGATCTCCAACCAAGCCCTCAAACACTTCCCGGAGCAGGTAATCGCCTTACTGGCCATTATCTTTAACGCCTGCTTCGAATTCAGTTACTTTCCCACCTCTTGGAAAGAGGCAACTGTCATTGGCATTCCCAAGCCAGGCAAACCTCACCACCTCCCCCTCCAATCACCGTCCCATCAGCCTCCTCAAGGCCATGGGCAAACTTTTCGAACGAGTCATTCTCGTGCGCTTGAGACGCCATTTGTTTCCCACAGACGGCGACCCTCTTGTCATCCCGCAACAATTCGGGTTTCGAGCCAAACACTCGTGCCCCCAACAAGTTCACCGCATAGTGGAATACATCCTCAGCGGTTTTTACCCTCGCCGTCAAAAAACCATCGCGGTCTTCTTTGACATTGCCAAGGCATTCGACAGAGTCTGGCACGAGTGCCTTATCTACAAACTGTACGACTTAGGCCTCCCGGACCGTCTCGTTCGCCTTGTAGCCTCCTATCTGAAGGATCGTACCTTTTGTTTTAGACACGAAGGCACGCTATCCTCTACCCGTCAAATAAAAGCCGGTGTCCCTTAAGGCTCTGTGCTTGCTCCCCTACTACATACATACTATTCACCAACGACATCCCTATCCCGTCGAATGGTGTTAAACTAGCCCTCTTTGCAGATGACACAGCCCTTTACTCTAAAGGCAACTCACTACCACAGATTCGGAACAAGATCCAAAAGTCAGTAAGCGACTTAGAAGCTTGGTTCCAAAAATGGCGTAACGACGTAAACCCGGAGAAAAGCTCCGCCGTTTGCTTCGAATATAAACGACGTCGTCTCACCACCACTCCGCCAATCAGGATGTTAGGAACCCCTGTCCCATGGCAAACTAAAGCCAAATACCTAGGCGTCACCCTTAATGCAAGGCTCACTTTCGAGCCCCATATCAAGAAGGTTACTCGCACCGCACGTTTTTACATGGGTAGGCTCAACAGCAAGCTGCGCAGACACAGTAAAATGTCCCTCAGCAACAAGCGAACCCTATATAAGGTCTGCATACGACCTTTCATGACCTACGCGGCCCCCATTTTCACACATGCTAAGCCCAAAGCTATAAATGAACTTCAAATAGTTCAAAATCTATTCTGTCGTAGGGCCACTAACTCGCCCTTTACGCCCCATTACGGACATACCGTAATGCCGACCTACATCGAGACTTAGAGCTCCCAACAATCCAGCAGTTCCTTAAATCACTCTCTGAGAGATTTTTCAAAGCCTCAGAGTCCCACCCAAATCATCTCATTCGTGAGACAGCTGCCTATGCAGCCCCTATCCACATTCGCTATAGTGTGCGCAGACCGAGAAACTCTCTCTCGGACCCCCCCAAAAAGCTTTCGGCTGACCTGAACTGCCTCCTGGCGGCTCAGGCCGAGCCTACATAACACATCCCCTAATCTGCCTTAGTTAGGCACTCTTCTAAGCGGCTTTTCGCCGCTTGCGCCCTCCTTTCTGCCAAGGAGGGTCGCGTTCGTATACGGCTTAGAGATCTCTAGTCAGATAGTTAAGCCAATTACTAAAAGGTTGGGTTTAGTGGGTAAAAGTCACCACATAACCACGCAGCCGGCTGCGTGGTATGCTATGAGCATTCCCAACCTCCCTCCCCCCGCTTTCCGGAGGGTTGCCCATATTTGCTTCAGGCGCAAAAAAAAAAATACGTCAAGTTGGCTAACCTGCTTATAGCAGCATACTGACTCATCTTTGTCCCAAATATACCCTCATAAATAAGGATGCGTAATTAACTTAAAAATGAATAAACGTCAAAACACAGAGATACATGGGATAAATATACAGAAACGTGAAAACCCTTACTTTTCACAATACGGCCTAATTTATATTTCATATTCCACAAAACGTTATTACACATATCCCAATCGAAATATGTGGCAACATGAATTAATTTTATCCTGAAATGTGCTATCGTCAGAGTTCGGAAATGTTTTGCCCTTCAGTATTTTATAAAGAATAAAGGAAAAATTTTATTGAGTATTTCTTCGCAACACAAACAATCAAAGAACGAATTTTTGTGTGTTGTTTATAATAAATAAATACAATTTAATAAAAATATTTATTAATTCAAAATAGATTTTAAGTAATTCAGCAATGAAAGTCAGTCAGAATTTTTGGTTCGAAAAAGAACTCTGGCTTAGAAAAAAACCAGCAAGAAACCTTAAGGAATAATTTTTAATATCTTAAATTACCTTTGTTATACAAATAATTAATTACACAAAACAAATAATAAATAGCTTGGTTAACTCATCCCCAGGGATATTGTCACTCCGAAATTCTTTTATATTATAACAAACCCTTTTATACAATCGTCTTTAATAAAGGTTTTGAACTCGGCGGTATACACATTTTGTATAATTTATTTTACACGAGTTTGTTGTAAAAGCGCTAACGCTTTTTTGTTGTAGTATACATTGCCCCTAAGAATGAATAACTGAGTTTGTGGAATCACGCTCTTCTAGATTGTGTCTGTTTCCAGTGTTTACAGATTGTATTTTTTTTAATTTTTTAATTATTTATAATTAAAAAATTAGTTAAAAAAGTTATTAAACGCGTTAAAATACATAAATAATATAGTTTTATTCAATGTGTATCTAGTATTCGCGTAAATTTAATAAATCATTACGTTTGAAATTGTTATATTGTATACGACATTCATGTATTGTATTGCTTAAACATTGTGTTAATAAAGTTTTAGGTCATTATTTAAGATATATGACTCCAATAGCTTGTAAAATTGTGATATTTTGTTTAATGTTTTATTATTCTTTAATGTGATGTTAATGTTTTAATTATTATTGTAATGTGTTTATATTATATTTCATGCAAAGCTTAATTGTATAGTGATATTGTTATAAGTAATAATGATATTGCGTGATAAATGGAAATGTGATAGTGAAAATTAGCAGCTAGCTTAGTTCGAAATGGCGCTTGACGCTTGGTTCCTCTTATGGTAAAGCTTCCAAGCTAGGTTAGTAAGTTGCTAATTATTCAATTCGTATTTTCGATTCGTTCGGGACCAGCGACAGTTTCAGGAATATAATATAAATATAAATAAATATAATATAACTAATAAGAATAAATATAGAATATTTATACTTATGTTTCATTTTATAATGAATAAGGGAAAATAGCGAAATTTCAGTATCACATTTCCAAGAGAAATTTTATTAAAGAAATCGCTGTTTTGTTTTCAGAATCCTCAGTGTCCTCCTTTGTCATTTTATCTTGTTTCAATGAGTTTTGGTGTACAATACAGAATATTATATTGATTGGTTGATTGATAAGGATATTATATTGATTGGAGATTGAAAGATAAGGGGGCGAACATACGGCTCACAAGATAAGTGATTACCGCCGCCTATGAGCAACTGCAACACCAGGGAAATTGCAGATGCCTTGCCGGACTTTTAAAAAGGAGTAGGCTCTTTTCTTGAAGGTCCCTGAGTCGTATCGGTCCGGAAAAATCTCTGGTTGTAGTCGATTCCACAAGGAAGTTGTGCGAGGAAGAAAATCTCTTTTAAATCGCACGGTGGTGGACCGCCAGTCATCCAGATGGAATGGGTGGTATCGTGAGCTTTGTCACGATGTGCGATGGTGAAATTGTGTGGCTGGAATTAGTCCGAACAATTTCTCAGAGCAGTCCCCGTGGTAGATGCGATAAAATACGCAAAGAGATGCAACATCTCTTCGCAGTGCCAGTGAGTCAAGCCGATCGGAAAGGGCTCGGTTGCCGACGATTCGAACAGTTCTGCGCTAGACGCGATCAAATGGAAGGAGTTGGCACTGGAGAGCCCCAGAGATGGGAACACTATTCCATGTGAGGCCGACCCTGCACCTTGTAAAGTTGCAGGCGGTGAGCCGGCATGAAATGCTGTCCCGCTCTGCTGCGCACGCCAAGGTTTTTAGAGGCCGATTTGGTCTTCTCTTCCAAGTGACCACGAAACTGCACGTCACTCGATATGACGACGCCGAGGATTCCGATACTAGATGAGGCAACAAGGGGAGTACCTTGAAACTGAGGAGATAGGACAAAAGGGTTTGTTTTGGCGGTAAACGCGCAAACTTGTGTCTTCTGGGGATTAAACTGGACTAGTTTAGTCGCCCCACAGTCCGACTTTGTTAAATAAGTTTCGACTTCAGACACAGGTTTGTCCCGGTACTCTGCGACGTTTTCCCGAGAAATATTGGCACGGCTGGTGTATAAAGCATCACCAGTGCTGTCGTCTTGTTATGTTTGCAACATGTCATTGATATTGTAACGCTCCCCCCTCTCTTAATATTTAATATTATTTATTTATAATTAATCTACCCTTTTAAAAAATTATATATGTGTAACCAGAATGAATAAAATTTCAATCTATGATATTTCATGGTCTGTGCCGTCGGCTTGACCTGTGAGATTACATCCTTCAATTTATCCCTTGATACATACGTGTCATAGCTTCCCGTGCCGTCTAGCCGCGCTCTATACTCGCTCCCCGTACCCTTCCAGGGGTGCGCGGGCGGCAAGAGCCCGGTGTTCCTCAGTACGCTTTCAATTGACCCGCGATGCACGCGTGTCACTTTGCTGCGCAATTTAACGACGAGTGTTCGTTCGAGATCATAATACTTATTAACTTTGTGATCGACAGTGTTATGTTTGTTTACGGATTGACTTTATATCATGGTAAGTTAATCACATATTCGTAAGTGCTTGTAATATTTTATTTACCTAGGTTCATTTTTATTCTAGTTTTTATCTGATTAATATTGTATATGTCCTACACACAGACTATACAATGTTTTTTATATGATTTTAGTAATCGTATTATTGTTTCACTCACTCTCCTCGTTCGAGGATTGAGTTATGTCATATACTAAATTCCTAATCTGCGTGCCACACAGCCCAGATTTGCGATCTGCTTATCCTTATCAAGCGAATCCTACGATTTGATCTAGTAAGCTTGTGGATATAACCTTACAACCCGTAACTATTAAAGGCTCAAATATGTGGGCCGCACGGGCCGAAACTACGAACCGTACGGGTCAAAATTACGAGCCGTACGGGTCAAAATTACGAGCCGTACGGGTCAATCTGGTGGGCCAAACGGGTCAATCTGGTGGACCGTACGGGCCGATTTCACAAACCGTATGTGTCAAAATCACAGTCCACACGGATCAATTCTGTGAGCCATGTGGGCCAAACTTGCGAGCCGTAAGGGTCAAACTTTTGAGCCGTACGAATCAATATTATAAACGAACTATACTTATCAATACTTACTGAATTATTTGACCAATTTCTATCTTATCACGAAGGCTTAAGCTAACGGATTAAGATTCTAAAGTATCGTTGTTTACTTGTTTTAGGCGACATCCTCTGCAGAGATGCGCACGCTCGAGTCTCTACTCGGCTGGGAAGCCAATGACCCCGAGGATAATATTGTCTTGAAGAGGATAATAAAACTAATTGATAGTCATTTACCATTGGGTTGGAAAGAATGGAAAATTAGAGTCCTTGATAAGGAAGACTTATTGGGAAACGAATTTGATCCCCAAATTCTTAACAAAATTAGATTTGCCATTCCCACCGTTGGACTCGCCAGAGCTTTTTCTCCTGAGTGCATATCGCTAAAGGAGAAAACTTATAGAGATATAAAATTAAAACTGTTGAAATGGCCACTGTGTGTGGGCCTTATTATACATCCAATGTCTCTGGCGGCAAGAGTACGCGGTTCAGCAGTCCAGAATGAACTAATAATAGCCTCCATCTCTGACATGAGACCACTCCTCAAAAGCAGAGAGGAGGCAAATAGGGAACTGGCAGCGCAATCTGAACAATCTGAGGATGAAATATCAGTTCCTTCTACAAGATCTTCATCTAGTAGGTCCAAAAAGCCAAGTCGACTGGACAAATTGGAACAAGGCCAGCGTAAATTGGAAAATATGCTGGAACAATTTATTAAGAGTTTTCAACCAGAAGATCACTCGTATTCGGGCTCGGAGAAGGTCTCAACTTCCCCAGAGCCATCAGAAGATGAGGAAAATGCCCCTCAGCTTTCAGTGTCATCACCAAAGCCTTGCGAACCTTCAACATCTTTAGTAAATGAAGACTTCGACTGGACACCTACTACAAGACAACAAGAACCTCTAATACCAACCCCGAGCCAGCACATTGCCACACAGGGTATTGAGTGTCAACGTTTAGGCGATATATCATTTTGTCAGATTCGATATGCTGAGGTTCAGAAGAAATTACATGCTAGCCCGGTCTTCGGTCCTTTAAAGGTCAACCCTATCCTCACGACCTATGGACCCCCTTCCAATCAAGATCAATTGGTTCGAATGGACTACACTCTGGGCACAATTTCCCATGGTCTTCTGCTTCAACGGGAGGCACTAACTAACACGCTGAAAGATCTAGCTATCAAACACCCAGCTATGAAACAAGACTTGAAAAATATCTTATCGACGGATACATCTTTCAAATCTCTTTCGAATGATCTGCTTCAGTACGTGTGCGGGAGAAGAGCAGAGATTATCGAACAAAGAAGGAATGGGTTCCTTCCAAAAGAAGAATATCAAGCAGCCCTTCTTCGTGCAATTCCCCCCGTCAACCACCCATCTTTTTTTGCGAAACACGACTAGCAGAACTACTGAAACAGCCACCTCTCCAAACGTTTTTTCGGATCCCCTATAGAAAACCCTTGCAACCTAAAAACTACAATGCCACACCACCCGCACGTCAAACTAGACCAACTTATAAAATCTCAAAAACGTCGAAATCATTCAATCGACCGCGAAAATCAAATACCAATAAAACGTACGAAACCTTCAAGCGTCCGTTCAACACCAGAAATAAAGATCAAAGCCAACCCTCTCCCCGTGGCAAGTCTTCTAAAAATTATACGTCAAAAAGAAATAGGAATGAATGACGTTTTCAGCGGGGGGCGACTCTTGCAATTTGTAGAGGTCTGGAAAAGAGAGGGTGCACCATTAAGCATCTTACAAATAATAAAAGGATACACTATCCCCTTTGTCAAAAAGCCCCCGCTAATGCCTTTTCACCCGAAGATACTTACAAAGTTCGAAACAAAAAATTTAGATTCAGAGATCCGGACCCTAATACAGCAGAAGGTAATAGAAAATTCCTCGATTCAGACAGGCTTCTTGTCAACTATGTTTCCAGTTCCAAAACACAACGGCAAAGTACGACCGATAATCAATCTGAAAGGCCTAAACAGATACCTTACCCCGAAGAAATTCAGGTTGTTAAACCATTTCAAAGTACCTCATTTCTTACAAAAAGGAGATTTTCTCATGAAAATAGACATTTCTCAAGCATACTTTCACATCCCAATAACCAATCGTCATCGAAGATTCCTGTCAATAGTTTACCAAAGCAAGGTTCTACAATTCACATGCCTACCGTTCGGTCTATCAACGGCACCTCTAACCTTTGCAAGAGTGTCAAATTGGATAGCATCACGATTAAGACAGATGAACATAAGAGTTATTGTGTACCTCGACGACTTCTTGCTTGCCAACCAAGATCCAGTGAAAGTGCAAAACGACGCCAAAATGACAATACAGTTTCTTGTCAAACTAGGTTGGATAATCAATGTGGAGAAATCTCTACAGAGCCCATCCCAGCGAATCGAGTATCTAGGAATAGAATGGGACACAATCCGCAATACAAAAGCGCTCCCGAAAAAGAAAATATCTTCCCTGAGAAAAGATCTCAACAAGATCCTAACAAGTCAAAGATGGAGTTGGCAATCCGCAAAAAAGCCTGCTAGGAAAACTAAACTTTGCTTCCTTTGTAATACCCTTGGGAAGACTTCACTCCAGGGAGATACAAAGAGCAGCCAACATTTTGCCAGAAGGGTTAGCCCGGAAGAAGTTTCCCACTCCAAGAAAAGCATTCCAACAATGCCAGTGGTGGACTCAAAATCTGGAAGAGAAAGACACTCTTTTCAGGTCCTCCGAAACCATTTTCATTACATCAGATGCCTCAGACAAAGGATGGGGAGCGCAGATAAACGAAAAGCACATCAGCGGTATCTGGGACATTTGCCAATCTCGGTGGCATATCAACAAGAAAGAACTATTTGCAGTAATTCTAGCAATTCGTTCCGAGAAAGATTCAATAAAAAACAAAAGAGTTGTCATACAGTCAGACAATCGAACCGTAATAGCATACATAAAGAATCAGGGTGGAACAAGATCGCCACAGCTGACAGAGCTGGTCTCTCAGGTGCTGATAAAGGCCAAGAGGTTACATGCGGAAATCTGTCCCCAATATATACCGGGGATATACAACGATGTGGCCGACAGCTTGTCTCGGCAGATTCATCTATCAGACTGGCATCTGTCAACAAAAATTTGCAGTCGCATTTTTCAGAAGTGGGGCATTCCCGACGTGGACCTGTTTGCATCAAGCAATTCAAAAGTAGTCCCGGTTTATGTATCCCGGGATGCACAGGACAAAGAAGCTTTGTTCATAGATGCTTTCAGCAAGAGATGGGTGTTCAAGTTAGCATGGATTTTTCCACCACCGTCCCTAATTCCTCGAGTGCTAGCCCATCTGAATCAAGCCAGAGGTACATACATTCTGATTGTTCCACGCTGGGAAAGGGTATTTTGGAGGTCGGATCTACGATCACGTGCGATAGATCACCCATTTCAAATCCGAAACCTCCACCATCACCTGAAAGATCTAACACCTCAAACAAATTTAACGAAAGCCCGAAAACTGTGTTTGGAGGCTTGGAAGGTACGGGGTGGTCGATTTTAACAAAGAACTGGTCAGAAGAAGACTGTCATCTCATACAAAAAGCATGGCGTAATTCGTCGCTTAAAACATACCGAGCACCGTGGAAAACATGGGTAGAAAGATGTCAACTTCGTGGTCTCAACCCCAACAAGCCAGATGCAGCTTCAGTAGCACAACATTTAAGTTTTCTATACAGAGTAAAGAAGCTTTCACCTAGCACTATAAAGCTACATAAATCTGTCATTGCTACCTTTGCTGACCCAGTCAATAGGGATTCTATTACAGACAGCTCGGTAATTAAACAAATTATCAAGGCCATTGAATTATCAAAGCCACCTACACTTAACAGGCAAATTTGGGATGTTAAGCTACTGATTGAATGGCTAGAGAACATTCAAATACAAGAAGATAGTATTTTTCAAGTATCGCGACATCTGGCTCTATTATTATTGCTGGCATCTGGGAGAAGGATCCATGACCTCACTTTACTTAATATTGATGAAAATAGCATGGCAATAGATGAATCTTCTGTTACATTTTGGCCGGAGTTTGGGTCAAAAACCGATAACCGGTCATACAGACAATCCGCTTGGAGGCTTTTACAAGTCCCAAACGAGAAACTTGATCCAGTCCGATGGGTAAAAGTTCATCTTGCCGCTTCAGATTCGAGAAGAAACGCGGGCGAAAAAAAGATAAATTCTTTGTTTATTACATCTAGAGGTCGAGTAGCAGCTGCATCTAAAGCAGTTATAGCTGGATGGATAAAAACTGCTTTTTCAGAATTACACATAAATTTTTCACCGGGTAGTATTAGGTCCGCTGTTGCTTCTTCTAGAAAGAGGGATGACGTCCCAATAGATATAATACTAAGAAATGGTAACTGGAAAAGCGAGAGAAATGTAGTGAGACATTATTTTAAAGATATAATCAGTATTCCTTCCAAAGATGATGATTCTAATGACTTAAGTTTTGTCAATACTAGCTTCACTACTGTATGATAAATTTTGTTTAATTATAATTACTTACTTGTCTGATTAATTGTTTGGTTGATTTTTATATTTGGCTAATAAACACTAAGTTTTTTTCTTTTTTCTCGGTTTATTTTAAAATACAAGTACTTACAAATATTTTATCCTCTTATTCACATTTGAAACAGAACACTATATAAATATCTTTCACAGTACGCTATCCCCGTGTCGTCAGAATCCAAAGATTTCTCACAGGTCAAGCCGACGGCACAGACCATGAAATAGCAAACGTTTTTCCCCCGAAGGGATAAAAACGATATATTTCATGTCTTGCCTAGGCTTGACCAGGTAAGCCCTTGACGACTCTAATATCAAGGTACTGAGGAACACCGCGCTCTTGCCGCCCGCGCACCCCTGGAAGGGTACGGGGAGCGAGTATAGAGCGCGGCTAGACGGCACGGGAAGCTATGACACGTATGTATCAAGGGATAAATTGAAGGATGTAATCTCACAGGTCAAGCCTAGGCAAGACATGAAATATATCGTTTTTATCCCTTCGGGGGAAAAACGTTTGCTATTTTTAAAGGTTTAATAATAGGCTGTTTGTAACACTTTTGGCGTGATCATCTTAGTTAGGATCCTTATAGACGTTGTGTTTGTTAAGTGACGTAGTTTTTTTAGGTGTCTTTTGGTAGAATGAATGTTCACTAGAACAGTTGAAAGCTTAAGCTTTTAAGCTAAGTGAACCTCGTTCACGAAGACAGGGCTCGAGATAGGTTAAGAACATAAAACGTCCCTATTCATTTTGTATCAAGTTTACATTATTAATTTATTTTTATTTATCCCTTCCCGCTTGGAAAAGGCTCACAGTATGTATTTATGCAAAAATATCGGATACAATGGTTTCGCTCTCCCACATTTATTTTAAAAATGTGGGGGAGGCACACGCCGTGCGCGGTGAGCGCCAACCATTTCGATGCCATCCCCCTGTAGGGAACGCTCATTCGGGAACTGGACCGTAGTTCACAACAAAGTAACTGGCGAATCAGTAAAAGAGGCTTGGTGCCTTGGTAGTGCGTAAGCATAAACATCGACCGAAGTCACGCATGTCATTGTGTGTAAACGCCATACAGAATACGAACAAATCTAGCCAGAGTAAATGTATGCCACACGGTTTATGCAAATAGCCACACTGGCCGTAAACCCTCCGTAAGCGCTACCACCTGCCAGACTGCCGCTCCTCCAGACGTGATGTAAGTGTATGGCATCAGCACCAATTGCATGATCAGCACGGCTACTAGCCGTAGAGTGTGTCATGAATCTACTGCTCACCACAAGAGAATGGGCTCTCGCGTTGTGCGGATTTCGGCCGCAGCCTTGAGAGTCTCCTCAGATCCTCCTTCCAGCTACCACCCGCATGAAGTCGACACATATGCTCCACCAACCAATACAACGGCAGATATAGCCAGAAGGCAATTATAAGATGTTAGTAATCATTTGCCATCAGAAAGAATTTGTGTAACTGACGTTGAGTAAATGCATTTCCGATCATGTTTGTCTTACCCACCAACAAGTTGCCTTCAATCATTCAAAGGTGGGAAAGTTACAGAGATATATTATTATGTTGTTGTATAAAACATTATGGAGGTCAGACAGTCTGCAGCCCCGTAATAAAGGGACCTGTCTTGGGCAAAGCTACTTAGGTATGAGTCAAACCAAGACGCAGAAACGCGTACCACCAAACAATAATCGCAGAGACGCATTGCTGCAGAACGCAACAAGCATCAATACGAGTATCGTCGGGCTTACACTATCCCAAGGGCCCCCATACATCCCTGCAGACATCACCAGTCGCATGTACCTACATCAACCAGAACCACAAGAATGTGTTGAATCAGGCGCAGCACACCCGCAGATCCATCACAAGACGCAATACCGCAAGCAACAGTAAGCATCAATGCAACTATCATACGGATGGCGCTCCCTGACAACGCACACACATGATCCCTATTGACTTTGTTACCACAAAAATTGTATTGTTTTTAAGTAATAAATAACACCAACTTATTATAGTAGCACGCTACTAAGACGCTAGTGAATAAAACTCCACGTATCATAGTCCTAATGCACTGAGACGTGAAGTTAAGTATGCTTGTTACACTAAAAAGGGCTCCCAAACACACTCACCTCAATCCGATTAGGTTATTATTATTATTATTAGATATTACTGCTATATTAGGTAGAGATAGAAGAATTCTACTATTGTACTGCTAATTTATCATAGAGACTTTCTATAGTAATGCTTTTCTATCATGGACCTTACTATTATATGTCTATAATATATAGGGCTTCAACCCACAACTCTACTATTGTAGTGCTAATACTTCATAGAGACCTTCTATAGTATTGCTTTTGTATCATAGACCTTACTATTATATGTCTTTTATATTAGGGACTTCAACCCGTAACTCTAGTATCCAAACACTTATGCATCAAGGGGACCATCTATAATAAGGTCAATAGTAAATAGTATTGGTCAATATCCTCTAGTCAATTTTCCAAATATCTTATAAATGTTATTTATCTTTATTGTTATAATATTTTCGACTTGTATTTCTATTATTTATCACATTTTGAATATTTTTGCAAGTTTTTTTGTAATAAATTTATTTATTTTGAAAGACGATATTTTTCTTTAAATTCACTATAATACTTAATGTCTGAAATGTATTTATCTTTAACTTTATGCTTATTAATGTACTTTTATTGTTTAATATATATATCTTTTCAGGTTATTTTTGACGCCTCCTTACATATAAATTGATTATTAATTATTAATAATAATTATGGGCCGTCACAATATGCATAAGTTAAAGCGTTGGTGATATCACGCAGCAAATTAGAACCGTAAGTTATTATACAGTCAGTATTCTGTATTCAACAAATAAAAGGTATATTGTACACGTAAGTTATTCTTAAAGTGAATTTTGGGAGAAGAATAGTCTAATTGTAAGTTTATTGCCGCTTCATCTTACAAAGTTTCCCAACGAAGAGACTTGTTACAGCGAAGGCGTAGCATTTGACTGCCAATTCTGAAAAAGATATTTGAGTTTTTTTTTAGCTTCTTATTCTTCAACCCGCTAAAATCTACTGATGGACATTAGCTTATGGTGCAGGGTGGATTTGATCGTTACGTTATTTTTATCGTCACGTTAGGCAGGTAGTTTACCGATCGCAATATCAGAATATTTTGAGTTTTGAGATAGCTTACCGTTGCCTGTGTGGGTATTTCATGTCTAGCGTAAATGAGATGACATGATGTAACCGTATTCAATTGGACGCCCAAAGATTCCGCTTAATTTATGCATAACAAAAAATCCCAAATTTGTCTAAATAAAACCTGTATACTGGCTCAAAAAAAAAGTGAAGATAACACACTGAGGCCGATAAGACTACGCCTCGACGTGTACATACACAGTTACACGCGCAACATGTAAGGAAACTATGCCTTCTCATATCAGTTGAGCTATCTCGGCGCGCGGAGCGTGACGTATAAATAAATTGCAATATTAGCAAGAATGGCGATTTCTACAGTAAAAGGATGTAAAAATCAATCTTAAAGAAATAAAAAGTGTGAATAACATTTACATAATAAAAATTGTATTTAAGATTATCGTTCGAGTTGGTTCGTTATAAAATCTATACAAAAATGTTTCCATCACTTAGCGTTACAGTTTAACCCAGTTATGAGTAACTTTAAATGCAACAAGACAGTAAAATACACAAGTAGCGTTAACTTAGTAACGTTACTTTTGCTTGTAATAGTATATAAATGTATTATAATAATAAAAATGACATTACAATAACAATAATAAAAAACTATATCTTCTCTCAGTGACTGACCGAGTGGTTCACTCACTGACATAATTTTTCTCCAAAAATAAGGTGCGGAGTGTAAAAAGTTATGTATAGGAAGTTTGATTAGTGAGGGACGATGTGTATGAAATGGGAGACACCATACTGCATGCCAAAATTATAATACTTAGATTCATACTATTTTCACATATTGTATCTTCACCTAGGTGGAATTCTATTGGTAATAACCATGTATTTATCAATTTTAAAGATGAAACAGAGATATGTTGGGCAGGAACATAAAGTTAATTTTATACGATGTTATGGTTGAAAAACATTGAAACATGAGATTCCACCAAATTGTTAATTTGGAATCTATTTCAAAATTAATTGAAGCAATCTTACAAGAAATGAATTCAACACAAAGGTTTTTAAAGAAGCACACAGACAATTTAATACACAGTAATTTTATTTTTGAGACATTTCCAATTTCCTTCCTGATTCCGCCATTACTTCTTACCTACACATCACGTCAGAATGGCAAATTTGGACACTTTCGTTTAAAACTTAACCACTCTTTAAAAATAATTCTGTATAATATTATTCAAACTATTTTAAGAAGTGAAGTCATGGTAATCATAGGGTGCGTTTGGCAGAAAAAAGCGCTAGCAAGCGCTTGTAAGCAAAATGGCGATCGTAAGCGGTAAGCGCTGTCAAATCGTAAGTAGCTATTTTCCTCCAGGACACGATGTTAGTTTTAACCGGGGAATCTAACCTAATTTAAATATATGTTTGTAAAGTATTCATATTAAAAACTTAACAATCATGAGTTTTTAATAGCATGTATATGTTTATTCATGTCATTATATTACTTAAAACTAATATTGCACAAAACAACTTATAAACTCTACTTCAAAACAAACAAATTAAATAAGCAAAATGGCGGATTGTGTCAGCGCTACTGAAGTAGCAATCGTGTCCTGGCCGAAAACTATTTTAGCGCTTATAAGCGCTTGCTAGCGCTTTTTTCTGCCAAACGCACCCATTGTATAAACACATGCCTTAAAACTTGAATTACACAACTACTAGTACTAAAACACAATATTGTAAAAAAAACCTCGTGAGGAAAACTTGCATTTTTCAGAACTTATATTCCCATTTTTGATTTGCTAACGTACATTGTGGTAACGGGATGAGCTCCTCCCTAATCCACAGAAATGAAAGGAGGTCAGGGCTGGTACATGTTCTCCCTGAACACATTCACACCTTATCATAACGTCCTCTGCATGGCGGTGCACCAATGATGACGTTGCAAAGTTGCCGCGGGAGCATTTTCCTACCTGCCACGGTCAAAAAGTGGTTCACATCCGTACAAGACCTGATCTATCGTTGAGGTCAGGACAAGCTCGCGCCTTCGTATGCGCCTTTCAGTTTATACGTAACCTTATGGTAGACTCCTTAACGGTCCGTGTTGCTTGCGCAAGACGAGTTGCGAGGTGTCCGAAAAATCAGTACGAGACGAGACGATACGATACAGCACGATAACAGGCCGCACGATTCCGAGCAATGGTTCATAACCTCGATGTAACGTTCTTGTGTCGGGCCGGACGCGCTTTGTGTGCACGCGTGTGGATTCGTGTCTATCTAAGGGTCGGCCACTGTACGGAGCCTTCAGTTTTAAGGCTTCAGGTGTGACCATCCTGAAGTTTCTAGTCTCTGCCTGCCTCTCTGGTAACAAGCGTGTGAGTTTACGTCATGTATGCTTACAATAATTTTATAAGTAAAAATTTAAGGTTTAATTAATTTAAGTGTAAGCAATACATAAAATCATAATTTCTCGCATTCCCAGGAGGAGGAATATGATCAGCAGTGGACTTGCGATGTTCTGTAATGATGATGATGATGATTTTGATAAATTCGTAAAATTTGTCAGTTATAAGGTAGCGAATTTTTTTATTAATAAATCTTAAAGGTGAGACAATACATGATGCATTGTCTAATAGTCAATTTTATGCAGAGATTAAAAGAAGTAGGTGTAATATGAAGCCTACATAAATAAGGTAATAATATAACAAAATGATATAATCTTTTAATAATCATTATAAAAACCAAAAATATTTAATACAAAACGTTGAAAACACAAGGTTGATAATTACAAAAATCCTAACAAAACAAATGTTTTTACGAGCGTTACGAATAAACAAAGGGAAAGCTTCACAGAACAATATTCTGGTTGCTTTTTTATTGCCATTGCCATTAAACATGAAATAAAATTTGTTTATGGAGTTGCCAGTTAGAATATTGGGTTTACTTGCTGTCATCACGAAACTACTAAACGTTTTAACTTTTTTTAATAAACGACCTGGTTTCATGTCGCCTCTGTTAAACTTTTTATAATTTGTAATTGTTGCCAAAATATTTTTATGAACTTATTTAACATTATAGGAGTAATTGCCGTGTGGTGGCGGTGTAACAATATCCACTACCCCATGTCATCCCGTGGATGTCGTAAGAGTCGACAGAGGGAAACATATCAGGAGATGGGCAGCAGCTTATTCCTAATAATGACTAAAAAAAAACTGCGGTTGCCAACTCGTTTGCAAAGCGTGGCAACTATGGAAAATAACCACCTATGAGATATGACAATCTAAGGCAGACGCTTCACGTCAATCCAATGATAAGCTCTCCCGCTGCAATTAGGCACGCTTTCCATCTTGGCAGGCAAACTGTTGCAGAAAAGAACGACTCGCACCGCTAACGCTCTCAATCGATGATGTAAGTACTTTATTTATTTATTTATTTAATCAGAAATCCCTCGGTTAACAAAAAACAGAGTAGGTAGAAAGGAATTAAGCAATAGGAAACCATTTATGGGTTTTCGCAAATAGTGGCACTATATAAATAATTGCATGCGGTGAGTTACCGACAGCTAATAGGACACTGTCGCACCAACCGTAAGCTTAGCTAGATAACATCGTGCATTAAATAACTAAACATTACGGATTAACAAAAGTAAAAAGTAAAAAATAAAAAAAATATATAAAAAAGATCATTAGCTGGAGTCGAAAAAAAGGCTTACTCAGAACTCGTCTCGCCGAAAGGTACTTGTGTTTAATAGGTCTAAGTTAAACAATTGCGATACAGTATTAAAATTCTTGCTCGCACGGTACATATAACTATTCTTCCTATAATTAGTCATTGCTGCGGGTAGTGATAGTGGGACCTTTCGTCTAACATTTTTTGGAGTTTTGATATTTAACTTCTCAAGTAGATCTGGAGAGTCGATCTCGCTTGAAGCTATCTTAAGTAGAAAGGTTATATCCGCTATTTGCCTTCACATCTCGAGTGGTAAGAGATGGAAGTTTCTACACTTATCATAATAGAGGTTAGAGTTGTAATGGTCATTTACTCGGTAGCAAAGGTGTTTAATGAATTTCATTTAGATACGTTCAATTCGAGATATATAGGTTTATATTGGGGTTCCATATCTGTGATGCATATTCCAAATTACTTCTTACGTAACAACAATACAGAATTTTCAAGGTTTTATTTGTTTAAAGATTTTAGAGCAACGCATCACAAACCCTAAGGCTCTGGAAGACCGGCCAATGATATTTTCGAAATGTTTATCAAACAGAAGTTTCGAGTCATCTATAACTCCCAAGTCGCGTATGGAACACTCTATGGACAATGATTGGCCTCGAATCTGCTAATCGTACAACAATTTATTGGATTTACGGCTAAATGTGACAACTAAGCATTTTGTAGGGTTGAGATCGAGATGGTTATAGTACGACAATAGTCAAGTAAGTTTCTCAAGTCATTTTGTAATGCTTCTGCGTCTTTTAATGAAGAAATATTTGAAAAATTTTCATGTCATCTGCGAAACATAATAGACGAGAGTTACACAGACAGTTGTTGATATCATTGACAAAAATAGTAAAGAGTAAAGGTGGCAGTAGCGAGCCCTGGGGAACACCACTAGGGATCTCAACCCAGCTAGAAATGTAATTATTTACCACTACAGCTTGTGTTCTGTTCTCAATATACGAGGAAAACCAGTGAAGTAAATCTCCGCTTATACCAACACATTCAAGCTTGTATAGGAGGCAACTATGGTTAATCCGGTCAAAGGCCTTAATGTAATCAGTATAGATGATATCAATTTGATGGCCTTTATCCATGGAATCAGCAAGAAAGTCATTAAGTAGAGCAAGGTTCGTGACAGTAGATCTACAGGGGGAGGAAACCATGTTGGAAGCCGTGGAGTGATTGTCTAATAGCTAAATATAATTGGGAGTGCACAATTTTTTCGAGGACTTTAATTAGTATGCATAACATGGAAATAGGCCTGTAGTTATTAACCTGATCTCTAGATCCCTTTTTGTGTATTGAAGTGATGAAAGCCGAATTCCAGATAGCAGGAACAGTACATTCTGCTAGAGACTTATTAAATAAGAGAGTTACAGGCCTTATCAATGACCTTGCGCAATTTATTAAAAATAAGGCCGGCAGGTGATCTGGGCCATCAGATTTACGTTGGTCTAGTTTGAGCAAGAGTTTACGGACAGTTTGTTCACTGACGTAGATTTTCGGAGATATCCGCAATAGAAGGTGGATAGTCAATATGGGCAGGATCAGAGGTAGGCTGTGTACTAGTATTATCCATGAAGTTAGAACTAAAGTATTCTGAGAACGCTTCAGAAATACTGTGGCCATTTTTAATTATTTTATGGTCATAAAAAAGAGTACTAGTTTTAGTACTACGTTTGAATTCGAGCGTGAACTCCAGAAGATTTTAGGGTTCTTAGTAATAGAGTTTTCAACAGATGCTAGATAGTCAGTGTAATATTTACGCTCTAAGGCTTTCGCCCTAAAACGAAGTAATTTCATAGATTCATGATCACTGCGATTATTGTAATCGGAATTGTTTATATTATATTTATTAGAAGCTGTGCAATCCTTGTGGCAAGTCCTGTTCTGGTCCTCTCATTCGTGGTATAAAAAGAGATGATGTGTTCTCTTAGGATTTCATCACGTAACATACCTAGCAACATAAATAAATAGAAATTTAAATGAAATTGCAATGTAAAGCAAAGTAGAAGCTACTTTTAAACAACATAAAAATATTACAGGTAAAATTTTTATGGTCCAAAAATTACACTTTTTTGTGTAAACGTCAACATTATAACGACGTTATTTGAATAAGCTTGAGAGTTATATCTCGATGAATGCAGGCGAGGTAAAGAGCCATTTTCCATATGTAAACAGTGCGTTTCATTTTACGGTAAGAATGGAATGCTCTAGATTGTACATAAATATTTCCAAGAATTTAAATTGAAAATGCTGATGTAAACAGTTTTTTAACAACAACGTTAGTATATGAAATCACTGATCCCATAGTAGTATATAATATTTTTTTTAATTTACTATAAATTATTTTAAATTTAATTTTTTTTAGTCTTTTGATTCCAGGTTCATTTTGCTAATTATTAATCGAATTGTTGCGGCGTAAAGAATTCACTACCACATACTGTTGGTTTTCGCAATTGGCGAAAAAAGGTGTTTCTAAAACAGAAGAGAAGCAGCAACATCTCCGTGAAAACGATTGAAAATAATAAAATTGCGGGTGCCAACTTGATTGCCAAGCGTTATAACTATAACTAAGGTTTAACCTAGATTCATCAATATATTTTTGACAGCTACAAAAATAAATGAAAGAAAATATTATTAACTTCCTAACGGATGGTTAGCCCTCGCTGTAAATCTCACAGTACGCAAACAACCTGGGTTCGATCCAATGAAATTGTTAGTTGCAATTTTAAGTGCTAATTTACCACGTACTTGTTGGTAGAGGAAAACGTCGTGAGAAATCTACATGTCTCGGAAATAAGAAAAAAAATATTTCGAAAACATGTTAAGTTCGCCAACAAGCATTGGGGCAGCGCGGCGGACTATTCCTTGCCTTAAAACCCTTTGCCCAGCAGTACGATGAATACAGGCCGTAACTTCTACTTTTTAATAATTAAATAATGTAAAACAAAGCATATTTTTTAATTTGTTTATTTTTTTCATTCAACATAATTGCATATTTAATAAACACGCGCACGGCTTACCACAATTTAAAATTTTGTAAAGACTTGCGGAGATTATTTTTCCATTAAATATTTTATTGAAATTATATTTTTAAAACCAATTATTTATTTTAAATTTGAATCATTTACGTAAACACTTGCGGCTATTATTTTTCCATTAAATATTTTATTGAAATTATATTTTTAAAACCAATTATTTATTTCAAATTTGAAGCATTAACGAACATGCAGTAAACGGATTTTTTTTTGAATAATATGCGGGTTTACAAGCTAATTGCCCTTGGAGATATACGAGTCATAACTTTTCTCCAGTAGTATGTATGTATATGATGTTGGCTGCAACATAAAACGGTCATGTGGTTGTAAGCGTGACAACTGATCACGTGGCCTCTCTCTTGACTGTTATGGGGTTTAAATTCCCGTTCGAGCCAAAATCAGTAAACTATCAGTAGCAACTTGGTTTTTGGAAGTAATTTAAAAAATCTTCACATAAATTTCATAAGGACTAACATCCAGACCTGGAACAATTATTTGTAGGTCTAACATATACTTGTTCCGTGCGGGATTCGAACCCGCGGCCACTAGTGCTGCAAATCATTGCTAAGCCCCTGAGCCACAGAGCCGTCAATTTGGAAGTTGTTGATATTTCACCCCCGTGCCTCGGTAAGCACATAAAGCCGTTGGTCTTCACGTGCTTTCCGAGGCATCTATTTCCAGTCGTGTCGAATTGCCGTCTCATCAGTGAGTGAACAGAGAGTGTATCTTTTCTGGCGCACACACACTATAATCCTGTAGCGTGCAGATGTCCTAGTCGCGTTGAGACTACCCATAGTGAAATTGAGACAATGTGGAGGACATTATTATTATTGTATGTCGTAAATACACATAAAAATGTTAATTAACATGCAGTCTTGGTCTCGAATTCAAACATTCTAGAGACCGATCATTACGAAGTACGCCTTCCGATTCAAAAGATATTCACGCTCCATGGAAAAAATAAAGTTCTCGAAAAACAAAAATAGGGAGTCTGTTTAATTTGTAGTTTGTACACATTGTTTTCCGGCGTATCAGTTTGGAACTTTATTTAAACAAAGTTTTGGTAAGTATGGGTACCAAAACTTTGTTAAATTAAGTACCTTTTTAATAATCTAAACCTATTTAACCCGGCGAGCATGAGGTTAAAAAAATTACATCGAGAATGTGGTAGGGTGGGACATACCCATAATTTGATGTTCCATATTTAAGTTCTTCTTATTATTATTTTTACTTTGAAGATTTTATTATGTAAAATAATGAATGATTTATTAGAATTAAATGAAACAAGTTCTTGATTGTGAAATTATTATTATATAATCATGTTTTTCATAAACTTTGTAATTATAGAAACAAAAGTTTAAGGACTTGTGAAAAATGTGTAATTTAACAAAAATATTATTTTTTGGAGTGTAAATCAACTTAAAATTAAAACATAGTGAGATCCTCCTTGTAAAAAACTTATTATTAATTTTTTTTAATTAAAAATTATGGTTAATCACCACTGTCGAGATCAGAACAATTTTCGCAAATAAATTTTGCGTGCTCCATATTTATGGGCTTGGAAAAACCATATATCCTGCATGCACATTGTTTTTTCTATCCTTCTTGTATGGACAATCCTGACATCTGACACATCGCCCGGGTATGTTCACATGTCTAGGCGAGGGCCCACTGAACTGTTTTATGTTTCGCAGGCAGATGTAGCTTAGAACATGTTTTTTGGTTTTCTTGAATGTAGGTATTCGTAAATAATTGATAAGCCCGAATTACCAATGAATTCCGTTCTCTTGATTGTGACGTTTTTGTTTGCTCGATATATAATGCAAGCATTGATAGCTGCCATATTCAAGACACCATAGAATAAAGTCGTAGCCCATTGTTTACTGTTGCGACTGTATATGGTTGAGCGGCGGGCCTTAAGCTTGCCGAGTCACTATTCCCCGGTCGAGCCTTGACCCTATTACGCGAGATGTTACACTATGTGGACTGTATACGCGGATGATGCCTAAACAAGATGGCGGATTCGGCACGCGGTTCCCTGACAATGCACTCGCTCTTCCAAAAAAAAAAACAAACTATTGCTTGCCAAGGTTTATGAAGGAACCCTGCTTGATAACATTAGGAGAAATGAAATTGGGCGGATTAACTAATAAAACACAAATATTCAAGCAGGGGACGTAAATAAGGAGGCGCACTTACCGGGGTATTACTTCGATGCGGCTTGGACGCTTTGTTGCTGCGGTGCGACTTCTGGCGGATCTCCTGGGGCCACAGGGATGCGGTCCTGGTCGGTGGTGCGATGGAAGAGAGCGGTGCGCGACGATATCTCACTAGGTGAGGCGGTCACTTCTGGAGCTCGACTGCTCCAAGTGGTGCGGTGGAAGACTAGCGGTGCGCGTGGGCAAGAGCCCTCTAGGACGCGACTTTCTCAGGCGGTGTGATTCCAACTAGCGGCGCAAAGGTAAGAGAGCGTACGAGGGCCGCGTGCGCTTATATTAATTCGGTCCTTCTTTCAAGGTGTCTCGCGGGGGGGGGGGGGCGCTTCTCATTGGTTTGCGAGAGTCACGCGACATTCCAGAATTATCTTCTTTCCCCCTTAACCCCACCACCATGGTGTGTGCGGAAGGGATAGGTCGAAGGAAGGACAAATCTTGGCAAGCATACGGTCAAATAAAATGAAAATACGAATGGTTTTCCGCGCAACCATCCCCCCCCGATTTGAAGGGTCCCCTTCAAAAATAACTAAAACAACTAACGCTAAGATTAAACTAACCACATAACTAACACTAATATTAAACCTAAATTTCGACTACAATTTCTAATCTAGAAAAGTAATTTGATAGAGTTAATAAATGGCTCCAACAAAACATATTAACACTGAATACGGACAAAACCAAATATATTCATTTTTCTATGCGCAGCTCAACCCAGCATACAACCGTTCCAGAAATTTATGCACATCAATGTTACTCAGTCACAGAGTCTAAATGTTACTGCCCAGTCATTTCTAATACAAAAACTATTAAGTACCTTGGAATAATTATAGATTCTACGTTTACATTTAAAAACCACATAAACCACCTATGCAATAGAGTTCGTAAACTAATGTTTGTTTTTAAAAAAAATCGTTCTTTTGCTGATATTAAGGTAATAAAACAAGTATATTAATAAGGTAAAAAAAATAAATATAAGAAATCATTAAGTATATTACGCATTATGTCAGTTAGTACTTACCTATTGTATAACCTCTTGGGGTGGAGCAGCTAAAACTACACTGCTACCACTGGAACGCGCTCAAAGAGCTGTATTAAAAGTTGCAACATTCCGTCCTATTCTATTTCCATCCCATCTCTTATACAAATCCTATAATGTCCTCTCAGTGCGCCGGGGGGGGGGACTCTTGACTTAGAGCTAATGAGGCTAATCAAATTTCTACTATTATTCTGGACGTGGAAATATACAACGCCCCCCGTAAGCTTTCTCGCTGGCGTCTGCAAACCCAACGGCCGTGATGACGCTATTTCTATCGACGTTTATATGACGTGGTATTTTAATTTCTCTTAGTAAAGGAAGTTCCTCTCTAAAACGCTGCCACAACCGAACAATGCTGTCAGGCGGTGAGTTATCCCAATCGCATTCACATAACCAAAGTTGTTTAAACAAAAGCTTAGCGTATAGTACCACCGGAGCTACGAAACCCATGACTAATCTAGCAACGCATGACAGTATTGTGCGCTTTGTGCACGTTTCTGCGGGCGGGTTTACCTTAGGTTAGCCCTACACGTCGGACTCTGGTGACCAACACCAGACCGAGCACCTTGTGCGTATCAGAATCGTCGAATTCTTTTATCGCCGAAAGACGGTGTGATAGTGGGATTGTGTCTAAAACCGGACGCGAATTACTAGTCCACTTGACAAGATCGAATTGACCCGATTTCATGAGCTTTATAACCTCGACGGTGGTTAGGGTGGCCTCCTCCACGCTATCGACCGAGTACACAAAACCATTCATATAGGTATAATCCACTTTCAATTGCCCTCTTAGCTTTATGATAAGAGGGACCTTCATCGTAGGGGAGCTGTCTCACCGTGCGTAACGCATGAAACGGGCTCGACTTTAAACCAAAGCAAACGCGGTTAAATTCAAACACAATTAGAGGTTATTTTGGGTGAAAACGATATAGAATGCTTTGGAATCGACGGTCGCATTCACGGACATCTATGAAAAGAAACGTTTGGCGAATATCGGCGTATAGTGCTATAATAAACAAACGAAAATTTGCTATTATATTAAATAAATTGCTCTGTAAATTTTGCCCACTATAGAGGATATCGTTAAGAGAAAGGTGAGTGCTAGTTTTCGCACTAGCGTCGAGCACTACACGTAACTTAGACGTAAGTTTGTCTTCCCTAATGACCCCGTGATGTGGTATGAAATACGACGGTGTATCTTCGTAGTTATCTAATATCGGAGCCACAAGTGGTATATAACCTTCCCTTATATATTCGTTAATGACGCCGTCATAAGCTTCCTTTAATTGGGGTGAAGCGAGCATCCTACGCTACTGTAGAAACGTTTTTCCGCCATTTGACGCGAATCGCCAAGAGATAAAACATCTCTTTTAAAGGGTGGCGCTACACTATTTCGACCGTCGCGATCACGAACGGTCGTGCGAACGTAAATTTCCTCGCATAATCTATCATCTGGGCTAACTATAGGTGGAAAATTCACCTCCTCCATCTCCCAAAATTTGCGTACTAACGACTCGAGCGGTTCGACAGCCATACAACAATAAGAGGTTGCCGAAATATTATCCATAATAGAAGCGGAGCCAACGATGACATAGCCCAAAACGTTTTCCAGTGCGTAAGGCGCGGTATGCGAGGAGTTGCCCCTGACCTTATTGTGTAACAAAAGATGAGGGAAAAGCGATGCTCCAATAAGCATGTCTATGTTTCCGGGGACGGCGTAGGTATCGTCTGCCAGCGTCAAATTTTCAAAATCAATCATTGCCGAGGTGTCAACCAAAACGCTTGGCAGACGTTCAGTGACTTTATCTACTACTAGTGCATTTATGTCAAAGTTAATATTACGATCTAGCCGAGAATAAAATTTCAGATTTATATATCCCTGGGTAACTTTACTAGTACCTCCGATGCCTTTGACTACGGGACATGAAGGTGTCCTATTTATTGGCAATCCTAAGCGCTGACAACATTATCGCGTTATAAAGCTATTTTGGGATCCGCTGTCTAGCAATGTACGGACGATTTGTTCGTTTCCACGCGAATCCCTAACTACGATACGGGCTGTACCCAGTAACACGGTTGAAGGAGGCTGTGTTCCCATATTCGATAATGAACACAGAGCGACATTACCAGGTCGACCGCTAGAATCGTCGCCTTTAGTAGGTGTGATTTCCTTGTCCGATTTACTTGACGCAAATATGTTGCTGTTTTCGAAATGTAATAACGTGTGATGTTTTCTGGCGCACTTGTTACACACGGAATTAGAATTGCATTTAGCAAGTAAATGTCTATCGCTTAGACAATTCAAACATAAGTTGTTTGTCCTTACTATTCTATAACGTTCGCTGGGTGAATGTTTACGAAAGGTCGCACAATTGTATAAATTACCGTGTTTTTTATTTTAACATAGAACACAGGCGCTGTGGGGCGATACAAGCGCGGCGGTTACGTACGTTAGAGACCCTGCGGTTTTAGATAATGCAGTCTGTCTGCGGTCGACACGTTTCTTAACTTCTTGTTTAATGTTCGAGGAGGGCTGTATCACTTTAATTTGGTCTAGCATTAAGGATTCTAATAAATCAAATGAGGGCAACTCAGAACCACGATGCTCCATTTCAAACGCACGCACGGTGTCGGGGTCTAGTTTCTTTAGTGCAATATGGAGAAACACCACCTCCATAAGGTCATTAAATTTCAAGTTATTAAGTGCAGCCACCGATGCTACAAATTTATCTAAAAACTGCTCTAAGCCGGTGATGTTCGCGGATGATATAGGTTTAATATCGAATATCTGGTTTAAATATTCGAAGGCTAACATTCTCTCATCTTCATATTTGGTTTTAAGCGTTTCGAATATTGAAGAATAATTGTTTGCTGTTGGTGTGAAACCCGAGCAAATTTACTGTGCCCTACCACTCAGATTACTAATTAAATAATATAATTTTTCAGTGTCCGATAACGATGGATTATTATGTATGTTGTTTTGAAAACTTATGTATAAATTTTCTTATATTAATACATTATTTCAATTAACTGACATCAGAAGAGAAGAAAAATTACTAACCAATTATTATTTTTATTTGTTGCCTACTGGCGACAGAAAATTTGTTTTTTGACATATTTAGATCTGTAAATATGTTCACATAAACTGATTTGATTTGAAAAAAAAAACACTAAAGAAGAAGGGCCATGTTTTAATATCGTAATTGAATACCGGAATATCTATGGGTGGCAACCTGAGTGAGTCACGTGGGCGTACCTGGGCTTCCGGCTTTGCTTCGCTTTGAGATGGGGACTGCAAGAGCTTCGCCGTTCTTTTCACGCGACACAACATATCTTCAAATGCTAGAAGCGGCTGGTAGTTTACTGTATACTTAGGGTCGATTTGTAATTCCAAATTATTAATTTGGTCTAATATCTTTTCGTAATCCGTCCGCAAAGAGTCAACCGTTTCGATTTCACATAAAAACGTCTCCCGCACTGCTTCTACGTTAATATTCTTTATGTGATCACCTATACACTGTATACGTGAGAAGAGTATGTCCCTCTTGGCGTAAAGAGTTTTAAGTTTAATTTCATTTCCACTAACTGCCATTTTAAATTACTATAATTAATATTAGATTAATCACAATTAATCACACAACGCTGGAGGATGGACGCAATGTAATACAACTATATCTCACAACACTATTGTTTTATCGTGCCGTATTACGTCGTTAAATTGAACACCTTTACAACGAGCCGAGGTGACGCGTGTCGGTCGCTAAACTCACACTTTTTTTACAAATGTCGCGTAGCCGAATAAACCGTACGGAACTAAACTATTTTAAATGAATAAGTCGATTCACTTATGCGAGTAACCAATAAATTCCAAACTCAAACCAAACACTATTTTAAATGAATAATTCTATTTGCGAATAACTAACTAAAGTTTAAATTTAAACTAAACGAAAACTATTTAAATGAATAATTCTATTTGCGAATAACTAACCAAAGTTTAAAATTAAACTAAACGAACACTACTTAAATCTATTCAATATTATATTAGAGTGCATTGTCTAAGGAAGTATTTTATACCCGGATAAAATGAAATAAATCTAGCAATGGTTGGTGTGGCTATAAAGCACCAGTCCAAATCCGGCCGAAGGATCAGAAAATGGTTGAGCGGTGGGCCTTAAGGTTGCCGAGTCACTATTCCCCGGCCGAGCCTTGACCCTATTATGCGAGATGTTACACTATGTGGACTGTATACGCGGATGATGCCTAAACAATTTCCGACGCGACTGTCCCAGGCGGTGTGATTCCAACTAGCGGCGCAAATGGAATAGAGCGCACGAAGGCCGCGTGCGCTTATATTACTTCGGTTCTTCTTTCAAGGCGTCTCTGGGGGGCGCGCTTCTCATTGGTTTGCGAGAGTCACGCGACATTCTAGAATTATCTTCTTTCCCCTCACCCAACCACCCCGGTGTGTGCGGAAGGGATAGGTCGAAGGAACGACAAATCTTGGCAAGCATACCGTCAAATAAAATAAAAATACGAATGGTAAAAAATATAAATGAATGAACAACAAATTTATATACTAAAATCATCAAAAAAACTTATAAAACAGTCATAATTCATGATCAAATCATTACGTAAAAAAATACGTCAAAAATGAGGCAGGGTATAACATACCCGAGACAGGTTTGCGCGCGAATATACCAGCCAGTGTCCCACGTCAGCACCACACTGCGATCACGCCACTTACCCGCCCGTGCACCCAGCACTCCAGGTACTGAGCGAGTTAGAGTTTCCAGGCGAGGATTTTAAAAAATACACTACCTTGAAATTTTATCAGGGTGTGTGATACCCCGGTTCATGCTCGCCGGGTTAACGGCGAGTTATCCCAAAATTGGCTCTTGTAAAATTAAATTTAAATGGTCAAATCGCTATATTTAAGTTCAGAAAAAAAAATATGCCATCTTCATCATAGATTTATCCTTTATTGAGTGATATTAAAGGTTCGAAATACGTTACATTTTAATTTACTCGATCGACAAAAAATCCGAAACAGTGACGATTTTAAAACCTTTTTACGTTTTGCATCGTTATTACAGTAAGAAATTATATGAAAATTGCATGTACTTAAAGGTAATTGTAATATAAAGCGATTTTAATGTACAATTTTTTGATAATCAATAACTTTCTTAATAATTAATAATTAAAACATTAAAACGACTCACACGGAGACACGCGTCTCAAGCTTACTGTTCAGCCGGACATTGTTAAGGTTGGAAAACGATTGCTAATTTACCATGCCACCACAAAAAATAAAAGGAAGATGTGGTATATTAATATTTCGCTTCCTGGATGATATTAAGATTATTGATAATGTTTAACACTTGTGCATCTATTATACAGCGCGTAAAAAACCTGTGGTGCTCGTTAAGTGCGTTATCAGAATCAGTATTCAAACATATAGAAATATTAAAAAAAGACGTGTGGCACTCGGGGACTGCCGCGGTAAAGCTATTGCATAGCATTTTGTATCAACTTATGCAATTATAATTATTTATTTATTTTATTTATGCAGTATTTCTTTTTCTTTGATATTAATTCAAGTTACTTAGGTTAATTCAATCAAATTCAACCAGATTTAACCGAACCCGCGTTATAACGAACTCACTATTTGTGAAAAATACTGTATCACCGGACCGCGTCGCAAAAAACTCAGGTTCGCGCAGTACATACGTCAGGGCGGCCGTACGGCAATTATATTAACAAGACGCGCAACTACTCAGTTCCACGCTCCACGGCAAGATTTGTCACTTATTATTTATTGTCCAATTAATTGTCTTTAAGTTCAAATGGCACGCTCTATTAACATAAGTCTAAGACAAAACAAGGAGACTTTCAATATATGAACAACCCGGCTTCGCGCAAAAACTCTCGCGACCCCTATAATGCGACCGGAGAACGTCATCGGCGCAGGCGCCGCGTGCCTAGCTAGGAGCGCGCCCTAGCGGTGGGCCGGATGCAGCCCGGCCCCCGCCGTCTGCTCCCTAGCTCGGCTCGATGCCAACAGGGGTGACTAAAGATGGGCGAAACTGTTATATTTTTCTAATTCGTTATGTTGTTGTAATATATTTTTCTAACTGTTGTTTTAAATTGTTATAATATATTATAACAGTTTTAAATATTACATTGTACACGCGGTTAGTTCAGTTCAGTCGTCGACTGTGTTCGCGTTTTGTTTAACGAAAAATAAACAAAAACAACAATAGCTTTTTCACGTAATATGGGGACCTGCTATCAAAACATTACGTATATAATTTAACAGATAACAGTGTCATTGTCATCTCAGCTAGACAGCTAACTGAACACTAAACTGATATATTATATATTACAACAGCCAAATTAAATAACAGGCACAACAGGCAACTAATGGAGGAAATAATATATTTTTGTTTACCGTTATAATTTAGTGTTAGTAAAATAAGCTCTTATTAAAGTAGCTTACAGTTTAAATTAGTGTAAGCTATACGCAATCCTTGTGGCATAATGAATGTAGGTAGTATTTTATTGACTCCCATTGTACACCATAAACGTAACGTGTGACACCGTAAACGTAAACAGATGACGCTTTCTAACGATAATGAATATAATATTATAACAGTCAATGGTTCACTATTCTAATGTGTTTTAAGATTAAAAATATATAATGAAATATATTATCTGTTGTTTGTTATAACGCCCAACTTTACGGGTGACCGACCGCGCGCACAAATGCAGCTAGCCTCCCCCTCCCGCACCTCACTAATCGTCGCTTCACACCGCTTGAGACAAGACGATCTACTATCAGGCGCTAACAAACCCCCTCCCGGACATAAGGACCTACGTCCGCGAGTGAATTAGCAATTAGAAGACGCTTTGTATTGTTGGTTTTTACAAAAACGATCAACTGGGCAAATGATATCTGGCCCTTTGCTTTGTGAAAAAGCATTACAGTTAAATAAAAAATTAGGTGACGGCGGCTCGTTTGTGGCAAGTAACGGATGGTTATATAGATTTATATCTCTTCATGGAATTTAATCAATGTTTATTAAAAAATAATAATTTCTTAATAAAGATTAATTTTCGTTGAAATTGTTGTTTTTAATAAACACAAAACATTATGTATGTACATATGTACTACAAATGCACAAAACCCGCTTTTCTTCATACATTCGATCATCCGGATTTTCGATTATCCGAATCCCTAACGGCAACAATTAGTCCGGTTAATCGAGTATATATATACATATTGAGAATCTAAATTGAGAATTTAAACTATACGCGTGTGTGTGTTTGTGTGTATATAAAGAGGGCTATTTTTAACATCGCTCATTTTAATATCAAAAATTTAGATTACCTTTATAGCAGTATTATATTTTCAATTCAAAATTAGTACTGCATTTGTGATAATAATAAAATGTAGGTATGTATATAGAGTACTCACTCATTTTCTTTCACTATTTTTTCGTGACTTTCTTCATTAATAATAAATGCACTTTGTTCATTCATATTCAAAATTTCAAAACACTTTATACACAAACACCGTGTCGAAGACTGAGGAAAAGAAACGACGTTAGACCATCGTTAGACAATGCACGGCCTTCAAGCCACACCTCCGTGCCCGTCGGAGAGCGTGAGGTTTTTTTCGTTACGAAATTTCTGGATTTTCCCGCACTCAAGGCACGCGATAGAAGCTATGCAGTAGCTTAAAAACACATTTAAAAAAATTGATTTTAATTAAAAAAAATGGTTGACGCTGCAGGCCATCTCTGGAATTTCCCGCTAATTTCGAATGCAAAGCGCTCCAAATTTCACCAAATTATGTGTTTAAAAGTTATTCCAAAGAAAAAAACAGTTTTTAAATTTTTTTTATTTTTAATATTTCTTAAAATCTACCCGTCAAAATCAGTTCATATTATCACCAAATCTATTCCACATTAAGATAGTTAGAACGCCGCATCTCAATCGATTAAGGCGTTCAAAAGTGATGAAAAGTTTACATACTTACACGCACACGCACACGCATAACGCGAACGCACACGCACATACACACACACACACACACACACACACACACACACACACACACACACACACACACACCATACACACACGCACACACACACACACATCCGTACGGAGTCCACGTGAAAGTAGTCAGAATAGCTACCTGGGATCTCAAAAGTCCACTGATGAACATAGGATTCCCCCATAGATTTGCCTTATATGGACGATTATTGCCATAGTTACCACGACATCCTTTGACATTGTATATTAGATCAATACTTATTACTTTAGTTAAATATGAGTTATTTAATTTCGGGTCGGCCTCACTATGCAGCTATATAGCCATACTGAGACTAAAGACCTAGTTGTTACCAACGTGCACGTACCTAAAGCAATTTTAGCCTTATGACATACTTTGCTAAGGTGAGAGTTCCACGTTAGTCTTTAGTTGATTGTTCTTATAGGATTCGAAATGCGAATTCCTACATGCGCTGAGCCAAAAACGGTACTGAAGCTGCCTTCTTCTCCCCCATTGCCAGCTTCACAGGTTTCCTGGGCTGGTTATTGGGAGAATCTTTCTCAGACCAATTGCGTTTTTTCGCTTTCGGAACCGGGGGAGGCGTAGGAGGAATTTCGTCCCAGGGCTTCAGGCAGAGAGAGAAAGCCTCCCTTCGATTCCAGTTGCTATCAGCCTCCTATACCTCTTCCTTGCTACCCCACTAAGCTTACAAGGCCTAGCCAACTTTTTCTTTTCCCCACTGATTCGTTTCCGTTTGTGGTTCGGCTGCAGACGTGCCCTCAATTTCACGGCTCATCCTAGGTTAGGGTGTTGTGTTGCAGGGTGTTGATGAGGATAAAAGAACCTCTTCCAATCCGGGAATGTTAATTTTTCGTTTTCGACATTCGTCCATTTTGGTCCCGCGATTAGCTAGGGAAATATTCGGTAACCCCCCAACAGAACCCTGTCTGCTGACGAAAGGGCTAAAATACTACCCGAATCGCCTTGGTCTTGAGTAGTCATTTGCGACTGGAATCTCCCCCAGCCACACATCCTTCGTCACGATACGCTTAACACCTTGGATTGGGTTAAGATAGGAGAAAGGGGGTAGGATAAAAAAATAATCTCATCTGAGTGTTTCTGTTCTGTCTGTTTCTTATTGAACTAGACTAACAGGCAGTAACCACGCATAGTAAGAACTTCTCAGACTTGCTCTGGGGATCAACACGACCCGCGCCCTCCGCCGTCATTTGCCAAACCGCTCGCAGGTCAAGAGAGTGGAATAGGTGTTATCTATTCTTACTGATGAAAAATGTGAGAATTAAGATTAGATTAACCTCCGCCCAATATGTTGTCTTACTGGAATGATAAATTTAACTTTATATATCCAAGTTAGTTTAAAGTTAACTTTCAAATATATTACTTCTGTAAAACATGGAGATAATAATAATTTCAACATTTTATACATAGAATAAAGGTGATAAACGAGAATACAGTCCATCTGATAGTAAATGGAGGCTGTGGTAAATAGATTTCTGCATCTTTCAAAATCAAGAATAAATTTAAATAATACCGCCTCCTAGTTTTACGGATTCTATCGCGTTTATTGAACTTTTTAAATACCCGACGTTTCGAGCGCTTTACAGCACCCGTGAACACAGGGGGAGGGGGGACTCAGATGTTCAATCTCCAAATGTCAAAGTTAACCGCGTTTACCATAGATTAAAATTTAACTTTTGCTCCGATCTACACAGTATGAACTTACGGTATCTTGAAGTCTTGCAGTTTTATGCTTGGGTTGGGATTTAATTTTATTTATTATAGGATCCCAAGCAGATGGTAGCCCAGCCATCTTCTCTATTGAAATTAGGATATTTTTTTGATTTCAATGGCCTCGCAAATCATCCTTGGAAGGAATCGGTGTTTTTTAGCAAGGATCTGTGGTCTATCGAATCTGATGTAGTGACGGGGGCGATCCTGTACGTGTTCACAGACTGCAGACTTCCCGGAGCGTCGATTATTCACATTAGCTATATGTTCTTTAACACGGGTTTTAATTGATCTTTTAGTTTGTCCTATGTAGGAGAGACCACACTCACAATCAAGATTGTGCACTCCTGCATCTAGCAGAGGGACGTTACACTTGACTGATGGTAAAAACTGAATAATCTTCTTCGGCGGCTTGAAGTATGATTTGATGGAAGCGCGCTTCAAGATTTAGCCAATCTTGTCAGTGACTCCTCTGACATATGGCACTACAGCAGGTACACGCTCGACTGTGGCCGGTTTCACTCGTTCACTGTGATGTACACGCGGGACCCGAAGCTTGTTGTCATGCAAAACTTGCTTGACGTGGTGGAGCTCGGCAGCCAGGTGTTTACTATCACAGATCCCTCGTGTTCTCTGAAACAAAAATTTACACACGGTAGCTAACTGTTAAGGATGGTGGTGAGAATCACCGTTTAAATATCTATCTGTATAGGTCTTTTTTTATACACAGGGTTATCAGGATTCCGAATTACTAACACATCTAGAAAAGCTAAAGAATTGTTTGCCTCTAACTCCATTGTGAACTGAATTTTAGAATTTAAAGAGTTAAGATGGTCTAAAATGCAGTTACTTTATCTAAAGGTAGAATTGTGAAAGTGTCGTCTACGTACCGCTTTTAGAATCTTGGATTTATGGGAGAAGTAAGCAGGGCTTTCTCCTCTAAGTCTTCCATGAATATGTCGGTGATTATGGGAGATACAGGTGAGCTCATCGCCACACCGTCTACTTGCTTGTAGAACTCCTCCATCCACATTAGGTAGCCAGATGTAAGGCAGTGTCTGAGTAATACCGCATATTCTACGGGCATGTTGTTTTCTTCCAGCCTTCTAGTTAAAATTGAGATGCAGTCTTCTAGATGTATGTCTCTTATCTCGCTGACAAAATAGGAGGTAGGAATCCTTTATGTGTGCTCTTGTCAGCGAGATTAAAGACCTAAATCTGTGAATAATCGACGCTTCGGGAAGTCTGTAGTCTGTGAACACGTACAGGATCACCCCCGTCACTACATCAGATTTGATAAACCACAAATCCTCGCTAAAGAACACCGATTCCTTTCAAGGATGATTTGCGAGGCTATTGAAATTAAAAAACATCCTAATTTCAATAGAGAAGATGGCTGGGTGCTACCATCTGCTTGGGATCCTATAATAAATTGAATTCAATCTCAACCCAAGCATACAACTGCAAGACTTCAAGATACCATAAGTTCATACTGTGTAGATTGGAACAAAAGTTAAATTTTAATCTATGGTAACCGCGGTTAACTATGTTATTTGGACATTGAACATCTGAGTCCCCCTCGTGACCATGGGTGCTGTAAAGCGCTCGAAACGTCGGGTATTTAAAAAGTTAAATAAACGCGATAGAATCCGTAAAAACTAGTATTATTTAAAAGTGTAATGTTCGCGTGAATATAAGAAATCATTATCAAGAATGAAGATACAGATGCGTTGTCCTTCTAAGGACTAAGAAGGATTGCCTTGTTTACAATAAATAGGATCACTGGTTTTCTAAATTTAAACTACGAAACACAACGTTCACGCTGGTGTACTGTGAGAGCGTGGCCCTTCCTCGGCTGAACTATTCGTGCTACAACCATAATATAGCTATGGCGTATAGAAAACATAATCGTATGATTAAAAAGAACTTTAAGGTTGTCTAATATTTATAAAATTACATTATTATTTCTATTAGCTGTACGGTGGCACCATCCCTCGTAACGTCCCGTTGTTGTCGAAAGAGGCGACTATGGGAAGTGCTAGAGAAATCTTATGGCTGCCGACAGATGGTATCATAACGAGTAGTAATAGCATTCCTCGATGGGGGATATTTGCCAAGTTTCCATGCTTGGTATGGTTATTGTAATTAGTTATTAGAAGAATTCTGTTACCCATCACGCAGCTTTCTTTGTTTGAAGTTCGATGCAGATGTCTACGAACTAAATTTATCACTTACCTTCAGTTATACTGTAAGTTCATTCGTCACTCCAGTTTTATTAAAGAAATGTTTCGTGAGGCGTGGGATATTTCTGCTGTTACTTAGCTCCACTTAAAACTTCTGTAATGCAAAATATTGATGAAATGAAAAAAATGCTTATTTCATACGAACAAAATTGCGTGACATTACTCACGTAGTTAATAACCGTTTCCATTAAAAAATATCAAAAACCCACTGCTGAACTTAAGTATTGTTCATAGATTATTTCATAAGCGTGTAACTACAGCAAATACGGGGGGTATTATAATACCCCCCGTATTTGCTGTAGTTACACGCTTCGCAGAAGGGTTGCCAACCGCAGTGTTGCTTAATTGTTACTAGGCGGATGCTGCTACCCATCTCCTGGTTTGTTTGTCTCTGCCGCCTCTAATGAGACCACGGGACCACACGATGTATTGGATATTCTAACAGCGCCACTACATGCCTTATCGCTTATAATTAAACTGTCTTTGTTCTGCAAACCGATATCCAGTATATCCGGGATCCATAAGAGGCGATTATGAAAAGTGCCAGAAATATATCATGGCTTTAGACGTGTGGCCGTGGTAGGAAAATGGGAGATCTCCCGCTGGGCAAGGTGTTCTGCACGGGGAGCGGCCGACACTCCGAGTGATAGTTCGGAGAAGTTCTATATATACTGTCTATGATTCGGAATGTTAATAGCGCGATTTAAACTTCGGTGTGTTCGGTGTGCTAGTGGCGCGACGACAGCACCGCTACATCACCCCCCTTGCTCAGACCGGAGGTCGATAGTGCAGCTTCGTTGCTGACGAATGTGCAAGTGCCAGGAGATTGCCTTGTAGTCTGCGGTGAGTCGAGAAGAAGGCGAGAGTGCCGTGAGGCAGAGGCGAGCAGTAAGGCTCAGAGCCGTGCCGAACACTGTATAGCGCAGAGAGTAGCTTGAAGGAACGGGAAGCATTATAATTCCAGTGCTGCGATGAACCTTGTGAAGCTATTTGGCTTACAGGATAAGAAGACTGCAGAAGATATCTGTTCGGAAGCGAATGGGTGAGGTATTCTATGACGATGATGAAGCTTGAGTTTCCGAAGGTTGTTTGGTTGCGTGTTTAGATCACGTCGGATGGTCACCACTGTGGCCGTGGTAGGAAAAGGGAGATCTCCCGCCGGGCAAGGTGTTCTGCCCGGGGAGCGGCCGACACTCCGAGTGATAGTTCGGAGAAGTTCTATATATACTGTCTATGATTCAGAATGATAATAGCGCGATTTAAGCTTCGGTGTGTTTCGGTGTGCTAGTGGCGCGACGACAGTGCCGCTACAGACGTATTACGATGAAGTGTGCGAGGTTGCGAGATGTCTCGTAGATTACCTATTCACCTGGCAAACAAATCACAACCACAATATAGCTGCAGCGTGGCTCTACCACGTAACGTAAGTTGTTTGTTACTTAGGCGTTGCTCTCAGTTAGTAGTTAGTGTGTATTATTTATCGCGTTTACAGTAAATAACTTGTAATAATTCATTTACTTTTCCTTAATCCACCCTGAGTAGGTGCTTTCAATGAAAGCAATAGGTTAATGCCGCCAAAGCACAGCAATCGGGCCCAGCTGCATATTCTACTGACATCAATAGCAAACTAATATATGGTGTATTTATTATATGCATTTCTTTTCAAACTTTTTAATTACAGGGTTAACCGGAAGTACGAAGTTTATTTATTAAAATAAAAATTATAAGTAAGGAATAAACATGGTCATTAAGGTGCGCTTTGAAGGCGACCGCTTTTACAAGGGTGTTTTATATTTTATACTAAAGACGGAGTAATATAAAGAATGTACAATATTATTAAGCTTTATAGCACGTAATAGCATTGACAGAGCTTTAAGCTTTAAAAAACAGGACCACGCTCTCACAGAATAGTGTAGAGAACCGGAGACCCTTTTTGCTGAATATCGAGGCCTTCCATCTTAGTCCTCAGTGGTAACAACGCATTTGCATTTTGGTTCTAAATTGATGATAAATGTTGATGTCTGATGATCCACTTATCAACAGGTGAATGTGTTCTCGTTTGTCACCCAATGTTATTATAAAAAGCATTGCAATCCCTTTTTTTGTCAAAAATATTCGTAGATGTACACGCAACAACTCACCAAATTTTCATTGTAATTGGATGAATTTATGTGGTATACATACGAGTATAGTATACACATTATAATATATTGGGCCCCATAAATAGAGGGGCATATTTTAGAATCGATAAATAGACAGGTAAACAGCGCTCAACCTCAGTAACTTCTCATCGACCAAGCCCCGTTCGTATCTTGTGGCGGGGGAGCCCGGTAGTCGAGGTTTGCCATGTTTAACAGAGTATGAAGAGTCGTAAATTACAAAATTATCATTTAAATATGTTAATATTCAACATGATACCTACGTTTTAAAATATCTATGAATGACACATATAATTTTAAAGGCACAGTTGTTATTGTTATGCTACCGTTAAGACATGATTTTTGAGTACACATCGCTTTTACTAACTAAATTGATTTTTTTTAATAGAAGTGACAAAAATACTAACAGTCTCCTTAATGATAAGCAGCTATAGCAGCATGGACATGTGCAACCAAAGTCAAAAATTAGAGGCTACAGATGCGTCGTCACTTCTGAGAACTAAAATGAAATGTCTCACAGCCTGTTATAATAATGCTACTCTTTATTTTTTAACCTGAATAAATGCGATAACAAAGTAAGCTAGATTAGCGTATTTTGAGCACCTTATTATTGTGAGCGTTAACAGACCCCCATGTTCTAAAAACGACACTTTTAAAAATCCTTTGGGCTATGTCGGTCACTCTATAGTTCTACTACGGACATCCTCATCTCTAAGTTTATCATACAGCGTAACTCCCAAAATAGCCCCCTCCATAGCACGCTCAGCACCTTGAGCTTTTTAATATAGTCAACAGGGAAGCACCACCTCCCATTTAGGTTTTGAGGTATGCCAGACGGGAAAATGTGTCGTAATCTTCCGAACGGTATTCATCCGAGTTGAATCCGTCGATTGACCTCTGTGTCAAAGTGGCACTTACCTAGTCGGACTACTTGTCCCAGGTATACATACATACGTTACGTTAAAAACTTCTAGCCTAGTGTTCCCAACAACCACCGGCGTAGGTATGACATGGAAATTACACGTGACTTTTGTTTTGTCCATTTTTATCTTAAGACCTATTCGTTGAGAGACACTATTGAGGTCATTGCGCATAGTGCTTAGGTCATCCAGTGATTCTGTCATAAGAATTACATCGTCGGCCAATCGAATGTAAGTGATGTACTCGTCATTCACGTTACTATTGTATCATTTCCTGTCCATTAGCTTAAAAACTTTCTCTCTCTTCCCATACAGCGGTGAAGAGTTTCGGTAATATTTTGTCACCCTGTGTTTCACCTCTCTGCATTTGGATGGGATTCGTACTCTAGCTCTGTACTTGGATAGCCATCATAGCCCTACCGAACACACATTAGTACACTTCGATATACCGACAGTCAACTAGGGACCGCTGAAGGAACTGCAGGACTACCCAAATTTCGACGGAATCAAAGGCTTTCTCGCAATCCACATACGCAAGAAAAAGAGGCAAATTGTACTATTTGAACTTCTGTAAAATTTGCATGTGGTCAAGCCTTTTCTAAAGCGGGCTTGTTTGGGAGGCTTGAAGTTGTAGAACTGCGTGCGAGACGATTCGTAGTGACTCTCGATAACAGTCAGTCAGTCAGAAATCGGTCTGTTGTTCTTCAAGACAGCGTTGTCGCCTTTTTTGAAGAACAAGACCAACGAACTTCTGCTCCACGCCTCCGGAGTAGTGCCACTATGGAGGACGGACTTGAAGAGCTTAATAAATAAGGACTTTAAGTGTCTATTTTCCACCCGCTTTCAGAAGCTACGCTGTATATCTATCCTCACCCAGGGCCTTACCGTTTTTAAGGTGCTGGAGAGCCACTCTATTCTCGCTCAAACTAACGTCCGGGATATCATCGAAATAGTGTAGAATCAGACTTGCTCTTGCATCGTTACTTACACTTGCGTGTAGCTCCAACGAAGACGTGTACAGTTTCCCATAGAACTTCTCAATCACATTCAGAATCTCAGATGTCCCGGAAACAAAGTAGCGACACTTGGTCTTCAGCTTCGCTATTTGGCTCTTTCTGGCAAAAACTAACAAAAACTTTGGAACCCTGGTTCCGCTTGGTTGCTTTTTCAATAGGAGCTGTATTTAAGTTGCGTAAATCCCGCCGCATGAATTTGGAGTTCAGTTGCCTGTATGCTGTCAAATATGCTGAAACCTGCAGCTTCATCTTTCGTATAACAGCCATGAGATTAAGAGTGTGATCGGAGAGTTTTTGTGATTTTATGCGACGGGTCTTACAGAACTTAGCTCTTAACGAATGGACAGTTTCCACAAGCTTGTCATTTATATGGGATCGCATGTTTATATTTCAGTAACAGCTAATTTATTGAATTATACAGTCTAGAATTTTTTTGACAAGAAAGTCAATAAAAAGTGTGCTACGCGAATATTATGTTCGCATTTTTGAGAGGTTTTTATGCAATTAATATGCTGCTCTGGCGATTAATAAGGTAATTTAAAATTGCTGCACGCACACACTGCGCACATTACAAGTAATGCTGAAAACTTGCTCAACTTATTGTCACTCACACACGCATACATCTTTTCTCTTTCTTTCTTTAACAGCCGGTAAAAGTCAACAGCTGGACATATGTATACTCACAATTATTACTACAGGCTTTGAGAATATTTTTACAGTGCGGAATCCGAATTCAGAACCAGATCAAACGCTTGGTCAGCGCGCTTTCGAGCCGTTAATAAAAAAATATATTTGTGGATTACGCAAAACATCCATTTCAACGACTCAAATTCAATAAACACGATTTAAGGTATGTGGGATCAGGATATGTGGTATAATATGTTTAACATTGGTTGTGTTTATTTTGATAACGCAGCATAAAGGTTTGTGGGCAAATATGCCGGGCGGAACAAATGTATGTATGGCGAATAATTATCCCGTTTCCAAATGTTTATTCAGGACCCATTTATATATATAAAAAGCTTCTATAATGTATAGAAGATTCTGACGTGTAAAGTTTTTTAAAGGAAAAAAAAATCTAATTCACATAAGAGCGACAAAGGAGGACGTAGTTCAATTTTTAGTTAATTCTATAAAATGTCCTTGAATTATTGTAGTGGGTTAAGAAACTATATTCAGATAGGTTACTACCCATGAAGATTTATTATGGTTCGCCTCACAGAAGGAAGGGCGACATTTTCACAGATTACCAGCATGAAATAGCAGCTTAATGCTGCTGTGTTTCGTATAATGAGAGTAGATAATCGGATACATTTTTTACTGGTAACGTGCTTTTCCATCTTAGTTTCTGGTGTTTATAACGCATTTTGATTTTTAATCGAGTATAGATACGTATGTCTATGAGCCTCAGCACCCGCTTATTATCAGTTAGACTGCGTGTTCGTTTTTCGGCATTATTATTAAAAAAGTACACCACGTTACCTGTAATTTCACCTCAGAAGTCTAATGGAATACAAAGTTACTTGAAAAAAGGGGTTATCTTTTCCTATATTGGCCATACGAAAACAAGCAGTATTATTTTACATGACAGCAAACTCTTATTCGACAAACACATTGAGTATATTGTCAACAAGCATCCAAGGCTCTTGGTTTCATTTTAAGAATTTCAAATTGCTTCCACTCTCGGAAAGCTTTTAGGGTTTTATATTTCTCATATGTGCGTAGCCATTTAGAATATGCGTCCCAAGTATGGAACCCCTAAAATAAAATTTATATATCTCGTACCGAAATTATACAGAGAACATTTCCGAGACACCTCGACGTCAAGGCACAATAGAATTTAGCCAATTATCTTGAAACGTGTAAGAAATATCATTTTATCCGATGAAATACATACCTTAAATCAATGGTATATACTTCTTAGTTAATATACGAAATAAATCTATTGATTGTTATGAGATACTTACACACATACTGATTCCGACCGATTTAATGAGATTTAGACAGCGACCCTTGCTATACATATTTATATGTCTTGCTTCAACGAATTATAGAAGAAACTCTTTCTTTAATAAGCTTTTATCTGTGGTAGATACTGATCCATTTCCCGATAGTTTAAAATCTGTAAAAAAAGTGATAAAAAGAGAATTTTTCACTCACAGCCGCGTCTGGCATGACTCAAATTGCAAGCTCCTTTGTCTTACGGCAGGTTAAACTATGCGTTGTTTTTTTTTTCGTTTTTTTTTGTTATTGTTTTTGTAAGTAGTTTAAGTAATCCCTGGAGTATTTTAAATCTATGCAAAGTCCGTTAAAAGTAATATATGGAGGTTTGTAATTAGCAATTCTTACCACCATTTTGCAACTTTAAGTACTTTACGAAGGATTAGTCTGTAAGCCCCTATCGCTGCTGGAAGCCCCCATCGCAGCGAAAGGAAGTCTTGTAAAATTAACAAATGAATAAATAAATACCGCTATTTGACGCTGATATTCCGTGAGAGAGTCGTTCTTTTTCGGTTGCACTGACCCATTCATGCTACAGTCAAAATACAATTACAATCTGTCACCACTTCGTTAAATAAAACTCATTTGTAGATTTAATTTAAATAAATGATGCATAAGTGTAAGCTCTAACAAATTTCAGGTTTTAAATTGACCTTAACCAATTTCCGCTTTTAATTTGTTGCATGCAGTTGTTATAAATATTAATTAAATTCCCAATGAACAAACCAGAGCCATGTGTCGCACTAATGCTAACTGCAACAGGTCGACAACAGAGGCCCATGTCCAGATGTGAGTGTTTACTGGCTTTGTTGAAGAGGAAGAAGTGCAAGGATAAACATATAGGCCACTTATACATCCTAACTAAGACGCACCTAGTTTAAACCTTGAGTTGATTAAGTTCGAGATTACCTAGGCTAGGGAGCAATACCTGGGAGGGAGAATGGTGAAGAAAAGTCCTCTTCTGAGGGTTAGCTGCAATACGTGCGAAAGCGTTCCCGTGGCCCGGCCAATGTGCAAGGCAAAGGTGGAATATCGTGGAGTTTTAGTCGGTGTCAGTCCGACATTACCCGTCCTTGCCTCAGTAAGATGATTATGCGTAGGCATTTCTCCATAAAAAAAGGTAGCAATATCAGATACAAGATAATAGATGTTCATCATTCATTCATTATATCGTCTTATAAAAACAGTTAACACAGGCATCCTATAGATTTCCTCATGGGGGAGGTGGTGGATTTTTAATCGTTGCCACACTCGAGAGTCGGATAGGCAAACGCAGTTATTTATTAATTGTTATGAGTATACCAAATATATTGAACAAATTATTTGTTATAAAGCCAATAATCAATATTGCTTCAAAACAAATCGTTCAACCGAGGAGGCGTTTTTTAATTTAACCACTAAAATAGCACAATATTTAGATGAAAGTAAAAAGTGTTTAGGAGTATTCCTAGATTTGCAAAAAGCATTTGACACAATATCTATTCCTGTCCTTATAACCCATCTTCAAAATTTTGGTATTCGAAGAATATCATTTGACTGGTTTATAGATTATGTAACATAGTTTGATCTCCAAAGTCACTTGGATATAGGAATTCTATACGATAATATTGCTCATGAATTGCAAAGCTGTTGCAATATGTCAGCAAAAAGTTTGGTTTACGTGGTATTTATTACTCCAGAGCTTGCGTCTATTCATTAGTTGCAAGACTACGTATATATAATTGTATTCTAGCAAACACGAAAGAATGTCCCTGCTTGATTCCGAAATTCGCTAAGTAAGATGTACAGCATCCACGGAGGGTAAGAGTGAGAATTTTCTCTTCTCCTCATGTATCGCAATTAGAATAACGTCTGCCAGACTACTTAGTATACAATATATACAACATTAACTCGCTTAAAATATTGGATACCAGTAATGTTTAATACGTGGTAGAGCCATGCTTCAGTATAATACTAATATGTAGTACTAATATATAGTAGTATAGTTGTAGCACGAATGGGTCGGCTCGACCGCGGAAGGACCACGCTCTCACAGAATACCAGCATAAAATAGTGGCTTGATGCTGTTGTGTTTCGTATGATGAGTGTAGAGAACGGGAGACCTTTTTTACTGGAAACGAGGCATTCCTTATAAGTCCTCACAGGTGACAACGCATCTGTATTTTGATTCGTAATTGAGGATAGTTGTAGACGTCTATGGGCCACAGCAACCACTTAACATCAGGTAGACTGTGTGCTCGTTTGTCACCCTATTCTATAAAATAAAATATGTAAATGACAACATAATCAAAAACACATATTATTGTAAGTATTTATATCTGTTAATGTTGTGCTTGTCTTCGTGTGTCTGAACACTGCATTCCTTCGCGAGTATCGGATAAACAATTTGACAGGCAGGGTTAGGTTGGGACAAGCGAGCGCTTCTAAGGCCTCTATCGATCTCTCGCACATTTGGCTGATAACTTTTCTTCTTCATCATCAGACCGCAGAATTCCACTGCTAGTTGTGAGAGTACTGGAAGGATCAACCTTAATCGCCACGCTTGGCCTGGCTAAGGTTGGCGAATACAGTGCCAGACGTCTCGCACTTGTGATATTTCTTTCCGTACCCGTCTAAATATTACATTACGTCTGGTGATAACGTGATGGGTAAACTGATATGTATCGGAAACTATGAGATGGTCTCATAGTTTCATAGCGTTATATATAGGAAATTATGAGAAGATCCCATGATTTAGAGACGACTACGAGATGAAATGGGGTGATGAATTTTCTATAAAAGTATAAAATCGTTATGAATTTGGCTAGCCCACTGAATATGAATATATATATATATATATATATGTATATATATCTTGTACACCACACGATGATGTACTTTTCGACTGCGCTGATTCGCGGCAAGGTTCCTTCTCTTTAGTGGGGAAGGGGCTGAAGGACTGTCACTGATTTTGCTGTCACTATGGTAACCAAAGTAAACAACGTATCCAGTGGTACATACATTTATTTCAAAGTCTCAACGCTATGTCATTTCTAGTACAGCAACTCAATAGTGCGTATTTTATTAGGTGAGTGGCATCTAGCGTGTAATGGCGGAACAACAATACTGTTTATTTTCTACGGATACATAATATTATACTCAACACACCGCCCACCTAGAACAACATTGTTCTACACCATGTACAAGTTTCAAAATACAAAATAAACTAATGCTAAATAACAAATCGATAAAAATTACATTAAAACATTATTTAGTTACTGGTAATATACAAATTTTGTTTGTCGATCGCTTAACAACAGTATTTTTTGTCCTTATGGAGACTACGCGAGTAATTTTGTCCGGACCCGGATGTTTCGCGACTACTCTGCCATACATCCACCGACAAGGTGGTAGATGGTCTTTCTTAACGATGACAACATCGCCTAAATTAGGTTCCGTCGTTTGGGAGAAACGTTTATCGCTTTGGAAAAAACGTCGTAAATATTCAGACGACCACCTTCGCCAAAAGTCCTGAACCATTTTTTGCGTATATTGCCATCTACGCAATGAACTAATATTTGAAGATTCAAAATTCAGATCCGGAGCTACTAGCGGAGGTTCACCTATTAAAAAGTATCCCGGTGTTAATATGTTCCCGTATTCATTATCGTCACACAATCTAGACAATGGCCTGGAGTTTAGACATGACTCGATTTGCGCCAAGACTGTCGCCATCTCCTCAAAGGTCAGCGTCGAATTTCCAATAACACGTCTTAAGTGATACTTCACCGATTTCACACCGGCTTCCCATAACCCTCCGAAGAACGGGGCATGAGATGGAATGAAATGCCACGTGGTGCCGTTATTAGCCAATGATTCGGCTACTTCTGCCACCATATTGCATTTTTCTGTACGAAACAAATGGGCAAGATGCGCCCACGAAATTTGTCCCGTTATCGCTCCATATCTCTTGACAATGACCTCTGCGAGCTACAAATCGTTTGAAGGCCTGTAAGAAACCTTCACAGGTAAGGTCGGATACTACTTCCAGGTGTATTGCTCTAGTTGCCATGCACACGAACAGGCATATATACCCTATATAAGAGCGGTGTCCCTTTCCTTTGGAGACCCTTAGCTGAATAGGTCCAGCATAGTCTACTCCGCTGCACTTAAATGGTCGAGTTGGAGTAACACGAACAGCAGGTAATTGGCCCATTGATGGATTTTTTGTAACTGCCTTGGATTTAACGCAGGTTACACATCTATGGACACAAGCCTTAACTAGTTGTTTTACGCCAAATGACCAGTAGGTAGCATTCAGAACGGTAAGCATTAGTTGTGAACCACCATGCAGAGTTTTCACGTGAGTATCTGAGACAATTAGCTTCGTGAGATTCCAATCCTTGGGCAATATGATCGGATGTTTCTGGTTATTTGATAGCTGGGATTCGCCTAACCGACCGCCCACCCTGAGGATATGTCGATTATCCAAGTACGACGTGAGTACCCATAGCTTACTTCTTTTGTTTACGCTGCCTTCTCTTTGTAGCTTCTCTATCTCTTCCTGAAAATGTTCCCTTTGACACTGTTTTGTCACACATACTAACGCTTCTTTCAATTCATCCTCAGTAAGGTAGTTCATGAATTTTTGCCTTGAAGAGTGTCTTAACCCTAGGAAAAGCCTACAGCCTGCTACTACTCATAAAAGTCTGGTGAAAGATAAATAATTGTCCCACAGCTGCTCTTGGAGTGATGTACAATGAACGCGCACTTCTAATTCTGTACAAATATTTGGTTTTTCGTATAAAACCTCTTTATCGCGAAGGAATTCAGGGCCACTAACCCATAGATTGCTCTTTAACAAGTTTAGAGGACTCATTCCTCGGGAAGCAATATCTGCAGGATTTTTATCAGATCGCACGTGACACCATTGGCTTGAATCAATCACTGATAAGATTTCAGAAACTCGGTTTGCTACGAAAACCTTACAGCGACTCGGGTGATCACTTAGCCACGCAAGAACAACGGTAGAGTCAGTCCAATTATGCCAGTTTGATTTGTCAACGTTCAGTGCTTGTCCAATATCCACCATTAATTTGGTTAAAAGACTCTCTCCGCACAACTCCATTCTAAGAATAGATACTTGCTTGACAGGTGCTACCTTAGTTTTTGCTGCAAGAAGTGAAACCTTAACGTTGCCTGTGGAATCGATCACACGAGGATACACTACAGCTCCGTAGGCAGCTTGAGAGGCATCACAAAATCCATGAAGATGAAGTTGGGCATCGCTTGACTTCGAACGCAACCATCTAGGAAGATTAAAATCATATAAGTGTTCAAGATTATTCCTGTAGTTATTCCATTCCAATTTTAATTGCTCTGGCACTTCTTGGTCCCAGTCTATTCCTGTAAGCCACAGCTTTTGTATTATTATCTTCGCTAAGACTACACTAGGTGCTACCCAACCTAGCGGATCATATAGACGACAGATATCCGAAATAATGTTCCTTTTTGTTACAGGTTCCATAAGTTCCGGTAAAACAACGACGTACTGAAAAGTGTCTGTGCTACGTTTCCAGGTAAAACCCAGTACCTTCGTCACTTCATTCATTTTTAAATGTAATCCATTATACTTTTCTTTTTTCCCTTTCCTTCTAGTTTCTCAATTTCCTGAAGAAGTTCATTATTATTACTGGTCCATTTTTTGCATTTCAAACCCAGCTCCCTTTAATATGTCACTGATGTCCTTATATATTTTGACTCCATCCGCAACATTTTCACATCCCGTCATTAGATCGTCCATGTAGAAGTCATTTAGTATTTTTTGACAAGCATATTGCTTGGTACCATCCGTCACATCCCTAGCAGCCTGTTGTATTGACCTAACGGCCAGAAATAGGGCACACGCAGTACCAAATGTGACTCTTAAAAGGCGATAATCAACTAATTCCGAAGATGGATCATCCCGCCACAACAATCTTTGACTGTCAACATCTGCTAAAGATTTCTTATATTTACGCGAACACTACACATTGAAATACTACTAGTTTTTACGGAATTTGTCGCGTATATTTAACTTTTTAAATACCCGACGTTTCGAACGCTTTACAGCACTCATGGTCACGGGCGGGACTGAGATGTTCAACGTCCATATGTCATAGTTAACCGCGGTTACCATAGATTAAAATTTAACTTTTGTTCCGATCTATGCAGTATGAATTTATGGTATCTTGAAGTCTTGCAGTTGTATGCTTGGGTTGGGATTTAATTTTATTTATTATAGGATCCCAAGCAGATGGTAGCACCCAGCCATCTTCTCTATTGAAATTAGGATGTTTTTTGATTTCAATAGCCTCGCGAATCATCCTTGGAAGGAATCGGTGTTCTTTAGCGAGGATTTGCGGTCTATCAAATCTGATGTAGTGACGGGGGCGATCCTGTACGTGTTCACAGACTGCAGACTTCCCGGAGCGTCGATTATTCACATCAGCTATATGTTTTTTAACGCGGGTTTTTATTGATCTTTTAGTTTGTCCTATGTAGGAGAGACCACATTCACAATCAAGCTTGTACACTCCTGCATCTTGCAGAGGGACATTACACTTGACTGATGGTAAAAACTGACCAATCTTCTTCAGCGGCTTGAAGTATGTTTTGATGGAAGCGCGCTTCAAGATGTAGCCAATCTTGTCAGTGACTCCTCTAACATATGGCAGTACAGCAGGTACACGCTCGACTGTGGCCGGCTTCACTCGTTCACTGTGACGTAGGCGCGGGACTCGAAGTTTGTTGTCATGCAAAACTTGCTTGACATGGTGGTTTTTTTTTTTTGTAAAAGGTTTTTTTTTAAGTTTTTTATTTTGGGAGGGGGGGGGGGTTTAATTTAATAAAATAGAGTTGGGATGGGGAAGGCTATTTGTTTTGTTGGTGTGGGGGGGAGCTGGTTTTTGTGGGTTGGTTTCTTTTTTGTTTATTTAAAAAATAAGGGGGCTTCTTGTTTATTTGGGGGGGTTTTGTTGTTTTTTATTGTTTTGGGGGGGGTTGTTTTTTTCGTGTTTGTGTGTTGGGGGGGGCTTTTTTTCCTCGCACGTAGGTATTATCCATTTTACGTCCAGATTTAATTTTTCGGAGTGTTTCTCTATGAGGTTACATTCGACAAAAGTTCTTGTATTTTAGAATTATAATCTGACGTATCCATGACTACCGTGGCGTTTCCCTTATCTACGCGGAGAATCGTAAGTTCTGGTTTATTGCGTAGGTTCTTTAACGCTATAAATTGGTCTTTGGGAAGATTCGGTTATAGGCACTGAACATCGACGTAACATAGACGAAATTTCTTGACGTATCGCCTCCAAATCTTCTTTCCGCATATTGTTTTTAAATAAACAGTCCTCGACACTACAGATAATTTCTTCGAACGGTAATTTGCGGGGTGTAATAGCAAAGTTGAGGCCTTTGGATAAAACCCTAATTGTTGCGTCATCCAGTGTTTGTTTTGACAGATTATAGAGCGCGATTAATCTATGATCTATGTTTGTCAATGGTTGCTTTTGGTTCTGGCATTGATTCAGATGTTTGACATTTGACTTGTTCGTTAATTTTTGATATTTTTCTATATGTTTGTTTTTGCATTCGTTATATTTACTAATTTCGCGTTTATTTAATGTTTCCATGCAAAAATTGTAGTCAAATGTCGTTAAAACTTTCTTTAATTCACTGGATGACGTGTCTATGGATTTATTTATGTCATATAGATCGGAGCGTTTTTGTTGGATTACCGTCCGTAACAACTTGTTACTCGTCTGATTTAAGATCTTAGCGCTTCTTCTAATTCTTTTTGGTTGATATTTTGACACACGTAGGAATGAGATTATGGTCACGGCATCTCTTCAAGAAATTTAAGGCTGTTAGATATCTTGCGCGCTTTGTCTTTAGAACTTCTAATCGGCGTATTTTTTTTTGCAATACTTCTGACTTCAAGATACCATAAGTTCATACTGCGTAGATCGGAACAAAAGTTAAATTTTAATCTATGGTAACCGCGGTTAACTATGACATATGGACGTTGAACTTCTCAGTCCCGCCCGTGACCATGAGTGCTGTAAAGCGTTCGAAACGTCGGGTATTTAAAAAGTTAAATATACGCGATAAATTCCGTAAAAACTAGTATTAACATCTGCTAAGTTCACTTTGACCTGCCGATACATTTTTATGATATCCGCTGCTAAACAGATAGGTGATAGTCTCCAACGCAGTATAATGTGTCTTAAATCGGCTTGTAACGTTGGTCCCGTTAACAAATTATTATTAAGCGAAACTCCATACCTTCCTTTACAGGACGCGTCGAATACCACTCTTACTTTCGTAGTATCTTTATCGCTACGTACTACCGCGTGATGAGGTAAGTAGAGCGCCGTCTCTAGGTATTTTTGTGGGTCTGACACTCTTTCCATCTGTTGCAACTCCAAGTATTCATTCATTACTTCCTTATATTTATTCTTTAGTTCCGTATTTCTGTTTAACCTTGCTTTTAATGAATTTAACCTTTTTTCAGCTATTTCCCTGCACGTGTCATGCTTGTAACTTGGATCCTTGGGTTTGAATGGTAAGCGAACTACAAACCTGCCATCGACATCTCGGTAAGTAGTCTTACTACGAGTATAATAATCCTCACACTGAATTTCCTCCTCTGTTAACAACGGTTTAGTGGGTTTTGTATCCGACTCCAGTTCCCAAATTCTTCTGAGTAACGCATCATCATCAATGCGTGAGTGGAACGTTACTATGTTTGACCTTGGTATTTTTGCATTGGTAATACCACCAGACAGCACTCAGCCCAAAGCCGTAAACTGGGCTACTGTTAATCCATTAGGACTCCTTTTTATTCCGTCCCGTAATACTTGGGTGTAAACTTCCGCTCCAAACAGAAGGTCTATTCTGTTAGGTATATTGTATCCTGGGTCTGCTAATTCTATTTTATCGAGTTCCGGCCATTCCATCGGTGGCATCTCCTTACTAGGTACGAGTGCCGTGATAAGGTTCAGCACATAAGCCTTCGCCAAAATCACGAAATCTGGATCAACTCTCGAACGAATCTCCAACGTAACCATTGCCCTGGAAACTGCCTTATTGTTTCCACCTATTCCCATAATATTACCCTTTATCGGAAACTTTTTAGGTTCAGATACTGCACCGTGGCTTCCATTACGAAAGACGCTTGCGAACCTTGATCCAACAAAGCTCGCAATGTATAATTCCTGCCATTTTGTGCCTTAGCTTGCACTAAAGCAGTAGCCAACAAAACTTACTCGTATGATCTACCGGTTGAGAAACACGTCATAACCTGACCTTGCAAACTGGTCGCCCCGGATTGTCCGGTTTCTGAGCTACTTGGTTCCTGATTATCGGCATCAGTGTTCGTGGTCTTACTATATACTGGATGTAATAAAGTGTGATGACGCTTTTTACATTTATGACATTGGATATACTTTTTACAGTACCTTGCCAAATGAGTACTACTAAAACAATTAAAACATAAATGATTGTCCCGGACAAAATCACGTCGTGATTCACTATCCGCGAGAAACTAGTTCGCCTTCCTTCTGGAACCAGTGCATTCTGGTCTCTTGCCAAGGCTGTCCAGGGGAATTTCTGTCAGCCATCTCTTCCATCTCTGCACAGGGAGGACGACTCACTGGCCCATACCGCAAAGGAGAAAGCCGATCTTCTAGGCTCTTTCTTTGCGTCTAACTCGACTCTCGATGACGGGGGGAGTATTCCGCCGACCATCCCGCGGTGTGAGTGCTCCATGCCGGAAGTGCAGTTCACACAGCGCTCGGTTCGCAAAGCACTCCTCTCCCTGGACATCCACAAGTCGAGTGGGCCTGACGGAATCCCCCCCAATTGTGCTGAGGACGTGTGCTCCAGAGTTGGCACCGGTTTTAACGCGTCTTTTCCGGTACTCCTAATCCCTAGGCGTAGTCCCAAAATCATGGAAGACGGCTTACGTCCACCCGATCCCTAAAAAAAGGCGACCGCTCTGACCCGTCCAATTACCGGCCAATCGCCATCACCTCCTTGTTCTCCAAAACAATGGAATCCATTGTAAACTGCCAGCTCATGAGGTACTTTGGAGATCACCAGCTGATTAGTGACCGCCAATACGGTTTTCGCCGTGGTCGGTCAGCTGGTGATCTTCTGGTCTACCTAACTCACAGATGGGCGGAGGCAATAGAGTTCAAGGGGGGAGGCATTGGCCGTTAGTTTGGACATTGCGAAGGCCTTCGATCGGGTTTGGCACAAAGCGCTTCTTTCGAAGCTCCCTTCCTATGGGCTTCCCGAGAAATTGTGCGATTGGATCACCAGCTTTCTTGCAGATCGGAGCATCAAGGTCGTTGTAGACGGTGCAAACTCCGATTGCAAGCCTATTAATGCTGGTGTTCCACAGGGTTGCGTGCTATCGCCAACGCTGTTTCTTCTGCATATCAATGACATGTTGCATACCCGTAACATTCATTGCTATGCAGATGACAGCACTGGTGATGCTCTTTATACCGGCCGAGCCAATATTTCTCGGGAAAACGTCTCCGAGTGCCGGGACAAACTTGTGTCTGAAGTCGAGTCTCTGCTGGACAAAGTCTCCGATTGGGGGCGACTAAATCTAGTCCAGTTTAACCCCCAGAAGACACAAGTTTGCGCGTTAACCGCTAAAAGGAACCCCTTTGTCGTATCCCCTCAGTTTCAAGGCACTCCCCCTTGTTGCCTCAGCCAGTATCGGAATCCTCGGCGTCGACATATCGAGTGACGTGCAGTTTCGTGGTCACTTGGAAGGGAAGGCCAAATTGGCCTCTAAAAAGCTTGGCGTGCTCAGCAGAGCGGGACAGTATTTCATGCCGGCACACCGCCTGCAACTTTACAAGGCGCAGGTTCGGCCGCACATGGAATACTGTTCCCATCTCTGGGCTGGGGCTCCCCAGTACCAGCTTCCTTCCACTTGACCGCATCCAGCGCAGAGCGGCTCGAATCTTCGACGACCGAGTGCTTTCCGATCGGCTCGATTCACTGGCGCTGCGAAGAGATGTTGCATCTCTTTGCGTATTTTATCGCATCTTTCACGGGGAGTGCTCTGAGGAATTGTTCGGATTAATTCCAGCCGCCAAATTTCGTGAACGCACTACACGTCAAACGTCCCGATACCATCCACACCATCTGGATGCTTGGCGGTCCACCACTGTACGTTTCACAAGGAGTTTTCTTCCACGTACAACCTCTCTGTGGAATAGTTTACCACCGGCGATTTTTCCGGACCGATACGACCTGGGGACCTTCAAGAAAAGAGCTTACTCCTTTTTAAAGGGCCGGCAACGCACCCGCAATTCTCCTGGTGTTGCGGTTGATTATGGGCGGCAGTAGTCACTTAACATCAGGTGAGCCGCATGCTCGTTTGCCCCTTCTTCTATAAAAAAGAAAAAAACTATCCTTACTTATAAATTTCTTACATGAACTTAGCTTATGGTCTTCAGAACAATAAGGGCACTTAAAATTAACAACATGTAACGTTTTAGGTCTAACTTGCTGTTTTGACACATTTGTTTTATTTGCCTCTAAAGCTTCTAAAGCTCGAGCCCTATCAGTTAAAAACTTTTTAAATTCCTCAAAGGTTGGCAAAACATCAGAAGAACTATTATTGCTACTAAAGAACTCCCATTGGCGTCTTGACTCTTGATCAAGTTTTAACGATAACATATATATTAGCATCACATCCCAGTTAGATACATTTACACCTAAGTTACTTAAACCATTTAAACAATCACAAGTTGTGTCTATCAAACATTTTATATATTGAGCCGATTCGCCAGTAGCATTACGTAAATTAAATAGTCTTTGAAAAATATTTTTGGTGAGAAATTTCTTATTATCATAACGTGATTTAATTGTTTCCCAAGCTGTTTGGTAGTTTTCCGACGATATCGGAATTTGCCTAAGTAACTGTTCCGCTTCACCAGTTAAATAATACTTAAGGTAGTACATTTTTTGTACGTTATGTAATGATTGACAGTTATGTACCATTGAAGTAAATAAATCTCGAAACGTAACCCACTCTAAGTAGTTTCCCGAAAATGTAGGTATAATAATTTTTGGTAATTTAACTTGTGACGAACTTGTTTTTCCTTCTGTATTCTCGCAACTAACTTCTGATTTGAAACTATGAAGCAAAGATAACAATTCAGCCTTATAATCAATGAAACATTCTTCTGTACTGTCATATACATTTTTGACATGGTACTGACTACTCCTAAATTCTTTAGATTCCGATTGCCTAACAAGTGTTTCATGAGTCTTGTTAAATTGGTGCCATAATTCATCCAGATTCGTTAATCTAATTTGTACGTAAGACGGACTCTAGGACTTCTAGCCTTAGAAATTCAATCTGAAATATCGTCTTGGAATTTTAAAAGGCCTTCCATGTTAACAGAAAAGATTATAACTCGAATTTAAATTGGATATCAACAACGAAAAATTTTACAAGTTCAACAAAGTAAAATTTTCTAAGTCCCCTCAATTGAAATTAAAATTTTACAAGTCCCAATATGTTGCGAGTATACAATTATTCTAATATCCACTGAATAGATGTTAAAATTTTTACAAGTCTTTTTTATCACTTTAACTCTAGGTGAAATCCGGCATGGATTCCCCGTAACAACCAATATTACACTAAAATTTTACAAGTCTAAATGTCATATAATTATTTTAAGTAAACACTACTCGAAATTTTAAAGTTATTTTTTACAAATATTTAGAGTTCAAATTGGCAAATCACTTACAATATTTCACTCCGTGTTTATAAAGTTTAAATTGGAACAGACTCACAATTTCACCGCACGATGTCCTTACACAGCCACGCGTTGCTGGCGCCGCTGACGTCACTGCTCCTCCTCCCTTGCTCCTTGGCTCGTCCGCACCCCGCACTGCCCGTCACTCGCTGGCGAGTCTTGCACGGCACCCGTGGAGGGGGGCTAGGCTCGTCCCGATACAGCGATCCACTGCCAAGGGTACGAAGGGGCAACAGGGTTCCCACCCTGCTGATGATGCACCACTTCTTGTCGCAATCCGGCTCGAAGGACCAATGTACACCACACGATGATGTACTTTTCGACTGCGCTGTTTCGCGGCAAGGTTCCTTCCCTCTAGTGGGGAGAGTCTGAAGGACTGTCACTGATTTTGCTGTCACTATGGTAACCAAAGTAAACAACGTATCCAGTGGTACATACATTTATTTCGAAGTCTCAACGCTATGTCATTTCTAGTACAGCAACTCAACAGTGCGTATTTTATTAGGTGAGCGGCATCTAGCGTGTAATGGCGGAACAACAATAGAACCCTTAGTTTGAGTAAATTGAGTTAAATTTTGTGTAGAATTGAATTGAGTAGTGTGTAGGACGAGTCAAATCAGCAACAGTTGAGTCTTCCATTAAATCAATCATGCATAAGTTACTGTTTATCTCGTCTCTTTTACAGTACGCGAAAGAACACCGATTCCTACCAAGGATGATACGTGAGGCTATTGAAATTAAAAAACATCCTAATTTCAATAGAGAAGGAGGCTGGGTACTACTACCTGCTTGGGATCCTATAATCAATAAAATTAAAAATAAACCCAAGCATACCACTGCAAGACCTCAGGACATAGTAGGTTCATTTTGCATAGATCGGACCATAAACAATAATTAAAAAAGCTGAAGGTACTCCGGGTTTAACAATGACATCGGGACGTCAGTGATCTCAGTCCCCCGTGACCATGGGTGCTGGAAAGCGCCCGAAACGTCGGGAATTAAAAATAATAGTAATTAAAAGTAAAATAAACGCGATAAAATCTGTAAAAGTAGTTTTAATCAATGTGTGGTGTTCGCGTAAATATAAGAAATCATTCTGTATGAAACAGTTAAATTCTTTAAATCATTCCGATTGTTTTAATTACGACAGTGGATGTATGAATCGGCATATACTCGTATTTTGTTTTTTTTTTTCAAACTTTAATGTAGATGAAAATTTTCTTTTGTATCGTGAAGGTAATTTAATATATACATGCATTTCACAAGGATAAACATCTAAGCCCGGCCCCGGTACAATTGTAGTCTATGCAAATTCTACTCTGCTTATTTCTAAGGCATTGCCGGAGCTGTTAAATAAGAAACCAACGCTACCTTATGGTTGAAACACGAATGGGTCAGCTCGACCAAGGCAATATAAAATAGCAGCTCAATGCTGTTGTAGGCTGGATAGTAGGAGTAGAAAACTGGAGATACTTTTTAATGGGAACGAGCCATTCCATCTTAGTGCTTAGCGATGCCAATATATCTGCACTTTGATTCTTAATCAAGGATAAATGTATATGTCTGTAAGCCACAACATAGAATTACCATCAGGTGGACTTTGTCCCCGTTTGTGACCTTTATTTTATAAAAATAAAAAGTTTCCTATTTGGAGGTTGCAGTTATAGATCTAGTATTTGAAAACCCAAATTTGAAGTTGTGTACTGACCTAATTGAACTCTTAACCTATTGTAATTACTATTGTCACCTCCTAAAAACTTGTATATTACGCGTTACTTCTAAATTGAAATAAATATCGCGAAAGTGTAGTTATGTGTAATGTATAAAGTTTAAAAATAATTGTAGTTTGTTTAACGTATATTGTATCTAATGACCAAAGTTTGCTGTAGAGTTTAACTAAGAATTATGACGGTGAAATTAAAATTTTTAGGCAAACGTAAAGTTAGTTCAATCTAAGAAACATCAAAAGCCAATGTTACTAACTTTTACTTTCAAAGTTAATCAATTATAACCGTTAAAGGGTTTCATTCTTTAAAGGTGTATTTGAAAAATTAAAAGTAAATTGAGTTGAATTTTGTGTAGAATTGAATTGAGTAGTGTGTAGGACGAGTCAAATCAGCAACAGTTGAGTCTTCCATTAAATCAATCATGCACAAGTTACTGTTTATCTCGTCTCTTTTACAGTACTCTCTTTACTGCTTGCCATTTCCCGTTTTAATATTCTCTGTGGCCTCTGTAGAGGTAGTGATTTCTCTAACACGCTGTAATGGATAAATGCTCTCACAATTCAGTGATTTTTGTATGTGTATCCTGCGACATTTTCAGCAATTTTAATTTAATAATTTTATACCGTGTAGTCGCGATGTAAGAATATCCGCTATCCCATATCATCCCATCGCCAACCCGCTTACCAAGCGTTTGCCACGCTTGCTACGGCAAGTATACCCATCATGAGGCAATCTGTGTGGGATGCCTATGTTCAGCCATTGGATTTTAATAGGCTGTAACGGTATTACTTTAGAGCTTTTGAAGTAGGCTTTTCTTGTAACTAAAAATTTGATTTCATTATCTGTCATCGAATAGCATGTTTTAGCACTTCTATAATTTGCAAATTTCCAAGCAAATTAAAAGGATTTCACAAATACCTCAAACATCACACTCTATGAGGTTTAAGGTTTTATTGTAAAAGCGATATTGAAATTCAGTAAATATTCTTGAAATTACTGGACTCTTTGAATATGTTAATATTGGGTTAGGATAAAATACACATCCATTCTGTGTAAAGTTAGACGTGTTTAAGTGCTTTGAAGGGGTTGGCTTTGTGAAAAACATAGCGATATTTAAACAAAAGTTTAGACGTATTCAATAAACAGGGTAAAGTTAAGCTTTTTTAGAACGATCTAAGACAGAACCTGTAAAATAATACCTTTGTTATTATTATCATAAAAAAGTTTATGTATACTTATTATAAGAAAATTCATACTCAACTCACTGAAAAGATTGATCGGTAAAAACAAAAAACTCACTGTTTTATCTTGCTATAATAAAGTGAAAATAATAACAAATATTTCTTTTTTCTTTAAAAAAATTTTACAAATTCAGAACAGCAAGGATATACATAGATGACATAACTTCTACCCCTAAAATCCTGCAAGAAATAAAAGCTACATGACTGCGCTTGCTTGGACTCATATAGATATTAAGGATATAACACCGATTCCTACCAAGTATGATACGTGAGGCTATTGAAATTAAAAAAACTGGCCGGGTACTACCACCTGCTTGGGACCCTATAATCAATAAAATTAAAACTAAGCCCAAGCATACCACTGTAAGACTTCAAGACACAGTTAGTTCCTTTTGCATAGATCGGGCCATAAACAATAATTAAAAAAGCTGAAGGTACTCCGGGTTTAACAATGACATCGGGACGTCAGTCATCTCAGTCCCCCGTGACAGTGGTGATTCACGTCAGATACAAGTTTTTTCACGTTTTATAGATATTTTTGTTTTTCCTATGTAATAGGAAATGCACAATTTAGCTTGTACAATCTTGCATCGTAGAGGAATATTACACTTGAAGTATACACAAATTTTAGTTATCTTCTTCGGCGGCTAGGAGTACACTTTAATAGAAGCTCGCTTCAAGATGTAGTCTCTGCAATTTCTCTGACGTACGGCAGTGCAGCAGGCACACGCTCGACTGTGGTCGGCTTCACTCGGTCACTGTGACGTAGGCGCGGGACCCGAAGCTTGTCGTATTGCAATACTTGCTTTACGTGCTGATGCTCGGTGGCCAAATGTTTTCTGTCACAGTTACCTTATGCTCTCTGAAATAGTGATTCATCCACAGTAGCTAACTGTGAAGGAAGATGGTTAGATTCACCATTTAAATATCGATTGTATAAATATGGGTCTTTTCCTATACACAGTGTGACCAATAGTGTTTTCAGGATTTCGGATAACTAAAACGTCTAGGTAAGCTAAAGAATTATTTGCCTCTAACTCCATTGTGAATTTTATTTTAGAGTTTATGGTAGTCTGAAACTGCAGTTACATTGTCAGATAGTAAAATTTTGAAAGTATTGTCTACGTACCGTTTCTAGAATCATGGATTTACAGGAGTAGTTCTAAGGGCTTTCTCCTCAAAATCTTCCATGAATACACCATCTTCTTGCTTGTAGAACTCTTCCTTACACAATAGATAGCCAGATGTGAGACATTATCAGTAATTTTGCCTATTCTTTTAGGCATAGAAATGCAGTCATCTCAGTCCTCCACATGACCATGTGAGCTGTATAGCACCCGAAACGTCGGGAATTAAAAAAAGTTAAAAATGTAAGAATTTTTTATCTTAATGTGGATCCACCTCTGAGATATAACTAATTTAATAGAACTATATAAATTAAAATCTGTTCACAATCAGAAAAGTTATTGTTTAAAATAATAAAGGAAATATAGTCAAATCAAGAAACTCATCCTTTTTTGGCATCGGTCAAAAAGATGGAGTAGACAAAATGCAAACATAAAAGGCAAGATTATAGCCAATATTTTATAAGGATCTTTGTATATGAGATATGTATTGGTATTTATTATGAAAATTTCATGGCATTTGAAGCACTGCCTGCAAAATGGAAATGTAATTGAACTGCGGAATGGAATTGTTATTGAATTTTAAAGCGCATATTGCATTGCGAACAAACAAATAAGCGTAGCATCACAAAAACAAGAATTCAGTAAACGGCGGGCAATTTCAATGAAATTATTTTGCCATTACAATTTGGATTTTGTGACGGAATTAAAATTAGATATCTTTATATTTTCAACAACGGGTATAATCGAAATGATTACACTCCTTCTAATTTTCTATATAAGATTGATGGATCGTAATTGGAACAAAACCTTTATAAAACACAATATTATTATAATAAATGTAAACACGTAAATAAAATGTAGCTTTCGTCATGGTGGGTATAAGGATGGATCCAGGTAGCTCTGGATAGTGTTTTATGGCATTACTAGGCGGAGACCTATTCTGAGAAATTAAACGGTAATAAGCCAGTGATGAGATATAATAAAATGTACAAAAGTGAGTTTAACCTTAGTAAAATTAATGTTTTAAAAAAACTTGAGGAAAGAGAAACAATATCAACATAATAAATAACATATTCAAAAATAAAATTGACTCTAAAGTATATTTAAGAAATGTATTATATTAATAAGTATAATGATTAAGAAGAAATACACATAATAAATGTAAAGAGAACAAGAAGATTATTTATAAAGAAAGATAAAACATATATATGTATATTGTTACGAGCTTGAGGTTCGTGACAATAAAAATTGCCGATAAAATTACCTAAATTAACACTTTAATTTACTTTACACAATTAAAGTTAAAACACTAATAATTTAAACACACTAATTCACTTAATTCCACTCCGCTTCGCTTGTTTCGCCCAAATCAACACTAACTCGATCGCACCTTGCAGCGCCTACTTATTTAAATTAGCAAATATCCAGAATGTTCAAGCAAACACGCGTAAGGTACCGAGAGTCCGAGTATAGATTTTCTAGAAACTTAGTTTCTTCGGATGGCGCTGTCGGTTGTGATGTCATTCACTGCAAAGCTCCCCTCGCCCCCGCTCCTGACACTAGATGGCGCTAGTTGACTTATTCATGCAACACTGCCCCCTCCTAAGACATGCTCGTCCCGAGCATTATCGGTCCCATAATAACGCGCCAAGCGATCCACATGGACGATCTTAGGAGTCCCTCTTGTGCCTTTCTGTATCCGGTAGGTCACATCGTTGATCCTGGTTACAATCCGGTACGGGCCGTCCCATTTAGCTTGAAGCTTAGGAGATTTCCCTTTGCTGCGGACTGGATTGTGCAACCACACTAATGAACCTTCGTTGAACCCTTTATTGTTCATTTTGCGGTCGTACCGGGTTTTCATTTTCTCAGACATTTGCTGGCCCGATTGTCTGACGTGCTCATAAATGTCATTCATTTGTTCCGCAAGTCATTTGCATAATCGGTTATACTGCGTGGGGCATCAGGTGGTATCCCCGTGATCAGGTCCGCAGGCAGCCGTAATTCTCTTCCAAAGTTTGCGAAAGCTGGTGTCACTGCTGTACTTTCGTGAACAGAACTTCGATATGGCAACAGAAACGGTTGTATGTGCTTGTCCCAATCTCGTTGCCGATTGTCTACAACTTTTGCTAGGTACCTCTCCAATGTCTGATTAAATCGTTCCACCATTCCATCAGATTGCGGGTGATAAGAAGTCGTTCTTGTTTTATGAGTACCCATAACTCGGCAAGTTTCCTGGAATATTTGAGACTCAAAATTCCTTCCTTGATCGCTGTGAATCTCTAAAGGTACTCCAAAACGACAGAAGACTTCATGAACTAGTTTATCTGCAACTGTTGAAGCTTCTTGATTTGGAATGGCGAAGACTTCTGGCCACTTAGTGAAATAATCCATCACAACCATGAAATACTTGTTACCGCTTTCACTCTCCGGAAACGGCCCCGCCACGTCAATGGCTATTCTCTCCCATGGTGCACCCACATTGTACAACTTCAATGCACCTCTACTACGAGTCTGAGGTCCCTTTACAGCCGCACAACTTGTACATTTGCGACACCAGTCCTCGACATCGTTTCGACAGTGGACCCAGTAAAACCGTTCTCGGATCTTCAGTAGAGTTCGTTTAACTCCCAGATGGCCTCCTGAATAATCATTATGGTACAGCTGTAGAACATCCGGTACTTTAGCTTTAGGGACAACCATTTGTAAATGACAGCTGTCTTCCCGAACATTTTCCCATTTACGGCACAGAACTCCATCCTGAAGCAGCAAGCTGTCCCACTGGGCCCAATAGCTTTAAGTGGTTGAACTCATTGCTGAGACGTCGCTCCACTTAGGCTTGGGAGCACTGGCCCTTATCCATTACAGAATCGGCTTGATGTCCGGATCTTCCTGCTGTGCATGTTTTAAGCTGTCCTTCCATTCGTTGCTGAGGTGGTCCGTCCTGAGCATCCTCACGGATACCTCTTCCTTACTCTCTTGCCTAGTACAATGGTTGCGATCTTCAGGACAAGGTCTTCTCGACAATGCATCTGCGTTGCCGTGAGATTTTCCGCTGCGATGTTCGATCTCAAAGTCGTATTCCTGCAGTAGTTCAATCCACCTCGCAACTTGTCCTTCTGGATTTTTAAACTGCAATAGCCATTTTAGTGCAGCATGGTCAGTTCGTAAGTGAAACTTTCGTCCCAGAAGATATTTGCTAAAATGCTGCAACGACTTTACCACAGCGAGCAATTCGCGTCTTGTGACACAATAGTTCCTTTCCGGTTTTGACAACGACTTGCTGAAGTACGCTATTACGACCTCTTGGTCACCATTCCGTTGAGACAACACACCGCCGAGTCCTATATCACTTGCGTCTGTGTCAACTATAAATTCTTTGCTTGCATCAGGGTATCCCAAAATAGGTGTTTTGCACAGACGGTCCTTGAGCTCCTGGAATGCGATATTGCAACTTTCATCCCAGCAGAAATGTCGCTTCTCCTCGGTTAGCTTGTGCAGAGGTTTGGCTATATCTGCAAAGTTCTTCACGAATCGCCGGTAATAGGAGCACAAACCCAAAAATGCTCTAACCTGCGTCTTGTCTTTTGGAACCGGCCAATCCTTGACAGCGGCGATTTTCTCTGGATCTGTGCGGATACCTTCTTCCGATACTACAAACCCCAAAAAGTTAACTTGCCGTTGAAATAGTGAACATTTCTTCGGGCTCAACTTGAGGTTGGCACTCTGAATCTTCATGAGCACGCGTTCCAGGTTTTGAAGGTGTTCCTCAAACGTACGGCCCACGATGATGATGTCATCCAAGTAGACCAGACAGGCATCGCCAATTAGCCCGGTAAGTACAAGTTCCATCAGCCTTTCAAACGTTGCTGGAGCATTGCACACCCCAAACGGCATTACTTTGAATTGCCACAGACCCTTTCCCGTCGAGAACGCAGTTTTCTCCTTGTCCTTAGGGTCAATTTCAACTTGCCAGTAGCCACTTTTTAGATCTAGCGTGCTAAACCATTTTACTCCTGTAAGCATGTCCAGCGTGTCATCAATTCTTGGCAAGGGATAGCTGTTCTTCTTTGTAACGTCGTTCAGACGGCGGTAATCAACACAGAACCGCATGCTGCCATCCTTCTTTTTCACCAGCACCACTGGTGAACACCACGGACTAGAGGAAGGTTCAATAACACCATCCTTTACCATTCCTTCAATCATGGTTTCCACTTCCTTTTCACGTGCTACCGGCAATCTTCTTGGCCGCTGACGGATAGGCAATTCCTCTCCTGTGTTTATTTTGTGTTGAACTAGGCCAGTCTTTCCTATGTCAGCATCATTTGATGAGAATACATCGGCGTACTTGAGTAACAACTTCTTCGCCTTGACCAATTCGTTCGGGGACAGAACACTGCGACAGTCTTCCAAAAGTGTGGTCACTCTCGTTTCTGAATCCTTGCTGGGGGTCCCACTCGATATATATTGGCACTGACGTAACCAATCCACTTCCTCACAAGTACCAACCAGTGTGCCTTTTTCTATAATCTGTTCCCGGTCGCAAAGGTTCAGCACACGTACTCCTGAGATGTCAGTGGTCCTGACCAAGGTTCGAGCTACTTTCCATGGAAGGTCATTGTTTACCCTTTCCACAAGTACACAACGGTGAGCTTGCCCAGCGTTTCGAGGAAGACTAACCGGAACAATCGTTTCCGATCTCGGCGGAAGAACAATCTTCTTGATGCTGTACACGTTCCCTGGTAACGCACCTTCTATAAAAAGTTCCTCCTGTCCACATTTCAAAACACCTTGCTTAACGTCGATCTCGCAACAATTATTCCTCATAAAGTCTAAGCCTAGGATGCAGTCGTCCATTATATCAGCCACGATGACATTATGCAGGTAGATCACGTTGCCTAGCTTCAACTCCATCTCCTTCTCTCCACGGACGGGTATACGCTGACCGGTGGCTGTTACCAAATTAATGCGTTCTCGGTTGTATGCGGAGTCCCCAAGGAACTGACTTATAAGTTGGGAACTAACAACCGTACGAGAGGCTCCAGTGTCTATGGTCAGTTTACACGGCATTCCGTTGACCTCGCCCTTGATGATTAGACTGTTCCCATCATGGGTTTGTGAGATCGAGATCCTTGGGGCTCTTTTAACATCAGCCAGCACCCACCCCGCAGTTCTGGCTTTTACTCGTTTCCCTGCTGCTGCTGCGCGGTGCTGTTGGCCGCACTACCCACCTGGGATCGTTCACCTTCCCTTTCTAGGGTTCGCTTAGGGCAGCTGGATCGAAGATGGCCCTTTTCCCCACAGCCATAGCACCTTGGGCTGTATCCTTTGTTGCGGTCGCGAACTGTAGCGGCTGCAACCTCCCTGACGCGATGGGAACGATGATCCTGCCGCACGGCTTCTACCTCCAGTGCATGGGCCAAGGCGTCCTTAAGCGTCTCGTGGTGCCCGAGCCTCACAGCAGCTCTGACTTCCAGGTCACGGATGCCGTCGATAAATGTCTGCACCAGGTTCCCTTTAATGAGCGCAGGTACAGACCGGTAAGCTTTTCGCACCAGCTTCTCCACCTCTAGAGCCCACTGCTGCAGGTTTTCGTTGATGCGCTGCACACGATCTTTAAGCTGCGCACGAAAGACGTGTTCCAGGTGAGCGTCGCCATATCTCGCCTCCAATGCCTCAAGGAGTTGCTCATAAGTCACTTCCTCACCGAGAGCTTCCAGAACTGTTAAGGCCTGGTCGCGCAGGCCTAGTGTGAGAGCAGTCATGGCCTGACTTTTATTCCAGCCGTTCGCCTTCATAACAGCCTCGAACTGGATTTTGTAGGCTGACCAGGAAGAGGTACCGTCGAACGGTGGCACCTTGAACCCACGTAGCGAAGGTGTTGTAGCTACTACGGGAGCTGTAGCTCCATCTCCAAGTTTGAGTTCGTCCAGTGATTTCTTCATGTCAGCCATTACGTTGTCAACCCGATTGTTTACTTGGTCGATTCGGATTTCAGCTTTCTCGATTCGGTTTTCAGCTTCCGACAGGCGGTTGTCATGGTGAGCAACCCTATCCTTCACCTCCTTTATCTCCTTCCCGAAGGTAGCGTGAAGGTCCTTCATGAGGAGCATCTGTTCCTCCTGTCGGCGGGCCTGTTCCTCGTGTCGGCGGGCCTGTTCCTCCTGCTGCTCTTTCAACTGACTGGCCTGTTCCTCCTGTCCGCGCTTCAGCTGCTCTTCTAATCGGCGGGCCTGTTCCTCCTGTCCGCCCCGCAGCTGCTCTTCCAAACGACGGACCTGTTCCTCCTGTCGGCGAGCCTGCTCCTGCAGCATCACCATCAGAGCACCTAAGTCAGGTGCTGCAGATGTAGGAGCTACTGACGGGCCTGCAGCTGGCGGCTGGCCCTCCGACGTCTGCGGCGTCGCACCACCAAATCTTCGTTGGTCCGTCTCCTGCTGGCGTTGACTTCGGGTACGGACACCCTCCGTTTCCTCCTTAGGTAAAATCGGCATGATTTTATCCCACTTCTGACACCAATTGTTACGAGCTTGAGGTTCGTGACAATAAAAATTGCCGATAAAATTACCTAAATTAACACTTTAATTTACTTTACACAATTAAAGTTAAAACACTAATAATTTAAACACACTAATTCACTTAATTCCACTCCGAAGCTTCGCTTGTTTCGCCCAAATCAACACTAACTCGATCGCACCTTGCAGCGCCTACTTATTTAAATTAGCAAATATCCAGAATGTTCAAGCAAACACGCGTAAGGTACCGAGAGTCCGAGTATAGATTTTCTAGAAACTTAGTTTCTTCGGATGGCGCTGTCGGTTGTGATATCATTCACTGCAAAGCTCCCCCTCGCCCCCCGCTCCTGACACTAGATGGCGCTAGTTGACTTATTCATGCAACAATATATTTAAAGTTCTAAGTAAATAGAATTAATACGTGGTAGATTCATGCTGCAGCTATATTATAATTGTAGCGCGAAAGGATCGATTCGGGAAGGGATAATACACATTTATATGTTTTACGCTCTCACAATTTAACAAGCGTAAAATAACAGCTTAATGCTGCTGTGTTTCGTGTGGTAATTGTAGAGAACCGGAGACACTTTTTACTGGATACGAGTCATTTGATCTTAGTCCTCAGTCATCATCCTACGTCTGCAACATTGATTCTTAATGAAGGATAGATGTAGATGTCTATAGGCCACATTTACTTACAACACACATCTACTTATAATCAGGTGGTTTTTATTACACCCCGTACTGTGAAACATGATCAAAGCAATGATAATCGACAGTAAAATGTACCTCCTATATATGTGCCATAGTTACCACGCTGGGCAAGCGGGTTAGCAACCGCAGTTTTTTATTTTTAATCGTTATTAGGAAGACGCTGCTGCCATCTTTTGTTTCCCTCTGTCGCCTCTAACGACATCCACGGGATAATATGGGAAAGTAAGTGGATATTCTTGAACCGCCACTATATGGAAATTTATTTATTTACAGTAAAACAACAATGAAATGTCCACCTTACTGTATTTCGTTCACAGTGGCCAGTCTAAACGGAGACTAGCCATCTGCGCAGAACAGGATGATAGTGTCCGAGTGTAAGTGCATAAGTCCTAGCGCAATCTGATAGTCCGATGAGAAGGCACGATTCCTTCACGACTGGAAAGAAATCAGCTGATGGTCCTGCGCGACCAACAGCTTTACGTGCTTTCCGAGGCGCGGGGGTGAACATCGCCAAATACCTGACCGCGCGCTCCTACTGAGAATTTCTTGGCAGAAAAACTCATTATTATTAATTTATAAAGTTACCAAATTCAATGAATATTAAGTGGTACTATGTACAACGATTGTTATATAAAGCTGTTTGACGATCCCTGGTCCTCCTAGCGTGGCGTTGACGTCATCTTTAATGTCATGTATGGAACCAGTTTCGGTAGTTCTCTTATACAACCGACATTTTACGTGACATTTTGCAGTTTAAGTGTGTGTCAAGTTCAGTGTTCGGCTTGACCGTGGAAGGACTACAATATATATATATATATATATATATATTATATTTTATTATATTTATCGTATATAATATTCTGACTACTAATATTTGGTGCCAGGTTCGAATCACGGGTCGGGCTGATATTAATAAAACAATTTCTCTCAAGAAATTCTCAGTAGTAGACCGGAGTTAAGAAATTGGCATTGCTACACTCCCATACTTCAGAAAGTACGTAAAGCCGTTACTGTCCGAACGAGTTGGATTGACGTCCCAATGAACTATGAGAGTGAGGGAATAGAGCGGTGCATCTATCCACACACTAGTACTAGAATCATGTCCCGCTAGATTACTAGCTTCTGTTTAGACTATCCGGCGTGATCAACCTTACTACGAGGAGTGCTCTGAAGAATTGTTCGAATTAATTTCAACCGCACAATTTCACCATCGCACATCGCAACAAAACTCGCGATATCATTCACACCATTTGAATAACGGGCGGTCCACCACAGTGTGTTTTGAAAGAAGATTTCTTCCTTGCACAAATTCCTCGTGAAATTGACCACAACCATAGACTTCTTCGGACCAATACAACTTAGTAATTAATTTGCCAAAAAACCCGCATAAACTCACTGTTAGGAAGAAGTTTTAAAAAGAAGGTGTTCAGGTGCAAACAAAAAGGAAAGACTTTGAACTGGTACCAATTACAAGAGATTCTAAAGTGTGTTGTCCTCACAAAAATTAATAACGGTCGTTCAAGTTAATTTTTCTGTTATAAAGAGCGCTGCACAGATTTATGTGCAGAATTTTTCACGAAAATAATTTATAAGGTTAAAGAAGCGTATTTAATTTAATGACCCTTATTTTGTTACAAAACCATAAAAAATAACTTATTCAGCGGGAAATGGTCGTCATAACTAACATAGGAGACTTGAGAAGACTAATTGTCGATAAAAATTATTGAGTCCCGAGAAGGGTGCACAAAAAATTTCATTGACCACTTTTCTTTGATCAACCCATGCGGTTGAGATTGAAAATGACTTCGTCTCTATTCACTTCTCGCTCGCACGTTGTCGGTATCTATACTCACTACCGTCGGTAAATATTGCAAATAAATACGTTACGATATGCGTTTTTCGTACCTTCTATAACTTCAATCCCACTTTTAATTGGAATCAATGATAATAAAGTGCCATAAACTACAAAAATATGAAGTCCAGATTTGCGATTTTTTCAGTCCGAATTTGTGAGCTCTAAGACATGCGCTGAGAGTTTTCTTCATATTTTGTTTTTTAATATTTTTGTATAAAATAATTTTATGCCATTGAGATATTATGAGTCTGACTGAGCCAATCTACGAAATGGCTGAATCGTTTGTAATAAAACTTCACGAAGAAATGGAGAATAATACCAGGAGTGATCTAGACTAATTTACATCTAAAACATAGATATTTTATTAAACTAGAAATATTGATAAAATAAAATAAAATAAATGGTCTTTAATGATAGCCGCAAATTAGGTCGCACCCAGGCGAATCCTTACAAAGCGCCTTTTAAATTAAGACCTATATAGTGATTTCTTGTTTCCCCTTGCCTAATTTACTATCAACTGGGGTTGTAGTTTAGAACTTGCTTATAAGTCTTGTTGATTATTATGTGTACATTCGCAATGCAATTTCTCATTATTTTATAATTGTACAGGACTTCAATGTGAGCCGTGGTAGCTTAGGAGTTAAGGGCTCGTTGTAAATTTCACAGTTTGCAAGCAACCCGGGATCGATCCCCGCGGGCATCAATGAAATTGTTAATGAAAATTTTCATTGCTGATTGACCACTTGCTCGGCAGTGAAGTACAACATCGTGAAAAAACATGTCTGCTAAATAAATAAAAAATTCGAAGACATGAAGTTCGCCTACACGCAATGAGATAGCGCGGCGGACATTTTTTGCCCTAAAACCCTCTTAGAAAATGAGAAGAGGCTTGTACTGAGCAGCGATGTATACCGTCTGTACCTTTTATTGTACCTTTTACTTTATAGTTAGAATATAAAGTGATAAAATAATCGTTCTGAGAATTAATTTCGCAATATTAAAGTTACCACTATTTACGATCTTAATGTACGGTTAAATGGGCTATAATTTAATTTTATTACGCGTATGTTGAGGTGTAATTATATTAACTGCATTGCGAAGCTTACCCATGCTAAGAATATGTGCAGGAAAACTGATGGCAATATCACTATCTTGTTTTTTTTATAAGAGTGGGGGCAAACGAGCATACGGTTCACCTGATGTTAAGTGACTACCACCACCCATGAACAACTGCAACGCCAGGGGAATTGCATGTGCAATGCCGGCCTTTTAGAAAGGAGTAAGCTATTTTCTTGTAGGTCCCTAGGTCGTATCGGTTCGGAAAAATCGCCGGTAGTAAACTATTCCACAGAAAGGTCGTATGCAGAAGAAAACTCCTAGTGAAAAGTACAGTGGTTGACCGCCAAGCATCCAGGTGGTGTGGATGGTATCGGGAGGTTTTGCTGCGTAGAATGTTCATGAAATTTGGCGGCTTGGATTAATCCAAACAATTCCTCAGAGCACTCCCCGTGATAGATGCGATAAAATACGCAAAGATATGTAACACCTCTTCACAACCACGGTGATACCACGCAACCTTTTAGATCAAGAGCATTATTAGGCTTATAATCGGAGCATGCACCGTCTAAAACGACCTTGATGCTCCGATCTGCTAGATAGCTGGTGATCCAATTGAACAATTTCTCGGGAAGCCCATAGGAAGGGAGCTTCGAAAGAAGCGCTTTGTGCCATACCCGATCGAAAGCCTTCGCAATGTCCAAACTAACGGCCAATGCCTCCCCCTTGGATTCTTCTACCTCCGCCCATAGATGAGTCAGGTAGACCAGAAGATCATCAGCTGATTGATTCCGACGAAAAGCGTGTTAGCAGTCATTAATCAGCTGGAGATCCTCAAGGTACCACATGAGCTGGCAGTTCATAATGAATTCCATTATTCTAGAGAACAAGGAGGTGATGGCGATAGGCCTGTAGTTTGACGGATCTGAGCGATCGCCTTTTTTAGGGATCGGGTCAAAGAAAGTTACTGGTGTGTTTTTATGTGTGGTGTTTTAAGTGACTGGTTGGAAAGTTATTTGTATAATAGACAATATATAAGATATAATATAATAATAAAGAGTGAGCAATGTTTTGAGATAACAACAGTCGTTGAATCCAGACAGTGCACTTTCCGGTCAAAGTATCGTGTTAACCCATGTGGAGTTTCACAGGGCAGTATCTTGGGGCCCCTGTTGTATTTGGTATTTATTAACGACTTACCAAATGCAACTCAACATAAATGTTACATGTTTGCAGACGACACTACCGTGGTAATAAAATTTGATGAAATAGAAAAATCCAATGTCATTATTAATTAGACTTCACACAACCTAATCAATTGGATACATTCAAACAATCTCGAAATAAACATACAAAAAACAAAGGGAACTCCGTTTTATTACTTACAGAGCAAGGTCAATGGATGTGCTAGTCGATTATTGCTATAATATTGTTAAAATTGTTAATGAAACTTAATTTCTTGGATTTACTTTAGATAAACGCTGTGACTGGAAAGCACATATAGACAACCTATGTACGAAAATAAACAAATTTGTATACACGCTACGACGCCTCAGTAATGTATCATCTATTGGAACTGCTCTATCGGCCTACCTTGGGTATGTGTCATCACTATTAAGTTACGGCATTATATTGTGGGGAGGTTCAGCGGATTTAAACCGGGCTTTCATAGCCCAAAAGAAATGTATTAGGGCTATTTGCAGAGTACATTTTCTTGAAAGCTGTAAACCCCTTTTCAATAAACTTGGAATCCTACCGCTACCGTGCCTGTATATAAAACAAATGTGTATTTTTGTACGAAACATTCTCACTAGATAACAAAACAAAAATAAACTTACCAGACATCGAGAAAGGATCAGGCAACCTAGAGTAAGACTTCAACTATAAAGACGAAGCTGTTATTGTATGGCTATTAAAATTTATAATAAGCTTCATCCAAGGGTCAAAGCTTTGCCTTTACCATTGTTTAAAAGAAGGTTACATTCCTGGCTTTTCACTAAGTGCTTTTATTCAGTCCAAGAATACTTAGATGACCAAGAGGTTTTTAAATTTAAATGTACTTGTAGCTTTTCTGTATTTACTTTATTTTATGACTTGAAAAATTTGACATAAAATACAATTTATAAATGATGACATGTAATGTTCTGTCTGTGACTCATGTTTAGCATTAGTTATCCGTTTAGTCTATTAACTTATTTTTAGCTCTAAGTAGACTAAAATTTAACTGCTTTTAAATTTGCATGACAATTATAAGTCAAACACGAGAACATAACATTATGTTAACATCTTTGCACTACCATATTTAAAGCAAATAAAAAATTTCTGATTTCTGAAAAAAAAAAAAGACTTCTTCCATGATTTCGGGACTACGCTTAGGCAGTAGGAGTACCGGAAAAAACGCGTTAAAACCGGTGCCAACTCTGGAGCACTCGTCTTCAGCACAATTGGAGTGATTCCGTCAGGTCTAGCAGATCGGCTTTCTCCTTTGCGGCATGGGCCAGTGAGTCGTCTTGTCTGTGCAAAGATGGAATAGATGACTAACAGAAATTTCCTTGGACAGCCTTGGCGAGAGACCAGAATGCACGGGTGCAAGAAGGAAGGTGAACTAGTTTCTCGCCAATTCTGCCTATGTGCTTTTTGTGACTTTGCCTTGGCAATGACTCTTTTGAAGGACTAGGAGGCGGAATTATACTTCTTTTTTAGGGCGCTGGTGTTTACATCTTGGGACGTTGATGCGTCAGCCCAGGCCCCGTAGCACTCCTGCTTATAGCATGATGTTATTTTACAGGAGCGACTAAACCATGGCTGAGATCTGCCTCCGATGGGTACCATAGAGGAAGGAATAAAAAAGTACCATACCCTGAAGTAGAACATCAGCGACAGAGTCAGCAACAACGTTGCGATCGTCGTATATTGAATAAAAAAGTTTCTGATTCTGTTTCCGTTTCATGCACATTTGGATTTACTAAAAGTTTTTTTTTTATTATTTCTTTAAATACGTTTCATTTGACAAATAAGCTGAATGTTTATATAATTTATAAATATATAAATGTTTTTGTGGTTTTTTAATTAAGTAAGAAGTTCGAGATTTAAAGAAAAGCATGGCAGTTGTGATAAATATTTAGCTCGTCCGAGCTTCCTAGTTTTACATTTTTGTTTAAGTTGATGCTTAACAAGTTCTGTCTCTTCAACGCCATTTTTTAAAACAATCCGTTCGAAAAAAAATGTCCCCCGCAATTTTTTTTTTCATATAGACTTTTAGCTTGGAGCCTTTTAATTGTCGCTATATTTTAATAATTATTTACAAACCTTTATATCAAAAATTATCAAAACTATCGATTGGTGACAGCGACAACTCGGATACAAGCTCGGATCAGTCGCTCGACCGTTCCGCATATTGCGTGAGGACGACTATATTGTCGACAAATCGAAGGTGAGTGACGTACACGCCTTTGACGTTAATACCGTATCCTTTCCAGTCCAGTAGCTTGAAGACGTCTTCTAATGCAGCGGTAAAGTGTTTTGGGGATATTACGTCACCCTGTCTTACACATCTACAGTTGGGTAATTTTTGTACTCTGGTTCTGTACTCGGATAACCATCGTAGCCCTTAGACCATTCAACTAAAAATTATTAAAAATAAACTATCTACACAAAGTAAAGAGCATAATATCTAAAATAATTTATTGTAAACCGTTCATTTAGTTCTAGTATTATAAAGAAAAACAAATCAGCTACTATAATAACGCTTGTTCTAATCAACTACAGGTCTGTCTATAGAAAGTAAAATATTTTCTACTATATAAAAATTTATGTTTGTTCGTACTTTCTACGATGCCATACCGTTCATCATATTGCGGTAAAACTTAGTCAACTTATTGGTTGCACTTGTGCGAAGGTTATACGCATGGTACAATTAACTGACACTAGGTGGCGTGCGTATTATACTGACTATTTATTTGAAAGTTATAGAAGGTTATATATCACTCTGTTTCAATGATTGTATTATAATTCCTAATTATACAATATAACTGTTCCACATTTTTAACGATATTTCCACAATTATTTCTTCTGCGGCAGCAATGCGCTGGGTACGAGCTAGCAAGATAATATAAAAAAATAAAATTTGAATTACATAGTTATCAGTTATTTACAACGTCATTTTCGAAATTAAAATTACAATATTTAAAAAAAAAATAACTGAAAATATCATACAGTCCTACTTTCCGTGGTATCGTCCCAATAATGCTGGCTACATGTCCTCTCTGAATAGTTATACTTAGCCTTCAAGCGAGGACACAATAAACTAATCAACTTCTTATTATCAGCAGCGATGATCAGTCGCGGATACATTGTTTTAGGAAAATGAGTAAAGAAGAAATAAAAAAAAATATTCTAAATAATAATCTAATACTTTTATACTAACTAGTCCTCATCATCATCATCATTACAGCCCTTCACAAGTCCACTGCTGAACATAGGCCTCCCCCAAGTAATGCCACAAAGCACGGTCCTGAGCCACATGCATCCATCGACTTCCTGCATGTCTTACCAGGTCGTCACTCCATCTAGTGGGGGGTCGCCCTACACTACGACTACCGGTACGAGGCTGCCACTCGAGAACCTTTCTTCCCCATCGGTTATCGGTTCTTCGAGCTATATGGCCGGCCCATTGCCACTTCAGCTTACTAATCCGTTCGGCTATGTCGGTCACTCTGGTTCTACTGCGGATATCCTCATTTCTGAGTCTATCACGCAGAGAAACTCCGAGCATAGCCCTCTCCATAGCTCGCTGAGCGACCTTGAGCGTCCTCATACGGCCAGTGGTGAAGGACCACGTCTCTGATCCGTAAGTCATCACTGGCAACACGCACTGGTTGTACACTTAATTTTCAGAGATTGAGGTATACCTGACGTGAAGATGTGTCGTAATTTCCCGAACGCTGCCCAGCCGAGTTGAATCCGTCGATTGACCTCTCGGTCGAAGTTGGACTTACCTAGTCGGACTATTTGTCCCAGGTAAACGTACTCGTCAACAACTTCTAGCATAGTGATTCCAACAACTACCGGCATAGGTGTGACATGGACATTAAACATGATCTTTGTTTTGTCCATGTTCATCTTAAGACCTATCCGTTGGGAGACACCATTGAGGTCATTGAGCATAGTGCTAAGGTCCTCCAGCGATTCTGCCATAAGGACTATATCGTCGGCAAATCGAAGGTGAGTGATGTACTCGCCATTGATGTTAATACCATATCCTTTCCAGTCCAATAGCTTGAAAACATCTTCCAACGCAGCGGTGAAGAGTTTCGGGGATATAACGTCACCCTGTCTTACACCTCTCTGCAGTTCGATACGCTTCGAACTCTGGTTCTGTACTCGGATAGCCATCGTAGCCCTACTGTACAAACACTTCAGCACTTCGATATACCGACAGTCAACTTGGCACCGCTAAAGGGACTGTAGCACCGCCCAAATTTCGACGGAATCAAAGGCTTTCTCATAGTCCACATACGCCAGGCAAAGTGGCAGATTGTACTCCTCGGTCTTCTGTACAATCTACGGCAGGGTATGTATGTGGTCTATGGTACTGAAGCCTTTTCGGAAACCGGCTTGTTCGGGAGGCTGGAAGTCGTCGAGTCTGCGTGCGAGACGATTCGTAATGACTCTCGAAAACAGCACGTAGACGCGACTCAGAAGGGAAATCGGTCTGTAGTTCTTCAAGAGAGCGTTGTCGCCTTTCTTAAAGAACAAGACCACCGCACTTCTGCTCCACGCCTCCTGAGTAGTGCCATCATGGAGGACGGAATTGAAGAGCTTCTGAAGGACTTCAAGTACCGGTGTTCCACCCGCTTTCAGAAGCTCCGCTGTAATTCCATCCTCGCCTGGGGCCCTGCCGTTTTTAAGGTGCTGGAGAGCCATTCTAATCTCGCTCAGACTGACATCCGGGATATCATTGGAATAGTGTCGGGTAAGACTTGCTCTTGGATCGGTCCTGGTACAATATTATACTGCACTTTTTCAAAGTGATGCAGTTCTCATGGCTAATAAAACAGTCATCTGCGAAATGCTTGGATCAAATATGATCATTTTGTTTCGGACGCCAATTCACAATATTTATGCTTTGAAGCCATAATTTTAGTCTAGGTTCAGTTGGAAACCTGTCAATTAATAAACATTTGATAATCATCTGTTGTTGGCAACTTTGTTTGTTAACAGATATGGGTAGGAAAGGACATCGATAAGTATTATAGACACGGAAATCGACAACCCTATTGAATTTTATTGTTTATCAAAACTCAGTAATATACAGCCAAACATGTTGGTATATATGATATTAAGATTAGTAACAAATTTTTAAGTATTTATATTATCAAATAGTTTTAATTTGTTTAATAATTGCTGCAAATTCACTTACTTGTGAAATGTAATACTACTTCTCTTTTTGTAATGAGTTTTACAGATTACGCACAGTCTCATTATTAATAAAAATAATTCGTATTATGTAACTAATATTATACACAATCAAACAACATAAAATACTTTCGTTTTTTAGTTTAAAAGTTCAAAATACACACTTCTTAAATAAGACAATATTAATAAGACAACAGAGTTTGGCATACTATGTCATTTTTATTTTTCAAGACATCCTTTTGCGGCGCTTCAAATTGGCACAGTCATTTTGTAAGATATAGCCAGTCCAGCGTACTTGTATATATAGAGGTCAGTGAGTCTGTATGATTACCTTGTACGGACTAAGCGTTAAAATGTACGCGTAGTCAGTTACGCGTACACAGGAACGCTAGTCCGCACTTGCACCAACGCGTTTACAAATCGAGCACGCGTGTTGACTTGCGTCGACTCGTCGCTCTTCGCAAGTCGGCTTTTGGTTGCACATCAAAGCGGATGTGAACGCTCAATTTAGACTAAAAACATGGCGAACACGTTCCCTCCAATAGAGATAGCTTTCTATTTTGATTTTAGGCTCATTTTTAAGGAGATTTTCAAAATCTTGCATAGACAATCTCAAAATGTTTTCCACCGTCCCACTTTCTTCCCACTTCATATTATGCACAAGCCTATTTCCATATTCTAATCCTTTCACTATATTTTTTTCTTTTTTACTTTTCTTATTTATGATGTGTTGCACAATGTATAATTAAATTTCAATTTTTATTGATTTTGAAAATTTCAAAATAATTAAAGGCAAGAATTTTAATAAACGAATTCAATCGTTGATTGGTGAATTTGATTCTAATTATTCGCTTACATTGCTCTTAAGTTTCGCGATGAATTTTGAGTAATTTAATTAGTGTGATTGTACAAATTGTTTGACTTGAAACTTCATTAATTAAATAATTCGTAGGGAAAACTCCCGCATCTCAAAGTGCTATTATTTTGACAGTAATATTCGTAGTTGATTTTGAAAATTGATTTTATAATTTTACATATACATAGTTGACGAGAACTTTTTTCCATGGCTAGATAGAAAAATATCTTGTGTACATGTTGTGAAATTCCCCACAATGCTCTATGGTGGTGCGGCGGACCAATAGTTCCTTATAAAAATTTAAGCTGTAACTTTGCTCTAATTTCACTTTCATGTATTTATAAAAAAAAAGAGAAGTCACACAATTCATTTTGTTAGGTGCAATAATGATGTCGTCGCATTGGGTATCACACGGCTTGTGCGGCGTAATAATATATCAAAGGCCCTCTTGTTGGATAAGTAGATACGAAAATATTGCCTTACACCCCGCAGTTGTCGAGAAAATTAGTAGTAAAGATGAAAAATTTTTAGAAATACAACGTACTACTAGATGTCTCGGTGAACTCTAACAGGGTGCACACATTGACTGCAAGCACTTGAACTGTTCGAATTAGTATTATTTTATAAGATAAAAATGAAAACTAATTTGTAAAATGTATTCTCAACATTACTTAAAAATAAGAAGCCAATTTAAATGGCAAAAGTTTCGTGTTAATATACGATGAAGCAGCACGTGTCATAATAAAGCACTATCGTAAAATCATGTGGATCCTAGCCCTCAACGATACTATATGATATCTAGACATTCAAAATTATTAAAATCATTTCTGTTACCGATGCAGCCTACTCGTGTTCGCTGTTGAACCCAGGCCTTCCTCATAGATTACCTCATAGAGAGGATAGTTGTCACAGTTGTCATCGTTGTTACGGTTGCTGAGCAGCTTTACAACCGCAGTTTCTTATTGTTAGTAGTTATTAAGAAGACGCGGTTGGCCATCAACTGATTTGTTTGCCTCTGTTGCTTTTTACTGCACCCAAGGTATGATATAGGGTATTAATTCTTCTAACGCCACTAATACAACTTTATATATTATCATCATTACTGCCCGCCAATACTCCACTGTTGAACATAGGCCTACTCCTAGTAATGCCACAGAGTGCATTCCTGTCCTACATGCATCCATCGACGTGCAAAAACCCCGTAAATCACGTAAGCGCTTGCTTGTACGAGGATGTTACTCTAAAACCTTTCTTCCTCATCGATTTTCAATTCATTCATTACCACTTTGGCTAACTGATTAGTTAGGTTATATCGGTTACTCTAATTATACTACGAATATTGTCGTTACGTCTTATTTCGCGCAAATAAATTGCGAGTTTTCTCATACGATCCGCTGTGCAGAATAACGTCTCAGTTCCTTATGTCATCACTGGCAACACGCTATCTTTGTATACTCTTATTTTAAAATTTCTTGTTTTTACTTAGACTTTATTGACAAATAATAATAATAATAATAATAATATAATAATAATTTATTTTATTTTGCAAAATGTACAAATGATTCCAATAAGTCTTAACTTAAAAATAGTCTACAATAACAGGCACCTGAACTAGGATAAACCTGTATCTCAGGTGTATGTGCTAAAAGATACATTAACAAATATTTTCTGTTTCTTATATAAAATGAATAACGTACTAACTAATAAGGGTTATTTGGGTAAAATACATTATCATTAATTTACTTATGATATTAATTAACTTAAAACAATCAACAACTTCTCCGTATCATCGTATGACAAATTTTGTAACCATGTTCGAATTACCTTTTTACAGTCTGCCATTTTTAATGGATATATATACAAAATTTCATTGACTTGATTATACAAAAAAGGGCCGAGAAATGTAAAAAATCTATGCATGAAATAATGCCTTATTCTAATGTTAGTTTCAATTACTTTATCCTTGCGCCTTTTATCGGTGACCTCTCTTCTATAAGGCAATCTTAAGTGCTGTTTTAGTAACATACTTATAACAAATAACTGGCGCACTGAGAGGACATTATAGGATTTGTATAAGAGATGGGATGGAAATAGAATAGGGTGGAATGTTGCAACTTTTAATACAGCTCTTTGAGCGCGTTCCAGTGGTAGTAGTGTAGTTTCAGCTGCTCCACCCCAAAGAGGTTATACAATAGGTGAGTATTGACTGACATAATGCGTAATATACTTGTTTTACTACCTTATTATCAGCAAAAGAACGATTTTTTTTTTAAAAACAAACATTAGTTTACGAACTCTATTGCATAGGTGGTTTATGTGGTTTTTAAATGTAAACGTAGAATCTATAATTATTCCAAGGTACTTAACAGTTTTTGTATTAGAAATAACTGGGCAGTAACATTTAGACTCTGTGACTGAGTAACATTGATGTGCATAAAGTTCTGGAATGGTTATATGCTGGGTTGAGCTGCGCATAGAAAAATGAATATATTTGGTTTTGTCGTATTCAGTGTTAATATGTTTTGTTGGAGCCATTTATTAACTCTATCAAAACCTTGCTGAGCATATAAATAAACCTTGTCAACTGTATTTGCGGAAAAAAGTAGCACGGTATCATCTGCGTAAGATATTATTTTACCTGAGTTAAGTTCAAGATTGCAAAGGTCATTTATATAAATCAAAAAATAGGGTTGGCCCTAATACACTTCCTTGAGGCACGCCAAAATGAGTACTTTTTTGTTCAGAGCTAACAACCTTATCGATTTTTATGCATTGATATCGATTTTCTAAATAATTCTTAAAAAGTTGAAGCTGCTTACCTCAAATACCTATGCTCTCTAACTTATTTAATAGGATAGGAATAGAAACCATATCAAATGCTTTTGCAAGGTAAAGGAAAATGCCAATTGATTGCTTGCCCTTATCTAATTCTTGAGAGACGTAATCGGTCATTTCCTGCACAGCATCAGCAGTGGACATTTTAGGCCTGAAACCATATTGCATATTCGATAATATGGATTTACTTTGTAAATAATTCATTAATCTGTTGTTAATTAATTTTTCTAATATTTTAGACGTGGATGAGAGTATTGAGATAGGCCGATAATTGGAAACGTTTCTTTTGTCCCCCGATTTGAATACTGGAACTACAATTGCTTTTTTTAAACAATCTGGGAAAATTCCTTCAGAGAGACAAATTCTGAAAATATGGGTTAATGGTGGTACCAGAATTTGTCTATATTTTTTTAATATACTAGTGGGTAATCCGTCCCATCCAACCGCGCTTGTTTCTTTCAGTCCAATTATAATCCTTTCCACCTCACTAGGGTCCGTATCTAATAATGTGAACGAGCTTAATTGGCAGGTTTTTTGAGTTAATAAAGTGGCCCTGTATTCACAAATAATTGTATTTAGATGTACCTATTAAAATAATATGTTGCCTGTCTCGCACGCATACTCGACGACTTTCAGCCTCCCGAACAAGCCGGTTTCCGAAAAAGCTTTAGCACCATAGACCACAAACATACCCTGCGGCAGATTGTATGGAAGACCGAAGAGTACAATCTGCCACTTTGCCTGGCGTATGTGCACTACGACAAAGCTTTTGATTCCGTCGAAGTTTAGGCGGTGCTACAATCTCTTCAGCGGTGCCAAGTTGACTGTCTGTACATCAAAGTGTTTATACAGTAGGGCTCGATTGCTATCCGAATACAGAACCAGAATTCGAAACCTATCCAACTGCAGAGAGATGTAAGACAGGGTGACGTTATATCCCCGAAATTCTTCACCGCTGCATTGGAAGACGTTTTCAAGCTACTGGACTGGAAAGGATATGGTATTAACATCAATGGCGAGTAAATCATTCACCTTCGATTTTTCGATGATATAGTCCTTATGGCATCATCGCTGGAGGACCTGAGCACTATGCTCAATGACCCCAATGGTGTTTCCCAACGTATAGGTCCTAATATCAACATTGACCTATGCCGTTAGTTGTTGGGAGCACTATGCTCGAAGTTGTTGATGAGTACGTTTACCTGGGACAAATAGTCCGAACAGGTAAGTACAACTTCGACCGAGAGGTCAATCGACGTATTCAACTCGGCTGGGCAGCGTTCGGGAAATCATGACAACTAGATTGTACAACCAGTGCGCGTTGCCAGTGATGACTTACGGATCTGAGACGTGGTCCTTCACTGCTGGCCGTATGACGTCGCTCAAAGTCGCTCAGCGAGCTATGGAGAGGGCTATGCTCGGAGTTTTTCTGCGTGATAAATTCAGAAATGAGCGTATCCGCAGTAGAACCAGAGTGGCCGACATAGCCCAACGGATTAGTAAACTGAAGTGACTCAGACTCGAAGAACCTATAACCGATGGGTAAGCAAGGTTCTCGAGTGGCAGCCTCGTACCGGTAGGCGTAGTGTATGGCGACCCCTCACTAGATGGAGTAACGACCTGGTAAGACATGCGGGAAGTCGATGCAAGTGGCTCTGGATCGTGCTTTGTGGCATTACTTGGGGGAGGCCTATGTTCAACAGTGGACTTTTGAAGGTAGTAATGATGAATGATGATTAAAACAATAATCGAACCGTGATTGCTCAAAGCGTATAGGCCGACTTAACAGATTCTTGAAATATCTATAACTTTTTATACACGGAGTTTTTTTTGCGATAATTACCTGCACCGCCGATTACAATTTAAGTAATAAAAATTGTATTCAATAATATTTATCACACTAATAAAGGTCGAACTCGCAAAATATAATTATCAGGGCTCCATAAAAAAGCTTTCATATATTTTAAAACATGGTAATTATTCGAGTTAGCAGGTAAACCCTTACTGAACATTTAATTAATTGCAAAGTTGCTTACCACGGACTATAGAAATTTACATCTATCCTCGAATAGGAATTAAAATATAGAACAGAAACGTCGTCACCCCTGAGGATTAAGATGAAATGCCTATGTCTTCTTTGCCTTGAAAACTCCCTCTCAGAAATGACACACAGCACACCTGTGTATAGCAGTGGTACTTATAAAGGCTGTAACTATAACGTTATAACGTTAACTTTATGTATGACTAGCAATACGCCTTGACTTCGCCTGGGTAGTACCTATTAATGTGGTGTTATTTAGATTTAAGATAATCGAACACCATTTATTTTGTCAAATTTTGCTTAAAATAACTCAATTTTTTTTTTTGGATAAAATAAAGCCTAGATCGTTCTTAATATTTTTTTTAAAGAAAATATTAGTAATCCTATTAAATAACATTACTAATATTTCATTTAATTACTCCAGGTAAGCTTGAAACGCTTCTGTTAGGAGTGGTTCGCGACAGTAGTCAAATGGCGGAATCGAACTCACGACATTTTAAGTTCGCGATCCGCGCCCTGCCATTAGGCTAGTGTCAACAATGTTCTTTATCTGTTCATACGGTTCGTCATGATCGGTTCAGCCTTAACGAAGATTGACAGATGGTTATTTATGTTTTGATAACATGCTATCAACTTCCTGAACTTAATAAGAGCCAAGTATTTCAACATTACATATAGAAAAACGTGAATTTTAAATTACATTTGGCTAATTTGAAAACCCACAGGCATCGTATATTATTTATGGTTTAAAGTTATTTTGTAATATGTTATACCTAGATATAGGAAATATTTACGGTAAATTCAATCAATATACGTACAGCCATTATAGTGTAAAACGGGAATAATAACCAAAGAATTATGTTAAATGCTAAGTAGATATCATCTATATGAAGGTATTATTCCATGATACCTTCATACTTGTCAGTGTGAGCGTCATCAAAAAGTGTTCAGAATTAGGCTGCAGGTCAATTTACCCCTTAGAAACAGTGAATTTAACCGGAATTAAATATAATAAAAAATATCTCTATAAAAAAATTTAGATCCGTTGCTCCATTACTGAATGAAATAAAGATAAACCATCAAATACACATTTGCATTTATCTATATTTGTAGGGGTTTATGAAGAAAATATTATATTACATTTTTACTTTTATGTAGCGAATTCAATTTATTGGATTCAAATATATGATATTTAATATGAGATCAGAACCAATTAAGAGAGGATTTATTTACTTTGTGGAGAATTCTGACAGAAAATTACCTGTCGTCAGCACCAACATGACGCACGTACAAATAAATACTTCAAAGGAAATAATTTTTTAACTTGTCTTATCACATGTAATATTATATTAACTAGCCACTCGCTGAGGCTTCACCTGAGTACATTAGGATATTTAGATTTAAGATAGTTAAAGAACATCTATTTTATCAATTTCCAATTTTTAGATCACTTCTTGCATTGCTCTCCATCTGTTAGTAATGTTTCATTAAAATTGGTTCAGAGATTCAAAAAATTTGCCCGGACAAACGGATAGAGGGTATCAGCACCCCTGGTGAGTCTACATTTTAAAAAGGGTTATTCTTGACAAATACCATCTGAGCCTTTTAGTTTTAATTAGTTGTTTTTTTTTGTTGGTAACACGAACTCACAGAATACCAGCGTGAAGAAGAAGTTTACCTCTGTGTTTCGCTCGGTAAGTGTAGGTGGCCGGACACCCAATCCCCCTCCCCCTTAACATGATAACAGAATCAAATAAAAAACTACCCCAGGAGGGTATCAGCACCCCTGGTGACGTAGATTCCCTCGCTGAGCATCCACGACCAAGATAACCTACTCTTACTGGGGGCGCTCAGGCTGCCGCGTATTCTGGGGAAGAAGGGGCCGGAATTCTGCTCGTGACTAAAACTGCTCTGGGCAAGCGGAGCAATAAGTCCAAGGCGACCTCTGTCACGCTATGCGTGAAATTTTGCAACATCAGGGGACTTCATTCCAACCTTTACCCTGACCGTTACCATCTGAAAGCAGCGAAGCCAACCTTGCTCTTTTTAACTGAGACTCAGGTACCTTCTCCGGTTGATTAGAACACCCTTTTGTGTCTCCTTGTGTGTTTTGTTTGTGTTGTAGGTGTAAAATGGTCCATCCTATGACTGCGCGTAGATAGCGGTGACCATCCCCACGTCTACTGGGGCCTCTGTAAGTCCCATAGCGGTAATGCCTAAACAGCCAAAATATCCGCAGGGATCTTGATCTATGACGATTTTAATGCCCACCACGACGAATGGCTCGGTTCACGTTTAAACAATCATGCGGGGAGATTTGTTAATGATTATGCCTTGGGATATGGTCTTACACAGCTGGTTATTTCGCCTAAGCAGCTTTAAGATATTTAGGATATCAAGATTCCATCGACATCCCTCTAGGCTCGTCGGATCATTGTCTTCTTCGGAGTGTAGTGCCACTCACACTAACGTCGGGGTTGCAGGCTGCCGCCGTGTTTGGTAATATCGGTTGCCGATTGGAAAAGGATACGTTCTTTTTTACAGTCACACAGTAACTCTATTAAAATCAAGATTCAATTTGGTATCCAGGTAACTACTCTATTGAAATTAGGATGATTGAAATTTCAATGGCCTCTCTAATCATCCTTGATGTGAACAAGAAAAGGAAGCGTTGTTCTTTTGCGAGGATTTGTAACATTTAATTTAGATGTTTGAATATAAAATATGAACACGAAGTAGTCACATCAAACTAGAGATGCAAAGCACATGACTCGCATTTGGCTGCCACGTTAACATACCGCCTGCAAAACAAAGGTTGAATAATTAAATAAAATATAAAATGAACTAATTTGAACTTTTTTTGAAAGTAGTGAAAAATGATTTCATAAATTGATTTTTGTAAAAGAGGAGGTTTGTAGTAAATATAACAAGCATTAAAATTATATAAACTATACAGAAATATTACTTTAGTCTTACACAGAATAATATAAGCAATTTACTAAGCACCGTGTTGTGTGTCCTTGGTTCTAGGTCTGTGTACAAGGTTTGTGTATAACGGTGGACAGTAACGACGATAACGACTAAAATATTGACAAACCAGGAACTTGTTATTGCATAAAAATTGAATAATGTAAATTCTCCAACGTCTCATTTATAGGATACAACAATTTTAATCTTTAAGCACCATCTGTGCTTACAATGCAAGTAAGTCATTTGCATAAACACACACTGAATTGAAAATGCAACTACTCTAATAATACTTTTCACAACAAAAGGATAATCCTATTAAATGGAAGTGTGCCAATGTTAGCAGTAAAATTATTCATTACTAAATTTGTATATTTACGTAACAATAACAGGTCGGCTCAACTGGGGAAGGACCACGTTCCTAGAGAAAACCAGCGTAAAATATCAGCTCAATGCTACTGTGCTTCGTATAGTGAGTGTAGAAAGCCGTAGACCCCTTTTTTACTGGAAACGAGGAATTTTATCTTAGTCCTCAACGGTGGTAACAAATCTGCCTTTTGATTCTTGATTCTGATGCTTATGTGCCACAGCATCCACCTACCAGGTAGATTGTTGATGGTTTATTAAAAGACTAGACCCGCGACTACATCCGCGTTCTTAATTGCAATTTTTTTTAGATGTCTCAAATGCCAAAGATATACATAAACATGAACAATAAATTAACAACAACTCCTAAGATAAAGACTTACCACTACATTCAGAGTTGTTCCATTCAAAAGAAAATTATATAAAACGTGCAATATTAACAACGGACGATCTTATTAACTTAGTCGTTTTTGAAAAAGGCTTGTTAAAAGCCTGTCTTTTAAGATGCGAATTGATTATATCACAGGAAAAAAGCTTTCAAAGAGGTACTACGGTTAAGTTTCTGACCGAATTTTTATTGGGTTTTTTTATAGGAAAGGGAGCAAACGAGCATACGGCTCACCTGATGGTAAGTGATTACCGCCGCACATGAGCAACTGCAACACCAGAGGAATCGCAGATTTAACAGCATTTTAAAAAGTAATAGGCTTTTTTCTTGAAGATCCCTAAGTCTTATTTCTCCGGAAAATCCTCTGGTGATAGTCGATTCCACAAGGAAGGATAACATGCTATCAACCTCCTGAACTAAATAAGAGCCAAGTATTTCAACATTACATATAGAAAAACGTGAATTTTAAATTACATTTGGCTAATTTGAAAACTCACAGACATCGTATATTTATTTATTTATTTATTTTATTCTTTATTGCACCAAAGATTTTGTACAAAAGGCGAGCTTAATGCTATATGGCATTCTCTACCAGCTAACCTTGGGTAGAACAGAGAGTGAGTTATGGGCAGTAAAGATGTCATGATCTCATTCAATTCAAAATGTACATGCTACACATACATATAATATATATATACACATATATATTATATACACTTACACACACATACATATGTATATACATTTTTTATTATATATATATATATATATATATATATATATATATATACATATATACATACACATATACATATATAAATATATATCTCCATAAGTTTATATACAAATAACTATAAACATATAAAGTAAGTGGACTCAAATTTGTTGGTTACGGATATATTCGTATAATTTTCTTTTAAACACGTTTTTAGCAGGTATTATGCGCAGGTCAACAGGCAATTTGTTCCAGAGGGAGATGGAAGTTAATGTGAAAGAATTTGACATAAACCCAGAATGGTGGAGAGGAGTAGACAGTAATAAATTGTGTGAAGACCGGAGATTGAGAGAATGAGTGTCACTACGGAATTGGAATCTTTCTTTTAGGTAAAGGGGTGAGGAAGAATCATTAAGAACTGAAAACAGAGAGGACAGCATTCGAAAATCTCTGCGCTGGCGTATAGTCAACCACTTTAATTGGGAGCGAAATTCTGATACGTGATCGTATTTGCGCAGACCAAAGATGAATCGTATGCAGTTGTTAAGTAACCTGTCCAACCTGCTTAGCAGCTCCTGAGAGATATTAGAAAGACAAACATCGGCATAGTCAAATAATGGAAGAATTAGAGATTGGATGAGTAGAAGCTTACTTGAAGGAGGCAGAAAGAACTTAAGACGATAGATGGAACGAAGTATGCCTGTGACTTTACGACAAATCTCGGACACCTGTAACCTCCAACTAAGGGTCGGGTCAATAATTAAACCCAGATCCTTGACACTAGCGCGGAAAGGAATTACACAGTTTTCATAGCAAATGGATGGTAGATCAGGTACGTTAAGTTGTGACACCAATCGACGACTACCAATGATAATAGCCTGGCATTTACTGGGATTTACCGTTATACCAAATCGCTGTGACCAGTCTGAAATGCGTTGTAAGTCCTGATTAATAGCTGCAATAGCGGTAGCAATTTCAACCGAGGACGCTTGTGAGTATAACTGAAGATCGTCAGCGTATAGGTGGTAAGAACATTGAAGGTGGGTAGTTAGAAGATTGATAAACAACGAAAACAAGAGAGGAGAGAGAATGTATATTATTTATGGTTTAAAGTTATTTTGTAATATGTTATACCTAGATATAGGAAATATTTACGGTAAATTCAATCAAAATACGTACAGCCATTATTGTGTAAAACGGGAATGATAACCAAAGAATTATGTTAAATGCTAAGTAGATATCCTCTATATGAAGGTATTATTCCATGATACCTTCATACTTGTCAGTGTGAGCGTCATCAAAAAGCGTTCAGAATTAGGCTGCAGGTCAATTTATCCTTTAGAAACAGTGAATTTAACCGAAATTAAATTAAAAAATATCTCTATAGAAAAATTTTGATCCGTTGCTCCATTACTGAATGAAATAAAGATAAACCATCAAATACACATTTACATTTATCTATATTTGTAGGGGTTTATAAAGAAAATATTATATTACATTTTTACTTTTATGTGGCGAATCCAATTTATTGGATTTAAATATATGATGTAGTAATATGAGATCAGAACCAATTAAGAGAGGATTTATTTACTTTATAGAGAATTCTAAAAGAAAATTACCTGTCGTCAGCACCAACATGACGCACGTACAAATAAATACTTCAAAGGAAATAATTTTTTAACTTGTCTTATCACATGTAATATTATATTAACTAGCCACTCGCTGAGGCTTCACCTGAGTACATTAGGATATTTAGATTTGAGATAGTTAAAGAACATCTATTTTATCAATTTCCAATTTTTAGATCACTTCTTGCATTGCTCTCCATCTGTTAGTAATGTTTCATTAAAATTGGTTCAGAGATTCAAAAAAACTTGCCCGGACAAACGGATAGAGGATATCAGCACCCCTGGTGAGTCCACATTTTAAAAAGGGTTATTCTTGACAAATACCATCTGAGCCTTTTAGTTTTAATTAGTTGTTTTTTTTTTTGTTGGTAACACGAACTCACAGAATACCAGCGTGACGAAGAAGTTTACCTCTGTGTGTCGCTTGGTAAGTGTAGGTGGCCGGACACCCAATCCCCCTCCCCCTTAACATGATAACAGAATCAAATAAAAATATGCCCCAGGAGGGTATCAGCACCCCTGGTGACGTAGATTCCCTCGCTGAGCATCCACGACCAAGATAACCTACTCTTACTGGGGGCGCTCAGGCTGCCGCGTATTCTGGGGAAGAAGGGGGCGGAATTCTGCTCGTGATTAAAACTGCTCTGGGCAAGCGGAGCAATAAGTCCAAGGCGACCTCTGTCACGCTATGCGTGAAATTTTGCAACATCAGGGGACTTCATTCCAAACTTCACCCTGACCGTTACCATCTGAAGGCAGCGAAGCCAACCTTGCTCTTTTTAACTGAGACTCAGGTACCTTCTCCGGTTGATTAGAACACCCTTTTGTGTCTCCTTGTGTGTTTTGTTTGTGTTGTAGGTGTAAAATGGTCCATCCTATGACTGCGCGTAGATAGCGGTGACCATCCCCACGTCTACTGGGGCCTCTGTAAGTCCCATAGCGGTAATGCCTAAACAGCCAAAATATCCGCAGGGATCTTGATCTATGACGATTTTAATGCCCACCACGACGAATGGCTCGGTTCACGTTTAAACAATCATGCGGGGAGATTTGTTAATGACTATGCCTTGGGATATGGTCTTACACAGCTGATTATTTCGCCTAAGCAGCTTTAAGATATGTAGGATATCAAGATCGTTTGGGGGTTGCAGGCTGCCTCTGTGTTTGGTAATATCGGTTTCCGATTGGAAAAAGATACGTTTTTTTTTCAGTCACACAGTAACTCTATTAAAATCAAGATTCAATTTGGTATCCAGGTACCTCCTCTATTGAAATTAGGATGATTGAAATTTCAATGGCCTCGCTAATCATCATTGATGTGAACAAGAACAGGAAGCGTTGTTCTTTTGCGAGGATTTGTAACATTTGATTTAGATGTTTGAATATAAAATATGAACACAAAGTAGTCACATCAAACTAGAGATGCAAAGCACATGACTCGCATTTGGCTGCCACGTTAACATACCACCTACAAAACAAAGGTCGAATAATTAAATTAAATTTAAAATGAACTAATTTGAACTTTTTTGAAATTAGTGAAAAATCATTTCATAAATTGATTTTTGTACAAGAGGAGGTTTGTAGTAAATATAACAAGCATTAAAATTTTATAAACTATACAGAAATATTACTTTAGTCTTACACAGAATAATATATGCAATTTACTAAGCACCGTGTTTTGTGTCAATTTGGTTACACAAGGGGTCGCTCGACAACTGATGCTGGTTTTGAGCTGATTAAATATATATTATAGTTAATATTATATTTAATGCATGGGAGAATTCACAGGATGCTTTAGGTGTGTTCTGTGACCTATCCAAAGCCTTCGATTGTGTTCACCATGAAACATTAATCAGGAAACTTCAACACTACGGTGTAAGAAATGATGCTCTTAAATTAATTATTTCATATTTAAGTGACAGAACACAAAAAGTTGTTATTAATAGTATGAGTTCTTCCGGGTCGATTGTACAAATGGGCGTGCCTCAGGGCTCAATTCTCGGCCCCTTTCTGTTTCTTGTATATATTAAAGACTTACCTTACATAGTAGGTGATAACCATGATATAGTATTATTTGCTGATGATACTTCATTAATTTTCAAATTAAAACGACGGTTAAGAAATTACGACGAAGTAAATAATGCTATAGCTAAGTTAGTCAATTGGTTTAATGTTAATAATTTGCATTTGAATGGAACTTGAAATGAAAAAAATGGATTTAAATGTATGAAATTCGTAACTCCGAATGTTAAACATGTCAATACTAATGTAATTTTAAATGGGGAGGAACTGAGTCTTGCTGATACCATCATTTTTCTTGGAATCACACTGGACGCAAAGCTTCAATGGCTCCCCCATATATCAAAACTAGCTAGCAGACTTAGTTCTGCAGCATATGTTGTAAAAAAAGATTAGAACTCTTACCAGTGTTGAAACAGCTATAATAGTTTACTTTAGTTATATCCATAGCATTATGTCGTATGGTATTTTGCTATGGGGACACGCGACTGACACTGAAATTATATTTATTTTACAGAAGAGGGCCATTAGAGCAATATATAATTTAAAACCAAAAGTGTCACTGAGACAAAAATTTAAGAAAATTAATATATTAACTCTGGCCTCTCAATACATTTACGAAAATGTAATGTACGTACACAAAAATAAAAGTAGTTTTGCGAAAATAAGTGATATTCATTCTGTAAATACTAGGAGCAGACACAAGCTGGTAGTACCAGTTACTCGACTCCTCCGAGTTTGTAATTCATTCTTATTCGTATTTTTGTATGCGTATACATCGCCCCAAGGATTTTTACAACAAAATCCCAGAAAATATACAAAATTTGTCATACACAAAGTTCAAAAATGTTATTAAACTAAGTTTGTATAAAAAGGGTTATTATAATATTAAGGAATTTATAGATGATAATAACCCCTGGGAAGGGTGATCGCTACCAAGCTATTTCTAATTTGTCTTGTGTTGTTGATTGTAAACATGATTGTAAGCTATTATTAAAAAAAATAGTCTCACTGGGTTTATGCTGGTTCTCCCCAGGACAGAGGTTTTTTTGCGAACCAGTGGTAAATGAAAAAAGTGACTTTAAATAAGTATTTTTATAATCTACATTGAATAAAAAAGTTTCTATTTCTATTTCTATGTCCTTGGTTCTAGGTCAGTGTACAAGGTTTGTGTACAACAGTGGACAGTAACGACGACAACGACTAAAATATTGATGAACCAGGAACTTGTTATTGTATAATTATTGAATAATGTAAATTCTCCAACGTCCCATTTATAGGATACAACAATTTTAATCTTTAAGCACCATCTGTGCTTACAACGCAAGGAGGTCATTTGCATAAACACACGCTGAATTGAAAATGCAGCTATTCTAACAATACTTTTCACAACAAAAGGATAATCCTATTAAATGGAAGTGTGCCAATGTTAGCAGTAAAATTATTCATTACTAAATTTGTATATTTACGTAACATGAACAGGTCGGCTCAACTGGGGAAGGACCACGTTCCCAGAGAAAACCAGCGTAAAATATCAGCTCAATGCTACTGTGCTTCGTATAGTGAGTGTAGAAAGCCGAAGACCCCTTTTTACTGGAAACGAGGAATTTTATCTTAGTCCTCAAGGGTGACAAAGAAATGCTGTTAAGATCATGAATTGCAGGATTTATTCCTGACAATGTTACTTTTTTTTTCTTTATTCCTCTCTACAATTGCAGTTTATAACATCATTACATCTAAAAAATTTTAAGTTACTGATTTTTCGGTAACATTTAATATTTTTATTGGTATTTTTCCCCTAATTGGTGTCGCTATCGAGCTAGCCAAATAAACGCCATCTTGTAATTCTTGTAAACAAATAATGCAATCGGTTTGAAAATCAGTTTGAATATAATGTATGGATTCACTTCTTGGGGGAATTTCCAATACGTTAATATTATAATTATTAGTGAAAGGCAAGAAACAAGTGTAACCTAACCCAAACTTCAAAGATAAAATATTTTTCTTGAAATCAAAACATGCTCAAAATCTATTCAAAAAGTCTCTACCTAGAATTCCATGCGACGAAATTGGTAATGAATTAAAAACAAAGAACTTGTGATTAATAACAGATCCATGAATCGTTAATGGAATATAAACATATCCGATTGTTTGCACCTCGCCACCTAGACCGTTTATAATTACATTCTCTTTATGTAATGAAACACTTCATTCGATAGCATGTTTATATGTTACGGCGGATAAAGATGCGGCCGTGTCGACTAAGAAATAATAAGTTTTATTGCATGACTATCTATCCAACCCTATGAATTTGGTCGGGGATCCCCTTATTACCTGTGTTTTTTGTAGATTGTTAGGCCTTTTTATTATCATTTCTTTTCATAAATCTTGTACGTACTTTCTCTTTTTTTAAATTAATATTTTGACTTTTAGCTAGCTTTATTTCTCTCTATTCACGCATATATGTATTTATTTATTAAATATCGGGAACCGGAGTTTCAATTCACTTCAATTATATTTCATTTCATGATATTTATCATGCGGGTACTTTATACACATACATATGGGCCCCCCATTTACTTGGGTATTATAAACATTTTATATTATTGGTACATAATTTTTTTTTCATACTGTATCAAGGTTATAGTGTACCTTGGGTTGTGCGCACAACCTTGAGGTCTACGTTTCTTAAGTCACTTTTAAAGGACTCCAACAATTTTCACAGAGGAAGACAATGTTCGCATCATGATCCAACGAAGGATGCGACCTCAATGTACCATTATTAAGGGTAACAAATTTAAGACTTCTCTGGTCCCTAACAGTACTAATATGAGTAAACTCATGTACATCACTTGTACTGAAGTCGTTGTTCCCTAGTACCCGTAACTCCTTATTTTATCATCCTATCACGGAAGCATACCCTGCTTGAGAACTATATGCTTTACCAGTGATGGACGTTCCTATATCTCTCCATTACTTATTTATTAAGGACAACTTTTGTTTTATTTTCATATATTATTTTCTTATTATTATGGACAATATTTCTGTATAATTCATAATAAATTCTCATTTCGCTTATTAAAACTCATTACGTCTTTAACCGTCAACCTTAAAAAATTAATCAGTTATTAGTTTTCTAAACTCTCAGCTGATCAGGCTGATTGTATGTGGATATGTTAATCACCGACAAATTCTTTACCTATGTCACTCAAACCTATAATATTATCAATACTTTTCATTTATAATTATGGTCTGTTACTTATTCATAAATTTACATACATCTTTTACAAAGGGGGATGCCCACTGTTCATAGACACTTCGGCCATTGGTGCCTACATATAAAAGCATATGGAAACGATAATATGCAATTAAAATAATGAAATGGCTAAGGAATTGGTTAAAAAAAAGTCGGGATTTTTATGATATCAAAGTTTTTATTTTCACAAATACAGTTTTTTAACGACTACTTTTACCAATTTTATCGCTTTTTACTTCTTTAACTTTTGTTTCCCGACATTTCAGGTGTTTTATAGCACCCATAGTCACGGGGGACTGAGGTGACTGCCATTCCAATGTCAGTATTGGGACACCTACCTTCCACGATACCATGATACTTTCAGCATTTTAATATTATTTTAATAGTCCAATCTATGCAGATTGAACTTACTCTCTCTTTAAGTCTTGCAGTGGTATGCCTGAGTTTGGTTTTAATTTTATTAATTATAGTGTCCCAAGTGGGTGGTAGTACCCAACCGCCTTCTCTATTGAAATTAGGATGTTTTTAATTTCAATAGCCTCACATATCATCCTTGGTAGGAATTAAGGCTCTTTCGCGAGGATTTGTGATCTATCAAATCTGATGTATGTCTATCTGGTTGGGGTGACAACCTCGACATACGGTAGTACAGCTAGCACACGCTCAACTGCGGTCGGCTTCACTCAGTCACTGTGACGTAGATGTGGGACCCGAAGCTTGATTTTGTGAACCTGCTTGATGTGCTGAAGCTCCGCGGCCAGGTGCTTGCTCTTATAGATCCCATATGCTCTCTGTAACAAATATTTGCTCACGGTAACTAACTGTGAAGGATGATGGTGAGATTCACCGCTTAAATATAAGTTTGTATGGGTCTTTTTTCTATACACAGTGTGACATATGATGTTGTTAGGATTTTGGAGAACAAAAACATCTAGGAAAGCTAAGAAATTATTTGCCTCTAATATAATATCGTAATTACTGAATGGAATTTGGCACAGAGAGTGTTAACGATGGATAAAATTCATAGTAACAACATCCTGATTTAATATTTCACGGGCCATATTCATGAGCCGCTCTTATTTGTTTCTTGGCACTTGCAATAATGCCGATATGCATTCATCACTATCTCATGTTCCTATTTTCATCAAATATACAGCAAGTGCAAAACATCCACTATGTTTACTTGATATTTTGGGAACTTTAGACAGAATTTATTGTTATTGTGCTTTTGATAAGCCTAGATAATAATGTACACTATATTCAGGCATACTGTGAATACTTTCAAAGTCTATAATATGATGGTAAATATTATCTTACAATAATGTAGAAAAATCTATAATTTGTGCTACACTAAATGTTTTAATATGATTATATATTGATTCTAAAAGTAAATACCAAGAGTTACTATTTAAATGGTAGTTACTGATTCTACATTCTGGAGGTACATAGTAATTGTATTCAAAAAAGACATACCCGCAATGTTGATGGAACTGTGAGTTGATTGGAATAGTTACAACCAGGAAAAAACATTGATTTTGTGTGAGTGGTGGTCTTACAAAATTAGGCAGCAGTATATTGTACGATGTATGATCTAAGCTTTGTTGTTCTAGGTTCAATATATTACTCACTTTAGATTGCAACGAGGACGGACTAGATGATTCAGATGGTTCCCGTTCTAAAGTTTAACGTGATGCTGCTTTATCAGTCCTTTGCCAGCAATCATGACACGCGATGACGATGGCAACTGAAATAATATTAAATAAAAAAATAAGACAAAGTGAACAAAATAAAATAGATTTGTTTACTTTAAACTCAAATATAGGTAAATGTTACTTAAAACTTAATGCCCTATATTTTTAATAATTAAGGACTGACTGCCTACCAGTAGTCCAAAAACAATTAAAAATCGACTTTCTCATTTCTTGGTATTTGATAAAAATTGTCCATTTTGTAACTATCTGGTGTTAGCTAGCTAATCTTATGGCCATGTTATAAATAAGCTATTATGTTTGTCAGATATAGCTTGTGCATATGTTAAAAAATAAAACAACTTCATCATTTCATTCATTGATCACTATCAAATATCAGCACTAGAATTATTAAATTAAAACTGTTAAACACTTACTTTTAACTGTTGTCACACTATAATGTGATCGACAATCTCACTTCATATGAGTTCTTGAGAATTTATTTGAAAAATAACAAACAAAATAACACAATTGCGACTATTTAGTTGTGAATTCTCTAGTATCTTTTTATTTGTTGAATTGTGATTTCATTTTCATTCCCAATTTGCATGACATATTTCCTAGCTGTCAGATTTGATGTTGCCACATAACTAACATAAATACACAGATTAATCTGTGCATAAATACAATGAAACGATATCGATTTTTATTCGATTATTAATTTAATAAAAAAAGTAATACATATATGAGGCGCTTTAAGTTCTACACGCTTTTTAAAATATATTTTCTTTTATTTATTTAAATTCTTTTTTCAATGTATTTTTAAGAACAGTTAAAATGTGGAGTAGCGTATTATCATGCTCTAAACAGTTCATGGTGAATCAGCTAAAAATTCACTTGTTTAATTATCATAACATGATTCCATTTTAAATGTATTGTTAAAACAGATAACAATTACTGTTAAATTGTGCAGCAGCATTTTGTTATACTCTAAAGAATTCATAGTAAATCAGCTAGTAATTCGCTTTTTTAATTATCATAACATCATAATATCGATTCGATTATTATTCGATTAATAATTCCATAAAAAGAGAATAATCTTGGAGGTGCTTCTGCTCGCTTTTTAAAATGTATTTTCCTTTATTTATTTAAATTCTATTTTAAGTGTATTTTTAAACAATAACAATAAAATAGTAGTAAACCACAGTACTACTCTCCATCCTAATGACGACACTGTCGCGACTGGACGACAACGGCGTAGCTGACCTTCCTTTTTGAAACATTCTTAGAATGTTGTGTATCGATTTCAAAATCGATCTAACCGAAATATACAGACATCGATTCATAATATTTTATGTGTCGGGGAAGGCGTAGGCCAAGTGACGCACAGAAGAAAAGTCTTACACTCTTATGACAATGGGGATTTGATATGATGCTGACGCTGCTAGATGATTTTGAGACTGAGAAAGAAAACGGCACAACACAAAATGAAAAATTGCTCTTCACACCCTAAGTAAAAAAAAAACATTAATTGTAATTTTGTATTATTATTAAAAAAGGTACATAATTATTCATTAATCAACAATTGTATATAATTATTCGCACTAGGTAAATCAGCCTTATAATACTAAAATCTTGGTCATGGAATAAATAAACATATTTGTTCACCAATCAATCAAAAATTCAATTCATCAATCAAAAATCAAAATTCATCATCATCGACGCTTTCCAAAATCCGAATGAGTTCTGAGGAATCGTTCACGTTGCATTGCTCTACTTTTCTCGGTAATCACTTATGACGTCATCAGGGTGTCGTCTATCCTTGATCACGGTGCCCAGTGAACTGATTTTCGATGACGCGCTAAAGATGCGCTAGAGTTGAGACATTAGATTTATTATGCGAAGATAATCTGATAACATTTTTTTATTCATGTAGCTAATTATAGTTGTATGTTTCTAACCTTTAATTTTATTCAAATATCAATATTAATAGAAAAAAAAACACCATTGAGCTGAATTTTGGATAGTTTTCAAGAAATCTATGCCTCCCGCGTTTGACACTAGCGGTCAGCCACAGACGACTTTGGCGTGCTGGACATAGTATTTGCTTAGATAAAAATCCATTTTCATTAGTTCAATATTTCTTAGTACTTGTGGCTCTAGAAGACTTGTTTTTTATACTCACATGTTGCTGGGTTATTCCTATTTTGAGGAGTGTAGAATTAAAATACCTGTAATAATTTTCCAATATCTATATTTCATATTTTTCGGAGCCGGGTTTTTGTCAACTATAGACGTCGTTGGCGCTCAGGGCCCGCAGGTGTTGGTCAAGTATAGGCGACTTTGGCGCTCAAAAGGTTAAAGGATTCATGGTAAATCAGCTGGAAACTAACTTGTTTCGTTATCATAACATGATTATATTTTAAATGTGTTGTTATAAACAGATAAGAATAACTTAACCGATCTTCTTTAAAAACAGATAAGAATAACAGTTCTTATCTGTTTTCAAAGAAGATCGGTTAAGATTAACAGTTAAATTGTGCCGTAGCATTTGTTACTCTCTAAAGAATTCATTGGAAATAAGCTAGTAATTCGCTTGTTTAATTATCGTAACATCATAATTATTTAAAAATTATATTAGCACTGTAATGATGACACCGTAAATAATCGATCGAAAAAGAGAATCGATTTTTTAAATGTGTTTTGTGATTGGCAACACTTTTTTTTTATTCTCGAACTAATGACATAAAGATTTACCTAATTTTTATTATTATGTTTCCGGTACTTTTAATTTGTGCAAAAATATTCCCATTGTTTGAGGATAAATGAATACCGCGATTAATAACCATAAATAAAGATATAATTTTTTAACAAATTCACATTGTTGGGCGTTCCATGGCCGAAAATGGGCGTCCCCCTTTACGTCATATAGTCTCATATGTTATTTAAGTACATAATTTATAGTCAGGGAAGGAGGCCCTCAATATCAGCACAACAAAATTTAAATAAATAAAGTGTATACATAAAAGGAGTTTCAAAGTCATATACAGCAAGAAATTATTTCATAATCCTCACAAGTAATTACTCTCTTTCGAGGAAATAATACATTAGAATAGTTGAAAAGATTTAAATATTCTAACAATATTAAACCGAAATTAAATTACTATATTGCATATTAAAATGAACAGAACCAAGAAATTGGGAACTTAATTCGTCATCACTACCATAACAACGGACAAATCAAAATACAAATTATAATCCTAGCAGCGCAAGTAATTTGAAACAGCTTTGTATTAAATTTCAAAGTACGTATATTGAAATGTTTGCATTTATATCGAACTTTGACCACACATTGTGATTCATACCTAATTTTTAGAAAACTTGTACAATATGGTATAATATGAGTTCAAGTAAAATGTACCTTAAAGGTGATTCTTAAACATTACTTTAATTTACACAAAAGTCAAGAAATAGTTACATTGTTAATAATTATATTACTTTTACGTAGATCGAAAAAGATTTCTAGAAATATGATATTTATTGTATCGAGTACACAAAATAATTAAAATCACTATAACATCTATGAACTTAACACAACGCCACATTAATTTAATTAAATATTCAAAGAAAAAAACTTAATATTTTTCGTAAGTTATTATATAAATTAATGATTTAATGCCTTTACAGAAATAAACTAAAACTTAAAACGATATTTTAAAAATTTGGATACGGAAAAAAAACTATGAAATCAATCACAGTGGAATTTTAAATCAAGTACGTAAAAATGTAACAAAGGTTTTCCCACGGTTGCTAACTATGAAGGATGATTGTGAGATTTACCGTTTAAATATTGGTTTGTATGGGTCTTTTTTCTGTACACAGTGTGTGTAGTTGTTAGGATTTCGGATGAGTGACACATCTAGGAAAGCTAAGGAATTATTTGCCTCTAATATTATATTATATTCACTGAATGGAATTTAGCACGGAGTAGTAATGATGAATACAATTTATAGGAAAAAAATCCTGATTTAATATTTCATAAGCCACTCTAATTTGCTTCTTAGCACATGCAATAATGCCGATATGCATTCGTCACCATCTCCTTTTCTTAACTTCATCAAATACGCAGCAAGTGTAAAACAATCCCTACAATACCAAACCCCTTTAGTTACGTTCGTTCACTGGTATGTAGAAACTTCAGTTAAATGTAGACAAGCTAGGGAGGCCCTGTTTGAAATAAACAATCGTCTAACCAAGGTTCTAATGAGACTGAACAAGCCCCAGATCAGGATAGTAACAAGTGCTATCACAGGACATGGCTCCTATAACAGAAATTTATTTACCATTGGTGTTACAAATAGTCCCTGTGCAGGGCATGCATGGGGGTCGAAGAAACGGCGGCTCACGTGTTGCTGACATGTCCGGAGGTTGCTTCATACAGGGCCAAACATCAACACGCCGTGATCACTCCCCGAAGTTGCTTGCAACATCAAAGGACTGTTGAACTTATGGGTTGCTAGTATGGTGGTTCGGCATGAGTTGTATACGTAATATCGTACCACCAAACCTAATCGTAGTATTCAAGTACACGAGTACTACGATAATATTATAAATAACAGAATACTAATATGGGATATGATGTGACTCCGTATGAAGTTATGTTGTTCAATGTAAAAACAACTTTTAATGGCAAATAATTTTATAGAGTGAAATGAACTTCACGTACAAGGTAAGTTAACTGAGTTGTGTAGCGCGCGCGTCTTGTTCCTATGCCAGCTGCAGGCGGAATGATCGGCGGTTCGGCGGTCGGGCTCGCGCGCTGACGAAGGCGCGGAGCGTTGTCCATCGAGGTCGCACTATTGTTTTCATGCGGTGGTGTGATGTTCGAACGTGGCTCAATCCTTATATGCGTAGCGGATTTATGTGGGGTCCAAAGGAAGCAAGTTACGCCATAAACTTCTTCGGGGAGATTTCATGGCTCGAATAATCACATTATTCCTGCCCACACACAAAATACTCGCTTAGACGTGGAGTTGCGGAAAACAGCCCGTCATAAAATAACAACCCCTATGTCTACTTGACAGTCTCGGAATTTCAGACAGAATTTGTTGCTATTGTGCCTTTGATAAGCCTAAATAATAATAAAATAAATATATACAGTATGCTCAGGCATACTGTGAATATTTTCAAAGTATATGATGGTGCATATTATCTTTCAATAATGCAGTAAAATCTTTAATATATGCTGTACTAAATGTTTTAATAGGATTATATAATGATTCTAAAAGTAAATCTCAAGAGATACTATTTATATGGTAGTTACAGAATCTATATTATGGAGCAGAACATAATCTATATTATGGAGCAATGCTGATGGAACAGTGAGTCGATTGGAATTGTTGCAGCCAGGAAAAAACATTGATTTTGTGTTAGTGGTGCTCTTACATAATTAGCCAGCAGTATACTGTATAATGTATGATCTCAGCTTTGTTGTTCTGAGTTCAATACATTACTCACTTCAGATTGCAATGAGGGCGAACTAAATGATTCAGATGGTTCCCGTTCTGCAGATGAACGTGATTCTGTTCTATCAGTCTTTCGTCAGCAATTATGAGATGACGCACGAGATGACGATGGCAACTGAAATAATATTAAATACAAAAAATGAAGACAAAGTGAACAAAATAAAAATAAAATAGATTTGTTTTCTTTAAACTTAAATTTTAATAAAATATTTATCAAGTTAAATGTTACTGCACAAAGGCGGACTTACTGCCCCATATTATTTAATAATTGTAACAAAACTGTCTCATTTCTTGGTAGTTGATAAAATAGGTCAATATCGTAACTACTTTGTGTTAGCTAGCTAATCTTATCGCCTTGTTATAAATAAGCTAGTAGGTGTGTCAGATATATCTTATGCATATGTGAAAATAAAACAAAAAATAAAACAAATTCTTGAGTTGATATGCTATCAGAGTAAAAATATCTATCACTATCAGATATCAGCACTACACTTAATAAATTAAAAACTGTTAGACACTTACCTCACGTGGTGAGATCTGATGGGCAACCTCATTCCTTATGAGTTCTTGAGTATTTGATTCCAGGCTGCAGTCCAACTTGAGTGGCACACTACACTGTCAATCAAAACTTGTACTTAATATAGAGGCCATAATTATTATATTGATATTATTTTAAGTGAACTCAGTTAAAAAGCATTTCTCAGAGGAAGATGTGACACATGGTGACGTGTAAAATCTATTTACCTGCTGTGGTCGAACCCATTGTTGTATAAGATTTCGCAATTCTGCAATTTCCAACAAATGTCTTCGTGTTTTGTGATATTAAATCACAATTTACTCAGCGTAAATGTCCTCTTGAATGAGTAATTGAGGTCTGGAAGAACTCTGGCCGGTGTAAAAGGTGGGATCATCGTTAACAGTCAATATCGAGTGAGGAGAATTGTATGAGTCCATTTGGAAAGTTTAAAGTTTATAAATCCATGAAAATAAAAACAAACAAAATAACACAATTGTGACTATTTATTTGTGAATTCTCTAGTATTTACACAGTTATCTATATTGTGAATTGTTTTTATATATGATAGGGTAAAAAACGAGCACACAGTACACCTGATGTTAAGTAGTTGCTGCGGCCCATAGACATCTACATATAGCCCCGATTACAAATCTAAATATAGATGCGTTGTCACCCGTGAGGACTAAGAATGAATGCCTCTTGAATGAAGAATAATCTTTGAGGCGCTTTATGTTCTGCATGCTTTTAAAAATATATTTTCCTTTATTTATTTAAATTATATTTTAAAAGTATTTTTAAGAACAGTTGATATTTGGATCTACTCCGACTGGTTTGGCATCGAAAAAGGTGTCAGACAGGGCTGTGTAGCTTCCCTTGGCTGTTCAACCTATTTATGGACAGTTGTTTGCAAACTTTGAAAGATGAAGAATGCGGATTAAGAATGGGTGAGTTAACCGTCAAATGCCTTTTGTACGCCGATGATCAAGTCATATTTGCGTCATCGGCGGCTGAGTTGCAAATGATGGTTACATTAATGAACTGGGAATTAAAAGAAAGGGGAATGAAAGTGAACGCAAGTAAGACGAAAGTGATGGTTTTTGAAAGAGAAGAAAGCAAAACGGTATGTGAAATAAGAATAGAAGGAGAGTTAATTGAGCAAGTGGATGAGTTTGTGTATTTGGGATGTGTATTTAGAATGGATGGTAGATATGATAAGGATATAGAACGACGAGTAAATGCAGGGAATAGAGTGAATGGGGCACTACACTCTATTATGAAGAACCAGAATTTGTCAAAAAAGGCACGTATGGTAATTCATAATGCTGTGTTAGTCCCTACATTAATGTATGGTAGTGAAAGCTGGGTGTGGCAGAAGAAGCACGAAAGTAGAATAAATGCTGTAGAAATGCGGTCTTTAAGGAGTATGCTAGGATTGAATCTGAATGACAGGGTGAGAAATTGGGTGATAAGAGATAAATGTGGTATGCAAGATGATGTTGTGACCAGGATTAAGAAAGGAATGCTTCGGTGGTTTGGTCATCTAGAAAGAATGAATGAGGAAAGAGTGACAAAGTAAATTTATATGGCAGATGTGAACGGCAGAGTCAGGAAGGGACGCCATAGAAAAAAGTTTATCGACCAAATTGGCGATATTTTGAAAATGGGCCACGTTAGAAGTACCCTTAACCGACGAGCATTTATGCTTAGATATATGGATGTAAAGGAGGCGAAAGAGGTATGTCAGGATCGTGCCAAATGGAAGTCCGTAGTCTCTGCCTACCCCTCTGGGTGACAGGCGTGAGTGTTTATGTATGTATATGTTAATATTTGGAGTAGCGTATTGTTATTCTCTAAAGAACTCATGTTAAATCAGCTAGAAGTTCACTTGTTTAATTATTATATCATGGTTCCATTTTAAATATATTGTTAAGAACAGATAAGAATAACATTTAAATTGTACAGTAGCGTTTTGTTATACTCTTAAGAATTCATGGTAAATCAGCTAGTAACTCGCTTGTTTAACTAAGCTAACATCATACTCTTAATATCGATATCGATTTGATTATTATTCGATTAATAGTTTCATAAAAAAGAATAATATTTGAAGCGCTTTAAGTTCTGCACTCTTTTTAAAATATATTTTCCTTTATTGATTTAAATTCTGTTTTAAACTTATTTTAAGAACAGTTAAAATCGCACAGTAACGTTTTGTTATACTCTAAAAAATTCATGTTAAATCAACTAGTAATTCACTTAATTATCATAACATAACATCATAATAATTATCGAAAAATTATATTAGCATTGTAATAATGATACCTATAATCGATCGAAAAAAGGAGACCGATTTTTTTAATGAGATTTGAGATTGGCAACACTTTTTATTTTATCCACAAACTAATGAATTACAGATTTACCTAATTTTATTTTTATCTTTTCGGTACCTTTTTTTGTGCAAAAATATTCCCAACTTTTTTTAGATAAATGAATACCGCAATTAATAACCATAAATAAAAATATATTTTTTTTTTAACAAATACAAATTGTTGGGCGTTTAATGGCCTAAAATGGGCATTCCTATTTAAATACATATTAAAACACTTACTAAACTGTGTATGCATTTATTTGTTTTAATTTTTTATTTATGCTGAATACACTTCTTTTCGTAAACTTGAATATCCACCAAAGATAGAACGGACTACAAAATAAAGTAAAAGTTGGATTTGCGAAAAAAAATAATTTTAAGACAGTTTAAAAAATATTCTTTAACGATTTTTTTTCTAAATAAGTATACCATAAGCCGGAATAGAACGTAATTTTTTAAGAGGAGTATTGCAAGCATATAAATAAATATATGTCACGAGGTATGTCACAAAATTTGATAAAAGTAATTTACGACTCTTTGCAAAGTAATGAATGAAATAAGATCGTTCATTAGCTTGCATAGAATTTTTTTAAGATTTTATTTGCTTATAATAAAATACAAAACTATTTTAATATTGTAAGGTGTATACAGTATATAAGATGAAGGAGCGCAGATGGGATGCAAGGGAAAGGTAGTGTACGAAACAAACCCAATGAAATTCGATCTAACACTGAATTTATTTGAAAGAATTATAAATTGATGTATAGGCAAAAGTACGGAAGTTACATGATTTCGCAAGTGACAAATGCATTGTTTCTGCGTGACCTAAATAAACGAGTCATTGAATTAAAATTACATAAAATATGTGCGGTAACCCGTACATTCTGCCGGCCCAAAAGAGGGAAAACTATAAACACAAAGGTACTAAGAATGTAAAAAAAATAATAATATGATAACAATTCAAAGTACAAAAATAAAATCGTAAAATAATATAAACAAAAATAATATAACGAATTCCTTAAATATTTCATCACTGCACTACACTTGTGATGGAATGTCCAGTCGCACGGATCGCGGTCTCGTCCTTGGCGCAGGTTCCTGGTCTCCGCTCGTTACTACCGCCATAGGAATGGAGATTACGGGAGTGTTTGCCGTCATGTTCAGTGCTTTCTTGGTTCTGCGACATCGTATAATGATGTAAATGGATGCCGCTATATGATCAATCCCAGTATTGTGTACATAACTGAATATTGATGTATGTCATGTACGCTGAGTGGTGCGCTTTCTTGTTCTTTGAGGTTTGTAATCTGAGCCTTAATGCGACGCCACTCGTCTACATAGTCTTCGGATGTAAATTGGTCGAAGCCTGAAGTAGTATTTAGGATGGAATTCAATATGGAAGTGTCTGATGGGATCGGTATGTCCTCTTGAACTTGAACTTGGCTCAAGTAATTGTTGTGACCAAAAATAGAAAAGATGTCACTCTTGATGGTACAACCTTGACCGATTTGTAGTAAGCCATTCCCGGTCAGTGACTTCATTATCATTCCAATGTCAATGCAAAATATGCGCACTGTGCATTTCCCACAGCAAGAGAATAGCCACCTGTTGTCGCATTGTAACTTAATCCATCGCTCGCGACACGGCGCCTCCTTTGTATGACACATTATTTTATCGTGTATGCTCAAGTTACAAATTGCTTGTTTTATTTGTAACTCATAAATCGGTTTATCTATAGAGCATAACTATCTGTTTTTCTGTGTATGGACACAATTTTGAATGTCGGATTCTGACGTGAGGAGCAGGTCTTTTTGCAGATTGAATGCGATATAGGATGTTATAAATTCCACAATGTAGTTCTGCTGCGAAAGACTTATAGCCTTATCCAGCTCAAAGGTTTCCTTGTTGGCCAGAGGAATCTTAATTTCGATAATCAGATAAGAGTTGCTCAGGTCACCACTTATCTTCATCGATTTGTATAGTTCTCTAAAGTCGTGCGTATCGGCAGGCAAAGTCAGGTCATTTGGTATGTGTCTGTATATAATATTGAGCTGCTCTTCAAATTGTTCTGGAGGCAATAAGTGAGCGTCCATATGACCATTTGCAAGGTCTGTTAGGGTGTTAATAACACTTTCCTGCATGTGCCGAACATTAGTGATAATAATCATGGCTGACATGGATGCTGACAGGATATGTAGCTCGTCGTTATTCATTTTCTCTATTCGGTTGGTAGTGAAGGTTATATTCTGTAGGTATTTCTGAACCAATCCAAACTGCTTGTTCATGATGGCTTCGTTTCTTTGAAGAATATTGTACTGTGCTTCTATGACACTTGTTTGGTTTCGAAGCAGAAGTTGTAGGTGATTTTCGTTCATAGAAATTTTTTCTATGTCCCTTTCATATATCTTCGCGAAACGCTCGTTCAGGATACCGAATAAGGAATAGGCCACATATCCCACACCATTGATCAGTCCTCTTTTTTGTCTTCTGTGAACACCGTTCTTGAGTATCTTGTTGTAATGTTGAATTTCGGATATTTCATGTTGCAGCTGATATATGATACTCTTGTATTGTACTGGAAGCGTAATGCCGTGTAGGTACTCTTATAAGTGACCGACGTAACTTTTCACGTGACTTAATGCTGACCAGTATGTACTCATATTATAGTACACAATTAATTTCCATTCATCTCGTATAAGATTTATGTCATACATTTTGTCAAAATAAATGTTTTGGTTGTTATCCAATGCTGATATGTTGTATGAACACTGGCTAGGGGTGAACAGACATAGGAACAGCTTCACCAACATCGTAAAGAATGTTCTGACAGGCCTTCTCGTCGTGCGCCTTGGTCGTTGTTGTTTTGCTTGCGAGTCAGCTGTTGTGACGTCATCACATGTCGATGATTGAACGTCGTTGCTTGTATGTTGTTCCGTGAGTTCTCTCACCGGTAGAACGGATAGTTTTAAGATCGGCCTCTGCATGATTCCATTTTTGGTACACTTAAACGTTTTCACGTTACCCGAGAGGATCCAGCCCAATCTCGTCTGTTGAGCTATTGGAGCCATGTTAGGACCTTTGATCAGGCCGCTCATGATGATCTCGGAGTATATGCTTGCGTGTAGTAGCAGATCAATAGGCCTAGAGATGTTGTACTCGGGATCAGCTAACTGTATGTGCTGCAAGTGTGGCCAGGACTCCTTACTGAACGACATGTTTGGCAGATTGTTGATGACGTGATTGATGACTAATGCTTGAGTTGTAAACTCATAGTCTTGGTAGATAGACTGACATTCGAGCGTGACGACTCCCTTGCCGTACTTTGATCCATTTCCAATGCCAGATACAGAAGCGTGGTACCGTTGTCGAGGCAAGCCCAGCATTTGAGCGGCGTTCTCAGAAATGAGTGAAATCTGAGAGCCTTGGTCTAAAAGACATCTCAAAGTGATGTAAGTCCCGTCAGAAGCTTTGACCCTGACAGATAATGTTGTCAACAGGATCTCTTCGTCATCTGTAGCAACGTGATTCACGCAATGTTGTATGTTTTCGCATCGCGTTGAAACTTGAGGTTTTTGCGTAACTGGAGCTGTAGGCACGTGCGATAACGACCCGGCGGGCGCGTCGGCCGCCCGGTTTACCGTCTGTTGATTAAGGTTCATATTTGCGTATGCGTCATGTAGCATTGTGTTATGACTCTTTTGACGTCGACGTGCATATGATATCGGTGTGTGGGTACAGACAATTGGGGCAAATATTGTGTTTCTTGACGGCCATTAGCCGCTCGTCCGGTGTAAACTTGATGAATTTGCTGCATTTGTATAGGTAGTGATTATTGTTGCAAATCGGACAAATTGACGAGCATGTCGCAACAGCTTGAAATTCTCTGTTCGGGAATTTTCCATAGCGATGACCACCAGCATGTTGAAACTGAGGCTTATATGGTTTGTTGTTGATGATTTTCGGAGGATAAGATCTATTTGATGATGTTGAGATCTCTCGTTCCTTTTTTACCTATTGGCTCTAAGGCGTCGAATTTGCTCTCTAGGAAGTCCATTAGCTCAGAAAGCGATGGTATGTCTCGCGGCGATTTTCGTGCCTCTTTGTAGTCGCTGTATGTTTCAGCATCTAGATTCTTCGCTATGAGGTGTACTAGCAACGGATCCCAGGTATCGATACCGAGGTTCTGTATGGCGTGGATACATTCCATGGACGTGTCGTAGAAGCGTCTGATCTCGTACGCTGATTGCTTGTGAGTGACGGGTTGATTGAGAAAAATCTCAATCTGTTTTGTAAATAACAGCTGGGCGTTGTTATATCTGTGTGTCAGCAATTCCCACACAATGTCGTAGTTGTCTGCCGAGATGTTTAGATACTGAATAAGTCGCTCAGCATCTCCTCGTAGTTTACCTTTCAGGTGCTGCATATTCTAGGTTTTCATGAGCAAGTTATTGTTGTGGATGCTTTCTACGTAGAGATCATAGAATGTAGGCCATTGGCATACTTGCCCGTGAATGTAGGTATGTCAATATGTGGTATCGACTGCTGAAGATGTAATGTAGACGCGAGCTTGAGATTCAAAGCTTTCTTGATGCTCTTGTACGAGTCTTCGTAAGCATAAAACTCATCGTCATACTGTGTATCCGAATCTTGGAGAATGTGATCGATTTGTAAATGCAAAGCGTCGATTGCAGTCCAGCGCGTCTGAATGTTACGCAATTCATCTTCCAGCTCCCACTTGTCGCGTATCTCGTCAAGTCGCAAGCTATTCACTTGTCGATGGAAAGCTCTGAAGTTGGTTCTTTGCAGAGATACCAATTCATCTGCCTGGCGACGATCTGTAGGCGAGACCGTTGTTGCATTTGACGTCGATGGCAGAGTGACTCTCGGCTGTAGTTTAGGTGGAGCCGTAGATGGAGTCGGCTCCGGTGTCGCTACGATCTTAGGCAGCGCTTCTGGTGCCGGAGAAACAGGTTCACGTGCAGGGGGGCAGGTCGATATCTTGATGCGCACAGTATCAAAGTACGTTCTTGCTTGTTGGTACTGATTTTCCGTAAAGTAAGGATCAGTGTTATTCTCATAGTCGGATAACTTATGGTTGTTTACTTGGAACTCGGCCCACAGTTTATCAAGGGCATCGAGTCGCTCGTTCAATTACTTAAGAGTCTTGCGTGTTGCGGAATCCTTGCTGAAGTTTCTTTCTATCTTCTTGATCGCTTCAACAATCTCCTGTTGGCGCTGAAGTAGACTCTCCATTATGCTTGTTCACTGTGTGACACTCCGAGGACGAAAAAAGGTACCCTCCAAGTTCACTGCTCACTGAGTCTTAGCACTGTTCACTGTGTCGAATGTCGACGACAACTGTCCACTTTGATAGCAGCTGTAGCAGATGTTTGTCCAGCGGTCCAGGCCACTCTATATATTCGCGAACCTAGTACGACCTTTTTTGCGCCTTCTCAATTGAACTGGTGGGACCCGCTTCGTGGAAGCCAGGCATCCGATTCGCAGTCGCACAAAATCCACAAAGAAAATAAAGTGACGTAAGCGTAGGAACCACTCTACCTGTATTTTCCAAATGTCTATGGAAATCCACAGATGTGATCTTGTCTTTTCGAAGGACCAAAAACACTGTAAGGTGTATACAGTATATAAGATGAATGAGTGCAGATGGGATGCAAGGGAAAGTTAGTATACGAAACAAACCCAATGAAAGTCGATCTAACACTGAATTTATTTTAAAGAATTATAAATTGATGTATAGGCAAAAGTACGGAAGTTACATGATTTCGCAAGTGACAAATGCATTGATTCTGGGTGACCTAAATAAACGAATCATTGAATTAAAATTACATAAAACATGTGCGGTAACCCGTACAAAAATGTTTAAGTACAATATCTAACCGCAGAAATAGGCACACAATATCAGCACAAAATAGCAGCTTTATGCAGCTGTTTAGTATGGTCAGTGTAGAGAACCATTTTTACTGTAAACGAGGAATTGTTTCTTAGTTCTGAGAGTTGACAACGCATCTAGGTAGTATGCGTGGTCGTTTGTTACCCTAACTCTATAAAAACATAGTTTCTTCCCTTCTTTTATTGCTTAAAGTCCTAAGCATTTTGCCAGAAATTATAAATAATTATAAATTATGCAAACACGTTTTAATTGAAATATTTCCAATATGGAAAAGCGTTATTGTGACAAACAACTAGGGCTATCAATTATAGTGTTGATATTGGACTTTAGATAAAATATTTATCAAGTTTCTTGGTAGTTCTCAATGATTAACTTAATATTATTTCTACATGGAATTGTTTATAAAATGCAAATACAATATTTAATATTTCTAATATTATATAATAATTAATAATAATTATAATATTTTTATAATAACTAATATTTCACACAATTTTGCAAAACATTTTAATTATTTTCATACATGTTAGGGTGACCCTGTTGTGACGGTGTCCAATACCTAATACGATATCCAATACGCAACATCGTCCCAAGGGTGTCGTAAGAGGCGACAAAGTCAAACAAATCAAGAGATAGGCAGCAGAGTCTTCTTAATTACGACTAAAAATAAAAAACTGGGTTGCCACCCGGCTTTCCAAGCGTGGCGACTATGGCAAATATCCTCCTATGAGGCTATCTATGGGGCAGGCATACGTTCAGCAGTAGATTTCAATAGGCTGTAACGGTAAATGTATGGTGACAAGCGTGCATACTGTCCGTATTATCTATTGGCTGTAAAATAATGCTGTAGTCTATCACCTTCATTTATCTTCGATTCAATTTAAAAAAAAATGTTTTTTTTCTCTGCCTCTGAGATCTAACATTCAATTGCTAGCAGAAATAGGGTCTCTATTTTCGTTACTCGTTTTTATGTGGTTGGACTCTTCCTATTTAGGAGTTCATCAGGGTAGTCTTCACCCTCTTACTTATTTGTACTACAAAATAGTAGTGGCTGCACTGCTTTAAATACTCCAAAGGGTACAGAGAGCCGATAAAATAAGAGAATGTGAGGCATTCCATATTATTACTAAGAAGTGAAGAAACATCTGTAGCTAATTTGTTTGAAATTAATCGCAGATGTCTATAAACACCCCCTGAACGGTTTTCCGTCTTGTCGTGGCGGGAGGACTTTGTAGCCGTGGCTTGGTTATCCGTGGTGAACATACTGTTACCCACTTGGCTGGCCCTTGGAGTAGAACCGGCTCGAGGTGATCGTTCTGAGGGGGCTCCACGAGCCCACTTCAGATGTGCGTTGGTACCACATCAGCCAAGATGGAGTCGCAGAGGAAGGGGAGTTTTGGTATCAAAATGCACATCCCTTGAGTCGTGGAGGATAGGCTTCCATCCACAGTACCATTCTTTTGCAAATTTATGCTGAAATTTTGTGAGAATACTCTCCGTTCTTCTCCTGTCACACTAATCCATTTTGTTGTATTAATAATAATTATATTTAACCGTTGGCGACGCGAGATAAGTTCTCATTAAATTATTCATTGTTTCTTAAGATATACATAACTGACGTCTAGACTGGGACCATTGCTTAGGGACCCGTAATTTAATCGTCAACACTTTTCTTTTAAGAGAGTTGTTAAGGTTCTAGGTCGAAAGTGTTATTCAGGGGTCACGCCCACCGCGTTGTTTCCGAACACAACGAGGTGTGGTATAGGAAAGGGGGCCAGTAATTGGTTGATCACTGCTGCGGACGTGAGACGAGGAACGATGGTCTCCCATTTCCATGACCTTGCCATGTATGAAATAACGTAGCTCTTCATCATCGCCTCTAAAAGTCCACAACACAGCTTGTCTAGGGCCACTCCCATTTAGGAGAGGATTTTTATTTTTTGTTTTAGCTGGCTGGCAAATTGAGTATCGTTATGCATCAGACATTTAAGTGGCTCTACTACGCAATATTAAAATATTGAATGTGATTTGTCATAATTGTTTTCCATAGGTGGATTAAAGATTGCAAAATTCGCGTTCTGTTGCCGGTTTTAATTACCTACTCGTACGTGACTACCCATCTTAATTTTGTTTCTTAGTTAATATAAATTTACGTAAGTGTCTAAGACACAGCATACTTACTATGCTTCTTGAATTGTATGCTCGTATGCATGTGTACGCCAATACGAACTTTATTTTAATAAAAACACAATATAACCAAAAGTCTAATTAATACTAACAGTCGGTCGGTCTAAACAAGTCCGTCGTACGGTGTGGTATGGGGGGAGACGCTGGTGCATAGCGACTAACGGCCGCTCGAAAACTGTCCGCTGGGATTTTCTTATCACGCAAATAAATTAAAATAGTTCTCGCTATAAGGGCGGTAAAAAACTGTGGTCATCCTCATTTAAAAATAAGGAATTAAAGTTATTATAATATATTTTATTGTTCCTGAACTTTAATTGTTTAATTAAGTTACTTAATTTGTTTAAACGTAAAATAAAATATTTTTTTGAATTTTTTATAATTTACCGTTCTGACAACCCCAGCAATTTATTGTTTATGTCATCTTTTCAGACAAGATCAAACGCGATGAATTACTGTGTGTTATTAGGCTGTAGTATAAGTAAATAAATTAATTCTGATATTTTCTTTCGACCAATAATTTGTTACATTGTGATTTCATTTATTTATAAAGAAACACATTTGAATTTCCTTAAAGAAATGAAATTATTTCAGTTCAGTCTATTTTTTCATTGCTTAGTCGCTCTTTGTTGTCCTTATGCACATATAAGTTAGTTTATCTAATAAGAATCTTTTTTAATCCTGGTCACAGCATCATCTTGCAAACCACACTCTTCTTTTATCACACAGTTTTTTTTTTCATTCAGATTCAGCCCTAAGATACCCTTTAGCGACCGCACTTCTACTGTGTTTATTCTACTCTCGTGCTTCTTCAGCCACACCTAACTCTCACTACCATAGATCAAAGTGGTAAGTACGACAAAACGCTAATTTTATATGGAAGGGCCCAATTTAAAAAAAAATGTTATGACTTTAGGAGGGACTTTAAGAGTATTACTTTGGTTAATCTTTACTATTTAGTTTGTTTAATCTTCAGTGACTAAGTACATATTTGTCTACACTGATGAAAGGCAGTTGGTTTAAATCCTGTCGGTCTATTAGTTTTAAGCACAATACCCGATCCTGTGGTTTCCGGTCGGACCAAAATCCATCAGTAATTCGGTTTTTCTGTTTAGAAATTTACACTAGATGCCTGGAGTCAAGAAATTCGCGGTGTCTCAGCCCCGTGCCTTGGAACCGTGTAAAGCCGTTTTGCTCTTGAGAGATCAAGAGAGAAATGCGATAATGTCACATTTTAGTCCTATCAGACTATGAAAGTTGGGAAATAGAGAGTTCACTTGCATTGTGCAAATGGCTATTCTTGAAATGCGGTCTGGAGGACATTATTACTATTAATCGCTACTAATTGTTCCGGGCTCGCATGATTGAAAATCTGCAATTTTTGTACCTATTTAATCCAAATTTGGTGTCAGTTGTTTAAAAAGGTGGAGTAGTTTATAAATGTATTGTTGCTAGGTTAAGTAACGTTTTTGAAATAAATAAAAACATCTACTCTCTGTCTATCAACAACTACCGTGGTATCAGCCTTCTTAGCATTGTGGGAAAACTGTATGCTAAGGTACTAATTGAAAGAGTTAGGAAAGAAACTGATGAAAAAATTTGGGATGTGCAAGCGGGATTTAGAAAGGGAATGGGGTGTACAGATCAAGTCTTTTCCATGCGCATGATCGCGGAGAAGTTTTTGGCGAAAAACCAAAAAGATTTTTGTGCTTTCATGGACTTGGAAAAGGCTTATGACAGAGTGGACAGGGATGTGTTATGGCAAACGCTGAACGCATTTAGGTTGAGCGCTGGTTTGATACAGGCATTAAAGTCTCTATATAGGGACTCGAGTGCTTGAGAAACTGTGTGATAAAAGAAGAGTGTGGTTTGCAAGATGATGCGGTGACCAGGATTAAGAAAGGAATGCTTCGGTGGTTTGGTCATGTAGAAAGAATGAATGCGGAAAGACTGACAAAGCAAATATATGTTGCAGAAGTGAATGGAAGAGTCGGAAAGGGACGTCCTAGGCGGAAGTTTATCGACCAAATTGGCGATATACTAAAAATGGGCCAAATTAAGAGTACCCTTAACCGACGAGCATGTATGCGTAGGTATATGGATGTGGAAGAGGCGAGAAAGGTATGTCAGGATCGTGCTAAATGGAAGTCTATAGTCTCTGCCTACCCCTCTGGGTGACAGGCGTGAGTGTTTTATGTTTATGTTATGTAAAAACATCTACTCGTATATTTAAAACAAAAATAGTTTCGCACTCTTATAAAAAATGACTTACGGAAAGCAATATAGCGTACAGCGTAATATAAGTATTTGAAAAATAGCAATATTTTCATGAAATATCCTCGTCGTGCCATCGTTCGTACGTGAAAAGAATAGAAGAATTCGACACGAGTTTCAAAACCTTGTAGTATCTTATACGTTGACATAACTCTTAAACAGGTAATATCTAGAAACACTAGAAATATAATACATTTAAGCTCTCAAAAATAAAATTTAAGAAATAATGGTGAACTAATATATTATTTTCTTTTTTTTAACATGAATATTTTATATTGTTACGTTATATTGTTATGATAATTTACTTATGAATCTATAAGAAATTTAACAATATTCAATATTATAGAGCAACTACAGACTCTTCAAACTAAACTTGAGATATGGAGAGGACAATTGTCTAAGTCTATCTGCGTGATGAAATTCAATTGATGGTAGCAGACATAGCCCAACGATTTAGAAAGATAGAGGCAAAAGCCGGCCACATCACTTGAAAAACCGCTAACTGATTCCGAACAAGCAAGGTTCTTTATTGGCAGCAACGTATCAGTAAGTGAAGTGTATGGGTGCCACCTAGATGGAGTGACGATCTAAGAGAAGCAAAGAGTCGATAAATGCAGGTGGCTTAGAATCCCTCGGCGGAGGCCAATGTTGAGCAGTAGACTTGTATTGGGCTGTAACGATAGTGATGATGATCAGCCGTAGTAGCTTAGGTGCTTAGTGTTCGCCGTAAATTTTACAGTACGCAAAAACCTGGGTTCGATCACCAGTGGTACTAATGAAATTATTGTGATTCACCACGTTTTCGACGGTAATGGAAAAAATCGCCTGGATAACTGCATATCTGGGAAATAAGATATTTTGAGGACATGTGAAGTCCGCAAACACTTACTGTAGCAATACTGAACGTGGTGAAACCACGCTGCAGCTATATTATGGTTGTAGCAAGAATGAGTCGACACGATCGGGATAGGAGGATAGGAACACGCGCTATCAGAAAACAAAAGTAAATAAACAATTATTGCTGCCGTGTTCCGCATGGTGAGTGTAGAGAAACGAATACCTTTTTTACTGCATTCTATCTTAGTCCTCAGGAGTGATAACTCTCAATCTAGGATAAATCTGTATAGAGAAGTAAATTTAATAGTCCAATGGGCCACAACATCAACTTACCATCAAGTAGACTGTATGTTAATTTGACACCCTTTTCTATAAAAATTGTGGAAGACTAATGGCTCCATAACATACATAAGTAGATCGAAAATTGTCCGTATACTGCTACTCGGACTATTTGCTTAGTTTCATTATGAATAAACAACTCCCACTTGAAAAAAAGGAATTAATTTACCCGCATTGATGCCGACAATTCAATTTCGGTGGTTGTTTATAATCTGTTTTCTCAGCTTTGTAAATTTCAAACAGAATTTTACAGTTATTTGAATAGAATGACTTAAAAAAGCGACAAAGTTTTCTAACAGGACTAATAATTTTTGTATTTTAAAATATAAAAATCAACTGGACGGAGATATTAAGTCTTTTAATTAAAAAAGATACTTAGGTTTTCTAAACATTAAGAAACGTTAACTTTTTTAAATTAGGAAAAGGTTTTTTTTACCTTAAAATAATTCAAGATGCTGAAAATAAATTATAGTTAAACTTTAAGGGCACCTCCCGCTCTCCTTCAATTGCGAGCACTATGCCTATCAGAGACAGAGAGAGCGCCACTGTTTTACTACGAAATAAAAATATTGTTTTCTATATAATATATAATAACAAGCTTAATATATTGTAATAAGCTAAAATGTAAAAATCCGTGAATGTAGATCAAGTAATACTCAGACGATATGAAAAATCAAGTAAACTATAAGTTATTTTAAAAATAAAAAACCTGTATTAAGTGAATAAAAATATCAGACTTAAGTTATTAAACAAACAAGAATGCAAGAACAATCACTCGAACTAAAAACTCTGCTCGTCAAGTGCGTTAAAAATCAATTACTGCAAAAAATTATACATCAAAAATAACCAAACTTTTATTTTATGGAAAATCCCAATTTTCCATTAGCCACGGCGATAATATTAATCAGATGCGGTGTGGGCTATACCATAAATAAAATATAAAAAAGTGCTTATCATCGTCAACCTGGGCTGTAAGACATACAAAGCTGTGACATTAACGTCATTTATCAATAAACTTGAACACTACGCATCCAACCATACTCAAGCGATACATCCGTTAACGATCGAACTTACTAAACTATCTGTTTCACCACATAACCAATAAAAGGCGCTGTACACAAACGTAATAAAAAAAACTGCCTAGCACAACCACAGAGTTCACAAAAACACTACAAGAATCATAAAAATAATAAAAAGCATGCTGCAAAAGATGCTGAAAGAAATAAAACAACAAAATATACATAGGGGGGGATAAGTCGCTCGCGTCCGTAGGCTTTGACCACCTAATCCTAGGCCCACCCTACACGTGTCCCCCGGGTGGTGCTAAATGAGCGACAAGCCGATAGCACAGACTCGGCTCCTCGCCGTGGTAGCGGCGTTAAATATACCACCCCATTCGCACCATGAGGAATCAAAGTAAAGAAATGGCCCCGAGTTCCCGGCGCCCCTTTAATGGGGCAGGGGTGCGAAGAATCTCCGGGAGGAAAACCGGCGACGAGGCTCGCCACCCGTCACGTTCTGTCTCCCGGAGGGGCGAAAAGTGGATTGCAGAGGCCCGTCTGGCTACGTTGAATGTATGTGGAGCAATGAATGATAAAATGGGTGAAGTATGCGAGGTGATGTATGATAGAGGAATAGATTTGTTATGTGTAAATGAGACGAAACGGAAGGGGAAGGATGTCACTACACATGGCATGTATACCGCATACTGGTCTGGTGTAGACGAGCTCGAGCGGGCATGCCAGGGAGTAGGGATCATCCTATCAGAAAGAATGGTGCAATGTGTGAAAGAGTATGAATGTGTAAGCCCAAGACTGCTATGGATACGATTGAAAGTGGGCTTAAAGAAGTTGTTTGTACTAGGGGTCTACGCCCCAGACATGTCTAAGCCCACTCATATCCGAGAGCAGTTTTGGGAAATGGTAAGGATGGTATTAATGAAATGTAAGGGAAATGAAAATGTTGTTATGCTAGGAGATTTTAATGGAAGAGTTGGGGTGAGGAGGCTTGGTTATGAAAGGATATTGGGAACGTTTGGTGATGAAAGTATAAATGAGAATGGTGAAAGCCTCCTCACTGTATGTATGGAAAAGAATCTTTTTGTGACGAACACTTTCTTTCGCCACAAGAGGATTCACATGTACACTTGGGAAAGAGGTGATGATAGAAGCATGATAGATTTCATAATTGTGGATGAAAGATTGAGGGGCGCAGTGGTGGATACAAGGGTTTACCGGGGGTCAAACGTAGGAACGGATCATTTTTTGGTTTTATGCCGAATTAATGGTCTATTCAGGCGGTGGCGCCATCGGTCATCCGTGTCTACCACTGCGTTACAGCGTATTAGAACAGAAAGATTACAAGATGAAGGTGAGAAAAACAAGTTTAAATGTAGACTGAAAGAATACGTAAGTGGTTTGGATGAATTATGTATGAATGAGTTAGACTTGGAGAATGTATGGCAAAATGTTCAGAAAGGTTTAGTAGATGCAGCTACCGAAGTATGTGGTGTTAGTAAAAGAAAGAATGAAAGGAAAAATAATACGTTATGGTGGGATGATGAGATACGTACGGAAGTTGAAGCAAAGAAGAGAGCATGGCTAGATTTACTAGCAACTAAGGCTGGTAATTCAAGCGGTACGAATGATGATTTTGAAAGAAAAAAGGCAGTCTTTAGACATCTAAATAAAAGAGTAAAAGAAGTAGTTGAAAGGAAAAAGCAAGAAAGAACGGATAAGAATGATAGAAGAATATCGGATAACTTCCAGGCAAATATTAAAATGTTCTGGAAACTCGTAAGAACTGCCAGGGGATGTTCAAAACAGCCTATAATGAATGCTATAAGAGATGAGAATGGCTATATTCTGAATGATGAAGTTTTGAGTTTAAAGAGATGGAAGGAATATTTTGAAAGCATGTTTATGAGTGAGGAGACAACGTATGAACTGAATGAAATAGGAACTCCGAAAGAAGAGGAAGAAGGTAGCGAGATAAGTATAGATGAAATAATGAAAGCAATGAGAAGCATGAAAGCAGGTAAGGCTGCCGGATATGATAGAGTTTCACTCGAAATGCTAAGGGCTGGAGAGGAAGTGGTGGCAGGCCTGCTGCACACCTTGTTTAATTTATGCTGGGAACTGAAGCGGGTACCGGGAGACTGGTGCAAAGCCGTGATAGTCCCAGTATATAAGGGAAAAGGGTCGCAGCAGGACTGTAAAAACTACCGCGGTATCAGCCTTCTTAGCATCGTGGGAAAACTGTATGCCAAGGTACTAACTGAAAGGGTCATGAAAGAAACCGATGGAAAAATTTGGGATGTGCAAGCGGGATTTAGAAAGGGAATGGGATGTACAGATCAAGTCTTCTCCATGCGCATGATCGCGGAGAAGTTTTTGGCCAAAAACCAAAAGGTTTTTTGTGCGTTCATGGACTTGGAGAAGGCCTATGACAGAGTGGATAGGAATGTGCTATGGCAAACACTGAACTCATTTGGGTTGAGCGCTGGCTTGATACAGGCATTGGAATCTCTTTATAGGGACTCTAGTGCTTGTGTTAGGATCAACGGGGTCTACTCGGACTGGTTTGGCATCCATAAAGGTGTCAGACAGGGCTGTGTGGCTTCCCCGTGGTTGTTCAACCTATTTATGGACAGTTGTTTGCAAAATTTGAAAGTTGAAGAATGCGGATTAAGAATGGGTGAGTTAACCATCAAATGCCTTTTGTACGCCGATGATCAAGTTATTCTTGCGTCGTCGGCGGCTGAGTTGCAAATGATGGTTACATTAATGAACAGATCATTAAAAGAAAGGGGTATGAAAGTGAACGCAAGTAAGACAAAAATTATGGTTTTTGAAAGAGATGAAAGTAAAACGATATGTGAAATAAGAATAGAAGGGGAGTTGATCGAGCAAGTAGATGAGTTTGTATATTTGGGTTGCGTATTTAGCAGGGATGGGAGATATGATAAGGATATAGAACGACGAGTGAACGCAGGAAACAGAGTAAATGGAGCCCTGCACTCTATTGTGAAGAGTCAAAATGTGTCAAAAAAGGCACGTATGGCAATTCACAATGCTGTGTTGGTCCCTACTTTAACGTATGGTAGTGAAAGTTGGGTATGGCAGAAGAAGCACGAGAGTAGAATAAATGCAGTAGAAATGAGGTCGTTAAGGAGTATGTTAGGGCTGAATCTGAATGACAGGGTGAAAAATTGTGTGATAAGAGGAGAGTGTGGTTTGCAAGATGATGTTGTGACCAGGATTAAGAAAGGAATGCTTCGGTGGTTTGGTCATGTGGAAAGAATGGATGAGGAAAGAGTGACAAAGAAAATTTATGTTGCAGAAGTGAATGGCAGAGTCGGAAAGGGACGTCCTAGGCGAAAATTTATCGACCAAATTGGCGATTTATTGAAAACGGGCCAAATTAGGAGTACCCTTAACCGACGAGCATGCATGCGTAGGTGTATGGATGTGAAGGAGGCGAGAGAGGTGTGTCAGGATCGTGCCAAATGGAAGTCTGTAGTCTCTGCCTACCCCTCTGGGTGACAGGCGTGAGTGTTTATGAAAATATACATATGTTCGAAAGAAAACATAAAAATACAATGAACAATAATATAAATGACAAGTTTATGAGCTTCGAAATAAAAAACTAATATCAAGAAAGTAAATTAGTGGAGAGAGTAAATATCACTAATTTCAGAATAAGTTTAATACAAGTATATGCCCAGGCAGATGCTGCAAATGACGCTGAAATAGAGTTCTTCTAAAATACCGTCAAGAAAGCCCTGAAAATATCAGAAAAGAACTTAATAGTCATCAGGACTTTAACGCCGAATTGGTTAAACAAAACCAGATGAAAATTTAATTACGAAAAGCCACGGATACGGCACAAGAAACAACAGAGGCTAACGATTAATAGAATTACTATTATACAAATATAGTAAAACAATTATGATAGGAATCAAAAGCCCAGGACCGGGCAGAATAACAAAAGAGGCCATTAAAATAGCCCGTACTTACCTGGTAAACCCTCTGCCACATTTATTTAATTTGATTTTAAGTTCTTCTATGACATGAACACAGTGATCCGAGATTCTTATGATCCTGTTGTTAAAAAAAGGTGATCCAAAGAACATAGACAATTATCGATCAAATATCCTTCTTCCATCACTGTATAAATTATTCTTATCAACAATACTGAAGAAAACCAGTAATATACTGGAAAAAAGTCAACGTATCGAGCAAGCTAGGTTTCAAAAGAGCCATTCCACAGTAATTCACATCCACTCTTTGGAATTACTTATTGAAAAATATAAGGGATGTCAACTTCCACTCCACATAGCGTTTGTAGACTACCAGAAAGTTTTCTATACAGTTCTGTATTCCGCAATTGAAAGTTTTATAATCACAAAAAGTGGAAAAAAACGTGCGTCTTAAAGTACATTTACGTGAAAAACCTAGCGTTTTTAAAATATAACTAGACATAGATAAAATAAAACTAGAGACCAAAGGACCACCTAACCCTATCAAAAGCAAGGCGATCCCCTATAGCCTAAAATCTTTATAGCAGTACTAGAATTGACTATCGGTAAAATTTTTTTGGGATGAAACAAGTATATGCATAGAAGGTAAACATATTTTCCACTTAAAGTTTACATTGTTCTTCTATCAGAAAATAGCACAGAGCTTGAATAACTGCTACACACATAACAACAAGCAAGCAGAGGGGATGGACTAGAAATTGACCTGAGAAAAATAAAACTCATGATAAATGCCACACAAAACTCTTTGTATTGGCAATACCCCAGTAGAGTAAGTTGAGAACTATATCTACCCAGTCAAACAAATTTATTTTTAAAGACAAAACAACGATGCAGAAGAAGACAGAGAAGTAATTAAGACATGTTAAAAAAATTGGTGCCTAAAGAAAATTCTAAAAAGTCCGATGTCAATGAAAGTCAAATTCAAATCCATGGACTCACACCTTATGCTATCATTAACCTACGCCTGTTAAACTTGGAGGTTTTTACGTAGCGTCAAAAATTAAATCGCGTCCTGCCAACGAAGCATGGAAAGAAGCGTCAAAAATCGGAAAAAGTCTGAAAGTTCGTCACACTATCATTAGGCAAAAGACAGGAGTACAGTACGATCTAAAGTTAAAATGGCGGTGGGCAGGACACGTAGCGAAAATGAACGACGAGCAATGGACAATTTGCAAGACGTTATGGCCATGTCCCACAGGCACTCGGAAAAGGAGCACCTGCAACAAGATGGGCAGACGACATCACTCGAGTCACAGGCAAAAACTGGCTGTAAAGAGCCAAAGACTTCCTCTAGAGCTGGCGTTCTCTATAGGAGGTCTTCACCCTCACTACTTGAAGGGTATAAAAAAAAAAAAAAAAAATCTTCTTTCTTTTCCTCCCCCTTTTCATAAAATTAATTAAAACCCCTTTTAAAAATTAAAGAAAGTAAAAATATTTTGTGTGTGTGTGTATGTAGTGAAAGTGTATGCATGAATTTTAGGTCCTTATTTTATTTTTATTTAAATTTATTATTTTGTTTTATTTTTATAATTATATTAAAAATCAACAACTTTATGTATATTACATAAATATTGAATTTAATAATTAAATTCAATATATAAAATTAAAAACAGAAATGAAAAAAAATTTGTTACATATGTAAAGGATTTAAAAAAGCTATTCTTTCAATACATGAAATTGAAGGCTCTTTTATTTTTACTTTTTTATTATCTGTATTTTTTATCTCAGTCACCACTATCCCTAACACCCCTACTTTAGACAAGACAGCTCAGAGTCTATTCCTTTTTTGTTTTTATTTGTTGAAATTGAAGCCATACTGCTAGAAGCTACTAGAATTTTAGCAAGAATAGGTCAGCTCGACTGGGAAAGGGTCACGCTCTCACAGATTATCAGCATAAAATAGTGTTTCGTGGGTGTTGAGTGTAGAAACCGGAAAACTAACTTCACTAGTCGAAACTTTTTTAGGGCTGACTATGAAATGATTTACCGAAAACTGGTGGAAATCGACTGGTCCAAAGTTTTTTTCGAAATAGAAAAGGTAGAAGACATGGTAACAATATTCTATTATAAACTTAATAAAATCTTAAAGAGTACGTTCCAATGGTAAAAAACGAAACAAAAAAAATTCGAAATGGTTTAGCTCCTGTTTGATCAAGGCATTGCACGAAAAAAATAAAATAAGATTTAGATAAAAAACATAACAATCCGTTAGATAAAATAGAATTAAATATTTGTAGAAAAAGATGTGAAAAACTATCGTTGGATACCTACAATTCCTATATAAAACGCACCGAAGATAATATTGCCATTAATTCCAAATTATTTTGGTCCTTTATCAAATTGAAATGTGGCAGTCTGAATTCATATCTGGCCGAGATGACAGATGGTTCTGTAACAACGTCCGATGGTCAACATATTTGTGATATTTTTGCATCGCACTTCTCCTCTGTCTAGACTGAACAGTCTAATCAATTTGGTCAATAGTCATAACTGATCATATATTGCAATGATTTTTTCAGTTCCATTAACCTGACAGAAGAAGTGATTTACCAAAGTTTGACCAAGCTGGATAGGTCGAAGGGAGTCGGATATGACGAGATTCCAGCCATTTTTTTGGTTAATTGTGCATCAAATTTAGGCAATCCGCTACATTATATATTTAATTTTTCTTTCAAGTCTAGAGTTGTCCCCGGAAGGTGGCTAAAGTTGTGACAATTTACAAATCTGTCGGGGAAAATATAATAAAAAACTACCTACCAATTTCAAACCTCCCTAAAATGGGTAAAGTCATGGAGTCATTGATTACACCCCTAATTCAAAATTATTTCAAACAATTTTTAACAGACCAACAACTCATATTTACGCGGGGTAGATCGACTTCGACAAACTTAGTGTGCTTCACCGAAGAACTGATTGAGTCTATGGACAAGAACAAACAGATTGATGTTATTGACACGGATTTTAGCAAGGCGTTTGATGAATTATCTCATTGCCTTCTTCTTCGTAAGTTTTCAGCCTTTGATGTGCATGGTTTCTTATTGAAATGGTTCAGTTCTTACCTAACACACAGATCTTTTTTCGTTGTAGTTAATGGTTATTCATGTAAAACCCATAAAATATCATCAGGAGTGCCACAAGGCTCGCATCTCGGCCCTCTTTTTTTAATCTTCGTCAATAATGTCTCTATTAATCTTAATAATGTTAAATCTTTTTTATATGCTGACGACCTTAAAATTTTGCGTAAAATCGATTCCATGGATGATGTGAATCTCTTGCAAGCAGACTTGGATAAGTTGACGAGGTGGTGTTACGAAAAAAATATGGTCTTCAACTTGGAAAAGTGTATACATAAATTTACGCGCAAACAAAATATTTCAAATTCGTCATACCAAATCAATGGTATCAAATTACGAGAAAATGATAGTGTTCGTGATTTGGGCGTGCTGCTAGATAACAAGCTTACGTATATAACATATTTTTATAACATGCTCTTTCATACACGCAATACAAATATTTTCAAGACCGTTAAGACCAAGATGATTATTTATAACAGTTTTGTGCGTAGCATTATGGAATACTGCAGTATTGTTTGGAGGCCCCATTTCGCAACACATACGTGCTTGGAAAGGGTTCTGAAAAGGATAACAAGCTTACATTTATAACACATTTCGACCATATTATAAAAAAAACTTCCGGAATGCTCGGTTTCATTACACGCAATACAAATATTTTCAAGACCGTTAAGACCAAGATGATTATTTATAACAGTTTTGTGCGTAGCATTATGGAATACTGCAGTGTTGTTTGGAGGCCCCATTTCGCAACACATACGTGCTTGGAAAGGGTTCTGAAAAGGTTTCTATGGCACGTAGAGTTCTCTGTAGATAAAAATCACAAAGCTTCTCACTTTTAAGTTACTGCCACTTGAAGCAGGAAGTGACATTTCGGATTTGATGTTTGTATACAAGCTTTTCCATAATAAGATAGACTGTCCGTCCTCCTTTGCTAAATTCCTTTTCCTTCAGAATACCTTCTCGGCTACCGAGAAAGCCTATTCAGCCTATGACCCCACCAATGCATAGGGCTAAACTTGGTCATTTCTCTCTTGTTCTTAGATTGAGTAGATTTTTTTGATTCTTCTGAATATTTTTGTAAGCAGATCAGGGATTTTTTCACAAAAGATATCTTCTGTAATTTGTTAAAAAATAACTTAAAATAGGTATAATAATTTTTCGTTCACACAGAGGTAAATTATTACTATTAAACGCACGATGTGTTCTCCTGTAAGTAGTTATGCACTTAGCTTAAGACATGTTGGAACTTGTATATTTTTATTCAAATGTATTGTGTTATAACTGTTGGAGAATAACAAAATAATATAAACAAAAAAATGAAAAATAGTATTTCGTGGGTTTTGAGTTTGGAGAACCGGAAACCTTTTTTTTACTCGATACAAATTTTTCAATCTGACTCCTCAGCGGTGACAATGTTATTTGTATTTTGATTCTGTATCGACGATAAATGTATATGTTTATGGGCCACAATATTCACTTACCACTATATTTTGGACTGTGTGCTCGTATACCGACAATTAGTTCCCATACTAGGAGATAAGAAATCACCCTAAATAAGCAACAAACTCACACGTGTGAGTGTGTGAGTGTGTGAGTGAGAGGCACCATATTAACATTAATATTTAAGAACTTATATAACTGCCAGGATTTAAAATTTTATTGCAATTGGAAAACAAGATGGCTGATGTGGCACGTGGCAGGCTTTGAACATTGCACTTGCAATTACTAATCTTTTATATACTAAATAATTTATGTTAATAATTTTTACAATTCACCTATGTTGCAGCATACATTGATTTATCAGAATACCAAGGCATGCGGAACCGTTCGAACAAACCGGAAACATCTTCCAAAAATTGCACCAGTTGACAAAAAAAAATGAATCGAGGAGAGGACACCACAATTTTTCAGGGCATTTCATACGTGAAGTGGATGGACAATAAAGCGGTGCACTTGTTGACCAACTTTCTGTCACCTTTAGAAACAGACTACGTAAAACGACGCAAAACGAAATAATTAATGTGAAATGCCCAAAAATTGTATCATACTATAACAAAAACATGGGAGGAGTAGATCTCATGGATCAACGTAAAGTGTGCTATGAAATCGATCGCAGATCGAAAATAAAATACTACCTGCGACTATTTTTTGATGTCTTAGATATTTCAGTGAATAACGCACATACTGTCTACGCAAAGCTTCACGATGAAAAACAGTTGGAAGGAGGTCTGTTGTCTAGTTTGCAGTTCAGACAAGTCGTTGCTCGAAGTTTGATAAATGGTTTCTCTGTCAGGCAGCGAGACGTTCCCACTTCAAAATCAAGTTCAGTACGCAGATCTGTAAAACGACAGTTACCCACACACCCCATGGAAAAATCAAAAACCAGGAAGAGATGTGTCAACTGTGCCAAGTGCAGGATAGAAAACCGAACAAACAATACTTGTGTTCTATGTAAAGTTCACCTCTGTTACAATAATGAAAGGAACTGTTTCGCTGAGTACCACAGCTAATTACTCTAAACTGTATATTTTTCATGAATAGATGAATTTGCTTTTAAAAATGTGCGGTTTTCAATATACGATACCTCAAATACCGATAAAATCTCGAAAACGTGAAGAATAAGTTGTATAAGCAAAAAAGTATCGGCCATTGGCCACAGGGACGGGTTTGTCCCAAAAATTTCCAAAAAAAACTATAATTATTTTTGGTATTTTAATAAAAAAGTATCTTTATTGTATGCATAAATAACTGTTATATAAAGCTGTTAAGATTACATACCCTCCTATACTCTTATGGTCCTGAAAGGGTTAAAATGCAGTTACTTTGTCAGATGGTAAAATTGTGAAGGTGTCGCCTACGTACCGCTTGTAGAATCTTGGATTTACAGGAACAGTAAGAAGGGCTTTCTCCTCGAAGCCCTCCATAAATATGTCGGCGACTATGGGAGATACAGGTGAGCCCATCGCCACACCATCTACTTGCTTGTAGAATTCTTCCTTCCATAATAGATAGCCAGATGTGAGGCAATATTTGAGTAATACTGCATATTCAGCAGGCATGTTGTTATCTTCTAGCTTCCTAGTTACAATTGAGATGCAGTCTTCAATATATAGGCATGTGAATCGTGACTGAACATTAAAACTGACCATAGTTTCATTGTCAGCGAGATGTAGGTCTTTTATCTCACTAACAAAATGGTATGAATCCTTTGTGTGTGCTCTGGTATGTCCTCTCAGTGGTGACAGTATTTTTGCCAAGTGTTGTGCCAGCTTATAAGTTGGTGAATCGATCTGGCTCACTATAGGACGTAGTGGAGCGTTTGGTTTGTGTATCTTCGGTAACCCATACAACCTTGGTGGTTCGGTACTTTTTTGGTACTTGGTGATGGTATTAGCGAATTCACGTCGAGGTTTAATTTTTCGGAGTATTTCTTTACTAAACCGCTAGTTGCTTTAAGCGTGTTAGTTGTGGGGTCTGTTTTGATTTTTTATATGTACTTTCGTCCTATAAAAGCTGAAGTATTTTAAAATTATTCTCTGACGTGTCCATTATTACTGTAGCGTTTCCTTTATCCACGCGGAGAATCGTTAGCTCTGGCCTGTTCCGTAAGTTAATCAACGCTGTAAATTCGTCTTTAGGAAAGTTTGTTTTCGGCACTTCACTACGACGTATCAAGGACGAAATGTCTTGACGTATAGCCTCTAAAACTTCCTTACCGATATTATTCTAAAATAGACAGTCCTCAATATTGCAGATAATTTATTCGTACGGGATTTTTCGCGGTGATAATGCGAAGTTCATTCCCTTCGCTAATACCTTTATTGTCGGTTCGTCCAGTGTATGTTTTGACAGATTATAGACCGTGCGTTGTTTGTTGTTTACGTCTGTACATCTGTACGGTACGTAGACAACACCTTCACAATTTTACCATCTGACAAAGTAACTGCATTTTTAAACCACCTTAACTCCATAAACACTAAAATACAATTCACAATGGAGTTAGAGACAAATAATTCTTTAGCTTTCCTAGATGTTTTAGTCATTCGAAATCCTGATAACACTATTGGTCACACTGTGTATAGAAAAAAACCCATACCAACCGATATTTAAATGGTGAATCTCACCATCATCCTTCACAGTTAGCTACCGTGGGTAAATCTTTGTTTCAGAGAGCACGAAGGATCTGTGACAGAAAACATCTGGCCGCCGCACTGCAGCATGTCAAGCAAATATTGCAAGACAACAAGCTTCAGAAGCCGGCCACAGTCAAGCGTGTGCCTGCTGTACTACCATATGTCAGAGGAGTCACAAACAAGCTTGGCTACATCTTGAGGCGAGCTTCTATTAAAACATACTACAAGCCGCCGAAGAAGATTGGTCAATTTTTACCATCCGTCAAGTGTAATATCCCTCTACAAGATGCAGGAGTGTACAAGTTAGATTGTGAATGTGGTCTCTCTTACAAGTCAAACAAAAAGATGCATAAAAACCCGCGTGAAAGAATATATAGCTGACGTGAAGCACCGACGCTCCGGGAAGTCTGCAGTCTGTGAACATGTTCAAGATCGTCCCCACCATTACATCAGATTTGATAAACCACAAATCCTCGCAAAAGAACACCGATTCCTTCCATGGATGATACGCGAGGCTATTGAAATTAAAAAAAAATCCTATTTCAATAGAGAAGATGGTTGGGTGCTGCCATCTGCTTGGGATCCTATAATTAACAAAATTAAACCTAAACCCAAGCATACTACTGTAAGACTTCAAGATACTGTAAGTTAATTTTGCGTAAATCGGACCAAAAATAATATTCAAAAACTGAAGGTAGCCGGGCTAACAATGACATTGGGACGTCAAATATCTCAGTCCCCCCCGTGACCATGGTTGCTGTAAAGCACCCGAAACGTCGGGAATTAAAAATAAGTAAAATCAGTTAAATAAACGCGATAGAATCCGTAAATTTAGTTTTATTCAATTTCTACACCCTATTACTTAAATATGAAATAACTAGTTTAAGCGCTGTGTTCTTGACACCCATACACATACATACATAGACACTGTAGCTTCTTGATTAATGTCTCGTGGTTAACACAGGTAAAAGCCTTTAAAAAAGGTCACACAATACCCAAAGCATTCTCCGAATTCTTCCATGTACAAAAATATGTTTCACAAGATTAACTTCGGCATCGGTTGTCGAGCGACCCCTTGTATATCCAAATTGAATTGTATGAAGCAATTTATTTATATTAAAAAAACTTAACATATTACGCTTGCATACTCACAATGCGATAAATAGCAAACACTTCAGTTCCTAGGCTACCATAACTCTTGTAATTATGTATTGTAAGAGATAACTGACTGACTTTTTCAAATATGGTACTTTTTTATAAAACCTTGGATATCCTCATTTCTTTTAACGTTATCGAGACTACGTATAAAACTGTAAGATGATTAATTATGCTTTCGATTGATCTAGTACTGTAATTTTTATATATTGCGTATTAAATTATTAAATGACGAGAATCTAATAAAGTGCTTACATTATTTGTAGTTTCAAGAACTCAACTCTCTTTAGCCACTCTGTTAGCAATAATTGCGGTTAAATTCTGAAGCTAGATCAGGAGATTACTCTACGTGAGAGTGCTTGACAAATATTTAAGAGACTTTAATTAAAACGATATTACTCTCCATGGCTACCGGAAAAACCAATCTAGTCTTCAACTATGAAAGTCGGAGTATACAAATAAACACAACGGTTACTTTGGTATAAGATATAGATGTTTCAAAATAATAATATTTTTAAATACTTATTATTATTTCAAAGACAGTATTTTAAAGATTGAGATAAAATCTGTAGGATAATTTAATAAAGGAATTATAATATTTTAAAGGAAATTAAAAACGTTTGAACTTTCGTATTATATATTTTTGTTAAAGCTTTTGCAGACCAGTAGTGGTGATGATAATGAATATCATCACCATTACTGCCCTTCAGAAGTTCAACTGAACAAACTAAGAAACGCCACAAAACACTTTCCTAAGCCATAAGCATCTACTGACCTTCCTGCACTTCTTATCAGTTCGTCACTCGTGGGCGGCCACTCTAAACTTCGCTTACCGGATTGGGATGAGAGTGTTTGGTAACACTTTTAAGTGTAACAAGCATGCTCAACTCCATGTCTAAGTGTATTAGCGATATGATACACTGATTTTTGACTTCCGGCGTCTTAGCAGCTTGCTACTACAATACGGTGGTGTTATTTTTAGTTAACAAAAATACCAATTTTGTTACCAAAGACGAAAGAGATCATGTCGGTATGAGATGGCACCATCAGTATGACAGTATGATAGTTACATTGATACTTGGTATTTGCTATATTGCGTCTATTTGTATATATATATATATATATATATATATATATATATATATATATATATATATATATATATATATTTACAACGTTCGAAATGTTGTAAAGCTTGAAACAGTTTGTAATCATGGTTGCTTCTTTTTATTTTAAATTTAAATTAGTGTATTACAGACAATTTCCAAAGAATCTTTCCTTTAGGACAATACCATATGAAACGACAAATGTTCTACTCTGATTTGAGTGAAATACTAGGTGCTTTCTGGCAAGGCATCAATCTAGGTGGGCACCACACTTTTACCTATTTACGCCGATAAATAGAAGTATTCTCATTGTTGTGTTCCAGTCTAAAGAGTTATAGGAACAGGAAAATAATTACAGTCTGTGAGGCATATCAAAATAGCGTTGTTCGCAAGCCACTGGAGCCCAGTATTAGCTAGTATCAACTTCATCTTCAATCAATCCCTTAATATTTCAAGAAAATAAAAGTAAAGTAAAGTAAAGTTACAGCCTCTATACGTCCCACTGCTGGGCTCAGGCCTCCCCTCATTTCTGAGAGGGTTTAGGGCAAGGAAGTGTCCGCCGCGCTGCCCAAATGCGTGTTGACGAACTTCACATGTCTTCGAAATATTTTTTTTCTTATTCCTCAGACATGCAGGTTTCCTCACGATGTTTTCCTTCACCGCCGAGCACGTGGTAAATCAGCACTTAAAATTGCAATTAACAATTTCATTGGTGCCGGTGGGGATCGAACTCGGGTTACTCGCGTTCTGTTATATTTACAGCGAGCGTTAACCACTGAGCTACCACGGCTCTTTCAAGAAAAATATCTCAGATGAGAATGAAATCAAGAAAATATCTCAGTGTTATTAGAACGTTTTAATAGAACCCGGTCCCGCTCGATTTCAATGACCATATAAACACTACACACACACACACACACACACACACACACACACACACACACACACACACACACACACACACACACACACACGCACGCACGCACGCACGCACGCACACACACACACGCACGCACGCACACACACGCACGCACGCACGCAACGAGCACGCGCGCGCACGCACGCACGCACACACACACGCACGCACGCACGACGCACGCACGCACGCACGCACGCACGCACGCACGCACGCACGCACGAACGCACGCACGCACGCACGCACGCACGCACACACGCACGCACGCACGCACACACACACACACACACACACACACAGTGTCACCAACACCATAAGGACGACGAATAAGACGCGCCTTGCCCGCAGACAGGCGTGCGGCACACCCCTCCACACCGCCTACACACTGCATACCAGCGTGCTTTGGCGGTCTAGTACTTTGAGTGATACGAGTTAGCCGTCAGAGCTGGAACTCGCCACAATCAACCGACATTATTTTCATATATAACTAATTTGTACACTCTTAAATCGTATAGTTAAATATCGTTACGAAAGCAAGATTCACATTTCTTTTTTTTAATCATCATCGTCACCATTTCTTTTTTTAGAGCTCCGATAACCTGAGTCCTTTGTAGCTCTAAAAGCCAACTGGCTATCAACAATAACGTCGCAGAACACACACTAGATGTCAAAATCCGATGGACTGTAAGTTTGTTCGTCATTTCAATTTTATATAAAATTATCTTGAAACTACAGATTTTAGAACGTATAGGCTAATAACTGAATATGAGAAGTTGACCTATAAATACAAGAGTTTAATCATTACACTCCTGAATTATGGGCCGAAATATTTGTCACTAAGTAAAACTAAATTGACGGGAACATTTCCTTGAGCTTGTAAATCTAATAATAATCAAAGTCATTATGTACTATCTTTTTATTTATTAAATATATTGAAGAAAACTTCTTTTACGGATTTTATCGCGCTCAATTTAGTTGATTTTATTACAGATGTTTCGGGTGTTTTTACCCATGGTCACGAGGTACTGAGGTGATTAACGTTCCGATGTTAGTGTTGACCTAGAGTACCTTCAGCTTTTTAATAACTACTTACAGTCCGATCTACGCTGAATGAAGTTACTATGTCTTGAAGTCATGCTAGGGTTTAGTTTTAATTTTATTAATATCAGGATCCCAAGCAGGCGGTAGTACCCAGCCTCATTCTCTTTTGAAATTAGGATTTTTTTTTTATTTTAATAGCCTTACGTATCATCCTTGGTAGGAGCCGATGTTCTTTCGCGAGTTTTTACGGTCTATCAAATCTGGTGTAATGGCGGGGGCCGTCTAGAATATTATGATTACAAGCTGCGGACTTCCCGGAACGTTGGTTTTTCACGTTGCTATATGTTCTTTTACGCGGGTTCTAATTGATATCTTTGTTTGTCCTATATATGAGAGACTACATTCACAATCAAGCATATACACTCCTTCATCTTGTAGAGGGATATGACACTTGACGGGTGGTAAGAACTGACTACACTTCTTCAGCTTCTTGTAGAATGTCATAATAGATTCTCGCTTCAAGATGTAGCCAATCTTGTCTGTGACACCTCTGACATATGATAGTATAGCAGGCACACGCTCGACTGTGGCCGGCTTCACTCGTTCACTGTGAAGTAGGCGCGATACCCGAAACTTGTCGTCATGTAGAGCCTGCTTGACGTGCTGAAGCTCGGCGGCCAGGTGTCAGATCCCTCGACCTCTCTGTAACAAAAAAATTCTCATGATAGCTAGCTGTGAAGGATGATTGTGAAATTCACCGCTTAAATATCGGTTCGTATGGGTATACTTTTTTTACACAGTGTGACCTATGGTGTTTTTAGGATTTCGAATGACTAACACTACTAGGAAAGATAAGAAACTAATTGCTTTTAACTCCATATTAAATTAAATTTTAGAATTTATGGAATTAAAATGTTCTAAAAATTCAGTAACTTTGTCTGAAGGTAAAACTGTGAAAGTGTCGTCTACCTACAGCTTGTCCTCAAAGTCCTTCATGAATATATCGGCGAAAATAATAGATACAGGTAAGCCCATTGCAGCACCATCTCCTTGCTCTTCCGCAATAGATAGCGGTAAGGCAATGTCTGTGTAGTGCTGCATATTCCGCTGGCATGTTATTTTCCTCTAGTATCCTAGTCATAATTAAGATGCAGTTTACAACAGGAAGGCATCTAAATAGAGACTGAACATCAAAAATGAACATAGTTTCACTGGTAATAAGACGTAGGTTTTTTATCTCACAGACAAAATGGTACGAATCCTTAGTGTGTGCTCTTGTGTGTCCTTTGAGTTGTGATAGTATTTTCGCTAAGTGCTGGGCCAGTCTGTAAGTTGGAGAATAGTACAATAGTGATCTGACTCACTATTGTACGTAATGAAGCGGCCCATAGATATCTACATCTATCCCCGATAACGAATCAAAATGCAGATGCGTTGTCACCCGTGAGGACTAAGATGGAATGACTCGTTTTCAGTATAAAGGGCCTTCGTTTCTCTACAATCACAATACGAAACACAGCAGCAATAAGTTACTATTTTACCCTGGTATTCTGCGAGAGCGTGGCCCTTCTCCGGTTGAGCCGACCCATTCGTGCTACAACTATACTTCTAATATAGCTGCAGCATGGCTCTACCACGTATAGATAACCCATAACCTTCGGTGGTTTGGAACATGCAAGTATTATCTAATTGATGAGTAGATTCAATTGCTCGGAAAATTTCTTATTTAGATCACTCGTTGTTTTAAGCGTATTATTTATAAGGCCTGTTTTAAAAAGAAAGAAAGAAAGAAAAAGTTATTCCAAATATGCCACACAAAAAATTAGACACTTAAATTTAAATATTTGTAGACATATCAATGAAAGGGAAAACATAATAAAAATAAAAACAATAATTTGACAAATACATTCAACAAACGGTTAAACTTTCCAATATGGACAATCGATATATGAGGTTTTAGGGGTGGGAGGGGTAAGCTACCCCCTGTGCCATCCTCAACCTGAGGAACCCCATGGTTATGGAGATATTCATGGTTAAAGTTTTAAGGTTAAAATAGCGCTATTTAGTTAATAGAATGATTTTAATCTGATATCTTCTTTCCTTACCATTATCTCCTTTTACTTTATTATATTACTTATTATTATTCTCCTTTCCGTATGTCTGATGAAATGGAGGGGGGGTTATGGGGGTGGACGGGGATATGGGGGTGGAGGGGGGATATGGGGGGAGGAGGGGTACAATGAACTGGATTAAATGAAGAAAAGGGTGGGGCTTATGGGAGTAGTAGTAGGTTTAGTAGCAGGGAAGAGGGTTGGGGGGTTAGTAGCCGGGAAGTGGGGTGGGGGGGAATTATAAAGGGGGCAGTCGTGCTCCGGTGCTCTGTGATAGCTCCGGCGCTGTGGGATGAGCAGTCGCTCCGCCCTAGCGTAGGAAAGCGCGGCACCTGAGCTCGCCTTCGCAGCTTCGGCTTTTTGGTCGCTTTCGGCGACCAGCTTCAGCCGCTACGACGATCTCGGTGCCTGCGCTTCACTACGGCGGGCGGGCACTGCTCTCCCTCTTTTTTTTTGCGCCCGAAGCAAATATGGGCAACCCTCCGGAAAGTAGTGGAGGGAGGCAGTGAATGCTCATAGCATACCACGCAGCCAGATGCGTGATTATGTGGAGACTTTCACCCACTAAACACCGCCTTTATGGATTGGCTTACCGATCTGACGAGAGATCTCTAAGCCGTATACGAATGCGTCCCTCCTTGGCAGAAAGGAGGGCGCAAGCTCTTCCTCTGCGCCTCCGCGCTCTTATATACACTCTAGGGGTAGGGCAGACAAGACCACGTGAATAGTGGGGTGCTCTGATTCGGTTTTGGGTACTTTTTCGATAATAAATAAGTAAGTAAATAAGTAAGTACACGCTTTATTGTAGTAATAATTAGATAATACCGAAAGTTGCAAACAATGAAATACAAGTACAAAAGCTGTACTAATTAGTAAATAAAAATACCAAGTAGTATTGATACTTTTGATGCGATACTTGGTATCGAGTAGGTATCGAAAATAGAAACGTGAAGTTATGGACTGTAGAAGTAAGGAGTAAAGACTATGTATTAAAAAGTGTCTATAGAAAACCGTTAAATAAGGGTGGCCCCACTTTAGCCACGGGTTAAATTTTAAAGAACGTGCCGAAAAATATTAGTGAGATAGACGACTTTTTCGACGTTATATTTACTAAATAAAATTATTTTAGATTATAGAGCTACTGAGCAGTTTAGCAGCACACTTAAATCCGTCGACAACTGCTAAGTTCATTTCATCCCAGTGGCTACTCCAGCTGTTGTGGAGAGTTTTTGAACTGTTATTTACCGCTTACAAATGGAAACTTTTACAACTATTCTACTATGGGAGTTTGTATTCCTTACTTCTACACTCTATACGTGAAGTGATTGACGTTTAACATCAATTATTTGTCAAATTTATTTTGTAATTGCGTGTTATTTGCCAATTAGTATGAAAAGTAAAAAAAATTATGTCATGAACCGTAAGTTTCCGCAACCTAAAACTTTGCAAAACGCTTTCTTTTAGTGAGTACTATCTACAAAAAAAAAATATGGGCATTTAAATCGATGGTGCATATTGTAAAGTTTATTCCAACAAACTTTTCTATTTGTATTTTTATCCGACAAAAGTTATAGTACTTATGTTAAAATTGTCATCCAACGTATCGATCATAACCGTAGCACTACCTTTATCTGCTTGGACAGTCATGAGCTCTGATCGGTTGCGTAAGGTCTTCAACGCATTTAATTCATTTTTGTGAAGTGTTATATTAATAGAAAAAACATCTTGACATATGGCCTTTAAATTTTCATTACCAATTTTATTTTATGCAGATAATCCTCAACACTGCAGATAATGTCTTCATACCAATGATTTCAAAAGGAAGGATAAGCTCTTCTAAATATTTTACTCATAACTTTTTCATACAAGAAAAAGTAGCGCAGCTGTCATAATACAAACGTCATATCAAAACACGACGTAACCAGGGTCGGATTTCGTAGTATAATTATCCTAATTGTATCATTATTTCATAGTTTGTAGTATATAAGATCGTAATAATACAAAGCGAAAATACTTACGAATTGTATTATTATTGGGTCCTTTTACATTTTAATATTAACCCTACAATATCGAGAATTTTTGTATTGTACATGAGTAGCGCGTTGTTTTAATAAAATTAGAATTAGCTCCCTTTCTGGTCAATCGATGCTCGATAAATGCATTTATGTTGCATCCTTGATACAACTTTAATGACCTACCACGATAAAACTCCATGCTCCAGAAGCAATCGGTTTGAAAACAGAATTTCAAAATATTTTATGAATCAGATTTTCAGATTCAATTAAGCAGATATGGTTTCTTTTGTACTCTTTTCGTTTCACCCTAATAAAATATATTAGGTTCCAATATTCAAAATTTAACTTACACTAAGTTCTTAAGACAAAAATTAAACAGAAAAAAATAAAACCGTCAAAAAACGAAACGTATAGATAAACTAGACGCTTGACGCCAAAATCCTGGCACATGGAAAAAACATGAAACGTCATACGTGATATAATTTTTTTAATATAGTATAATTTTAATTTTTGGGGGTCTGAATCCAACCCTGGCCTAATCTTGGTAACGTAACTAAACTGACTGTCAAATATAACTTTAAAATGCGTTTATATAATAATTTAATTGTAACAAAATTAGTTAAGGTTATTTAATGATGATACGATATCCCATGTTTTTTTAAAATCTTTGTTTCGTAATTTTTGCAGTCTTTTACCACGCAACTAGACATATTTATGACAGGAAAATCTGTCCAGCGCGCGTACTACTGTCGACAGATTCGCGTTGGCCCTAAACTGTAATTTTAGCGCCAGCGCACTGGTCCGTTTTAGTTGTTTGGTCGGCCCGGTACTTACGCTAGTGATATATAAGTCAATGCTTCATACGGGATTCTTAGTTATGGCGAAATTAAAACCTTTCTATAATAGTTTTACTGCAGCGTCATTCAGAGTTTGTCATGAAAGTAATAAATATATGGGTAGGCTATAGACCGCGCGTTATTTATTATTCGTTTCTGCGAGCAACGGTTGCGTCTCTTTCTTACGTTGACATTGATGTTGGATTTATTTGTTAATTTTTAGTATTCATCAATATACTTATTTTTTATTCATTATACTTTGTTGTTTCGCATTTATCTAGCGATGGATAGGGATTGGGATTTAATTAGGGAACTGTGAAAAAAATTATTTTCAAAATAACTGCAACCGTAACCTACTTCAACAAGTGTGCACTTAGTTCGTCCATCGTAGTGTGCTACAAAGGTCAACAACCGTCAGCAGCCGAAGTAACCCGTAGTCACCCGAGGAGGCGACGAATTGTAAAGTCGTAGGCGCAGTGACTTAAATCGCTACGGGGATTGCTACGGACTACGAAACATCTTCGCCCCGCCTACTCATTTACGACTCGTAGCACATCTTAGTTTCTCTGCAGTGCATTGCTTGCCTTTGTGCGTTTTTAGAAATAAAGTTACTTGTGCATAATATTACAAGAGCTACATAATATAAAATGATTTGTTTGGCCTCTCATAAATTTACCCGACCCGAGGAATAGCTGAATTCCTCTGCATGCAAGGGGTGCTATCACTACAACTGTTACAACATATCCTCCGTTTACTGCAAAGAAAATTTTCCAGCCTTAAAAAGGAATTGGAAATGCCATTCCTGTAATTGGATCACGCGACGCAAGGAGGACAACACACCGGTTTGTAGACAACTCTCTCCATTATCCACTGCGGCTTCGTCACATGACACGAACATGTCATGCGACAAGGTTCTGAGAACCTCCGACGGGGGAGTAAATGACAGCCAAGTAGATAATAATTTTACTACGAACCCCACCCATCCCGCTGCGGCAATAACATACGACCGGTTTGGCGCTCTGCTTGATTGTAAGTTATCCAAGATAAGTATGGATATAAGAGACGACATCACCCACCTTCGCGAATGTCTCGACGCATTGAACACCAAACTGGCCGACTATGATCGTTGATTTAAGTCACTTGAATCCGTTGAATAAAAAAAATAAGGCCACCGTTGCCGATCTGCAGTCTCGTCTAAACAGCGAAGCTCAGATTACCTTGGGAAATGAGCTGGAAATATCGGGTCTAGAAGAAACACCAAATGAAAACCCAACTCACTTGGTATTAACTGTCGCCGCTAAACTAGGCATTGAGTATCAGGACATGGACTTGAATTATGTGCACCGAGCTGGTACCAAAAACCAAAATATAATTACTAACGTGAGTGGGAACCGTAAACTTCATCGTTCCTTGGTGGTTGCTTTCACCCGTCAAGCTAAACGTGAGGAATTCCTTGAACACGCGAAGGCTAGGAAAAACCTAAAGAGTAAAGACATTCTGAATTATGGGCCTGAAAATTTGATCGACGTAAATGAGCGTCTCACTGGCAAAAATCGACGGCTATTTCGTAATGCGAGAGCTTTCACCGTCGAACATGGCTACAGGTTTTGCTGGCTGCGGAACGGATCCATATTTATTAGGAAAGGGGATGTCAAGGAAGGTAGCCCCGCAATCCGTATTAGGTCGGAAAATGATCTCAGCCGCCTGCTCTGTGCCCAAACCAAACCCGACACGGTGACCACTTAGTAAACGTTACCTGCGCCTCAAGAGCCTAGTCATTAATATTTTGTCACTAATTTTTGGCCCATATGGTCGTCATTTTTCTTATATACTACTTATCATAACTTTGAATTTAACCCATCACAATTGTAAGCGCTAAAAACACACACATTTTAACACACCTACACATCTTCTCCCCCATGGTACATTCCACAAAATATTTCGTGGTTATCTACACCCCTTCTTCTGCTTATATGGCACTCTCCCCTTTAATGCCAAAATACTCCAATCAATTTTTCACAATCTTCCCATGGCTTCCCTAGAATTGTTAGATGCTATAGATAATTCATCTCAGATAAAGTGCCACAATATAACTGTCCCAGAGGATTGTAAAGACGTTCTGTCTAGATTTTCATTTAAAATTTTAAGCATGAACATAAGAAGCATGTGTAAAAACTTTGACAACTTCCTAGTAACCCTAAAAAGATTAGATTTGATTTCGACGCTATTGTCTTCAGCGAGTGCTGGCTTAATGAGTTTGCGACAGTCCCCCCCCCTATTGCAAGGATTTACATCACTATACTTTAAAAAGTATATTAACAGGGCAGGAGGAGTCGTTATCTACATAAACGATAGGTGGACAGCCAACTTTTCCGAGCTGAACGTTGAAGAGCGTAATTGTATTCTCGCAGAAGTTGCAAATCACTTCTCAGTAGTAGCCGCTTTTAGATCACCTGGTTACACCAACTCAGAAACATTTATTCGCTCTCTTGACGCTTACTTAAAAACGGTCGTTAAAAAGTCCCTCTCCTTGTCTTATTTTTGCTGGAGACACAAACATTAATATTATTGGGTCCGCAGCTGAGAAAAACTTGCACACGAAGTACTTAGATGTATTAGCAGAGTACAGACTTTTTCCAGCTATAACCAAACCAACTCGGGTCAAAACCCGCATAGATCACATTTTTGTACCCGTAAAATCTAATGCGGAGTCCGTAGTCTATCTCAATGATGCTGGCATAATGTTAAATACACACAAACCAAAAAGACCAAAACCTATTCGATCAAGAGTTATAGTTGATATAGACTCAGTAAGATTAGAGTTGGAGGGAACGGACTGGTCCCCAGTAATAAAGTGCAGCTCTCTTGGTAAGTTTGTAACTCATTTCACTAAGACGGTATCAGAGACAATATTGAAATATTCGAAAACTTGTGTAATAAGCCGCTCCAGAACCATTCTTACCTTACATCCGTGGATGGCTACTGGTCTAATCAGATGCTTTAAATACCGCGATAAGCTTCATATTGAATATCGCAAGGACCCAAACAACGCAACTAAAAAACTTATATATACGCTCTATAGAATATTTTACATAGGTGTAATCAGAAGGCTAAAACGTGATTACAACAAAAAAGAAATAAATAAAAATAATTGTGCTCCAAAAAAACTCTGGGTTAATATTAACCGCATAACTGGCAAAGACACTAGCTCAAGTTCTCCCCTGGCTCTCATCAACTCACGGCCCTCTGTAAAGGAGTCTCTCGATCTTTGCAACTCCTACTTTGCCTCTGTAGGTAATAAGCTGGCAAACTCTATTATGATAAAATTAAATGAGACTCAAGAGTCCCTTGCCGAAAAAGTTCAAATTCCTGCTCTACCCGTTAGTTCATTTTTCATGAATCCTACAGACGAACTGGAAGTTTTGGGTCTCATCCGGTCTCTTGATCAGGTAGTGCCCCGGGTATGGACGGCATCACTAACAAACTTTTAAAATCAGTAGCCCACATAATCGCGGAGCCCCTGGCTGCGATATTAAACTTAAGTATCTCGTCAGAAGTCTTCCCAGGCCAGTGGAAAGTTGCGGCAGTTACCCCCATATACAAGAATGGAGCTAAGGAAGATCCTTGTAATTATCAACCAATATCACTGCTGGGTGGTTACTCTAAGCTCCTGGAACGTGTTGTCCATAAGCGGCTGACTAACTATCTTGAAAAAAATAGCATACTCTCGGACCGTCAGTTTGATTTTCGCCAGGGAAAATCGACTGAGGATGTAGTAACTCATCTCGATCAGGCTCGATCCTGTGTCGGTGTTTTTTCGATCTGGCTAAATCATTCGACACGGTATCTATTCACATCCTCCTTAAGAAACTAAATACTTTTGGGATTCGTGGTCTAGCATTAAACTGGTTTTCCAGCTATTTGTCGGTTATAAAGCAATGCATCCAAATAGGCAATCAGGCAAGCGATCTTAGATCTGCAGATTTTGGCGTTCCTCAAGGTAGAATCTTGGGGCTGTCTCTTTTTATTTCGTACATTAATGACATTATGTCAATTCAACTTGAAAATAGTGAGGTTGTATGTTATGCTGACGATACAGCCATAATATTCTATGGAAAATCTTGGTACGACGCCTACTTTTCAGCCATCTCGGAGTTGCATAAATTACAAAAATGGTTAAATAACAACATCTTAACACTGAACACCTCAAAAACGCAGTTAATTTGTTTTCATAAAACTGCAGCATCTGAACCACCACCCTCACTTTTCAATAGCCTTAAAGTACACAATAACAACTGTAGTTTTTTCACCGTGAGTTCTCTAAATTGTAACTGTGACCAGAAAAGTGGGGTCGGCTCCCTCATATATTTGGGCATTTTAATAGATGAAAATCTTAACTTTAAAAGTCATATATCGGTGACATCTGCCAGGGTCCGTAAACTGATACACACGATGAGACTGTTGAGAGATTCTACTGATGGAAGCATTTTAAAGTCCGTCTACCTTGCACTATTGTTTATTTTATTTTTTTTTAATTCTTTTTTTTTTAATTTAAAGACTTACGTTATTTTTAACATGTCAGTCCCATTGTACCTTATAAATAAATAACACACTGCAATTTATTAAATTATTTACACAAAATATTAAGACTACGGTCTCCTATTAAATGCTATACGCGACGTCCGACTTCAGCGTAAACGTTCCGATCGGCGTCTGAACGCCAGGCACAGCGTCAGCGGTCAATACATAATATTAGCAACGGACGACGTCTAGACTTTCGATCAAACAACAGTAAGTAGCCGACAGTGCTCACGTGTGGTTGTGTGTGATATTTGTTCATAAAATGGATATAAATTCAACGCTTTTGGCAGCGCTTGTGTTACTTGAAGAAGAGGCACAAGACGACCGTATACGAAGAAAAATAAAGGCAACAAGGCACCGATTATTTATGAAGAGAAATGAGGAAGGATGTTTCCAGCTATTGATAATGAAACACTTAGAAGACAACGATTCTAAATTTACTGAATATTTTCGTATTAATCAAGAACAATTTAAACATATTGTACAGCTTGTGCAGGAGTATGTAATAAAAGTGCCATCAAAAAGGCATCCTAAGCCCATATCGGTTGAAGAAAAAGTTTTTCTTTATTAAATTTGGCCATTTTGTACTGACGCTAGACACGACGTTCACGCTGCAATGGTTCAAAATAACTAGAGACGCAGCGCAAAGCGTCTTACACCGCCTACGACGTCCATACGCCGACGTCAGCGTGTAAAAGAGACCACAACAGTACATTTCTATAGTAAGCATCGTAACGCGGCGTACGGCGTGACGCTGTAAGCGGCCGACGGCGTTTATAGGAGACCACCGCCTAATTAAATTATATATACCATTTGAGCAGACCTTGCACTATGTCAGTCCATACGTAGCTATTGTATTCTGGCATGGGGTGGCATCTCCTCCTCTACGTTGTTAGTGCTGAAAAGGACCCAGAGGGCAGTTTTGAAGGTAGCTATGGGTAAACCAATCATACGTCAGATCTCTTTAGAGAAGCTCAAGTCAAGTGTCCGTAAACTGTATCTACTGAGGGCCTTTTGAGGGCCTACATTTATGCACAGGGAAGCTTCGAAACTGCCGGCGTTAGATACCTTAATAAATAAAAGAGTATTTAAGATCCCCACAACCTTAATTGAAACATCTTTCGCTCACCATTTCAGGCTATTCCTATTCCCTCGCATCTACAACAAATAAGTCAACTTATACGGCTTAAAACAATCCCAACTTTATGAGGCTAAAATAAAAATGAGTAGTCATTTATTGACTTGGGATTATAAGAAATCAGAAGAAATATTGGTGACCCTTAAATAGGTGTTAAAACGGTAGTGGACAGCGCTGACGCATGCCCTGTCGTCCGATCCCAAGAATGTAATCGTAGGGCTACCTAACCACTCAAACGTGTCCCCAAATGCAATTTCTCACTCTTTTACTTATAATTTTTAGAGAATTATGTAACAAGCATGCTAGCATACTCTCTATCTCTCTCTCCATATCACACACACACACAGACACACACACACACACGCACACACACACACACACACACGCACACACACACACGCGACACACACACACGCACGCACGCACGCACGCACGCACGCACGCACGCACTCACGCACGCACGCACGCACGCACGCACGCACGCACACACACACGCACGCTCGCACGCACGCACGCACGCACGCACGCAAGCACGCACGCACGCACGCACCCACGCACGCACGCATATATTCATACACATTCACTCACAAGTACACGCGCTCATTTTAATTTGAATCTAATTGTTATGTCTGTAATTTTTCATAAGTTTTTAAGTCATTTTTGCTTTGCTGCGCATAATTGTTTTACGTACTTTCGACAAATAGCCACTTTGATCTATTGTAAAATCTTTTGTTTGACCCCCACGAGACAGGCCATGCCTAGTGTGCGAGTCACAGAACTTATTGTATTTTGGCTAAGTGTTTTTTGGTAAATAAATTAATTTATTATTATTTATTATTATTTTATCTAAAATTTTCATGCAATTCTTAAAATGAAATGTCGATAAAACTATCTTTAATTCACTGGATAAATTTTCTGTGGTATTATTTATGATTTTGTATGATTTTGTTTATAATTTCATAACTATCTAGTCTAGAACCTAATTAGTGCTCTCTGAACTCAGATTACAGTCGTTGGATACACACAATCGCAACGTGTAGATCAACCGGCACACTCAAATATTATGTGGCGTAACGTGAATGGAATCGAATTTCAAACGTTTAATGATTTTATCATCTCTGACACGTCTCCGACGATAGATAAGGGTTTTGTTTGTTCAGTTTTGTTACGGAAAATTAAAATCAATAACCTCAATACAGTCATTTTGGCCATTTTATATCCATTATTATTCTCACAATAGTGTTACGAGCTTGAGGTTCGTGACAATAAAAATTGCCGATAAAATTACCTAAATTAACACTTTAATTTACTTTACACAAATTAAAACTTAAAACACTAATAATTCACTTAACTTCGCTCCGAAGCTTCGCTTGTCTCGCCAAATCAACACTACTCCGATCGCATCTTGCAGCGCCTACTTATTTAAATTAGCAAAGAAATATCCAGAATGTTCAAGTAAACACGCGCAAGGTACCGAGCGTTCGAGTTTCGACTAGGCGCTGTCGGTTGAGTGATTTGTGATGTCATTTTCTCAATGCTCCCCTCGCTCTCGTTCCTGACACTAGATGGCGCTAGTGTATCGTCGACTTGAGCGCGTAACACTGCCCCCTCCTAAGACATGCTCGTCCCGAGCATTATCGGCCCCATAATAACGCGCCAAGCGATTCACATGGACGATCTTAGGAGTCCCTCTTGCGCCTTTCTGTAACGGCTTCGCAATGTCAAGGGCTGTCCTATCCCGTGGTGCACCAACATTGTACAATTTCGGTGCTCCTCTACTACGTGTCCGAGGTCCCCGCACGGCCGCACAACTTGTACATGTACGACACCAATCCTCGACATCGTCACGATAATGGACCCAGTAAAACTGTTCTCGGACCTTCAGTAGAGTTCGTTTAACTCCCAGATGGACTCTTGAACGACCATTATGGCACAACTGTAGAACATTCGGCACTTTAGCTTTAGGGACAACCATTTGCAAACGACAGCTGTCTCTTCGACCATTGTCCCATTTACGGCACAGGAATCCATCCTGAATCAGCAAGCTGTCCCATTGGGCCCAATAGCTTTTCGTGGTTGAACTCATCGCTGAGACGTCCCTCCACTTAGGCTTGGTAGCACGGGCCTTCATCCATCCCAGAATCGGCTTGATGTCCGGATCTTCCTGCTGTGCATGTCGTAGGTTGTCCTTCCACCCGTTGCTGAGGTGGCCTGTCCTGAGCATCCTCACGGATACCACCTCCTTGCTCTCTTGCCGACTCACAATGGTTGCAATCTTCAGGACAAGGTCTTCTTGACAATGCATCTGCGTTGCCGTGAGATTTCCCGCTGCAGTGTCTGATAGTAAAGTCGTATTCCTGCTGCTGCTGGGCGGTGCTGTTAGCCGCACTTCCTTTCTGAGACCGTTCACCTTCCCTTCGTAGGGTGTGCTCAGGGCAGCTGGACCGAAGATGGCCCCTTTCCCCACAGCCATAGCACCTACTGTATCTTTTATTGTGGTCGCGAACCGTAACTGCTGTAACCTCCCTAGCGTGAGGTGAACGATGATCCTGTCGCCGCCAGGCAGTGTCGTTAGCTGCACTACCCTCTCGAGATCGATCAACTCTCCTTTCCACGGTTCGCTTAGGGCAGCTGATTCGAAGATGGCCTTTTTCCCCACAGCCATAGCACCTAGGGCTGTATCCTTTGTTGCGGTAGCGAACTGTAGCTGCCGCAATCTCCCTGACGCGATGGGAACGATGATCCTGCCGCACGGCTTCCACTTCCAGTGCATAGGCCAAGGCGTTCTTAAGCGTCTCGTGGTGCCCGAGCCTCACAGCAGCTCTGACTTCCAGGTCGCGGATGCCGTCGATGAATGTCTGCACCAGGTTCCCTTCAATGAGCGCAGGTACAGACCGGTATGCTTTTCGCACCAGCTTCTCCACTTCTAGAGCCCACTGCTGCAGGTTTTCGTTGACACGATCTTTAAGCTGCGCACGAAAGACGTGTTCCAGGTGAGCGTCGCCATATCTCGCCTCCAATGCCTCAAGGAGTTGCTCATAAGTCACTTCCTCACCGAGAGCTTCCAGAACTGTTAAGGCCTGGTCACGCAGGCCTAGTGTGAGAGCAGTCATGGCCTGATTTTTATTCCAGCCGTTCGCCTTCATAACAGCCTCGAACTGGATTTTGTAGGCTGACCAGGAAGAAGTCCCGTCGAACGGTGGCAATTTGAACCCACGTAGCGAAGGTGTAGTAGCTACTACGGGAGCTGTAGTTCCATCACCCAGTTTGAGGTCGTCCAGCGTTTTCTTCACGTTAGCCACCACGTAATCAACCCGATTGTTCACTTGGTCGATTTGGGTTTTAGCTTCCTTGATTTGGATTTCAGCTTCCGACAGGCGGTTGTCATGTTGAGCAACCTTATCCTTCACCTCCTTTATCTCTTTCCCAAAGGTAGCATGAAGGTCTTTAATGAGGAGCATCTGCTCTTCCGACCGACAGGCCTGTTCCTCCTGTCGGCGGGCCTGCTCCTCTTGTCCGCTCCGCAGCTGCTCTTCCAATCGGCGGGCCTGTTCCTCCTGTCCGCTCTGCAGCTGCTCTTTCAACTGACGGACCTGTTCCTCCTGTCGGCGAGCCTGTGCCTCCTGTCGGCGAGCCGGGTCCTCCTGTCGGCGAGCCTGTTCCTCCTGTCGGCGAGCCTGCTCCAGCAGCATCACCATCAGAGCACCTAAGTCAGGTGCTACAGATGTAGGAGCTACCGACGGGCCTGCAGCCGGTGGCTGGCCCTCCGACGTCTGCGGCGTTGCACCACCAAATCTTCGTTGGTCCGTCTCCTGCTGGCGTTGACTTCGGGTACGGACACCCTCCGTTTCCTCCTTAGGTAAAATCGGCATGATTTTATCCCACTTCTGACACCAATTGTTACGAGCTTGAGGTTCGTGACAATAAAAATTGCCGATAAAATTACCAGAAGTGGGATAAAATCATGCCGATTTTACCTAAAGAGGAAACGGAGGGTGTCCGTACCCGAAGTCAACGTCTGCGGCGTTGCACCACCAAATCTTCGTTGGTCCGTCTCCTGCTGGCGTTGACTTCGGGTCCTTCGCCTTCTGACACTAATTGTTACGAGCTTGAGGTTCGTGACAATAAAAATTGCCGATAAAATTACCTAAATTAACACTTTAATTTACTTTACACAAATTAAAACTTAAAACACTAATAATTCACTTAATTCCGCTCCGAAGCTTCGCTTGTCTCGCCAAATCAACACTACTCCGATCGCATCTTGCAGCGCCTACTTATTTAAATTAGCAAAGAAATATCCAGAATGTTCAAGTAAACACGCGCAAGGTACCGAGCGTTCGAGTTTCGACTAGGCGCTGTCGGTTGAGTGATTTGTGATGTCATTTTCTCAATGCTCCCCTCGCTCTCGTTCCTGACACTAGATGGCGCTAGTGTATCGTCGACTTGAGCGCGTAACAATAGTATGGAGATTTAAATATACTTCACAAGTGACTCAACTTCAGTCTGATCCAAAACTTTGTTTCGAGCTGCACACTAATTTAAGCTTGCCAATTTATTAATTAACACGAAACTGTTCTGAGAACGAAGCTTGTAACTATAATTGGAATTATTTTGTTAAAAATTTGAAATTTAAAGTACCTGAACAATATTAACAGTTATTACATACCGCGAAAAATATTTTTTAAATATGTCTCAATTAAATTTTATTATGTTGTTTTTTTAATATATTTATAAAACCTCGGAACTTTTTCGGAATGTTCAATTTAATAAAAGCTTTTCTCTATCCTCTTGGTAACGCAAAAATAATAAAAAGAAATAAAAAGTAACGCTCTACATATTACAGCATAATTAAAATCCGACTATACCGAAATATGTGTCGGTCACTATCGAACATGCAGTGTGACGTGATGGACGTCATCAGATGATACCAACAAAATAGATTATGTATACAAATCAAGAATTATACAGTTTGTCACAATGTACACCGAGTAGCTTCACTGCAAAATACTCTTTGCTTGTTCTAGTGAAATAACTACAAACAAAACAATCGATTGAATGACATCATATTCGACAATACACGTATAAGTGAGAAAAGTATTTTCACACATTATAGCCTATTAAAGTCTATTTGCTGAATATTGACCTTAATACAAAAAAAAAGAACTTGTACAGTAATTTATAAAAATAAGTAGTAAGAAAATTTATCAAAGTTACACAATACTAACAATAAATTTTGGTCCGAAATACAAAGGCTTTCTTGTATAACCTTCATTTATGTCCGAGTCTGAAGGATTATCCCTTTTATTCAGTTTATGGTGCTTTTTGATGGGAGTCAATTAATTTTAGTACACTCTTCCCATTGTATCAACATTTGCCATTGGCCTGTCCGATTTCGCCTTCATTGTTTAGATTGACTTTGTTGAATTTGAATCACTCTTAGCACAAGCAATTTAAGCTTACTTTAAGTGTTTAACGAAAGCATTAGTTTTATTTTTATTTAACTAATGCTTAAAAATATCCAAAATAAATCATTAAAAATATATTTTTATATCAATAATGCTTATCATTTCGCATGAATATCCTACGTTAAAGACAACTAACATGATAATGCGCCAAAATCGCTTAAGATGCATCAACTGGATTATCGATAGCCTGTACTTGCTGCGAGCGCAAACCGGGCATAAGTGACGCAGCCACGCGCAGTACGAAGTGTGCAAACATTTTAATTGCTTCTCAGAAAGCTCCAACTCATTTATAGCAGAGAATGGCAAGATCAGGCAGTTTAGTATTTACGATAGGGAGTACTGCTGATAAGAGAAAGAGCTCTTCAAAGGTTATTCAAGGCTCTGCTTAAGCCTTTCGTAAACACTTTGTAATTTAGGAAAGGTGTCAATGGAAAGGAGACGTGTTACTCTTACTATGTCTTCAATTACTACTTTTTTATAACAAACTTAACTGTAATATGTAATAAATAACTATACTGTTCATAGATTATATTAAAAAATAAGAAGGATATCGAAATATGATATATAGGATTGCATGTTTTTAATGTAAAAGACCAATTTGCGGGGAAATCAAAAGTGATCTTTGTAATAATGGCTCTACCTAGTTATTATTAAGAGTACAAAATATTATTATATTTAGTATCAGAACTAAATACTCGTAGTATCTAAACATATTTAGTACATTAAAATGTGGTTTAAATCTCAAAATAAAATATATAATATTTTTTGAGATCAACTTCCATTTCTCATAACAATATTGGCTTAACTAGTAGTAAAAATCTAAAATCATTAAACAATTATTTATAAACTGTTTACTTATGGCAATTTGTCGAATATTCACATTTAAAACTCAGTAAGTTTTCCAGACGTACGATTAACTTTAAATTAGGTCTAAATAAGATTATCATTCTAGGTTTAAAATACCTTAATTTACCCGTTTACTGAATACGTCCAAGTGTTTGTTTTAATATCACCAACTTTTTCACAAAGCCAACCGCTTCAAAGTACTTAAACATGTCTAACCTTACTCAGAATGAGTGTCTGTTTATCCTATGCCAATATAAACTTATACGTTACTTATATAGTTATTACGCAGAAATTTCCAGAACATTTACTGAATTTCAATATTTTTTTCTTTTGAGCTACTAAATTCTTTTGAGCTTTTGTAACAAAATCTCATCGGGTGTGATAGTTGAGGTAATTGTTAATTTATATTGTTTTGCCTCGTAAATGTGAATTGTATTCGATGACAGATAATGAAATTAAAATTGTAAAAAGGTGTTCTGCCTGGGGAGAAACCAACGCTCCGTGTGGTAGTTCGGAACTCTTCTATATATACTCTTTTTACTTAGAAACTTTGATAGCGCGATTAAGGCTTCGATGTGCTTTGCTTGTGTGAAAATGAACGCAAATAAGACGAAAGTGATGGTTTTCGAAAGGGAAAAAAGTAAAACGTTATGTGAAATAAGAATAGAAGGGGAGTTGATTGAGCAAGTGGACGAGTTTGTGTATTTGGGATGTGTATTTAGCAGGGATGGTAGATATGATAAAGATATAGAACGACTAGTAAATGCAGGAAATAGAGTGAATGGGGCTCTATACTCTATTATTATGCAGAATTGGAATGTGTCAAATAAGGCACGTATGTTAATTCATAACGCTGTGCTAATCCCTACTTAAATGTATGGTAGTGAAAGTTGAGCGTGGCAGAAGAAGCAAGAAAGTAAAGTAAATAGTGTATAAATGCGGTCTTTAAAGAGTACGCTAAGGAAGAATCTGAATGATAGAGTGAGAAGGTGAATTGCGTGATAAGAGAAAAATTTGGTGTGCAAGATAATATTGTGACCAGGATAAACTAAGGAATGCTTTGGTGGTATGGTCATGTAGAAAGAACGAATGAGGAAAGAGTGACAAAGCAAATTTATATTCCAGATTTGAACGGTAGAGTCGGGAGGGGACGCTCTAGAAGAAGGTTCATCGACCAAATAGGCGATATTATTAAAATAGGCCACATTAGGAGAACACTTAACCGACACGCGTGCAACGAGCGACGAGCGTACATGGATGTAAAGGAGGCGAAAGAGATATGTCAGAATCGTGCCAAATGGAAGTCTGCAATTTCTGCCTACCCCTCTGGGAGACAAGCGTGAGTGTTTATTTAATTATAATGTTTAAGTTAGTCTCTTAATATTGTCGCTTTTTTGTTTCATCGATTTTCAAATGACACCGATTCTATTGAAGTTCACACTTCAAAAATTAATATTTGTTAGTTTGTTTTAATGTTATATATACATATATATATATAACACTAATGCCTGTCACCCAGAGGGTTAGGCAGAGACTACAGACTTCCATTTGGCACGATCCTGACACACCTCTCTCGCCTCCTTCACAATATACTTACGCATACATGTTTGTTTTAATCTTTTTTCTATGTGTTCTCCTTTAACAATAATCCGATTACAATGAAACTAGTGTACTTTCTCATGAAGATTTCTGATATAAAATAAACATTATAGCACAAACCGCACACCACTAGTTTCATACACAAATTACATGAGCTTAAACTATGTTGTTATTATTTTATTTTATAGGTTGCAAGATATTCACAGTTCATGATATATATTTATTTCATACCAGCATATTTTACCTACGGATTAAATATGATATCGATTGTAAAAATTCGACGGTATGTTTTAGAATTACTCCATAGTCGGGCAAAACAATCCATTTATTAATTATTTTATTATTTTTATCAAATTTATAATGTGTCAAAATGCAGGTGAGATATTAAAAATATTATTTTCACTTCGAAATTTAGGCTTTTACCTATTTATTATTTGAAGTAATTATGTGCGTACTATATTTGTTGTTTTTTTTTTTTAATATAAAAAGGGTGTTAATAAAACACACGGTCCACCTAGCGGTAGTTGATGCTGTGGTCCATAGAAAACTACAGCCATCCTCGATAAATAATTAAAATAATGATGTTTTGTCACTCCTGAGAGCTAAGATAAAATACCTTGTTCCTACTTAAAAGGATGTCCGGTTCTCATAGAAAACCCAACAGTATTATGATGTTATTTTCATGCTGGTAGAATATTAGCGAGCGTGCGAGCATGGTCCATCCCGTTCGAGCAGATGCATTCTTGCTGCAGACGTAATATATACTGTGTGCCTCCATAATGCATAAAATAATACACATGGGATTCAATATATCATTAAAAAAATTATGAATAGCTTGTCACAATTCACGAAAACAGCTGCTTGTTGTTGCCAACGCTTTTATCGGTAATGCTATTGACGCATTAATTAAACATAGAAATTCCTTTGATATATAGCCACTAGTTATCGTATTGTTGCCTACAAGTAGGAATGGGTAATATAGTGGAATAATAAACGCGTATCATAGTATATTTAGTACTTTGCTTCAAGAAGAACAGACGTTTAAAATAATGTTAAAAGTAAAGTTACAGTTAAGTTAATTACGTACGTACGTGGGACGTATATTATACGTAGTATACGTATAATATACGTCCCACTGCTAGGCACAGGCCTCCTCTTACTTTTGAGAGAGTTTTAGTCCAAGGAAATGTCCGCCACGCTGCTCCAAAGCATTTTAACGTATTTTATTTTATTTTTCGACATGCATGTGTACTTACGATATTTTCTTTCACCCCGGAGCTCGTTGTAAATCAGCACTTAAAATTTCAATTAACAATTTCATTGGTTTAATCACATAATCCAAATGATATAATATAGTTTAACATTTGCTTAATATTTCTTTTTATCCTTCGCATCTGCCCGTATAACTTTACTCCTGGACATGGGCATCGCCTGATGTAGAGGGTCTGGATCTTTACGCGTGGCAGACAGATTGACGATAGCAGTGTTCCCTCATTCTCATAGTTCGATGGGACGGTAATTCAACACGAGCAGAGAGACATCAGGCGCAGAAACAACGGTATTACCAGATTTTCGAGGCACGGGGCTTTTACACCGCCAACTTTTTGACTCCAAGCTGCTACTAAGAAGTTATTGTCGAGCCCGAGACTTCAAGATTATCAGTTGTCAGATTTTACTTTTATGTGATTAAATGCTTTACGGTGGTATAAAAGTACAGGCCTAATTAATTTCTAAAAGAGATATGGAACAGAAATTCTGTTTCAGTGCGTAAAATCACATGTTGTTAAAATATTTTGTTTCACCGAAATGTAAGTTTTCTTACGGTGTTTTCCTTCACCAACAAGTACGTACAATTTCAAATTAACGGTTTAATTAGCCTCGGAAGTGATCAAATCTGGGTTGCTCGTGTCGACGGTTGTTTTCTATTCTTCAATTATGTATTTACATAAATTATCCGGAGGAAAACAAATCTATGACACATCTATGAAATTAAAAATTATCCTAACTTCAATAGAGAAGGAGGCTGGGTACTACCACCGGCTTGGGACCCGGTAATTAATAAAATTAAAACTAAATCGAAGCATACCACTCCAATACTTTAAGACACAGTAAGTTCATTCTGCGTACATTGGACCATAAATAATAATTAAAAAACTGAAGGTAATCCGGGTTAACATTGGCATCGGGACGTTGGTCACCTCAATGTACGTGGGTGCAGGAAAACACCCGAAACGTCGGGAATTAGAAATCATTTAAAATAAAACCAAAAAAATTCGTAATAAATAATTTTTATCAATGTTTAGCGTTCACGTAAATATAAGAAATCATTATAGAATGTTAACCCTTGTGTATATAATTCCTTTATGACTTTTATGTACGAAATGGTGATACAAACTTAATTAATGTCAAGTATCTAAGAAACAGCTTGATAAATTTAAATTTTATATATAATACTGAATGAATTAAATCTATCTCGTTTAGCTGAAAATAACAATTCCTGTTATTAAAACTATGAAATGTGAAATTAATGTAAACCATAAAACATTTGGAAATAATCTTACCAAAATGGAATTATTTCCTAGTCTCATTTCTAGACACCACGCTATCAGCTAAAAGTCAACCGAGAAGGTAGATATCAAAAGCTTTTGACATGCTGAACTATTACTTAAATTACAAAAAAATCTTTTAATTTCTTTGTAAAAAAGGATCAAAAAATGGAATGGTGTTTAAACTATAATTGATGTTGGAATAACAATTGCGAGAAAAGTATGCCGAACGTACATCATAAACTTATTTTGAAATAAATTGAAATTAGAAAGCAAAAGCAGATTTCGTTTGTCAGATGAATAACAATTGCTGTACAATGCGGTGCGCAATTAATACTAGAATATTAACATGACTCTCTAAATTTATGACTTTAATATAGGATTTAGTGTTATTACTAAATCATACTAGTCGTGCGGTCAGCATACCTGCGTCCTAAATTTTGGGCTTCTGGTTAATATTTCATTAGAATTGTACCTTAATGAGTTTATATTTCATTACTAAATTTGACACGACACGTTGAAGATGGCAAATATTTTAATTATAACTACATTTGATAAAATCAGGCGTTACTTTGCGGAAATCTATTATAATAAAGATATTATACATTATAATAATATCTTTATTATAACTACATTTAATAAGCACAAAAATATATTATTATATAATATATTTTTGTGCTTATTATAAATATATATAATAGTAGTTATAATAAACATATTATTATTTATTTTTATAACTAAACAAATTGAGTACATAATGTTAGCAAACAAGCTTTGACTCGCGACCTTGTTCGCGAAAACCTTAAGAAAAAAGTAATCAGTTTTATGATAGAGGTGTTTTAAAAAGTAGTTCAATTATCAAAACCACTAAAAAACTAATTTTTTTTTCAAATATATTAATGTTTTTGAGATGATCATGAAAAACATTTCGTCGTTGCGCCTGTCAAATTCCATATGTGCATTTTTTCTTTTTTTCTTTTTTGCACTGAACATAATCTACGTTTCGTTCTCTATGTGTTGATTTCTTTTAGTAATATTAGAACTAGAAACGATTCTAACAAATTCCATATGTATTTGAACCATTAACAAAAATTCATTTGTGTAGAAATGCACATAAAGGATTGTTATTCCGACCTAATTTGCCGACAACTGCGTGAGCGTTGTAAGCGATATGGTGTAAGCAATATGCTTAAAATAATTATAGGAATCAAAACAGTAAAAGTGGTAATCACATAGTGAACTTATCCCTATTTACTTACCATTTTTGCTGTGTATTGATTCCTATAATTATTTTTAGTATAATTGTGAATTTACCCCTACATGTTTACCACTTTTGCTGTGTATTAATTTCTATAATTATTTTTAATATAATTGTGAATTTATCACTATGTATAAATTTATCACTATATTTACCACTGTTACTTTGTTGAGGAAAACTTCAATAAAGATAACTACTACCTTGATGTAAAGACAGAGACACTAGAATGAAATAATAATACGGTTTGGACATACGAACTTACGAAAGAAATGAAAGTCTGTGAAATTGTGTTTTTGAATAGTGACGAGGAAATAAATAGAAAACAACGGGAGTTCAATAAGTTACAGAGTGTATGTAATCTAAACAAAAATATGTACAACAGGCGGTCTTATCACTCTGAAAGTGATTTCTTTTAGACACCCTTTGCGTAGAGAACTGATGCAAACAGTAGTTAAAATAGAGGTGGCGTATAAAATAAAAATAAAAATATGAAAATACATACAAATAAAGATAAGTGAACATTATTTATAAAATATCATATAAAAGATTAAATAAAAAGAGTACGAGAAAAGAAAAGTTATTTATCTAACGTTCTAAGTACTGCGATTTAACAAGACTTTTGAAAGAGTGAAGAGATTTAGCACGACAAATGTGGAAAGGTAAAGAGCCCCATAAACGCACAGCAGTAAAGGATTTCTTTAAAAAGGAGGAAGGGTGGAAAAGAGTAGAGAGAAAAAGATTGACAGACGATCGAATTAACCGATTATGGGTAAGAGAAAGATACTGGAAACGATATTTTAAATAATGAGGAGTGGAAGGATTTTTTGAACACCAATTTGTAAACTATTTCTTTATTGTACACCAAGTAAAGAAAACTATAACAAAAATGAACAAATATTAAGGAAAAAACAAAAGTCGCACTTATTGCGATTACATACCAATCTCTTCCACACAATCAGAAAATAATAAAATAAAATAAGAGAAAGATTAACCGGAAGGGTGTACAAAAATAAGAAACGATACCAAAATAAAAAGACTAGGTAGATCAATGACCATAAATTAATGGAGGAAGAGAGAGGGGTTAGAAAAACAAATAGTATTCCTTAACTTGTTTTTTGAATACATGTGAGGATTATGCACATTTAATAGAATGGGGCAAGGAGTTACAAAGTGTTACTCAAAGGATAGAATGATTTATCATATCTACAGAGGAGTGCACAGGACGTAACAGGAGCTGAGCAATTTAAATCGTTCTTATTGACAAGGAAGACTTGATAATATATTAAATAAGACACAGTGGAGGGCAGAAAAAATATGAGTGTTCCGATGAAGGTGTACTGGTAGCCATTAGAGTTCAGTGCGGTGTTCTATGATCATATTTACGAAGCTGAAATATGAACCGTATACAAAGATTATGGGGTCGCTAAAGTTTGTTAAGTTGCTTCTCGGTGATATCAAGGTACTAAATGTCAGCATAGTACAGGATAAGGAGTAGTAAAGATTGTGCAAGCGTAATTTTGGTGGAAATGGTTAAAAAGTAGTTAGGTCACCAGGGTGAAGCAAATGCTGCAATTTTTTTATGGATTCTAAAAGGCTCACAGTTAACCCATACGATTGATTTCAGTCGAAAATACCCAGATCCTTTCAACATTATATTGATATATTCGATTGCCTTAGGAAGATATTCAATGGTTGTTTGTAAATATATTTGTAGGTCATCTGCATACATGTGGTAGAGAGAAGAGATTGGTGATGATATATGTACGTAGTAGAGCCACGCTACAGCTATATTGTGGTTGTAGCACGAATGGGTCGGCTTGATCGGGGTATGACCACGTCCTCACAGAATACCAGCATAAAATGGCAACTTAATTCTGCTGTATTTTGTATGGTGAGTATAGAGAACCGGGGACACTTTTACTAGAAACGAGTCATTCCATCTTAGTCCTCAGGGGTAGCAGTGCATCTGCATTTTGATTCCTAATCGAAGATAAATATAGATGTCTATGGGCCACAGCATCCACTTACCATCATGTGGACCGTGTGTTCGTTTGTCACTCTTGTCCTATAAAAAAACAGATCGTACTAATAAAGATATCGAATAAAAGAGAAGATAACACGCCGCTTAGTGCAACATACTAATTGCGCAATATACAGTATCAAGGCACGAAGAAAGCTTGTCTTGGACACGAATTCGTTTCCAGCGTCCATACAAATAACAATGACACCAGGAAATTTCCGTTGCCAATATGTTAAGACAACACAGTATCCCTAACAGTATATCATAATCAACAATAATACTGAATGATTTTAATAACGTCATAGTCGTACTATGACCAGATCTAAAGCCAGATTTGATCGGATTTAGAATGCTATTTCTTAAACAAAAGGATTTAATGTGTTGGACAAGGTGTTCTAAGACTTTGAAAAGGAAAGAAAGAATTGAAATAGGACGGTATTAAATAAAAAGTATGATTTGGGTGTCCTTCATAGGAAAGAGGAAGATGATGAGAATATGGAAATGTTTAAAATATAGCTATAATACGACACGTGTTTCGCCTCTACACATCATAAAATATAGCTTACAACAGGTGTCAAAAAATTTAGCAAGGGATTTTTCATTTTACAACTGACATCATAATTTCTGACATACTTGGTGCTAAAAGTTTAGCAAGCGAATAATCATTTTATCTCTGACGTTATCATTTCCGACAGCGTCAGAATGGATAGAGAGTATATATCTGCTAACATAACAATCTGCAAATTGCCTAAAAACAAACACAAAAAGTCCAGAGTAGGAAACGATGAAACTTGAGTAAGTGCGTCGTTCATTATGCCTATCAATCTTTTAAGATCATCAGTCAACCACAGGTCTCGTGGATGACGTACTCGAGCTGGATGAACGGGAGCACGTGCGTCATATGATTGAACAAGAAGTGATTTCAACATTGTTACCTGTACGTCAACATTACAAGCCTCTTTTTTATAATACTCCAGTCCATTTTCATTCGAAGCCTTTCCACAATCAAATACCGTTTTGAAAACAATTAAGTCAAATTCTGTCAAAGAATGGTTGAGTTTGGTAACTAAAGTACCTAATAAAAAATAAAAATATAAATTTCTTTGCAACTTTCCGCTAAAACGCCTGATTCTATCAATTAACTAAAGTACCTACCAAGTCACTACTCTATACCCGTCTTTATGTTTAGGGTTTTCATCAATTGCCATATAAAATGAAGCAGCATTATTCCACTGTTTTACACTGGTAAGTGCGCGAGGTATTTTACTAGTATAAGTTGCAACGTGGCTCTAACACATAATTTCTGTAATATTAAACTGTAGTTAATACTTGCCTTCGATATAGCAAAATTGCTACTAAGTAAAAAGAACGATGCGTTTTAAAAGCTCCACACATCGGGTGTACAGAGCAAACGTGGCGTTGAATAAAATATGAATCTCTGAGAAGTGCTTTCATTTTATTGAATTAGGTCCGCACTCTGCATCTTGATGCTTCCTTCGAAGATAGTTTTTTTACAGCAATTGTAAGCTTTATTCATTTGAGGTGGAGCCACGCTATAACTATATTATGGTTGTACCACGAATTAGTCGGCAAGGCCGCGGAAGGACCATGCTCTCACAGAATGCCAGAAGTAGTAAAATAGCCACTTATTGCCGCTGTGTTTCGTATGGTGAGTGTTGAGAATCGGAAACCTTTTTTACTGAAAATCAATCCTTCAGAATCTTAGTCTTCAGGAATGATAATGCATCTGTATTTTGATTCTTAATCGAGGATTGTTGTAGATGTCTATGAGCTACAGCACCCATTTATCATCATGTTGACTGTGTGCTCGTTTGCCACTCCTATCCTATAAAGTAAAATAAATAAATAATAAATAGGTATCCTTTAATGACATCGTTGGTACATTAGATGCATTCAGTCTCAAAAACTGGCTAAGGCTAAACTTTCGAAGAAGCAACACAAAAAAATCATATTTACTAAAACGTCAGTAAAAAGGCAGCATGAATGTTATAGAAGAAAGTGAATTTTAAACACCTGATAAAATACAATGGACAACGACGAAGTATATAGCAAAATATAATTATTTTTTTATGTGCTATAAACAGATCCCACAGAGCAGCGTGGTAATCGGACCACGTTTAGCCAAAAAAATATGAGATTAGATGGAAAATTATGAAAGAAGTAATATGTAGCTAGTAAATCGCCTACGCAATTGAAAACCCAATATCCTAATAATCGTCCTTTACGATATGCTAGGCAAGAAACACTGTTGGCACATTATTTTATGTTATAAGTGCCATATAAAAGTAGATTCCAGACCCAGACCAATATAAACAAACAAATCGCTATAATCACTTATTCTTTTATTGAACCTATGGCAAAAATGGGTATTAATATGTATTATAAAGAACCACCTAGACCTTTGTGAAAAATAAATACAAAAAGCGACTACAAATAGGCGCTATACCTCCATAATTAAGTTTATTCACGATTTGCTAAAGAAGCCCAGATGGATAATTACTAGCGCATAATTACACTTCGATACATAATGCTGAATCGTGACGAGGGTATAAAGCCCTTTTTAAAACGAAATTCACCTGTCCTGAAATAATTTCCACATTGGACGATAACAAAAAATAAAAATCTTACAGTAATGGTAAATTTTTCAGAAGTTTTTTATGCAGTGTTAAGTGAGCATGTGGCTTGGAGAATTAATTATATGAGCCCATAATGTTCCGGAAAGATTCTGCTATATGGGAACGAGATAGAGGAGCTCTTATTTTGCTTGCTTTCAAGAGTGTCATTATGACCTGTGCTAAATATAATGACTGTCATTGCAAAAATAAACGCGGTTGAGTTGCAGCTATATTATAGTTGTAACTCGAATGGGTTTGCTCGATTAGGGAAGGACCACGCTCTCACAAAATATCAGCGTGAAATAGCAGATCAATGTTGCTATATTTAGTGTGTAGAGTGTAAAGAACCGGAGACTATTTTTACTGGATACGAGGCATTCCGTCTTAGTTCACAAGGTTGATAACGTATCTGAATTTCGATTTTTAATTGAAGAAAGAATGTAGATGTGGGCTACTACAAAGAATACCGATTCCTTTCAAGGATGATTCGCGAGGGTATTGAAATCAAAAAAAAAAAACATCCTGATTTCAATAGAGATGATGACTGGGTGCTACCATCTGGTTGTTATTCTATAATTAATAAAATTAAACCCAAATCCATGCACATAACTGCAAGACTTCTAGATACCATAAGCTGGTACTGCATAGATCGGACCATATTATTCAAAACCTGAATGTAAACATCGGGACGTCAAACATCTCAGTCCCCCCGGTGACTACTCAAAATCACTCGAAATGTCGGGAATTAAAATATGTTAAATAAACCCGATAAAATCCGTAAAAGCTGTTTTATTCAATAAATAGGTGGATCTCAACCAGGTGGAAGTTCCTGGCAGGGGAGATCAAACGGCTGGGGGTTAGGGGGGCGTTGCGGGTCGTATCGAGGCGCACCGTCTTTTTCGTTCGGGCGCAGACCATCCAGCATGTAGTATAGCGTAACATTGAGTATTAATTATTATTTCTATGCTGTTTATTTCATTTACTAATATTTTTATTCTTTTACACCTGCCATTTTATTCAACACGCCCGGGTTGGACTGGGAGATAATGACAAACATCATTTAGACCGCTCCTTGTAACCCTTTTAATTATGGTTCTAACAATAAAGTTTAAAGAAATTAATATTTGAATATATATATATATATATATATATATATATATATATATATATATATATATATATATATATATATATATATATATATACCTAAATGGCTGCTAACTACTCAAAATACGAAAATCTAAGAGTTGTACCATCTAAACCAGACCAATTATCGGTCGTAGTTCACGTTAGTTAATGTTAGTGAGCTCACCGCTAACGCTACGTACGACGAGGAAGGGGGCTATAAGAGGATACTTTGCGAAGCGCAGGATATTTATGCTCATGTGGACGGGCTGTAGGAGATGTTAGTGTGCGGATAACCAGAATAATTTTTGAATTGTGTATATATAAACACTTTAATTGACCTTTTATAAAAAAGACAATTGTTTGTTTATTGAATCCATGATTTTGATCTAACACAAATGTTCCATAAATTGTGAAAGGCATGTTAACAATAAAGTTAAACAAAGTTACATAAGTTATAAATATGCAACTAATAAATATTTTGCGAAATGTTCCTATTTGTGACAAGCCACATATATCCAACGATTATACAGTATAATGGATATTAGTACTATGCTGTAGAAATCCTTCACTATTTTGAATTTGGATTTATCTATTCCATAAAGAGGAGCCTTTTTGAAGGATTTTTCTGTGAGCATTTCATTTAAATCATCGGGTGTGGTATTGTTTGTTTTGTAGATGTTCAACTGAAATGAATATCGAATAATACTATGTAACTAATTACCTAAGCACACAAAATGGTTTCGACGTGGTATATATAATGTAATTGAAGACCTGTATACCAATTTAAAAGGCTTATCATGGCTATTTTTTATTTTTTGTAATTTTAGCTAAAATTGTATCAATATTAATATCTTAATATTATGTCAATTAGACGTCAGAGAAATGTCGGTAAGATCTCGTGGTTTTCAGTAGATAGCGGTAAGCCATTTTGTTATATTACCCCCCAGGGTCTACCCACATGTAACACAACCACAACCACAACACGTGGGCGGACATATTTTGTATTGGTAATGAATAGTACAATTTACATGTAACGCATTTTGCCATCATTATCGACTGCGTGAGTGATACTGACCACAACGCAACCACTACGGAACTACACGAAACCAGCGGGCGGCCACATCGCAAACACAACATTGCGTCGACGCTACGACTGGGGTTGCAACGCAACCACAACGCAACTGCAAAAAGCTGCAGCGACACTATTCACACGTGTGGGCCGACCTTTGACAATGCTCGGGCCCACGGAAAACCAGCGTTGTCGTTCGGGGACAGCACAAGCTGAGTGAGGTCGGTGTGCTCGCGCTACAGCACACAACATGACGAACGTATTTTTACTGTAATTTATAAACATTTTAAAATATTATATCCGTCAAATTTTTAACTTGTTATACTTTCATTTATTAATGTGTTATAAATGTTTAAATTTAAGTGCGTGATGAATGATGATATTTGTGGGGTTTTGCAATAAATGTTTCTTTATTTCTAATAACTTATACGAAATACCAAACCTCGGACGTATTGCCATCGCGAATCCACCTGCCAAGTCGACTGTTACGGCTTGATAAAGTAGAAGACAATGTTTATAAATGTGAAGGTAAGCAAGTATATTTTAATCTAAAGTTAAAGTGTCGAATGAACTTACAGCAATAGTTAGTAACCACTGCAGCCCTTGGACACCTGAAATAAACTTCAAAAAAAGGTTTTCGCGACTCCTTGTTTAATTAATTTAAGCTTTGTGTTTGATTTGTTTTAATAAATTAAGAAAAAATGGACTCTTCAATGGAAAAGTAGCCCTACCAAAATCTCACATTATATACTCACGGAGTAAAATACGCTGACAGATTCATTTCAACCGTCACCACACGGCATTTTTTTAAAATTTTTCCGCAAGTATTTTCCGCAAGCATTACGTTATAGAGCCACCCTGCAGCTATATTATGGGTGTAGCACGAATGGGTACTCTCAACCGGGGAAGGATCACGTTTTTTAGAATACCAACGTAAAATAGCAGCTTAATGCTGCTGTGATTCGTATGGTGAGTGTAGAGAACCGGAGACCATTTTTACTGAAAACGAGGCCTTCCATTTTTCTTAATCGAAGATATATGTAGATATCTATAGGCCACAGAATCCGCTTACCATTACTCCACCTGATGATAAGTGGATGCTGTGACCTCTAGACAAATGAACTGTCCTTAATTCAGAATCAAAATGCAGATGCGTTATCAACTCTAAGTATTAAGATGGAATGTCTTGTTTCCAGTAAAAAGAATCTCCGGTTCTTTACACTTACCATACGAAACACAGCAGCATTAAGCTGCTATTTCACGCTATTATTCTGTAATAACGAGGACCTAAATATAGGATCCATATAATAACTATATTATGTCTCTACCACGTACTAGAATATAAGAACAAGAACCATAATTATCTGAGGCTTAAGCTATTGGTAAAAAAACGTCTCTTAGTTAATATTCCGACCGCTGCAGGAGCTCAGCGTTTACTTGCCTCAGCACGCACGTGAAACGATTGCCGGGCTTTATTTTGTTTTAAGATGGCGGTAGAGGTCTCACGTAGTCGAGTAATGGACCGTATTCTCACTAAGTTCGTAAATTGACTGACTGTGGCGAGCAATTCGTTTTTAAGATATTGTTTTCAACAATTTATAAAACTATCTTTATTAATGTGATAATGGACTAAAAGTTGTGTTGTACCTACATAAATAACAGTAAACATATTTCTACCTAATTTGTGGTAGATTAAGATTAGTTCTGAAAGAATCCGGGTTTAATACCCACCGATACCAATGAAATGTTAGATTTCAATTTTAAGAGCTTATTTACCACGTTCTCAGCAGTAGAGGGAAACATCGTTAGAAAATTTATGTCTGAGGAATAAAATATATACGGGTTACGATGTGAAGTTAGTCATCTTTAGCCATGGTGCATCGCGGCGGGCTAAATAATCCATAGATCTTTCAAAAAAGTGGGAGACAGTGCGCGGCAGAATTTAACAATTGAGTCTGATTTTTAATTTCATTTGTTACCGTAACCGTTACAACCGATTAAAGTTTACTGCTGAGCATAGTTCTCTCCTATAGATTGCCTCATAGAGGGGATAGTGGCCACGCTGGATGCCAACCGCAGATTTTCTTTTCCTTTTAGTCGTTATTAGGAACACACTGCTGCCCATCTCCTTCCCTCTGTCGTCTATAACAACACCCACGGGATGCTTCGTCACGTTCAGATGCTGGGTTGACAATCGCAGTACCGTCTTGTAATTTTGACGCTAGTGCCCGTCGCTTGTCTGAACATTATACGGTTGGCTTAAACGAGATGATATCATATCTGTTAAGGGAACTTTTTTAGTTAGATGTACAATTTTTAGGCCATAGCTTAAACACAAGACTATTTTTCATTCAATGTGTAAGATGTAATAAGTAACAAATTAAAATATACTCAAATTTGTTACTAATTCCACTAGGACCATTCGATCACTGTCTGATGAAACTCGTATCGATCATCTTTCCTCCAGATGACTGTCCAGCATGCACGAGCAGAGTATGAAGATACGAGTTGGTAGACTGGAATAAGATAGAGATAGAGATAGATAGAGAAGATGCGGTTGAGGACGTGATACGGCAGAGAATGGAATATTTTATTCCGTTCTTCGACGACTGGTATAATGCGGACTATAATCGTGCTGAGGCCTGAAAGAAGTCCACCTACCAGGCCTGGGTTCTAACTCACCATTGAAAGCTAAGCCTTGAAAGGTTCGTGCAAAGAAGAGAGCTTTAATTCTGCTGCTAAATCCTGCAAGTAGGCTCTCTGCAGGGCACGATTCGACTATGTCAATCGTATACGAGCATGACTTGCTTCCTACCCTCCTAGTACTAAGCAATTAAAGTGTCTGTCAAAGGCCGTCGAATACAACTTTTGCCGTCCCTCATTGCTACCTTTACAGAAACCTGATGGAACACTGGCGCAATCCGCGACTGAGAAAGCAAATTTATTTACATCTCTGTTTGCGAGCAATTCTTGTCTAGATGCTGGCTCTTAACAACCGCCAATCCTGCCTTGCTGTGACTGTCTTTGATGCCGAAGGTCACTATCTATATAGGTACGTAGTATTTTGCAAAACCTAGATGTGAACATGGCCAGTGGACCTGATAATATTCCTGCAGGGTTACTTAAGCATTGTGCATTTGAGTTGTCACCTGTACTGATACGCCTGTATACTCTCAAAACTTGAACAGTACCCAAATCCTGGAAGCTTGCCAACCAGTATTGAAGAAGAGTAGTCACACCAATCCCTGTAATAATCAACCAATCTCCATCACCTCTATACTCTGTAGAGTTATAGAAAGGGTACTGAATAGTAAGCTTCTGACATACCTTGAAACGAATGACCCAATTAGTGACCACCAATATAGCTTCCGCCGGGAACGATCAACTGGGAATCTTCTTGTGTATGTCGTGCACTTTTGGGGCGAGACCATCGAGAACGGTGAAGCTCTAGCAGTCTCCTAGTTATCTCGACATTTTTTAACAGGGTTTGGCACGCAAGTCTGCTGTATAACCTTCTTGACAACGACATCCCCTGCGAAATTTGCAACTAGATATACGTCTTTCAGAGTGAACGGTCGATTAGGGTAGTCATAGATGGCTGCTCTACTGCTCTAATGTATATTAATTCTGGAGTTCCTCAGGGGCCAGTAATCTCTGCGACTCTTTTCTTGCTGCACGTCAATGATCTACTTCTACCACATATTGTAGGGTATGCAGATGACAGCAAATTCACAGAGAGATTCATGTCCAATGCAAAAGACTTCGGGCCAGTAAAGTTTATTTAGAAAGAAGATGGTGGAGAGGGTAAATGCGACCATAAGTGTAGTCTCCAAATGAAGTAACGACCATCTGGTCATTTTCAATACCGCCAAAACGCAGACACGTCTGTTTTCCAAATGGAGTCCATTTGATCTGATTTCAACTTTCCGAGGAACATCTGTAGAGGTTACTAATCATTTTTGGTTTCTCGACATACAGTCGAGTGCTAACCTCAACTTTGTAGCGCCATTGAGTGAAAAGCACAAATTGCGGCCAAAAAAGTAAACAAGGTGAATCGATACTTCACGCCTGGAGAGCTTCTAACTTTATATAAAGCTCAAGTCCGAACATGCAAGGAGTATTGTCGTCACCTTTGGGATGGCTCAGCAAAGTTAAACTTGTCGCATTCGACTCAGTGGAACGCAGTGCCGTCACAGCTTATCTCACCGCCGCCAAGATATTTGTTTGTCGGTCTTCTACAGATTGTACTTCGGATGTGTGGCTATGAGCTTCATAAGTTCGTACCGCCATCTTCAATCGCCTGTCGTAGTACCGAAGTACTGCAGATTACCATCCAAACTTAGTCGATATTCCGATATGCTATAATATTTTTTAAATTTAAATTAAGCGCTATAAATCATTTTTACAATGCGCACAGACAAAGTGTGGAATGCCGTTGGGGGCATCTGTTTTTCCTATTGCCTTTAACCTGCATCTTTTCAAGGTGTGTGTTAAAATGCTTCTCCTGGGCAAACTCGCCCTATCGTAGACCTCACATTTGCCCCAGGCCAGATGGGATCAAGAGTGAGCCGATTTTTAATTAAAAAAAAAACATTAATTTTATAGCAGAATATCTAATAATGGAGTGATGATGTAGATGTGGTGGTATGTATGTATGATACCTGCTGGTGAAGTCCGTTGCCGGAATAAGTAACTAAGTAACAGCTTAACAGTTTTATATTTCACACTGCAAAAAGACTAACAATTATAACTAACTCACATAAAGTAGAAGGCGATAGATACAGTTACAATATACAGAAGATGAAAGCAGAAAGTACAGTATAGAATTACAAGCATAAATATTAAATTAACACTTAGTTAATTTTCGTTATATGCAAAGCAAAATGTCGGCGTAGGCGCACATTACACGTCGGTTGATCGATATTTGAACTGCGGCCGATGAACATACCGTGCAGTTCTAATATATACAGCGAATATGTGTCATAATAATTATATAATTAGTCACCATAAATAAATAGGAGAGATAATGGAAAGTGACATAACAATTTATTTAATCTCCGCTTACAAGCAGACTAAGATATCATTGTGTAATACTCTCTCCTATTGTGAATCTTTGAACTGCACTAGACATTAAGCTTCCGTAGGCGTGACATCAGTACAATGGCTCCATTTGAATTAATGAGGTATACAATTTTGTTGTGCTTGGTTTATTTTCAGAAGCTGGGTTTACTACTATTGTTTACTAAGTAGCGTTACGCTGCAACTTTTAGTCCGGTATTCACAGACAATCCCGACTTTAAACCTAAACTTCACTATGTCAAAAATATCAGAGATTTATTATAAATAATTTAATATTTATTGTAAACACAATTGAACTAGTGAGTTTACGTCATTTGGGCTTAAGCATAGAAATCCGCAGCAAAACCGACAGAGTAACCAACAAAGTCCAATGGATTAGAAAGCTGAAGTGTCAATGAGATGACTTTATAGTTCGATGAGCAGAATACTAATGAGGTAGTTAAGTTCTAGAGTTGCAACTTAGTACCGACAATTGGAGTATAGAACGGCTCCCCTCTAATTGAAGTGAAAACCAGATAAATCATGTGTTGTAGGTCAAGTACATGCACCAGAACAATGCTTTGTGGCATTACTCGGGGGAGGCCTATGTTCAGCAGAAAACTAGTGAAGGGCAGTAACGATGATGATGATGATGATGTTAACAATTACATTGTATGTTGAAAACGGAGAATCCTTAATAGAAGCTTTGTCTTTATTTCACAAGGTGTATCCTTATAGTCTGTGGTTTTATATCTGTATTTGAATATGCTATCTTTTTTACCGAAAAAATGCAATGCGTAAAGAAACCATTCCACCGTTGCCAAAAAATAAACACCAACAAATTATTAATGTTTAAACAAATACCACTTGTGTCGATACCCGAAAGCCGTCCGCGCCGCATGTACTACCAAGTAATGTTCTCCATTCAATTAAATGTCAATTCATTTCAAGACGAACAAAATCATAACATGACAAAGTCAAACATGATACCTAAAAGCGAATTCACGGATCGTAGAGCTATTAATTTTAAAAAAGAAATTGTATATTTTTACATTATTATTTTGAGGTTTTGATCTACTAAATAACTACCGTAAAGTACACAAATGTTATAACTGCAACTTAAGCGATTCCTCTTCAGTTCTAATTTGACTCTATGGTAGTCACATAATTTTTTTTAGATTTAGGGTGACAAGCGAGTACATAGCCCCCCAGCTAACAAGATGGTTAGTGAATATTTGTGGCCTAGAAACACTTACATCTACAACCTTGAGGACTAAGATGGAATGCCTCACATTCAGTAATACGGGTCAGAGCCAGGCCAATGTTCAGCAGTTGACTTGAATGATTTTTTTGTAAAGAGTCGCAAACGAGAACACGGTGCACCTGATAGTAAGTGGATGTTGTGACCCGTAGTCAACTTCTATCCTCGATTAAGAATCGAGATGCAGATGCATTGTCTCCCCCGAGGATTAATATGGAATACCCCGTATCCAGTAAAAATGATCTGCAGTTATCTACAGTCATCATTAGAAACATAGCAGCATTAAGCTAATACTTTACGGTGATATTCTGTGAGAGCGTGGTCCTTCCCTGATCGAACCGACCCATTCGTGCTACAACCAAAATATAGCTTCAGCATGGCTCTTTGACGTAAATATATATACTCTCTATTGTGTTACAGATCACAGGCTCTAAAATAATGAGACACACAAATAGGTTAAGTGGCGGCGTAAGAAAATTCACTACCCCGTGGTTTCGTATAATTAAAGAGAAAAAATGAGACGGCAAATGCGAGGTTCTTCCTTATAAAAACTTAATAATAATAAATAACACTTTAGAATAACCTTCCACGAGATTTAAAAGATGCTCCTTCAATAAATACATTTAAAACGTAAGGTTGAGGCACATTTTTTAAAATTACTTAATTAATTTTATCGATTTTTATATTATAATTTCCATGCATGGTATATTAATATTAGTCTAGGAAAATATTAATATATAATATTGTGTGTATTTTATTGATATAGTATGTATTTTTATTTATTTAATTATATATATTTTTCTATATATATATATATATATATATATATATATATATATATATATATATATATATATATATATATATATATACATATGCATATATATATGCATATGTATATATTATGTGATAAGTGTGTATAAGTGTATATATGTATAGGCTAATATATTTATATTATATAAAACGTTTTAAATAGTATATGTATATAAGATAGTTTTTCTCTCGCGGCTCTACCCATAGCTCTCACCACGCTACCAAAAGTTAGCTGGGAGAGAATGCCTCTTCGGCATTAAGTTCGCCTCTATACCAAATTATGTTTTGTTTGAGTGCAATAAAGAATTTTCTATCTATCTATCTAACTATCAACTGTGGTTACTGACTCGCTTGCCAAGAGTGGCAAATGTTGTTATTGTGGCAAGCCAGGGCGGCCTGTGTTTAGCAATGGACATTAATTTGATGTGCTAATAAAAATTGAATAAAAGTTCATATATAACATCAGTTCTTTTATTCAAATTGAAATAATTTAAAGTGAATATTATATTTAAATAATCTGATATTGTATAAAAGGGTTGATATTTAAAAAAAAGCCGTACCTATAACTCAGGGCTAAGCGCGAAACTAAATACGAACAATCTGGTTTTGATCTCCGTCGGCACAAGTGAAATTATTTATTATATTAAGTGGCAATTTACTGTGTTTTGTGGTGAATTCACTAAAATGTTTCGAGAGTTCGTTATTATTATTAACAGGAAATGCATGTGGTAAAGCTGGCACACAAATAAACCAGATTAGAGAACAGCTCTTCGCTGTTGCTTTTCATTGACTACACCTGGTCACTTTTTAGGCAACAGGCGTTAAAATAAGCAGAACTAAAGCTAAAATCCCTTTATCATTCACCATTCTATATTCATTGCCTCAACAGACTTATACAAATATCGAGGTTTGGATAACATTGTGAAGCAAGAATTTCAATTCTGAATAAGTAAGGAACACCTTTATAGAATTCATCAATTCTCGTGACGCAGACTTCTATAGTAAGGGCATTAACAAACTGTCAGTAAAATAGCTAGTTTAGGTTTAGTTTCAAAGTTGTTTTTGTTAAAATATTTTTTTTAATTTTCTTTATAGAATAATGGCGACAAACAAGCACACGGTCCATCCTACAATAAGTGGATGCTGTGGACCATAGATATCTACATTTATCCTCAAACAAAAATCAAAATACAGATGCTTTGTCACCCTTGAGGTCCAACAGGGAATTCCTCGTTTCCGACAAAACTAGTCTCCGATTATCTACAGTCAGTACACGAAAAATATACAGCATTAAGAGTATCGGCATAAAATAAGTGTACTCTGTGAGAGCACGTCCTACCCCCGCTGAGCCCACACATTCGTGCTGCAACCATAATTATAGCTGCGGTGTGACTCTACCACGCATATACTATTCATATATAGAACTATTTCCCTACAAAACTATTTTCCTGATATTTATAGGACATTCGACAAAATAAGTATAAGCATACCCTCAATAGCAATAATTTAACAAAAAATTTCACTCAAATTTTGAAACAGTTGGGTCTCTGCGAAAATACGTCTCATATTGAAAACGTCGGCTATCTATTATGTTAAACTTCTCCATTATTGTTTTTGCTATAGTTGTCGTTTAACCTTTCAATGAATAATACATTTAGTAACACCGACAAAATGTGATTGGGATGGTTATTGAAATTCGCAAAAGGTTGTCGTAACAAAAAGTAGTCCCTTGTAATGTTAGAGCGTTATAGATCTTTGAGTTGTCACAAAATATCTGGAACGATTGGATTTGTACAAAGTAAAATACACACATTATTTTAGATTTTTAAAGAATATTTAAAGTGCTAGGTGGATATTATGGCTTTTTTGTAAGACTTTTTTTTCCAAGGAGTCTTCTGGTAAGTACCGCTCTTATCTGTTTTTGCCGTCAAAAAGAAGTGATTTGTTCCGGTCGGAATTTTACATAGAACTGGTATAATTACAGACTAAATAAAATAAATATTTTTCTCTAAATGTTATTCCTCACTTGGCTTATTCATGATATTTTTTTCACTGCCGGGCACGTACGAGTAGTAAATCAGCACTAAAATTGCAATAACAAATTATTGTATATCAGTGGGGATCGAACATGGGTGGCTCGCGTATTGTGAATTTTACGGCAAACGCCCTGACTCACTAGGATTGCTCGGTACAATAGGTTTATTTAAAAATGATATAATATGGAAATATAATCCATAGCACAACAAAACCACATAACAAACATTTATTTCCGTAGCTCAATACAGCATCACGGGGGGCAATCCTGCTTCAATCTAAGTTCAATTTACTTTTCAAGTTTCCCTTTTATGTAAATATTTAACTTCCTTTTGTCGCAATTTGTATTCATATCCCTCTTAGATTGTTTTCAAAGTCAGTTGATACTTGCAATTTTGCTAAAAGAAAAATTTCTGACTAAACAATATGGAAAGTAACTATTTTTTATTGTTTAAATATACTAATATTGATAAGACAGACAAGTAATCACTTAAGGGTTTTTTTCGTCTATAGATAAGTTGTAGGAAGGATGATAATATATATTATTAATAAATGTATATCAGATATCTCTGTCGGTATGTCTGTATATCATATATTAATATTGTGTTGGCGGTGAAAGGGTGTCCGTCGTCTCATTTTTTTCTCAGGTGTTTAAGGAGGAGTTTATACAGAAAACAATTAAGCCCTTGTGACCACCGATGTTTGACGGGACCGTCTCACCAGACGAAAAGTATCCAGAAAGGTGACGGAAACCAGAATCTCACTCTGTTGCACTACTTTCGCCAAAAAAAAAGATTACGTAAAAATTGTAAAATTATTATCAAATAAATAGAAAAAAAATTAGCTACTGATTTAGAAACCGTACGGCAACAAAGTAAACTTTTTTTATTATTCTCTCGTTCTGCTAATATACATACATTCGAATATAAATACTTTCTGAGTACGTGTGTGTGCGTGAAATACTCACACACATAATTTGAATCTGTGTCTCCTAATGCCCCCCTACCCCTATCGGGGAAACGTACCATCCATCTGTAGAATTACGTACAAGACTTATAAATACACTCCTGCAATTAATTGAAAGTGTAGGGTTTAGCCTATAGCCGAAACAGTGACCAATACATATTTTAGAGAAAAAATTAGTGACAAAGCTGATGGTGAATAGATAATGAGCCCAGGGATAATTTTAAAAAAAGGACGCAGTCAACTCTGAGGATTAAGATTAATGTTTCACATGCGGTAATTATCTCTCTGCTTTCTATCTTTTTTTTTGTAGAAGAGAGGGCAATTGAGCATGCATCTCACCTGATGTTAAGTGACTACCGCGGCCCATGATCAACCGCAACACCAGGGGAATTTCAGGTGGGTTGCCGGCCCTTTAAAAAGGACTAAGCTCTTTTCTTGAAGGTCCCCAAGTCGTATCGGTCCGGAAAAATCGCCGGTGGTAAACTATTCCACAGAGAGAGTTGTATGCGGAAGAAAACTCCTTTTGAAACGTACAGTGGTGGACCGCCAAGTATCGAAATGGTGTGGATGGTATTGAGACGTTTGCCGAGTAGTGCGTTCACGAAATTTGGCGGCTGGGATTAATCCGAACAATTCCTATTTAGGCCGAAATACAGCAGTGCACTTACTGCTGTTTGGCGCAAAAAATGGGCGCCTACCTAAACAGACTGCTAGTCAGAAAAGACACTACCTTGATAATCATACTGATCGCAGTCATACAAGACCTGAAAAGCTGCTTCACAAACAATCAAAAGTGACTTTCAACGATTCAACGAATATTTTACTTTTATAACTTACATAACGTTATTATCATTGAAAATATAAAGTGTTGAAGCGCATTGGCTACGATTTTGTTGTAGAGCTTGCAGACTTCGAGTTAGATTCCCGCACGAACATATATCCTGTTCACCCCTGTATATCTGTGGCCTACAAATAACTTTTTCTGTTTTGGATGTATGTCTTTGTGCGATTTTTGTCCTTTGAGATACAGAAGGAATTGTCTATGTGCGGTTAGACTTTTTAACTGAGCAAAATGAAGTATAATTGATAGAATCAGGCGTTACTTTGCGGAAATCCATTATAATAAAAAATAAAAATATAAATTTCTTTGCAACTTTCCGCTAAACAAGTTGTTTAGCGGAAAGTTGCAAAGAAATTTATATTTTTATTTTTTATTAAAATGAAGTATGATAGTGAATAGTTTTAAAATAAAGTTCACGGGTTAATTTATAACTTCATAAAATGAATTTTGTTATTTATTAAAGTTGTTAATTAAAATGCATTTCATAATTTCATAAGTTTCCGATACTGAAAATTATTACCTGATTTTAATTACAACAGAGTCTCGTTTATAAGCGAGCAACAAGATACAAGTGATTGCATTCAGATTTTCCCTCAACAACCCTTATGCATCGCCGCGATTTCGTTGAATATAACTGAAAATACCTCAACTAAGCTATTCCGAATTTGGTATTTTTCAAACTTTTAAAAATTCATAACTCTGAAAATGTTAACTTTATCTTAATCTATCATATGATCTTTTTTATTTGTTTCTTTCTGGATACTTTTCGTCTGGTGAGACGGTCCCTTCAAACATCGGTGGTCAAAAGGGCTTAATTGTTTTCTGTATAAACTCCTCCTTAGACACCTGAGAAAAAAAATGAGACGACGGACACCCTTTCACCGCCAACACAATATTAATATATGATATACAGACATACCGACAGAGATATCTGATATACATTTATTAATAATATATATTATCATCCTTCCTACAACTTATCCATAGACGAAGAAAATCATTAAGTTATTACTTGTCTGTCTTATCAATAGTAGTATATTTAAACAATAAAAAATAGTTACTTTCCATATTGTTTAGTTAGAAATTTTTCTTTTAGCAAAATTGCAAGTATCAACTGACTTTGAAAACAATCTAAGAGGGATATGAATACAAATTGCGACAAAAGGAAGTTAAATATTTACATAAAAAGGAAACTTGAAAAGTAAATTGAACTTAGATTGAAGCAGGATTGCCCCCGTGATGCTGGATTGAGCAACGAAATAAATGTTGTTTGTTATGTGGCTTTGTTGTGCTATGGATTCTATTTCCATATTATATCATTTTTAAATAAACCTATTGTACCGAGCAAGCCTAGTGAGTCAGGGCGTTTGCCGTAAAATTCACAATACGCGAGCCACCCATGTTCGATCCCCACTGATATCCAATAATTTTTTATTGCAATTTTAGTGCTGATTTACTACTCGTACGTGCCCGGCAGTGAAAAAAACATCATGAATAAGCCAAGTGAGGAATAACATTTAGAGAAAAATATTTATTTTATTTAGTCTGTAATTATACCAGTTCTATGTAAAATTCCGACCGGAACAAATCACTTCTTTTTGATTGCAAAAACAGATAAGACCGGTACTTACCAGAAGACTCCTTGGCAAAAAAGAGTCTTTCGAAAAAGCCATAATATCCACCTATCACTTAAAACATTCTTCAGAAATCTAAAATAATGTGTATAATTTACTTCTGTGTAATCAATCAATCGTTCCAGATATTTTATTACTAAATTCAATATGTCGATACAAAATCTATACTCAGGCCTATCCGTAACGTCCATATAATATATGTATCATAAAAGTAAAGTAAAGTTACAGCCTATATACGTCCCACTGCTGGGCTCAGGCCTCCCCCTCATTTTTGAGAGGGTATGGTATATATGTATCATATTTAATTCAATTTCATACAATAAATAAATGTATCAAATAAATACTTAGGCCTTTGGCGCAAGCTTTATACTTCATGTAATTATAGGAAATAAAAATAAACACGTGATTTCGCAATAAATTTATTTCCGACCGTTCATTCAGTTCTTGTATTAAAGAATTCAAATCAGCTGCTAAAATAACGCATATTTTAATTATTTACAGGTCTTTCTATAGACAAAATAAACTATATCTTCAAATATATAAAAAATAATATTTGTTTGTTCGTATTTTATGCACTGCCGTTCATCAGATAGCGGTAAATATTTGTCAACATATTGTGTACACATGCGCGAAGATTATAGGAATAGTACAATTAACCAACACCAGAAGGCGCGCGTATCGTACTGAAAATTTATTTGAAAGTTATAGATCATTAACGGAGACAATCTTTTTAGGACCACCAGACATTTTAACGTAATTTAATGATTTTGACCATAAAAAAGATACTAATATGCTATAGTAAATTTTTTTTTTGCCTAAATATTTTATGAAAATCCTACCGGAATTTTAATGAAATTTGAAAACAGAAATTATTAGTTTTGGTCAAGGGTGAAAACGGATTATACATTTTGATCAAGCATCACATCATTCAGTTACCATTTTATGGACTATATGCTTACTTGTCACTCTGATACCCTAAAATATATAAAATAAGACACTAATAGAACACCTATACCTTTATTAAATTTAAAATATAAAATACGCCGCTAATAGAATACCCATACCTTTATTAAATTTAAAATATAAAATACGACGCTAATAGGAAACTCATACCTTTAATAAATCCTATACATTTAAACGAGCAATTCTTGTATATATATATATATATATATATATATATATATATATATATATATATATATATATATATATATATATATATATATATTATATTTTATATAATCGGAATCTCGGAAACGGCTCCAACGATTTTCATAAAATTTTGTGTCCAGGGAGTTTCGGGGGCAATAAATTGATCTAGCTAGGATTTATTTTTAGAAAATGTCTTTTTGTCCGTGTTTTTATGCAATGAAAAACTGCTACAATATCGTTGGAATAAGAAGGTAAATTTTGACAGTTTATGAATGATTACAAATAGCTTGATTGGTATATTGGGCGGTCACAAAATCGTTATACCATGGTTCGAGCCCAGACACTCCGACCGATTTTTTTTAATTTTTTTTCAAGTTCCTTTTTTTTTTTGAGAAAATCTATTTTTTCGAGCCCTTTTTTAGTATTTTTTAAAAACACGAAAATTTTAATTAAACTAATTGCACTCATGATTTTTTATTCAAATAACCAGTTCAGTTTTTTTTATTATGTCGCTAAGATCAAAAAATATTATTCGTATTTCATCAGTATGTAAATTGTATCTAATTATAGTTTCCAAAACACACGAATTAAAAAAAACCGAGCGAAAAATACCGGTCAAGCGGGTACTTTAAAATATAAAATACGACGCTAATATAATACCCATACCTTTATTAAATTTGAAATCTAGCGTAAAATATCAAGAATTTGTCAACAAATCACTGAATGTTTAATTCAATTACTAAAATGACTGCTACGGCCTAGGTATAATTTTAAACAAAAATTGTTACATTATTTCAGTGTTTGCTTACGCTATTGCAGTTTTCGTAACGTGTTTTTTATACACTTAGTCAGGTTAGCTCTGTCAAAAACTTTTTATAAAATTAATGATACAATTTTTCATAATTATATAGAAATTATAAATGACATGAAAGGTAATTTAATTTAGAATACAATTTAATTTACATTATTCGAAATGCCCTCCCCTTTTGTGAATCCATCAATCGACGAGGCCCATCATCAATGCAGCAGCAGCACGCACCACACTCATAATATTTATTTCTGCCGCTGCTTTAGCCAAAGATGTTCGGAGAGATTCCAAATTTTGATGAGTATTAGCGCAGACTTTCGTCTCTAAATTTTGCCATATCTTTTTATCCAATGGGATTAAATCTGGACTAGAGGAGGGCCAGTTTTATTGTCCGATAAAGTCAATTCCGTGGGCGGTACGGACAGCTGGTGCAGAGTCCTGTTGGAATATCCAATGTCAGTTTTGGAACATTGTTTGAAAAATAGGTTACAATATGTTTATTAGCACAGTATTTTAGTATACCTCGGCACTGGTTTTTACACCTTTTTCACAGAAAAACGCCTCAGTTAAGCCTGAATATGAGACTCCTAGCCAAACCATGAGTGACAAAGAATAATGTGCTCGATGAACCCTCGGAATACGCTTGCTGGCTTCTTCACTGCTGTGGGCATACATCTTATCATTTTGTTTATTATTATTTTCTTATAATATGGTAAATTTTTTTTCATACGAAAACAAAATTATTTATTATCTCCGGATCTATCCAGCCTAATTCTTTTCAAACGCTCATTCAAAAAATGTCCTGTCCTCTTACGATAAGCTCGTGGTCCTAAGTCTTCATTGATTACTCTTTTGAGCGGTGTTCTACTTAGGCCCATATGAAGAGCAAAGATTTATTGTTTACGAACAGGATTTCGTTGGGTTCGCGCCTTCACTGCTTTGATGATCGCAGGTGTCTTAACTGTTTAAGGTCGGCCGGTACTCTTACGATCTTCGAAGCTTGAATCTTCAGTGAATCGTTTGATAGTGCGATAAACAAATCGTCGGGATATTTTAAATTTTTTGTAGAATATTGAAAATAACCGCGCGTAACCACAGTGGTACAACGTGATAACCGCTTCTCTAATTTCTTTCTTCACGTACTCTATATTTGAAAACGAAAGAATATAAATGTATTTTTATTTTCGACAAGCGAAAACGTTATATTTTTAAAATTGGTGAAGTTTATCTAGTCAGTATAATTTATTTTAAATAATAAGGTTTTGACAGAACGTATGATCCGACTAACTAGAAGGGAAATGACTTGTTTGACATATTATGCTGATTGAAATAATTAGTAAATTTGTCGGACATTTTAGGTGACTGACGATATGGGACACCATATCATCAAAAAAATAATCACGAGTAATCCAAAAGTAACTAAGAACGAAATGACTTTCGTTTGAATAAGCATATTTATTTAAAAGCAATAAGATGAATAAAAGTGTAATCAGCGAAAGGCCTTTACAAAGCTGATCTTTGCAGCCATTTAACATTCCGTACATTCGTGTAATCTTTCGCTCTTTTGTATCTATTTACTGACTTCGGTATTACTTTACACATCTTGAAAATTCAGACACATAAACAAAATATGCAGTTAATTTCCTCCTTATAAGATGCCTGAATTCACAGCTGAATGTGCACATAATCATTTACGCCAAAAGATGCATTTGAGGCAGATATTTTAAAATGTTTTATTGTTTAATTTATTATCCTATTTCATTCTGAAGTGACGCAACCATTGAATTATATATTACTAGCGTAAGGACCGGGCCAACCGAACAACTAAAACGGACCAGTGCGCTGGCCCTAAAATTACAGTTTAGGGCCAACGCGAATCGGTCGACAGTGGTGCGCGCGCAGGACAGATTTGCCTGTCACAAATATGTCTAGTTGCGTGGTAAAAGAATGCAATTTTACGATACAAAGATTTAAAAAAACATCGGTAAATAATCTTATATTAATTTTATTACAATTAAATTATTATATAAAAGCATTTCTAAAGTTTTATTTTACAGTTGGTTTAGTTACGTTACCAAGATTGGATTCAGACCCTAAAAAATATTGTACATGGAAAATAAAATTATACTATTTAAAAAACAATTTTATATCACGTTTGACGTTTCATGTTTCTTTTCTCCCATGTGCCGAGATTTTGGCGTAACGCGTCTAGTTTATCTATACGTTTCGTTTTTTGATGGTTTTATTTTTATTTCTGTTTAATTTTTGTCTAAAGAATTTAGTGTAGGTTAAATTTTGAATAATGGTACCTAATATATATTTTTTAATTTTTTTTAATAATAGTAATAGTTTATTTCTCTTGGTATTTACAATTTGCATAGTATAGGGAGCATCTTTTAAGTACCTTAAGGCACTTGTGTCAGAGACCCGCTCTTCCATAGCCAAACAAACTTTCAAGAGACGTGAGATTACATATTATACAAAAAAAAATATAATATTCAAAAAGTGTGTATGTATGTGTGTGTGTGTGTATGTGTGTGTGTGTGTGTGTGTGTGTGTGTGTGTGTGTGTGTGTGTGTGTGTGTGTGTGTGTGTGTGTGTGTGTTGTTGTGTGGGTTTTTTTTTTCTCACCCTATGTATCGAAACATAAGTTTTTCTGTGTCTTCGTAAGACAGGGTCTTTAGCCAATTTATAATCAAAATCTTGCAGTCCTTGGAATTTCTACAGTAAATATTAAGCTTTTTGTTGACAAAATTATATATATAGATAGATTGGTTAATAAACTGACGTCTAGCGAATGCAGTTTTAACACAAAATTAATTAACTACAATGTCTTTTCTTCTTTTGTTCAAAATATTTGGGTCGAAAATCAGACCTTTATGCTTTTTTAATATTGTGTGCAAAATATATAATTTTCTTATACTTAGTATATGAGTTTTTAAATACAGGCTTTTCGTTGGGAATTTATAAGGCAAAAAAGTACATTGTCTTTACTACGGCACGTTGAGCTCTTTCTAATTGCAACAATTTTGTTTTTGTTGCTCCACCCCATATCGGAAGGCAGTAAGTTATTAACGATTGAGCTAATGCTACATAAATTTTGTTAATGAGCGTATCTGAAGTAATATGTCTAAGCGTTTTAAAAATCCAGGCTAATTTTCTAAATCTACATGTTATTACATCGATAAGTTCATGCCAAGTTAAACGTTCATCTATAATGATCCCCAAGTACTTGGTTGAAGAAACTTTCGTAATGACAGAACAGTTACAATTTTGAACTTCGTCAATGTTGCAAGTGTGAATATTTATGTTAAAGTTATTTCCTGGTTGAGCTCGGTTTTTAATAGCAAAACAAATATAATTAGTTTTAAGTGCATTAAACGTTAGAAAATTAGATTGAAGCCAGCTTGCAATTATTGTAAGGCCAGATTCTGTATTTTTACGAATCTCATCCCATGATGCTCCAGTAAAAACTACAGCTGTGTCATAAGCATATGTGAACACACGGGCACCATTTATTTTCAGATTACAAAGATCATTGATATAAATTAGAAACATTGTTGGGCTTAAAATACTACCTTGTGGTACGCCGTAAGTGGTGTATGTGTCCTCACTAATAAACTGCCCTACTTCAACTTTTTGTGTACGGTTAAATAAGTAATTCTTAAACAATGTCAAGGTTGTGTCTCTGATGCCGATGTTTTTTAATTTTTGTAAAAGGATGGGGATAGAGATAGCATCAAAGACCTTTTTAAGGTCTAGAAAAACTGCAAGACATTTTTACCCTGATCTAAGTTGTTAGTTATGTACGAGCTAAGAGCTAAGATTGCATCTTCTGTGGATTTACCTTGTCTGAATCCATACTGACAGTCAGATAAGATATCGAACTTAGTAAGATAACTTAATAATCTTGTGTTGATAAGTTTTTCTAATATCTTAGAAAGTGAAGGTAGTACTGAAATAGGTCTGTAGTTGCTAACATCACCTCTATCCCAATTTTTATACACTGGTGTTATAACAGCTTGTTATAAAGGTTGAGGAAAACGCCACGCTTAAAACAAATGTTTACAAAGTGACAGATTATAGGAGTAATTTGAGTTACTGCAAGTTTTAGAAAGTGCGCTGGAATGTTATCCCATCCAGGAGCACTGTTTGATTTTAGGTTCATGATAACATCATGTACCTCGTAAGGATCTGTATCTAGCAAGACAAAGGATGAAGGCTGGGGTTGTCCAACCAGTGTTATACATTTACTATCGTTATTTCTAGTTATTATTTTTTTGGCAAGATTTTTGCCTACATTGGCAAAGAAGTTATTAATGTAATTTACCGAATCTAATGGTGTTGCTTTTGCTTGTAATAAATCTGTATTACTAATTTTTGTTTGATTTAAATGCGCTATTCTTTTAATATTTCTCCAAAGACTTTTACTGTTATTGAGAGACATCCGCAGGACTTGTCTTTCATAACTCTGTTTTGCTTTTTTATTATTTTATTACAAAAGTTACGATATCTCTTATATACAATTTTTTGAATTTCATTGTAAGGATCGGAACGCAACTTTTTTTGCAAATTATTGCGATTTCTAATACAACGCACAATGCCAGGTGTTATCCAAGGTTTTAAGATGCGTTTATTTTTTGGAAGATGCACAATCTTTGTATTTTCTTGTAATGATTTGCCCAATTTATTAACTAACATTTCCATAACTGTATGGGGATTGTCACAAAAAATTAATTCAGTAAGATTATTTTGTAATAATCTGTTAAAGGCGCTTTTATAATCTGTAATTGTTTTTGTCTTTGTGCAGTCATTTATTAATTTTAAGTTAGATCGGTTTAGTAGTATCATTGAGTGATCAGTAATTGTTGTAAGTAAGACAGCAATTTGAGCATTGACCGTACCTTTTGTAAACTTTAGAATGAAGTGATCTAGGCAACTCGTTTCTCTTGTGGGTATATGAATTTTCATTTATTTTAGGTGCAATGCTAACGTTTATGTCACCAGCTAAAATCATGATTTCTTTTGATTTTATGATTTCTAAATGCAAACTTAACAAATTAGTGAATTTATTGGCGTTTGTATTTGAAGGAGAGCGGTATATTACCAGGATTATACTGTTGTATTCGTCTATTTGTAAGCATGATGCGTGTTCTAATTTAACTTCTTTAACCTTAGCATTTATAGTATTTTTGATATACACTACTACTCCATCACTCTGGTTGAGGTGACAGGTTGTAGCAAAATGAGTATAGTTAGTAATGCATGGAATTGTTTTGTTGAGGCTTAGTCGGCATTCAGTCAAAATCAAAATATCAGGTTTAAATTTTAAACAAGATAGTGTTAAATTTAGGTCATCTATGTTACTATACACACTTCTTATATTTTGAGATATTATGGTTATATCATTATTTTTCACAGTAATGTAATTTGAGAGATCTTCAATGTCACACTCAATAGCGTTTGCAATTCCAATTTTATCCAATTCTTTCCAGGTAATTAAAGAACTGTCCATTTCAGAAGTAGGAGTATGAGCTGTCGTCTGTATGTGTATACATATGTGTAAATACCTAATATATGCATTATAATGTATACATTTATAGATAAAAATATATGTTTGCATCCTAATATGTAAACTGCTTTTCTCGTATACGGTTCTAGATTATTAGAATTTTTCATTTTAAGAGTGAGCTGTATATTAATGATAGTATTATATATAATCATTTTTGTGATAGTGAGAGTGAATAGGGTTTTAATAAATGCAAGTGTAAGCTGTGTGTAAGAATGTATAAGTTGTGTGTAATACATATAAGTACTGATGATTAGTGAATTAATTACAATGCTTAGAAAAAACTTACGAACTAAAAGAAGTATAGAAAAAAATAAAGTAATTTCATTATTTAGAAAAAATTGCGCGTTCTGTTCTAGTCATGCGGTATGCAATAACTGGTGAACCTGGGCTTCGTTCCTAATGGTTATTATTTGAGATGTCTCATCTTTGCGAACATAAACTTTTCCGTAGGCAGTCCAACAAAATTTGTATTTTTTTGTTTTGACAAGATCTCGAGCTAGGAAGTGTAATCGTGTACTTTTAGCAGTTAGATGATCAGTTATGTATATGGGAGTATCTTCAGCCGTAAGAAAGCCAAGGTGTTTTGCAAAAAAATTTAGTTTTGTGCCTGTTATTATAAGATTTTGCCATTTTTAATATGTTACTTTTTAGCAATGTTCACGAAGTCTCTACCACAATGGGAGTATTGCGGATATTTTCTCTTTTACTGCGAATACGATATATATCTTTTATATCTGCTTTGTTAAGATTACTATCAATACTTTTGGATAAGCACATTACCATGTCTATTAAGTCCTTTTTAGATTCATTAACCATTTTAGGAACGTTTTTCATTTCAAAATTCATCTTACGGCTTCCCATATGCATATCCTCAATTCTATCCTCCAGTATCGTTATAAATATCCTATCTTCTTTTATTTGGTTTTCCAAATATTCAATTTTCTTCCTAAACTCCTCATTTTGTGCAGTAAGAAAAGTAATAGAGCTCTCGATGTTTTGGTTTGTTTGTTGTATATTCTTTAATGTAGGTGTAATTTTCTTAAGTTCTTGTTCTTGCGGGACAAGTAGAGTAGCTATCATTTTCTTAATTTCATCCTTGAAGTTATTCAACTCTATTGAAATGTCATCATCCCTACGGCGTTTGCTACGCATCGACACAAATTTAGATGGCGTGTTCTCTCTTTGTCCCACTTGGCATAAATCAGCTTCAGAGAAGGATTTATCCATATTTGAGTTTGGTAAAAGACTTAAATCTTGTCTAGTATAAGTAAATCACGAAAGTAAAAATCACTTAACGTAATGTGTGCGGGCGCCCTTATTTTTGACGACGATTGTTTTATTATATCAAATCGCAGTCACAATACGCAAAAACTAAATATGTTTCCAGTGAGACGAGTTTAAACTCACACCGATAGGCGAAACACACTACAAAGGTACCTTTAGTCGGATAATATGATGTGCAATAATTACCAATCAGGTAGAAGAATGAGGAGATAGTTAATTGGCATACGCACAATAATGAATGAGTTAAGTAATACTGTCTCCTTCTGATCTGTTTAGGTACTAGGACTACCGACGTTACTTTTCACATTCGTTGAATTATACTGGTAGTCTTCGGTATTGTTTTGGTTGTAAATTCGTAAAACAAATAACACTCACGGAAACGGGGTACCAAGGCCGCAGAAGCGTTGAATTCTTAGATGTTTTGTTGTACAAGCAAATGCGATGTTGCTAACACTCACAGAAACAGGGGTACCAGGGCAGCAGAAGTGTTAAGTTCTTCGACGTTTTTGTCTTGTAAAATTATAATCTCCTATTATTTCAAACTGATTTACTTGGTAGATTTAACTTTGCTATTTTTTAAATTAAATTAACACTAACTTAAGGTCACGTCTACACCTTGTGGCGGTCCGGAGGGAAAGGTATTTTATATTCAAGAAGGGTAAAACGAAAAGAGTACAAAAGAAACCATATCTGCTTAATTGAATCTAAAAATAGGATTCATAAAATTTCTGGAGCATAGAGTTTTTATCGTAGTAGCCCCTCATTATAGTTGCATCAAGGATGCAACATAAATTCATCGATCGAGCATCGATTGACCAGAAAGGGAGCTGATTCTAATTTTATTAAAAAATTGCGGTACTCATGTACAATACAGAAATTCTCGATATCGTAGGGTTATTAAAATGTAAAAGGACCTAATAATAACACAAGTCGACCTTTAGGTAAAATTATGGTATTTTCGAATAGTAAAAAAACCGTACTACAAACTATTAAATAATGGTACAATATGATACAATGGATAATTGTACTACGAAATCCGACCCTGGTTATGTTGTATTTTGATATGAAGTTTGTATTGCGACAGATGCGCTACTTTTTCTTGTATAAAAAAGTTATGAGTAAAATATTTAGATGGGCCTATCCTTCATTTTGATATCATTGGACGCAACAGAAAAATATAGAAAAGACTAGAAAGACCTTATGGCTTCAGCCATATTGTGATCTTACCATATATTTATTTATAATCTGGCATCTAAAATGCGAGGCTATCAATCCAATATAATACACTCACAAAATCAGCTTGGTGAGTTTAAGAAAATATTTAATTAAAATGATGCCTTAGGTAATTTTATTTAAAGATTTTTTTTATACTTAATTACAAAGGCTATTTAATATAACAAGTCAATGTTGGTGGAGCCACGTGTTTAAGGCTGCCGAAGTCTAGTTCCCCGGTCGAACCTTAAACCTATTACGCGAGATATTAATCTAAGTGGACTGTATCTACAAAATGATTCTACACTTATATATGCGGTACAATGCACTCGCTATTCCCAAAAAAAACGAACTATTATTTGCCAAATCGATGAAAGGAATCCTGCTTGATTAGGAAAACACAAAATTGGAGCGGGTTAAAACAACTATATCAAGCAGGAAAATACTATTAGGAAAATGTTGACTCACCGGGATGTTCTTCTGTGCGGTCGAGCACTATAACTGCGACTTCTGGAACACTCCGGAGAGAGGCGGTGCGCGACTATATCTCACACGAGGTGAGGCGGGTTTCCTGGAGCTCGACTGCTTCCAGGCTAAAGCAGTTTCTACTAGTGATGTGTTTCCAACAACGAGCGCGGCGGGAAGAGCTCTGTAGGACACTATTATCCTAGGCGGTGTAGTTGCAACGATGAGCGCGGCGGGAAGAGGGCCACGCGTCGGTCGCGCGTGTCTTATATATCCTCGGTTCCGATGATTACGTGATGTTCTAGAATCATCTTCTTTCCCCTCCCACCCCACCACCCCGATGTGTCGATAGGAGAGTACGAATGATATCGTTTTGGAAAGGGATAACCGATTTGGCAAGCCTACCGTCAAATAAAATAAATACGAATGGTTTTCCGCGCAACCATCTCCCCCGCCCTTGAAGGATCTCCTTCAAAAAATAACTAAAACAACTAGAGCTAAGATCAACTAACAAATAACTAACTAACGCTAAGATTACCTAAATTCAACTACAATTTTAATCTAGAAAGCTAATTTAAATTACGGAAGAGGCAGGGGGCACAAACGGACAACAGGACGCAGGTAAGACCCAACCGTGGTCTTAAAGCGAGTTATCCTAATTACTCCGTCGGAACCGGGAAAGACCTCTTCGACAATTCCTAACGGCCAGTGGAGAGGCGGCGCATTCTCCTTAGTGAGCACAACTACAGTTCCTACAGATAAAGGCTCAGTCGCTGTGTTCCATTTTTGCCGAGACTGCAAAGTATGCAAGTATTCCATCCTCCATCGTTTCCAAAACGATTGCACTAACCGGTCTAATAATTTGTAGCGTTCGGAAATGCTAAGTCTGTTCTCATCCATATCTGCGGCGGGCAAATACTTTAAAGGCGTTAAGTTCAAAAAATGTGCTGGAGTTAGAGCCAGCGGTTCCGAGGGGTCACTAGACAACGTCGGACAAAGTGGGCGGCTATTCATTACGCATTCAATTTGAGCGAGTACCGTACTTAGCTCTTCGAATGACAAAATTTGATCTCCTATTACTCGGTATAAGTGACTCTTTAGACTCTTAATATTAGTCTCCCAATTGCCTCCAAAATGACTCGCGGCTGGGACTTTCAGAGACCACTCAATGCGGTTCTCGGCTAGAATGTGAGCGAACTCCGAATTATAATACTTGCTAGCTAAGAGCTCATGTAGTTCCGATAGAATACGTTTTGCACCGACGTAGTTCGTACCGTTATCCGAATATAATTTACTTACAGGGCCTCTGCGGGATAGAAATCTTTAAAATTCACCCATAAAGCCTGCTGTGCTTAGATCCCCAACGAGTTCTATATGCACCGCTCGAGTAGTTAGACATACGAAAATGCAGACGTAAGCCTTTGTGGATCCTATACCACGCCCGCGAGTGAGCGTGACCTTAAACGGACCAGCGAAATCCTACCCGGTGTGCGTGAAGGGCTTTACCGATCGTATTACTCTACAAGATCTAAGTTCCGCCATTTCCGGAAATGACGGCTTGGGGCGTGCCCGAAAGCAAGCTATACATCTGTGCACCCGATTGCGTATTAAACTACGTGCAGAAAGAATCCAATAATTCTGATGCAAAATCGACATCAACAAGTCGGGGCCAGCGTGCGAGTTCAATTTATGATGGTAATCGACTAATAAATTCATGATATGGCCTTTACGCGGTAAAACTATAGGGTGCCGTTGGTCGAAACTCAACTGCGAGTTGGACAAGCGTCCACCTACCCTTACAATCCCATCCTGTAAAAATGGCTTAAGGCGTTGAAAGGCGCGACTACAAGCTCTATTCGATTGTAATCTTGTAATTTCTTCAGAGAAGTGCGCACGTTGAAGTTCACGTAATACTAGCGACTACTACTTGTAATCGGACGCTAAGACATACGAACGTCGCGGTAAAAGCTTCGCGAATCGACAAACGTAAATTACGCTACGCAATAATCTCGACCAAGAGGACAAGCGGTTCGCCAAAGCAATGATTGGAGAAACCTCGCTCGAAACGTTCGCCACTAGAGCGTGTCTCCTCTCTTCCGGCGGTTGTGACACCGACAAAGGTTCGAAATCGGTTATCGGCCATTGTGAGGGACCCAAGTGAACCCAAGAAGGTCCATGGAACCAAAGCGGGTGGTCCATTATTTGCATCGGGGTGAGTCCCCGGGATAGACAATCGGCAGGGTTTTCCGTACCAGACACGTGATAAAAGTTCCGCGTTTCTAACTCGTCTTGGATCTTGGCCACTCGGTTCGCGACAAACGTATCCCAACGGTGGGGTGAAGAATGAACCCAGCATAAGGCGACGGTGGAGTCGGAAAAGGCAAATATCCTTTCTATGTGAACTCTATCCCTACATGCGCTGATAACTGCGGTAATAAGCTTGGTGAGTACTAATATTGCGCAAAGCTCTAAGCGCGCCAGAGAGATAACCTTACGGGGGGAGACTCTCGACTTAGAACTAATGAGGCTAATCGAATTTCTACCATTATTCTCAACGTGGAAATATACAACGCCCCCCGTAAGCCTTCTCGCTGGCGTCTGCAAACCCAACGACCGTTATGACGCTATTTCTATCGACGTTTATATGACGCGGTATTTTAATTTCTCTTAGTAAAGGAAGTTCCTCTCTAAAGCGCTGCCACAATCAAACAATGCTGTCAGGCGGCGAGTCATCCCAATCGCATTCAAATAACCAAAGTTGTTTAATCAAAAGCTTAGCGTATAATACCACGGGAGCTACGAAACCCATGACGTCCCATAATCTAGCAACGCATGACAGTATTGTGCGCTTTGTGCTTTTCTCTACGGGCGGATTTACCTTAAGGCTAAACACGTCGGACTCTGGTGACCAACACAGACCGAGCACCTTGTGTGTATCAGAATCGTCGAATTCCTTTATCGCCGAAAGACGGTGTGATAGTGGGATTGTATCTAAAACCGGACGCGAATTACTAGTCCACTTCACAAGATCGAATTGACCCGATTTCATGAGCTTTATAACCTCGGCGTTGGTTAGGGTGGCCTCCTCCACGCTATCGACCGAGTATACAAAATCATTCATATATAAACCGCTCTCAATTGCCCTCTTAGCTTTAGGTTAAGAGGGACCTTCATCGGGGGCGAGCTGTTTCACCGTGCGTAACGCATGAAATGGGCTCGACTTTAAACCAAAACAAACGCGGTTAAATTCAAATACCATTAGAGGATCCTTTGGGTCGAAACGATATAAAATGCGTTGGAATCTACGGTCGCATTCACGGACCCCTATGCAAAGAAACATTTGGCGAATATCGGCGGATAGTGCTATACTGAACAAACGAAAATTGGCTATTATATTAAATAAACTGCCCTGTAAATTTTGCCCACTATAGAGGATATCGTTAAGCGACAGGTGAGTGCTAGTTTTAGCACTAGCGTCGAGCACTACACGTAACTTAGATGTAAGTTTGTCCTCCCTAATGACCCCGTGGTGTGGTATGAAATACGACGGTGTGTCTTCGTAGTTATCTAATTTCGAAGCCACAATTGATATGTAACCTTCTCTTATATATTCGTTAATGACGCCGTCGTAAGCTTCCTTTAACTGGGGTGAAGCGAGCATCCTACGCTCCAAGCTGTAGAAACGTTTTTCCGCCATTTGACGCGAATCGCCGAGAGATAAAACATCTCCTTTAAAGGGTAGCGCTACACTATATCTACCGTCGCGATCACGAACGGTCGTGCGGACGTAAATTTCCTCGCATAATCTGTCATCTGAGCTAGCTATGGGTGGGACGTTCACCTCCTCCATCTCCCAAAATTTGCGGACTAACGACTCGGGCGGTTCGACAGCCATACCACAATAAGAGGTTGCCGAAATACTATCTATGATGGGGCGGAGCCAATGATAACATAGCCCAATACGGTTTCTAGTGCGTAAGGCGCGGTATGCGAGGAGTTGCCCCTGACCTTATTGTTTAACAAAAGATGAGGGAAAAGCGATGCTCCGATGAGCATGTCTATGTTTCCAGGAACGGCGTAAGTGTCGTCTGCTAGAATCAAATTTTTAAATTCAATCATTGCCGAGGTGTCAACCGAAACGGTTGGTAACCGTTCAGTGACCCTATCTTCTACTAGTGCATTTATATCAAAGTTAACATTACGATCTATCCGAGAATAAAATTTTAAATTAATATATCCCTGGGTAGCTTTACTAGTACCTCCGATGCCTTTAACTACAGGACATGAAAGTGACCTATTACTAAGCCTAAGCGCTGACAACATTGTCGTGTTATAAAGCTATTTTGGGCTCCGCTGTCCAGCAGTGCACGAACGCTTTGTTCGTTCCCACGCGAATCCCTAACCAAAATACGCGCCGTACCCAGTAACACGGTTGAAGGAGGTTGTGCTCCCATATTTGTCAATGAGCACAGAGCGACATCACCAGGTCGACCGCTAGAATCGTTGACCTTAGTAGGGGTGAATTCCTTGTCCGCTTTACTTGACGCCGCTATGTTGCTATTTTCAAAATGTAATAGCGTGTGATGTTTCCTGGCGTACTTGCTACATACGGAACTCGAATTGCATTTTGCAACTAAATGCTTATCACTTAAGCAGTTCAGACATAGGTTGTTTGTCTTTACTAATTTATAACGTTCGCTTGGTGAATATTTACGAAAGGTCGCACAATTATATAAATTACCGTGTTTATCTTTACATACGATACAAGTATGCTGAAGTGATGTTGACGTCGCGGTTACGTACGTTAACGACCCTGCTATTTTAGATGGTTGAGTCTGTCTACGGTTGACGCACCTTTTAATCTCCTGTTTAACGTTCGGAGAGCGCTGCATCACCTTTATTTGATCTCGCACGAACGATGCTAATGAATGAAAGGAAGGCATCTCCGAGCTACGATGCTCCATTTCAAACGCACGCACGGTGTCGGGGTCTAATTTCTTTAGTGCAATATGGAGAAACACCACGTCCATAAGGTCATTAAATTTTAAATTCTTAAGTGCAGCCACCGATGCCACAAATTTATCTAGAAACTGCTCTAAGCCGTTGATGTTCGCGGATGATATAGGTTTAAGATCGAATATCTGGTTCAAATATTCGGAAGCTAACATTCTCCTATTTTCATATTTAGTTTTAAGAGTTTCGAGTATTAATAAGTAATTGTTTGCTGTAGGTGTAAAACCAGAGCAGATCGACTGTGCCCTGCCACAAAGTTTACTAACTAAGTAATATAATTTTTCAGCGTCCGATAACGATGGGTTATTGTGTATATTGTTTTGAAAACTACTGAAGAAGAAGGGCCACGTCTTAATATCACCATTGAATACCGGAATATCTATTGGCGGCAACCTAATTGAGTCACGAGGACGTATCTGCAATTCCGGCTTTGCTTCGCTTTGAGATTGTAGGAGTTTTGCCGTTCTTTTCACGCGACACAACATATCTTCGAATGCCAGCAGCGGTTAGTAGTTCACTATATATTTCGGGTCGATTTGTAATTCCAAATGATTAATTTGGTCTAATATTCTTTCGTAATCCATCCGCAAAGAATCCACCGTTTCAATTTCATTCAGAAAAGTTTCCCGCACCGCTTCTACATTAATGTTCTTTATATGATCGCTAATGTTTTGTATACGTGAAAAAAGTACTCTTGGCATAAAGCGTTTTAATTTTAAATTCACTTCCACTAACTGCCATTTTAAATTATTATAACAAAGTTATTAATCACAATTAATCTCACACGCATAAACGATGGACGATGGACGCTCGGTATGCCGTATTACGTAATTAAATCGAACACCTGCTACAGTCGAGGCGACGCGTTGCTTGCTAACTCAATGTTTTTATAAAGATTGTCGGGTAATCGTACCAAACGGTTGTTATCACACTGTTTCAATTTTAAACCTTAAATTTAACCAAATACGAGCGCTATGAAATAAACAATTCTGTTTGCGAGTACCTAATCAAAATTTAAACGAACACTATTTACACTATTTACGAACACTAATTATTCGACCAGACAATGGTTGGATAACTACTAAACACCAATCCAAATCCTGCCCGAAGTGACCATAAAATGGTGGAGCCAAGTGTTTAAGGCTGCCGAAGTCTAGTTCCCCGGTCGAACCTTAAACATTTTACGCGAGATATTAATCTAAGTGGACTGTATCTACAAAATGATTCTACACTTATATATGCGTTACAATGCACTCGCTCTTCCCAAAAAAAACGAACTATTATTTGCCAAATCGATGAAAGGAATCCTGCTTGATTAGGAAAACACAAAATTGGAGCGGGTTAAAACAACTATATCAAGCAGGAAAATACTATTAGGAAAATGTTGACTCACCGGTATGTTTCTTCTATGCGGTCGAGCACTATAACTGCGACTTCTGGAACACTCCGGAGAGAGGCGGTGCGCGACTATATCTCACACGAGGTGAGGCGGGTTTCCTGGAGCTCGACTGCTTCCAGGCTAAAGCGGTTTCTACTAGTGATGTGTTTCCAACAACGAGCGCGGCGGGAAGAGCTCTTTAGGACACTATTATCCTAGGCGGTGTAGTTGCAACGATGAGCGCGGCGGGAAGAGGGCCACGCGTCGGTCGCGCGTGTCTTATATATCCTCGCTTCCGACGATTACGTGATGTTCTAGAATCATCTTCTTTCCCCTCCCACCCCACCACCCCGAGGTGTCGATAGGAGGGTACGAATGATATCGTTTTGGAAAGGGATAACCGATTTGGCAGCCTACCGTCAAATAAAATAAATACGAATGGTTTTCCGCGCAACCAAATGTCATATTATATAATATTATGAAGCGACAGTAGCGTAGTGATAGAGTGCGGCACGCGTACTCAGAACGTCACGTCGTCGTTTAGAATCTGGCTACTCTCGAAAACCACTCCTAACCCACATATTTTTAGCTTACCTGGAGTCGTAAACGATACAATAAATAATTTATAAACATTGTAACTTTTTTATTTATTAAAGTACTGTAAAAAGTATTATGACGCTGAGGTTTAAAAATTAAATTTATTTATAATAGTCGAATGCTACAGTGAATCTGTGAATTTGGCTTCATATGTACCTAAACCTTACTCGTAAACAGTAGACCTGCAGATTGTTCAACGAGGCTCCGGCGGAGCACTTATAATCTTGTGAAAATTTTTAAACCAAAAATACAAATGACTGTTGTTAGGGATCAAAATTATGAGATTATTGGCTGTACGCTCAATAACATTTTTTCTTTAATCATAGAACAGAGAGCAGACTATAAACTTAAACAAGAAAAAATATTAAATTAGATTTATAGACAATCTGTATCATGTATAAAATGAAATTAAACCCGTTTATCCTAAGAAGTACATCAGAATAAAGTTCTTCTAGCTGGAGAAGAAATGAAATTAAAATTTATCTAGGGAACATGACATTAAAATTATCATCACACCATTCTTGATTTATCACTTAATAAATATATCGGTGTGAAATTCTGAGTGATAATACAAATACAATAAATTTGGCATACCATAACGGGCTGATGTATCCACCGAATATCACCGTACTTCCGACTGCGGACATTATAAGGGTTATCAGATGAATTATTCATTGAAATATGAAGTGTGTACGTGGCTGAAATATAATTTAAATTCCAGCCGATTGCTACGTGTATCTGTTGATTTGTATGTTCATAGGATTAAAGTAATGATTAGTTATATTTACGCAAATACTATACTTAGAATTAAATCCGATGGAAACAAAAAAAATTACGGAATTCACGGATTTAAAAAAGTTAAAATTAAACGCGATAAAATTCGTAAAATTTGTTAAACACCACGATTAAATTATTAAATCGTATTTCCAATAAAATACACAATTAATTGGCTTGGAAAAATACGTTTAACTTCTGATGAAAATCATCACATTTTTTAAGAATTAGAGTAACTTGTTTTAATTGAAATACAAAACTAGTATCTTGGTTAGTTCTATGTTGGTCAGCTACGTCATCTTATATCTTTAAAAAAACGAACAAGAAATTTTAATATAATACTAGTTTTTACGGAATTTATCGCGTACATTTAACTTTTTTTAACTTTTTAATACCCGACGTTTCGAGAGCTTTACAGCACCCATGTTCACGGGAAGGACTGAGATGTTCAACGTCCAGATGTCATAGTTAACCGCGGTTACCATAGATTAAAATTTAACTTTTGTTCCGATCTACACAGTATGAACTTATGGTATCATGAAGTCTTGCAGTTGTATGCTTGGGTTGGGTTTTAATTTTATTTATTATAGGATCCCAAGCAGATGGTAGCACCCAGCCATCTTCTCTATTGAAATTAGGATGTTTTTTGATTTCAATAGCCTCGCGAATCATCCTTGGAAGGAATCGGTGTTCTTTAGCGAGGATTTGTAGTCTATCAAATCTGATGTAGTGACGGGGGCGATCCTGTACATGTTCACAGACTGCAGACTTCCCGGAGCGTCGATTCTTCACATCAGCTATATGTTCTTTGACGCGGGTTTTAATTGATCTTTTAGTTTGTCCTATGTAGGAGAGACCACATTCACAATCAAGCTTGTACACTCCTGCATCTTGCAGAGGGACGTCACACTTGACTGATGGTAAAAACTGACCAATCTTCTTCGGCGGCTTGAAGTATGTTTTGATGGAAGCGCGCTTCAAGATGTAGCCAATCTTGTCAGTGACTCCTCTAACATATGGCAGTACAGCAGGTACACGCTCGACTGTGGCCGGCTTCACTCGTTCTCTGTGACGTAGGCGCGGGACCCGAAGCTTGTTGTCATGCAAAACTTGCTTGACGTGTTGGAGCTCGGCAGCCAGGTGTTTACTGTCACAGTGGGGCTTGCCTTTCTCCAGGGGCTCCTCTGTTCTTTGCGGTTTGGGCCACACCCTGTTCCATTTTATCCCTCGTGCTCTCTGAAACAAAGATTTACCCACGGTAGCTAACTGTGAAGGATGGTGGTGAGAATCACCATTTAAATATCTATCTGTATGGGTCTTTTTTCTATACACAGTATGGCTCAAGGTGTTATCAGAATTCCGAATTACTAACACATCTAGAAAAGCTAAGGAATTGTTTGCCTCTAACTCCATTGTGAACTGAATTTTAGAATTTATAGTGTTAAGATGGTCTAAAAATGCAGTTACTTTATCTAAAGGTAGAATTGTGAAAGTGTCGTCTACGTACCGCTTGTAGAATCTTGGATTTATGGGAGAAGTAAGCAAGGAATTCTCCTCAAAGTCTTCCATGAATATATCGGCGACAATGGGAGATACAAGTGATCCCATCGCCACACTATCTACTTGCTTGTAGAACTCCTCCTTCCACAGTAAGTAGCCAGATGTAAGGCAGTGTCTGAGTAATACTGCATATTCTACGGGCATGTTGTTTTCTTCCAGCCTTCTAGTTACAATTGAGATGCAGTCTTCAACAGGTAAGCATGTAAACAATGACTGCACATCAAAACTGACCATAGTTTCATTGTCTGCCAGATGTAGGTCTTTAATCTCGCTGACAAAATGGTAGGAATCCTTTATGTGTGCTCTTGTGTGTCCCCTAAGTGGTGAGAGTATTTTCCCTAAGTGTTGAGCCAATCTGTAAGTTGGTGAATCGATTTGGCTCACTATGGGACGTAATGGAGCATTGGGCTTGTGTATTTTTGGTAACCCATATAACTTTGGTGATTTGGCGCACGTAGGTATTATCCATTTTACGTCCAGATTTAATTTTTCGGAGTGTTTCTTTATGAGGTCACTAGTTGTTTTTAGTGTGCTATTTGTTGGGTCGTTTTTAACCTTTTTTATAAGTACTTACATCCGACAAAAGTTCTTGTATTTTAGAATTATAATCTGACGTATCCATGACTACCGTGGCGTTTCCCTTATCTGCGCGGAGAATCGTAAGTTCTGGTTTATTGCGTAGGTTCTTTAACGCTATAAATTCGTCTCTGGGAAGATTCGGTTTAGGCACTGAACATCGAAGTAACATAGACGAAATGTCTTGACGTATCGCCTCCAAATCTTCTTTCCGCATATTGTTTTTAAATAAACAGTCCTCGACGCTACAGATTATTTCTTCGTACGGTAATCTGCGCGGACTTGAGTCCTTTGGATAAAACCTTAATTGTTGCATCATCCAGTGTTTGTTTTGACAGATTATAGAGCGCGATTAATCTATGATCTGTGTTTGTCAATGGTTGCTTTTGGTTCTGGCATTGATTCGGATGTTTGACATTTGTTTTGGCCGTTAATTTTTGATATTTTTCTATATGTTTGTTTTTGCATTCGTTATATTTACTAATTTCGCGTTTATTTAATGTTTCCATGCAAAAATTATAATCAAACGTCGTTAAAACTTTCTTTAATTCACTGGATGATGTGTCTATGGATTTATTGATGTCATATAGATCGGAGCGTTTTTGTGGGATTACCGCCCGTAACAACTTTCTGGGCAATGGAAATCTATGACATCTGGACGTTGAACATCTCAGTCCTTCCCGTGACCATGGATGCTGTACAGCTCTCGAAACGTCGGGTATTAAAAAGTTAAAAAAAAGTTAAATGTACGCGATAAATTCCGTAAAAACTAGTATTATTTCAATGTGTAGTGTTCGCGTAAATATAAGAAATCATTAAGAAATTTTAAAGAAGAAGACCACAGAGTAATTACTAGTATGTAAAGAAGACGATTACTGATATCAATGGAAAAGTCAATGTCAAAACTTTAAGAACAAATGCAAGCTTTTGATACTATACCAGTTTTTCAACTCCGCAGAGTCAGTAGTTCATTTTTGGAACAACGTATACGCTATTACAACAAAGTTCCAAAAATGTACAAGGTGTCTCCATTACCAAGTTTAGATGTTCAATTAAACAAAGACTGTATGAAAAGGGTTACTAGAATATAAATGGATACATGGTCGATAATAACCCCTGGGAATGAGGTGGTCGCTTCCAAGCTGTTTCTATAATAAATTTTGTAATTAATTTGTAACCAATCATTTTGTAAAAATTATTTAAAAACAAGTTCCGCTGTGTTTCTTGCAGGTTTTTCCCAGGGCAAATTTTTTTTCCGAATCAGTGGTAAAGTTAAAAATGACCTTCAGTATTACATACCAGTATGATCAATACTGAATAAAAATTAAAAGAATTCATATAATGGAATAATTTTTATTCAATATAAAAAATAATAAGAATATTTTTATTATTTTCAAAGACTTTGTATATGCAATCAAAGATGAAACTCAGCCAGCGTTTTTGTCACGATACAACGGGATGTAGAACTGTATGATAAATTAAGTTTTTAGTTTTAATTTTTTATACTATAATTTGATATTGTATATCGAATACTTTTTTTTAATTCTTTATTAATGAGCTTATTCACAATATGAATATGTCGCTCCGTTAATTCATCAACAAAAAAAAAAAAAAAATTAAATTAGGTATACTTAAAATTATTAAATTATAAAGTTCTCAAATCAATAATTAATTACAGAAAGTTGAAGAAGATATGCATTTAGTTACAAAAAGTAAAATGAAAAGTTTCCAAATCATTGAGAGTGAGAAGTGAGTGATCGATCCGAGAACTTCACCTTGTAAAGCTTGACTAATATTTTTATATCGTCAGAATGTGGCTTAGCTAAAATTATATTACAATCAGCGAAATCTTTTAAAATGTGGTGGCATTTATCATTACGAAAGGCAGCGTTGTGGGCACAATCCATCAAGACATGCATTAGGTCCTCTGGAACACCGCATTGATCACAATTCGGTGACTGGACCTTTTCATAAGGAATGCAAACTTTCTAGATGGAATTTGTCCAGTACGCAGTCTCATTATCACTACTGCATCCTGTCGCGATAGCTTATGGTTATCAATCCATGGTATTTTAGGCGGATATGACTGTACCGTCTTGTACCAAATACCCTTTTCTTTTGAACGTAAATCGAAATATTCTTTCCATAGGTTGTAACATAGCCTTTTTTATAATACAAATACAATCAGTGTAATGGGGTAACATGTTGTATTCGATGCCATCCGTAATAGCCTGTCTAGCCAAGATATCTACTCTCTCATTATATTCCACGCCGCAATGAGACGGAATCCACTGCAACTTTATCGATTTCGACCTGGATGTTAACCCATGTATAGTATCCAGAACGGTGTAGGCTATCGGTGTGCCTCGTGTACCCAAGGTACGCCAATACTTATTGTTTCTAAAATGTGCTAATTCATTCAATATTTTTAGTGTGATGTTATTTCTTATTGATTTAGCTTTTAAGATGAATTTCCCCGCCAAAAAAGGTTCTTCGTACATTTAGTGGAGGTAGACATAGCTCACTCTCCATTGTATGTATAGGAGTAGTTTTAATGAATCCTCCGATTACTCGTAATGCCTGATTTTGTATTTTGTCTAACTTACTTAAATACTTTTGACAGCTGTTATCGAATAAATAATTCCCATAATCTAGCCTACTTCTTATAACGGCAATATATAGTCTTCTTGAATGCTTGGGATGTATTCCCCAACCAGGTCCTACTAAAACTTTTAATATGTTTAAAAATCTAGAAATTTTGTTCGTTAACTCCGTAATATGTTTATTCCATTTCAAAGACCGGTCTAGCCACATCGCTAAATACTTGACTGTGTTCACTACTTCTATTTTGTTATCATTAACACTTACTGAAATAGCTTGCCTACATTTTTTTAAAAATACAGATCTTTGTTTTAGTCATTGAAATCTCCAAACCTAAATCTATGAGCAAACCATACATTTTATTTAAGGACAATTGTAATTCAGTGGAAGTATCATTTAAATTTTTACCGGAAGTATATAACACATAATCATCAGCATACTGAGAAATACATACATTAGGATTAATTTGTTTACAAATATGAATAGTTGCAATATTAAATAGTAGTGGAGCGATAGGGTCACCCTGAGCAATTCCTCGACCTGTAGATCTAGATAAAATAACATTGTCCACCTGGACACTTAAGTATCGTTCCTTTAAGAAGGTTCATAAATAGTTACAAACTTTCGAACCAGCACATAATCGATCCAAATTTACTAACATAGCCGTAATATCTACGTTATTGTACGCATTCTCTACATCAATAAAGCAACCTATTGTGATTTGATCTTTTGAAAATGCCCATTGTATTCTACTGACTAAATTACTAAGATTATCCAGGCATGATTTTGTTTTCCTAAATCCAGTAGTCTCTTCGTAAAATAGATTTTCATTTTCCATCAAACATTCCAATCTATTAGCATGGAAGATTTTACTCAGGCAAGACATAAGTGAAATAGGTCGAAGCGATGATAAAGTTGAAGTGTCACGCCCTGTTTTTGAGATTGGTATAATACGAATTTCTCGCCATTGGAATGGTACAAAACTTAGGGAGTAAAACAAATTAAATAGTTTGAGTAAAGTAATACATGCGTTTTTGGGAAGATGATCATGGAATATGATATATTATCCACACCTGCAGAAGCATCTTTTGTTTTAAAACAGAATAATATCGAATACTTAATAGATTTATTTTTAATTATATTTACAATTACAAATATTTCTTAATCAGAGTCATCTTTTTACTTTTACTAATGGTTGGATAAAAAACCTTCAATCCTGCGAAGAACCAGCAATAAATCAAACAGAGCTCTTTTTTAAAGTAAAATTATTAAATTATATTAAATTATTAAAAATACGTGTGGCACTCGGGGGCTGCCGCGGTAAAGCAGCATTTTTTATCAACTTATGCAATTATAATTATTTATTTATTTTATTTATGAAGAATTTTTTTCTTTGATATTAATTCAAGTTACACTTTTTGAGCGTGGTGACCGATAAGAAAACAACTTTTTTCTTTTATTGAATAAATGAGAAGTAAATATTGTTAAAAATATTTTCATTATCTTACAATACATGTAGCTCTAGTCGAACACACACAAACACCGTGCCAAAGTCTGCCAAACTGAAACGACGTGAAAAGATGCACGGTTTTCAACGCCGCACTGCTGTGCCGGTCGGAGTGGGGGGGTGTTAGGTTTATTTTCGTAACGGGATTCCTTGACTCGGTCGCCGCACTCAAAGCCTGCGATAAAAGCTACGCAATAGCTTGAAATATATAGAAAAAGAGTAACAAACGAGCACATAGTCTATCTGACAGCAAGTTGAAGCTGTGGCCTCATATAAATTTACATTTATCCTCAATTAAGGATCAATATGCTGAAACGTTATCACCCCTGAGGACTAAGATGGAATACCTAACTCGTTTCCAGTAAAAAGGATTTCCGGTTCTCTACAATCATTATTCGAAACACAGCAGCATTAAGTTGATATTTTACGCTGGTATTCTGTGAGAACGTGTACTCACTCATAATTGCGATAAAGGAAAATATCGTGTGAAAACCTGCATACCTGATAAATTGGATATTTTGAAGTCGGATATTTCCTTGCCCTAAAACCATTTCCGAGACGAGAGTTTTAGAGAGTTTTAAAGAGAAGCCTGTGAGTTTACTCAATTTAACCTTTAATGTTGAAAGACCATGTAAAAAATTTCACCAGCCTATTTCGTTCCGTGGAAATTACGGTGAAAATTAATATCTAGAGATTGTATTCAATTAACTGTATTGATTACAAATAATGTGTTAAAGTTGGCCGCCATCTTGCCGCTGGCATTCCTGAAACCTGGCCGTTATATTTTTGAAAACTCTTCGACACAGAGCGTTATACTTTTCTTCGTTATATTTTTCTTGGTTTATACACGTATACTCAATTTTTAAGGTAAAGAAAAAAAAAAACATCAGTTGGAGTAAGACATGAAACTTCACTTCTGCACGAAATTTGTTTGTTAGTGAACGGTAGAACTGTGGTTAAAGAACCACGGATAAACTCTCGTTGGATACACGTCGGGCAGCAGCACCTTGCTGTATATTGTGTTTGCTCTATATCCTACCTGTTACAACCCTTAAAATGCTGTAAAACTGTTGTTGCAAAAATTCTCACAGTATTTTACATATTCAAAGAAGTACGGGCTAATTATGCCGTTTGAAGACATTGCTTGCCAAGCCGTCCCTTTTGGAGAAAGACTTTCTTCTCCAGAATCTGCATTGAATCTGTTTGTTTAACATGGCCATTTAAGTGGAAATGGGCTTCGTCTGAAAAAAAAATATAGAAGTTGCAAAACAACTTGGACATAGTATCGAAGTCGTTTTTCTTAAAATAAATCGTTTTCTTTTGCTTAATTGCATCCACTTTCATTTTAATATTCGGCACATAGTTGTTCGGGGTATCGCCAAAGCATCTGAATGCTTGCTTGTAGGCAATCTTGGATCGTCCCGCACCAACTCATTTCCTTGCACCACGGTCTCTTCGCTCCTCCTGCTCCGTGGCCGCCCGTATGTTTATTGATTAATATCGTGTAATTGGTAATACGAATAGGCGCCAAGCAGCGACGTAAGAATAATTGTTTTTGTAAAATTGCTTTAAACATAACCAGAGAGGTGGCCAGACCCTACCACTTCTTCCACACAGTTTCCACGCTAGATCAATTACAAAAGTGCAAAAAATTTATGACGCACACTAGTAGAAGGCGTCTAAGAGATATGCCGAAAATATCTTATGGCTACCGTTAGATGGCGGTATAACCTTAAAACAGGCGTAAAATACCTTGAAAGACCACGGGAATCAGTGTCAATGTTGTAAATTATGACTAAGGCAAAAAAAGCAAAAGAAAAAAGGCAAAAAATTCTCTCAACAGTGGAAGATGACTTTTGAGTGCTGATGAGGAATAAAAATAAATGATGAACGACTGATCGTAATAACTTGTGAAAGGAATGGATAATCTTTTATGACACAGATCTTAACCAAAAAGATATTTACTAAATCAAAGAAGACTATTTTAAGGTCATTGTGGCAAATTATTGTGACATTTTGGATTTTGTTAAATTTATTATAAAACAAATAAAGTGAAACTACAGTCTATATACTGATTATCGGCTGGATATAGGCCATCTCTTTTTTCTAAGATTTAGGGTGAATGATTTCTGCTGTATTTTGATAATGAGCAGGCATTCAACCTCAAAGCAAGAAAATGATGTAGCTAATATATATCTCCACCTCTTGTCGCTTTAGAATCAAAGTGCAGATGCGTTGTCCTTTCGAAGGGCTAAGATGTCTTGTAACTAGTCAAACGAGTCTCCCGTTCTCGATAACTACTGTAGGAAACCCAGCACCATTGTTCTGATTTTTTCGCTGATATAATGTCCGAGCATGGCTTTTCATGGTAAGCAGTTCTACAGGAGATGTATCGTGGTAGTATCATTTAAAATCGTCGAAATTTGGGCGGTGCTACAGTCCCTTGAGCGGTGCCAAGTTGACTGTCGGTATATCGAAGTGTTGAAGTGTTTGTACAGTAGGGCTACGATGGCTATCCGAGTACAGAACCAGAGCTCGAAACCTATCCAACTGGAGAGAGGTGTAAGACAGGGTGACGTTATATCCCCGAAACTCTTCACCGCTGCATTGGAAGACTTTTTCAAGCTACTGGACTGGAAAGGATACGGTATTAACATCAATGGCGAGTACATTACTCACCTTCTATTTGCCGACGATATAGTCTTTATGGCAGAATCGCTGGAGGACTTAAGCACTATGCTCAATGACCTCAATAGTGCCTCCCAACGGATAGGTCTTAAGATGAACATGGACAAAACAAAGATCATGTTTAATGTCCATGTCAAACCTATGCCGGTAGTTGTTGGGAGCACTATGCTCGAAGTTGTTGACGAGCACGTTTACCTGGGACAAATAGTCCGACTAGGTAAGTCCAACTTCGACCGAGAGGTCAATCGGCGGATTCAACTCGGCTGGGCAGTGTTCGGGAAATTACGACACATCTTCTCGTCAGGTATACCTCAATCTCTAAAAACTAGATTGTACAACCAGTGCGTGTTGCCAGTGATGACTTACGGATCTGAGACGTGGTCCTTCACTGCTGGCCGTATGAGGACGCTCAAGGTCGCTCAGCGAGCTATGGATAGGGTTATGCTCGGAGTTTCTCTGCATGATAGACTCAGAAATGAGGATATCCGCAGTAAAACCAGAGTGACCGACATAGCCCAACGGATTAGTAAGCTGAAGTGGCAATGGGCCGGCCATATAGCTCGAAGAACCGATAACCGATGGGGAAGAAAGGTTCTCGAGTGGCAGCCTCGTACCGGTAGGCGTAGTGTAGGGCGACCCCCCACTAGATGGAGTGACGACCTGGTAAGATATGCAGGAAGTCGATGGATGCAGGTGGGTCAGGACCGTGCTTTGTGGCATTACTTGGGGGAGGCCTATGTTCAGCAGTGGACTTGTGAAGGCCTGTAATGATGATGATGATGAGTATCATTTAAAAAGAAAAAGCAGCTAAAATTTCCGATAACTAGAAAATTGAAGCAAAACAATTGTTTATAATACCTCCAAAATTCCGAGATTCCGAGATTAAATTCCAAGGAGCCGTTGTAGCTCAGTGGTTAACGCTCGCTGTAAATATAACAGAACGCGAGTAACTCGGGTTCGATCCCCCGCCGGCACCAATGAAATTGTTAATTGCAATATTAAGTGCTGATTTACCACGTGCTCGGCGGTGAAGGAAAACATCGTGAGGGAACCTGCATGTCTGAGGAATAAGAAAAAAAATATTTCGAAGACATGTGAAGTTCGTCAACACGCATTTGGGCAACGCGGCGGACACTTCCTTGCCCTAAACCCTCTCAGAAATGAGGGGGAGGCCTGAGCCCAGCAGTGGGACGTATATAGACTGTAACTTTACTTTACTTTACCTCCTTAATTCGTTTTGTTTAAAAAAACCCATGTTTATAGCAATCAACGTAATTATACGCAATTAGTAGAGATGCATTACTCTCGGATATAAGAAAGAAAACGGAACGAGACAAAGAACTGAGAAATGATAATTACAATATACTTTCCTCGAGTAATTTTGCTTGGTCTTTTTGTGCCACCCCGAACCTCTTTTTAGCAGCCTGATAGTATTGCGAAACAATTGTTTTTTATTCATGTTTTTTATAATTTTATTGTATTGCAACTTCTTCCGTGTGTATTTTATTACGGTTGATTTCATTCCTTTTAACTCTTTTTTTCTAAAAATATAAGTATCTTAGGTTATTCTTTATAACATCAGCTATCTGCGAGTTAAAATTCCGTCAAAATTAGTTAAGCGGTTTCAAAGATAAGCAAGAATAAACAGATAGACGGAAATTTTTTTTGTTATAAGTATCATATATACTTTGATACACATTTTGCTACTGCTGTTAGCTGTTATTCTGGCAATACAAACAGACACTTCAATTTTATTTACTTGTATAGATTACTTTAAGATTTTTAAAAGATGTATGTTTACACTTATAATATTTATAAGCTTAATGGATTCCTCCACAATAAACTTTAAAGTTGCCAAGACTATTGTCTTGGCAACTTTAAAGTTTAATGTGGCAACACCTCGGTAATAGTTTCCTTTTCATATACGAGGATATGCCGACGCATAATTGTGTCACGAGCGAAAAAGGGTTAATTCAGACCCATTATCTTTTAATTTACAAGTCCACTGCTGAGCATTACCCACCCCCAAAGAATGCCGCAAAGCACGGTTCTGATTCACCTGCATCCATCATCTTCCTGCATGTCTTACTAGGTTGTCACTCCAACTCGTGAAGAACCACTTCAAAAACTTCACCTACCGGTAAGGACCTGCCACTAAAAAACCCTTCTGAACTTTTTTCTTTATTGGTTGTCGGTTCTTCGAGCTATATATCCATTGTCACATTAAGTTACAAATACATTGGGCTATGTAGGTTACTCTGTTTCTCCTACGGATATCCTCATTTCTAAGTTTATCACGCAGAGAAGCCCCTAGCATATCCCTCTTCATAGGTCGCTGAGCGACTTTAATACGACCAGCAGTGAAGAACCATGTCTCAGATTCATAAGTCATCACTAGTAACACGAACTCGTTGTATATTAGATTACGGACTGACTAAAAGGTCACGGTGTGCCAACTTTGGTGCATATTGGCAAGGCAACGGGAATGCTTTCTCATCCTTCCACAGCTTCACCAGCACCAGCCTCCCCATGACAGTCCCTCCTTATCCATACTCAGGGAGATAACAACTCCTTCCGCTTTTTCTTTTCCGAAAAGATATTACTACATAATTTTATTTTATACTATTTTTAGATTATTGAATAGTCTTCCAATCAGATTATTACAAAATTTTGTGGATTCTCGATAAGCTTGGCAACTCAAGTTACGTTTGATGTCACATTCCGTCAGCTGATACGGTTCCCTTTCATTCCCCTGAAACCACTGCTTGATATTAGCCTGTAATAATTTGTTTATAACATACATTCTTGATATATTTACCTATTTTCATGACGCTGGGATGATCGGTTGATAACTACAGTGCTCATAATGATTTCTTAAATTTACGCGAACACTACACATTGAATAAAACTAAATTTACGGATTTTATCGCGTTTATTTAACTACTTTTACTTATTTTTAATTCCCGACGTTTCGGGTGCTTTACAGCAACCATGGTCACGGGGGGGACTGAGATGTTTGACGTCCCAATGCCATAGTTAGTCCGGCTACCTTCAGTTTTTGAATATTAATTTTTGGTCCGATTTACGCAAAACGAGCTTATAGTATCATGAAGTCTTGTAGTGGTATGCTTAGGTTTGGATTTAATTTTGTTAATTATAGGATCCCAAGCAGGTGGCAGCACCCATCCATCTTCTCTATTGAAATTTGGATGTTTTTTAATTTCAATAGCCTCGCGTATCATCCTTGGTAGGAATCGGTGTTCTTTTGCGAGAATTTGTGGTTTATCAAAACGAATGTAATGGTGGGGACGATCTTGAACATGTTCGCAGACTGCAGACTTCCCGGAGCGTCGGTGCTTCACGTCAGCTATATGTTCTTTCACGCGGGTTTTTATGGATCTTTTTCATTGACCTATGTAAGAGAGACCACATTCACAATCTAACTTGTACACTCCTGCATCTTGTAGAGGGATATTACACTTGACGGATGGTAAAAATTGACTAATCTTCTTCGGCGGCTTGTAGTATGTTTTAATAGAAGCTCGCTTCAAGATGTAGCCAACCTTGTCTGTGACTCCTCTGACATATGGTATTTTTCTATACACAGTGTGACATATTGGTCACACTGTGTATAGAAAAAAGACCCATACCAACCGATATTTAAATGGTGAATCTCACCATCATCCTTCACAGTTAGCTACCGTGGGTAAATCTTTGTTTCAGAGAGCACGAGGGATCTGTGACAGAAAACATCTGGCCGCCGAACTTCAGCATGTCAAGCAAGTATTGCAAGACAACAAGCTTCGGGTCCCGCGCCTACGTCACAGTGACCGAGTGAAGCCAGCCACAGTCGAGCGTGTACCTGCTGTACTACCATATGTCAGAGGAGTCACAGACAAGGTTGGCTACATCTTGAAGCGAGCTTCTATCAAAATATAATATAAAATAAAATATAATAATAAAATATAATAATAAGAAGAATATTGGTTGAGAAGATCTAAATTGAAGTACGCAATGGTGTTCACATAGGAAATTTTACATTATCAAGATACACAAGTTTCAAAAACTCGTAACAACCAAGCGAAACAAAAAGGAGATATTTATCAAAACATAAAATTATCAAGAATTTAATCGAGTGGCCAGTTTTTAAGAGGACTGAATTTTTCGTGTACTCCATCTACAAGAAAACAGAAAGTATGTTATATGCAAGAAACAAAAAAAAAATTAATAGAGACTATAATGTGAAAAATATGCTTGATGTATTTGCAAAACAATTATTGTATAAAATGCAAATTATATGATTATATTTTTAAGGTGAGTGATTTTAAATATTTATCTCTTTTAAAATTCTAATTTCATAAAATGAAAAATATAATAACTTTAGTCACCACTCATATTTAGATTGGGTTTTTATTTACCGAACACTCAATAGAAAGCAAGTGCCTATATAATATTCATATTATTTTATCGTGCTTATTTTAATTATCTATTTTGTTCTAAAATATTTAACATAATGAATGAAAAAAAAGGAACTCCATTATATTGCTATCAGATAAACGATATATCAATGAATAAATTTTGTAAAAGATAAATTGATCGGTGAATAATATTAGTTTAAAACGCAGCTTAACTTAATAACGCAAACTGATATATTTTATTAATAATAAAAATTGCAATATTTTATACAGATATTATTCAAGAATTCATCGAAATGTAAAATCATGTTTTCTTTGTATTAACATTGCGCATCAAATTCTAAACAATGCTGACGTGATCTTTTGCATATAAGGTATCGGAATATTACAAGTAATTAATAAAGAATGATGCATTAATATACACTACTGTTGTCTCCTGATTTGCCTTCAAAATATTGACTTAATACTTTTTCATTTACTTTATCTCCGATTAAAATCTAGTATTCAACTGATAAAAAAGACTTGATAAAATAAACTACTATTTTGTAATATGAAACTTTAAAGTAGTTCGATACTTTTTTTTTGAGATAATTTGATTACTGAATTTAGGTAATGGTTCTAATGGCTTATGGACAAATATTAAACAACTTATGTAACAAAAAAAAAACGAAATAGGATTAATTATGTCAAAACATATAGTTTATGTAGTATGGAAAAAGCAATTGCTTGTGCCTTAAAAGTATAAACTGTTTGCATAAAAGAGTAAAAGAAAGGATAGGAAAAAAAGGTTAAGTTAATTTATAAAAAGGAAACTGTATGAGAATGTTGAGGTTTTGATAAGGATGTGTGAAAGGTGAAGATAAACTGCGGCAAAGAAAGGAATACTTATATAATGGTACGGATTTCAAATGTATATGTAGGATGATGTAAGTGATGTTTAGATAAATTATTAGGAACCATGCAATAATTTTGCTAGTTGGGTTGGGATTTAATTTTATTTATTATAGGATCCCAAGCAGATGGTAGCACCCAGCCATCTTCTCTATTGAAATTAGGATGTTTTTTGATTTCAATAGCCTCGCGAATTATCCTTGGAAGGAATCGGTGTTCTTTAGCGAGGATCTGCGGTCTATCAAATCTGATGTAGTGAAGGGGGCGATCCTGTACGTGTTCACAGACTGCAGACTTCCCGGAGCGTCGATTCTTCACATCAGCTATATGTTCTTTAACGCGGGTTTTTATTGATCTTTTAGTTTGTCCTATGTAGGAGAGACCACATTCACAATCAAGCTTGTACACTCCTGCATCTTGCAGAGGGACATTACACTTGACCGATGGTAAAAACTGACCAATCTTCTTCAGCGGCTTGAAGTATGTTTTGATGGAAGCGCGCTTCAAGATGTAGCCAATCTTGTCAGTGACTCCTCTAACATATGGCAGTACAGCAGGTACACGCTCGACTGTGGCCGGCTTCACTCGTTCACTGTGACGTAGGCGCGGGACCCGAAGCTTGTTGTCATGCAAAACTTGCTTGACATGGTGGAGCTCTGCAGCCTCTGCACCCATGATAAGCGAGATGGGGGGGAGGGCTGAGTTGTTTGATATCCCAGTGTCATAGTTAGACCGGTTACAATCAATTTTTGGAATATTAATTTATGGTTCGATCTACGCAGAACGAGCTTACAGTATCCATTGACTTACTTAAGCTTAATACTAGCGTAAGGACCGGGCCGACCGAACAACTAAAATGGACCGGAGCGCTGGCCCTAAAATTACAGTTTAGGGCCAATACGAATCGGCGACAGTGGTGCGCGCGCAAGACAGATTTGCCTATCATGAATATTTTTTTTTTTTTTTTTTTTTTTTTTTTTATAGAAGAGGGGGCAAACGAGCATGTGGCTCACCTGATGTTAAGTGACTACCGCCGCCCATGATCAACCGCAACACCAGGGGAATTGCAGGTGCGTTGCCGGCCCTTTAGAAAGGAGTAAGCTCTTTTCTTGAAGGTCCCCAGGTCGTATCGGTCCGGAAAAATCACCGGTGGTAAATTATTCCACAGAGAGGTTGTACGCGGAAGAAAACTCCTTTTGAAACGTACAGTGGTGGACCGCCAAGCATCCAGATGGTGTGGATGGTATCGGGACGTTTGCCGTGTAGTGCGTTCACGAAATTTGGCGGCTGGGATTAATCCGAACAATTCCTCAGAGCACTCCCCGTGATAGATGCGATAAAATACGCAAAGAGATGCAACATCTCTTCGCAGCGCCAGTGAGTCGAGCCGATCGGAAAGCACTCGGTCGTCGACGATTCGAGCCGCTCTGCGCTGGATGCGGTCAAGTGGAAGGAGCTGGTACTGGGGAGCCCCAGCCCAGAGATGGGAACAGTATTCCATGAGCGGCCGAACCTGCGCCTTGTAAAGTTGCAGGCGGTGTGCCGGCATGAAATACTGTCCCGCTCTGCTGAGCACGCCAAGCTTTTTAGAGGCCAATTTGGCCTTCCCTTCCAAGTGACCACGAAACTGCACGTCACTCGATATGTCGACGCCGAGGATTCCGATACTGGCTGAGGCAACAAGGGGAGTGCCTTGAAACTGAGGGGGATACGACAAAGGGGTTCTTTTTAGCGGTTAACGCGCAAACTTGTGTCTTCTGGGGGTTAAACTGGACTAGATTTAGTCGCCCCCAATCCGAGACTCTGTCCAGCAGAGACTCGACTTCAGACACAAGTTTGTCCCGGCACTCAGAGACGTTTTCCCGAGAAATATTGGCTCGGCCGGTGTAAAGAGCATCACCAGTGCTGTCATCTGCATAGCAATGAATGCTACGGGTTTGCAACATATCATTGATATGCAGAAGAAACAGCGTTGGCGATAGCACGCAGCCCTGTGGAACACCAGCATTAATAAGCTTGCAATCGGAGCTTGCACCGTCTACAACGACCTTGATGCTCCGATCTGCAAGAAAACTGGTGATCCAATCGCACAATTTCTCGGGAAGCCCATAGGAAGGGGAGCTTCGAAAGAAGCGCTTTGTGCCAAACCCGATCGAAGGCCTTCGCAATGTCCAAACTAACGGCCAATGCCTCCCCCTTGGACTCTACTGCCTCCGCCCATCTGTGAGTTAGGTAGACCAGAAGATCACCAGCTGACCTACCACGGCGAAAACCGTATTGGCGGTCACTAATCAGCTGGTGATCCTCAAGGTACCTCATGAGCTGGCAGTTTACAATGGACTCCATTGTTTTGGAGAACAAGGAGGTGATGGCGATAGGCCGGTAGTTGGACGGGTCTGAGCGGTCGCCTTTTTTAAGGATCGGGTGGACGAAAGCCGTCTTCCATGATTTTGGGACTACGCCTAGGGAGTAGGAGTACCGGAAAAGACGCGTTAAAACCGGTGCCAACTCTGGAGCACACGTCCTCAGCACAATTGGGGGGATTCCATCAGGCCCACTCGACTTATAGATGTCCAGGGAGAGGAGTGCTTTGCGAACCGAGCGCTGAGTGAACTGCACTTCCGGCATGGAGCACTCACACCGCGGGATGGTCGGCGGCGTACTCCCCCCGTCATCGAGAGTCGAGTTAGACGCAAAGAAAGAGCCTAGAAGATCGGCTTTCTCCTTTGCGGTGTGGGCCAGTGAGTCGTCCTCCCTGTGCAGAGATGGAAGAGATGGCTGACAGAAATTCCCCTGGACAGCCTTGGCGAGAGACCAGAATGCACGGGTTCCAGAAGGAAGACGAACTAGTCTCTCGCCAATTCTGCCTATGTGCTCTGACTTTGCCTTGGCAATGACTCTTTTGAAGGACCTAGAGGCGGAATTATACTTCTTTTTAGAGCGCTGGTGTTTACATCCCTGGACGCTGAAGCGTCAGCCCAGGCTCGGTAGCACTCCTGCTTATAGCATGATGCTATTTTACAGGAGCGACCAAACCATGGCTGAGATTTGCCTCCAATGGGCACCACAGAGGAAGGAATAAAAAGTTCCATACCCTGAAGTACCACATCAGCGACAGAATCCGCAACAACGTTGGGATCATCCGGCGAGAAGCAAACCCGCCCCCAAGGGTAGGATGCAAAGAAAGACCGCATCCCATCCCAATCGGCTGACCTATAGTGCCAAACACGGCGGCAGCCTGCAGAATGCAACCGCGATTTCAGCGTGAGTGGCACCACACTCCGGACAAGACAATGGTCCGAGGAGCCTAAAGGGGGCGTCGACGGAAATCTGATATCCGTCCGGGTGAGAGGTCAGCAGAAGGTCCAACAGGGAAGGTGCATGATCCTCCACATCTGGAATCCGCGTAGGCGAAGTAACCAGTTGTGTCAGACCATATGCCAAGGCAAAATCATGAACAGATCTCCCCCGCATGATCGGTTAAACGTGAACCGAGCCATTCGGCGTGATGGGCGTTAAAGTCGCCGAGGATCACGATCTCTGCGGAGGGGATCTGCTGTAGCAACGAATCTGCAGCCATTTGGACGTGGTCGAAGAGTCGGTCTGTTTCGGCACTACCGCTATGGGACCTATAGAGGCACCCGTAGATGCGCGATGGTCGTCGCTGTCTACGCGTAGCCAAAGGATGGACAGGTCCGAACCTTCAAGTCTGCCGAGGCGTCGAGAACAGATGTCCTCTCTGACGTAAACGCAAACTCCAGCCCGAGGCACAAAGGAGTGTTCCAGTTTGTACCCCGGGCAGGAGAGATACGAGACATCAGCCGGAGAGGACACCTGCGTCTCGGTCAGAAAGAGCAGAGCCGGCCTCGCCGTCTCGAGATGGTAGTGGACGGTATATGTCTAGTTGCGTGGTAAAAGAACGCAAAAATTACGATACAAAGATTTTAAAAAATAAACATCGGGATATCATATCACCGGTAAGTAACCTCATATTAATTTTATAACAATTAAATTATTATATAAACGCATTTTTAAAGTTTTATTTTACAGTTAGTTTAGTTACGTTACCAAGATTAGGCCAAGGTTGGATTCAGACCCTCAAAAATATTTTACACGGAAAATAAAATTATACTATTTAAAAAAATATACCACGTTTGACGTTTCATGTTTCTTTTTTCGCATGTGCCGGAATTATGGCGTCACGCGTCTAGTTTATCTATACGTTTCGTTTTTTTTTTACGGTTTTATTTTTATTTCTGTTTATTTTTGTCTAAAGAACTATATGTAAGTTAAATTTTCAATACTGGAACCTAATGTATTTTATTTTCAATAATGGTAAAACAAAAAGAGTACAAAAGAAACCATATCTGCTTAATTGAATCTGAAAATCAGATTCATAAAATATTTTGAAATTCTGTTTACAAAGCAATTGCTTCTGGAATATGGGGTTTTTTATCGTGGTAGCCCCTCATTGTAGTTGTATCAATGATACAACATAAATGCATCGATCGAACACCGATTGACCAGAAAGGGAGCTAACTTTGACAAGCTTTTGACTTTGACTTTGACAGAGGAAAACCGAATCATCTCTTATGCATGGAAGCAGCATCTTCGTGATAACATAATAATAATAATGTCCTCCAGACCGAATTACAGTCACGGTGGCCATCCTCGCCATCGCAGCTAGACTAGCCATCGGTGCAGGACAGGATTATAGTGGCCAAGTGTATTGCGCAATCACAGGTGCACTCTCAATTCGGTCCCATGGGACGGTAAGCTGACGCAATCGGAGAGAGCAGGCGCTGGACCAACGGCTTTACGTACTTTCCGAGTTATGGGGTGATGTACCGCCAACTTCCTGACTCCGGACAGCTACTGAGAATCCCTAATGAAAAAACTCAATAACTGATATTTTTGGCCCGACCCGGGATTCGAACCTGGGACCTCATGATCAGCAGCCGTACTACAACAACCACTAGACCAACATGGCAATTGTGATAAAAACTGAATATAAGAAAAAACTGCGGTTGCCAACTCGCCTGCTAAATTTGACTGCTATGGTAAAATGCCCATATGAGGTCAGCTAAGCTACGGGGGAAGCCTATGTTTAGCAGTGGACTTTTGATGGGCTGTATGAACGAGTGAATAAATGAAAGTACTAACTTGAGCTTTACATTTGAATAAGAATAATAAATTGATTATGTTGAGAACCGCACGCAAAATTAAAGTGCTCCCTGTTTCCTCGTCTCGAGTAGCACAACCTGCACCGCTAACTTTAATTGCCTACCAAATTAGTTTTGTTATCAATATTTTAATTAAGATCATTAAATTTTCCTTCTTGCTTCATGGATTCATATCGATAATCTCTTAGTTCTGTGTTCTTGTTTCCTTCTTCATGAGTTTGAATCATGCGTATAATCAGCAACATATTTCTAAAAACTAAGGAGATTGATGATCTTTTAATATTTCTAAATTAGACCGACAAGCTTTCGAATTGCTTTCAAAATCAACACAATCACATCAATCACACACGCTGCTATTATTCATTTGTGTTTTTTTAATAAAACTGAATTAACAAAGAATTTATAGTTCACTTTAAGGTAAATGGCTAATGCTCTCCACATACAACCAACTTGAGACACGGAAAGCCACCGATGGGTTTTCACTTCTGAGGACTATGATAAACTGCCACGCACAGCAGTGATAACTTTGCTGTTTGGTGGCAGAAATAGGTAGATAGGGAGAGGGAAGGAGTCCGCATCGTGTAAATGTATGAAATTCGTGGAGTTGTTTTATATTATATACTACTTGCAATCCATCTAGCAACGTGAGAGGGAAGAATTATATATTATATAATTCTTCCCTCCCACGTATATTACATAGCCGTAGCCTTATTTTCCGACAGAAAAATATCTGTCAATGTTTCCGAGGGATAATCTGTGCCACGCCACGCACACTTTCTCAGACTACTACACAAAAATAATCTGTCATTACGAAACTCACACATAACAAATAAAATAATACATTTAAAATTTCACACACACACACACACATACACACACACGCACGCACGCAGGCACGCACGCACGCACGCACGCACGCACGCACGCACGCATGCACGCACCAACGCACGCACGCACGCAAGCACGCACGCGCGCACACACACACACACACACACACACACACACTCTCACACACTCACACACACACACACTTACTCTCTCTCTCTCTCACACACACACACACACACACACACACACACGCACACGCACGCACACCCACTCACACTCACACACACACACACACACACACACACACACACACACACACACACACACACACACTGTGGGTTCGCTTTTTTCGTTGGTGATGGATTAGATGCACCCAAAACTTTAATTTGTGATCCTAACAATAGAATAGTGTAAACATAGACTTCTGATAATAGTTTAATGAACATAATTTAGATCGAACAAGTGAGAAAGGGGCATTATGTCTTCGACTCTAGAGAAAAATATGATTTTCACGCCACTTACAATAACAGCACAACATGCAGTTCTGACAAGATACATCAATAAAGTAAAAAAGATCCTGTCATGTTTATGATTACAGATCTAAGTAAAGTCAGATGCTCCAAGAGCTTTGCTTTTTTAAAAAAAAAAACTACCTCATTTAAAATAAGATCAATATATTTAACAGAAAAACGTGTGAAGTTCACATGCGATAGAAGTGGAACCATTAGAAAACTATGTAGTCGAATGCAGAGTATAAGGAGCAAAATAATAATTGTCGGGCTTATAATTTTCTTACCAATTTTTAAAATAATTATATTTTTTTTAACCACAGAAACTACTGAACCAATTTGTGGTCGAGCTCATCGCTGAGACGTCGCTCCGCTTGGACTTGGGAGCACTGGCCTTAATCCATTCCAGAATCGACTTGATATCCAGATGTTCCCGCTGTGCAAGTTGTAAGCTGTCCTTTCACTTATTGCTGAGGTGGTCTGTCTTGAGCATCCTCATAAATACCACATCCTTACCCTCTTACCAAGTACAATGCTTGCAATCCTCAGCACACGGACTTCTTGACAATGTATCTGCGTTGCCATGAGTTTTTTTGCTGCGATGTTCGATCACAAAGTCGTATTCTTGTAGTAGTTCAATCCACCTCGTAACTTGTCCTTCCGGAGTTTTGAACTGCAATAGCCATTTTAGTGCGGCATGGTCAGTTTTTCACTTCAACTTTCGCCATTCTACTCGAACTTTCTAGATGTTTCAGTGGAAGAGGCTCTGTATAAAGGAGTTAAGTGCCGCGACTGAGCCAGTATTGAATTGGTGATTTAAGCGAAGGCTTCGTACATTACATGATGTATTCGATTTTTGTTAAGGCCTCAGACATGCTTACTTCGTGATGTTTCATTAACTTTAAATTGCAATTCACAAGTTCTTTTTAGTACCGGTGAGAATCAAAGTCGAATCTGTCTTACGATGCGCTTAGCCCCTTAACTACCACGGCTGTTTTACTTTAAGCTCTGTTTTATTGTGTTTAACAATGCTTGATATAGTTTTAAGATACAAAATGGCATAAACGCAATTTCAGTCATATTAATTAAAGTTTTATTTTGATTAAAACAAATACTAAAATAATGCAAGTGACAGTACGTATTTAGTGCTAACGCTATCCAACTGGCCCACTGTAATTAAAGTCGGTTTTACAGAACAGAAGTACAGAGTGCACTGCAAATAATGGGGCCCCTAGTGCAACGAATGGATGTTGCAGACGAACTATTGTAACACGAACCCTTGTGACTACCGCCCAACATGCGGTGTGAAGCGAGACAATACTAGCATGTAATCCAGCTAGCGCGTGATTGTCTGAAACAAAAAGCCATATGTTTTTAATTCAAAGTAAGGAAAAATGTCCAATTTTGAAACCCCAAGTCGCAAATACATACCGCGATTATTTTATTATTGTTTTTGTGTCTATGTTAAACAACTTACTCAACCAATGCACATTTACAAATATCAAATTAATGCAAGAAGCGAGAAGTTTACTAGGTAAGGTCACACTTCTTTTTATTATATTATTTTAACGTGGTATGCCTTTGACAGAAGAAACTACTCAGTAGTAATTATTATAGTGGTAATTATATAGTTTTAGGAGGAATGGGTCGGATCGACCAGGGTAGAACCACGCTCTCACAGAATACCAGCGTAAAATAGATGCTTAATGTTACTGTGTTTCGTATGGTGAATTTAGAGAACTGGAATCCTTTTCTCTGGAAACTATGTATTCCATCATAGTCTTCAGAGATTCCAACGCATCTGCATTTTGATTCTTAATTGAGGATAGATGTAGATGTCTATGGGCCATAGCAACCACTTGTCTTCAAGTGGTCTATGAGCTCGTATATCCCATATACGAAAATACGTTAATGAACACAAACAAATTTTTGGTACTTAAACTTTTTTATGTCCTTATTGGATAATAAATGTTGAATATTTACTTAGTCCACTTCCAAAAGGAGGAGGTTATAAGTTCGATTATTATGTTTTTTGTTAACTTACGCGATCCGCCCATTCTGCATGTAAACTTTCTTTATAGTATCGGTTTTATATTTTTTCTTACTTATGGTTATTACAAACACCAATTTTCATTTTTTTTGCTATCTTATCAGTAGTTAATTTTTACAGCTTTTCAAATAATATAATTGAACTAAATATGTATAAAAATGAGTTATTATTCATATAACTGTAATTTCAAATTGTTTTATATCGTATTTCATTCTATAAATAACTTGGAGTAATTACGTACATATATATGCTTACAGGACACCCACAATCTAAATGTTTGATTGTCCCTATTTTATGTATTATACGAACAAATTTCTTCACAATATGTTGGTGCGTCGTTGGTGTAGAGATTTTAACGACTGCTTAGGTACAGTAGACACCTTAAGAACTCGAGCTACAATAAGCTCGAGTTCTTAAGGTGCTCAAGCGGATAAAATGCATAGAGGTTTACTAACATCGTAGCACTTATTTCATCATTTATACTGATAGTAAATATGTGTAGATATTTTACAAATAAAGACCAATGACTTCTATGTACATTACTAGACTGGCTATGCGGCCTTTATAGTTTGCGCAATAAGTTACGTTAAATTCTCAGTAACTCCTTTAGACGACTGCGAGCTGGGGAGAACACTAGTTTTCTGTTACTAAACTGGTGCCCTAGTTTTTGACAATCAAATAATGAGTTTTTTTTAATACGACTGTATAACGCTGTTATTATTTTTAACTTTTTAACGCCGTAACTTTATTTCGAATTTTTCCAAAAACCGTAACTGTTATAAATGAAAATACAACTGCGGAGCTTGTTTAATGCGTCAGCTACTCGCCATGCCCACGTCCACGTTATTCACGTCTTTGATATCGTTTTGGTTCTGAATAGCCAGTATAATAGTACAATGTAGAAGTAATATAATATATAAGTCTCTACCAAAACCGCACTACCTTTACGTGTCAAAATCAAAACGATAATACAAGTAATAATCCGCCGAAACTCCATATTTTTATTACTTTTTCTGTGGTGTGGAAATAGAAAACATTTCCTATTTCCATACATGAATCAAGCAGCTCAATATTGCTTTTGCAATAGGCCATTGGACGTAGATATTATACGGATCCGCTGTAAACGTTAGGAAAATATTCAACATTAACGTTAGTTTTGTTCTTTGTGTTTCTCAATGCATTCAACGTCAAATATGAGCTGAAATAATATTAGAAAAACATAAACTCTAAAAAAGTTTCTGTTATACTTCATTAAAATGATAATTAAAGGCTGTGAGGCATTCCCCATCCTATTCCCCAGAGGTGACAACGCATCTGTAGCCTTCTTTTTTTGAAATTGGTTGCAGTATTCCACGGGCCACAGAAGCCACTTTTATCATGCGGACTGTTATTTTATTTCCTACTATAAATTAAAAAAGTAAACATAATTGAAGGTACCATCTATTTTATTTCCAATGCTGGACATAGGCTGCCTTCATTTTTGCAAGTTATTTGCCTGTGTTCTTAAATATTTGTGTGTATATTGTGGTGCCTGTTGTTTAGTTTTGGAATATAGTTTTACGTTCTACGAAGTTGATAAATCATTTTAGCTTCTTCATTTATAGATCCGAGTGATACAATTACTGTTGCTTAACCTCTCAAACGTCCAAATTTGACCGCTTCGATATTCCGTCAAAATTCAAGCGGTCACATATGACCGCACCCACCCTCAGCACTTTAACCCATACAAACTTATATATAGAGACTAATTTTCTATGAAATTTAGCATTATAGAATCAATATGAAATTTTCAACCGTCTAGTGCAATAAAAAGTTAGTTACACTAAAGATATTTATAATCTATGTTTATTTCGTACGCTGTTTTCACGTGAATGTTATTGTGTTAATTTTTGGATTTTTCTAGTGTTTTATTAGTGTTTTTGTATAGTGTTTTATTATAAAATAGTGAAAGTTTTTGTGTGAATATAATTTATCTTTTTACTACCTATATATTAAAATAATTGTGATTATCACGCTGCCGACATTCGCTTGATATGTTTTTTTTTTGTTATCAAAATACAGTAAAAGCTTTTTGTAATGAAATAAAACCTGACTTTTGCTTAGACTACAGGATAGAAAATTTTGTATAGATTTTATAATGCCAAACTTCTTCATAAAAAGTAGTCTCTAAATATAAGTTTTAATGGTTTTAAGTGATGGGGAGTGCGAAATTCCCGGCAAATCCCGAGCGGTCGCATGCGCCTGCATGGGATTTTTATGGAGGTTAAAGGGTTAAGGAAAACATTGATATCAAAAAAGGAAAAAAGTGATCTAAAGAATGATTTACACGACTAACTTCCAAGTGGAAAGAATAAAAAAATATCATATTTTTTAATATTTTGTGCGATTTTTCATTCGGCACAAAAATTACAAATTTATGTTTAATTTCAGAAATCACCAGGTGGTCTTCTTTCTTCTTCTTTTAATTCTTTTTCAGTTCTTTTAGTAGAGAAAAAGTTTACGTGGTGGCTCCTGAATATTAGCAAACAAATCATTACTATATTAAGAACGTAAAGATATTGTGAGACTCTCTGCTGAGCAAACTGTAGAAACGGCTTGTTTTGAACTCGAGCACCTAATTGTTGTGCTACTTATGAATATTTTGAAAAGATTGTATAAAATTTTTTGTTCAAACTTAATAAACTGGACAAGACTGTTTTAATATGTGAACACTTTAACATCAATCTTCTTAAAACTTCTTCGACTAGTATTAAATTTAGCTTATTATTTAAGTCACACAATCTTGTTAATATATTCTTAGAACCGACTTGTATTGTCTTATTGAGTCTAGCGCCATCTGTATAAATAACATTTTTGCAGATGTTAAGCCCTTGCGTAAATCAATCATTTAAAATTTAAGTTCATATCACTGTGGACGGAGGGGTACCATTTTCTTAGATACACAAAAAACATTAAAATCTGAAAGTTGTGTTAGTTCCAATAAATGAACATTGTTTGGAGAGTTTTAGAAATAATATAGGAAAGGGAATTCCATCACCATCATTTTAAAAATACTGCTGATTATTTGTATGGTGCATTATTTAAAATTATAACTTGTGAATTTAATAGAATATTTACTTCTTAAACTTTAACTTTAAACAGCCGCCAATCATTAAATGAATGGGTGACATTAGGAATTTATAAAGTAGGTAAAATTTATACGAGCGTTAAAATGAAAGATCATATAATCGTAGTATATTTTGAGAGTATGTTAATACTTGTAAAATATTTAAAAAAGTATGCTCTACGGATACGGCTTTACATTTAAGCAACAAGTTTGAAACTGCATCAGATAAAATAAAATGATTTGGAGTGTAATTAACAGTGAAACTAGAAAGGTCAAACCACGAAACTCGGATTTTCAATTAATAACAATTTAACTTAATCTGATCAAGAAGTAGCTATGGCTTTTGAGAAACATTCTACTGATGTCCCTTTTATTAAATTCTTGTCCTACTATCGCTGAATCATAACATAAACGAAATAAAAATACTAAAACGAACGAAATGAATTTAATGAAACATAGTAAAGTTATACCTATGAGTATACAAATCTGGTAGTACATCAGATCCCGCCAATTTGAAACCAATTTCTGAACTACCAGCTTTAAGTAAAATTTTTGAAAAAATTATTTTACATCAGATGTTAAGTTTTTTTTTAATATAAATATATTGCTACATACAAGTCAATTTAGTTTTACAAGGAGTCACTCGACAACCTTTGCCTGAGTTGAGCTTATAAAATATAGTTTTTGTGCGTGGAGGAATTCAGTGGATGCTTTGGGTATATTTTGTGACCTTTCCAAAGCTTTCGACTATGTTCACCATGATATATTACTCAGGAGGCTACAGTACTACGGTGTCAAGAACACGGCGCCTAAACTAGTTATTTCATATTTAAGTAATAAATTGCAGAAAGTTATTATCAATGGTAAAAGTTCTTCCGGATTGCCCGTACCGTTCCTCAGGGCTCAATTCTTGGCCCATTCCTATTTTACTGTATATTAATGACTTACCCTCCCTTTTTCGATTTTTAAACTTAAACATAAATAATTTAAATGTGACGAAGTTAATAAAGCTACATCAAAATTAGTGAATTGGTTTAACGTTAATAATCTACATTTAAGCGGCTATAAAACTAAATGTATTAAATTTACGAAAACGAATGTTAGAAATCTGAATACCAATGTGTTTTATATGGGGAAGAATTAGTTCTGTTGTATCCTCTGTTTTTCTTGGCATCACTCGCGACGCTATGATTCAGTGGGGCCTCCATATATCTAGACTAGCCAGAAAACTTAGCTCTGCAGCTTATGCTGTAAAAAGATTAGAGATCTCACGATTGAAGAGACAGCTTGATTTAGAAACCATTTTTGTTTTGCATAAGAGGGCCGTAAAAGCTATTTACAACCTAAAACCGAGAGAGTCTCTTAAAGAAAATTTTAAAGAATTAAATAATATATTAACTTTGGCCTCTCAGTATATCTTCGAAAATTTAACGTATAAACACAAGCTAGTGATATCAATTTCTCGACTCCACACTTGACTCTTGGGGCAATGTATACGTTATAACAACAAAGTCTTAGAAAATTTTAGTTAAAAAATTTTAGTTTTTAATATTTAATTAAACAAAAACTCCAAATCAGTTAAGGCATCTTCGAGTAATCGGTAAACATACATTGAAAAAATACTCCGAATAATTAAGGACGCACTCTTTCTGTAGTCGGTTGAAAATAAAGATGATGAATACAAATACTATATTTTACTTTAAAAATGTTTATTTCTTAACCGTATAATCACACTACTTTGTTTTCCATAAAAATATCATGTTTATCGTTTGATCTACATATACTCGTGAATTTGCATTATAGATATTGTGATGTACGCGGGTGGCAGTAACCACTTACCATCAGGTGAGCCGTATGCTCGTTTGCCACCTTCTCCTATAAAAAGTTATCAATTTCTGTAAATAAATACATAGCGCGTTTATTAATTGAGCAGCCATGACACATGATCTTGTTAGTAACTTTAATTTTTAATTACTGATTCATTACATCCTAATATAAATGAGGCAATCATAGATTGCACCGCTTGGTCCATCCAAACCATCTGGGGTTGACAACCACAGTTTATTGTTATTGAGACTTACTACGACATTGTTACACTACAAGATTATTATTCTATAATATTAAAAAGTATTTCAGAAATAATATTACTAAAATACTTCATTTTTATGGAAGTCAATTTCACTGCTGTGGAACCATCAGGTCGACAGCTGCGACAGTGACTTAGTATTTTACTCAGCGACATTTTTGATTAATGGAATACTTCTAGACGGCGAGAGCAGCACTAAGATACGAGCATAATTAACACTTATGTTTTTTAGAATTTTAATAAATTAAATGCTTTAATAAGTCCTTCTACATTAACAAGTTTTACAGTCCGTTATAATCAGATTTCAGACAATTGTAACTACGCTTATATAGAAACATAATTTAACATGGTCTTGCAATATGCCTATAATTATTAGATTTTAAATTTTCCTCCTGTGCATAAAAAATAGTCGCGGAAACACGCTTATATTGTCATTTAGTGATAAGAAACAGAGTTACTTTAAGCATACGAGTATAATCACAAATTGATATAAACTACATTTTTATGAGAATGGTTAATAATAATAATAATAATAAAAATTCTTTATTTTCTCCACAATCTAAAAAACTAGTATCGTAATGAACAGAGGTTATCACCAGGGAAAGGGGTTGATTAAAACATATTAAGTTCTCAAGTAATCAACTAAACTTCAACTTTATTTTAAGCGATTTAACTAATATAAACAACTAATTTAGTAATAAGTTGCAAGGTTTTTTTATAGGATAGAGTGACAAACGAGCACACAGTCCACTTGATGGTAAGTGGTTGCTGTGGCCCATAGACATCTACATCTATCCTCGATTAGGAATCAAAATGCAGATGGGTTGTCACCCGTGAGAACTTAGATAGAATGCCTCGTTTCCAGTAAAAAGGGTCTCCGGTTTTCTACACTCACCATACGAAACACGGCGGCATTAAGCTACTTACGCTGGTGTTCTGTGAGAGCGTGGTTCTTCCACGGTCGAGCCGACCCATTCGTGCTACAACTATACTACTAAAAAAAGGTAAAATCTATTGTGCAAGTAAACATGTGTTAAAGATTTTTTTCTATGTTTTGGGTAAGATTGTGGTGGTGGCTAATCAATTGAGACGTAAGGACATATACGAAACTGTTTAATGCATACGTTTGGCGGACAAAACTTTTTTAAAAATGTCGAAATGGGCAAACTACACATACATAAAAAATACACTATTACAGTATCAATAATCGTTATGTTCAACTTTAGACAACAAGTAATTAAATAATTCAACTGACATCCGTAATGTAGAGATCCCCTGCGGAGAACCGTAGTCGAAATAAGGGGTTAGGCTTATTTTCATCACTGGACTTGTGATGAACTGTAATGATGATGTTGGCGACCAACTACACTTTTCCATTCATGTCATATACCAACAATATTACTAATAGCTCAAAACCACCTTAAATGTTAAAATAACTTCGAAGACTATTCTAAAGTCATAACCATTAGTCAAACAAAATCACATAGCTCTGTTCATAGATATAGTTTGAAATGATTCTGCCCACATTCTAAAACTTGTGACCTAGACAAACGTTGCATATTCTAGTTCGAATTCATTAGTTTAAGTGAAATGAAAATAAACCTACACTGGTCGCATATTGAAAACATCTCAGGACCCTTAGCAGAAGAAAAATTGTTTCTAGAGCACATTCTATTTAGACTAAAGCTAGTGTAAACTAAAGTTATGACAGTTTCGTGTTTATTTTCTGTCTACTGCCGTGTATTTACATGATATACAAATGTACCGTGCATATGCAGACTTCAGACTTAAAAAATAATAAAATTAAATACTATAATCCCCACTAACTATAATTCCTATATTTACCTATATGATATACAACCTAAGAATAATCATTATATTCGTTTACTATTAAATATTAAGTAACTAACTAATTGATACCCCCTGTATACGCAACGCAGGAACGACCGGTTTTTGACGCAGTGAAGTGGGCGGTGGCAAGACTCACACCTTTCTTGTTCACTATGAGGTTACTACGTATGTATTGCGGATTTACCGCGTGTTGACTGTGCCAATTGCTGTTTAGTGTTTAATAGTGTTGCGTTAAACATATTTTTGTAGATTAAGGTGTAGCTCATATTTAAAAAAAAAGTTACGTCGGCGGTCTGTGGTACACGGTAAAGTTTTTCATTAAGCTTATGTTGTACCATATTATATCCTTTTTATCATGTATAATATGTTAAATAATTAAATAAATAAATAAAAAAAATATATATTTTCTATTTCAGAGGTTGGATTACGTTAAACGATACGTAATTTTTTTATTTTACGAGAATGTTATTAAAGATTGTTGTCGTAAACTTATAGACATGTCTTTATTTGCTCTTAAAAATCTACTGCACGGGTTTCTTTCGTTGCAGAGATTTGCCAAAAAAACCAGGAAAATTAGTGATCCACCTGACTGTGGTGTGGACAGTGGTGGTGTAAGAATATCCACTACTCCATATCATCCTGTGGGTTTCGTAAGAGGCGACAGATGAAACAAAGGAGATCAGGAGATCGGTAACAACGTCTTCCCAATAAGGTCCAAAAATAAAAATCAACCGTTGCCAACCCGCTTGTCAAGCATGACAACTATAGCAAATACCCCCGCTATAAGACAATCTAAGGCCAAGGCCTATGTTTAGCAGTGGACTTAAATAGGTTGTAACAGTAACATCGGTCTGGACTCTTTACGTCTGGCATATCCTTATACAGCTGATTGCCTTTTTAGTCTAGTAGTCGTAACCGGGACTGCTGACCATTGTATTGGTCCCGGAGTCGATTTCAATTTAAAACACTAAGCCTAACGCGAAAACTACCAAAATTTTGTAGGGACACTTAACATACCTGTGGCGACTCTGGTCTTGGACTCAATGAAACCCCGAGTTTCGAACCCATTGAGAAGTGAAGAAATTCTGACTAGTGAAGTAACAGAAGAAACAGAAACAAACTTTTTATTCAATATAGATTATAGATAATACTAATTGAAAGTCCCTTTTTTTAATTAGGCACTGATCGGAAAAAAACTTCTGTCCTGGGAAGAACCAGCAAAAAACCAAGCAGGACTTTTTTTAAATAATAGCTTACAATCACGTATATCACAATTAACTACACATAATAAATTATAAATAGCTTGGTAGCGCTTACCCTTCACAAGGGTTATTATCATCCATAAACTCCTTAAATTTTTTTCATACAAACTAAGTTTAATAAAGTTTTTGATCTTTGTGCAGGTCAAATTTTGTATATTATCTGGGATTTTGTTGTAAATAATAAATTCCTGGCTAAAATTAAGTAGTCACGTCTCATAACCGTTTCTCTCTTGAAACAACTGACCAGTTGGTGATTACCGAAGTTAAACTTTAAGTTATAAGCTTTAACCCAATGTTCAGTAATATTTACATTCAATTTGAATATTGTTATATAAGAACAATTTAATTTGCAGTTCTATATATAGGATAGGCAATATCATGCCTAGTTTATTTTAATACACCGGGTGTAAGCAATTTTTATTATCATTTTGTAGAGTCATACAATTGTAAACGTTAAAAATTTGTAAGCTACATTCTATCCCCAAAGACCAGCCCAGGAAGACTGTGAAGCTGGCAACGGGGGAGAAGAAGCTCATCTTCAGTGAAGTAGCTGGCTCCGCGCGTATAGGAATTCGCAATTCAAATCCTATGAGTGTGGAGTAGATGCGTCTGGTCCACCGGGCACTAACACAGGCCATTGCTAAGACGGCCTGTGGGCCGCAACCTGGAATGGGTCCAAAATTTTTGGGTTTCACCCACAAGCCAGGTTGGAATCTGGTAACGTGCCTGAATAAGGCAAGCCAGGACTGGATTGTGGGTGAAATCGGAAAACTGAAACCCTGGCCGTAGGCAGAGCTCTTGCTAATACCCGAGGGCGAACTGCCTAAGCCTCAGCTGGGCATTACCTACTTGCCCCGCAGCGAAGCCGACTCTCCAGAGGAGGCGGCTGTGCTATTGAAGGCACAAAATGAATGGCTCCATACCGAGCTCTGGAGAATCCTCTACCGTAGAGACGAGGAGAATGGGTTCTTAGTAACCTTTTCTCTGGACGACCCATTGGCGGAGGCTCTTCGGAAGGCAGGCGACAGGGTCATTCTTGGCTTTAAGATGATAACTTTTAAAGTCAGGGGAGGCTCTGACGCGGAAACGGAGCCCGAACCACCCCAACCCCAATCCTCCCAGCCCTCCACCTCTTGGGGTGATGCTGGAATGCCACCGGCGAGAGTGACGAAGACCCAAGGCGCAGATTTCGCCTCGATTCGACGGCCTCCGGTGGTGTTGTCAAGGCCTGGGGGAGGGAAGGTGGGAGCGGTTTGACGAAAGGTAAGTGCGCAGGTAAAAGACCCCTGCCCCCCCGCCCATAAATGGCTGTACCCAAGGGTAAGACGAGGGTCCTCCAAGCAAATCTTCACCATGCAGCAACTGCTTCTGCCGTGGTGGAGGTTTGCTTTGCAGAGGATAACATTGACCTCGCCCTTATACAAGAGCCTTGGGTAGCCAACGGTCAAGTTCTGGGATTGGTGGCTGCCGCTAAGATTCTTGTCAGTACTAAAGGCCCAGAGCTTGTATAATTCATAATAAAAATATTGAACTTTTAGCTGTTCCAGAGTACTGCAACGATGACTTGATTACAGCCTTCATAAATCTCAAGGGATGCACAGGGGCTAGAGAAATCATTTGCTCAGCCTATCTTCCCGGCGAGAACGCAGATCCTACCATCGAGTTAGAGCGAGTGGCGGAGTTCACCCGAAAACACAACGCCGAACTTGTGGTGGGTTTTGATGCTAATGCTCACCATACAACCTGGGGAAGCACCAACGTTAACGAAAGAGGTGAGTTACTTTATGATTTTCCCATCTCCAACCGCCTGGTACGCCTAAACTTAGGTTGTACACCAACTTTTGTAACACGTGCTAGGCAAGAAGTATTAGCCTTTGCTACCAATAAAATATCCAGGCGGATAAATGACTGGCATTTTAGTAGCAAAAACTTGTTGTCTGATCACAAGCACATTAAGTTTGTGATTGGAGCATCACCAACCTATGAAACCATTTTTTTAGGGATCCAAAAACGACCTCCTGGGATATCTACAGAGATAGGTTAAGGAGGAATTTGGAAACGTTTCCTAAAAACATCAAAACAATTGAAGGTCTGGAGTTAGCGACGGAGACAGTAACCGTAGGTATCCATAAAGCCTTCGAGAACAGTTGTCCCGTCAAAATAAAGACCTCAATACGAAAAGTTTCTTGATGGAATTCTAAGCTGAAAGAACTTAGGGAAAAGACCAGAAAACTATTTAATAGGGCTAAAAAAAACCAAAGAGTTGGATATTTATAGTGCAGCCCTAACTGAATATAACAAAGAAATCAGGAAAACCAAGAGAGCATCGTGGAGAAAGCTATGCGAGAAAGTTGAGTCTTCGCCTCGCAGTGCAAGACTACACAAAGTGCTATCGAAAGCTAAAGCTAATCAGATCGGGCTTCTTAAAAAGCCGGATGGTAACTTCACTAATAGTGAAACAGAAACATCGGAGTTACTAGCGTCAACCCATTTCCCAGGGTCACACAAGACTTCAGCCTTGAACTCTTTCAGAGTCCTGCGAAGGCCTTGCAATGAGGACTGGTGTAGGGCTTCAAAGATAATAATGCCAAACCTGGTGCAGTAGGCTGTTGACTCCTTTGAACCATTTAAATCAAGCTGCGAGGATGGAATAATTCCCATCCAACTACAGAGGGGTATCGACATCCTTCTTCCTTATCTTTTGAAAATCTTCAGAGCAAGTTTTGTATGGGGATATATTCTAGAACGATGGACAATTGTCAAGGTTCTATTTGTACCTAAGGCTGGTAGAAAGGACTACGCTTTACCAAGTCCTTTAGACCTATAAGCCTATCTTCCTTTCTTCTTAAGATATTGGGAAAGGTTATAGATAGATATATGAGGGATGTAGCTCTAGCTACGAGGCCCATACATTACAACCAGCATGCTTACCGCAGAGGCAAATCTACGGAAACAGCCCTGATCAGTTTCATTGGCAGGGTCAAAAAAGCACTGGAGGATAAAGAAATAGCTCTTTGTGCCTTTCTAGATATTAAAGGCGCCTTCGACAGGAGCACCACATCACTGCTGATTGGGGGCTCTAAAAATGTTAACCCCACAACCATCAGATGGGTGAAGTCGATGCTCTCAAACAGAAAGGCAAAAATAGAGCTGTTTCAAACTTCAATTGAGGTTGCAACTACAAGAGGCTACCTTCAAGGAGGTGTTTTGTCACCCCTTCTTTGGACTCTTGCGGTTGACCAACTATTGTACAAAATGGCAGACCTACGAATTGACACATTGGGTTATGCTGATGACCTTGTGATCATTGCGAGGGGCTTTTGCCAAAGTACTTTATCGTCAATAATACAAATAGTCCTAAACACCATAAATAACTGGTGTAGGGATAACAGTTTCAGTTAATTCTGATAAAACTGTTATAATACCCTTTGAATAAAACTAAATTTACGGATTCTATCGCGTTTATTTAACTGATTTTACTTATTTTTAATTCCCGATGTTTCGGGTGCTTTATAGCAACCATGGTCACGGGGGGGACTGAGATGTTTGACGTCCCAATATCATTGTTAGCCCGGCTACCTTCAAATTTTGAATATTAATTTTTGGTGGTTTTTGCACCCGAAACGTTGGGAATTAAAAATAAGTAAAATCAGTTAAATAAACGCGATAGAATCCGTAAATTTAGTTTTATTCAATGTGTAGTGTTCGCGTAAATTTAAGAAATCATTATGTGAACCAGTACGGACTGGTAATAGCAAATAAAATTCGCCGATTAAAAGATTTTAAAACCAAGCGCGCAAGATATATAACATATGTAAATTTCTTGAAGAGATGCAGAGACCATAATCTCATTCCTACGTGTGTCAAAATATCAACAAAAAAGAACATTCGAGGAAGCACTAAGATCTTAAATTAGGCAAGTAAAAAGTTGTTACGAACGGTGATTCAGCAGAAACGGTTCGATTTACATTTCATAAACAACACCATAGACAATTTGTCCAGTGAACTAAAGACAGTTTTAACGACATTTGATTTTAATAATTGCATCGAAACTTTAAACAAACGAGAAACATCAAAATACAATGAATGCAAAAATAAACAAATAGAAAAATACCAAAAATTAACGATCAAATCAAATGCCAACCATCTAAGTCAACGTCAGAACGAAACACAATCGTTGACCACAGACGTAAACAACAAACAACGCACGATCTATAATCTGTCAAAACATACACTGGACGAACCGACAATAAAGGTATAGCGAAGGGAATGAACTTCGCATTATCACCGCGAAAAATCCCGTACGAAGAAATTATCTGCAGTATTGAGGACTGTCTGTTTAAGAATAATATCGGTAAGGAAGATTTGGAGGCTATACGTCAAGATATTTCGTCCTTGTTACATCGTAGTGCAGTGCCGAAACCAAACCTTGCTAAAGACGAATTTACAGCGTTGATTAACTTACGGAACAGACTAGAGCTAACGATTCTCCGCGCGGATAAAGGAAACGCTACGGTAATAATGGACACGTCAGAGTATAATTTTAAAATACTGCAGCTTTTATCGGACGAAAGTACATATAAAAAGGTCAAAACAGACCCCACAAATAACACGCTTAAAGCAACTAGCGATTTAATAAAGAAATACTCCGAAAAATTAAATCTCGACGTGAATTCGTAAATACCATCATGTACCAAACCACCAAGGTTGTATGGGTTACCGAAGATACATAAACCAAACGCTCCACTACGTCCTATAGTGAGCCAGATCGATTCACCAACTTATGAGCTGGCACAACACTTGGCAAAAAAACTGTCATCACTGAGAGGAAATACCAGAGCACACACAAAGGATTCATACCATTTTGTTAGTGAGATAAAAGACCTCCAACTTGCTGACAATTAAACTATGGTCAGTTTTGATGTTCAGTCACTATTCACACGCCTACCTATTGAAGACTGCATCTCAATTGTAACTAGAAAGTTAAAAGATAACAACATGCCTGCTGAATATGCAGTATTACTCAAACATTGCCTCACATCTGGCCTATTGTAGAAGGAAGAGTTCTACAAGCAAGTAGATGGTGTGGCGAAGGGCTCACATGTACCTCCTATAGTCGCCGACATATTTATGGAGGATTTTGAGGAAAAATCCTTCTTACTGCTCCTGTAAATCCAAGATTATACAAGCGGTACGTAGACGACACCTTCACAATTTTACCATTGACAAAGTAACTGCATTTTTAAACCACCTTAACTCTATAAACTCTAAAATACAATTCAAAATGGAGTTAGAGGCAAGTAATTCCTTAGCTTTTCTAGATGTTTTATTCATCCAAAATCCTGATAACACTATTGGTCACACTATGTATAGAAAAAAGACCCATAACAACCGATATTTAAATGGTGAATCTCACCATCATCCTTCACAGTTAGCTACCGTGGGTAAATCTTTGTTTCAGAGAGCACGAGGGATCTGTTACAGAAAACATCTGGCCGCCGAGCTGCAGCATGTCAAGCAAGTATTGCAAGACAACAAGCTTCGGATCCCGCGCCTACGTCACAGTGACCAAGTGAAGCCGGCCACAGTCGAGCGTGTGCCTGCTGTACTACAATATGTCAGAGGAGTCACAGACAATGTGGGCTAAATCTTGAGGCGAGCTTCCATTAAAATATACTACAAGCCGCCGAAGAAGATTAGTCAATTTTTACCATCCGTCAAGTGTAATATCCCTCTACAAGATGCAGGAGTGTACAAGCTAGATTGTGAATGTGGTCTCTCTTATGTAAGAGACCTATGTAGGTCAAACAAAAAGATCCATAAAAACCCGCGTGAAAGAACATATAGCTGACGTGAAGCACCGACGCTCCGGGAAGTCTGCAGTCTGTGAACATGTTCAAGATCGTCCCCACCATTACATCAGATTTGATAAACCACAAATCCTCGCAAAAGAACACCGATTCCTACCAAGGATGATACGCGAGGCTATTGAAATTAAAAAACATCCTAATTTCAATAGAGAAGATGGTTGGGTGCTGCCATCTACTTGGGATCCTATAATTAACAAAATTAAACCTAAACCCAAGCATACCACTGCAAGACTTCAAGATACTGTAAGTTCGTTTTGCGTAAATCGGACCTAAAATTAATATTAAAAAACTGAAGGTAGCCGGGCTAACAATGACATTGGGACGTCAAAAATCTCAGTCCCCCCCGTGACCATGGTTGCTGTAAAGCACCCGAAACGTCGGGAATTAATAATAAGTAAAATCAGTTAAATAAACGCGATAGGATCCGTAAATTTAGTTTTATTCAATGTGTAGTGTTCGCGTAAATTTAGGAAATCATAATACCCTTTACCAAAAAGAGACGGTTGTACAAATTAGACCAACCAAAACTTAATGGCAAAGAAGTACCATTTTCCACGGAAGTTAAGTACTTGGGCGTAACAATCGACCAAAAACTAACGTGTAACTCTCACCTTAGCAACCTATGCCATAAGGCAAAAATTGCTTTAGGTACGTGCAGTCGTTTGGTCGGGAACAACTGGGGCGTGTCCCAGTATGGTCCTATGGCTGTACAGCAGCATATTGAGGCCCATTCTCACCTACGTCTCTATTTTCTGGTGTAACAAGGCCAACCAAAAGACGACTGCGGACAGGCTAAATAGTCTACAAAGGACTGCCTGCTTAATGGCAACTGGAGCTATGCGATCATCGCCTGGAACGGCTCTTAATGCACTTCTATGTTTAACGCCCCTTAATCTCTATCTAGACAAGGTGGTGGGGGCTAGTTTGTATAGGATTAACGCCCAGGGCGGTCTGAGCTTGCTCTCCTACAGATTGAGATCCATGCTTGACTCAATTAAGAAATCACCGGTCTTATGCATGATCTCAGATATCATGAGTCCACTACACACTTTTGATAAAAAGTATATAGTGGAATTACCCTCCAGAGAAGACTGGCTGAATGGCTAGATTATCTGGGGGTCGGTAGCCTCATATGGTATACAGATGGGTCTAAAATGGGCCTCGACGTAGGCTTTGGAATTTACGAGGAACGCCCCAAATTAAAACTTAGTATGAATTTGGGTAGATACACCTCTATTTTCCAGGCAGAAATTTTTGCCATACTTCAGTGTGCGGAAATCAATCTGCAGAAACACTACGTCAACCATATAATTTACATAAACTCTGATAGTTAAGCAGCACTGCTAGCGCTGAGGTCAAACTTAGTGAGCTCGAAGCTAGTTGAAGACTGTGTGAACCGTTTAAATCCCCTAGGATGTAACAACAGGGTCGTTTTAAGATGGTCACGAGGGTATTGTAGGCAACGAATTTGCCAATAAACTTGCACGTGAGGGCTCAAAGTGCACACAATTTGGACCTGAGCCATTTTGTGGAATCTCAAGAAGCCTAGCCCGATTGACACTTGAAACTCTTTATCACAATAAATCACTTAAGATCTAGTCTGACACACCAGGCTTAAAACATTCTAAAACCTTAATCCGGGCTTTTGATCGTAAATTCGTTTCAGAAGCCCTGGAATTAAGTAAAAATAAATTACGCATTCTGGCAAGAGCCCTAACTGGACACTGTTGTCTTAAAAAGCACATGTCCATCCTGGGACTAAGCAACTCAAGGATGTGTCGGTTCTGTTCTGAAGAAACGCCTCTACACATCCGAACTGATTGCGGACCCTTAATGCGCAAACGTAACACTCATCTGGGAAACTATATACTCCGCCCAGAAGAAGTGAAATTGCTCACAGCTAAGCAACTCCTTCTATTCATTGAATATGGTACGTATGCGTTATAGGGGCACGAGTAAAACAACCGTTTGCAAGTAACACACTGATATATTTCATAATTGTTGACGAGCATATATGTAGCCGTGCACAGGTACACACCATTTTCTCCCCCTAGTTAACAACTACATTTTTTTACTAAAAGAAACGACGATAGTCGACCTTAGGTAAGGGGCGTAAACAAAGCCTAGACCCGGGGTCGTCACGACCAATGGTTGCTATAGGCTGATTGCCCTCAGTGTCCACTGAGATTGGCTCCGACGATATGTCAGACTCGTCGTAAACGTTAGTTGAGCTAACGTCATTTTGCACCATATACTCTTCCCCGCAGGTAGTTTGCGGCTCGTCCGAGGCCGGCATACTATTGTATTCTTTCCTGATGCTATTTGTTAAATTTTGATAGTCAAAATCAAAGTCCAGATTTTTTTGATTATCGTGGTATAGTCCCTGGTAATGTACGATTTGATTTTTATGTTTACTTACACTTGCCGAAGTATGTATGTCCTTTATCATATACGTTACTTTGCCCATTCTTTTTATTATAATACCCCGGCACCACTGATGTATTTACAAATTTTTTGTAGAAAACATTTGTCCCGGGTTCAAAAGGTTTTGCATTTTTTCCCCCATGTGCCTTAATGTGCAAATACTGTTTGTTTTGGACTTTATTATTTAAGGATGTGGATGAAAGCGGTAGTACATGGGTCATTAAGTCCAAACGAGTTCGTAACTTGCGACCGAAAACTAATTGAGCTGGTGACAAAGAAGTTGTGCTGTGTAAGGAATTCCTATAATGGAATATGAATTTAAGTAATTTTAATTTATATTCTTTTTTATTGTTGCTATCACTAGAAAGTAGACACGACTTCAACCCCTTTTTCATTATTTTAACGTACCCTTCAGCCTGACCGTTACTAGGGTGATACGGCGGTGACGTCACATGAGTAATACCGTTAACACTACAGAAATTTTTAAACTCGTAGGAAGTATACGTAGCTGCGTTGTCGGTTACTATGGATTGAGGTAAACCGAACCTCGATATATACTCGTAGAGTTTTTCGATGAAGTAGACGGTATTACGTATACTTCGACCCATTTTGTATAAGCATTCACAATAACTAAATACCTACATATGACCATATAACGGTCCTAAAAAGTCCATGTGGATCCTATAAAATGGCATTGGAGGATATTTCCATGGTGATATAGGCGTTCGTGGTGGGGAATGACGCATCTGGGTGCATATTTTGCATGACCCTATCATCGTTTCTATGGCTGCATCAATACCCGGGAACCAAAACCTAGATCGAACTTCCATTTTTGTTTTTACTACTCCAAGATGAAATTGTGTAACTCGGACAGAATCTTTATCCGCAATCGTTCAGGCAAAACTATTTTTTACCCTCGCATTAAGCACCCATTTTCAAAAGATAACTGCGTTCTACATAAAAAGTAAGGTTTTATGTTAATGTCATACACCTTTTTAGACCACCCATCCATCACATATTTTTTAACTTTACTTAAAACCTTATCCTTACTTGTGACATGTCGTAATATGTTACGCGTAACAGGAAGGCTACCGTCTGTGACAAAATTAATGTAAGATGCGCGGTCGAGTGTGTCAGCGCCTATGCGTATGCTTGAGCCGTCGCTGTTTCCATTGCCACCCGTGCCCGCGTCCCCCGCGACATCGGGCCAGCTCGCTCGCGATAAATAATCCGCACAATTGTTAACGCTACGGATGTATTCTACGCGATAATTGTAGCCACTGAGAAATAACGCATACCTTTGTAGCCTATTTGAAGACACTTCCGGAATACCTCTGTATGGACCGAATATAGTTATGAGTGGTTAGTGGTCAGTGCGTAAAATGAATGGTTCCGATCTTCCATATAAATATTGATGGAAACGTCTCACACCAAAAATAATTGCAGTTGCCTCCTTCTAGATTTGAGAATACCTTTTTTCTGACGCATTTAAAGTGCGCGATGCAAAAGAAATAGGTCTCTCAACTCCGTCGCTATCTATCTGTGATAACACCGCTCCTAAACCGGTCGGGGAAGCGTCAACAGTTAATATTATTTTAATATTAGGATTGAAATGTACTAGGACTTGTTGAAACGCTAAATATTTTTTTTATTTTATTAAATGCGTCACCATGTACATGCGACCAACACCATTGAGTGTCTTTTTTCAAGAGATCGTTTAGCAGACTTAGAATGCTAGATGCATTTTTACAAAATTTCTGTAATAGTTAACCAACGCTAAAAACGACTGTAGTTTATTTATGTTTGTTGGAACCGGTGCTTTTAGAATTGCTTTTACCTTCTCATGTGACTTTTTCAACCCGTGCTTATCAATAGTGTATCCTAAATAATTAATTTCTTCCTGAAAGAATTCACATTTTTCTTATTGCACTACTAACCCAGCATCCCTTAGCCTACTAAACACCGCATGTAGCCTTTCGAGATGTTCGTTATCATTTCTACCCGTGATCAAAATATCGTCTAAAAGGCATAGAACCCCATCTAATCCCGACAGTACACAATCCATTGCACGTTGAATAATCGACGGGGCAGAGGAAATACCGAAAAACATACACGAATATTTATATAACCCGCGATGAGTGTTGATGCACGTGATTTTTTGTGAATCGTCATGTAAGATAAATTGGTTATATGCCATCGACAAGTCTATTTTGGAAAATTCCTGTCCGCCGTGTAATTTGGCAAATAATTCGTGTATCGACGGCAATTGATATTGTTCAACTATTAATTGCTTATTAATACTTACTGAATAATCGGCACAAAGTCTTACAGTACCGTTTCGTTTTAATACTGGTACTATAGGAGATGCATATTCGGAATATTCTACGGGTTTTAAAATGCCTAATTCTACTAATCTGTCGATCTCTTCGTCTATTTTACTTTTTAGTGAAAAAGCTACTGGCCGAGCTTTAAAAAAATTGGTTGTGAATTTGGTTTTCATTGCAACTTTACTTTATATTTATTAAATGCACCAAGATTATCGGAAAACACTTCAGGATATTATTGCTGAAATTTTAGCATTATATTTTCAGTATTCGATACAAAATGACAATTTACTAATTTCATTTTAAAAATCTACATAAAATCACGACCCAATAACGGGGGTCCGCCCCCGGGCACTACGTAAACATTAAGTTCGGCCGTCTGCCCCGAGTATGTTACCGGCACTCTAATTAGTCCAGCGGAAATAATATTATTACCGGTATAAGATATCAATTTTTTTGCGCTGCGCTGTAAGGGAATGCTCTTAAAATATGTATCATATGTGTCTTTAGATTACAGACACTGCCGACCCACTGTCAATTTCAAATTTTAACGGAATGCCATTAAGTGACACCAGCTCAATTATGGGTTCACCATTCCTAGACCGTACGTTAAAAACTTACCGTCATCTTTGCTCTCACCCACCTCCTTAACTTCAACGTAGTTCAATTTACACATTTTTTGTAAGTGACCTTTTTTATTACACTTTTTAAACTTATATTGTGCAAACCGACACCTTTCTGAGATGTGGTTAGAGCGTTCACACACAGAACACTTTTCCATTCGTTTGGAATTGGATGAACCTTACTAGACTGTACTGCACCTAGCACTCTCTATTCCTTTACTCTCGTAGTCCGACATAGACGGCAATCTGGGGGACGATGGAAGAGGTACAATAAATAACTTTGACTTGACTAAGGATTCGAACTTGGGATCACACGAGGCAAACCACTGCAGTCACGAAGCACCCTTATAGAGGTAGTGTGGGGGGGCTAAGCCTTTGTATCGGGTATTTTATATAAATATTGTGAGCCTTTTCCAAATTGGAAGAGGTTAATTATTAATAAGCAATTGACTATTGTGAATAGTTGAATAGGGAAGATATAATGTTCTATATCCTTCTGAGCCCTTTTTTCGTGAACGGGGATTTTGAGCTTGAAATAATTACAAGGCATTACTAACCGCTTTCGATTGCCTTTTAGAAATATCCTACGGAAAGGTTAATATTTATTAGCCTGGCCTTTTTTTAGCAGCTGGCCTTTTATAAATATAAGGACGCTCCTTTTACTAGCAACTATGAAATCATAACACATTGTTTTTGAAGTTTTCGCATGATTAAGTAATTGGATTGTTAACGTACTATCGTTTTAACTTCACGGAAGTTTTACTTTTGAAAGAAAAAGCAGACTTCAAGCACTACCTGGAGTAACTTCAGCTTTTTTTAATAATGACATCGGGGCATCAGTCATCACTGTCCCCCGTGACCATGGGTGCTGGAAAGCACCCGAAACGTCGGGCATTAGAAATAATTAAAATTATACGCGACAAAAACCGTAAAGGTAGGTTTATTCAATGTGTAGTTTTCGCGTAAATATAAGAAATCATTAGATAAAAAATATACAAAGAGAAGTTAGGGCTAAACTACACTATTACTTAGCACCGATTTTAGAGTGTATTAAATTATTTAATTCTTTTTAGTTCATTTAAGTCTACTTTTCCTTTTTAGAATTTGTTTTTACCTAACCTACTTTTGAGTGGACTAAGGAATTGAGATTGCGAATCTCAATAATGTCTAAATGGTTATTAAAAAACGTTATCCCCTTATTGCCACCCTTAGAGGTGGTATTATTGATTTTAATTTATATGGGACCATCATGGAAGTATAACTTAAATGACAAAAAAATAATCATTATAAAATCGGTTTATATTTGTCTAAGATATCGCGTAATGTACATAAAAGTATATTTGAAAAATGCAAAAGTGCACACCTCGAATACTCGTGTAATGTTTTGAATAATCAACTTACTTATATTAATTACCGAAACGCGTACTTCGTTTAAAGCTACATAAAGTTGTTTCTATTTATGTTAACATGATTTTTTTTTGATTGTTTGACACTGGATATTCGTATTTTGTAGCCGAAAAAAAATTGTAAAATAAATAATAAAAAATAATCGTAATCTAATCACATTGAATCTAGCATGCATTAAGCGCGAAGCACTCTAAAAATATCAATAATAAAAATTAAAACATCTAAATATTAGTGAACGGGACAATTTAGAATAGTCAAATTCAAAAGGCTTCCTTAAAAGGATTAAAATCTAAAGCTAATAAAAATATTAAAGTGATAAGTTCAGTTTTTCGAAAGACATCTTGTTCATATCCATATCGACCAACAGACATCCAAGTGAAGTAATTTTTACAAACATTTTTTGAATAATAATCAAAATAAATATTCTGATAACTACGTCAGAAATATTAATTGAAATCTCCTGTTGCAGTTGCTGTATTTTTTATATATTAAAAAATAAAAAAAGTGATTTAAGTTGATTGAATCGCGATTTTTGACTTGGTGACAATAGAGCACCACATCTCCGCTTTGCGTTCGATGTGTGCAACACGTTTGATATAAATCACATTTTTTTAAAGTCACCCAAAAATCCGATAATAGTTTACGAACAAAATAAATGAAAGCAATACCACCGTCGACGCTTTTAATAAGCTTTATTAATGAAGCGGCAAGTTTCTCTGCATAGTCAAAATCACCCAACGATACTAATTGATCGATCAGTATTCGCCAGTTGCCTAATTGTTACAACTTATTTGCGGAGCGGAGAGACGTACCTCGCTACAGCATTTTGTCATGGACCGCTTGAACATGACAATTTATCTCCAATGATCATCACTGGAACTACTCAATTTTTTATTATTTATCGTAATATGTCATATGTATACATATTAATACTTTACTTTAGAAATACGACCATAATAATGATTGATAATATGTTATTAGAATTTAAAAGAGTGACTTTAAACTAATACTAAAAGTTTTATAAAAAAAATACGGGTTATTAAAATAGATTTTTGTTATCCCGAAGCCCGCAGCTAACTATGAAGTGCTTTGTGATGGATCCGCTTCAACAACGCCTTTAATTTTTCATTTTCCACTTTAGTCTCCGGCCGTCCACGGTGTTGGTTCTGAAGGTCGAAATTTCCATAACGAAAACGTTGAAACCAAAAATGTACCGTGCTTTCTTTGCGACACCAGCACCGTACACAGCATTAATCTTTCGGTAGCCACGATGGTGCCACGGTAGAACTCATACTCGTAAATATACCTATATTGTAATTTGATTGAATTTGATGTTATCCATTGTGCGGTAATAAGCAAAGCCTAAGAAAAAAGTAATGAGGAAAAAAGAAATAAATGACTGTTTTTAAAACTCAAATGTACCGGCTAAATGAATTTTTATATTTGAATTTGGAATTCTTAACCAAGGAGGAGATATTTCAGATCAAAATCGTCGAACGAAAAAAGGCTAATTTCATATGTAAGGACCCAATATGTAGGCAAAATTAGTTTATCTACACTACTTGCAATTAGAGTATACACATTATCATTGCAGTTAGATATATTTAAGTTCATTACAGTGGATTTACACACTAATTCGCTAGAATCGAACGCGCCACTCACGGGCATCGTATGGTGGTGGCCGCTGAGCCCAACGCGCTTAGAACGATATCGTCGAACCGTCGTCCAACAGCGACGTGAAGTATGATTGACACGAGCCAGTCATAGCGATATCGGCTAACCTTGAGCTCACGTGCAATAATTAATTGAAATTTGGTGTCTGTGCGCAAAATATTAAAACCTTCTCCAAATTCCAGCCTCACCAGCAGGTGTTTGCGTACTGCTTATCAACGAACGAGACGATGGAAACTAATGGCTGTGTAACCACTCAAAAATGTTGAATATAATCGAACATAATGGAGAGGGCATTAGCAGTGCAAGAATATTGCTGCTTTGTGCTTGCAAATTTGCCTGTCCTGCGTCACAAATATAGGAAAACATTTCAAGAAATGCATCACTGGTAGCACATTCTTAAAATGACTATGGGGTTAGAAACACTATGAAAAATAAGATAGTGTCATTATCATTGCTTCACATCGACCTCCTACAATGAACGCCACAAAACACGATACCGAGCTCCTTGCATCCATCAACTTTCTTCATATCTTCCCTGGATGCCAATTGATTTGCTGTGGGATCATCATAAAATCCATGAGAATTACTCACGGAACGAAGCGAAGTTTATAAGCGAAGTGCTTATGAACTTCGCTTCGTTCCGTGAGTAATTCTCATGGATTTTGTGGTGTCCTGATAGTCGGGTTATGCTGGACTCCTACCTATTAAAACCCTACCTATCGATTAAAACCCTAAGGTTTTAGCTAGAGCTACGGAACCGCTTTTGCACGCTACCGCAGTCATGTATCGAGCCGACGGCCGGTATCGACATTGAAACCCCTTCTTGATAAGGGAGTGGAGCTGAATTTATGCAATTCATATGGAAATGCACGGGAAACACACGCGTTGCTTTGGAGGTCTTGCGTAAAAGATGATGGAAAATTCTTGTTTTCACTGCCTAAGCTTTAACTATAGGAGGTTAAATTAACCTATTTTATCGATTACTAGTGCATTTTTAAGGTTCAAAGAAGCAAAGATGCAAAGTGTTTGTTGATCTCGAGAAGATAAATAGCAAGACCTTAAGTTTTAATATTGTTTGCTGTAAGCTTGTTATTACGCTAGTTGAATTTTTGGGGGATTTGATTTAAATCTCACAACGTTGAAGAATTTTAACGTTGAAAAGTTGAACATTAAAATTTCAGAATAAATAAAACCAAAAGTAAAGTCCGAATTGGATGTAACATGTCCGCTTGATTGATTTTTAAAACATTTCCATTTCTTGCTCGTGTTATCGTCTTTTCCTCGTATCTGGACTTAATTTTTTTAACAGGATAGCTGTGCATAAGGTTATCTTTAATTTAGTAATATATCCTTCTTTGTCGAATTTATTTCTTTTTATTTTTTTTTATTTCTTTGTCGACAAAGAAGGATATATAATATATAAAATTTAAAAACAAATCATATTATGCTTTTTTGTAACATCATCATCATTACGGTCTAACACAAGTCCACTGCTAAAAACATGTCTCCCCCAGTAATGCCACAAAGCATGGTCCTGAATCAGCATCGAATTCTAGCTTCTCTTACTAATTCTTTATTCCATCTAATGGATGGTCGCCCTACACTTAGCTTACGAGGCTTCCTTTAGGATTGGCACATTGCTTCTGTAGCCCATTGAACACCTTTTCTGTGTGATTATGATCATTATTCAACACTATATAAAAGGCCTAAATAATTTTTAGTTGTGTCCATCATTATAGCATTGAAATTTAACATTTTTAAAAGCGCAAAAATAAACGTCCAAGCTGACTTATTTTTTATTGTATAACGCAAATTTTAATAATTTCCGTGATAAAGTTACTGGAATGAAACTTTATCATGGAAATTATTAAAATTTCCGTGATAAAGTTTCTTTGAGAGAAATATACTGTAACGATCCATTAATTTAATAATCATGAAATACTTATGGATATTCCGTATTTTAATTAATAGAACAATAAAATTGCGAAAAAGTGGGAACTACAAAATTCTATTTATCGGTATTTCACACCTCTTCAAAACATTAAACGCACTGGCATTGACGGAGAGTCCGCTAGTTTGGTTTTTAATAGCCACTCACATCACCAGCGATATTGTCCTGCAAAACCAATCTCAGTTTCAAATCTAATTATATTCGTCTTGTTTTATTTACAATAAATTACGGATATCTTCCACAAAAAAAAAAAGTCTTTTCACAGCCGTTTACAACAGATTTCTGAAGAGTTATAACAAAATCTTAGTTTTCCTATCATGATTACTGAAATAAATTAATAATTCTATAATTTTATGGCGTTGTAATAATCAATCGCAAAAGATTTGATCTTAAGTTTGATATCGATTAGAAATTTAATGCATTTTTGTTTTTTATCACTCCATATTTCTATTTTAATTATTACAAAAGCGATAGAATAAGGTAATAAAAACATTAACAGAGGACAATTTAAGAGGTGATTAACCAACACCGTCTTCCTCGTAACAATTCAAACTTTTTCATAATCATCAGATGCTCTCTTGTTTCTCGTTTGTTGTGAGGGTTTCTCTTAATCGTCATACTGGGCAGGTGGAGTGACGATCGTTATCAGTCAAGCAAAACACATAAAAAAGTTGCGAAAAGTTCCGAGCTTGATACAAATGCCCCTTTGCTAGTTCTAAGTGTGCACCAAGCTCAATACACCGTTCATAATAGTTATATGATATTTGATATAAATTCCTACTATCGCCCATTCATAAAATGACTTTCGACTATTTAAAGAGAAAGTTTATTATATTCACAAGTTATAAAGTAAATCGGTAGAACAGTTTTGAAGATAAGTGAGAACATTTATTTGCACAAAAAATATTTATTGCATCGCCTCCTACCGAGTTAACAAAATAATATCTGTCTAAGAACCAGCGCCGATAAGTTTTGAACGTTTGGGAACGTTTGGGAACGTTTTGGAGATAAGTGGGAACATTTGTTAGCACAAAAATGTTTAGTTACAGTACCCCCTAGCGAGTTAACATCATAACACCTATCTAAAAACTATTGCCAATCAGACACTAATCCTTTACAGTAAATGGTATCTAAATCGGTCCTCCGCTTTAGGAGATAAGTGTAAACATCAGTTTCTACACAAACTTACAAATAAGTAAACAAAAAAACTCAAAATAAATGCATATACCTTCTCCGTTCCGTCGTGGGTAATAACATTCCAAATATATTTGCTACATAAATGTCTACGGTGGTGTAGTGCCGTAGCACCAAAAAACAACTCGCAAACTTAGATTTGTCATGAAATAATTTCCACTCACTTTAGGGTCACGTTGTTTTACAAGTCTCATACCACATAAGGAACCTTATAATATTGTTTACATAACTTATAATTAGTAGAAGTAAATAGGTACTAGTACGACCTGTTCAAATACGCCTTGTATTACATTTATTAATTACTGTTCGAAATTTTGATTATTGCCGACGATACGTGATTAGCTTTGAATAAATTCGTTTTAATGGTGTTTGGTCTCAAACTTCTACTAAGTCATATGAAAGCCCATGACGCAATGAGTTGCAGCACTTCGGGTTTTAATCCAGCACAGAACAAGTATTTTATGACCTACCTGAGTTATATGGGTAAATTAAACATAAGAGTGAAATTCATCCATTATTTATAATCTTTAATTGAGTATAAAAATCTATGACTATATCTAATAATAGAGTTAATGCTTCTAAACTTATCTAGAATTAAATTTAATTTGTTCATTTCTCACTATAGGAACCGCAGATGTTCTCTTTAATATAAAACCGTCCGCTGGTGACCGCAAATGGGTAACAATTCACTGAGAATTATTTACTTATTTATGCTCCTATGGATATTTTAATACCAAAAAGACGCTGGTTTGCCTTTGTCGGTAGTTATTTTTTCATTTCGCACTATTTCGTTGGCGCTACAACCCTTTGTGGGTACCTCCTCCACAGTCTTCCTCCAGTTGTCACGCTGCCTGGCGACCTTCTTCCAGCTGGTAAATTTTCCCATCTTCCTGAGATCTTCTTCCAAACAGTCACTTCAACGCTTTTTAGGCCTGCATCTCGGTCTCTTTTGTTGTGGCGTCCACTTTGTCATTATTTTTACGGCTCTTGTGTCCGGCATCTTTTCAAGGTGACCCGCTCGCCTCAGTCGCTGTGAGTTACAGAACCTGACGATGTTCTCGTGCCCGATAAGTACGTCCAGTTCATGGTTCATGTGCTGACGATAGATACCGTCATGCTCTTTTTTTTGTTTGTAAAATAAAGAATTACTTTTATAGAGCTCAGGAAGTTACTTGCATATTAGATGGATGGTTGAATAAATTGGTTATTTAGAGTCATTTTATAGCCAGCAAAACTAAATTAGATGGCCAAAATGTTCCCCAAGCTGTACAAAAATAAGACATAAAATAAAAAATAAAATTTGAACAACTACTAACATTTAATAGCAGCTGTTGAAAAGTAATCAAGTTTAAAAGTATTTGAAGTGATTTATTCTCTTTGAACTCAATCTATAACACCTTTAATGTGGCCTTAAAAGATCAGAGTAGGGAAAAAACAATAGATAAAATTATAAAAACACTTTATTTATGATGCTATATTATATATAAGACAAGCCTTCAATTAATGAATTAATACATCAAAATAATCAAAATACAGGATTTTTATGTATTTGTTCAATACAGCAACAGCTTAAACATGTAGCGTTATATTAAAGGGTAGGGTTCTGAATCCGTCCGTCAAGCATCAAAACAGGCAAAGTGTCAATGTCAGATTTGATCTGATTCTATCTAATATACTTCTATCAATAATAGTTATGTTATAAAAACTAGTTACAAATAATAATTTCAAAGACTGAAAAAAGCTGCTGTCCTTTTTTTTTAGCTTAACCAGTTAGGATACATCCTAATTACCATGAATATACATAACACTCACGTATCAGAACTTTATTAATATCTACATTGTGTAATAGTGATAAAAACTGACTGCCAAAATCGACTTTTTAAGTATTCATAACTTTTGTCAACTACTGCGTAGCTACATGCTACGCAGTAGTGGACAACGGTGGCACTTTCCTAATTCTTTATATAGAAGATCTGTACCTTTAAATGACATAAATTTCACCTCTGTACAGTCTGGGGCATAGATTCATAAAATTTTTGGCCATCTCCTTTATGTTAGTTTTCGAGGAACATCAACGTTACAAACAATACTAATTTCGAAGAACAGTATTCAAGCTACCAACTTTTGTCATTTATCTACCTAGAATTTGAGTGCTTAAAAAAATTTATTCGATAATTTACGCTAGTGCTTACGCAGTTTTGTAAATAATTATTGTACGGTGTTTACTTATTGCGCTACTAAAATATTACTGTAAATTTATACACACTATGTTGCTTCTTATCGTTACAGAATCACGCTACAGCTATATTTTGGTTATAGTACGAATGGTTTATCTTGAACGTAGAAGAAACACATATTATTATTGCTTTTACCTTTACATTCTTACCGTTTTGAGAGTACAAACTATGCATGTCCGTGCCTTTGTGATGCCATACCTTTATATAGTCTAAATGGCTTGACAAATTTCGAACATGATAATATATACATAAACCTAAATTATCATGCTTATTAGCCACAGAGGTAGTCAGAAATAACAAACTGCTATCTGACACCCATTTGCAATTTGTTATAGTCAGTTATCTGTTGACTACTACTACGTAAAAACAATAGTAAGTTTTAGATGCTTTGTTGAGAAGAGCATCCTTTTTCCTTAATAATACTAGACGTGATTACTTGTGTAAAGCCAGATTATGCATTGATTGCTTTTAAAATATATACAGATATAATATATAAAGAGCTCTTATTACTTAATTACAATGAAGTCCTAAAGACCGAACTTCTAAATTCATTATTATATTGATTCAAACTAATTTTACGGATTTTATCGCGTTTATTTATGTTATTTTAATATTATTTGTATTATTATTTTTATCAGTAAAATCATTTACATTATTTATATATATATATATATATATATATATATATATATATATATATATATTTATATTTATTTATATTATTTTTATCAGTCCCCCGTGACCATGGGTACTGGAAAGCACCCGAAATGTTGGGTATTAAAAATAACATAAATAAACGCGATAAAATCCGTGAAAGTAGTTTGCATCAATGTGCAGTGTTCGCGTGAATATTAGAAATCATTATTATTATACATTATTTCCCACTTGGGAGAGGGTCACACTATATTTTTATACGTAAAATACTCAATACAAGGGTTTCGACAGACGACATACGACAATAGCTGACGTATCATATTGCTTTGTGCTAAGACGTCGCTCACAACCGGTATGTGTGTGCGATATCCACGGGGTGCTGCATTGCTACAACAAACCTGTTTAACATCGGCACTAAGATGATATGTCTAGGACACATCGGTTACCGAGTCCAAGTTTATCTACGTCTCGGACGCTCGTGATGCAGTAAACATGCCACTATAATAATCTATTTCAAGTCCCATTTCTATAAATATAATGCTTTCACATATTTGAGACCTTCAACATATTTGCTTTATTTCATAGACTTTACTGTTATATGTATTTAATATATGGAACTTCAACCCACAACTCTACTATTGTAATGCTTATGCACCATAGATACCTTCTATCCTAGTAATGCTTTAGTATCATAGACCTTACAATTATATGTAGTTAATATATGGAACTTCAACACACGACTCTACTTTTGTAATGCTTATGCATGCAGAGACCTTCTATGGTAATGCTTTTAGATCATAGATACATTCTATAGTTATGTTTTTGGATCATAGACCTTGTTATCATAAGTCCCTAATATAGGACTACACATTGTGCAACAGTGCTATAAATAGTCAGGCACGCGACCACCCCATATATATGTACACAATTGGGTATGCGCAATCTTTACCCGAACAACCTCTATGATTTTGGCAATTTTTCTCTTCACGAACACGCTCAATGACTTAAGCAATATTCTCTATACGAACACGCTCAATGACTTAGGCAATTTTTCTCTACACGAACACGCTCAATGACTTACGCAATATTGATAGAATCAGGCGTTACTTTGCGGAAATCCATTATAATAAAAATATTAATTACTTTGCAACCTTCCGCTAACTAAATACAATGATGTGTCTTACCTGGATTGACGAGCACCTCCCGCCCTTCTCAATTGCATGCACTTACTCCGTCACCACTAGTCCCAGCTCCACTACTACCGGCACCACTACTTCCAACACCACTATTTCAGGTAAGACACAACATCGACGATAATACAACACGTGTTTCGCCTCTACACGAGGCATCCTCAGGTCATGTAGACTCTTTGTCGGCTGACCGCAAAGTAGCTAATTTTTTTTCTTTTTTATTAGGATTACCAACGATTGATACATTATTACATCATTAGTTAAAAGTTACAGTTTCGTTATTTCTAAATGTACAATCACTTAAAGGTAATCACAACATGCTATCAATTTACATTTTAGTACTATATAAGGTATCTAAGGAATTCTTATTTTAAATAATTTGATATTGTATGAACGAGTGCGCGTGCACGTGCGTGTGCGTGTGTGTCTGTTTGTGTGTGTGTGTGTGTGTGTATGTGTGTGTATGTGTGTGTGTGTGTGTGTGTGTGTGTGTGTGTGTCTGTGTGTGTGTGTGTGTGTGTGTGTGTGTGTGTGTGTGTGTGTGTGTGTGTGTGTCTGTTTGTGTGTGTGTGTGTGTGTGTGTGTGTGTGTGCGCGTGTTTTACATTAATTATTAACAATTTGGTACACGATCTGTACTTTCACAATGTTTGAAGTGCTTATATAAATTCTTATAAAGCTGACATATGGAATCAAAATTAACATCAAAGATTTCAATACATTCATTAAAGACTTTACAAAGCCTTGTGACTGGCGAATGCGCATCGAGAACAGTTCTACGACGTGGTGGGTAAAGAAGTGGAATTGATTTGCGTGGAATTCTTATTGGAGTGCGAAATTTAAATTGGGCGAGAAGCTGTGGACAATCTACTTCATTTCTAAGCACCTTGTATGAAAACATAATATCCATTAATTTTAGACGTATCGATAAGGGTAGCATATTAAAATATTGAAGTCTATCTGCATAGAACGATATTTTTAGTGCTTTTCCAACAGAGTATGTAAGATGCCACATAAAGCGTTTTTGAACTCTCTCCAATCGCAACGAATGTGTAGAATAGTGGGGACGCCAGACAACACTGCAGTACTCCATTATACTCCTTACAAGGCTATTGTACAATATTTTTTTTGTTTTAGGGTTTTTAAATGATTTCCAATTCTTATGACAAACCCTAACATTTTGGAAGATCTATTTATAATACTATCAATATGAGGTACAAAAGTTAGTTTTTTGTAAAAATATACACCAAGATCCCTTATCACTTCTACTTCTTGTATTTTGTTATTCCCTATAAGTAATGGTTATTGATCAACTTAGTATTTCTTGTAAATTTTACATGTGAACATTTAGAATAATTAGGTTTCATGCCGTTAAGATTACACCAATTTACAAGTCTATTTAAATCTCTCTGTAACAATACTGAGTCTTCCAAGGATTCAATTATTCTTCCAAACTTTAAATCATCCGCATACATGTAGGGTTCCGAAAATTTAAAGCAACTAGAAATGTCATTTATAAACAGGTTAAATAATATTGGTCCTAAATTTGAGCCCTGTGGCACACCAGAGGAAATGATACGATTGTCAGATTGAAATCCATTTATGACCACATAAAAAGAACGTTTATTTAAGTACGACTTTACCCATTCCAACAATGATCCGGCGATCCCATAAAAGGCTAATTTGTAGTTTAGGACTTTATGCGGAACTCTATTAAAAGCTTTACTTAAATCTGTGTATATTACATCATATTGCCTACCTGCATCTATTGCTTTTACCAAAGACTCTGTAAAAGTTACAAGGTTTGTGCAAGTTGACCTTGATCGAACAAAACCATGTTGATTATTACTGAGGTAAAGTTTTAAGTGAGTCTGCAATAGTTGACTAACTAGAGATTCAAGTATTTTACCGAATATTGGCAAAATTGAAATTTGCCTATAATTAGATATTATGTTCTTATCCTCTGACTTGTGAATGGGAACTACCTTTGCAATTTTCCACTTCGATGGGAAAACTCCCGTTGCTAATGATTTGTTGTATATAATCAATAGAGGTGTAACCAAAACCGATGCACAATACGCTATGAAAATTGGCGGAATATCATCAGATCCAGAATATTTATTGCAATCAACTCTTTATAGCTTATTTAATAAAGTTTTGTAGTCTAAAGTCGGGCTTGTCAAACATTGGCTATTACTCCATAATAATTTCAAATTATCGAAATCATGGATACAAAACTGTCTATCTCCGTCTACATTGTAAACAGAAGAGAAATATGTAATTCGCAAAGAGTTCACATATCTTAAATCCATCAGAAGTAGTTTCCTGACCATTTGTCATAGCGATGGGATATCCGCTAGTACCACCGCGCTTTTCTTTGACATGAGACCAAAATAGTTTTGGATTATTTTGTATTTGCTGTTCTGTTTTTTCAATATAATTTTTATAACACTTTGCGGCTAGTGGCTGACATCTTTTACTTAGTAACTTTAACTTAATTTCATCCCTAGGATTACCATATATTTTATACCGTTTTCTTGTTTTATTTTTCTCATTTAATGATTTTATCAAAGTTTTATTGAACCAAACAGGATAACGTTTGTTTCTTCTCTTGATCATTGGGATATACTCCTTAATAAGTGTATACAAAACCTTATAAAATACTTTAACCATGTCGTTGACATCATTTAATCTACTAAACATCTCAATCCAATTAACCTCATTCAAATGCTTTCTTATGGGACCATAATCTGCTTTATAAAAATTACGCTTTTTATTTCTTAAACGGTAAGGAAGACATTTTTCTGTTGATAGTGATATAATGATATCTAGAGGAGGGTGTATATGTTCAGTATTACTTAAGGGCGTTACTGCTTGGATTACTTTACACAAATTAACGGATGTAAGTACAAGGTCCAATATACGACCAGTATTTGTTACGTGATTACATTGAGTAAGTTTATTAATGTGTAAGAAATCAATTAAATCTTGACTCATGGCTGGTAAAGATGCATGAATAGTGTTTGTATTTTTTAACATGCCCCAATTTATGTTACCTAAGTTAAAATCACCTAGTATGCATACAGGTGAGTTTATTTCCTCAAATACAGCGTTACAATGCGATACAAAATAGCAGATTGTTATTCTACTTACTGGTGGTGGTATATCAACAACACACAGTGCTATCTGACGTATAGTCTTGGTTACTGGAGCTTCAATATTAACCCATAGGTCTTCACATTTGCTTTCCCAGCAGGCGACACGATTAGATTTAATTTTTTTGATACTGCTATCAATACTCCACCTCCTTCCTTACCACTGTGGTAGGTAGAGTTTTCCCTATCTCTTCTGTAGATATCATGCCGGTCATCAAAAAGTTCACCATTCAGCACTGAGCCATTTAACCAGGCTTCTACTAATACTATAATATCATAATTACTACAACAAACATTGCAATAAAATTCTTTTGTTTTAGATCGAAGGCCCCTACAATTTTGAAAATATATTTTTAAGCTATTGAATACAGTAAGGTTTTCCGAGTACATGTACAAATTATTCTCATATATTTATTTTAAATATTACATCAATTTGTTTAGTATTCCTAAATCTTTAATAACTATATATTGTGATTCATCATTTTTTCTAACGTATATTTTACCACCCCTGATCCAAACATACTTGAACCTTTTTTTTCGCTTAGCCTTGATTCTAGTAGCAGCATAAAGTACTTTATTGGAAGGCGATAAATGCTCAACAACATGAATCGCTGTCTTTGTACCCGAAAGCCCTAGCTGAGAACTGTTTAATTTGTCAAGATGATTATTTTTATTGAATTTTATAATAGAGGCTAGCTGAGAACTGTTTAATTTGTCAAGATGATTATTTTTATTGAATTTTATAATAGAGGCTAGAAATTGATCACGTAAAAATTGAGAAGATAGTTGTACAACAATAGAACGAGGGTGTTTGGTAGCAGGACTAATTTTAGCTGTGAGAGTGCAGTGTATAATATCGTTTTCTTTAACGGTATATCCTACAACAGTTCCCAACGTTTGTATAATACTAATCAAATTTTCATTTCTACTTTCTGGCACACAATGAAGTTCTAGATTATTTGCGCGCAAATGTTGCTCTGTTATATTAACACGTTGTTCTGCGGAAAGAAGTCGCATGTTAAGTTCCGATACAATACTTTTCATTTTAAGGTTATCTTCAAGCAATTCCTTACTAGTTTTCTTAGCTTTTGCCTGTTCTTTCTCAATATCCTCAAACCTATTATTTATGAAATTCATGGACTCATTAATTTCTTTCATTTCTTTTTTGATAGATTTAAGTTCTTTGTTAATAATTTCCATTAAACTATTATCAATTTCCTTTAGTATACCACTTAATTCGGTTCTTATAACTTCTCGAACAATATTTTTTACATCTGCGCCAGTTAAAGCCGTCGTATTTGGCGGTGAATTTAATGCAGGTTTTTTAGTACCTCTGCCGGTATTGATGTTACGCAATGGAGTTGAATCTTGTTTTGAACATCTGGGAGCATTGTTTTTACATTGGGGGCAATTCCAATTTGATAACACTTCGGTTTCGTTGATCCCCGGTATGGACAGACAGGCTAAATGAAATGATTTATTACAATCCATACAATCAATAATCTCCTCATTCTGTCCGGTCTCAATATTACAACATCCCCATTTATTCATTTTGCATTTTTTGTATAATTTTTCGTATATATATATATATATATATATATATATATATATATATATATATATATATATATATATATATATATATATATATACATATATATATGCAAGTATGTATTATAACTTTGCAATTTTCTTTTCGTATGCTGAATGTATTTATTCCATTAAATTTTAGCTCTGTTCTGCACTATGTACGATCCCCTTAGAATGATATATTTATTACGAAAAGTTACTAATCTTTAAAAATACACAAAAATTGCAACTCGATGCGGCTCGAACCAGCTTTCTCGGACGTAGCGTATCAAGCACCAGAACCACAGGGCTAGCGTACTTAATTCTTACACTTTGAAATTAGTAGTCACTTTGTTCATATTTTAATTTTATTCTTGTGGGGGTCATGTAAGTTTATAGCTCTATAAGTACCTTCATCACTAAAAACACATCTTGGATCACTTTAATTTTAAATACCACGGTATAACGATATACTGTAGCAGATGTAAACATAACAGCTTTGTAGACCGTATATTTATGTATTCGTTAACACCAATCACTTTGTTATGAAATGTCTTTTACAATTAAAAAAAACTTTAAATTACTGAGAGCGATATGACAACACGTCAACACGCGACACACGTACTCGACGAATTCTGATCTTATCGGATCTAATCTTATCGGTTAGCCGTAGTGGTAGTGGTGCTGGGACTAGTGGTGACGGAGTTAGTGCATGCAATTGAGGGAGGGCGGGAGGTGCTCTTCAATCCAGGAACACACATCATTGTATTTAGTTAGTGATAGGTTGCAAAATAATTAATATTTTTATTAGGCAATATTCTCTATACGAACACGCTCAATTACTTAGGCAATATTCTCTATACGAACACGCTCAATGACTTAGACAATATTCTCTATAGGAATACGCTCAATGACTTAGGCAATATTCTCTATACGAACACGCTCAATGACTTAGGTAATATAGAGAATTCTAATAGGAATACGCAATGACTTAGGCAATTTTTCTCTACACGAACACGTTCAATGACTTGGCAATTTTTGATTAATTTTCCAATTATTTTATAAATTTTATTTATCAATATATATTATTAAATTTATTGTGTTTGAAAGGCCTTTTTGTTTGTCTGTTTTGAAAGCCTTTAATTTACTATAATACTTCATTTCTGAAATGTATTTATTTTAACTTTATGCTTATTAATATATTTTTATCGTTTAATATATTTCTTCTAAGATACATTTTGACTTCTTTGTATAGAAATTAATTACTGATTATTTGTTATAATAATGGGCCGTCACTAAGATAAAATTTTTCGTATCTGGTAAATAGGGTCTCCGGTTCTCTATATTTACCATATGAAACACAGCAGCGATGAACTGCTATTTTAGCTATTATTATTTGAGAGTTTGTTTCTCCGCCAGGTTAAGAGGACCCATTTGTGTTACGTCCATAATATAGGTGTAGCGTGGTTCTATCACGATAAACGAGATACTGTGAAGTAATTTAAAGTAATGTTTTAGTAGCGCAATAAGTAAACACTGAATAAAAATCATTCACAAAGCTGCCTAAGCGTTAATTGCTTTTAAAATTTTAATCATAAGATATTGAATACAATTTTTCAAACATCAAAAGTAGATTAATGAGAAAAAATGGCAGCTTGAATACTGTTCTTCGAAATGAGTATTGTTTTTATCTTTAATATTTCTCGAAAACATTCATTAACCCTTTCCCTGTTTCATGAATCATATATGAACATTTAAATTGTTTAATAATTATATCTATATCATGGACAGGGAACCTGTCAATTTCGTTACGTTGCCAATTAAATCCCTTTAAATAACTTATTTATCCCTCCATCCGTCCTTTACAGTATAAAAGCTTAAAACTGAACATAGATTACCACCATACACAGCCTCACAGGGATAAAGTTGCTTGGTGAGCAGGTTAGAACCACAGTCTTTTATAATTTTGAGTAGTTATCAGGAAGATGCTGTAGCTCATCTCCTGTTTAGTGACTTCCTGATTGCTTGCAAGGTTTCAAGCCAAATTCTTGGTAGGCATACGTAACTCCTCTACCCTTAGCGCGACGACTATTGCAGCACAAAAATGTTACCAGGTCATCTTCTGAGGTTCTAATCGATTTGAAGAATTTTCTCGGGTTTTTAATGAATGGGAATGGAGATATTAGAGCCTGAGCACTCCTATTGGGGGCTATAGCCAATTTATAAAAGTCGAAGTTTTCTTTGAAAATTAGTGAAAATTACCAATACTATTTGCCTACCACTATAATAACACGCTAGATCGTTGATGAGGACTCTCAAAATTTAAGGTTTAGAAACCATTATAATTATTGAACTCGGATAGCATCTTATCCTAATTACTTGAAGTATCATAATAATATGTAGATTTGTAAGTAGAATAAAATAAAATAAAGTCATTACTATAATTGTAATCTGAGTCTAAGTCAGTATTAATGCAATCTTAAACAATATAATTGGTGTATGTGTGTAATGTATGTAAAATAATAATATAATGCCTACAAATTCATTAAATGCATTTCACGAGTCTGAAAGTAGTTACTAGACGATGGATTTCCATGTAACAATAAAGCTTTCCGAATACTTAATCAACTGTTGCTATTGCCATCAAACTCTGGATTAATCTGTATGGCTTTAAATTTTTTGTCAGGCTTCTCGGCCATATCGAAAGTGATTGATTAGAAAAAATATCCCTATTCTTATCTACTCTCAGTCGGCGGGCATGTCGCAATTCAAAATAAACAACATAATATAAATGCGCATGTAGATGCATATCGATATAATTGTGCATATAATAATTAGGGTTAAACCCTACCAAGTGGAGTATTACATAATTACAACCACTAGTTCATACCGTTTTGGGGTTACAATCGCCGTTAATCGACTTTTGATCTAATTATAATGCATATCGTCTTAGGTATAAGCACGTTTCATAGAAATAGATCAATAAAATTAACCGATGCTTCTCATTTTTACGTAAGCAACGTGATACTAGCTTTGGAATTATTATACTGACAATAGTAAACCGTGAAGAGGTGATGTAAGAATATCCACTGCCCCAAATCTTCCTGTGCGTATCGTAAGAGGAGACAGAGAGAATATAAACAGGAGATGGGCAACAAAATCTTCTTGCTATTACTCAGAATAATAAAAATCTGCGGTTAAAAACTCACCTGCATAGTGTAGTAACTATGGATAAGTTTTTCCCAAAGTTTTGGGGAGCCCATTTTTAGCAGTGGACTTTTATAGGATGTATCGACGATCGTCTGTGATAAAGGAAGTATATATTTATATTTATTTATTAATTCAACGAAATTTATCACTTATATTCGAAGATATCACATATTGTAAACATTTTACTATGCGTACAATGATTACAATCGTATAAAACGTATACCAATTGGGATGTTTAATATTCTTGCACGATATTAAATATAATTTGTTACACATAATTAGTTCTAACTAGAATAACGAAAGGATCCTACCATTGGATGCTTAAGTAAAAATACACTATAAGGAAAAAACACATAATCAAACGCAGAGGTACGTCACCGTTATCGTTACAACTTATTTTCTAAAATATACTTATTAAAATCCACTGCTGGACGTAGACCTCCCAGATCTATGTTCAGGAAGTTGCAGGCGGGAGGGGGGGGGGTAGGCTGTTTTTATTTTATATTTAGTTCTTATCGGGAAGCCGCTGCTCGCCATTTCCTGGTTTGTCCTGTCTGCTGCCTTTTACTACACACGCGATTCGGTGTAGTGGATGTTTTACACAGAGGTACTCATTAATCTATTCATCATCATTATTATCCCTTTCATTACAGCCTTTCATAGTACACAAGCCGAACGCTAAACATATTCTGCTACCAAAGTGTGCCCTGAACATCTACATCCATCAACTTTGCTTATTTTACTAGGTCGTCACTTCCTTTAGTGGGGCCGCCCAAAATTTCACTTACAGTTACGAGGCTTCCATTCAAAGACCTATATTTTCCATCGGTTGTCGGAGCTATAAACCGTAAATAGTCGAAGATATATATTTCCGACTACAATGCTGATACGTTGCGACTCTAGTTCTATTGCAGATATTCTCATTACAAATTCTATTATGCAGATAAACTCTGAGTATAGCCCTCTTCATAGTTCGCTGAGTGGCCTTGAGCTTCCTTATAGGATCAGCATTGAAGGAACACATCTCAGATCAAAAGCGCTAGTAGTACACTAATAACATCTTTTACTACAATTAAAAACCAACAATTTATACCTTCGCCATTTTGTTGTTCAATACAGCCAGAACTTAAACCAAGAATCCGGAATTATGTAATCTGACCGCTTATCAAGCGATCAACTTAAGACATATTTTTATACGGAAACATAATTTTAACAAAGTAAATAAAAAATAACGGTTCTTATTGTAATACCCGTACTGACTTACGGTCATTACATTTAGTAAAGCATTAGGGTGCTCACATATCGATAAATTGATCGCAATTTCGACGTTGCCAGGGGTTATTAGTCTGCACGTAGTGAGCTCTGTAATTACGGTCCGTAGCGAGCCCAATTGATGATATTGTTCTCGTCCGTGTTTAGTACTGCGGTATCATTAGTTTTTTTTTTAATAGTATAAGGGTGTCAAACGAGCCCACACTACATCTTGTGGTAAGCGGTTGCTCTGACCCATAGACATCTATATTTATCTTTGATTAAGAACCAAAATGCAGATGCGTTGTCACACCTGAGTACTAAAATGGAATACCTCTTTTGCAGTAAAAAGAGTTTTCGGTTACACTCACCATTCGAAACACAGCAGCATTCATTTGATATTTTACGCTGGTATTATGTGAGAGCGTGATGCTACTCCTGTCGAGTCGACCCATTTGTACTACAACCGTAATGTAGCTGCAGCGTGACTCTTCCACGTAGACAAGTTTAATTGAAATATTTGAAATAGATATAACTCCAGAAGAATTGTACCTATTATATTTTTAGTGTTCTTTTTAAATAGCTAATTTCTTTGCAAAATTATTAACAATCGTTTCGCAATTTCTTATTTTATTCTTCGCTGTTCGATTATTTTCTTTAAATAATGTTGCATGTTAATAAAATAGTAAACAAATAATTAAGATTACCACTCAAATAGCGGAATATAAAGCCCCGTATTCATGGTAAATATTTCTGTTTAGCAACAAAGTTGAATCAACGTGTTGCGGAATTGTTGTCAACATGTTGCTGGCAACACTGCGTGTTGCAGAGTTGATAGCGTCATGTTGACAAGCTCTCGCCCGACAAGCGTAAACATCAGTTTAGCGACAATTGTTGACGTGTGTGAACGTGTTTGCAACAGTTTATAAACATGGCAGTAGTGTGGAGCAATGATAAAATAATGCAATTAATAGAATTATTTCAATCAAAGCCATTATTATGGGATTCTTCTATAAAATAAAGGTAAAGCTATTGCATAGCATTTTGTATCAACTTATGCAATTATAATTATTAATATAAGGACTACGTAAATATTCAGTACAGCAAGATTGGAAGAAAAATGACGTCTAAATATTTTTTTCGTATTTAGTAAACGAATAACTATGTAGTTGGTAAATTAATCATGATATATATCTTTTTTTTTTTCGCCGGAGACTAAAATGATATTGCTTTTTTTTCATAACTGCAGATTCTGTGGATTTATTTCATTATTTTGAACAATATACGAAATTTAAGTGACTAAAATTAAATTTAATCTGAACCAGAATCATAAAAACTGTATTATTCGTGCTAAACGAATCTAATAAATATCTGTTATTTTTGTCTCCTGCGAAAAAAACAGACTATAGGAATCTATCGAATACCTACATAAACAAAATATCACCTATAAATAAAATATTACAAAGCGGAATAACTAATAAGAGTGGCAACGTCGCACTATACAAAAGAATTGCGTAGGTGGCACAAGTCGCGGGCTCGAACTCATTGGTGGGCGCGGCCAAAAAGCACGTTGTCTCACCTGGCATCGTGCCACTCGTACTAAATTATTAGGCGCTGCGTTATCGCTTTATACTATACCTCTATGGCTCTATAGATACCTAATATAGATTGCTTATTTTATTATGTTTAGTTTTCCCCGGGTGGTCATGCAGCGATCACTCAAGAGTTCACGACGCCGAAGTATGAACTGGAACAGTCATCGCAGTTTATATCCGTACTAGCTGTTGCCAGCGGCTTCAAACGCGTGAACTCGAAAATTATGCCACAGGAACGTAATACCTGAATAAACGGTATCAAATGTGTTATTCCAGACTAAGTATAACCTATCTCTGAGCTAAATATCATTCAGATCCCTTCAGCTGTTCTAGCGTGATTGAGTAACATACATCTATCCATCCAAACTTTCGCATTTATAATATTTAGATAATAATTGTAATTAGTTCTGCCTACCTATAAATTGTTTTCAAAAATACTTACCTGTCTTCTTACTTTTTTTTATATACACACAATATCACTAGATGTAAACACATGTTTTTATCAAGACAAGTGACCCGTCAAGACTGTTTCCTTTGTACCAACGTACTTAGGCAGGTAGGTAGGCAGTTTACATTTTAGTGTCCACGACGCAGCGACAGTTTGTCAAATTTTGTTGTATAGTAGGTTATGGGTACTTAGGTAATAACAGTAGGTAGGTACCTATCTACCGAACCGTCAACGCCGCGCAAGTGTTTCTCGTCCCACCTGTCCGCGCAGTAACTTTTTTTACGACCGCGCGAGACTGTCGCAACAAAAACGATAACTACTGAAAAACTAATATAGGTACCTCCCTAACATTCATATAAAAATATTCTCAAAAAGCTCAACGAATTCAGAATTTAACTTTGTTAAAAGAAAATTGGTCAAATAAAGAATAAAGGATGAAAATAAAGCATATGGGGATATAAAAATAAATCGTATTTATTTTTTATTTCGAGTTTTACAAGAAAAGTATAATATTTACTGGAGACAATTATTTTATTATTATAATAGTACATGATATTCCCTTTAAAATGACACCAATATGAATAATATCTTATATCTATATCTACAAATAAATAAAATTGAAGTGTCTGTTTGTAATGTTAAAACAACAGCTTTTTATTAAGTGCATATGAAAGTACTAGTAACAAAAACACAATTTTTAAAATTTTTATTTGTCTGTCGGTCTGTCTGTCTGTTTGTTCCAGCTAATCTCCGAAACAGCTGGATCTATTTTGACGGGACTTTCACTGGCAGATAACTGATGATATAAGGAATAACCTGAACTACTTTTGTTTTAGAAAAAGAATTAGGGTTCCGCGCAAAAAAATTAAAACCCATGAAAGCCATATTCCACGCGGGCGAGATCACGGGGAACAACTAGTACTCAATATAGATAAATGTATACTTATTTTTATTTATTTATTATTTTAATAAATAAATAAAAATAAGTATTAATAATTTCTAGACACATCTCAACAGACATTTCGTTAATAAATTGCTATCAATACTGAAGCATTCTTTTATATTTAGCATCCATTTAACACAAAAAACTGATAAGAATACTTTTTAAACAACATATAATCAATAAACGATAATCGCATATAGTGAATTTCGAGGTAAATTATTATATGTAAATGTTTTTGAATCGTCGTAATGATACATATTTCCAAAAGAAAATATCTTCACAATTAATTTGATGTAAAATAACATTAGAAATAACGTATAAAAACGGAGAAATTATCAAATTTTTGATCGAGTTCCTAACCAGTACACAAACAAAAATGGCGAATAGTCATTTTCACATTTTTTTAGAAATAACGTATAAAAAAAAGAAAAATTATCAAATTTTTGACCGAGTTCCTAACCAGTACACAAACAAAAATGGCGAAATGTCATTTTCACATTTTTTCTATATAGGTATTTGTTACAGAGTACACAGATAAAATTCATTCTCATAGATGACAAATTTCAAACACCACAATCTCAAATTTTTTACGATGTCGTTGAGAGCCGTGGTTGCTTACATGGTTAGCGCCCGTTATAAGTATCACAGTATGGTAGCAACCCGGGTTCGATCCCTACTGGCACCAATGAAATTGTTGCGTGCTGATTTAGCTATCAGTTGGAAAGTCTGTTTTTCTGGGCCGTTTTGTTTTGTTACACTGACATCTCGCAAGTCACCTAGGGACTATAAAATTTTCGTCGGTAAAATAATATATTTATAAAAGTAAAAAAGTAAAGTTACAGCCTATATACGTCCCACTGCTGGGCACAGGCCTCCTCTAATTTCTGAGAGGGTTTTAAGGCAAGGAAATGTCCGCCATGCTGCCTCAATGCGTGTTGACGAACTTCACATGTCTTCGAAATATATATTTTTTAATTTCTCAGACATGCAGACCCGAGTTCGATCCCCGCTGGCACCAATGAAATTGTTAATTGCAATTGTGCTGATTTACTACGTGCTCGGCGGTGAAGGAAAACATATTGAGGAAACCTGCACGTCTGAGAATATAATTATAATCGAATGTAAATCAAATTGACATAGGTAAGTACAGATAAAATTGGCGGAACATTAATAAAATTTTGAGATCGTTTTTTTTTTTCAAAATTTTATTTATATTCCGCTATTTTTGTCTGTGCTTATATCAATTTGATTTACATTCGATCTCTAAATTGTAATTTAATAATTGAAAAGAATTGAAAAGAAACGACGTTAGATAATGCACGGCCTTCAAGCCACACCTCCGTTCCCGTCGGAGTGGGGAGCGTGAGGTTTTTTCGTTACGGCGGAATAAATTTCTGGATTCGGTCTCCACGCTCAAGGCCCGCCGGGTCATTGTAGAAGCGTGCTCGTCGCGACCCCTGCCAGCCCTTTTCAGGGCTGCAATTCTACACAGCTGCGCACCCATGCAAACGAGGGTTAGGGCGTCCCCCCAAGGCGACGCACACCAGCTCGTCCCCGTTGGTGTGGAATGCAGCGCGCAAAGCAGCGATGGGGACCGCCACCCGTCACGCACAGCCCGACACGGCGGAAGGTGGAGGACGGAGTGCAGAGTTGGCACGTGGAATGTTAGAGGGGGCATGAGAGATAAGACGAATGAGTTGATCGAAATAATGAAACAAAGAGAATTAGATGTCGTGTGTATGTCGGAGACCAAACGGAAAGGCAGTGGTACTGAAGAGCTCCCTGGCGGGACGTTAGCTATATGGTCCGGAGTCCCGGAAAGCGAGAACGCCTGCCAGGGAGTTGTCGTTGTCGTCCCGGTTGGTCGACCTTATAACTGAATACAAGGTTGTGAACTCAAGACTTCTCTGGGTTCGCTTCAAAATGGGATTGACGAAGTTATTCCTTTTGGCTGATTATGCGCCGGTAGCTTCATCATCCAGGGCTGAGCTGGAGGAGTTTTGGGAGAATGTAAGAGAAGTTCTAGATTTGGTTAAGGGAAACGAAAGAACTGTTGTATGTGGTGATTTGAATGGATGGGTAGGTATCACTCGACCAGGATACGAGTCGGTGCTTGGAAAGTTTGGCGATAAAAGGGTTAATGATGCTGGCAAGCTTATACTGGCTGTATGCAAGGAAAAGGGTCTTCTTGTGACAAACACTATGTTTAAAATAAAATCCATATGTACACTAGAGAAAGAAAGAATGAGAGAAGTATTATTGATATGTTCCTGGTGGATGACCGACTACGAAAACAGGTGATGGATACACGAGTGTTCAGAGGTGCTGACCTGGGAACGGATCATTATCTAGTAATTACTAATTATTTATTTTTATTTAGGGGTTTGTTCGCTGGTTGGCGATACCGGACGGCAGTAACAGAACCACAGTCGGTCTGTCGCATCCGAAGCTGGAAACTTCAGGAAGCGAATATTAGGGACAAATATCACACGAGGGTAGCCGAAAAGCTTGACACCATCGATGGCAGGAAAGAATGTGTGGAGAGAACATGGCAGAACCTTAGGGATGGAATGGTAAGTGCAGCGGAAGAAGTATGTGGTACGACAAAAAGAGGTAGTAGTAAAAGAAGAGATGCATGGTGGAAGGATGAAGTGAGAGAAGCTGTAAAAAAGAAGAAAAAAGCATGGTTAGACTACTTGGCCTCTAGTAACGATGAGCATATAAGAGAGAAGATGAAAGAAAGATATAAGCTGCAGAAAGTTCATGCGAAAACATTGATTGAGGAAGTACGTGAAAGGTGTAGAATAGAAGCGGACGAGAGGTTGTCGCACAACTTTAGGGAAAACTCCAAACTCTTCTGGAAAGAGGTTGGAAGGTCCCGGAGTGGTGCGACAGCCTTAAGAATGAACAAAGTGCTTTCGAGAACCAATGACGTCCTCTCAGAAAAATCGGACGTCATGCAGCGATGGAGTGAATTTTATAGAGAAATGTATGCGTGTCATGATCTTAGTGAAGGATCAGGGGGTGACGCCGTGACTAGCACGCCAGACACGGACCTCGATGACACTAAGGTCATCAGCATGGAAGAGACTGAACGTGCGATTCGAAGTTTGAAATGTGGTAAGGCTGCGGGACTAGACAGAGTTACTGCTGAAATGGTCAAGTACGGTGGGCCTCGCGTCTGGGACAGCTTCCATCTGCTGTGCAATTTGTGCTGGCGGACGGGAGATGTCCCGGATGATTGGCGATCCGCGGTCATTGTGCCTTTATATAAAGGTAAAGGTTCACATTTTGACTGCGGGTGCTATCGGGCGATCAGCTTGACCAGTTTAGCAAGTAAAGTTTACTCGAAGGTTTTGACACGTAGGATGCAAGAGAAATCGGAAAGATTCTTATGGGAGGCACAATGCGAATTTAGACCTGGAAGAGGATGCACGGATCAAATGTTTTCTCTCCGCATGATCACGGAAAAGCTTCTGAGTGTTAACCAGGGGATTTTATGTGCTTTTGTGGATCTGAAGAAAGCATTTGATAAGGTTATAAGGAAGAAAATGTGGGAACTGTTGCCGGGATATGGTGTGGATGGTCGATTGTTAAGGACTGTGCAGTCACTTTACTATGACTGTAAAGCCTGTGTGCGGGTAGGGCATGACCTGTCACCCATGTTTAGCGTCCAAGCGGGCGTAAAACAGGGTTGTGTCATGTCTTCCTGGCTGTTCATACTGTATCTCGACAGCTGTTTACAGAAGCTGAAAAATAGGGGTTTATGTGTGAAATTGGGTGACATAAAAGTTAATTGTCTGCTGTATGCTGATGATGCAGTGCTTATTGCACCATGAGAAGCAGAATTGCAGGCATTAGTCACGTGTATGAAAGAGGAATGTGAAATTAAAGGTCTCCGTTTGAATGCTAATAAAACTAAGGTTCTGGTATTTGAAAAGGAAGAAGAGAGAACGAAATGTGAAATATGGGTAAATCAGGAATGTCTAGAACAGGTAAATGAAATTGTATACTTGGGGAGTGCTTTCAGCCGGAATGGAAGATGTGATTTAGATGTGGATAGGCGTGTCGCTGCCGGAAACAAAGTCAATGGTGCCCTGAATGCATTAGTAAAAAAGGCAAGGCGTGGTGAAGAGTGCACGCCTTGCAATACATAACTTAGTGTTGGTACCGACTTTGTTATATGGCAGCGAAACCTGGGTATGCCAGAAGAAGCATAAAAGCAAGTTGAATGCAGTGGAGATGCGATCTCTTCGTAAAATGTGTGGCGTTACCATAGCCGACCGAAAGCGAAACGAAGAGATTCGCAATATGGCAGGATTGAAAGATGACCTTATCACAAAAATTGATAGGGGCGTACTCCAATGGTTTGGGCACGTTGAACGAATGAGTGAAGACCGAATGGTGAAGAAAATATATAGAGCGAAAGTAAATATTAAAAGGTGTCGAGGTAGACCGAGACTAACTTTCGAAGACCATGTGAGCAAATCGCTCGAAGAGGGAAGGGTCAAGAGTACTCGTATACCTAAACATGCATGTATGAAGAAGTTAATGAACCTGAAAGAAGCGAAAGAGGTATGTAAGGATCGTGACACTTGGCGATCTGTTCTCTCTGGATACCCCGTTAGGGATTGTGCGTGAAGATAAGTAAGTATGTAAGTTCTATAAAATAATACAAAGATAAAAACAAAAAGAACGATGCATTCGAAGAAATTTCTCAAGTCCTAAATATATCCAAAAAAGCCGTAGAAACTAAAATACATGTACTGCGTACTCAATTTACTAGAAAGAAAAAAAAGTTGTCGGCAAAAAAAAAACTACAGGCAGCGGTACAATAGAAAAATATTGGATTTATTCCATTGGAATTTTTGTTATTTGGTGCAACTACTTCTGGTGAAACGGATACTATGAATAAAACAGTAACTTGTTTTTGTATATAATTTTTATTATACTATTGAAAAGGAACTCAGGCTCGGGGTCCTCTCAATCCGGCCGCGAAGGACCAATTGAAAAGGACCAGGTCGGATTTCCCTCTTGATCCTGAAAAGGACCAATTGAAAGGGACCTAGCGGATCGGGTACTAAGAAACAGGAATCGAGGCTTCTCTCGATCCGGCCTCCTATAACGCCTACGTTGGGTTCGGGAACAACGTATGTGATCTCCGCAACGGAGTAACACACAAGGGCGATAACCTCTTCCTTTTCAGCAAGTAGGTTCAGACGGGGATTACGGGTCTTCCGAAGTCGTCCCGGTCCCGACGCCTTAATTCTTCGATGTGGACTGTATAACTTAAGGGATGAATTACTTGGGAATGAAACAGCAATTATCTTCAAACCGTTCCGTGAGAGAGTAATCACTTTTCCCTATCACTTCCCTACACTTTTTCTTTCTTCTTCTTATTGACTGCTGGTAAGATCCCCGAACGAATTGCAATAAAATCAATTTACTATCCTACCCCTAAGCTAAACGCGAAAGAGAGCCGCGCCATCTGCGCGCTTGCGCAACTTAATTACATGAATTTGTACTATTACTCTCTCACGTTTCACTCAATATCTTTATTTATTCAAATCATATACAAATACAATTTATCAATATAGGTAGTACAAAACAATATCTACACCATGATATACATCATATCCTCATATCATAAAAAACCTTTTATTTATTAAACGAAAACTGCCTATTTTACTCACAAGTTCGAAATCGAAATTTCTTAAATATTTAACACAGAAAGTTAAAACAATGTTTCTCACTTGAATTTATACATAAGCTAACCAATACAATAGTTTAATTTACATTTTTTCTATTTATTTCACTATTTAAAACACTTTTAAATTTCTTATACAAAACTATCATTATTTCACTTATACACAGGAATTTTCACATGAAAATAACACAGAATTTACCTTTTTAGCACGTACAATTAACCTGAAATATTTTACAAGTAATTTTTACATAAATCACTGAATTACAAACATTTTAAATTTTTACATATTCGGCCTCCTAAGGGCGTGGCCAGCGTGCTTCCGTGTACTCACGCTATGTGAACAACTAACTTTGCACGGCTCTCGGCTATCAGAAAAAATTAAATTATGAAATACACCAATTTTGACCATATTAGGCAAATTAAATGCTTTTATACAATTTTCGAACTGTATGAAACTATCTTTAATCAGATAACAATATAAATGAATGTTCTCATTAATCAATCATAACAAATAGGCATTTGTTTTCGTACAAAACGTATCAAACTTATACAAAACAACATTTATGCAATTAATATCCATTAATTCTGCCTATGCACAGAGTGATTATCTCGACCGGGGAACAAATCCGATCTTTAACTTCACTTTAATATTCTTATGAATTTACATCATTTGAAAGATGATTTCAACCGGGGAACAAATCCGGTAACATAATTTATATCTTAAATTCCTTACGAATTTATTAAGCGATATTACTTAGGAAAACAAACAAACTAGTCCGGCCTGGGAGTCGAACCCAAGACCTTCATATCATTAATTCGACATTTCTTAAAGATTTAACTAAGCATTCTCTTATCAGAGCGTCGTTGCTCGTGACTACCCCTTTTTTCATAGCAACGTCATCGGTTGATTTAATAAACTGAAACATTTTTATAGGCGCGTCGCCAACAATCTCCCCCCCGTGCGTTAGCACCATCATTTGGGAGGCGTCGCGGGTACCAGGACTATTATTCTGGATGTAGGTCTCCTCAAGATACCTGTGCTAGTAATGACGTCAACCACTCTGGTGTGACCGTCTGGTCCCGGTAACGTTCTACTAATTTTACCTTTTGGCCACGTATTTCGTGGCAACGAATGATCTATTATCAAAACAATATCGCCTTCTTTAGGTTCCATGAACTTGCCGTTATCACCTGTTCGAGGTATTAACGTAGGCATGTATTCTTTCAGCCATCTTGTCCAAAAATGGTCGGCTAACCTCTGTGCAGCTTTCCAATTGAGTTGACCCGTCAGATGTCGCTCTAAAAATAATCCAGGTGGTCGATCACCACATGAGCGTCCCAGAAGAAAATGATTGGGTGTCAAACCCTCTTCAGGACTATCCATACTGAATGTTACCAGAGGTCTGGAATTTACCGTATGCTCTGCTTCTAAAAGTAACGTATGTAGAACCTCCTCTCGTGGGCTCTTCTCCTTAAGCGTAGCGGTCAACGCAATTTTAATCGATCTTACTAACCTCTCCCAGGCGCCACCCATGTGCGGTGCTCCCGGAGGTATAAATTTCCATTTAATATATTTCTTAAATGACTCGTTTGTCATGCCCTCATAGCATTCTTCGCATGCTTTCAATAATTCTTTATTTGCAGCTTTGAAATTTATCCCGTTATCGCTGTATATAACGGCTGGTTTTCCTCTTCTGGCGATAAATCGCCTTAACGCCATTATCATTGACGCTGGTGTCAATGAGGCTGCTAATTCCAGATGTACTGCTCTGGTGGTCAGACACGTGAATAAAACGCCCCAACGTTTTTCGTGTCGCCTTCCTATAGTCACACTCATAGGACCAAAATAATCTACAGCTGAGCATGTAAAAGGTGGCTCATGATGAGCTATTCTTTCCAGAGGAATATTTCCTTGTGGCACGTTTTGCGGCTTTGACCTGTATGTCCTGCACCACTGACAATGGTGTGACACACTTCGTACTACATTACGCAAGTTCAAGACGTAAAATTTCTGGTTCACCTCATTCATCACCGTCTGGTGATTGGCGTGTCCAAAATGATGATGAACTTCTCTAATCATCATTTTAACGATTTCGTGTTTACCGTCTAATATGACAGGTTTTCTACTTTCCTCGGTCAAATTAGACTTGAAAGGTAAACGTCCATTTAAACGGAGTAAGTTATCCTCTCCTATTTCCATAGATAATTTACTTAAGCGTGAACTTCTTTCAACGCTTTTGCCTGCTTTCAAACATTTTATTTCCGAATGAAAACACTCGTCTTGAATGAATTTCCAAATTAATATTTCCGCCTTTTTTCAAGAGCGCTGTGTCCAACGCGCTATCGGGTCCTTTAACCGACTTTGCTAAAACTTTGTTGGAACACATAACCGACTTTTCGGTTGCGTCGTCGGGTCCTTTAACCGACTTTCTTAAACTCTTGAATTTTTCTACCGCTTGTAAGGTGCGTGTAGTTGCTCCAAGGAATTTCTTAAAGCTGCTAAATCGTCCGTAGTCGGGTAGACTTAACGGTTCTTGCTTTCTTAACGTATTTACGCCCTTTGGCGATTTTTCTTCACCTGTTTCTAAGCTATTTATGGTGTCCACTTGTTTGGGCCATAAATCAGGACTTTTCCTGAGGAATTCAGGTCCTTGAAACCAGCGATGACTTACATCGAAGGTGGAAGGAAAATTTCTAGTGGCGTCGTCTGCCACGTTTTGTGACGTTGGAACCCATCGCCATTCACATGGCTTACTGTGATCTTCGATCTCAGCCAATCGATGAGCAACGAATGGTTTAAAAGCGCGAGGATCCGACTTAATCCACGCTAACACTGTACGTGAGTCTGTCCAAAACACTCTCTCGGACATCTCGTACTTGCTCTCTTCACTAACCGAAGCAGCCAGTCTGCTGCCCATAAGAGCTGCTTGCAATTCAAGCCTTGGAATCGAAATTGGTTTCAATGGCGCTACTCTTGCCTTTGCGGCGATCAGCGTAATCCGCCTTATTCCTTGCTCGTCCGTGGTGACGTAATACACCGCGGCAGCGTATGCTTTTTCACTAGCATCCGTGAAAGTATGTAACTCTCCTTTGCCGATGCCTTCAGCAACGGGTCTAGGTACTTCTAAGTGACCTAATTTCTTCACTTCCGATATCCATTTACAAAATAACACGTGTAACTCGTGTGAAACTTCTTCATCCCAAGAGATGCCTGTCCTCCATACTTGCTGGATCAGCGACTTCCCTTGAATCGTTATGGGTGATGCGAGTCCCAAAGGATCGAAGACTGTCATCACAGCGCTAGTTATCTCCCTCTTCGTAGGCGGTCGTAAACCCTCCATCACCTCTTCCGGTGTGCTACGAAGACTTGTGGAAAAACTTATTATATCCCGTTTGATATTCCAAATCAAACCTAACGTGCGCTCTGTGTGCTCTTTATCTCCAAGCGAAGCACTGTCGCTCTTATATTTATTTTCCATATTACTTAAAACTTCGGGTCGGTTGCTAGCCCATCCCCTCAGTTGGAAAGAAGCATGCTTATGTAATTCATACATATCGTTTACTATCCTTTCGGCCGTCGTCACGTCGGGAAATGCCTGTAGGTAATCATCCATATAAAAATTGCTTTCCGTAGCGGAAGCTGCTTCTGGATAGATATGTGCGTTGTCCTGCGCATTTCTATTCTTTACATATATAGCGATGCATGGTGATGATGCCGCTCCAAATATGAGTGACGTCATTCTATACTCTTCCGGTGGCGCGTCACGATTGTGCCGCCATAAGAATCGAAGGCTATCCCTGTCTTCTTCCCGGATTTTCACTTGCAGGAACATTTCCTTAATGTCTGCCATTACTGCCACGCTTCCTTCTCTGAATCGTAGCAGAACTCCGAACAACGACTTCAATAAGTCCGGTCCGGTCAACAACGCATCGTTAAGACAACGTCCGCCCGTCCTTGCGGCGGCGTCGAAAACTATCCTTATTTTCTTCTTTTGTGGGTGAGTCACTGCGAAGTGAGGGAAGGTACCACGTACGTGGGGAAATGGAAATATGGTTCGCTTTCTCTGCGTAACCGTTAACGATGAGATTTTCAATTTGCTTCTCGTATTCCTTTTTCAACTCGCTATTTTTGTCGAGCTTTTTCTCAATATTAAACAGGCGACTTTCAACCTGTGCCCTATTCGATGGCAAGCACTCATTGTCTGTGCGCCATAACAAAGCAGTCTCGTACCTATTATTAGGTATACGACGTACCGTTTTGTTCAAAATATTTAAAGCTCGTTCTTCTGGGTCGTTCACGGGCTTTCTAGCCGATACTCCCAGAGATTCCAAACTAAAATAATCCTTGATTAATTTATCCATATCTTCCTCCTTCTTGGTGGAAATGTGGTTAACAATCTTGATTGGTTTAATGCCACCCGATATGTGACCATGCAAAACCCACCCCAGTTTGGTGAGCGATGCTACAGGTAGGTTCTTACCTCCCGAAACCAATTCACGAGTAACTATGAGATGCCAATTGTCCTGACCAATCAATATGGTAGGCTTGGACCTCTCATACATCAACTCATCCTTGATCGGTGTCAAATGAGAACACCGTTGCAATAATTCTCGGCTTACCGACTGAGGAGCGAGGTTAAGTGACTTAATTGTTTGTACACTTATCTCTTCTAAGTCGCTCGAATAAATGCCTTTTATTTTAACGTTTAAGCGATACGAACTATCGTCGTTAATTCGCTTACCTCCCACGGCTTCGATACGTAATCCCTCTTTACGTCCGCGAGGCGCTAACTTCTGAGCCATCCACTCCTCTATGAGTGTCATGGTCGATCCCTCATCCAGAAGAGCTGTTGTCCTGACCTTTCCTCTAGGCCCATGCAACTCGACCGGTATGATCTTTAAATATGCACATGCCAGTGCATTTACTGTACTAACAGTTGTAATCTGAGCATCTTTACCCCCCTCGTCCCCTTGTGGCGAGGTATTTTCATTGGGGTATCGGTGTAGCATTCGATGATGTGACATTCTACATCCTTCTACACCACATTTTTTCGCTTTGCACTCTAACCTCCTATGGTTAGGTGACAAACATTGGAAACATACTTTGGCCTTTTTGACGGCTTCCCATTTCTCGCGAATATTCATGTCCTTAAACTTGTAACAACTCACTATAGAGTGCTCCTTGTTGCATATAACACACTTATGTGTTACCCGACTTACAGGCTTGTCCTGGGTTATCATAACCACTTGTCGGTTGTGCCTTTTATTATTTCGGCGTTCTAAACGCTCGCTCATATTACTTCGGCGCATATAGCGCTCGCTCTCGGCACAGCTGCGTACACCTCCCTTTGCAGTGTGTACAGTTTGCTTCCTGAATTCAGGACGCTTCCTTTTTTCAGGCGCATTTTCATTGCTTAAGGACGTTCCAAATTGTTCACTCAATAAATTTAAAAACTTGGCCATCTTCTGTAACTCTGGCTCCAAAGGATATTGAGCTCGATATTCAAACCATTTAAATTTAATCATAGTTCCAAGTTTCTCCACTATGCGGCTCACTAACTCCGGTGAGTATAAATACTGTGGTTGATTCAACGCTTGTATTGTGGCAACCACGTTCGTAATACGACTTGCAAAAGATCCTATATTTCGGCAATCTTCTGCCAATCTTGGCATACGCTTTACATTCTCGATTTCGGCTAGAATGAGCATCTCAACCCTACCGAATCTTCTTTCGAGAGCGTTCATTATTTCTTCAGGTTCACATAAAGTAAATAACAGCGACTTAACCGCCTCTTTAGCGGTGCCCTTTAATGCCCTCCTAAGGCGTGCGACATTTTGCACCCCTGAAAATTGGCCTTTTGTGTCTTCAAACACCGTTTTGAAAATTATCCATTCACCCGGGTCTCCATCGAACACCGGTAATTCCTGGAGGAAATGAAGCTGGGAAGATTTATCTTTACCAGCTATTTTTATTGCACTCACAATCGCTTCGGTCAATTCTGACACCTCACTCGCGTGTGTTTTCTGTGCATTTCCTAGGTTGCGCTCGACCTCCGCCCCTTTGCGGCGTGATCCTTTACACGCTTCCTTATCAGTAATATCGGGTTGTGCTACACTAACCGGCGCGCTCATTATGGTTTGCTGAACCCAACTCCTTACGAAAGGTTCCACCTGAGTATTCCGCTCTTCACCATCCTCACTCGAGTCGATCTCCTCTTCTCGGTTGAGTCGTGCCAACTCCCATTGAGACTTGGCTAAGGCAGCAGCTGCCTGTGCTCGTTCGAGCTCTGAGCGTTCGAATTTAATCCGCGCCTCTAATTCGGCTTTCAGCCTCGCCGATCGCGATGACCTACTACCTCTCTGTGACCCTTTATCACTAGTGTGCCCGATTACTGTCCTTGACGATGCCGCTTCTTCGGTCCTTTGACCTACTTTTTCGACCACCGTTTCACTCCTGGATATAACGGATTGTTGTGCGGTGCTGGCCTGCGTACCACTGGTGTCCGTCCTGTTGCTCGTCGTTGCCATGGACGTCCCTGAGTCCCACGTGCATGTGGACGTGTCTGTGGTGGCTCCACTTGAAGGAGTTGCTCCATTTGACGCAGTAGCTGTGGTCGCTCCAGATGATTCCGCTTCTTTAGCTTTTCTTGAGAGCCCTGTCCTTGTCCTGCTCCCTTCGCTTCTCCCTGTCTGGTCTTGTGCCTTCTTCATCTTGCAGGAAGGTGATTGTTGGCCTACGGTCCCTAACTGTCCCTACAGTCCCTACGGTCCCTACAACCCCTTACCTACAACCCTTCTACACCCCAACCTAACACCACTACCCCTCCCCCCTTTATCTCCCAACCCTACAACCCTACTACCACCCTAACAGCCCTATCAGCCCTATCAATCCTGAACGGGGCCTACCGAGGTGAGCCGTCCAGGGATGGAGTCGTGCAGGAATGGAATGGAGGAAAGGTTTAGGAACTGTCCCGCCAAGGAATATGACGAAACAGTCGAGCGGTAGTGCAAGCGCAGTCTCGCTCGAGAGAACTGCTCCACCCGAAGGTGTTATGCCAGAGCCCAACCGTTTGGCACCGTTAGGTGGTCGGGATGTATGCTGTGCTCGCCGCCCAGTTGCCGGTGACGCCTCGTCCAAGCGCCCTCCTCCGGCCGCGATGCAGTCAGGTGCCCACGCGCACCCTCGCCCGGCAGCAGCAGCGGTGGATGCTTTTTGCACCCTGATGACCCGACGGGAAATGCCGGACACGGTCGTCCGACAGGAAATGCCAGACACGATCGTCTGACAGGAAATGCCGAGCACGCTTGCCCGACAGGAAAAATGCCAAGCCCTGCTTGGCCACGATGAGTGCCTTCACAAGACACCTGCGCCCGGCTGCGATATGTGCCCCATGCGAGCACACGCCCCAAGCTGCAATCCCGGTTTTCTTTCTTCCGGTAGTTCCAGGTCCAGCCCTTCAGTGCTGCCGTCCTGGTCTTCAGGCCTTTGGTCCTATTGCTTCAGCTCAAACCTCTGGCTTCCTTCGGTTGCTGATCTTCACTCGGCTTCCGAAGGTCTTCTTCTTCCACAACCAGCAGTCCACAGCTGGTTCCTTGATCCAGCTGGCGGGGTTCGGGTGGTCTTCAATCCGGCTCCGAAGGTCCAATTGAAAAGGAACTCAGGTTCGGGGTCCTCTCAATCCGGCCGCGAAGGACCAATTGAAAAGGACCAGGTCGGATTTCCCTCTTGATCCTGAAAAGGACCAATTGAAAGGGACCTAGCGGATCGGGTACTAAGAAACAGGAATCGAGGCTTCTCTCGATCCGGCCTCCTATAACGCCTACGTTGGGTTCGGGAACAACGTATGTGATCTCCGCAACGGAGTAACACACAAGGGCGATAACCTCTTCCTTTTCAGCAAGTAGGTTCAGACGGGGATTACGGGTCTTCCGAAGTCGTCCCGGTCCCGACGCCTTAATTCTTCGATGTGGACTGTATAACTTAAGGGATGAATTACTTGGGAATGAAACAGCAATTATCTTCAAACCGTTCCGTGAGAGAGTAATCACTTTTCCCTATCACTTCCCTACACTTTTTCTTTCTTCTTCTTATTGACTGCTGGTAAGATCCCCGAACGAATTGCAATAAAATCAATTTACTATCCTACCCCTAAGCTAAACGCGAAAGAGAGCCGCGCCATCTGCGCGCTTGCGCAACTTAATTACATGAATTTGTACTATTACTCTCTCACGTTTCACTCAATATCTTTATTTATTCAAATCATATACAAATACAATTTATCAATATAGGTAGTACAAAACAATATCTACACCATGATATACATCATATCCTCATATCATAAAAAACCTTTTATTTATTAAACGAAAACTGCCTATTTTACTCACAAGTTCGAAATCGAAATTTCTTAAATATTTAACACAGAAAGTTAAAACAATGTTTCTCACTTGAATTTATACATAAGCTAACCAATACAATAGTTTAATTTACATTTTTTCTATTTATTTCACTATTTAAAACACTTTTAAATTTCTTATACAAAACTATCATTATTTCACTTATACACAGGAATTTTCACATGAAAATAACACAGAATTTACCTTTTTAGCACGTACAATTAACCTGAAATATTTTACAAGTAATTTTTACATAAATCACTGAATTACAAACATTTTAAATTTTTACATATTCGGCCTCCTAAGGGCGTGGCCAGCGTGCTTCCGTGTACTCACGCTATGTGAACAACTAACTTTGCACGGCTCTCGGCTATCAGAAAAAATTAAATTATGAAATACACCAATTTTGACCATATTAGGCAAATTAAATGCTTTTATACAATTTTCGAACTGTATGAAACTATCTTTAATCAGATAACAATATAAATGAATGTTCTCATTAATCAATCATAACAAATAGGCATTTGTTTTCGTACAAAACGTATCAAACTTATACAAAACAACATTTATGCAATTAATATCCATTAATTCTGCCTATGCACAGAGTGATTATCTCGACCGGGGAACAAATCCGATCTTTAACTTCACTTTAATATTCTTATGAATTTACATCATTTGAAAGATGATTTCAACCGGGGAACAAATCCGGTAACATAATTTATATCTTAAATTCCTTACGAATTTATTAAGCGATATTACTTAGGAAAACAAACAAACTAGTCCGGCCTGGGAGTCGAACCCAAGACCTTCATATCATTAATTCGACATTTCTTAAAGATTTAACTAAGCATTCTCTTATCAGAGCGTCGTTGCTCGTGACTACCCCTTTTTTCATAGCAACGTCATCGGTTGATTTAATAAACTGAAACATTTTTATAGGCGCGTCGCCAACAATCTCCCCCCCCGTGCGTTAGCACCATCATTTGGGAGGCGTCGCGGGTACCAGGACTATTATTCTGGATGTAGGTCTCCTCAAGATACCTGTGCTAGTAATGACGTCAACCACTCTGGTGTGACCGTCTGGTCCCGGTAACGTTCTACTAATTTTACCTTTTGGCCACGTATTTCGTGGCAACGAATGATCTATTATCAAAACAATATCGCCTTCTTTAGGTTCCATGAACTTGCCGTTATCACCTGTTCGAGGTATTAACGTAGGCATGTATTCTTTCAGCCATCTTGTCCAAAAATGGTCGGCTAACCTCTGTGCAGCTTTCCAATTGAGTTGACCCGTCAGATGTCGCTCTAAAAATAATCCAGGTGGTCGATCACCACATGAGCGTCCCAGAAGAAAATGATTGGGTGTCAAACCCTCTTCAGGACTATCCATACTGAATGTTACCAGAGGTCTGGAATTTACCGTATGCTCTGCTTCTAAAAGTAACGTATGTAGAACCTCCTCTCGTGGGCTCTTCTCCTTAAGCGTAGCGGTCAACGCAATTTTAATCGATCTTACTAACCTCTCCCAGGCGCCACCCATGTGCGGTGCTCCCGGAGGTATAAATTTCCATTTAATATATTTCTTAAATGACTCGTTTTTCATGCCCTCATAGCATTCTTCGCATGCTTTCAATAATTCTTTATTTGCAGCTTTGAAATTTGTCCCGTTATCGCTGTATATAACGGCTGGTTTTCCTCTTCTGGCGATAAATCGCCTTAACGCCATTATCATTGACGCTGGTGTCAATGAGGCTGCTAATTCCAGATGTACTGCTCTGGTGGTCAGACACGTGAATAAAACGCCCCAACGTTTTTCGTGTCGCCTTCCTATAGTCACACTCATAGGACCAAAATAATCTACAGCTGAGCATGTAAAAGGTGGCTCATGATGAGCTATTCTTTCCAGAGGAATATTTCCTTGTGGCACGTTTTGCGGCTTTGACCTGTATGTCCTGCACCACTGACAATGGTGTGACACACTTCGTACTACATTACGCAAGTTCAAGACGTAAAATTTCTGGTTCACCTCATTCATCACCGTCTGGTGATTGGCGTGTCCAAAATGATGATGAACTTCTCTAATCATCATTTTAACGATTTCGTGTTTACCGTCTAATATGACAGGTTTTCTACTTTCCTCGGTCAAATTAGACTTGAAAGGTAAACGTCCATTTAAACGGAGTAAGTTATCCTCTCCTATTTCCATAGATAATTTACTTAAGCGTGAACTTCTTTCAACGCTTTTGCCTGCTTTCAAACATTTTATTTCCGAATGAAAACACTCGTCTTGAATGAATTTCCAAATTAATATTTCCGCCTTTTTCAAGAGCGCTGTGTCCAACGCGCTATCGGGTCCTTTAACCGACTTTGCTAAAACTTTGTTGGAACACATAACCGACTTTTCGGTTGCGTCGTCGGGTCCTTTAACCGACTTTCTTAAACTCTTGAATTTTTCTACCGCTTGTAAGGTGCGTGTAGTTGCTCCAAGGAATTTCTTAAAGCTGCTAAATCGTCCGTAGTCGGGTAGACTTAACGGTTCTTGCTTTCTTAACGTATTTACGCCCTTTGGCGATTTTTCTTCACCTGTTTCTAAGCTATTTATGGTGTCCACTTGTTTGGGCCATAAATCAGGACTTTTCCTGAGGAATTCAGGTCCTTGAAACCAGCGATGACTTACATCGAAGGTGGAAGGAAAATTTCTAGTGGCGTCGTCTGCCACGTTTTGTGACGTTGGAACCCATCGCCATTCACATGGCTTACTGTGATCTTCGATCTCAGCCAATCGATGAGCAACGAATGGTTTAAAAGCGCGAGGATCCGACTTAATCCACGCTAACACTGTACGTGAGTCTGTCCAAAACACTCTCTCGGACATCTCGTACTTGCTCTCTTCACTAACCGAAGCAGCCAGTCTGCTGCCCATAAGAGCTGCTTGCAATTCAAGCCTTGGAATCGAAATTGGTTTCAATGGCGCTACTCTTGCCTTTGCGGCGATCAGCGTAATCCGCCTTATTCCTTGCTCGTCCGTGGTGACGTAATACACCGCGGCAGCGTATGCTTTTTCACTAGCATCCGTGAAAGTATGTAACTCTCCTTTGCCGATGCCTTCAGCAACGGGTCTAGGTACTTCTAAGTGACCTAATTTCTTCACTTCCGATATCCATTTACAAAATAACACGTGTAACTCGTGTGAAACTTCTTCATCCCAAGAGATGCCTGTCCTCCATACTTGCTGGATCAGCGACTTCCCTTGAATCGTTATGGGTGATGCGAGTCCCAAAGGATCGAAGACTGTCATCACAGCGCTAGTTATCTCCCTCTTCGTAGGCGGTCGTAAACCCTCCATCACCTCTTCCGGTGTGCTACGAAGACTTGTGGAAAAACTTATTATATCCCGTTTGATATTCCAAATCAAACCTAACGTGCGCTCTGTGTGCTCTTTATCTCCAAGCGAAGCACTGTCGCTCTTATATTTATTTTCCATATTACTTAAAACTTCGGGTCGGTTGCTAGCCCATCCCCTCAGTTGGAAAGAAGCATGCTTATGTAATTCATACATATCGTTTACTATCCTTTCGGCCGTCGTCACGTCGGGAAATGCCTGTAGGTATCATCCATATAAAAATTGCTTTCCGTAGCGGAAGCTGCTTCTGGATAGATATGTGCGTTGTCCTGCGCATTTCTATTCTTTACATATATAGCGATGCATGGTGATGATGCCGCTCCAAATATGAGTGACGTCATTCTATACTCTTCCGGTGGCGCGTCACGATTGTGCCGCCATAAGAATCGAAGGCTATCCCTGTCTTCTTCCCGGATTTTCACTTGCAGGAACATTTCCTTAATGTCTGCCATTACTGCCACGCTTCCTTCTCTGAATCGTAGCAGAACTCCGAACAACGACTTCAATAAGTCCGGTCCGGTCAACAACGCATCGTTAAGACAACGTCCGCCCGTCCTTGCGGCGGCGTCGAAAACTATCCTTATTTTCTTCTTTTGTGGGTGAGTCACTGCGAAGTGAGGGAAGGTACCACGTACGTGGGGAAATGGAAATATGGTTCGCTTTCTCTGCGTAACCGTTAACGATGAGATTTTCAATTTGCTTCTCGTATTCCTTTTTCAACTCGCTATTTTTGTCGAGCTTTTTCTCAATATTAAACAGGCGACTTTCAACCTGTGCCCTATTCGATGGCAAGCACTCATTGTCTGTGCGCCATAACAAAGCAGTCTCGTACCTATTATTAGGTATACGACGTACCGTTTTGTTCAAAATATTTAAAGCTCGTTCTTCTGGGTCGTTCACGGGCTTTCTAGCCGATACTCCCAGAGATTCCAAACTAAAATAATCCTTGATTAATTTATCCATATCTTCCTCCTTCTTGGTGGAAATGTGGTTAACAATCTTGATTGGTTTAATGCCACCCGATATGTGACCATGCAAAACCCACCCCAGTTTGGTGAGCGATGCTACAGGTAGGTTCTTACCTCCCGAAACCAATTCACGAGTAACTATGAGATGCCAATTGTCCTGACCAATCAATATGGTAGGCTTGGACCTCTCATACATCAACTCATCCTTGATCGGTGTCAAATGAGAACACCGTTGCAATAATTCTCGGCTTACCGACTGAGGAGCGAGGTTAAGTGACTTAATTGTTTGTACACTTATCTCTTCTAAGTCGCTCGAATAAATGCCTTTTATTTTAACGTTTAAGCGATACGAACTATCGTCGTTAATTCGCTTACCTCCCACGGCTTCGATACGTAATCCCTCTTTACGTCCGCGAGGCGCTAACTTCTGAGCCATCCACTCCTCTATGAGTGTCATGGTCGATCCCTCATCCAGAAGAGCTGTTGTCCTGACCTTTCCTCTAGGCCCATGCAACTCGACCGGTATGATCTTTAAATATGCACATGCCAGTGCATTTACTGTACTAACAGTTGTAATCTGAGCATCTTTACCCCCCTCGTCCCCTTGTGGCGAGGTATTTTCATTGGGGTATCGGTGTAGCATTCGATGATGTGACATTCTACATCCTTCTACACCACATTTTTTCGCTTTGCACTCTAACCTCCTATGGTTAGGTGACAAACATTGGAAACATACTTTGGCCTTTTTGACGGCTTCCCATTTCTCGCGAATATTCATGTCCTTAAACTTGTAACAACTCACTATAGAGTGCTCCTTGTTGCATATAACACACTTATGTGTTACCCGACTTACAGGCTTGTCCTGGGTTATCATAACCACTTGTCGGTTGTGCCTTTTATTATTTCGGCGTTCTAAACGCTCGCTCATATTACTTCGGCGCATATAGCGCTCGCTCTCGGCACAGCTGCGTACACCTCCCTTTGCAGTGTGTACAGTTTGCTTCCTGAATTCAGGACGCTTCCTTTTTTCAGGCGCATTTTCATTGCTTAAGGACGTTCCAAATTGTTCACTCAATAAATTTAAAAACTTGGCCATCTTCTGTAACTCTGGCTCCAAAGGATATTGAGCTCGATATTCAAACCATTTAAATTTAATCATAGTTCCAAGTTTCTCCACTATGCGGCTCACTAACTCCGGTGAGTATAAATACTGTGGTTGATTCAACGCTTGTATTGTGGCAACCACGTTCGTAATACGACTTGCAAAAGATCCTATATTTCGGCAATCTTCTGCCAATCTTGGCATACGCTTTACATTCTCGATTTCGGCTAGAATGAGCATCTCAACCCTACCGAATCTTCTTTCGAGAGCGTTCATTATTTCTTCAGGTTCACATAAAGTAAATAACAGCGACTTAACCGCCTCTTTAGCGGTGCCCTTTAATGCCCTCCTAAGGCGTGCGACATTTTGCACCCCTGAAAATTGGCCTTTTGTGTCTTCAAACACCGTTTTGAAAATTATCCATTCACCCGGGTCTCCATCGAACACCGGTAATTCCTGGAGGAAATGAAGCTGGGAAGATTTATCTTTACCAGCTATTTTTATTGCACTCACAATCGCTTCGGTCAATTCTGACACCTCACTCGCGTGTGTTTTCTGTGCATTTCCTAGGTTGCGCTCGACCTCCGCCCCTTTGCGGCGTGATCCTTTACACGCTTCCTTATCAGTAATATCGGGTTGTGCTACACTAACCGGCGCGCTCATTATGGTTTGCTGAACCCAACTCCTTACGAAAGGTTCCACCTGAGTATTCCGCTCTTCACCATCCTCACTCGAGTCGATCTCCTCTTCTCGGTTGAGTCGTGCCAACTCCCATTGAGACTTGGCTAAGGCAGCAGCTGCCTGTGCTCGTTCGAGCTCTGAGCGTTCGAATTTAATCCGCGCCTCTAATTCGGCTTTCAGCCTCGCCGATCGCGATGACCTACTACCTCTCTGTGACCCTTTATCACTAGTGTGCCCGATTACTGTCCTTGACGATGCCGCTTCTTCGGTCCTTTGACCTACTTTTTCGACCACCGTTTCACTCCTGGATATAACGGATTGTTGTGCGGTGCTGGCCTGTGTACCACTGGTGTCCGTCCTGTTGCTCGTCGTTGCCATGGACGTCCCTGAGTCCCACGTGCATGTGGACGTGTCTGTGGTGGCTCCACTTGGAGGAGTTGCTCCATTTGACGCAGTAGCTGTGGTCGCTCCAGATGATTCCGCTTCTTTAGCTTTTCTTGAGAGCCCTGTCCTTGTCCTGCTCCCTTCGCTTCTCCCTGTCTGGTCTTGTGCCTTCTTCATCTTGCAGGAAGGTGATTGTTGGCCTACGGTCCCTAACTGTCCCTACAGTCCCTACGGTCCCTACAACCCCTTACCTACAACCCTTCTACACCCCAACCTAACACCACTACCCCTCCCCCCTTTATCTCCCAACCCTACAACCCTACTACCACCCTAACAGCCCTATCAGCCCTATCAATCCTGAACGGGGCCTACCGAGGTGAGCCGTCCAGGGATGGAGTCGTGCAGGAATGGAATGGAGGAAAGGTTTAGGAACTGTCCCGCCAAGGAATATGACGAAACAGTCGAGCGGTAGTGCAAGCGCAGTCTCGCTCGAGAGAACTGCTCCACCCGAAGGTGTTATGCCAGAGCCCAACCGTTTGGCACCGTTAGGTGGTCGGGATGTATGCTGTGCTCGCCGCCCAGTTGCCGGTGACGCCTCGTCCAAGCGCCCTCCTCCGGCCGCGATGCAGTCAGGTGCCCACGCGCACCCTCGCCCGGCAGCAGCAGCGGTGGATGCTTTTTGCACCCTGATGACCCGACGGGAAATGCCGGACACGGTCGTCCGACAGGAAATGCCAGACACGATCGTCTGACAGGAAATGCCGAGCACGCTTGCCCGACAGGAAAAATGCCAAGCCCTGCTTGGCCACGATGAGTGCCTTCACAAGACACCTGCGCCCGGCTGCGATATGTGCCCCATGCGAGCACACGCCCCAAGCTGCAATCCCGGTTTTCTTTCTTCCGGTAGTTCCAGGTCCAGCCCTTCAGTGCTGCCGTCCTGGTCTTCAGGCCTTTGGTCCTATTGCTTCAGCTCAAACCTCTGGCTTCCTTCGGTTGCTGATCTTCACTCGGCTTCCGAAGGTCTTCTTCTTCCACAACCAGCAGTCCACAGCTGGTTCCTTGATCCAGCTGGCGGGGTTCGGGTGGTCTTCAATCCGGCTCCGAAGGTCCAATTGAAAAGGAACTCAGGTTCGGGGTCCTCTCAATCCGGCCGCGAAGGACCAATTGAAAAGGACCAGGTCGGATTTCCCTCTTGATCCTGAAAAGGACCAATTGAAAGGGACCTAGCGGATCGGGTACTAAGAAACAGGAATCGAGGCTTCTCTCGATCCGGCCTCCTATAACGCCTACGTTGGGTTCGGGAACAACGTATGTGATCTCCGCAACGGAGTAACACACAAGGGCGATAACCTCTTCCTTTTCAGCAAGTAGGTTCAGACGGGGATTACGGGTCTTCCGAAGTCGTCCCGGTCCCGACGCCTTAATTCTTCGATGTGGACTGTATAACTTAAGGGATGAATTACTTGGGAATGAAACAGCAATTATCTTCAAACCGTTCCGTGAGAGAGTAATCACTTTTCCCTATCACTTCCCTACACTTTTTCTTTCTTCTTCTTATTGACTGCTGGTAAGATCCCCGAACGAATTGCAATAAAATCAGTTTACTATCCTACCCCTAAGCTAAACGCGAAAGAGAGCCGCGCCATCTGCGCGCTTGCGCAACTTAATTACATGAATTTGTACTATTACTCTCTCACGTTTCACTCAATATCTTTATTTATTCAAATCATATACAAATACAATTTATCAATATAGGTAGTACAAAACAATATCTACACCATGATATACATCATATCCTCATATCATAAAAAACCTTTTATTTATTAAACGAAAACTGCCTATTTTACTCACAAGTTCGAAATCGAAATTTCTTAAATATTTAACACAGAAAGTTAAAACAATGTTTCTCACTTGAATTTATACATAAGCTAACCAATACAATAGTTTAATTTACATTTTTTCTATTTATTTCACTATTTAAAACACTTTTAAATTTCTTATACAAAACTATCATTATTTCACTTATACACAGGAATTTTCACATGAAAATAACACAGAATTTACCTTTTTAGCACGTACAATTAACCTGAAATATTTTACAAGTAATTTTTACATAAATCACTGAATTACAAACATTTTAAATTTTTACATATTCGGCCTCCTAAGGGCGTGGCCAGCGTGCTTCCGTGTACTCACGCTATGTGAACAACTAACTTTGCACGGCTCTCGGCTATCAGAAAAAATTAAATTATGAAATACACCAATTTTGACCATATTAGGCAAATTAAATGCTTTTATACAATTTTCGAACTGTATGAAACTATCTTTAATCAGATAACAATATAAATGAATGTTCTCATTAATCAATCATAACAAATAGGCATTTGTTTTCGTACAAAACGTATCAAACTTATACAAAACAACATTTATGCAATTAATATCCATTAATTCTGCCTATGCACAGAGTGATTATCTCGACCGGGGAACAAATCCGATCTTTAACTTCACTTTAATATTCTTATGAATTTACATCATTTGAAAGATGATTTCAACCGGGGAACAAATCCGGTAACATAATTTATATCTTAAATTCCTTACGAATTTATTAAGCGATATTACTTAGGAAAACAAACAAACTAGTCCGGCCTGGGAGTCGAACCCAAGACCTTCATATCATTAATTCGACATTTCTTAAAGATTTAACTAAGCATTCTCTTATCAGAGCGTCGTTGCTCGTGACTGCCCCTTTTTTCATAGCAACGTCATCGGTTGATTTAATAAACTGAAACATTTTTATAGGCGCGTCGCCAACAACTATTGTTTTCGGATATATGTACTATTGTCCGTAAAATTATTACAATTACGCTATATTATTTTGCCATGGAACACTTCCCTCTGGAGTTATAAAGTAATCGGCAAACTGTTCTCTAACACAAAAAGCTGATTGTGATGCAGGCCTGCACCGTCTTTGCAAATCACTCATAGGAAACGAACCTAGTTCCCTTCGTCATGAACCTTCTAATAGGTTACCATCAGAGTCTTCAAAATCAAAAGTTTGTGGAGGTGTATATATGGATCTGGAAACTGTTTTACGTCTTAAGAAGTTATGTAAATATACACAAACAATTACCACGAGTTCATAATTGGCTGGTTTTAATGGAATAGGTTTAGTGAATACACAGAACACCACACATAAAATGCCAAAAACATTTTCTATAATACTCCTCGCTCTTGATAGTCTATAATTGAATATACGCTTTTTGTTCCCCCGTTCATGAATGCCAGGATATGGTTTCATGATGTTCTCCGTTATCGCGAAAGCACTGTAACCTACAATAACATATGGCATTTCTGGTCCGCCTTGTGTTATTGGTTCAGGACGTGGCAGTTTAAGTGAGTTTTATAACAATGCATTATAAAACGGTGTTTCCTCAAATATTCCACTGTCGGACGACCGACCCTTAGCTTTAAAATTTGCGTATATAAAGTTATAATTGCCATCTGCAATTGCTAAAAGTACCACGCTGAACTGATTTTTGTAATTGTAGTATTAACTTCCAGAATTATTTGGTGCCCCAATCAAAACGAGTTTCCCAACAATGGCTCCAATGCAATGTGGAAAATTCCATCGTATTTCAAATTTACGACTTATTTGTTTCCATTCCTGCTGATTGAATAAAACTATTATTTATGGATTTTATCGCGTTTAATTACTTTAATTTATTTTTATTATTATCCCTACGTTTCGGGTGCTTTACAGCACCCATGGTCTGACGGGGGGACTGAGATGTTTGACGTCCCAATGTCATAGTTAGTCCGGCTACCTTCAGTTTTTTTAATATTAATATTTTTTGGTCCGATTTACGCAAAACGAGCTTATAGTATCATGAAGTCTTGCAGCGGTATGCTTGGGTTTTGGTTTAATTTTGTTAATTATAGGATCCCAAGCAGATGGTAGCACCCAACCATCTTCTCTATTGAAATTTTTTTTAATTTCAATAGCCTCGCGTATCATCCTTGGTAGGAATCAGTGTTCTTTTCCGAGAATTTCTGGTTTATCAAATCTAATGTAATGGTGGGGACGATCTTGAACATGTTCGCAGACTGCAGACTTCCCGGAGCGTCGGTGCTTCACATCAGCTATATGTTCCTTCACGCGGGTTTTTATAGATCTCTTTGTTTGACCTATGTAAGAGAGACCACATTCACAATCTAGCTTGTACACACCTGCATCTTGTAGAGGAATATTACATTTGATGGATGGTAAAAATTGACTAATCTTCTTCAGCGGCTTGTAGTATGTCTTAATGGACGCTCGCTTCAAAATGTAGCCAATTTTGTCCGTGACTCCTCTGAAATATGGTAGTAGAGCAGGCGCGCGCTCGACTGCGGCCTGCTTCACTCGTTCACTGTGACGTAGGCGCGGGACCCGAAGCTTGTTGTCTTGCAATACTTGCTTGATGTGCTGAAGCTCCGCGGCCAGATGTTTTCTGTCACAGATCCCTCGTGCTCTCTGAAACAAAGATTTACCCACGGTAGCTAACTGTGAAGGATGATGGTGAGATTCACCATTTAGATATCGGTTGTTATGGGTCTTTTTCCTATACACAGTGTGACCAATAGCGTTATCAGGATTTCGGATGACTAAAACATCTAGGAAGGCTAAAGAATTATTTGTCTCTAACTCCATTGTGAATTGTATTTTAGAGTTTATGGAGTTAAGGTGGTCTAAAAATGCAGTTACTTTGTCAGATGGTAAAATTGTGAAAGTGTCGTCTACGTACCGCTTGTAGAACCTTGGATTTACAGGAGCAGTAAGAAGGGCTTTCTCCTCAAAGTCCTCCATGAATATGTCGGCGACTATGGGAGACACAGGTGAGCCCATCGCCACACCATCTACTTGCTTGTAGAACTCCTCCTTCCACAATAGATAGGAAGATGTGAGGCAATGTTCAAGTAGTATTGCATATTCTTGAGGCATGTTATTTTCTTCTAGCTTCCTAGTTACAATTGAGATGCATTCCACAATAGGTAGGCATGTAAATAGTGACTGAACATCAAAACTGACCATAGTTTCATTGTTAGCGAGATGTAGGTCTTTTATCTCACTCACAAAATGGAACGAATCCTTTGTGTGTGCTCTGGTATGTCCTCTCAGTGGTGATAGTATTTTTGCTAAGTATTGTGCCAGCTTATAAGTTGGTGAATCGATCTGGCTCACTATGGGACGTAGTGGAGCGTTTGGTTTGTGTATCTTCGGTAACCCATACAACCTCGGTGGTTTGGCACATGATGGTATTAGCTCCATTCCTGCATCGAATTTGGAACCTAAAAATATTAAAAATAATAATAAGATTATAATTTACAGGTAGATGAAAACAATGCACTTGAAAGTAGCATGGAGTTAGAGCCATCTCAATCACCAAGGCTTACATCGAATGCTACAACATCTACATCTTCAAGGAAAAGAAATAAGGCAGATGAATGCGAAAGTGAAATATTAGAGGTTTTGAAAAAGTGCGAAAAAAAGATGGATGAAAAGGAGAAGAAGGATCCATTTGATATTTATAGTGAATATATTGCTGCTGAATTAAGAAGTGTCAAAGATGCCAAGCCATGACACAAGCAAAGTACCACATTAATAATATACTGTATGAATTAAAAATGGGACGATATAATACATATGGATATCAAACGGCATCTTCTAATCAACACCAAATAATGTCCAGGAAACTGAAATAGGGGAAATTGAGAGACAGGAAACAAATGGACTAGATGCAATACAAGACGAAACAGAAGATTCGTCTATAATAAACTTAGTTAATAACTATCTCAGTGATGAATCAACAAAATAGCATATACAGTTTTTTTTTTGTGTTTTTTTATTATTAAAATACTTGATTACACAAATAGTGTTCTTGTATCTACCTTGACATATCCTGATAGTGAGTTAATTAGTTCTTGACATACATCTGGTATAATTTTGCTAATCAATTGTTTTGATACTCTGAAAGAGAACTGTATGAATGTCCAGTTGCAAGATACCGTAATGTAATAGCCAGCCTCGTTTGAGGTGAAACTGGCTGACGAATATTTGTTTCCCTTTTGGCTATTGATGGACCAATCATTTCCAGAAGATGTTCGAAATCACTTTTCGACATTCTCGTAAAGTTACAAAATGATCCATCTGTCATTCTGAGGTCACTCATCAAATTTTCTCTTTGCAAAAGATAGTTTCGAATCCACCATATTTTTCTCTTTTTTTATTAGAAATCCTATACATCAGATATAGAGAACACAACAACACTACCTCCTCGGGCAACATTTTAACTCAGACTGGCGTGTGGACAACCTGTATTGATTTAAAACATAGTTGGTAGCAACATTCTCGCCGCTCACCAACAATATTGCATGTTGTTGCTAAACAAATGTTTACCATGAATACGGGGCTTAACACTTAAATGGAACGTCTAATTGAAATAGGAAATTAACAATATTGACAAAGACAAAATGTTCCTCTTTCAAACAAGTTGAATGAGTAAGTTTCTCACCTCGTAGTAACATTCGTGTACTCGTGGACACATCACAGTTATCAATAATGTCACCGACAGAGTTGGAGAAACATGATTTCCCGAATTGACCGCAACAAAATTTTCATGTGATTCTAAAAGCGGAATAAAGATGAAACTAGCAAGATACAAATGATTCAGCAGGAACATTAAATATGTATGATATTACTTTTGGAATCGCACCGAAGGCTTAATATATGCTGACGTAAAATGGCTTCTATATTTTCTCGCTACGCTGGAACCATTAAATAAATAAATTTTATTATTTCTTTACAAAACGAAAAAAAAAACTTCAAATTGTAAATATAATATGAGGATTAATGTTGTAATTAAACCTTATTTTATATTTTCTATTTTAACTATCGTAATAAATCAAATTATAAGCTTCTTTTTATGAGGAAAATTTTTAGTTTTGATTAATATTGTATTTATTTGTTGTATAAACCGTGTTGTGACTACAAGAATACCAACTACCTCATATCATCCCGTGTGGATCTTAAGAGGCGACAGAGGAAAACAAGCCAGTTGGGCAGGAGCTTCTTTCTAATATCAACTAAAAGTAAAAAGCTGATTGACAACTTGCCTGCAAGGGAAGCAACTATGCCAAATACACCCCTCCCCCATGAGGAAATCATTGGAGGTGAACTTTGGATAGGCTTTAATAGTAATGGTTATGTAATTTTTTTTGTATATTTGTACAATATATGACAGTAAACGATTAAACAATTATTTTAATTGTTATAAGAAAACGCTGCTGCCCATCTTCTGGCTTATTTTTCATTGTATAAAACTACCAATACATGATAAAAAGGTGGCACACTTACAGATCTTTTTTTTTAAGAGAACGCTGTGACGAATTAGAATTTCGTTCGATTTCCGTCATTGTCATTAGGATATTGCATTGTTATTTGTATTGAATTTTTTATTTATTACAATTATCTGTGAGTGTATTAATAATTATTTACAACGTAGTTAAAGTAACGCTAATTCCATACTAATAAAAGCAATACGCTCGAATGCTCAAATTAATCTCGTCAAACCAAGTTGGAAGCGACAGTATTAGTAGGGTGCGGATCGTAAACTCAAAAGTGATATTTACTTTATTTTATGTAAATGAAGAAGATGAACTTCTGTAATTATTCATCATTGATAGATAAATCTAAGTCACAACAGTCCAGTCTCTTAAGAAATACTTTAGTTACTTATGCTCTTAAATTTATTCTTGAGATTTTGATATTAACCTGATTTTGAAACAGTTACTTCTTCTCCTCTTACGGACCTAAATGTTTGCATATCATTATGCAAGTTAGACAAGTGAAACAGTTACATATTTAATTAAAGAAAATGGTCACAGCAGGACTGTAAAAACTACCGTGGTATCAGCCTTCTTAGCATTGTGGGAAAACTGTATGCTAAGGTACTAATTGAAAGAGTTATGAAAGAACTGATGAAAAGATTTGGGATGTGCAAGCGGGATTTAGAAAGGGAATGGGGTGTACAGATCAAGTCTTTTCCACGCGCATGATCGTGAAGAAGTTTTGGGCGAAAAACCAAAAAGTTTTTTGTGCGTTCATGGACTTGGAAAAGGCTTATGACAGAGTGGACAGGGATGTATTATGGCAAACGCTGAAGGCATTTAGGTTGAGCGCTGGTTTAATTCAGGCATTAAAGTCTCTGTATAGGGACTCGAGTGCTTGTGTTAGAATCAACGGGGTCTACTCGGACTGGTTTGGCATCCATAAAGGTGTCAGACAGAGCTGTGTAGCTTCCCTGTGGCTATTCAACCTATTTACGGACAGTTGTTTGGAAAATTTGAAAGTTGAAGAATGCGGGTTAAGAATGGGTGAGTTAACCATCAAATGCCTTTTGTGCGCCAATGATCAAGTCATACTTGCGTCGTTGGCGGCCGTGTTGCAAATGATGGTTACATTAATAAACATGTCATTAAAAGAAAGGGGTATGAAAGTGAACGCAAGTAAGACGAAGGTTATGGTTTTTGAAAGAGAAGAAAGTAAAACGGTATGTGAAATAAGAATAGAAGGAGAGTAGAATAAGAATTGAGCAAGCGGATGTGTATTCAGCAGGGATGGGAGATATGATAAGGATATTGAACGACGAGTGAATGCAGCAAATAAAGTAAATGGGGCTCTACACTCTATTGTGAAAAGTCAGAATGTGTCAAAAAAGGCACGTATGGCAATTCACAATACTGTATTATTCCCTACTTTAACATATAGTAGTGAAAGTTAAGTGTGGTAGAAGAAGCACGAGAGTAGAATAAATGCAGTAGAAATGCGGTCGCTAAGGAGTATGTTAGGGCTGAATCTGAGTGACAGGGTGAGAAACTGTGTGATAAAAGAAGAGTGTGGTTTGCAAGATGATGCGTTGACCAGGATTAAGAAAGGAATGCTTCGGTGGTTTGGTCATGTAGAAAGAATGATTGCGGAAAGACTGACAAAGCAAATATATGTTGCAGAAGTCGAATGGAAGAGTCGGAAAGGAAAGTCCTAGGCGGAAGTTTGTCGACCAAATTGGCGATACACTAAAAATGGGCCAAATTAAGAGTACCCTTACACCTTCACAGAATTTAAATGTGATCCTTCATTGATGTGGGGCACCTTAAAGTCACTTATCGTGCGATAGAAAGGCTGTGGTCAGAATTTTTTTATGGGATAGAATCCATAATCTAGACTAGCGATGGGCTCTAAGAAACGACAGTCAATTGGGGTTCTCAATTTATAACCTCGTTCAAAAATGCACGAGGTTAAGAGACTTCCTGGCATGGAGAAACAAACAATGACTGTGTAAAAAATTTAAAATTGAAATTAAAAATGGCAGTCTTAAACACAATATTTACTGTAAAAATAATATGAGTTAATATAATAATAATAATAATAAATTTATTTATTTACAAGAAAACACGTAGCCAAAATACAATAAGTTCTGTGACTCCCACACTAGGCATGGCCTGTCTCGTGGGGGTCAAGCAAAAGATTTTACAATTGATCAAAGTGGCTATTTGTCGAAATTACGTAAAACAATTATGTGCAGCAAAGCAAAAATGACTAAAAAATTTATGAAAAATTACAGACATAACAAACAGATTCTAATTAAAAGGGGCGCGCGTGTACTTGTGGGTGAATGTGTATAAATGTGTGTGTGTGTGTGTGTGTGTGTGAGCGTATGCTAGCATGTCTGTTACATAATTCTCTAAAAATTATAAGTAAAAGGGTGAGAGATTGCAATTGGGGATAAGCTAAGTGGTTAGGTAGCCCTACGATTAAATTCTTGGGATCGGACGACAGGGCGTGCGTCAGTGCAGTCCACTACCGTTTCAACACCTATTTAAGGGTTACCAATATTTCTTCTGATTTCTCATAGTCCCAAGTCAATAAATGACCTCTCATTTTTATTTTAGCCTCATAAACGATCCCACGTTTTAAGTCGTATAAGTTGACTAATTTGTTGTAGATGCGAGGGAATTGGAACAGTCCGAAATGACGTGCGAAAGATGTTTTAACTAAGGTTGTGGGGATCTTAAACACTCTTTTATTTATTAATGTATTAAACGCCGGCAGTTTTGAAGCTTCCCTGTGCATAAATGTAAAGGCCCTCAGAAGATACAATCTACGGACACTTAAAACTTGAGCTTCTCTAAAGAGATTTGAGGTATGATAGCGCCTTGGTTTACCCATAGCTACCTTCAAAACTGCCCTCTGGGCCCTTTCCAGTACTATCAACGTAGAGGAGGATATACCACCCCACGCCATTATACAATAGCTAAGTACGGACTGACATAGTGCAAGGTAGACGGACTTTAAAATGCTGCCATCAGTAGAATCTCTCAATAGTCTCATCGTGTGTATCAGCTTACGGACCCTGGCTGATGTCACCGATATATGACTTTTAAAGTTAAGATTTTCATCTATTATAATGCCTAAATATTTAACGGAGCCGACCCTATTTATCTGGTCACAGTTACAATTTGGAGAGCTCACGGAGCGAGAACTACAGTTGTCATTGTGTACTTTAAGGCTATTGAAAAGTGAGGGTGGCGGTTCAGACGCTGCACTTTTATGAAAACAAATTAACTGCCTTTTTGAGGTGTTCAGTGTTAAGATGTTGTTATTTAACCATTTTTGTAATTTATACAACCCGGAGATGGCTGAAAAATAAGCGTCGTACCAAGATTTACCATAGAATATTATGGCTGTATCGTCAGCATAACATACAACCTCACTATTTTCAAGTTGAATTGACATAATGTCATTAATGTACGAAATAAAAAGAGTCGGCCCCAAGATGCTACCTTGAGGAACACTAAAATCTACAGATCTAAGATCGCTTGCCTGATCGCCTATTTGGACGCATTGCTTTCTATCCGACAGATAGCTGCAAAACCAGTTTAGAGCTAGACCACGAATCCCAAGAGCACTTAATTTCTTAAGGAGGATAGGGATGGATACCGTGTCGAATGCTTTAGCCAGATCGAGAAAAACACCGACACAGGATCGACCCTGATCGAGATGAGTTACAACCATATCTGTGAGAAGAGTTACTGCGTCCTCAGTTGATTTTCCCTGGCGAAAACCGAACTGACGGTCCGAGAGTATGCTATTCTTTTCATGATAGTTAGTCAGCCGCTTATGGACAATACGTTCCAGGAGCTTCGAGTAACTACCCAGGAGTGATATGGGTTGGTAATTACAAGGATCGTCCGTAGCTCCATTCTTTTATATGGGGGTAACTGCCGCAACTTTCCACTGGCTTGGGAAGACTCCCGACGAGATACTTAAGTTAAATATCGCAGCCAGGGGCACCGCGATTGTGTGGGCCACTGATTTTAAAAGTTTGTTAGTGATGCCGTCCATACCAGGCGCACTACCTGAATCAAGAGACCGGATGAGACCCAAAACTTCCAGTTCATCTGTAGGATTCATGAAAAATGAAACAACGGGTTGATCAGGAATGTGAACTTTTTCGGCAAGGGAATCTTGAGTCTCATTTAATTTTAGCGTGATAGAGTTTGCCAGCTTATTATTACCTACAGAAGCAAAGTAGGAGTTGCAAACATTGAGAGATTCTTTTACGGAGGGTCTTGAGTTGATGAGAGCCGGGGGAGAACTTGAGCTAGTATCTTTGCCAGTTATGCGGTTAATAGTACCCCAGAGTTTTTTTGGAGCATATTTATTTTTGATTATTTCTTTTTTTGCTGTAATCACGTTTTAGTCTTCTAATTAGATCTATGTAAAATTTCTATAGCGCGTATATATAAGTTTTTTAGTTGGGTTGTTTGGGTCCTTGCGATAATATATATGAAGCTTATCGCGGTGTTTAGAGCATCTGATTAAACCAGGAGTCATCCAGGGGTGTAAGGTAGTTCTGGAGCGGCTTATTACACGAGTTTTTGAATATCTCAATATTGCCTCTGATACCGTCTTAGTAAAATGAGTAACAGACTCTTCAAGAGAGCTGCAGTTTTGTTACTGTTGACCAGTCCGTTCCTTCCAGCTCTGATCTTATTGAGTCTGTGTCAACTATTACTCTTGATCGAATAGGTTTTGGTTTGTGTGTCTTTAACATTATGCCTGCCATAGTGATATCATGGTCAGTGGCAGCATTGAGATAGACTACGGACTCCGCATTAGATTTTAAGGGTACAAAAATGTGATCTATGCGGGTTTTGACCCGAGTTGGTTTGGTTATAGCTGGAAAAAGTCCGTACTCTGCTAATACATCTAAGTACTTCGTGTGCAAGTTTTTCTCAGCTGCGGACCCAATAATATTAATGTTTGTGTCTCCAGCAAAAATAAGACAAGAAGTGGGACTTACCGTTTTTAAGTAAGCGTCAAGAGAGCGAATAAATGTTTCTGAGTTGGTGTAACCAGGTGATCTGTAAGCGGCTACTACTGAGAAGTTATTTGCAACTTCTGCGAGAATACAATTACGCTCTTCAACGTTCAGCTCGGAAAAGTTGGCTGACCACTTATCTCTTATGTAGATAACGACTCCTCCTGCCCTGTTAATACACTTTTGAGAGTAAAATGATGTAAATCCTTGCAATAGAGGGATCCTTAACAAACTCATTAAGCCAGCACTCGCTGAAGACAATAGCGTCGAAATCAAGATCCAACCTTTTTAGGGTTACTAGGAAATTATCAAAGTTTTTACGCATGATTCTTATGTTCATGCTTAAAATCCTAAATGAAAATCTAGACAGAACGTCTTTACAATCCTCTGGTACCGTTATGTAGTGGCACTTTATATGAGATGACTTATCTATAGCATCTAACAATTCTAGGGAAGCCATGGGAAGATCGTGAAAAATTGATTGGAGTATTTTGGCATTAAAGAAGAGAGTGCCATATAAACATAAAAAAGGGGTGTAGATAACCACGAAATATTTTGAGGAATGTACCATGGGGGAGAAGATGTGTAGGTGTGTTAAAATGTGTGTGTGATTGCGCTTACAATTGTGAAAAGTTAAATTCAAAGTTATGATAAGTACGATGAGTATATAAGAAAAATGGCGACCATATGGACTGCAAATTAGTGACAAAATATTAATGACTAGGCTCTTGAGGCTCGGGTAATGTTTACTGAGTGGTCGCCGTATCTGGTTTGGTTTGGGCACAGAGCAGGCGCCTGAGATCATTTTAGGACCTAATACGGATTGCGGGGCTACCTTCCTTGACATCCCCTTTCCTAATAAATATGGATCCATTTCGAAGCCAGCAAAACCTGTAGCCATGTTCGACGGTGAAAGCTCTCGCAGTACAAAATAACCTTCGATTTTCGCCAGTAAGACGCTCATTTACGTAGATCAAATTTTCAGGCCCATGATTCAAAATGTCTTTACTCTTTAGGTTTTTTCTAGCTTTCGCGTGTTTAAGGAATTCCTCACGTTTAGATCGACGGGTAAAAGCAACCATCAAGGAACGATGAAGTTTACGGTTCCCACTCACGTTAGTGTTTATGTTTTGGTTTTTGGGACCAGCTCGGTGCGCATAATTCAAGTCCATATCCTGAAGCTCAATGCCCATCTTAGCGGCGACAGTTAATACCAAGTGAGTTGGGTTTTCATTTGGTGTTTCTTCTAGACTTGATATTTCCAGCTCATTTCCTAAGGCAATCTGAGCTTGGCTGTTTAGACGAGACTGCAGATCGGCAACGGTGGCCTTAAGGACATTATTTTCTTTTTCAACGGACTCAAGTGACTTAATTCGCCGATCATAGTCCGCCAGTTTGGAGTTCAAGGCGTCGAGGCATTCGCGAAGGTGGGTGATGTCGTCTCTTATATCAGTACTTATCTTGGATAACTTACAATCAAGCAGCGCGCCAAACTGGTCGTAAGTTATATAACAGGATACATTCGGAAAGCTTGCGCAAGATGTACATGATTAAATTCATATCTTCCTTTTTTCACCATCAGACAATCGGACTTTTGAGAGGGGTCTTCATCTCCTTTAATTGTTATTTCATTCATGTTATTAAATAACTTCGTGCATGTACTGCTTAATATCAATAATTTTAATGCGTAAGCAGTCTTACACCTGTGCATGCATATACTATTTGTTTTTGTATTTATACTTGATTAAAACTACTTTTACGGATTTTATCGCATTTTATTTATATTAATTTTCCATTGCAGCACCCATGGTCCCCCGTGACCATGGGTGCTGGAAAGCACCCGAAACGTCGGGTATTAAAATTAATATAAATAAAACGCGATAAAATTCGTAAAAGTAGTTTTATTCAATGTATAGTGTTCGCGTAAATATAAGAAATAATTATGTATTTATATTTCTTAAATTTTGTGTAAAATGTGATTATAAAATAAATGGTTCTTTCTTTCTTTTAATAAAAGTAACTTGGCCATATTTCGGCCATGGATTTTCAGAATGTTTCTTTACGCAAATAAAGTTAAAAAAAAATATTTCTTGAAACGTATTTAACTTTTTCATCATTATAATTGTAGGTTGGTAACCTAACATACTATATGAGTACAAGCCAACTTTGGAGTAGACAAGGCTAAACCAGCTACCACATCATATACGCCAATGTCTGACACCGATTGTCCTTATGTCATAATATAACCATACCTTTCATTGTTTTATTTCTTCTTAGCTTTCAAAATTATAAGAAGAAGTACTTAACTCATCTATTTCGTTTTTTAATGCACAAATATTATAGCTTTTACCTCGTTGCCAATCTCCTAGTTACCGTTTAATTCTTTTTCCCCATCGGTTGTCGGTTCTTCGAGCTATATGGCCGGCCCATTGCCACTTCAGCTTACTAATCCGTTGGGCTATGAAGGTCACTCTGGTTCTACTGCAAAACAATAGATATACGTCATATAACGCATGCTGTTGTGTAACATTTTAAGGAAAACTTACTTAACTCCACAGAAGCAAACATTGCGTCACGTCTGTAGCCTTTGAGAGGATTGACTGAATCTAAAGAGCAACGTGCTACTCCGAACATATTTAGCCAATAAATATAGGTATAAATTAGAAAATGTGAAATAAATGTTATGATAGTCCACATGACATATTTCTAATTACGGATAAGTTGATAGTCTAATTAAAGATATAGTACAAGCAACGCGTCTCCTCATTGTCACTTCCAATATTACATAGTGACTTTGCCAGAATATATTATAATGACGATGGCTAGCCCATTCCATGCACAATCACATCACTTTAGTCATCTTTACGACATGGTAGGCAAGTAGCATACAGTTGATAAATTCTTTTTGTAACAAGTTGAACTCATTTAGGACTTATAAGAGAAAATAATTTGTTTTTTTAAATTATGTTTTTGCCTAAATGTTAAATTTGGGTAGGTCTGTGAAGGATTCCATTTATATAATCTGATGTTATTATTACACATATTGAAAATATAAAATACAATAAGCATTTAAATATATTTACAAGGAGTTTCAAAAATTACTACATTTTACAAAACCAAAAAAGTACTTTAATTCAAAAGATCTTCTCAACTATTACAATCACGAGTCAGCAATTCACAGTTTAACAGTAATTTAAAACTAAGTGACGAAGGTAAATGGACGATGTGATAACAGTCGGCTGTAGAAAGCCAATTAACTGTACTTCCAATAGGACCGTAATGGTAACGAGAATGGTCGATCAAGTGGTCGTAGAGTTTTTATATATATATATATATATATATATATATATATATATATATATATATATATATGCGTGTTGCGAAAGTAAACGATTGAGTCGGGAAGACGAAATTTTTGCCCTAGATGAAAGTTTATCGACTAAATATACGATATATTGAAGATGGACCAGATTTAGAGTATCCTTCAGGATCGTGCAAAATGGATGCCAAATTTTTCGATACAGAATCTAATGGCTGGTAAGATTGTTAGAATAAACAATGTGTCTGGACAAATGATCGAATATGTTAGGAATAATTGCTGAGGTCGAGTACGTGTTTGGAATTCAGTGATACTTCGGACTGAATATGTTTAGTCATCATTTCCTTGAATAAGGGCTAGTAAATTTAAGGCGCACGACAATATGTGACTACACTTTAGAAAATGGGTTAAAAAAGAAAAAAGAAACAAGACTAAACAAGCATTGAATAGAGTGGTAGCTCACGGGTGCTAAGCGCTCGAGGTAAATTTTACATTACGCCAGCACCCAGGTTTTGATCCCCGCTGACACCAATGAAATAGTTAATTGCAATTTTAGGTGTTGATTTATTACGTCTTCAGTGATGAAAAACACAGGCTGTCGTTTTTTATTATTATGAGCTGTTATCAAGAATATTTTACAGCTCAACTTTGATTCGGCAGTACATATACTAAAAAATTTAGTGACATCAGTTCATTAGGCTAGCCTCTCAAACTACAAGCGACCAAATTTGACCGCTTCGATATTCCGTCAAAATTTAAGAGGTCAGATGTGACCGCCAAATCTTTAAGCGGTCAAATTCGACCACGGCGCTATTCCGTCTAACTCCTAAGCGGTCGGAATCGACCGCGCACACGCACAGCACTTTAAACCATAATACTTATATTTAGAGACTACTTTTATACGAAGAAGTTTGGCATTATAGAATCAATATGAAATTTTCTATCCTCTAGTGCAATAAAAAGTCAGTTAGTCTAGTGGATATTTATTTATAATCTACGTACATTATGTACGCCATTTCAATGTTATTGTCTTGATTTTTGGATTTTCTAGTGTTTTATAAATGTTTTACTATAGTGTTTTATTATAAAATTGTCATAAAGGTTTTTGTGTGAATATAATCTATTTATACTCTTTAAAAGGTTCTCCGGTTCTTTACACTCACCATATAAAACACAACAACAAAGCATTTACGCTGCAATTCTGTGAGAGAATGGTCCTTTCCCAGTCGAGCTGACCCATTCGTGCTAAAACCATAACAACTGTAACATGACTCTATCAGGTATAAAATATTTTCTTTACTGTTCTTCAAAACTATCTTTGATATAAGAAAAAGGCTCTCTCTTAAAAATATTACAGGGATGTTTACATATTAGGAAAATAATTTCAGAAATAAAGTTGTGGTCGCAGCTTCCATTTGCAAAATCTAATTTATTTGGCGAATCATGTATTTCAAGGCTATTGGTAAGCTTTATAACGGCGTCTCTTATATTGAGTTAGCTGCCGGGTTGATTGATGAGTTGAGAAACTTTTCAATATTAATTCTTCTATTCTTGCTTCGCAATGATGAAAACGTACGTTCCAAAATCTGTTCAGATAACCGTACATAAAACTCACATTAGCAGAATAAGTTAAATAAAAACTTTTGCGTGATTTATTGGAAATGTTGTATACTTCGTAAATAAACAGAATATGTTTAAGGGATTGAATTTACTTAAAAGTCGAATTATATCTGATAGGTAAAATTATTTTGATATTTGTAAAGAGAAAAAAAAACGAGAATGAAACAAAATTTTTTCCAAGTTTTAACCAATATCAAAAAATGCAGGAGGTACTCACTGACTGTATTTTTTAATGTCTCGGAACTTTTTCTAGGTAAATCGATGATTCTTTTTTTTTCAAATGTGGTGCTTCTCATGTGATCCCATATAAATTTGATCAAGATCTGTCCGGTAGTTTTTGAGTTATCCTTAATGATGCGTATTTAATTGATTTCGACTATATTAATGATGTTCTTATTTCATTTATATTGAAATAATCTGTAACTTTTTTTTTCATTTTACCACTTTTATCGCGTTTAATTTAAACTTATTATTCTATCTAGAATTAAATGCAACGAAATCCGTAAAAGTAATTTTAGTCAATGAGTAATATTCGCGTACATCTAAACAATCACTAAATAAACAAATTCGTCATACGGACGCACCTTATTTAAAATAACAGTTACCGTCACGCCAATCGTAAATAGGTCTGGGATTGAAGATATTGTATTATTTTTTATTTTCCTAAGTTGGACTGCATACTTATAATTTGATGTAATCGAAGTTGTTCGTCATATTTTGGCGTCCATATAATTTTTCCTTAAAAATCATAAAACTATAACCATACGACCATCTGTCATCTCATCTAAACATGCGTTATTGGTAATTTATGTAGAACGGAACGTAAAGGAATGAAGTGACAGAATGGATGTGTGATAAAGATAGCAAGATGACAGTATGAATGTGAGTGAAAGAGCAAGTATTTAAAATGAGTGAACAATGAGCGAGTGACTGAATAAGAAGTAAGAATGAAGGGAAGTTAGATTTTAAGCACTAGCAACCGGGAAGCCATTATAACAAGACGATATAGCTGTGAAGCAAAAGAGATTAAACCTTCAAGTCAAACACCAAGCTGTGTTTCATTCTAAACAAACAAAATTCCACAAGAATTTGAGGGCTCGTCCGAGATTGAAACAGATCAAAAAGAATTGCGACGCTTACGACCACAACGACGGTTTGATTTGGAGGTTATCCACGTGGTGCACGCGGTTCACACTTTCGCTTCACGGGTTCAAGGCGAAGACGAGCAATGGCAAAGGATTCAAGACGAGCTAATCGTCAGGTGGATTTTGAAGATGCGAGTTCGGCAGTGCAAAGCAGCGGGATGTTGCATCTGGCGGAAGGGCTCATTACAAAGTTCACCGGACAGGATAAAACATATCCAGCTAACAAATGTAGGGTACAAGATATAGAAGACAATGGCGAAATATTCAGGTGGACTCCGGTTCAACAGCTGCTAATGGCAAAGAGATCTTTAAGTGGCAGTGCGGTACTATGGTTGCGGTCAGAAAAAACATACAAGTCGTGGGAGGAGCTAAAGACAAATCTCCTTAAGGAATTTCCAGATACTATTGATGCCAAGACTGCGCATGAAATGATGAGTGCCAGAAAAAAAGACAACGAAACATGCTTACATTATCTATTCGTGATGAAAGAAATGGGTCGGCGTGGGAAAATGCCTGATTATGTCGCAATAAAATACATAATAGAAGGCATCAAAGACGACGAATTGAACAAGTTTATGCTGTACGGTGTCACCAACTACAGTGATCTAAAAGAAAAACTAAAAAAATATGAGCAGCTCAGTGAAAACGTGCGATCGTCGAAGCAGGGAAGCAAACACGCGCCAAAGCAGTCATAGTGGCAGTCGAGGCACTACGCATCATTTTAGGTGCTATAACTGTGGAGAAAAAAAATCATCATTTGTCTGCGGAATGTCCTCATAGGAAAATAGGCGTAAAGGGTTTTAAATGCAATTCATTCGGACAAATTGCCAAAGATTGTGAGTCACAAGAAGTGGCGAAAGATGACGCCACAGGTAAAGGCGTAGGCGTCGGCAACGATGACCGAAGAATGAACGAGAGAACGAGATAGAGAACGAACGCGATGCTAGGTACGAGTTCATTACAAGAGGTTGGCAGCAGTGAACGGATCAAACTTCTCTCAGATACTGGACCAATCGTGAAACAGAGAGATTTGTTTTCGCAGGTTGGCAGCACTGAGAGCGAAGAAAATGGCAGCCATCTATCTTCAATGCCAGTGAACGTGAACAAAAACCGACAAAGACCCACGAAAGATGTGTTATTGTTTCAAAAGCGGTTCGTGGCTCTTATTGACTCGGGTAGTGATGTGAATTTGATAACAACCGACTGTGTAAATGCTATAGACGAACAGTATGAACAAAGCGACGAAATTTTCCATGGACTTGGAGCGTCACAAATTAAGGCTATCGGCAAGTTGCGTACGACGGTGTGTGTTGATAACAACAATTATAAGGACGTTTTATTTTATATTGTGCCTAAAAATTGTATACCCTATACTATTATTCTGGGTCAGCAGTTTCTCGAAAATGTTGTTATGATTCTTGAGTGTAACCATGTTGTGTTTTTGCCATCTAATGAGCAATGGATGCATAACCTTACATGTGTGGTATCTGATTTTGATGTTGTAGATATCGAAGTAAGATTTTGGAAAAAGTTGTAGTTGTAGTAGTTGTAGTCGAAGAAGTTGATGGAGAACTACTAGCCGGTAAGGACAAAAGAGGCGCCGATTCAGTTGAGAATCGAGTTAAAAGACGACGTTCCTGTCGCTCAACGACCAAGGAGGTTAGTGTTGAACGAACAAGACGAGGTGAATCAACAAATAGCTAAATGAATTGAAGATGGAATTGTACGGATAAGTCACTCTGAATACGCTAGTCCTTTAGTGTTGGTGAGAAAAAGAGACGGTAGTATAAGAGTCTGTGTGGATTATAGACTTTTGAATAGCAAGATGATTAAAGACGAATATCCTTTACCGCTTGTTGATGACTTGATAGACAAATGCAAGGCTGGTAAAGCATTTAGTGCAATAGACTTAAAAAAACGGGTACTTTCATTTAAAAGTTCATGAGAACTCCTTTGTAACATCAACGGGGCAGTATGAGTTTTGTCGAGCTCCATTTGGTTTATCGATCTGTCCAACAGTTTTTACTCGTTTCATCAATATTATATTCCGAAATCTTGTCGGGAAAGGTATTTTTTTGATATTCATCGACGACTTACTCATTCCAGCTGAAAATGAAATTGAGGCGATCGAGCAGTTGTCAATGGTGCTACAGACTGCTTCAGAATACGGACTTGAAATCAACTGGAAGAAAAGTCAGCTGTTGGTAAAGAGAGTACAGTATCTTGGTCACATAATCGAAAATGGTGAAGTAAAACCATTCCCAGATAAGATAGAAGCTGTCGAGAGATTCTCAGAACCAAGAACAATGAAACAAAAACAGTTACAGAGTTTTTATGGGTTGTGTTCATATTTTCGCAAATTCATAAAGAATTTTTCAATAACAGCTAAGCCGTTAACGGATTTATTAAAGAAGGACACAGAGTTCAAAGCGCTGAACGATGAACAGGTGAAAAGTTTCCAAGAGTTGAAAAATGGGTTAGCCACATGGCCTATGTTAAAAATATATGATCCAAGATTGGAAACAGAGCTGCATACAGATTCATCAAGCGCAGCTCCTGCCGCTATTCTAATGCAGAGAGATGCCGACGATGGTGAACAGCATCCTGTGCATTATATGAGCCAGAAGACTTCTGAACAACAAAGTCTGTACTCAAGTTACGAGCTTGAGGCGTTGGCTGTAATTGAGGGCATCAGACATTATTTGTTTGGAAAGAAATTTAAAATTGTGACTGACTGAAAAGCATTTCAAATGACAATCAACAAAAAAAAAACAGGATTATGATTTTACAATGGAGCATAGAGAAGGGAGTAAGATGAGACAAACAGATGCTCTTAGCAGAAACCCGGTAGAAGTTAATTCAATATTTTCAACATTACATGATACCCTCAAATATGTCCAAGATCAAGATGAAAATTGTAATGCCATAAGAGAGATATTGAAGTCACAACCATATCAAGATTACTTTTTAGATTCTAGTTTACCGTACAAGGTTGAAGATTAGAAGTTAGTTGTACCCAAGAGTATGGAAAATAAAATTTTTAAAGAAGAAGTTTTAAAGAAGTATGGACATTTTTCAAAAAAGAAAATGCTAGAGTTGATTGGCAAAGATTACTACATAGAAAACCTGAATAAGAAGATTGATGATTTTATAGTTACGTGTATACCATATTTATTGGCTACACGTAAAGAAGGCAAGCAGGAGGGTTTCCTTAACCCCATAGATACATACTTTTCACATAGATCACATTTGACCATTAACAGAAACCAAGAAGATGTATAATTATGTAATTACTTACCATCATTGATGCATTCACGAAGTTCACTTGGATTTCCCTACTAAGAGTTCCACAAGCAAAGAAGCTTCGGAGAAACTGAAGGTTTTTCAGCAGCACTTTGGAAACCCGTACAGAATCATCTCTGACAGAGGTACTGCTTTTACGAGTGGAAAGTTTAAAGAGTTCTGTGAGGAGGAAGGTATTCAACCAGTTACCACAACTACGGATATGCTGCCTAGAAATGGACAAGTAGAGCGTGTGCACAGAACAATTATATCAGTATTGACTAAGTTAAGCGTGTAAAATCCTAACCTGTGGTATAGACATGTTAGCCATTTGCAAAGAGCACTAAATAGCACATACCACAGAAGTATAAGTTGCATCCCTTTTGAATTAATGATTGTTACAACAATGAAAATGAAACAAGATTTGGATTTGTATAATTTATTGTTAAAAGAAGATAGAGAAAATTGTGTAGAAAACAGAGACGAGTTATGCGTTAAAGCAAAACAACAGATTTTGAAAATTCAGGAGGAAAATACGCGGAATTTCAATAAGAAAAGAAAGAAAAGTTGTCAGTACAAACCTGGTAATGTGGTGGCTATCAAAAGAACGCAGTTCGGAGTGGAAATGAAGTTGAAGCCGAAGTTACTTGGTCCGTACAAAGTAGTGAAAGTCAAAGGCAGAGACAGGTATGACGTGGAGAAGCTGGACAGCTCTACTGAAGGCCCGAGGAAGACGTCGACTTCTGCTGACTACATGAAGGCGTGGCCTGCTCTCAGAGGACCTACGTAAGTTTTTGCCTTCCATCGCTCTACTCATTTTGATTTATTTTATGTGACAGCCGTGAAACATTTTTGCAAACTGCTAACAACACTATTAATAATTTGTTTGTAATAAGTTAAGAATATGTTTTGTTACATTGTATTAAGTAAAGCGTAGTGATGTGTTCTATTCCTATGTTTAGAGTTGTACTCCATACTTAGCATTTGTTAGAGTTAAGGATGTATTTATTATGTTTATTGTAGTAATATTGTGCGAAAGTTAGTTTTGTTCATCAGCCTGAGGACAGACTGATTGCAAGAAGGCCGAATGTGGGACGGAACGTAAAGGAATGAAGTGATAGAATGGATGTGTGATAAAGATAGCAAGATGACAGTATGAAAGTAAGTGAAAGAGCAAGTATTTTAAATGAGTGAACAATGAGCGAGTGACTGAATAAGAAGTAAGAATGAAGGGAAGTTAGATTTTAAGCACTATCAAACGGGAAGCCATTGTGACAAGACGAAATATCTGTGAAGAGAAGGAGATTAAACCTTCTAATCAAACACCAAGCTGTGTTTCAATTCTAAACAAAAAATCCACATTTATTCCTCGTAAGCTTATAGTCCAAATTCGATGAATTCAGGTAACTCAGGACCATGATTTTTGGGGCTTTCCTCGGGGGAGGCCTATGTTCAGCAGCGGACTTGTAAAGGGCTGAAATTATGTAATGAAGCATTCAATATTTCGTAGCAGAAATATGTAAATTAAACCTGTGTTCTAACAGAATCTAGCATTATGTTTTTAGTATTAGAAAAGTTCTGACATTATTATGTCAGGATCATGTGAAGTAGAAGTCCTTATTCTCTGCCTCTGGGTGACAAGCGTGAGTGTTTATAGTTTATGGTTATAATTATGATATTACATAAATTATGGTAAGTTACTCTCACAAAGTACCAGCGTAAAATAACTGCTTAATACTGCTGTGTTTCGTTTGGTAAGTATAGAGAACCAGAGACTTGATTTCAACATCAGCGCCACCTACTAGGTCTTATTGTGAATCTAAATATTCCCAATTATAAAATATTAAGATAAAAAAGGTAAGGATAAATATAGAATTATAGGATAGTAACTTAGTACCAAACATTATTGTCATAATTATTACTTTATTTTTAGTCCTGGATTACTCTTAAAGTAAACATAATTGCTTCTGTGAAATTTAAGAGAAGCACACTTAAAGTTTAATTACTCTTGAAACGTTTACAAATCCAATTACCTCAAGCCTAAACAAAGTCTAATTTGAATCCATTTTAGTTAATATATTATTCGGAAATTAAACAAAGTTCTTAAGTACAAAATTAGCGGAAGAACAATGTTTTTGATCTATATTATGTTTTTAAACCATCTCAATAAGGCCAATAAGAGATAATACTACGACACTATGAGTATTTAAAGTGAAACAAATACCATGTTCATCTTCATGACACAAACTCGACTTTTTTCTTTCTTCCTTTATCTGCCTGCAAAGTACACTTCTAGATACACACATCTAAGTCCATGTTATTGGCTGCAAATTATTTTAAATTCATATGCGCGTGTGTGCGTAAGGTAACCATGGTTTCGTTTCGTGGCTAAGGGTGAAACGCCTTTTAAAGATATTGGAAATAATGCTTTATGAAAAATATTCATTAAAAATTGTAATTATTTAGAGTTTTCTGAAATAAATGTTATAGCTACTTGTAATTGTTTTAGCTAGATATTGTATCGACATAAGATAAATGAAATGTTATTGAGACCTTTTTTTAGAAATAAAATTTTGAAATAATATATGTGTCTTGTATTTTATTAATGTTTTATACAATGTAAATGTTTTATCGTTTTTTGATGTGATTTAATTTGTTCTTTTTGGGAAATGTAATTTTTATGTGTATTTTTTATAAAAAAATAACGATATTTCACGAATTAAGGAAATGTGACAACGAAAATTATGTACAAAATTGGGATTTTCCGCCTGGCTCACCTCACGGTTTAGCTTCGGGATTACTTAAGCAAGTCGATTAATTTGCAATTCGTGTTATTTTGAGAACAAGTACTTAATCTTTTCAGACTTTTTGTTCTTTTCAAAACAAGGTTTCAGGTTTTTTTCTTTTCAGAACAAGGACCCCAGGTTCTTGGTATAAAACGACGCCCCCCTTGCCCACTCCGGCCAACCCAACATGTCCACCATGGACGTAAGTCAAGTTATGTCTCACTTCACCCAGTTTCTCTTAGCGCAAGGCATGGTCGTCGACCTCGACGAATTCGCCAAAGCAATTCTTACATCCTGTGCCCCTACGGAAAATGTCCCTCCGCCCACCGTCGTGGCATTCTAAAGCGTCCCCAACGGCTGCCCCGCAGACCGACTCGCCCACGTCTTTCAACTTCGATGGGGAGTGATTGGACACCACGTCCGTTACGTCATCCTCTCGGAAGAGGTCCATCCACAATTCTCCCGGTAGCTGGTCCACAGAATCGACAACCTCCGTAGGAACGGTCACCGACTCGACCCCCTTCACCCAGGTAAAATAAAAGCGCGGCCCGAAGCGCACCGTAACTTTCCGCTCGCCCCCCGCCCCGGCAGCCTCTGCTGCCGCCCGCGTCTCCGCAGCCCTCGCCACTGCCACTGCCCCAAAAAGTCGTTACACATCCCCCTCTTTCCAAGCCAGCATTTCGCTGCGTTTCCACATTAGTAAAAAAGCACGTTCGTCCCCCATATCTTCCTCAGAGACAAGGCAAAATTCACAAAGCTCTCCAAAACCCAGCTACGACTCAGGCATCAAATATGAACTAACCACTAACGTCGGTGAAGCTATTAAAATTCTTCCTTCTTCCATTGAAGATTTTCGTAGTCTTTCTAGGATTTTCATGTCCAAGTGTATGTCCCACCACACGTACGCTCTCTCAGAAGAGAAAAAGGTCAGGGTTGTCCTCCGTGGAGTTCCCTTCAAACTCGCAAACGAGGACATCCTAGAATACCTTAAGTCACAAGGTGTCCCCATCGAGGATTTACACAAGATGTACAGCAGCAGGGGCGAGAGATTCAATCTTGCTCTGCTCGTACTCTCTAACGTGCACTGTCAACTTTATGGGCATGCGATGGCCAACTGCTCAAACCTACCCAGATGCGTTAAGTGCCCTGATGAGAATGCATCACTCGAAAAAGTGCCCTTGTGCCCTTGTGCCCTTGTGCCCTTGTACCACCCGCATGTGTCCTGTGCGGACAGACCAGCCGCCGGATAATTTCAGAGGCTGCCCTCGCGCTTCTCGCCTCCATCCTAGCAAAACTGCTAGATCAGCTACACCACCAGTCAATGACCGATCATTTCCAGCTCTCCCAAGCCGAATGCCTCGTCAGGGCTTGTCCCTGTCTCAGCCCCCCTCAGGGCTTGTCTCAGTTGGCTCAGGGAATCTATCGGCCCCTTATGAGTTTTCTTCAGCCCTCTCCGCCTCCAGTTATCCGTTGGGGCCCCAAAAAGGCTAACCCTCCGCGGACTTCCAACGCCCCACACCAGGCACAAGCCTTAATGGCCGATGACCTGAATATGGTGTATACTGCTATTTGGAGCATTGACATAGGGGTGATTGCCATCCTAGCGCGCAAACTGTGTGCTGCTCAGTACTCTCAGGACCGTATCCTTGCTTTTGTTGAGCGTTACAATCTCTTAAGTTTCTTGTAATAAAAACAACATAATGCAAGAGCCTCCTGCTCCCGCCATATAAAACGGTCGCATCAAGCCATAGGGTTGATCGCTTGAATCCTTTAATATCCACGGTTTGCGTAACAACCTCCCTGAGCTTAGGCTCTTTCTTCGAGATCCCGAAGCCAACCTCCTCCTCCAGGAGACCCACCTCAGTCAAAAGGTCCTCAAATGTATCTCTATCAAAAGGTATTCACTTCTACATGATGACAGACCCGACCGGAAAGGCGACGGTACTGACATTTACTACAAGAAGTCGCTTTATTGCTCCCACATCCCCATTTCGACGCTAACCAATATGGAAGCCAGTATATGTATGATAGCCTTGACTGAACAGCAGTCTTTCATCATAGCCTCATGCTATATCCCTAGCGGAACCCTCCCCGTTAAGAGCGATTTTGAAGCCATCTTTGCATTAGGAAATCCAATCATTAGGTTTGAAGATTTTAACTCCAAGCACTCTTAATGGATCTGCCTCACTGAATATTACTCAGTCTCTCAACTTGATTGTCTGCAGCCCCCCCCCCCTCGAGCCGTCACCCACTCTCCCGACATTGTCGATCATGCTCCTGACGTACTATACTTTGCTTTAGTTAGAGAAATTTCCCTCAACCTTAGAGCAATCGAGACTCTCGATGATCTAGGATCCGACCACCGTCATGCTATCTAGCATCAGCTATTTCCCAACTCTTGGAAGGAGGCAACTGTCATTGGCATTCTCAAACCAGGCAAGCCTCAACACAACCCATCAACCTCTTCAAGGCCATGGACAAATTTTTTGAACGTGTTATCTCGCATGAGGCGCCATCTGTTTCCCACAGACGGCGATCCTCTTGTCATTCCCCACCAATTTGGTTTCCGAGCGAAACTCTCATGCCTCCAATAAGTTCATCGTATAGTGGAATATATTCTTAGCGGTTTTTAGCCTCGTGTTCATGGAACATAGCAGTCTTTTTTAACATTGCTAACGCATTCGACAGAGTCTTGCATGAAGGCCTTATCTATAAATTGTACGACTTAGGCCTTTCTAACCGTCTTGTCCGTCTCGTGGCCTCCTACTCGAAGGATCGTACCTTTCGTTTCAGACACGAAGGCACGCAACCCTTTCCTCGTCATATTAAAGCTTGTGTCCCTCAAGGCTCCGTGCTTGCCTCCCTCTTATACATACTATTCACCAACGACATTCCCATCCCGCGGAATGGTGGCAAACTCACCCTCTTTGCAGATGACACAGCCCTTTACTCTAAAGGCAGTTCACTGCTACAGATTCGGAACAAGATTCAAAAGTCAGTTCGTGACTTAGGATCTTGGTTCCAAAAATGGCGTATCGACGTAAACCCGGAGAAGAGCTCTACCGTTTGCTTTGAATATAACCGTAGCCGCCCCACTGCCGTACTGTACCGTACGTATTGTCGGAACGTAAACGGTAAACGACAGCCAAATACTTAGGCGTCACCTTTGATGCGAGGCTCACTTTCGAGCCTCATATCAAGAAAGTAACTCACACTAAGCGATTTTACATGGATAGGCTCAACAGCATGTTGGGCAGATACAGTAAAATGTCCTTCCGCAACAAGCAAACCCTATATAAGGTCTGTATACGACCTGTAATGACCTATGCGGTTCCCATTTATGCTCATGCTGAACCTAGAATTTCAAATGAACTTCAAACAGTTCAAAACCTCTTCTGTCGTCGGGCTACGAATGCACCCTATTACGTCCGTTACGCTGACCTCCACTGAAACTCAGACCTCCTGACAATTCAGCAATTCTTAAAATCACTCTGAGAAATTTTTCGAAGCCTCAGAGTTCCACTCAAATCACCTCTTTCGCAAAGTAGCTGCCTATTCAGCCCCACTTCCTACTCGCTTTAGTGTCCGCAGGCTGAGAAACTCCCTCTCGGATCCCCTTAACAAACTTTCGGCCGACCTGAACTGCCTCCTGGCGGCTCAGGCCGAGCCTCCTTACCTCATCTCGTAATCTGCCTTAGTTAGACACACTTCTCAGCGGCTACTCGCCGTCGACACCCCGTTTCACCCAAGGGGGGTCGCGTTCGATACGGGTGAATGATCTTAACAGGTTGTAGCTAATCTCACAGGTGGTGTTTAGTGGATAAGGCACTTAGGTTTCCCGGTGAGTCCCAAATAACCACGCAGCCGGTTGCGTAGTATGCATGAGCATTCACCACCTCCATCCGCTGTTTACCGGAGGGTAGCCCTTATTTGCTTCTGGGCGCAAAAAATTTTTCAATTCTTTCGAGAACAGCTACAGTTTTAAGATATAAACAAGAAAGATAAACGGTAAAGTAGTAGTGAAAGTAAAAGTGAAAGTTATCACATTTCCTATAACAGTTTTAGTGTCGACCCTATAAGTTGGGGAATTAAAGAAAGTATACAGTCCGCTAAGTCCAACGTCTAGACTGTAACCAAGCGCTGGACCCGTTATCTTAGGCGTCAACCACTTTTTCTTTTAAGAAGGAATGTTTTGTGTTTCTGACTTAACGTTATCGGGGGCTACGTCCAACGCGTTGTTTCTCGAACCCAACGAGGTGTGGCGTGGTACTGGCAAGGGGTTAGTATTTGTTATGTCGACGGGTTAGGACCTAAGGAACATTTAGAACACTATCGCGCTTTTTTCGTTTGGTTCTCTGCCACCGGATACTTCTGCTATCCTTTGAGCCAATCACACTGCCGGCTAAATTTAATTTTCTTATAGCACGTTATTTTTGTTAGACTTATTGTTATTCTATTTAGTTGTAATCATATTTGTTTCTTTATGTAAACATGTGTAAATTGGAAATGTAACAAAACTTATTTTTTATTTATTTTTATTTATTTATTTCAGTTAGGAGGATTAGAGACGACTGGCGTGACTATGGGCAATCGGCAAATGTGACGTACAAAAATGTATTGTCAGAAAATTGCGATACAATGTTGCACCTACATTTATTAAATTTATCATCTCGTAGCACGTTGCCATGTGATCAAATTTTGTACAAACATTCCACATGTGCTACAGCAGCGGGGCAACCCTAAAATTATTCGGAATATATTATAGCATTGTACTTTAGACGTGTTAAATTAAATAAAGCCAGTAATAGTTGTTTACCACTTTTTCAAATTGAATAAAACTGCTTTTACGGATTTTATCGCGTTTAATTTGAATTTGAATTATTTTTATTTTTAATTCCCGACGTTTCGGGTGCTTTCCAGCACCCATGGTTGCGGGGGACTGAGGTGACTGACGTCCCGATGTCATTGTTAAACTGGGAGTACCTTCAGCTTCTTAATTATTGTTTATGGTCCGATCTATGCAAAATGAACTGACTATGTCTTAAGGTCTTGCAGTGGTATGCTTGGGTTTAGTTTTAATTTTATTGATTATAGGGCCCCAAGCAGGTGGTAGTACCAAGCCTCCTTCCTTATTGAAATTAGGATGTTTTTTAATTTCAATAGCCTCACTTATCATCCTTGGTAGGAATCGGTGTTCTTTCGCGAGGATTTGTGTTCTATCAAATCTGATGTAATGGTTGGGGCCGTCTAGGATATGATCACACACTGCAGACTTCCCGGAACGTTAATGCTTCACTTCAGCTATATGTTCTTTTACGCGGTTTATATACCATACCACTGCAAGACCTCAAGACATAGTCAGTTCATTTTGCATAGATCGGACCATAAACAATAATTAAAAAAGCTGAAGGTACTCCGGGTTTAACAATGACATCGGAACGTCAGTCACCTCGGTCCCCCGTGACTATGGGTGCTGGAAAGCACCCGAAACTTAGGGAATTAAAAATAAAAATAATTCAAATTCAAATTAAACGCGATAAAATCCGTAAAAGTAGTTTTATTCAATGTGTATTGTTCGCGTTAATATAAGAAATCACTTTTTCAAACATAGAATTTCTTAAAGTTTACTTTGTAATAGCAATATACTAATCAAGTGTTGCAAGTTAAAACTATGAGTTAGAAAGGATGTTAATTAACATAAGAAATGGCGTAAGTCAGTAGCTTACTTTTCATAGTAACTTATAAACACGCAATAAAAATACTAATTACTTCGCAAACTTCCTCTAACTAAATACAATGATGTGTCTTACCTGAATTGAAGAGCACCTCCCGCCCTCCCTCAATTGCATGCACTAACTCCGTCACCACTATTTCAGGTAAGACTCACCATCGACGATAATACGACACGTGTTTCGCCTTTACACGAGGCATCCTCAGGTGATGTAGACTCTACGGCGGCTGACCGCTAAGTGGGCGGCGCGCCGTAACAGCTGCTATTTATACACGCCGATACAACCGCTCCCCACCAAAGTAGTGAGCAGCCGCGCCGTGCGACAACAAACCTGCGATTAGTTATCATTATTGTTATGATTAATATTAAATATAATTATTTTTGTTTTATTGATATTATTATAGTTATTTTTTATTATTAATTTTAAAATTATAATTAAAAATTAGCCTTGAAAATGTTTAACAAAGGTGAATTAGAAACATTTGTTCGTTCATTCAGCAGTGCATTGTTACCATTATTATTTTTTAAAATCTTTTCATAAAAACCTAAAATCATTTAGACTTTTATTTATGTATGTATTTTTGTATTTATTTTATTTTATTGATATTTATGTATGTTTATATTTTAATTTTAATTTATAATTATACATTTATAGAACCCAACCAGATGAGAAAACTATATAGATACCGCACAATAATAATAATAATAAAAATAATAATTTTTTATATGAATGATCTCAAGTTATTCGCTTCCAGTCGCTCCCATCTTGTGGAATTGCTAAACATCATTTGTGAATTTAGCAATTCTATTGGAATGAATCTGAGGGACGGATAAGTGTGCGGTCCTCCATGTTGAAAGGGGAAGGGTTAATAACTCTCTAAGAGCATAGACTTATCTATGCCTGTCAGTTTAAGGACCCTTTCCGAGGCTGAAACATATCGATACCTGGGTGTGCCACAGAACATCGGTATCGATGAGGCTGGTATGAAACAGTCAGTTTGCGACGTGTTTTATGCACGCTTGACCAAAGTGCTCAACAGCCTTTTGTCTGGTGTGAATAAGACACACGCATATAACGGTTGGGTCATGCCTGTCCTCATGTATACCTCTGGCATATTTAGGTGGACTCAGACTGAACTTAACGCCCTGGATAGAAAAGTATGCACTACTATAACGTCCCATAGGATGCATCTTCCGAGATCGTCGGTAATGAGGCTGTACCTGCCGCGAAAGCATGGTGGGCGTGGCCTTTTGAGCGCGCTCACAAAAAAGGGTGACTACTACTAATCAATTCTACACTGTGTGTGAATTTTAGAAAAAATTTATTTAAAAAAATATTATTAGGATTCCTTAAAACATTTTTTTAAAAGCATTCTTATAATGGTCTAAGACAACTACTAGAAGTAAGAAGTAATTTATTGCAATTAATAAATGAAATTGTAAGTCTATTATAAATCATGTTCTATTACAAGCACATAATTATCAAAAGTAATACTTACCAAAATACTAAGTTTTGTAACACAAATTAAATTAATAGGCCCACTATTAATTCGTGCATGCACATCGTTTCAAATTGTAAATCTATACTGTGAACCAAGAAAAATTTTTTTTAATTTTATTTTTTTTAAAGGAGCGAGAGACCAATGTCAAAACTTAAATATATTAACTTAATAATAATAATATATAGGGGAGGCCTTTGTTCAGTAGAGGAATTTTATTGGATTGTCATTAAGAATAATAATATAAGAGTGCCTAACAGCTTATACCGTTATAGCCTATCAAAACCAATGCCGAACATAGGCCTCCCCCACAGATTGCATCGTAGGGCAGATCCTTGCTATAGTTGCCACGCTTGGACAGCGGGTTAGCAACCGCAGCTCTTTAATTTTAGTTCTTATTAGGAAGCCCCCGCCCATCTCTTGATTTGTTTCCCTCAGTCGCCTCTTGCGATACCCGCGGGATGATATGGTGTAGTGGATGTTCTTACACTGCAACTATACCACTATAATAGCTTATAATACTATTGTTTTCCTAAACTATTCAAACCGGAACACCTCTTAACTTACAACAACTGCAATGTATCGCTGCTTAGTAGCAAAAACTCGTTCAAAGCACTAACAAGATTAAGAAATAGTATATGGAAAAACTAAACGCCAACTTTAAAAGCTAGGTACAAGCAACTACAAAAGGTAGGCTAAATTATGTGAAATTTATTTTATTCTTTTTATTTCTTTGAAGTCAGCTTCTACTTTTGAAGTGAAAACTGCTTTAAAATCATTGTGATTTGAAACGAAAAAGCGACACTTAAAATGATATAAAGATATACATCAATAGGATTTAGCCCGAATAAGATTGATTACAGTATACGAGTACAGTGTTTCCTATTATTTATTATACTAAATGATTTTTTTGCCGAAAACAATAGGCTGTAACAGGTGAACGGAATAAAGCCTATGGCACTGATATTTTAATTTTTTTTTAATTAGTACTTTAAAATATTATGAAATTGATCTATTAATAAATACTACTAATTCGGGACATACAATTTTAATTTCGATAGTAACAGAAACAGAAACAGAAACTATTTTATTCAATGTAGATTATAACAATACTAATTGAAAGTCACTTTTTTAATTTACCACTGGTTCGCAAAAAAAAAACCTCTGTCCTGGGAAGAACCAGCAAAAAACGCAGCGGGACTATATTTTTCAAATAATAGCATACAATCATGTTTACAATTAACATCATCATCATCATCATCATAGCCCTTCACAAGTCCACTGCTGAACATAGGCCTCCCACAAGTAATGCCACAAAGCACGGTCCTGAGCCACGTGCATCCATCGACTTCCTGCATATCTTACCAGGTCGTCACTCCATCTAGTGGGGGGTCGCCCTACACTACGCCTACCGGTACGAGGCTGCCACTCGAGAACATTTCTTCCCCATCGGTTATCGGTTCTTCGAGCTATATGGCCGACCCATTGCCACTTCAGCTTACTAATCCGATGGGCTATGTCGGTCACTCTGGTTTTACTGCGGATATCCTCATTTCTGAGTCTATCACGCAGAGAAACTCCGAGCATAGCCCTCTCCATAGCTCGCTGAGTGACCTTGAGCGTCCTCATACGGCCAGCAGTGAAGGACCACGTCTCTGATCCGTAAGTCATCACTGGCAATACGCACTGGTTGTACACTTTAGTTTTCAGAGATTGAGGTATACCTGACGAGAAGATGTGTCGTAATTTCCGAACGCTGCCCAGCCGAGTTGAATCCGTCGATTGACCTCTCGGTCGAAGTTGGACTTACCTAGTCGGACTATTTGTCCCAGGTAAACGTACTCGTCAACAACTTCGAGCATAGTGCTCCCCACAACTACCGGCATAGGTGTGACATGGAAATTGAACATAATCTTTGTTTTGTCCATGTTTATCTTAAGACCTATCCGTTGGGAGACACCATTGAGGTCATTGAGCATAGTGCTTAAGTCCTCGAGCGATTCTGCCATAAGGACTATATCGTCGGCAAATCGAAGGTGAGTGATGTACTCGCCATTGATGATAATACCGTATGCTTTCCAGTCCAGTAGCTTGAAAACGTCTTCCAAAGCAGCGGTGAAGAGTTTCGGGGATATAACGTCACCCTGTCTTACACCTCTCTGCAGTTGGATAGGTTTCGAGCTCTGGTTCTGTACTCGGATAGTCATCGTAGCCCTACTGTACAAACACTTCAGCACTTCGATATACTGACAGTTAACTTGGCATCGCTGAAGGAACTGTAGCACCGCCCAAATTTCGACGGAATCAAAGGCTTTCTCATAGTCCACATACGCCAGGCAAAGTGGCAAATTGTATTCTTCGGTCTTCTGTATAATTTGCCGAATGGTATGTATGTGGTCTATGTTACTAAAGCCTTTTCGGAAACCGGCTTGTTCGGGAGGCTGGAAGTCGTCGAGTCTGCGTGCGAGACGATTCGTAATGACTCTCTAAAACAGCACGTAGACGCAGCTCAAAAGGGAAATCGGTCTGTAGTTCTTCAAGAGAGCGTTGTCGCCTTTCTTAAAGAACAAGACCACCGCACTTCTGCTCCACGCCTCTGGAGTAGTGGAGGACGGAATTGAAGAGCTTCTGAAGGGCTTCAAGTACCGGTGTTCCACCCGCTTTCAGAAGATCCGCTGTAATTCCATCCTCGCCTGGGGCCCTGCCGTTTTTAAGGTGCTGGAGAGCCATTCTAATCTCGCTCAGACTGACGTCCGAGATATCATCGGAATAGTGTCGGATAAGACTTGCTCTTGGATCGTTACTCACACTTGCGTGTGGCTCCAACGATGATGTGTACAGCTGCCCATAGAACCCCTTAATCTCACTCAAAATCTCAGGTGTCCCGGAAACGATGCTGCCACACTCAGTCTTCAGCTTTGACAGTTGGCTCTTTCTGGCAGACAGATTTCTGGCAAAGACTTTGGAGCCCTGGTTCCGCTCGATCGCTTCTTTAATAAGAGCAGTATTGTAGTTGCGTAAGTCTCGCCGCATGCATTTGGAGATCTGTCTGTTCAGTTGCCAGTATGCTGTCAAATCTGTTGACGATTGTAGCATCATCTCCCTTCTAACAGCCATGAGATTAAGAGTGTGATCGGAGAGTTTTTGTGTTCTTCTGCGGCGGGTCTTGCAGAACTTAGCTCCGACCGCATGGACAGTTTCCACGAGCTTGTCATTCTCATCGTCCACTGCATTGCAATCTTGTAGGCACTGAAAGCGGTTGTGTAACTCGAGCTGAAAGTTTTCGGGATTTTGGATTAGAGCACGAGGGGGACGGAGCGTTGACTTCCTTAGACGAGACCTCTCCAACTTAACGTTTAGGTTCAGTGTGCCTCTAACCATTCGGTGATCGCTGCCAGTTTTCACCCTTGCGATCACTGAGACATCACTGAACAGTTGGCGTCTGGTCGTCATAATGAAGTCAATCTCATTTTTTGTCGAACCGTCGGGGCTCGACCAGGTCCACTTCCTGTGGGGCCGCTTCTGGAAGAAAGAGTTCATCATAAAGAGTCCCCCTTTCTCCATAAAGTCAGCCAGCTGCTGGCCCCTACGGTTCCGTTGCACTACTCCAAATGTCTCTTCAACTTCAACTCACCGCTTTCTCTTGTGCCTAGTTTTGCATTGAAGTCTCCCATCAACACCGTGTAGTGGGTTTTGGAGGAATGCATGGCTTTGGAAATATCCTCATACATTTCCTCCATCTCCTCACTGGAATGTCCCGAGGTTGGTGCGTAAACCTGTATGACCTTCAGCGAATACCGTTTGGTGATTCTCAGTATCAGGTACGCGACCCTCGTCGACACACTCCCAATCTTTACAACGTTGTTGACGAGAGACTTGTGGACGATAAATTCGACACCTCCTTGGGACAGATGGTCACCCTCCCGGTGATGGAACAAGTTTCCGGATTCGAGAATCACCGTGTCCTCCCCCTCTCTTCGGACCTCGGATAATCCTATAATACTCCAGCGCAACTTGTCTATCTCTTCTTCCAGCTCCAGGATCTTCTTGTCAGTCCTCAGTGTGCGTGCGTTAAATGTTGCCAGGTCGAGTCGTCGTAGGTGGCAACCGAACCTCCACCGGAGATTATTAGCACCCCCTGCCCCGCCGTTAACCATGGTCGCCACCGTAGCCAGGAATAGCGGGGCCGCCGGGGACTGGGGGCCGTCTATTTGTGTAATTGTTCATGGGGGGTATATTGCCATAGTTGCCACGCTTGGCGAGCGGGTTGGCAACCGCAGTTTTTTTTTGTCGTACAGTTACTGTTATCAGGAAGATGCTGCTGCCCATCTCCTGCCTGTTTCCCTCTGTCGCCTTTTACGACACCCACGGGAAGATATGGGGTAGTGGATATTCTTAACCGCCACTACACGGCAAGTACAATTAACAACAGAAGACAAATTTGAAATAGCTTGGTAGCGATCACCCTTCCCAGGGGTTATTATCATTATAGTATATAGTTTTCAATTGATTTATTTATTTAGTACAAACATTTTGTTGTAAATTTTTAGTACCGAAATTTTATTTCAAATTGGTCGTATTTATTAATAGATCTATTTCATAATATGTTACTGTAAAATTAAAATAAAATTATAAAGTTATCAGTACCGTAGTCATCTATTCCATTCACCTGTTACACCCTATTTTTTTCCAGACAGTAAAACAAATCATCCACTACACTTTAGGGACCATACGTCACTTGTGTCGTTTATGGGAATTGAAATTTTGGAGTCTGTATATGTTATGTACTGGTACATGTAAAATAATTTTTAAACATGGTAACAATATTAAAATAAATAATTGTATTATTTTGCTCCTAAAATTCTGCATTCGTTTCTTATTTTCTAAGTTAAATTTTCTGAAGGTTTCACTTCTGCCGCGTGTGGACTGCACACATTTTTTTAAAGTTGAATATTTTTATCCTTTAACATATAGTAATAAATATCAAAAGCTCAATGTAATAACTAGAATGACGTCACATTAAAAACTCTATTATAAATTTCCACCCCCATACTGCAGATACCGTTCGTATTCGAATTGTAGACTCTAACCTACCCCGTATCCTATGTAATCACGTATCTTATCCATGCTATCACTTCACATATTGACTATCGGTATATCAAAGCTATATGGCGTTTGTGGAGTAAAGCAACGTACGATTTATATTCGTATACTAAACCGTATACGAGCCAATCCATTTGAAAACTGTAAGACAGCGTGATGTTATCATCAAGACCGTCATCGCTACTTTGGACAAAGTTTTTATACTACTGATTTGGCATAGATTATGTGTAATTTAAAAGTGTGTTGCCATTTCTATTTAATTATACGATCTTACATCTGTAATTATATTATTTGCCACAGTTTCTATGTTATACAGGTTGACTGGCAACCCCAGCTTATTATTTTTTAATTGTTACTAGAAAAAAGGTGCTGTTCATCTCCTGGTTTGTCATATCTTACGGCATTTACGAGCCGATATGTGATAGTGGGTATCTACATCACAACTATACGGTGTCGGGCACAACTAAACGTGGCAACTTTTTCAGACATATACTCCCATTAGGTAGTTAACATTAAGTTTCACATGCAGTCGCACTTCAAACAGTCATTATCATGATCGGAGAATCATCTTTCTACATAAGTATAGTGCAAATGATCTTAAAGTTCACCCGATCGTAAGTGGCTACTGCAGTGCATGGGTACCTGCAGATAACTTCAAATAAATAAAACTAATACGTTGTCACCTCTGAGGACCGAGATAGAATGCCGCACAGTTTGTAATTATACTAGATCTCTATAACCTTCAGATCGAAATACAGCAGTGCCGGCACTGTTGTTTGGCTGTGTTATTAGGTAAGAGTGTGGGACGTACCCAGACTGACATCTAGGCAGAAAGGAAATCCTACCACCTGTAAAATATACATGTGTAGCGGCGCTGTCGTCGCGCCACAAGCGAAATACATCGAAGCTTAAATCACGCTATCAACATTCCGAATCATAGACAGTATATATAGAACTTCTCCGAACTATCACTCGGAGTGTCGGCCGCTCCCCAGGCAGAACACCTTGCCTGGCGGGAGATCTCCCTTTTTCCTAACACGGCCACAGTGGTGACCATCCGACGTGATCAGAACACGCAACCAAACAACCTTCGGAAACTTCAAGCTTCATCAACGTCATAGAATACCCCACCCATTCGCTCCCGAACAGATATCGTCTGCAGTCTTCATATCCTGCAAGCCATCTAGCTTCACAAGGTTCATCGCAGCACTGGAATAATAATGCTTCCTGTTCCTTCAAGCTACTCTCTGCGCCATACAGTGTTCGGCACGGCTCTGAGCCTTACTGTTCGCCTCTGCTTCACGGCACTCTCGCAGATTACTTGCCTTCTTCTCGACTCACCGCAGACTACAAGGCAATCCACTGGCACTTGCACATTCGTCGGCAACAAGGCTGCACTAACGACCTCCGGTCTGAGCAGGGGGGTGATGTAGCGGCGCTGTCGTCGCGCCACAAGCGAAATACATCGAAGCTTAAATCACGCTATCAACATTCCGAATCATAGACAGTATATATAGAACTTCTCCGAACTATCACTCGGAGTGTCGGCCGCTCCCCAGGCAGAACACCTTGCCTGGCGGGAGATCTCCCCTTTTCCTTCACGGCTACACATGGCTGTAATCAACATCATGTCCAACGTCCATATCATATCTACACTGGTAGTTTTTGATAATACTAAGCTTACGTTTGTTGACAAATATTGATTACAAGTATCTTCTCATCTAAATAAGTTAATCTATAATGGAGGTCTTACACGAGTTAAACTCAGGAAAGTAGTGTCTTGGAAATATATCTTGTCATATCTTCCTGTTCATTTTTCTCATAAATATATATCAACTGTACTAATATGTATCTGTGATGACTAACAAATCCCACAGAATAAACTAAAAACTAAAACTCTGAGTAGCTCAGGAAGCTGTAGTTATTTGCATGGTAGAATTTGTAACAAGAAAATCCGCCATCAAATCATATTAACTAACATATTGCATTGGATCAATGAACAAGCAACATGTCTGTCTTATATCTCGAAAGAATAGGAAACTAATTTAGACGGAGGTATAACGACCTTACGAGACATGCAGAACATGTAAATGACTACATTTACAGTAAAGTCATGATTAGTTGCAAGAATAATAATGATGAGTAATATAAAACATCAAAAAAAAACATATATTTTTTACAAAACGTATATTCTAAAAAATTTAATCACGTCTCGTTACAAATACGAAAGCAACGACAGCTCTGCCGAAATAATTTTATTTACGAAAGTAAAATAAAACGTACCTTGTTAATGTTCGCAAAGAGACGTCTAAAATAATCAAATAAGAATAAAGTTGTCTTCACTTATAATGTTTGCAAAATCTAATCCATTCTTTGAATACCGAACCAAAAGCTTCGTATATAAGATAGTTCGACTGTCGTTAAAGTGTCGCCTTTATTGAGTTGAGTGAGAGGAAGTAATAAGAGAAAAACATGAATAAACAAACTTTGAAGAGAAATTGAGCCGACATCGAAAGAAATCCAAGAATTAGTGTGAACATAAAAGTAATACGAGTTGTAAACCGTGTACGTTTTTTTACAATGGTTCAATACAAAAACCTACCTCCAACTTTTGGCAATGACATATGTACTGCATGCTTATTACTGACAAATTGTTTATGAGTTACCAGAATGTTTGATTTATTTCCATAAGCCACCACTTTTGATACCCACGTACACATAATACATGTAAGTAATGTTTGTATAAAGGCATACCGTAACCTCGGATTGATAATGCATCTTGCAAATAATTTCACAAACGTCAGGGCTCTCAGAGCGCTATACGATGCACTCGTAAGGAGTCACTTAGAGTGTAACGCCATCATTTGAGCTCTTCATGAACTCAAATACAAATTTATGTTAGAGCGGATCCAAAATAAATTTGTTAGATTCATGTACTTGAAACAATTTGAAATGTACGCAGGCTATCCCTTGTTGTATCCTACTCTATTTTTGCTCGGTATGGTAGGATACTACAAGCTCGAAGTTAGAAGAGAAGTAGCTCTCGCTATGTACGTGTTGAAGGTGATGAGGGGTAGAATACACAACCCGAGAGTGCTGAAGATGGTGCGACTCAATGCGCCGGATGGGTGCGCGGGGCGCCGGCGGCGGCCGCCGTTGCTGATGCAGCAGGCGCCGTTCGCGCGCTTGCTGCGTGTGATCAACTCCATGTCGGAGTGAACTGATTTGTTTTCATCTTCGCTGAGTGAGCTCAGTGGAGTGGCATATGGTATTGTATCGTTGGCTACACTGTCGAAATAGGTTGCTCATCTTGTAATGACAGTATAATATGTTGTATGTATATAAAATAAATTAAAAAAAATTCACGTGGACGTCCTTGTACGACGATGTATATATGTATGTATTTGTGTGTGCGTGTGTGTGTATATGTAAAGCTTTCATAACTTTTGAACGTCTTGATCGATTGAGATACAGTGGGGCGTTCTAAATTCGGACAAATAAATTTTGAAAAATATTAAAAATAAAAATATCATAATGAAAAAATATATATAAGGGTTTTGTTTTCATTTTCTCATTTTATTAGTCGATATTTTTTCAATATAATTAATCTCAGACCAACTACGAAAGAAAGACGGGGCACTGCATATATTTGAAGTGACGCAAAAGGAAGCCAAAAACATTCTTAAGGGGACTACAAGAGCCAAATGACCTCGAATGATGCACGCACACATTTACACAATCAATGTGAACGCCATCTAATGACAGTGAGATTGAACTACGAATTAGGGATGTTAGGCTCGCTCCCGCAAATAAGATAAAGATCTAATAAGCGAATAGATGGGACTATGAAATTATTTTTTATTTGAGTGTTACTTGAAATTTTAAGCATGTGGGTAATTTTAAAATAAAACTAATACATATAAACTTAAAACAAAACATTTTTATTTAAGATCGATGTCGAAGCGGCGCAGGTTATACATTTTATTTTACGTATACAATGTGCTCTTCTGTGTGCGATTCAATTCACAACGGTTGTTATGAATCTTTATGTAAATATTGTAACCTATAACTATATATAACTAACTATAAGCGTCTTCCAGTACCTACATGCTTCGATGAATAATATTTAGATATATCAATAATTTCGCAATAATCATTTTCCTGCAGTTCCACTGTTTCCAACGTTACGTAGAAATGTCAATTTTCCAGATTCGGAATCTCAAAAAGTTCCATGGTTAACACGATACTAAATATGCATTTCGTTATTTTTTTTTTTGTATTTGAATGAAATATTTTTAAGCTGTAAGTAAAAGACAAAAAATTCATACATAATTATTATAATTACTATTTGTTATAAGCAAAATAAAAAATAAACTTAACTCTTCCATGTGATAAGTCACATCGCACTTTTTAGATGATTCGCTTATTTTGTCGTGTTTACATTTTAAGCCGCGGTATTTTACCAAAAACATTGGGTATTTATATTTTTTTATTGTTATTATAGCATAAAAAGTTGTAGGTACTTACGAATTGGACATAACTTTCGGGTTGATATTTTCAACTTTCTTTCTCCGGTAAATTATTATATATAAATATTATTATAACATTTCATACTTTTTATTTATTTATAAAAGTGTTAAATTAATTAATCCAAATATACTAAACTACTAACTAATATTATATATATATAAATAAAAATTGACTTTTAATTTCTGAAATCGAACCCGGGAACTCTCGAGTGCATACTGCAAATCCAAACCTCTATCATTTAGTTTGGATTGAAATAACTTTCGTGTTGATATATTCAACTTTTTTTCTCGGGTAAAAAATTATTGCATTTCAAACTTTTTTATTTATTTCTAAAAGTGATTAATTAATTTATTTAAATATCCTAAACTCCTAACTAATACCAGTAGGTGAGAATTGGGGCTTCTGCGTCACTTGCTCTCGCTTCGCTCGAGCTACATGTCGCTGAAGGCCCCAATTCTCTCCATTAGAGGTCTAAATTTTTAAATCTAATTCTCCAACCGCTTTTTTATCTTTGCTCCATTTCTAATACCGTTTCATTCGGAATCTCAAATACAAATGGTTCAATAGTATAACAACAAAATATGAAGGCTAATCTATTTTATCGTTAAAAATGCAAGGTAGTACAAAAAACCCAGTTACTTTAATAATAAGTACTAATCGTTAGCGGTCTGAAACTATATTTTTTCTTCTTCTCGAACACAAAGGTAGTTTAAGTTAAAAGATGAAGTGTTTATTTACATATATTTTATTGGAAATCAAACAACCATTTTGTTTTCAAAACACCATTTCTTAATACATAAAACATTTTTAACGCACATATTTTCTTATGAGTAAAACAATTATACAGTAAAGTATCTATACAATAAATTTCACAAAGAGTATTTAAATTGGGAGCTCCTAAGCAACTTATATCTATGATAGTATTATTTTCATCACAAATATCTTGCACCCATTTAATTTTTCACATTCTTTTAAAAAAATTCTTTTTTATATTTCAAATATGTCTTTATACATTTTATGATGAAAATGAATAAAACCAAATTCCATGCAACAATAGCTGTATTACATACTAGTACTACGGACCACTTTACCACATTTCTTTCGATATCAAAAATAAAATACCATCAAATAGCAAGCAAAACTAGAACAATTGTAAATTATGAAGCTGCTGCGCTAGACCTTGAAACTAAAAACCTCACAGAATTGCTCTACTGCAATGACCCGGATGCTGTGATAAATGGTCTAGTGTATAGTCTAAAGGAGATAATTAAAAACAATACTGTCGTTACAACTATACCTAAAAAAAATCGTAACATTAAGCCATGGATCACGCCTGGAATTCTGCGCTGTATCCGAAATCGAAATAAATTGCAAAAGAAAGTAAAAGACGACCCCTACAATGAACTTAATAAAATTATATATATTAGATATCGAAATTATTGTAACAATCTTATTAAAAAACTAAAAAGACAATATGAAAGAGAATTATTGAATAAATCTATTAATAATAATAAAAAATTATGGAAAAATATTAAAAATATTACCTTTACCAGTATGAGTAATAATAACAATAATATAGATCTACTAAACGTCATGCCCTCTCCAGCTGCATCTGCGGATTACGTAAATCACTTTTTTGCAAATATAGGGAGACAACTGTCTCAACAGGTACAGCTGTCTCAAGAGGAATTGAATGATTATTTGCGTAACTTACCAACTCAGTCAAACTCTTTTGTTTTGCTTGACACTGATCAGGATGAGGTGTCTAGTACACTACTGTCACTAAAAACGAGCAGTGCCCCTGGCTGGGATAACATTCCTACCATATTTCTCAAGCGTGTGAGACTTCAAATTGTACCGATCTTAACTCATTTCATAAATCTTTGTTTTCACAAGGGGACCTTTCCATCGCTATTTAAACAGGCTATCATTACTCCAGTTCACAAATCAGGGGATAGAGACAGTGTAACTAATTATAGACCAATCTCTGTCTTGCCCGCCATTTCTAAGATAATGGAAAAGTTGCTCAATTCACGGTTACTTAACTATCTGAACAGATACAATATTTTATCTCCCTCTCAGTATGGTTTTAGACAGGGAAGATCGACTGAAGACGCAGTCTCTGCGTTGAGCTCGCTGGTGGTTGAGAAACTTGATAGTCACAAAAAATGCATGGCAGTAAGCCTTGACTTACAAAAAGCGTTTGACACTGTCTCTATCCCTATCCTGCTGCGTAAACTGGAAGCAATTGGTATGAAGGGAACACCACTTAATTTGCTCAAGGACTACCTGTCTAATAGGAAACAGAGGGTAAAACTTGATTCCTTCATTAGTGGAGACTCGGAAGTGACATATGGTGTACCTCAAGGTAGTGTCCTTGGGCCTACTCTTTTTCTCATTTACATTAATGACCTTTGTGATATGAAAACAAAAAATGCTCAAATCCTTTCATACGCTGATGACACAGCCGTAGTCTTCAGTGCAGACTCATGGGAAAACGTAAGGAAACAGGCTGAGAGTGGCTTGAAACAGATAAACAAGTGGCTAAGCAATAACCTCCTTTCTTTAAATACCACCAAAACTAATTATATTTGCTTTAGTATTTATAACAATACACAACCACCAAAAGACTTCTCTATAAAAATACATAAATGCAATACTAGCCCAAATGTAAAAACTTGTAGTTGTCCTGAAATTCTGAAAGTTGACCAAGTAAAATACCTAGGCGTCTATGTAGATCAGAGGTTGTCATGGTATCCGCAGCTGGAATATATTTCCTCAAGACTCAGAAAATTAATCTGGATCTTCAGGATGCTGAGATACGTGGTGCCCAGGATGGTTGACAACCAAACTAGCTCTGAAAAAGGTCTCCTTATTAAAATATATTACTCGCTGGTGCAATCTATCTTGATATATTGTATATCTATCTGGGGTGGTGCTGCCAAAACCCGTTTTATTGAGGTAGAGCGGGCCCAGCGAAGACTAATTAAGACCATGTGTTTTCAAAATTTGGGGTTCTCGACCGAGTGTCTTTACCAAAACACTGGTATTCTTTCTGTTAGGAAATTATACATAATGCAGGCAGTTTTAAGAAAACATTTATCCTTGCCTTACAATCCTGATATCAAGAATAGGAGAAGACATGACATTGTTGTACGAGCTCCTCGAAGCAACACTGCCTTTGCTAAAAGACAATATACCAAACGGTCAGGACATCTATATAATACAGCAAACAAGGTATTGGGAATATATGATAAAGTCTTTTTTGAATGTAGAAGACTTCTTAAGATATGGCTACTCCCTAAGTCTTACGATGACACTGAGGCTCTTCTAGAGTAATGAAGCAATAATTAAATTACATTATATTATTTTAGAATTTTACACACAAACACACCACTCAGTTTCACACACACACACACACACACACAAACAAACACACACACACACACACAAACACACACACACGCACACACACACACACACACTCACACACTCACACACTCACACACACACACACACACACACACACTCACTCACATACACACACGCGCGCGCGCGCATTCAGGCTTATGTTGCTTAAGTTGCTTTGGCTGATTTATAAATGTAAATAAATAAGTATATTAAGTCATTTTTGTTAGACCACATATATTATTGTTACTTATACATTTTTATTTTGTTTCGTAATTATTATTTATTAAGTTTTCTTGTAAGAAATGACCTATTTTAAGGAAGAGCAGTGTCCCCTGGCACAGGCTGATTCAAGCTTAAAAGGAGACACTGGTCACATATATTCTAAGTACTTAAACTGTTACAGCAAATAAAACATTATTATTATTATTATTATTATTATTATAAATCTGTGAAACTCTCTATAATCAACATAGCCCTCACTCCATCGATACCCTCTGTGCTTTTCAATCCAGCCAATTTGATTTTTCTCTTCAAGAGATAGTGAATTGAATGGGTAAGGAGGTTTAATTATGAATATATTGGTGTACTCTAAAGTGGCTATAGCAAACTCCTTCACTATAAATTCATTTTTGCTATTTTCGAAGCCTTGAAGATCGACGATTATTGCATTGCTATTCATTTTATTTTCTAAACGATATTACTCAGTGGTTTTTATTTGAAGTCGTTTAATATCATGTCATATGTCATCATCGAACCCGGGCACTCTTGAGTACAAACTTCGAATCCAAGACCTCTTCCAGATATTAATTATTTTAATACTCAGTCACTCGGAACTTCATACTCAGAACCCGGGCACTTTCGAATATAAACTGCAAATCCATACAGTTTATAGTACCAAATACACAACTGTAATAATCTACGTTGCTAAAATTCATAGGTTTATTTTTTTTTTAAATAAATGTTTATTATTTAGTAATAATTGTATGTTATAGTAATATATATGTTGTAGTATGACATAGTTCATATGTCGGGCGTTTTTTTACTCTTCGTAACGGGTGTCACTTTATGTCCTATATTTACAAATGACAGTTATTAACAAGGTACTTTAAATCGACATATAAACAAATAAAAAATATTTATGGAAAAAATATTTATGAAACAATGAATTTAAAAACAAAATTAAAGAAATACATTAAACAATCCTTACGTAAATCATCATCATCATCATTACAGCCCTTCACAAGTCCACTGCTGAACATAGGCCTCCCCCAAGTAACGCCACAAAGCACGGTCCTGAGCCACCTGCATCCATCGACTTCCTGCATGTCTTACCAGGTCGTCACTCCATCTAGTGGGGGGTCGCCCTACACTACGCCTACCGGTACGAGGCTGCCACTCGAGAACCTTTCTTCCCCATCGGTTATCGGTTCTTCGAGCTATATGGCCGGCCCATTGCCACTTCAGCTTACTAATCCGTTGGGCTATGTCGGTCACTCTAGTTTTACTGCGGATATCCTCATTTCTGAGTCTATCACGCAGAGAAAATTCGAGCATAGCCCTCTCCATAGCTCGCTGAGCGACCTTGAGCGTCCTCATACGGCCAGCAGTGAAGGACCACATCTCTGATCCGTAAGTCATCACTGGCAACACGCGCTGATTGTACACTTTAGTTTTCAGGGATTGAGGTATACCTGACGAGAAGATGTGTCGTAATTTCCCGAACGCTGCCCAGCCGAGTTGAATCCGACGATTGACCTCTCGGTCGCAGTTGGACTTACCTAGTTGGACTATTTGTCCCAGGTAAACGTACTCGTCAACAACTTCGAGCATAGTGCTCCCCACAACTACCGGCATAGGTGTGACATGGAAATTGAACATAATCTTTGTTTTGTCCATATTCATCTTAAGACCTATCCGTTGGGAGACACCATTGAGGTCATTGAGCATAGTGCTAAGGTCCTCCAGCGATTCCGCCATAAGGACTATATTGTCGGCAAATCGAAGGTGAGTGATGTACTCGCCATTGATGTTAATACCGTATCCTTTCCAGTCCAGTAGCTTGAAAACGTCTTCCAACGCAACGGTGAAGAGTTTCTCGAAAACAGCACGTAGACGCGGCACAGAAGGGAAATCGGTCTGTTCGGTTTCTTCAAGAGAGCGTTGTCGCCTTTCTTAAAGAACAAGACCACCGCACTTCTGCTCCACGCCTCCGGAGTAGTGCCACCATGGAGGACGGAATTGAAGAGCTTCTGAAGGACTTCAAGTACCGGTGTTCCACCAGCTTTCAGAAGCTCCGCCGTAATTCCATCCTCGCCTGGGGCCCTGCCGTTTATAAGGTGCTGGAGAGCCATTCTAATCTCGCTCAGACTGACGTCCGGGATATCATCGGAATAGTGTCGGGTAAGACTTGCTCTTGTATCGTTACACACACTTGCGTGTGGCTCCAACGATGATGTGTACAGCTGCCCATAGAACCTCTCAATCTCACTCAAAATCTCAGGTGTCCCGGAAACGATGCTGCCACACTCAGTCTTCAGCTTTGACAGTTGGCTCTTTCTGGCAGACAGATTTCTGGCAAAGACTTTGGAGCCCTGGTTCCGCTCGATCGCTTCTTTAATAAGAGCAGTATTAAAGTTGCGTAAGTCTCGCCGCATGCATTTGGAGATCTGTCTGTTCAGTTGCCTGTATGCTGTCAAATCTGTTGACGATTGCAGTCTCATCTCCCGTCTAACAGCCATGAGATTAAAAGTGTGATCGGAGAGTTTTTGTGTTCTTCCGCGGCGGGTCTGGCATAACTTAGCTCCGACCGCATGGACAGTTTCCACGAGCTTGTCATTCATATCGTCCACTGCATTGCAATCTTCTAGGCAGCGGTGAAAGCGGTTACGTAACTCGAGCTGAAAAGATTCGGGATTCTGGATTAGGTTCAGTGTGCCTCTAACCATTCGGTGATCGCTGCCGGTTTTCACCCTTGCGATTACTGAGACATTACTGAACAGTTGGCGTCTGGTCGTCATAATGAAGTCAATCTCATTTTTTGTCGAACCGTCGGGGCTCGACCAGGTCCACTTCCTGTGGGGCCGCTTCTGGAAGAAAGAGTTCATCATAAAGAGTCCCTCTTTCTCCATAAAGTCGGCCAGCTGCTGGCCCCTTCGGTTCCGTTGCCCTACTCCAAATTTCCCTACCTTCAGCTCACCGCTTTCTCTTGTGCCCAGTTTTGCGTTGAAGTCTCCCATCAACACCGTGTAGTAGGTTTTGGAGGAATGTATGGCTCTGGAAATATCCTCATACATTTCCTCCACCTCCTCATCGGGATGTGCCGAGGTTGGTGCGTATACCTGTATGACCTTTACGTAAATACTGCGGCAAAAATAGCGACACGTCTACATGCCGTCAGGACCTCGACCGCAGTCGGTGTCCAAGTATATAAATATAATGTACTCGATGGAAGCAGTGTCTGTAATCTGTACATAGGCGTTTACGCAAACATCATTTCAGAAATAGGAATAGGCGATTTAAAATAAAAACAATTAATTGGACTAAAAAAATTAAAACAACAATAAGTTAAAATGTAGCTTGTATAATAATCTGACAAAAAATCAGAATGATTGCATTTTATGATTGTATATTAGTATGGTTTTTACTCGATAAAAGAAATTTTTGAAGTATCTTTATGATTTTTTTTCTATCGCATCAAATCGTCAAGAAAAAAATCATATATTTTTCTGGTTTCGTTTACTGCAGTGTATGATACACTTACTTACTAAACTATATTTTGACGCATTATAAAACTTGCGTTTATCTCATGTAGTCCCCTTAACTTATTGTAAAAATACGCACTCACACAAACATTCAAATGTAAAATTATTTGTTGTTCATATGTGACACTATGTACAACAATTAATTTGTTGCTGATAAAGAAATAAAAAAGAAATACCTATACAGTTCAAGAAGTAAAGGATGGTTTCAGTGTCAATTTAAATGATGCGCTCCGTCTGTCTTTCAAACTTCCCGCTATCAATGATTTTCAAAGAATCTGGAAGTTATTTTTTACACTTCAGTTTTCGAAAATTGAATTTTCATCATATTGTCTCGACATTTCGAGGTCCTAGGTAGCTATTCTGGCTATTTGGCGATGACATCTCGTAACTTTGTAACGGAGTATCTGATCGAAAAGCGGTTTGCGGCATCTGAAAAGGCCTCGCTGAACTTAGATGCTCTGTGCATTTAAACCGAACCGGCACGGTAAATTCTGAAAAAAAAACCTCAAAAATTCGATTCATCTTTTTTTGAAATTACTTTGACACCCTTGTTTTGATCAATTATTATATGGCCTAGTCAGCCCTTTACTCAAAAAACGAAGTCGATTGCTGCAAACCGCATCTAAATCGATTGATACGTTCGAGAGATATCGTTGTTGAAAGAAATATCGAAAAAGTGTTTTTTTTTTTTTCAAAATAACTAGAATTTTTTTATATTAAATCAGAGAATAACAGGTGAAATTTAAATCGCTTTGCATTAGAAAAAATTTTGAAGTTGTCAGGGATGGCTTGTAGAGTCAACCGTATTTTTTTCTTGATCTGAGAGGCATTGTATGGATGTATAAATGGAAAATCTCGATTAAGTAATCAATACATTTTGATCTGCCCACCCATACTATACAGCCTATAAAAATCTATTTCTGAACAGGCCCTCCCAAATATTAGTATATATATATATATATATATATATATATATATATATATATATATATATATATATATATATATTCACAGGTGGGGTATATGCCATAGCTGACAGACTAAGCAGGCGTGTCAGCAACTGCAGTTTTATTATGATTTTGAATTATTATTAGGTAGATGCTGTTGCCATTACCCGTTTAAGTATCCCTCTATTATCTCTTGCGATACTCACGGGACTATATTATTGTATTATTGTGAATATTCTTACATGTTCAATCAATCTTCTTATTGTTTGAAGTTATGTTTTAAATGTCAAGATGATGTTTGCACGTCTCTATAATATTTTCGTTCACAGATTTTACTATGTGGACAGGACATACCACCCTCTTATATATTTCTGCCACTAAAAAGCAATGCCTGCTCTGCTGTATTCGTGTCTGAAGGGTTAAGAGATTTTTAAGGGTTGAGAAGAGGCTTTGAGGCATTGCATCTTATTGCTCAAAAGATACCATGCTCCTGTAGCCTTCTTTGTTTAAAGTTGGTTCCTGATGTATATTTTTCGGCTTAATTCTTGTTTTTTCGACAATCGCTCGGGAGTGTCACACTTTTATCTAAGTGGTTGTATATACAAACAGAAATCTGAAGAAAACAAACATATTCAGTAACGATTTAACCATGCTTAGTAAACATTTTAATATGATACGAACTCCATTAATTAATTTATTTATAACGTTAAAATAATCTGCGTTTCGAGTGTTCATCCAACTTAAATTTACATAAAAACTTGTTTGTCTTTTATTCTTTGTCTTCATCAATCAATTTCTGTCCGTTAGTCTCGCTAAACCTGGAAAACGGCTCGAACGATTTTGATGAAATTTTTGTGTGCATTTGAGTAGGTCCCTGAAGGTTTACATTCGCAATACGACCCGGTAGGTGGCGCTGTGATCGAGATGCAGAAATCACACGTGCGAAGCCAGGGAATATCGCTAGTTTGGAATAAGTTTCATCAATTGCCTAAGACTATGTATGAATTATGCGCTGTGGCAGAACAGCAGGAGTAATGGGTTTCCCGTTACAACTGAGTCGCAACTAATTATTAAGCTCTCTATTTAAATTTCAACATTGTATTTTTTGTGTGACAAATAAATACTTTTTATTTATTTATTTATGTATAAGTTATAATGCCGTCATGTACTCGTAGTAGTTCTTTACATTTGCGTTGAGTGTTAAGTTAAGCATAAATGAATAACATGCTTGGGATAGCTTTTAGCTTAGAATACATCCTTGAAAACGAGATTTTCAAGGTAGGTACGTAACATACCGCAGTAGTTTTAAAAGAGAAAAATGTTTTTTGAACTTAATAGTTAACTTTGATTGATTTTTGAGACGTGTAATTGTTTCTACAAAAGTTCAAGTGTGAGATTAAATTAAAAAAAATATTAAAACGTTTAATTATGTAATTAATAACATATAAAAAATAAACATAGAAAAAAGAGAAATGGGATATCTCAAATATTTTATCTAGTTGAAGCTTATTAATTTAAAAGAGCCAAGTAAATACACAAAATATTGCGCCTGTAATCGCGAGGGGTTTTGGAGTGCCTAAAAGTACCTTGATTATTTTGGGTCACTTAGAGCCAAAAATTTTGATGAAAAATGAGGAACGAAGTATGGGTATCCCATAGCCTACACAATCACTATACTAACATCGCATTAGTCGCCTTTTGCGACATGCTATAAAAGTAACACTGTTAGCAGATGCTTTATTATTGTAATTCCCACATAAATATGGTCCCATGTGCCTCAGTTTTATACTTAGTCAGTCTAGATTTGTTTTAATAGTAACTTTTATCTGATTATAGAAAAATCAACCCCATTAATTAAATTTTATACGATTAAGCAGTTTCAAAATTACATGGTCCCGTTACTTGACCATTGTTCAGATTATTATTCGAAAAGTTTTTGAAAATGATAGCTAAATTATGGTTGTGGAACAAACGGTTCTGCTCGTACGGGATAGGACCAACTTTTCTAGAATTCCAGCTTAATGTATATTTACACTAAATAAATGAAATGCAAAAAGTGTGAGTAAGCTACAGAACTACATCTATTAGCAATAATAGTTCTCTTCCATATTTGTACGTCACCATTCATCATCACCATCATCAATGCATCCGATCAAAGTCCGCTGCCGAACAAAGGCCTTTTATAAAGAGTGCTTCATATGTGGATTGCTCTAGAGATCGCCATTGGTAAGCGGGTTGGCATATCGTAGTTTTTTTATAACTTTGAGCTCTCATCAAAATTTGTTTGCAAGTCTTACAAGATCTATCTCTATCACTCTTTAGCGACACTCACACACTTAGTACTACACTTATAACTGTCCTTCCATGTCCTTAATTTCTCATTAGAAATGAAGGACAGTTATTTCTCAGTAGAAACAGCTAAGAGGGTGGCACACACCCCGGTGAATTCAGAAGCAAGAAACGAGACCTTCTAACTTTGGCTTACCTAATGGTAAGTGAATGATGCACCTTATAGACAGACACCCACATTCCTTGATTAAGAATCAAAATACAAATGCAATATCATTCCTAAAGTGTAAGATTGCACGTCACGTTACCAATAAAACTTCCTTCTAACTTAAACACTCTTTTAAGTTACTATATAGAGCTCATAATTTACTCATACTAAGTGTGAATTCGAACCTGATCAAGCTATTGTCAGTCTTACGAAATTTATCCGACTTATTAATCGCGATAAAAGCACACATTATTTTTTTACATATTAACACATTTAAAACCCATTAGCAACAGAAGATTCCATATCGCGTGCTGATGTTTAAACCGGACGATATGAATAAATAAACAAACAGTTACTTGTAAAGCTGCTGCCACACGAGACATAAAACGCGAACGTGAGCAGCGGTAATTGCTATAAACGATCGCGTGATTGCAAAACGCACGCCGCGTAGTCGACAACACTAAGGTAATGACAATACGATTCGATATTGTCAGATGCAGTTAAAATTTACTACGTACTTGTGCACGTGTGTCAAAAGAAAGTCATTTGAATGTAATTGCAGTCGGAATTTCTTTCGCATTCATGAAGTTGGATGTTTTGCACTTTTAAACTTTTTCTAAATATTCATTTCAGTGTACTAGGAAATATTTTTTGTAACTTATTTTCTTAGTATTTCCATCTAACATTTTTAATTCATATTTGTTTTAAAACTTTATTCACCGTGTATTTAACTGTTATAATAAAATATACATATTATAATTGTATGAGGTAGAGTCAAACTGTAGCGTATTATAGCTGCAGTGCGAATGGTGCCGTATTTTGTATGGTGAATGATGAGAATTGACAGACTATATTTTACATGTAACAAGGTATTCTTCTTCTTACATCTTAATATTCAGAGTTAACACATATGAATTTTGATTCTTAATTTAGGATAGATGTATGTTTCCTTAGGCCGCAGCATATTGATGGACAGTATGATTGTTTTGTCACCTTTTATTATTTAAAAAATCATGAATAATGCAATGAATTAAATTAAAGTTGTCGTTTTTGTTTGATTCAAGATTCTTGATATAACCAATCATGGATCACATAGCGATGTCACATGAGTAACAGATCTAGAAACCAAACTGGCCATAATACAGGCCTGCATTCTGCCACTGCTGGACTACGGAGTGGTCCAACTGCTATCGAGGTACAGCGCGACGAACCTGAGTAAAATCGAAAGACAATACAGAATGGCACTCAAGAGTGCTGCCCAACTACCGAAAAGAATATCCACAGAGATACTATGGGAGATGGCTGACATAGAAGCCTGGCACCTACGTGCCGAGGACATAAATCAGAAGATATTGGACAACATTGCCCAACTGGGAATAGAAGACCTAGAATCCCCCGGTGACGCCTACCTGGCGCACGGAGAATTCAATCCCCTCAGGACCAACCATAGAATAGGTGAAATTGTATATGATCCCAAAAAGAAAAATTACAAGCGATGGCCCACCGATAACACGGGAGCCCCGCGCCCTCTTAGGATAAGGTAATTAAGGCTAGCAAATAAGTACACAAAAACAAATGAAATACATAATAATTTTATTGTATAAACTTTATTATGAATAAGCAAAACACAGCAAACACAGATCCACCTAGGACATAAGTTAGCTGACTCACCCTCACACGGTTCACCGGCCGTGAGGATGCAAATGTAAATACACAAGTAGGCAAATAAATATTTTCTGATTCTGATTCTGATTCACATGAGTAAAGAAACTGTACAGAGGCGAAATTTCTAAGGACCTGTCAAAATTTCCTTTTTTTGGCAGGGTTGGCACAAGTAGATAAAATAAAATAAGCAAAACGTTTAATCAGCATTTTATTATTAAACAAATCAAATCAAATCTTTTTATTCTCAGAGAAAATAGGTCCATAAGTGTTAGTAATTAATTCTAATAGTAAGGGGGTTAGTAGTACTATATTATAATAATTTAATTAAAATAATTTACGAATCCGGACATTGTCCGCACATAGCTCCTTAATATAGGTGCATGTGGATCATCTCCTACCGTCCTCAGGATGCTGTTGTCACTTCCCCGTACACGGTTTGTTAGTAACGCCACTTTATTGCGCATGAGTGCCTGAAAACCATCCGTTCTCGCCTGCGCAAACATTTCAGATGCACTGCAGAAACGAGATAGTTTCAACATCATCCTGAAGATATTATTATATTGGACGCGAAGGCTGTTTAACGATCCTTTGGTGTAGCTGATCCACAGACCGCTCGTGTACATGTTTTGACAAAATGCTTTAAAAATCGTAATCTTGACTTCATCAGTACAACGAGCGAATCAACGGACCAGCATGTTACCAAGGACTGCCAAAGCCCTACGCTCCCGTTCTATGTCTAAATCATCTCTAAGGTTGTCGGTAAGTATGTGGCCTAGGTACTTTAATTGGAAAACTCTGTTCAGCTCCACTCCACTGAGACAAATTGGAGGAATAAATTCGGTACACTTACCGGCGGCCTTAAATACCATAAATTCGGTTTTTCTGGCATTGTAGCGCAGACCATGCGACTTAGCATAGCTCTTACATACGTTCAACATTTCTCTAATAGCACTCGTAGTGGGTCCCCAGCGGCACCATGTCGTCCACGTAACTAATATTGTTTACATTAACACCACTCACTTTGCATCCGACTCGCATGCTGCTGAGCTCCACTGTGAGGTCATTTACGTACAGGTTGAACAGCTTTGTAGACGACAGCCCACCTTGCTTTACTCCGCACTCAAACCTGTACGACTTGGACGATTGGTCAGCCCATATAACGTAATTTACTAGCTTTGTATACCAATACCGAAAGAGATTTAGCACCTCCACCGGAACACCCCTGTCCTCCATCTTCCTCCAAAGCACATCATACGAAACCAGATCAAATGCTTTGGAGAGATCTAGAAAGTAGGCGTACACCGGCGTTCTCTGGCTTGTATTATATTGGACAGTGTGCTTTAGGCTTAGTATTGCGCTTTCAGTGGATAGTCCTCGCCTAAACCCGAACTGCGCGTCATGTAACTTAAGATATTTTTGCAAGCATGAATCAAGCAGACTGTCCAATACTTTGACCACCGTGGTAGCAAGAGAAATAGGGCGGTAGTTGCCCTTATCCGAGATATCTAATATATATATAATAAAAGATAATAGTTTTCATTAGACCCAGTGGTAGATATGAATGTCCAATGCACATATTGAACAATAGAGACAGGACCCTTGGCAGGTGTACACCCGCATGTTTTAGGTGCTAGATACTGAGCCCGTCGTGTCCGGGAGATTTGCCCCTGTTCATCCGCTTGATTACATCTCTGACTTGACTAGCCGTAAACAATAGCATAGGCTCATCCACCCGCACGCCAGGCTCAGTACCAGGCATCCCCGTGGAGGGTCCCAGCGGCGATCGTACCCTGAAATGTTCCATAAACATGTTTGCAATTCCCTCCGGGTTACTAATCCCGTTTACTCTGGCCGGCAGGCCAGGCTTAATCTCCAGTTTACTAGTGGACTTCTAAAATTTTCCAAAAATTGTATTCGCTCGCAGTTTCCCTATTTTGTCCATTTTGATGTGCTTTTGGTTATTTATGCACCATTTGGGTCTACTTTTAAAAACCTTGCATGACTCACGCATCTGCTCATATATTTCGCCTACAGCGGGTCTATTATATAAAACCCACGTTTGAAATTTAAGCCTGGCCTTCCGATGAGCATCCCTCACATTTTTATTCCACCCACACAGGATCTCTTTTCTACGAGGCTTATCAATTTTTACGTAATTTGTTTTAATAGCCGCCATTTTTAGTGTACTTACAATTTGTTCATAGAAATTGTCGACCAAACCTTTATGACAGCAGTTATCGCATGACCCGTGACTGCAACTAGCGAATTCGGGAGGAAAATCAATGTTTCGTAGCTCTTTATGACATAACTCTTGATACTACATAAATTCCGAACACCGTTAATCGATGTCTTAAAGTTCTTACAGTTATAGCTATACAATCTGCAGTAATTTATTTTATTTTCAAAATACATATTAAAAATTTATTTATGAACTTTATCACTAACCTCCTCACGTACAGTTTTGTACCAAAAATGCACAAACCTCCTAAAGGTTATGCCATTTGGCCAGAATTCATCATCTAAGAATAAACTCAATTTATTTTTCGATACAAATATTTTATACGCATTATTTTCTTGTAAAATTCATTTTTATCATTTTTAGTACTTTACTATTTACTTCAGATAGAATATGTTTTGCAAACTATGCATTATATGTATTTTATTTTTATAATTTTTGTTCTCCAAAATTTTTGTTGTGGCTTTTTATTAAATGTAAACTATAGATATAATGTAAAGTTTTTTTAAAATAATTTATTGGATAGCACCTACATGGCATAAGAAATATACTATCTAGCACATGTTTTAATATTTCATTACGAATCAATGATTTCAAAAGGAAGGATAGGCCCATCTAAATATTTTACTCATACAAGATTTCATACAAGAAAAAGTAGCACATCTGTCATAATACAAACGTCATAGCAAAACACGACGTAACCAGGGTCGGATTTCGTAGTATAAATATCCCAATTGTACCATTATTTCATAGTTTGTAGTAGGTACATAGTATCGTAATATTACTAAGCGAAAATACCATAATTTTACCTAAGGTCGACTTGTGTTATTATTGGGTCCTTTTTGTATTTTAATATTTACCCTACAGTATCAAGAATTTCTGTATTGTACATGAGTACCGCGGTTTTTTAATAAAATAAGAATCAGCTCCCTTTCTGTCAATCAATGTCTCAATCAAATTAATGCTCGATCGATGCATTTATGTTGCATCCTTGATACAACTATAATGAGGGGCTACCACGATTAAAACTCGATGCTCCAAAAGCAATCGGTTTGAAAACAGAATTTCAAAATATTTTATGAATCAGATTTTTTAATGATTTCTTATATTTACGCGAACATTGCACATGATTAAAACTACTTTTACGGATTTTATCGCGTTTATTTTTTCTTACTTTTTATTTTTATTTTTAATTCCCGACGTTTCGGGCGCTTTCCAGCACCCATGGTCACGGGGGACTGAGATGACTGACGTCCCGATGCCATTGTTAAACCCGGAGTACCTTCAGCTTTTTTAATTATTGTTTATGGTCCGATCTATGCAAAATGAACTGACTATGTCCTGAGGTCTTGCAGTGGTATGCTTGGGTTTAGTTTTAATTTTATTGATTATAGGATCCCAAGCAGGTGGTAGTACCCAGCCTCCTTCTCTATTGAAATTAGGATGTTTTTTAATTTCAATAGCCTCACGTATCATCCTTGGTAGGAATCGGTGTTCTTTCGCGAGGATTTGTGGTCTATCAAATCTGATGTAATGGTTGGGGCCGTCTAGGATATGATCACAAACTGCAGACTTCCCGGAACGTTGATGCTTCACATCAGCTATATGTTCTTTTACGCGGGTCCTTATTGATCTTTTGGTTTGTCCTATATAAGAGAGACCACATTCACAATCAAGCTTGTACACTCCTGCATCTTGTAGAGGAATATGACACTTGACGGATGGTAGGAACTGACTAATCTTCTTCGGCGGCTTGTAGAATGTTCTGATAGAAGCTCGCTTCAAGATATAGCCAATCTTGTCTGTGACACCTCTGACATATTTACACACGTACAGCAGGCACACGCTCGACTGTGGCCGGCTTCACTCGGTCACTGTGACGTAGGCGCGGGACCCGAAGCTTGTTGTCGTGCAGAACTTGCTTGACGTGCTGAAGCTCGGCGGCCAGGTGTTTGCTGTCACAGATCCCTCGTGCTCTCTGTAACAAAGATTTGCCCACGGTAGCTAACTGTGAAGGATGGTGGTGAGATTCACCGTTTAAATATCGGTTTGTATGGGTCTTTTTCCTATACACAGTGTGACCAATGGTGTTATTAGGATTTCGGATGACTAACACATCTAGGAAAGGTAAGGAATTATTTGCCTCTAACTCCATAGTAAATTGAATTTTAGCGTTTATGGAATTAAGATGTTCTAAAAATGCAGTTACTTTGTCTGATGGTAAAATTGTGAAAGTATCGTCTACGTACCGCTTGTAGATCCTTGGTGTAACAGGTGCAGTAAGGAGGGCTTTCTCCTCAAAGTCTTCCATGAATATATCGGCGACAATGGGAGATACAGGTGAGCCCATCGCCACACCATCTACTTGCTTGTAAAACTCTTCCTTCCACAATAGATAGCCAGATGTAAGGCAATGTCTTAGTAATACTGCATATTCTGCTGGCATGTTATTTTCCTCTAGTTTCCTAGTTATAATTGAGATGCAGTCTTCAACAGGTAGGCATGTAAATAGAGACTGAACATCAAAACTGACCATGGTTTCATTGTCAGTAAGATGTAGGTCTTTTTATCTCACTGACAAAATGGTATGAATCCTTAGTGTGTGCTCTTGTGTGTCCTCTGAGTGGTGATAATATTTTAGCTAAGTATTGAGCCAATCTGTAAGTTGGCGAATCAATCTGACTCACTATTGGACGTAATGGAGCATTCGGTTTGTGTATCTTTGGTAACCCATACAACTTCGGTGGTTTGGCACAGGAAGGTATTATCGAATTAACATCCAGATTCAATTTTTTCGGAGTATTTCTTAATTAGATCGCTAGTTGTTTTAAGCGTATTAGTTGTAGGGTCTGTTTTGACCTTTCGATAAGTAGTTTCAACCGACAAAAGTTGCAACTTTTGTCGGTTGAAACTACTCCGTACTAGGTACTCCGGGTTTAACAATGACATCGGGACGTCAGTCATCTCAGTCCCCCCGTGACCATGGGTGCTGGAAAGCGCCCGAAACGTCGGGAATTAAAAATAAAAATAAAAAGTAAGAAAAAATAAACGCGATAAAATCCGTAAAAGTAGTTTTAATCAGATTTTTTATTCAAATCAAATCATTTATTTTGCTAAAACATGGGTACAGATGGATGGATACAGAGTCAATATTTGTTTTCACATGTATAAGTTGTAATTATTAATAAATCTAATTAAGCAGAAAAATTTTAATAAAAAAGACAATTGAGCAGATATGGTTTCTTTTGTGTTCTTTTCGTTTTACCCTTACTGAATATAAAACATATTAGATACCAATATTCAAAATTTAACTAACACTAAGTTCTTTAGACAAAAATTAAACAGAAACAAAAATAAAACCATCAAAAAACGAAACGTATAGATAAACTAGACGCGTTACGCCAAAATACTGGCACATGGGGAAAAAAGACACATGAAACGTCAAACGTGATATATTTTTCTAAAATAGTGTAATTTTATTTTGCAAGTACAATATTTTTGAGGATCTGAATCCAACCCTGTTCTAATTTTGGTAACGTAACAAAACTTAGTGTAAAATAAAACTTTAAAAATTCGTTTTTATAATATTTTTTGTAACAAAATTATTATAAGGTTATTTACCGATCATACAATATCCCATGTTTTTTTTAAATCTTTGTACCGTAATTTTTGCATTCTTTTACCAAGCAACTAGACGTATTTGTGACAGGCAAATCTTTCCTGCGCGCGCACCACTGTCGGCCGATTCGCGTTGGCCGTAACCTGTAATTTTAGGGCCAGCGCACTGGTTCGTTTTAGTTGTTTGACTGGCCCGGTCCTTACGCTAGTAATATATAAGTCAATGTTACGAATATGTACAATGTTTCACATTTGTAACAAAATTGTCAGGGGGTATTATCCATATATATATAGGTTGTTGAGATCTATGAACGTATCATTTTATTTTCTTACATTTATGGTGTACGACCCATTTTCTATATAAATATCCCGATAATAGAGTAAACTTTTTTTCTGTTAAATCAAAGCGATTATCATTTGTTCCTACTGTTAACACAGGAGCAGTAACATCATTAGGTTGCAAAATTTGTGATGGTGTATTAAAAATACGACAGTCGTCTGTTTTTGAGGTTTACTTAAGATATTGGTCATAAACATCTTATCTTAGGCAATACTAACTTGTCGACGTGTTGGTTCCTGGCATTTACCACATGCTTTTCTGACTTTGTATAAAAAAAGGAGACAATCGTTTTCAGGCCCACTAGAAATTATAGCGAAATGTAATGGTTTTAATAAATCAAACATATCAATTAACCATCGTAAATTGCCTAAAGATTTTATTAAAATCTAACCGGAAACGTGAAATCCGAAAAAAATTTTAGATATTTTTAATACTCGTGTAATGAAGCATTTTGATGTTTGTATAAAAAGTTCCTTTACAAAGATAACTTATTATATAAGTATTTGTATAATTATTATTATAACTAAAATGGGATACAACTGAAAACTCCGTGTCTATTTTTATTACTAAAAGTATTAGCTAATATCATATAACATATAACAAAGTGGCCGAGGAACGATACGTAGTAAAACTTTCATTTTGTCATTGACTTCCAGGTCCGAGTATTACTTTATGCATTGGCGTTTGTAACGTTGTTGTTTTCTGTATTTATTTTCGATTCAAGTAAAATGGCTCTTGCAAGAAAAAAAATACTGTTTAAATTGTACAGTGAGATTTCTAAGCCATGTACAAAGACAATTACCATCCGAGATAACTGAAGATGTGCGTCAACTGTCATGTGTTTGGGTTTCTTACGAGGTTTGGCTTATCTTATTAAGGCTAAACTGTACAAAATATAGAATCGATTTAAATGTTTAAGCTTTCATCAGGAATATATCTTAATTATATCACTCTCGAAAGTCTAGTACAAAAATAATACATTGCGGAAACGCAAATGACGCATTTTTATTTTCATTTTCGATGTATCACATTTTATATCTTATTGTTACTTATTATGAGACATTTTGCGATTGTTTAGAAATAACTTCAAACGAATCACAGACTGACTAGAAATATATGTTGTGGTATTCGACACCTTTTGATGTTAATGTTAAAATATAATTATTTAAATGTTTAAAAAATATTTATTGTTAAAATGTTTACAATGTTAGGAGTACGCACACGAGACTTTGTTGGCGTCCGTACATGTACTGGCTAAAAATACAAAGTTTAATGTTAAATGCCGACGCGTACAAAATGTGTTCGGTGTAAACCGAACATCTTCCCGTACAGCAAAGGAGATAAACTAAAAATACAAAAAAAATGTAAAATGATTTGAGAAAATATACGTTCGCTATATAATATCGCGTTTCAGAATAATGTTTCGCAATATAGGCGAAGTTGCTCGGTCTTGAGTGTTCAACGTGTCCGAGAGCGCGGGTGTGGACGCACGCTCGGCATTGGCGGCGATAGGTTGCGTTCTCGGATCGGGCACTGCAGCGGCGCGCTGCGCTCTCGGTGCGGCCACCGCAGCTACAGGAGCGGAGCTTCGACCTTCCGTAGTTATATTATCGAGGCTCATAGTTGAAGTGATGGCCGTGTTACTTCTTTGCCGTAGTCGTTTACAGGCAAGGCATATAGCTGCTATCGCAACCACTCCCACCAGGATGTAAATCGCGGCGTAATGATGTATGTCATGGAATGTTATGTTTTCAGCGATCATATCTTGGGACTTTAGATTTTTGATGTGTTCGTTCAAGGTGGTTAGGTTGGCTTGGAAACTGTCGGTGTCTTTTTCCAACTCCTCGGTTTCCGGGATAGAGAGCTTGATAATTTGGTTAATAGCAGCTATTTCAGTCGCATAAATTTCGGGCCCGTTTTTCAATTCACTCGTAAATATTTTGTGAGTATAGATCGATAATTCTTCACTTTTGATTGTGCAACCGGGTTCCAGTGCGATGACACCGGCGTCACTCAGCTGTTCCACGGTAACTTGATCACCGCAAAAAAACTCTTACGTTGCATTTGTCGCATGTTGTAAATAAGTAATTGTTCGCCTTATTTAATTGAATAAATATGTTACTGCACTCGGCGATGTCTATTTGGCACTGATTTCTTTGGTATATGGGGTGTTTGAGGTAGCATAAATGTGCCGAAAATTCGTACAAAATACAATCCTGTAAATCGATATATTATGTCATTGGAATTTAATTATCCTTTTCTAAATTAATTGCAATGTAATCTGCATTCGGTTTAATGTTCACAAAATTGTTTGTACGTTTATGAGGAATCGGTATGACTCAGTACGGGTAGTAATTATCTCGGCTAAGGGTAATCTTATTTCAAAAATCAAGTACTTATAAGTCAACCTTGTTTTCACTTGAAGAAATTGATACATTTTTTGAAAATCTGATTGTATGTTTGATATAGGTAAGGTCAAATCTTTAGGTATTTGTCCAGATATTGTGTTCAGTTCATTTCTCAACTGAGTAGGGCTTATGAGACGAACATCGAACCTTCCATGGTATATATCGGTGATAGCGTCTATCATCATGTTTTGTATGCCTTTCAAATTCAACAGTAAATTGTTCGCTATGACAGACAGAGCCAAAAATTGGTTAGTGTTGTGAAGTTTTTGTAATTCTGTTCTTACTTTGTTTATGTTGCTGTCTGAGGCACTAATCTGTTTGTTAATAATCTTGTGTTGTTTTCTCATAACTTCTTCCATTATTTTCATCATGTTGTATTCCACTTCGATAATAGACGTTTGGTTCTTGAACAGGGAAGCCAAATGATGTTCGTTCTGTCTGACAAGTGTGATATCTCGCTCATAATTTTCTGCGAAATGGTCTTTGAGTACTCCGAAAAGACTGTTCGCGAGATACCCGACACCATTGATAAGCACTCGCTTCTGTCTGTCGTGCTCGGTTTGTTTACCTAGCAACATGTGGTTGTAGTACTCGAGTTCACTGGTACTATGACGTAACTGCAGTAGGACCGCATCACAGTGGCTGTCGCCCTTCATTGTTTCACATATGTTTTCCATGTGTTTTTGATATTTGTCAAGTGCTTCGGAGCCTTCACAAAATGGTTGCATGTTGTTGTAAATTATGAGCTTCCAGTCGTCTCGAATAAGTTGGATGTTGTTGGAATGGCGTCGAAATACAAAGATTGATTAAGTTGCTGAATAGTATAAGCACCATGCGTAGGTACGATTGTACTCAAGAAAAATAGCAATGCAGCACAAATTGATATAGCTGTTATCTTGTTTTTTCTGATTTCAGGTTCCTGGTTTCCACGCAATGGCAGTATGGATAATTTGGTAACTGGCCGTTTTAAAATTCCGTGTTTTGTTTTCAAGGAGACAACTCGAACGAAACCATCATTTCCTGGGTGTAAATCTATGACTCGACCTGTCAACCATTTTCCAGCAGGTAAGTTATCGTCTTGAATTGTCACTAATTGACCGACTTGAATGTTAGCTATTGACTGCTTCCATTTGTTTCGAACGGTAAGTTGTGTAAGGTATTCCGATTTCCACCGCTTCCATATATCAGCCATTAGTTTTTCTGTTAAGTTCCATCTCGTTCGCGTGTCATGTTCTGTTTCCAGGATGGTTACATCAGCTATTCTAGTTTAGAAATGCGAAGGTGTAAAGAAGTCGAGGTCCTCCACATCCTCAGTCAAAGCACACAGTGGCCTAGTATTAAGACACGCTTCTAGCTGAGTAAATATCGTTGAGTACTCATCGAATGTTAATGTTTGTTCTCCGATAACACGTTTGATGTGATATTTAAGGCTTTTGACCGCAGCCTCCCAGAGTCCTCCCGCTGACGGCCAAGACCGAGCGTTGAAGTGGAATTCGATCTCCATTTTGGTAAGTTCGGTAAATAATTCTGGATCAGAAATATTTTCTTTATTCAGCTTTATGTTTTGTCCCAGAATACGGCTGGCAACGACGAAGTTAGTGTCGTTGTCCCAATATATGTCACGCGGCGCACCTCGACGAGCTGCCATACGACGCAGTGCGGCAAAAAATGCTGACGACGTGAGGTCAGACACGAGTTCGAGGTGCACGGCCTTTGTAGCCATGCACAAGAATACAGCCACATAGCCCTTGTTTGTTTTTATGCCTCGACCCTTGCTTGCCTTGACGTCCACGTAACCCGTGTAGTCAACTCCAGTATGCTAAAAAGGACGGGAGTGGTTTGTCCTGGCTTCAGGCATATCACCCATGATCTGTGGTTGTGTGCCAGGAGCGTGACGACGGCAGGTTACACAGGTTTTTAATAACCTTTTAATTGTTCGATTTCCGCCAACAATCGAGTACTTTTGTCGAATGAACGCTGACGTCAATCGCGCGCCACCGTGAAATGTAATCTTATGCACGCTCTCAATCAGTAATTGTGTAAAACGGCTTTTGTTCGGCAAAATTATTGGATGTTTCATGTTATATGTGATATTTGCGAATTCTAATCTGCCATCTACTCTTAAGATGCCATTTCTGTCTATGAATGGATTCAACTTTGATAATGTGCTCTTTTTCGGTACTTTTTATTTTGCGTAATGCTATTCATATAGTCTTTGAACTCAGCTGATTACACATGTTTTATTAATAAATTAGTCGCTTTTTGTAACTCTGATAATGTTAGGTAGGGCTGCCTCTGTTTAGTTTTATTTTTTTGACTCGTATAATCCATGCCAATATTCTTACTAAGCGTGTAAATGAGCTTTGTTTTTCTATTAGTTGCTGTAAAATGTTAATTTCTTCTCCTTCTTTTGATTTCTGAGCTACTAAAACTTGCTTTTACTCTTCGTTTGTTGTATATATAGATTTTTTTTCGATGTCTTGTTTATATGTAAGTAGCCAAGAGGGCCCTTGCCACCAAAGCGGGTGGTCCTTTAGTTGTGCTGTTGTTAAGCCCCTGCTGGCGCAGTCTGCTGTTTTGTTCTCTAACTTCACAAAGCGCCAACAGGTAGGGGGCATAGTGGTGATCACCATCGTGGAGCGTCTCCATGTAACCAGCCTGGTACAGCGGTTGAGTCACACCAACCAAAGATTTGTATGTTGCATGTACGTAGGCAGTTGACAACCTTGTTCATCAGTTTTGATAATAAAACCGCGGCATTTAATTCGAGCCTTGGTATAGTGATGGGCTTTTTGATAGGTACTAATCGGGTTTTAGCGGCAACTAACACCACCATTGAATTATGATCCTTGTTTGTTCTGCAATATATGGCGCAGCCGAATGCTCTATCCGACGAATCACAGAAACCATGCAATTCGACTAGGCCTTTTTCTTTTGTGCCCAACCATCTAGGTATTTGTAATTGATCAATCATTTTGATATCATGTTTCATGCATATTATGAATAATATATTGAATATATATGGGCTCTAATAATATATTGAATATATATGGGCTGCATTCTCAGATATTATCGAGACTTGTGAACCCTGATCAATAAGGGTGTGCATGATTTTATAAGTACCATCTGTGGCCCGCACTTTGAGCATCGCTGTCGCTAATAAAATTTCCGTAATATCGTTGTTTTGTTGAGTAACATTCGAGTTACTTGTGCTGACGCGATTATTTTCCGCTTCTGACGACATCGACGACTTGTTTTTGATATTCGCATTGTTTTGTGGCTTGTTTAAATATCGCCTGAAGGCGTCCTGTAACAAGGTGTTATGATTATCGTTCCATTCACGACACCGCTTCTCGTAAATGCATGCTTTACCTTGGTGACTAAAAAGACAGTTTTTGCAAACATTTAATTTCGTTACTGTTTTGCGTCTTATTTGGGGAGACATGTCCAAAAATTCTTGACAAAAGAATAGTCCATGATCCTTACTACAGAGTGGGCATGTATATGTTATGAAATTCTTGTTTTTAGCAGCTTGTAAGTTAGGTGACGTCTCACCCCTCGACGAGATGTTAGATGGATGCTGGGTTGTTAGTCGATTACTTGCGTATGATTGCTTGAAATAATTCGATTTTTGAGTTTTCAGATACTGATTTTGATTACTTGGAATGTGCGATTTTTGATGAGTGTTGTCTTGTTTTTTACGTCCAGACTCCATCGACGTAAATGTTTGTTCCAAAAACTCGAGAAAATCTTGTAATTTTGGCAGTTCCCGGGGACATTTCAAAGATTGAACATAATCATGATGAGTTTCGTTATCGAGTTTTTGAGTCAAGAGGTAAACAGTAATTGGATTCCAGGTGGTTGTGTCAATTCCTAGGTTTTTTATTGCATTTAAACATTCCAGCGTAGTGTCGTGTATTTTCTTGATATTGGTGACGGAAGCTTATTGTGAAACTGACAAACTCATTAGTAGATTCATATGAGTAGTGAATATAAGTTTCGGGTTATTTTATCGGTTGTTTAAAATGTTCCAACAGATAATATAATTATCCGAGCTTATCTGTAGGTGTTGTATCAGCCGCTCCGCTTCTTTGCTCTTTAAGAATTGAATTTTTTGAGCACTGGAAAGGAAGCGATTGTTATGAATGCATTCCGTAAGTAAATCTTTGAACGGAACCCATTGATGATAATTCCCATTGAAGATAGGAATATCAAACTTCGGTGTAGATTTTTCTTGATGAGCTGTCGACCATATTTTCCTGTTGATCGCCTTCTTTGTGTCACTAAAGCTTCTCTCATGGATGGAAAATTCTTGTTCGTATGTTACGTTAGTACCCTCCAGCTTGCTGTCGAGCTCCCAATGGAGAGAGTCGATAGCGTTCCATCTAACACTCAAGGTCTTCAGAGCATCTTCTAATTCCCAGTTATCGGTTAACAAATCTAGGTCAATGTTTGTTAAAGTTCGCTTAAAAGCTCTAAAGTTGCTACTTTGCTTACGCAATATCTCATCCAGCCTGCTGTTAGAACTGCGGTCCACTTGTCGAGGTGTTGCTGACGACGTGGACGGCGGGAGGTTGAAAGTTGCTGGTTTAGTGATCGGAGTAGAGGGTTTTGATTTTCTTCAGTTGGTTCAAAGTTTCTTACTTTGTATGTAGTCTTTTGTTTTTGTATAAAAATCAAGAACTTGTCCGTATTGATTCTGCATATACGAATGGTTTTCATCACACAACTCACGTACCTGGAGGTAAAGTTTATGAAATTCCTGCCGGTAAGTATCCAAATCGTCCAGTCGTTTTTTGATATGAGCAATAGTCCTACGGTCGGCGACGTCCTTTTTGAAGTTGCTGAGCAGCTGCTCCATACCAGAAACCATCTGTTGTTGATTTGCTTGTAACTTTTCCATGGTGTTGTAGTTAAAAGGTAATCGATAGGTGTTAAGTGAACTGATTTATTTTCCTCTTTGCGGTCCGTGTGATGATGAACTTCCAGCGATATATCTCAATCCGCCTGGTGAGACCCGCTTCTGGGAGGCCAGACAAACCGATTCGCTATCACCGAAAAATCACACTCACACTTCACTTTCGAAGAACCAAAAAGATGTTGCGGTATTCAACATCTTTTGATGTTAATGTTAAAATATTATTGTTTAAATGTTTAAAAAATATTTATTGTTAAAATGTTTACAATGTTAGGAGTACGCACACGAGACTTTGTTGGCGTCCGTACATGTACTGGCTAAAAATACAAAGTTTAATGTTAAATGCCGACGCGTACAAAATGTGTTCGGTGTAAACCGAACAATATCTATAACGATCTATACATGTTTTATAATTCTAATCTATGGTTATATTACACTTATAAAGTGTTTGAAACTTTTAGACATACTAGTTATCATACGTTTAAAAAAATAAGTATTGTGGATTCTTTACTTTAAAATTGAAGACACTGCATTGACTTTAAGAATTAAGTCCGTAGTTATATACATTTTGGTAGCAAAACATTGACCTCATATCAATACAACAAAGTTAAAAAGTATAAACTTTTTGTTTTTCATTACATTGATTAAGTTGCTAGTTAGAATTAGTAGATAAATAAAAGTTATTTTATATATTATGATACAAATCGTGTTAATGTTTTGTGTTAAAGTTTGAAGTTCCCATTTCTAATTACAATGTCTAATTATCAATTTACAACTCACGTAAAGGATTTTTGCTATTCAGTAGATATGTCAATGTCCAATTGATGCAACAAGTGTTTAGCTAAAGGATTATGTCATACAGGTTAGCCAAATATTAATATTCCACTTTATGTACAAACATCTTTTTATTTTGTCATGGCGGCATGGTAAAAATTCGCTAATAAGAGTTCAGAGGATGCTCTGGGTATGATTTATGATCTTTCCAAGGACTTCGCCTTAGTTTAACCTTAATCGGGAAGCTGCATCGTTTTAGTGCAACATAAAAAAGGAACACAATCTGTTGTTACGGATGGAAATAGTTCTTTCGGACTGGTAGTATCTATGGATGTTCATCAGGGTTCAATTCTTAGCCCCTTCTCATTCTTACTTTATACGTACGTAATAAATAATGCTATATCAGAAGTAGTACAGTGGTTGGGTAAGATTTATAATTAAGTCACCTGAATTAGGGGGTGGTGGGTGGTAGGGAGGGGAGAGGAGTTGTGGAGTCAACCCCCACTTCCCCCGCTGCCGCTTAGTTTTATTATAAATTTTTAAAAATCTTTATTTGAGGTTATGTTTCGTAATTTTTTTGACAATTTTAACCTGATTTATGGAGAGAGACAGTTGTGGGACGGAAGTCCCACATCACTCAACGTGGTATAGTCGAGGATAGCCAGGTCGACGGAGCTCCACTTTGCTGGGCACGTACTCCTGAGTGGTTTATAAAGAAATAACCATTTTTTGTTCCTTGTTTGTCTTTGTGAATTTATATATGTTAACTGTCCCTACGGTACAGGACAAAACGTAGTGTAGGGGTAATGTTTCTTAAAAAACAGGAAGTCACTATCGTAAAAACTAGTCTTCTTTACCTGACTCGTTAATAATTTTTTTCTTATCAACTTTATTTCGTTTTCAAAAAGTTTTTCATCTAGTAATAACCAGGAGATTGATTTAGCACTCACCGAAGTCCACCTTCAGGTCACTCCATAAAGTCCAAGACGTATAAGTGTATTTATTTATAAATCCTACGTACTTATTAATATTAAGTATTATTAATATTTAACCTTGATCAAGTATGTATCAAATTTAGTTTTCGGAATATTTTGTATTTCTAAAGCGATCGATATTTTTCATCACGAACCGCTGTATACAGTGCATTTACGACGACGACCGAACCCGCAGTGAGCCAAAGTTATATCTGTATTTAGAAGAATATATTATTTCAAGCCAAACACCAACAATATCCGATATTCTTAGCAAGAAAATTTTATTATGACTTAACAAATTAAAATTAAACAGCCATATACATTCCAAGGCTTCCCACACGATAGAATAGATTACAAACTAGATTGAATTGAACAATTGATATTTTCAAAAGTTATCGTGTTTACCCCTCCATGCGAACGTGATAAATCTACACCATAAGCCACTAAAACCACTTTTTTAATAGAAAAATATCAATTAATTGATTGAAAAAAAAAATAAGTTCAATTGGGTTAACTACGATATCAGAATGTAAAACGGCTCGGAAATCCCGTGACTATGCCAGCTGCATAGCAATCTAAACTTCAAGAATTAAAATGAAATTACTCCGTAAAAGTAGGATAGTACAGTAGTTATTCGATGTGTAGTGTTTGCATAAATATCATAAGTTATTATATTATGTGAGTATAGTTGGAGCCCACCACAAGTCCACCGCTGGTCATGGATCTCTCCCAAGTAATGATACTAAACACGGTGCTGGAGCTAACTGCGTCCATCAAATTCCTGCATCTCTTACCGTTGCTCACCAGTACGAGGCTGCCACTCATGAACCTTTCTTCCCTATTGGTTACCGGTTTTCCAATTCAGCTTACTTATTCGTTGTGCTTTGTCAGTCACTTTGACTTAGAATCGTTTAATTAACAATCTGAGATTTTGCTGCAAAATAAAACGACGGCATTTACAACAATAACAAACTGCATAAACTACATTTTTAGTATAAATGCAGTATTATATCGTCCTATCGACTAAAAAAAACGTTTGTAAATGACACTGTAACATTTTAAGAGTTTTACATAAAATGAGGATGGAATATCTAGCTTTATGAAAGGTTTATTTCGTTCTTTTGTATTTTGATATCGCTGTTCCCTTTGACCTGAATAGTTTAACGGCAGGCACTTAAATGTTGTAGAGAAATTTTTACTCACTTTTATGAAGGTTCCGATTTTATTTGTATAGCTCTCTGTGTGAAAAGTATTTAAAATCTTTATGGATATAAAAAAAAACCTTTTTTTACACAGAACATGAATAACTCCCCAATGTAATATATGTCCGTTGCACTGGCACCAACGATAACACATGTAGGATTTTAAAATTTTGCAGTGAAAATTGTAATCCAACAGTCAGGTTACAATTTACGATCTCATTTTATACTGTATACTCTTATGCCTTTGCGATATTTTTTTAAATAAACTATGTGTTGGATTTTGTCTGCCTTTACTATGAACTTCCTATTTGATAATCCTTGTAACTTCATTGTATCCTTAGAACTAGAGAATAGAAATAATTTAATATTAGAAAGAGCCAGATCTTTTTGCATTGCATTTTTAAAAATTTGCAATGAAAAAAAGAAAATTTAATAAGGTTTATTTCTTAACACAATGTAATAAGGTTTCTGTAGCCCATGGACGTGTTTTTATAAAATTAAAGTATTAAGACACTCGAAAAAACTAAATCCACCTCATAGTAAGTGGCCACTGCCGTTTTCGTACACCTGTATTCAACTGCAAATAAAGAAAACTACCGATATGTTGTCACCACTGATAATTAAGATGTAATGTCTCGCAGCCAGTAAATACTGGCTCTCCATACCCTTCAGACCGGAACAGAGACACGTACGGAGTAAGAGAACGAAAACCTTCCATAATAAACTTCTAAGCAGAAAAAAATCCTATCACCTGTTACAAACACATGATTTGAGTGGTATTCTCAGACGAACGTCAAACGTGTCAAACGTGTCGTGCAACATATCTGTGTTAAAAATTTATTTTTTAATTCTAAAAGTTCGAAATAGCTACCAAAAGTAATACAGAAACATTTTTTATCTACAATAATTCTGTGTCGTTATTATCCTGCAAGGTTCTAATGTAATTCTGAAGATGATCTGGTGTTAACGCAGTAACTTCGAATGTTAACTTTACCAAATATTTCAAAGTGTAATATATATTTTATATTGTGTAATACAAGCTAATAGTGTATTATCAGTGTATATAATTAAAAAACTAACTTTAAAAGTTAATCCAGTGAGCCTTTTCGAAATACAATAATTTGTGATTACTCACGATCTATTGATAACTTTTGTTTCTGTACTACCGACAGACTGTTAATAATTTGTTGCTGTACACTAAGTAGATTGATATTTTCGCTAAGTGTACCAACATCACCGTGGCGTAGATGGTATAACGACGTCCAAAATTTAGCGACGTGCGATCGATTCCCAACGCCGTAAAGTTTTTTGTCATTTCCACAAATTTCAAATTTAAGTTATTAAATTGTAACAGTAATGGCGTCTGCTATGAATTCTAAAGTTTGCGCCGGATGCAAAAATACTTTACCCAAAAAAGAATTTCTTAGTTGCATGATTTGTAAATTGAAGTATGACTGCGAATGCGCAAACATACCTATCAGATACTTTGATCAAATGGACCAGCAAAAGAGGAATAATTGGAAATGCCCGGAATGTTGCAGTAAGCAACCAAAAACTGGTAACAGTCACACACCGGTTAGGTCAGCTGTCACTAGCCAAACATGCAGCAAAGCTACTGATGAATACTCTTCTGAGCCATTCGTTACTTTGTGTAAAAAGCACAGCGAGTCACCAGCCCCAGCATCGATGAAAAGCAATGATGGTAGTAACTTCTTGACAGAAAATACTCTTCGTGATATTATTAAACATGAACTTTCTACAACCATTCAAAAACTTGTTACGGCACAGCTCAATACAATTAATGAACAAATAGCGGGATTTTGTGAATCTATGTCGTTCATAAATGCGCAATTCCAAGAGATGAAAACTGTAATTGAAGAAAAATCCGCTATTATTAACAACTTAAAATAAGAAAATACTCAACTTCAAGCATCAGTCAAGGACCTTAAAACCCGGTTAAACATCGTAGAATCACATATGAGTAAATGGTATTCCCGAACATAAAGCGGAAAATTTGGCAAACACTATCGTGCAGTTAGGACAAGCTGTTAAAAATTCGCTGTCAGTTGATGACATCCAATATGTTACTCGAGTAGCTAAGCTGAATAAAAATACCAACAAGCCACGTTCTGTCATTGTTAAGCTTCGTACCATGAAACACAGAGATGCTCTCCTAGCGGCTGTTGCTTTATTTAACAAGAAAAATCCTGATGATAAACTAAACTCTCACCATCTAGGAATTGGAGGATCTAGAGTCCCAATATATGTTTCAGAACATTTAACTCCAGGAAATAAATCCCTTCATGCCGCTGCGCGCATAAAATCCAAAGAAATGAAATATCGCTTCATATGGATTAGGAATGGAAAAATTTACGTACGCAAAGATGAATTTAGTCAAGCAATAATAATAAAAAATGAAGATAGTCTTAAGCTCATAATTTAAATTTAAAAAAATATGTGAATGATATGGCCACCAAATTTTTACAGTGTTAGAAATCTACTATCAGAATGTGCGAGGTTTGAGAACTAAGACCTCCGATGTGCTTAAGAATATCTTGATTTCAAATTATAAAATTATCATATTTACTGAGACTTGGCTTAAGCCTAGTATCTTTGACAATGAACTATTTGATTCCCGTTATGTAGTTTATAGAAAAGATCGTTTATGTCTAGACGCATCTAAAAAGGATGGTGGAGGTGTTCTCATTGCCATTTCACGTGAGATATCATCCTCTCGTATTGTAAATTGGGAAACCAATGAAGAAAATATGTGGGTAGTGCTAAAATTCAATAACAACCATGTCACAAAAAGTATTGGACTTTGTGTAGTCTATTTGCCACCACCAGTTAAACTAGAAAACCTAAATAATTTTTTAGATAGCGTGGATAATGTTGCTAACCACGTTGATGACTTAGTTGTTATAGGTGAGTTTAATATGGGTTTTATTGAGTGGTCTGCTAGTGAAAAATGTTCATACATGACACCATATAATTATAACAATGCACTTTTTACTTTATATCTATTAATGATATATACCAATATAACTGTATAAGTAACTGTGACGGTAGACTCTTGGACTTAGTGCTAAGTAATTTAACAAACATTATAGTTACAAAACCTCCTGAAATACTTAGTAAATTGGATTCATACCATCCTGATTTGTTAATAAGTATAGAATACGGTCATATTTCCTTCCTTCGTCCCAAACTACGTGTAGATTATAATTACTTTAAGGCTGATTATAAAACTATTATTGATAAAATTAAAAATATTGATTGGTTGCACGAATTTTATGAATGCAAAGATGTCAATGCTATGGTCGAAGTATTTTATAATCGTCTCTTTGAAGTCATCGATTTATCTGTACCTAAACGTAAGATTATTTCAGCTAAGTATCCTAATTGGTTCAAACGTAGCTTGGTTAAGTTATTGTCAGAGAAAGAAAAACTTCACAAAAAATATCGCAAATATAATAACCCCAGAGATCACTTAGAATTTCAAATACTTCGCAGTCGGTGTCACAAACTCTTTGTTTTATGTTTTAATAATTTTAAACACAATGCAGAATCTGATATTTCGAAAAACCCAAAACACCTTTGGAAATATGTTAAACATAAAAAGAAAAGTGAGTCAACTCTACCCGCGTCCATGAAATTGCATAACAAGGTGGCAAACTCTGGAACGGAAATAGCCAATTTATTTGCAAACCATTTTGCATCCGTTTACACCAAAACAACTAACAACAAAGCGGCATACTTTATGCAAAACAGCAATATTACACATTTGAGTAAATTGAAGATTAATGAAACAGATGTCGTAAAAAAAATCAAAACATTAGATGCTGAAAAGGGTGCGGGTTCAGATAGTATCCCTCCCATTTTTTTTAAACTTTTTGTTAAACGTTGTGGCCCAAAAATCGCTTTTCCATTGACCCTTATTTTTAATCGTTCCCTAGAAGGTGGTATCTTCCCTGAAGAATGGAAAAAGGCCCGAATAGTCCCAGTTTTTAAAAAGGGTGACCGCATGGATATAAAAAATTATCGCCCTATATCCATTCTTTCTTGCTTTTCCAAACTATTTGAAAGTCTTGTGCACCCAGTTCTTGCCAAGCACCTTGATAAATTTCTTACCAGCTCTCAGCATGGATTCAGAAGTGGATTGTCAGTTCAAACTAATTTGTGTAATTTTACTTCTGATCTTTTAAAAGAGGTAGACAAAGGCCAAGAAATTGACGCCATATACACAGACTTTAGTAGTGCATTCGACAAGGTTGACCACCAGCAACTCGTTAACAAACTTTCTCTGTATGGTATTGGTCCTTCCTTAATTGGATGGTTTAGATCTTATTTGGAGAAGAGATCTCAAATTGTAGTTGTTAATGGATTTGAATCTAAACAGTATCAAGCTCAATCTGGGGTGCCTCAAGGTTCGCATCTGGGCCCTCTATTATTCTTGGCTTATATTAACGACATCACTACTGTGATCAAAAATTGTCGTTGCTCGTTATTTGCTGATGATTTAAAAATTTATAAACCAATAAAATCAGTGGACGATATAAATCTTATACAGGAAGATCTGAATAGAATATCCCATTGGTGCGACGTCAATAGTATGACTCTTAATGCTAACAAATGCTTCCATGTAAAATACACCAGAAAAGTAAAACCGCTTGTCTCTAGTTATTCAATTGGTAATGTAGTTTTGCAAGAGATACCGGAGATTAAAGACTTAGGAGTAACTATTGACAGAAAGCTAACCTTTAAATCTCATATAAACACTATTGTTAAGAAAGCCGCGAAGTTCTTAGGATTTATTAAGCGCAATACAAAGGGATTTTCATCTGGGACTAAAATTATTTTATATAATGCTTTTGTAAGAAGTGTCCTTGAATTCGCTAGTGTCATATGGAATCCATCTTCTAGTGTGCACTCCCAACGCCTAGAAAGTATACAGCGAGCCTTTACTCGACATCTTGCCTTTCATGCCAGTGGTATCTCACATAGGCAGCCTTACTATCAGCGACTGGATAAGTTTAAAATGATGTCTCTCCGAAATAGACGAGTTATTCTAGATTTGTGTTTTCTACATAAAATAGTACATAATAAAGTTAAGTGCAGTGAACTCCTCAACCGCATTTCATTTGCTGTTCCGCGTAAATATCCTCGTTGTCGCATCCAAAAAACATTTCATATTCCTTTCGCGAAAACTCATCTCGGGAGTCACGCTCCTATCGTGCGTATATGTGGAAAATATAACGAATTTTTTAAAACCATACCTGGCATTGACATATTTAATGACTCTTATATTGCATACAAAATTAAAATTACAAATCATTTATCATCTAGTTTCTGATACAAATTACATCTGCAATATAATATATCTTATACGTTAATTAAAAATATATATACTCCTGAAGAGAGTATAATATCCACCACATTCCCTTTTAAAAATTAAACCTGTTTTTTTATATTTAGTACTCCAAATTAACCCTAAATTGCATGACTCAATCTGTGAATGTTATGTACACTTGTAATTGATATACATATCAGAGAGTACAGAAATGTGTATGTATTCGTAATTGTTATATATGTGTATTGTAAGTGTACTTGTTAAATAAAATAAAAAAATAAACACACGTCTACAATTAAGTTCAAAGAAAATGGGCGGCACCGCTAAGGACTAAGATACCTCACATTCTGTGAAAATAATCATTCTTCTAACTAAAATACACTAGTCGTTCAATATAATACTGCTTAGAAACAGGTGAGAGAGTAGTGCTCACAGAACAATAATATGTGGTTGTAGGTTCAATACTCAAACCAACATCTTGAGAGTAAAGGAATTCTAAAAATGTTCTGATCTAAAACCTCTGTTAACTATTTCAGGTGTCTTTGTATATCTTTATATAACAGTATTTAAGTCTACGCCAGATATCGGCAGAGCTGAGTCACCACCTGCGCAAGCCGGGCTTTTCCGTTCCCTCCTCGTGAGAGAGGAAATTGCTCATAATTTTCTACATTTCGTGATACTTTATTCTTTCTTTTTATAATAATTATCTGTAAATCTAGAAATTAAGCATGTGGTAATAACTAAAGAAATTAATTTTCTTTTTTATTTTAACTTTCTAAATTTCAAAAATTTTAACACAATAAGATATATTAATATAGGTTTAATATAGGTATATCATAAGCAAGGGTCCTACTAGGTCTAGGCTTGACGTCTCGGGATGCAAATACCAGCGCTCTTAAAAAAAAGTATAATTCTGCATCTAGGTCCTTCAAAAGTGTCATTATCAAGGCGAAGTCAGAGCACTATGGCAGATTTGTTGAATCAACCTTTGGGATTAAAATGATCGCTTCCAAGCTGTTTCTTAAATGAATTTTGTATATGAAAGTAAAACCGATCTTTAATTTTGTGTGTGTGTGTGTGTGTGTGTGTGTGTGTGTGTGTGTGTGTGTGTGTGTGTGTGTGTGTGTGTGTGTGTGTGTGTGTGTGTGTGTTTTGTATTCATCCGCGATTTTGAGAAAATGGAGTCTGCGAGATCAGCATACGCTGAGAATAGCTTTGTTAATTATGGAGTTAGGTTTACACGCAGTGTGCAAAGACAATTACTAGCCGAGACAGCTGCAGATGTGCGCCAAGTTTTATCTATGAGGATTTCTCACAAGGTGAGTATTTTATCTTATGAAAAACGAAGAACTCCACTGTACAATCTATCAACATATCTAGATTCAAACTTTAATGAGAAATATATCTCATTTTTGTTAATATCGATTCTATTCCAACAATATTATACTGATTTTTTAATGTATAACTTAGTTTTTGTACCGAATAATATGAGATATGGTACGATTTTTTTAGAAATAATAAGAAACGAAAACGATCCACAGACTCTAGAAACACTTAACGATTTATACATGTTTAAGTACTTAACTATTTTAAGTTTTTAAAAATACCAATAAATATCCCTTCATATTATTAACAAACTCATGCCTGCTATGGTTATAATTTTAACCTTTTGTTATGTTACACTGATAAATGTTTAATAGAATACCTATTAATTGAATTCTTTTAAAATTTTAGCCACAACATAGACTTTCCTCTTTATACTTACCAACTTACAAGTAAATTCTATGCAATTACTATAAGAATAAAGTCTGTAGTTTCAAACTATTTGGTAGCAAGAATATTATATAGTATAAATTCGTTTGTTTATCGTTACATTGTTCAAGTCGCTAGACAAAATTAGTAGAAGTTATATAAATGCTTTGATAATATACCTGCCACATTATCCGTACAGAACGGCCCAAATAATGTCTACTAAAATTGTTAGACTCGCTTCTCACATTCAAATTACACTGACGTACAGTGTAATTTGAATCACTTAGGGATACCTTTGTAACAGAAACTTTGAAAAAATTAAATTTAGTTATAAAAATATTAGGAGAGAGGGTTTTGATAATGGGGCAAACATGAAGGGACAGAATGTTGAGTTTCAAAAACGCATTCTTGACGTGAATCCGAGAGCTCTTTATGTACCATGTGCGGCTTATACTTTGAATTTAACAGTAAATGACGTTTCTAAAGTGTCAGATGCTACAATAAACTTTTTTAATCTTGTGCAAGAGTAATATAATTTTTTTCGTCATCCACAAAAAGGTGGGATATTTTGAGAAAAAATGTCCTTGGGTCAAGTTAAAGCCTCTTAGTGAGACAACATGGTCCATCAGAGTTGATTCAATAAAGCCCCTTAAAATTTATTTAATTATTGTTTGCGAAAGTCTTCTAAAAGTAGCTGAAGATAATTCCTTTCACATTGATGCAAGACATAAAGCGAGTTCCCTCTTAACGTCTGTACAAAAATTTCAATTTATTTGTGGAATTATTATTTAGCATGACGTTTTATTTCACATAAATATTGTCAGCAAACAAATGCAAAGTGCTACAATTAATATTAAAGTATGCCAAACCTACCTAAAAATTTAGTTGAACACTTCCGGCAATATAGACCCGACCAATCGTTTGAAGAAATTCTTGTACAAGCGAAATAAGTAGCACACTCTCTCGAAATTGAAGAAGACTTTCCACAGTTACCAACGGTCAGGAGAAAATTCAAACCAAACTATTTGACTATGAACACCGAGATGAGACCCGTCGTGATCCAAAAACTGTCTTTAAAATTAGTTTAAAAAAATATAGATCAAACATTAAGCTCTCTAAAAACCGATGTGACTTATTAAATTAGTATGACAACATTTTCGGATTTAAGCAATATATTCAAATTAAGTGAGAGCGATATTTTAAAAAAATTGTTCCGTTCTTGAAGAACAACTGACATACTCCAATGATTTTTTGATGAAATTAAAGCGTTATGGTTGTTTCTATTACCTAATCATACTGACCTGATCCCTTAATTATTTTACAATATATATTTGAAAATAATTTAATCTCCACCTTTCTAAACGTAAGCATTTCACTAAGAATTCTTAGGACATTACCTGTATCTGTAGGACATTGCTTGGTATCGAAGGTTGTTGGTTGCGTGTTCAGATCACGTCGGGTGTTCACCACTGTGGCCGAAGAAGGAAAAGGGGAGATCTCCCGCCGAGCAAGGTGTTCGGTCCGGGGAGCGGCTAACACTCCGTGTGATAGTTCGGAGATGTTCTATATATACTGTTTATGATTCGGAATTTTGATAGCTAGATTTAGGCTACGGTGTGATTTGCTTGTGGCGCGACGACAGCGCCGCTACATACACCTATACGTCCCTGAAACGACCAACAGGGTTTTTGTTACATACCGTATATAAGTACTACTTTCTACTAATACTAAGATATTTTAAAAAATATGCAATATGCTATGCAGATACTTCTGATGAAAAATACCTAGGTAACTTCGTTATTAAATCAAAAATGATAGCTAGGTACAATAGAAAAATAAAAAAAATAGCTATTGTAGCAGCGATATTTTCCGTGAATTTGCTACTGCAAATTCATTAATTACATCGCTAAAATTATACCATCTAACATTTCTTGTTCAATTGCTAATATCGCTAGTCCAGACAATGTTTCTTGGAGCATTGTCGATCTAAAATATTTTTAATGATTTTTAACTTTGAAAAAGATCGCTGGCCAGAAGCTACAGATACAGGTAATGTCCTAAGAATTTTTAGTGAAATGCTTACGTTTAGAAAGGTGGAGATTAAATTATTTTCAAATATATATTGTAAAATAATTAAGGGGTCAGGTCATTATGATTAGGTAATAGAAACAACTTTAACGCTTTATTTTCTTCAAAAAATCATTGGAGTATGTCAGTTGTTCTTCAAGAACGGAACAATTTTTTTAAAATATCGCTGTCACTTAATTTGAATATATTGCTTAAATCCGAAAATGTTGTCATACTAATTTAATAAGTCACATCGGTTTTTAGAGAGCTTAATGTTTGATCTATATTTTTTTAAACTAATTTTAAAGACAGTTTTTGGATCACGAGGGGTCTCATCTCGGTGTTCATAGTCAAACAGTTTGGTTTGAATTTCCTCCTGACCGTTGGTAACTGTGGAAAGTCTTCTTCAATTTCGAGAGAGTGTGCTACTTATTTCGCTTGTACAAGAATTTCTTCAAACGATTGGTCGGGTCTATATTGCCGGAAGTGTTCAACTAAATTTTTAGGTAGGTTTGGCATACTTTAATATTAATTGTAGCACTTTGTATTAGTTTGCTGACAATATTTATGTGAAATAAAACGTCATGCTCAATAATAATTCCACAAATAAATTGAAATTTTTGTACAGACGTTAAGAGGGAACTCGCTTTATGTCTTGCATCAATGTGAAAGGAATTATCTTCAGCTACTTTTAGAAGACTTTCGCAAAGAATAATCAAAAAAAATTATAAGGGGCTTTATTGAATCAACTCTGATGGACCATGTTGTCTCACTAAGAGGCTTTAACTTGACCCAAGGGCATTTTTTTCTCAAAATATCCCACCTTTTTGTGGATGACGAAAAAAATTATATTACTCTTGCACAAGATTAAAAAAGTTTATTGTAGCATCTGACACTTTAGAAACGTCATTTACTGTTAAATTCAAAGTATAAGCCGCACATGGTACATAAAGAGCTCTCGGATTCACGTCAAGAATGCGTTTTTGAAACTCAACATTCTGTCCCTTCATGTTTGCCCCATTATCAAAACCCTCTCTCCTAATATTTTTTATAACTAAATTTAATTTTTTCAAAGTTTCTGTTACAAATGTATATATCCCTTTCCATGTAGAGTGCAGTATTGGATTAAACGCAATAAAACTCCTTAACTTGAATCTTTTTTGAAGTTGTGTTAAGGACAGCATACCTCAGAACAAGACAAATTTGCTCAATATGACTAGTGTCTGGCGTACAATCTAATATTATTGAAAAATATCTTGAACTGCGAACTATTTCTAAAATATTATTTCTTACTTTAGACGACATTAATTCAATTATTTCATTCTGTATTTGCACGCCTAAATAATGAGTCATTTTAACACATTTTGTTTGGAAGTTACACACTCAGCTAACGTACTCATCACTGAATCAAAAGAGGCAATCATCTCAACAGCTTTTCGAAAATTTATAATGTTCGAAAAGAAATTTCGAAGAACCTTGAAATGCCAAGCATTGTGTAGATAAATACTTAATAATCGAAATAATTATTTCCAACACGTTGCGCTATTATTTTTTTTTTCGTTTCTAAAATCAACATTTTTTTAAATTTACCCAAGTGTTTATATAACTATTGTGTAAAATTGACGTTTCGTGTCTCTTTATTAGCATAGACAAGTGTTGCCAATCGGATAAACCATTTGTATCACAAAAAGTGTTAGGAGTTTACAAAACAACTTACAATAAAAACAAAATACAGTGTCTTTAGAAATAGATCTTTAGAAATAGAATATAAATAAGCCAAGTCCCTTCGGCTTTTTCTCCATTTGCTAGCCTTCTTGCAAAGTATTTGCACGAAAACTTTCTATTATCTTTATTACTAGGAAAGCTTAAACTGATGTCTATCAAGGGCGGACCACGTTTAACCAATATTCTAGCTATCTCAGTGGTGAGTATTTCGGGCCACAAACCGAGGTCGGATGGAATTATATAAGCTAGCCATATTAAAGCCTTCATCTAAAGTGTCACTTGCAACAGGTATTTCGGTAACTGACATTCTCGAACTTCTTACACAAGATGAATTACCTGAAGTGGATTGTTCAAGTTCTGTAGACGAGGATGGTGTCATCACTTCATCGGGATATGTATCAGTAGTAGCTGTTTTGCTGCTACAACCACCGCCACTTGTTGCAGGACCTGATGTTACCGTAGTCACCTCTGTTGAAATTTCAGATGGTCCACTCACCACTACTGATATTACGGATTTAGAATCTTGAGATTTGGTTGCATCGATAGTCTCCGAGGAATTTTCATTGTTTTGCAAGAAGTGCCATTTTTTCTCTTTCTTGTAGTATCAGTTTCTTTTGCTCGCGAAACTTCACACCTGAAGGTCTCTTTTTTATCCTAAAAAAAATAACTAGTACTTATGGGAATTAGGAATTAAAGTACTCACTATAATAAGCACCAAGTTTGCATATTGCATATTTAAGTAAAAAGCAATTTGTTTGAGCCCTATCAGCTTAAACCCTCTCATATATAAAGGCAGAAAAAATATTAAAATAATTTGATCTTATAGCCCTTAAAAACCTACAAAATGGTCTTTTTAAAAAGCGTAGCATAAAAAATAAGCGAGTTATGGATAAAAACTAATTACTTTTTTAAACTTGTACAGAGTCTTTGACTATATTTACGTGCTTCTTAGAGCATTTATTATGTCAGATAGAAAAGAATGTTTTGTGCAGAAGTTGTAGGTTTTTCTTATATTATCTATGAAAGTTATCAGATAAAGACAGGAAGCAGACAGGAACAGAAAATAGGGTTAATGTTGATAGTATAAAGTAAAGTAGGTAACACCATTTTATAAAAACCAAACCGTTGAAATTGCAGTCATCAGGTATTCAGCACTTAAATTTTTTAGAAAAAGAAAGTAGTAAACAATATATTATACAACACAACACTTGACAAAATAAAAATATATTTAAATGTAAAAATTAAAAGGATTACTTGTTTTTATGCACTTGTTGCACGGTCCAGTGAACTAACCTGTTTAAAAACGCCTCTTTTTTTCTTTTTTTGCGCCCGTAGCAAATATGGGCAACCCTCCGGAAAGCGGGGGAGGGAGGTGGGTAATGCTCATAGCATACCACGCAGCCGGCTGCGTGGTTATGTGGAGACTTTTACCCACTAAACCCCACCTTTTAGGGACTAGTTTAACGGTCTAACTAGAGATCTCTAAGACGTATACGGACGCGACCCTCCTTGGCAGAAAGGAGGGCGCAAGCGGCGAAAAGCCGCTTAGAAGTGTGCCTAATTAAGGCAGATTAAGGGATGTGTTATGTAGGCTCGGCCTGAGCCACCAGGAGGCAGTTCAGGTCAGCCGAAAGCTTGTTGAGGGTGTCCGAGAGAAAGTTTCTCAGTCTGCGCACACTACACCGAGTGTGGATAGGGGCTGCATAGGCAGCTGTCTCACGAATTAGATGATTTTGGTGGGACTCTGAGGCTTTGAAAAATCTCTCAGAGAGTGATTTAAGGAACTGCTGGATTGTTAAGAGCTCTAAGTCTCGGTGTAGGTCGGCATTACGGACATAATAGGGCGAGTTAGTGGCCCTACGACAGAATAGATTTTGAACTATTTGAAATTCATTTACAACTTTGGATTTAGCATGTGCGAAAATTGGGGGTAATCGCCTCTGGCGATGCATTGCTTTTATAGCGCTCCGGGCGTTGTTCATGGCTGAACAGGAAATATCAAGAAACTACCGCCTGACATGTTCTCGCAACATAGGAATCGGCAGTAACTGGATGATATACTAATAAAATTTCGTGTGTATTTATACCTAATCCTATTTAATTTTTCAACTTTTATTTTAAAATTATTTTTTTTTTTGGAAATTTTTGCAATGTTTGACCCTGGGTTTTGGCGCCCCTAAAGGATGGCGCCCGTGTCCATTGCACACTTTGCACATATGGTAGCGGGGCCCTGCTATCCTATAATGAATAATCTTAAAATAATGATTGCGTTGCATATTACCAAACATTAAAATTTCACTTATTGCATCAATCGATTTAAACGAAGTTGAAAGATGATTGTTGCATATTTAATTTATTAAACCACAGTTCTAATGTTGTAACCCCAATTACCATAACAGATATTGATTTGGAATCATTAAAATTAGCGGCATATAAATTAGATAGTTTAAAGAATCAAATTCATCAAGCCGAGAATCCGCCTCATATTGTTAAATACGGGCATTATTATTCAAAGTTATTATTATTAATATTGTTAAATAACAAAATTATGAAATTCGTTTCATCCATTATTTTTATATTTTTAAACAAGTTCCTTAGTAATTATATATATATATATATATATATATATATATATATATATATATATATATATATATATATATATATTACTTTATAATATAGCCATTAAAATTCATTCATTTCTATTTCAAGTTTTTATATTTTCCTTATTATTATGTTTTTTAATTGTTAATTGAATAAAATCAGTAGCAAAAGGTGTCTTTTCTAAAACGAACCCTAGGCGAGCCATATTTACAGTAGCCGTTAGTAAAAAGAATTAACAAGAGCATATAAAAATTTGCGACAAGGTTTTTCTCACCACGAAGACGCCGTATTCCAAGCACGAAGTTTGTAAGTAAGTATGAACTTCCTTACTAATTTCATGCTTTGAATACACATAATATCTTTGTTTTATCTTTGTTAAATGTTAGCTTTAATACAGTTCCAACTTTAACGTACAGATTGTTTCAAACCACTATGCACTGAAGTAATGCTAAACATTTCTCGTATTCATATTAAGTGTTCTTTTAACATACAGACTCCCATAAATTGTTTTATAGTTAGAGTTTGTAGTAGTGCGTAGTTTTCTAAGGTAGCAAGAACAATTTGAAGTGAATCTAGTATTACAACTGAGGAGCGTTACTCGTGCTGTCAGTATTTTATTTATTTTGTGAAATTTCGTAAATTATTTTAGGACTTATAAAAAAATACGTTACGTCAATCTACTTATATAAAAAATATTTCGTATAGTTAAGTTTTTGTAACTATTATAATATTATATCATACAATGATATATATCAATGACATATATCAATGATATAATCAATATTATATCATTGCATATATTCTTATATAAATGTACTTTTGCCGCGCAGTGACTACGTAAAAGAATCCACTACCCCATGTCATCCCACGAGTGTCCTAAGAGGCGACACATTGAAAGGAAACAGGAGATGGGCAGCAACATTTTTTTAAAACAACTCAAAATAATACAAAACTGTGATCGCCAGCCCAAACGTCTGTCTAGCATGGTACCTGTGTCAATTATATAAGAGTATATTTTATTAACGGATTTTGTGTGCCGCGTAGTGGCGGTGTAAATATATCCACTACCCCATATCGTCCCGTGGGTGTCGTAATAGGTGGCAGAGAGAAACAACTAGAAGAGGGGCAGCAACTTTTTCCTAATAACAACTAGAAAAATAAAAACTGCGGTTTACGTCTGCCAAATATGGCAAATATGGCAAAATCCCCCTATGTGTAATTGTAAAGGTAGGTCTTTGTTCAACAGTGGAGTTTTTTTAGACTGTGATGTATGGATCTTTTGTGGAGGACTTTAGAAAGGTTGCAATGCATGAACGAGCGAACATTGTTTTCAGAATAAAATTAAAAACGTGAATCAGTAATGAAGTTTAGTTAACGCCGGAAGCAAAATCCAGTTATGTCAGCATACGACAAACACGTCTCAGTGCAGAGCCGTGTACGTAATTGAAAACAAGCAACCGGTAGCTGCTGTGAACAAAGCCACCTAACGATACTGTGTGTTTTGTTAAACGCACCCGCAGTGTGAAACATGATGATATAGTATAGAGTGTGATACTTTTCAAGGTGATTGGCATTTTTTATGAGTAAAAAATACTTGTCAGTTTTGCAGTTAAATATAAATAATATCTAATTTCTGGAAGGGTTGCTGGATATTAATTACTCTCATTTAAACACCATTTTACTAAGTGGAAAAACTACTTTTTTGTGTAGAAGATCCTTTAAGCAGTCACCATTCTCTTACCTGTTTCTGTTGCCAAAAATCAGTGTACACACTGACTTATTCCGAATTAAAGGGTATAATTAATATACTGATAGAGAGCCAGTGTAATTACAGGCATTCCCATCTTAGGGACAAGAAGTCACTACGCAACTGTAACCTTTCTTATTTGAAGTTGGACTGTAGGTACGCACAGTAAGTGTGAATCAAGTGAATCAGGTAAAATCATTACAAAATTTTAAAAATGAGAGTCTATACATTCAATATAATGGCTATATTAATAGTCGCCGTGACAAAAATTTAGGGATAAAAACACTACTGGGCTAAATTCAAATAACATATTTAGAAAAAAAACCGGCATTGGTAATGTAATTATTTTGAATTTAATTTTAAGCAAAAATCTAACATTTTATTTTTTAAACCTTTATCTGTAATGGACATTTATGGTAACATCATAGAAAAAAATTTAACAAACGAAAAGATAATATTAGTAACAGGACTTTAAAGATCATCACTATCTGTCAGTTTTTGAGATTTATTTTTGAATCTTTACAATTTGAAAAGTAAATGACCGAGATTATTTTCTATCTACTTGGATGTATTGACCGTTTCCGGCTTGACGTTGATTTCTGCGATACCTTGTATATGAAGATAGTGTGCGTGCGTGCGTTCATGCGTGCGTGCGGCGTGCGTGCGTGCGTGTGTGCTTGCGTGCTTTCATGCGCGCGCGCGCGGCGTATGTGTGTGTGTGTGTGTGTGTGTGTGTGTGTGTCGCGTGTTTGTGTGTCGCGTGTTTGTGTGTGTGTGTGTGTGTGTGTGTGTGTGTGTGTGTGTGTGTGTGTGTCGCGTGTTTGTGTGTCGCGTGTTTGTGTGTGTGTGTGTGTGTGTGTGTGTGTGTGTGTGTTGTGTATGTTTGTGTGTCGCGTGTTTGTGTGTGTGTGTGTGTGTGTGTGTGTGTGTGTGTGTGTGTGTCTGTGTTTTTTGTGTGTGTCACGTGTTTGTGTGTTTTTATTGATTATTTACTAGCATTATCGTTTCATTATTTTATAATCTTAAGCTATTTTCAAGATTTTGTTGAAGAAAAAAGAAATAACCAGCAGTAAAATAGAAATAAAGGCAGTATTTTGTACAAAATATTTTAATTAAACAGCCGACAAAATTTTTAAGGATTTCTTATATTTACGCGAACAGTTCATATTTAAATAAAACTAGTTTTTACTTGTTTTTTGTTTTTTAGTTTTATTAGGAAGATTACTATTTTGTTGATATCTAAGTATTAACGGATAGACAGAAATAGTGAACAATGTTGAAGTTAAAACACTTCGTTAGTTGTTAATCTTGCTTTGACACACTGGTACTTAAAATGCTTCGAGCGACTTCTCAAAGGTGTAAAACTTATTGTATTAAAAACTTTACATACTTTATTTTAATGTATTATTTAACTAAGCCATTCCACCTTTAATAAATTACGCAAGAAAAACAAACGTAAGCATTCACTAGGTTTTGTTGTTGGGAAAATATTTTATACGCTTTATATTATTGGCTTAACCTGTAATATTTGCGGTCTTGTTTGTTTAGAATAAAACACAGTTTGGTGTTTGACTTGAAGGTTTAACCTCTTTGTTCACAGCTATATCGTCTTGTCACAATGGCTTCCTGTTTGCTAGTCCTAGTCTTGAAAATCTAGCTTCCCCTCATTCTTACTTCTCATTCAGTCACTTGCTCATTGTTCACTCATTTTAAAAACTTGCTCTTTCACTCACTTTCATACTGTCATCTTGCTATCTTTATCACACATTCATTCTGTCACTTCATTCCTTTACGTTCCGTCCCACATATATCTATTAGGGTGGAACGAAAAAAAATTCAGAATTTTATTTTGGAATAGTTGTATTATGTTGCCTAATGACATTAGTTAGCTTCATTAAAATATAAATATTATCAGACAGCGGTAAAAACCCCCGCCAAGACACCAAACATTTACAAAAATGATAATTTAGGGGCTATTTACACAGCCTACAAAATAGTACAGAATTCATTACAATTCGTTTATTTTATTCAAAAACATATTCAAATATAGTAGTTAACAAACCGTTGCAATTAAACATTTCATTATTTTAATATAATTTGGCGCTGGGACAGAGGAGAAAAATGCGGGACGAAGCGGGGGGCGGCACGTGACAATCTACGAATTGCAGTATTTTGTTTTAACTAGTGTCAAAAATTGTCTCAAGGTGAAAGGTCGCGCGTCAATTATTTTCACGAGTACTTATTAATTTACGTTTTTAAGTGTATTAACATGACTTCTACGAGACAAAAGTTAAAATGTCCAATATTTGGTGAAAGTGCAGAGTTGAAAGAGTATAATTCTTCCTACGTATGAAAATGTGATGAAATTCTATGTATGGGTATGACAAGACTTAAAAGTAAGAAATAACACAAGAAAAGAACCTAGGTTTTTGGAAATTGCCGAAATAGTTGCAACGAAAATCGAAGAATTGTGGATAAATCTTCTATTTCAGTTGTCGCACACAACGAGTTTTACAGTTAATAAAAAGTTATCACTCAAAATGTTATAATTTGAAAAAACTTAAGGAAGAAAAGTAAGAAGAGTTTAGAGTACAAATTAGAAAGCTTTTTGACATAGCTGCATGTAAATGTAAAAAATATATAAGCTGTACTTGTGTGAGAGAAAAAAAGTACCAAAAGAGGAACAATATTTTTAGAAGACCAACGCTCTAACAAACTAATGATTCTAGGAAGAACGGATCTTATCCAGAGTAAAAAATTGCAGAATAGAAGATTACGTGCTCTTAAACATGAAATCAGGCATAATTCAAATATAAGAATTAAAGAAATTCCTTCTACTTCGTATCGACTAAATAGATCTGAAGTTTGTTCTAATGTCGACCTTCCTTCTTGCTCGTCAGCCGCAGATGGTATTGACACCACTCAAACAGTAGATCAAAAGCCTATAAAGCTCACGGATGCCAGTGTTCATAGTTTGACGACTGTATGCGATAGGTACGAAGTATAAGACAGAGCTGCAGCGGCTAGCGTATCATCTGTTCTGTGTTCTGCTTCTGATGCCGACTCTGAGGCACAGTCTACTAACGTTGTGGACAGGATGAAAGTAAGAAGAATAAGACAGAAAGTACGCGAGCAAATTTTAACAGAAGAAAGAGTTAAAAAAATTCCTGCATTATATTTCGATGGAAAAAAAGACAAGACGACTAAAACTGTATTAAAAGGATCAAAGAGGTTTAGAGTGATTGTACAAGAGGAACATATTTCGATTATAAGAAAACCAGGTTCTGTTTACGCTGGTTCTCACTAAAATAAGTACCACAGTTCACGATTCTTTTTTACTTTTAATATTTTTGTAAGTAAGAGTGATTGCTGTAGCCCCCAGACTTCTTTTTAATAAGTGTAGCAAACGAGTACACTGTCAACATCTATTAAGAATTAAAATGTACGTTGTCACCGCTGAGGATTAAAATGGATTTCCTCGTTTCCAGTAATATGGTTCTCCGTTTTTAAACACTTACCATACGAAACACAGCAGACCCGTTAGGTCGAAAGGTCACGTAATTTGAAACTCCAGTTTGCTCGCGACCTTAAAATGGCGGGAATTGCAAATTTTTTTGCTAACTTGCAAATTTTGCTATATTTTCACTTTGAGACAATATTTATGGATAAAACTTACAAGAATTTTTGTTAAGTGTACAAACTATCGAATAAAATTATTTTTATTTGCTAGAAATTGTAATAAGATTCATAAATTACCGTTTATAGCATTGTAGTAATAGATATTTCACTTTTAGTGCCAAAATTACCACTAATTTAAATTCTACACGTTTGTTTTTGAAGAAATTTATACGAAAATCTTTGGAAATATGTATATTTTTACGTTTTATGTGTGTCTATTCGTTACTCATACCAGAATATAAAAAAAACGAAATTAATTTTTATCTGTATGAAATTTCGAACAATATTACAAATATATTTTTTGTGTGAATTTGAAATAAATACGTCAATTTATTTGAAATATGTTATAAAACTATTTTTTATTTACATTTTACACTAAAAAATAAATGAGAATTGGAAAAATTTTAGCTTTTAATTTTAGGCTCATTTTAGCGGTTGGGTCAAAAAACACATTTTTGATTTCGAAGTATTTTGGCACTTACTTTTCACATTTTATGCCACAAGTTATATATCTACATGTTTGTTATATTACAAGAAATACAAAAAAGTATAAAACTTTCATTTTTAGTCCAGACACAAATATAAAATCTATAGAAAACATGGAGCACCTTTTGCAATGTGACGCGTGGAACGCCGGAAGTTTAGAGTGATTTCTTTTAAAAAAAAAGTCAACTATCAAGTAACATTACCAGGTTATGGTATGAAATAAAAGAGCATATCTTTGTTTTTGCCTCTATTATATATCGCATATTGTCTTTGGTTTTATTTAAAACAAAAATCTATTTTTTCATTGGGCAGTATTTCGTCAACACATTAGTTGCCGTCCCGAGCCAGCGGTAGGTAATTTTTTCGTCCACTAATTTCGTTCCTTCCGGAACGGGTTTACGTTCGTGAGAGCGTGGTTATTCCTTTGTCGAGTCCACACATTCATGCTACAAGCATAGTATAGCTGCATCCTATCTCTACGTATCACATGCATATAGATGCATGATCTTTATTTTTATCGTGAGAAGACACGATAAAAATAAAGATCAATATGCATATATGCGTTGTAATTCTCGAGTACGAGGACTAAATCAAATAACTCAAATAAAATAGTATAATGTCCACTATTCGCGCCATATAAAACAAAACAGCATTGTACTGTTATCTTATTCTTGTACTATGTGCGTGTGAGGTCCTTCCCAAGCCAAACTGGCCCACTCGTTTTCCAGATAATATAGATAGCCACTAATCAGCCTAATTTTACCTATTCATAATGTATCTTTGTCGGTTATTCTAGTTCTTCTACGGATATCTTCATATTTATAGAAAAACAGTAACACTAAAAACTTAAATGATTAACAGTCCTGCAGTATATTGCCATACTTAACCATTGGTCGAAAAAAATCCATTTATTACTAACAGCGACAACAATTTATATATACGTGGATACAGTTCCTTCAGGGAATTCACCGCACGTGAACCCTCTGAGCCGATAGGATTTTCACCAAATGGAACTAATATATAGTTGTCCATTATTCTTCTTACTTAGTTCAGCCACTCTCGATGATACCACGGCTATAAATTATTAGTGTACTCTCATATAATATTCCATGCTAAGTACATAACTATGTTAACGTGCATTTATTCGTCCTATATACGTCCCACTGCTGGGAACAAGCCTTCTCTAATTTCTGAGAGGGTTTTAGAGCAAGGAAGCGTCCGTCTCTTTACCTCGGTGCGTGGTGGTGAACTTCACATATCACGATGTTTTCTTTCACCGCCGAGCACGTGATGAATCAGCACTTAAAATTGCAACTAACAATTTCATTATTGACGGCGGGGATCGAACCCGGGTTAATCGCGTCCTGTGATATTTACAGCGAGCGTTAACCGTCATCACACGGATCATATAAACTATTAAACGCTTTAAAGGTTTATAGCACTAAAGCTGCTTTGTTATTGTTTAAAATTGGCTTTGTTATTTAATGGTGTTACCAAGATGGCCGGGTCACTTGAACCCTTCGTTTTGTTATCCTGCCTATGACAACAAACTTGCCCTAAATGATAAATAGATTTAATGCTAAGATAAACCTAATATTTATGTTGCGAATAAAGCAAATCATACTTGGAAATAAGAATACCTGTTAAAGCATAGTCTGTCGCACCTCTATCAGCATATACATTGTATTAAGAAAAGAGTTTGCATTCCCTCTGAATTCTTCAATGAATCTTCTAATATTGTATATATCTTATACTGCTCTTTTTAATTTTATATAATTGTTACGAGCTTAAGGTTGATGTCAATAAAAACTGCCGGTTGAATTACGAAAATCAACTTAAAACGCACTAATAATTAATCACACTTACTATAGTTAACAATAATTATATCGATTTCTTAAATTTACGCGAACACTACACATTGAATAAAACTAAATTTACGGATTTTATCGCGTTTATTTCACTACTTTTACTTATTTTTAATTCCCGACGTTTCGGGTGCTTTAAACAAAGATTTACCCACGGTAGCTAACTGTGAAAGATGATGGTGAGATTCACCATTTAAATATCGGTTGGTATGGGTCTTTTTTCTATACACAGTGTGACCAATTGTGTTATTAGGATTTCGGATGACCAACCGATATTTAAATGGTGAATCTCACCATCATCCTTCACAGTTAGCTACCGTGGGTAAATCTTTGTTTCAGAGAGCACGAGGGATCTGTGACAGAAAACATCTGGCCGCCGAACTTCAGCACGTCAAGCAAGTATTGCAAGACAACAAGCTTCGGGTCCCGCGCCTACGTCACAGTGACCGAGTGAAGCCGGCCACAGTCGAGCGTGTACCTGCTGTGCTACCACATGTCAGAGGAGTCACAGACAAGGTTGGCTACATCTTGAAGCGAGCTTCTATTAAAACATACTACCAGCCGCCGAAGAAGATTAGTCAATTTTTACCATCCGTCAAGTGTAATATCCCTCTACAAGATGCAGGAGTATACAAGTTAGATTGTGAATGTGGTCTCTCTTACATAGGTCAAACAAAAAGATCCATAAAAACCCGCGTGAAAGAACATATAGCTGACGTGAAGCACCGACGCTCAGGGAAGTCTGCAGTCTGCGAACATGTTCAAGATCGTCCCCACCATTACATTCGTTTTGATAAACCACAAATTCTCGCAAAAGAACACCGATTCCTACCAAGGATGATACGCGAGGCTATTGAAATTAAAAAACATCCAAATTTCAATAGAGAAGATGGATGGGTGCTGCCACCTGCTTGGGATCCTATAATTAACAAAATTAAACCCAAACCTAAGCATACCACTGCAAGACTTCATGATACTATAAGCTCGTTTTGCGTAAATCGGACCAAAAATTAATATTCAAAAACTGAAGGTAGCCGGACTAACTATGACATTGGGACGTCAAATATCTCAGTCCTCCCCCCGTGACCATGGTTGCTGTAAAGCACCCGAAACGTCGGGAATTAAAAATAAGTAAAAGTAGTGAAATAAACGCGATAAAATCCGTAAATTTAGTTTTATTCAATAATTATATCGCTTCGCATGTTCGAGTGTTCGCATGATCGCCAATTTAATACTGACTCGGGACGCGGTCAATACCAGTCTTATATAGGACCTTTTCTTGTGAAACATCTAGAATGTTAGAATACATACTGGTCCCGACCGACTCTGTGTAGAAAGTTCTCTCCTAGTTCCACGTTGCATCATCTGGACAAATTGATTCTGCAATGGCCAACCACTAGAATCTTCTTATACGTTGTACGCTGCTATTAAACGTGGTTGAGCCACGTTGCAGCTATACTATGGTCAGCAAGAATGGGTCGGTTTGGCTGGGGAAGGAACACGCTGTCACAAAGTACCAGCGTAAAATATCAGCTTAATATTGCTGTTTCGTATGGTGGTCCGGAGATCCGCCGCAGTCTACATCACCTGAGGATGCCTCATGTAGAGGCGAAACACGTGTGTATTATCGTCGATGGCGTGTCTTTCCTAGTGTAGTGGTGTTAGGATTAGTGGGGACGGGATTAGTGCACGCAATTGAGGGAAGGCGGGAGTTGCTCTGAAAACTGGGTAAGACACAACATTTTATTTTATTAAGCGGATATGGGCGAGGTAAGTCTTACCAACTTTAAATATTTTTTCATCGCCGAGAACTTAGTGCATTGTTAATAGAAATTGAATTTGCTATTAACAATTTAATTGGTTTCGGTGTGGATCGAACCCGAGTTGCTCGCCTAATGTTAATTTTAACCTCGGGAAGATATCGAATTAGATATCAAATACTGCCCAACGAAAAAATTATTTTTTCGTTTTATACAAAACCAAAGACTATATGCAATGGATAATAGTATCAAAGACAAAGATATGCTCTTTTATTTTAAACCATAACCTGGCAGTGTTTCTTAGAAAAAAAAAAAAAGAAATCACTCTGAACTTTCGGCACGTTCCACGTGTTGCATTTATGAAGGTGCTCCGTCTTTTTTATAGAATTTTATATTTGTGTCTGGAATAAAAACGAAAGTGTTATACTTTTTTATATTCATTGTAATATAGTAAACACGTAGATATATAATTTGTGGTATAAAAATTGAAAAGTAAGTGCCAAAAGTACTTCGAAATCCGGAATGCCCATTTTGGCGGTTGGGTCAAAAAGGTGTTATTTTTCCAATTCTCATTTATTTTTAGTGTAAAATGTAAGTAAAAAATAATTTTCTAACATATTTCAAATAACTTGACGTTGTATTTATTTCAAATTCACACAAAAATATTTTTGAAATATTGTTCGAAATGTCATACAGATGAATATTATTATTTTTTATTTTTTTATATTTTGTTATGAGTAACGAATTTAAACACATAAAACATAAAAATATACATATATCCAAATATTTTCATATAAATTTCTCAAAAAACTCTAGAATTCAAATTAGTAGTAATTTTAGCACTAAAAGTGAAGTATATACTACTACTATGCTATGAAGGGTAATTTATGAATTTTATTACAATTTCTAGCAACCAAAAATAATTTTATTCGATAGTTTATATATTCAATAAGAATTCCTGTAAGTTTTATCCATAAATATTGTCTCAAAGTGAAAATGTAGCAAAATTTGCAAGCTAGCAAAAAATTTCCTTACTTGCAAATTTTCCCGTTATTAAGATCCAAAGCGAGTATAACATGTCGCGACCTCCGGAGCTTACAGGTAAAATCGAGTGCTTAGTCCTTTAGCTGCCACCACCACGGCACGTTATAAATATCGATATTCATTAAGATCTAAATGAAGCTTAAGACATTAGAAAATTAATGTTTATTAAAATGAAAAAATGTATTTATGTGAAGAGTGTGGTTTGCAAGATGTTGTGACTACGATTCAAGAAAGGAATGAGGAATGCTTCGGTAGTTTGGACACGTACGAGTAGAAAGTCGGCAACGGACGTCCTAGATAGAATTTTACTGACTAAATTGGTTATATGTTGAAGACGAGCCAAGATGACGTAGTAAGTACCCTTAACTGATGACCATGTGAACGTAGTTATATGGAAGTAAAAGAGTGAGAGAGGTTCTGCTAAACAGAAGTCCGTTCTCTCTACCCCTTTTTTTTGCGGATGGAAAATCACCTAATGACGCCTTTCGCTCTGGGTGGAGCGTAAGGGAGTGTCAGACTTTTACTGACTAAAAACCATCCGTGTTCCTTCAGTGCCCTTACGTTCCGGAGCCGCGGTATCTCTTTCGAACAGCCCGCAGCCCCGGCAGGCGTCGGCCCTTGCGGGCCCCTTCACGCTGCTGACAGCTCTTTGAGGCGCGCGTGGAACAAAACGCGCCGTCGACACGGCCTGTCGTCGTTAGACGGACGGACGGCGAGCTACCCATTGCTCGCCGTCCACATGCCCGCGCCTACGGTGGCCGGGGGCCACGACGTAGCCCCCGACGCCCGCGGCGTCTCCCGCGGCGGCCGGGGAGGAAAGCTGCTGCTCTCTCCTTCTCCCGCTCCGCCACCTCCTTCGCTAGCATCACTGCTTCGCAGAAGGTGGTGACGGCATCCCATTCCGTCTCGCTCCAGACCATGGCTTCGACCAGGGCCGGACGCGAGAGGTCGCCGCCGCCTATCGCCGCTACGAGGACACGGCGGTGCTCCGCCCAAGCAGGGCACACCTCCACGGTGTGTTCCACCGTGTCCTCCGGTCCATCCTCGCAGTGGGAGCACCCGGGCGTTTCCTCCCGCCCGATTCGGTGCAGGAACCTCCCGAACACACCGTGTCCGGTGAGGACCTGCGTCAGGCAGAAGGAGAGGATGCCGTGGCGTCTCTCAAGCCACTCCTCAAAGAGGGGTCTCATCGCCGCTATAGTGGCGTGCCCAGCACGGGGTTGCGACAGTCGCTCTCTCCATGTCGCCATGAGATCGTGCCGGACGTCTGTTCGCTGCGCGACAACTTGCCGCGGCAGCGGGGTTTCCCCCCGGCATAGTGCCTCCGCGCGCCATTCGTGCAGGCGCGCGAGGACTATCGCCTCCAGATCCCATGGCGGCAATCCGGCAAGGAGGCTCGCCGCCTCGCGGGAGATCGTGCGGTAGCCGCGAACCATTTTCACGGCAACCACCCTTTGGGGCGCGTTCAGGTGGTGGACGGCAAGCCGCGCCAAACCACGCGCCCACACCGGGGCCCCGTAAAGGGCCATGGACCGCACGATCCCCGCGTAGAGCCTCCGGCAGGAGGCGTTTGGCCCCCCCAGGTTCGGCAGGAGCCGCCTGAAGGCAGCCCCGGTCCGTTCCAGTTTGGGAGCCAAACGTCGGAAGTGCTCAACGAAGTTCCATCGGCCGTCGAGGACGAGTCCTAGGTACTTCAGCGTTGTCTCGACGCCGCTGAAGTACCTAGGATGGATACCCCTCCTACCATCACTGAGGATCCCGGTGGTAGCCTGTTCCGAGGACCATGGAAGTGCATGGCCTCGGACTTGTGCAGAGCCACCTCGAGACACAGTTGCCGAATCCTCTCAACGACTATCGCAACTCCGCGTGTCATAGTTTCCGCCGCCGCCTCGTACGACCCCCCTTGTGTCAGTACCAGCGTTTCGTAGCCGGTAGGGAGGTCGACGCCCAGCACCCAGTCGTAACCGATGTTCCACAGAGGTGGCCCCAGAACCGAACCCTGTGGGACACCGCACGACATCTCTCGCCGGTTCCACTCACCGTTGCGACCGGGGTAGATGACGGCCCTGTCCGTCAGATAGTCCCCGACTATACGACGGAGAATGCAGCTCCAGGGCATGGAGTTGAAGGCGTTGGCGATGTCGAGAGACACCGCCAAGACAACCCCCCCCTCTGGCCACTGCATCCCCCGTCGTGAGGGCTCTCACGCGCATGATGGCGTCCACCGTAGAGCGCCTCTTGCGGAAACCAAACTGGTGTTCCGCAAGATCCGGCCCCGTTCCCGCAAGGTGCTCGGCGAGGCGGTTTGCAATGACTCTTTCAAAGAGCTTGCCCACCTCGTCGAGCAGCACCACGGGCCGGTATGCGGATGGAGAGTCCGCTGGCCCCCCGGCTTCCGAATGAGGACCAGCTTCCCCGTCTTCCAACGAAGCGGGAATTGGCCTCTCTCCAAGCATGCGCTTAGGAGCCCCTCCAGTCGGGGCCCGAGAGCCTCCGAGGCCAGGACCCAGGCTTTGCCAGGCAAGCCATCGGGTCCTGGGGCGGTATTCCTGGCCTTGAGCCTACGTACCGCCACTCTCAGGTCTACCCCGGTCCCTTCCGGGATGTCGTCGTCGTCGTCCTGGTGGTCCGCAGCCATAGGCGGGGGCGGATGTTCCCGTCGCGCAGGGAACAGAGTGCTCACCACGTCCTCCACGAGCTGGGGCCGGAGACTCTGCGTCAGCGGGGGGCCCAGGTGCGGAGTTTATCCCGCACCATCTTGTAAGGGCGCCCCCACGGATCTCTGTCGAGATTCTCCAGCATCTCCTAACGGGCCCGATCCCGGGCCCGATGCCGGGCCCGCAGGACAGCCTCCCGGAGGGCGGCCTTCGCCGCTCTGTATCCCTCGTACAGCTCCGCCTCAATGGCTACCGCATTCGGTGGACGAATGCGGAGCCTGCGATGCCTGGCGTACAGGTGCCGCACGGCGACACACGCCTCGCGCAGAGACGTCAGCTCACGCGACCACCAATACACCTGACGCCGGGCACTTCCTGGCCGGACGCGGGGCATTGCCACGTCACATATCACGGACATGGCCTCCTGGAACCACCCTGCCTCATCATTGACGTCGGCAGGCTTGTCCGGTGATGACACCCAGGCCTGCACGATCGAGGCTTCCAGGAGGAGCTCCCGGTCCAGCTGCTTCAGCGCCCAGCGCGGACCACTCGGGGCCTGTTGGACTGTCGCGCTCGAGGGCTGGGTGGAGACGTCAAACCGGATGTACCGGTGGTCGAAGTAGGTCTCCACCCCCTCCATGACACGCCAGTCAATGGCAAGCGGCGACAGAGCGGGGCTAGCGAACGAGATGTCCACCACCGACTCGCCCCGCATCCGCACACACGTGGGGATAGAACCCCGATTTAGGACGACCAGGCCTGTCTCCAGAGCCCAGTCTTCCACCATCCTACCCAAGCCAAGTTCTTGGCATTGAAGTCCCCGAGAAGGGAGGGGATAACTTCCGACGACGACTGCTCTCAGCTCTGCAAGAGAGTTGTGGAGCTCGGCGAGAGATCGGTTCGGGGAGAAGTACACCCCCACAACGACGAACTCCCCGAACCGTGCTGCTACGCACCCCTGACCCCTCCTGACACCTTCAAGGGTCGGGGTACCGGCGGCGGCCGAAGAGATGATGGCAACTGAGCCGTTAAGGTCCGCCACCCAGTCCTCCCTAGGCCAGACAAAATACGGCTCAGCGACCACAGCGATGTTAATCGACCACTGCGCCATGCTCTGGAGCAACAGATCCTGAGCGCAGGCGCAGTGGTTGATATTCGCCTGGAGGAAGCTTAATGGGGCCGTAATAGGCATTCCATTTCAGCTTCCTCCACGGGGGCTCCTCTGCGGGCGTCGGTGTCGCGGCGGTAGCGGCGCCGATAGTGACAGCGATGGCGGCGGCAGTTGCGGCTGCGGCGGAGGCCACAGAGGCGGTGGCGGCGGAGGACCCCCCCCCCTACCCGCGGCCTTGGCCTTGACGGGTGGCACGCAGGCCTTTCTTCCGGCCCGGTGATCGGCTGGCTTGCCGGTCGCCGCACATGCATCACAGTGCGGCGTGGCGCAGCAGGTCGCCGATATGTGTCCGCACTGACAGCAGCGGAAGCAAAGGCCACTGCGGTCAACCTCCGAGGCGCATCTCACTGATACGTGGTGCCCCACGAGACAACGATAGCACATCAGAGGTCTGGGCTCCAGCAGCTTAACCTGCGCTGAGACCCAGCCCACAAGAAGCCTTCGGCCCTCCACTATGGTTTTGGCCGCCGTAACAGGACAGCACACCGTGGCGGCATGCATACCCTGTTGGTCCGGGCGTATGGCGCCTGACCTGACCTGGTCCGTAGTGCACCCCCCGGATCTGGCAACGGCGGCCACCAACTCCTCCTCCGATACCGAGTCGTCCAGACCCATGATGCGCAGGTCTGCGCATCTGACGGGCCTGGACACTCGGGCCTCGTCCGCGTCCAGAGACGCTCTGAGCTTCGCAGCCAGAGCGTCTGCGGTCGCGCCACTGGATTCCCCGGAGAACTCCAGCATACGGGCTCCCGTCTGGATGACTTTGAGCTGGAGGCCCCTGGTGATCCCAGCTCCCCGAGATCCACCGCCTCCTTCACCTTCGCGAGCAGATCGCGGTAGGTAACGCCCTTCTTTTCCGCGTCCGGCTGTAGTGTACTCACTACAGCTGCGGTCTTCGGTTCGCGGAGCCTAGCCGCGATCTTGCGCGCCCCGAACTGGCGCTGCCGCTCCTGCTCTTTGGCCTCTTTGGCTGCCTTCTTCCCCTTCTTTTTGTCCCACCTTCTTCTTCTTCTTCTTCTTCTTTGTGACCAACTGCCAACCGCCTTCAGCCGCGGGAGGTGTAGGGAGCTGGGAAGGCGGTGACGGCGGCGGCAGATGGCTTGCCGTTGGCGCTGGCACATTCGCCGCAGGCACCGGGGCTGGTGCAGCCACCACCAGTGTTGCCGCCTTGCCCTTTTTCGCCTTCGTCTTGCCTCTCTTTCCCGTCGCCGGCCTAGCCGGAGCCGGTTCAGCCGGTACCGGTTTTGCCGGAGCCGGCTTTTCAGGGGGGAGGGTCAACTGCAGCCCCGCCCGAGGGCTGGCTGGACGGCCCCGGCCTGGATGCGGTAGCCGTGGCCGCCGCGTACGAGACCGTTGCCGGCCTCGTCGCCGTCTTGTTTGCCCCTAGGGGGGGGGGGCGCAGGACGATGCCCTCCAGCACGGAGAACTGGTGCTGGAAGGCAGCCAGCTCCTGCCGGACCAGGTTAAGAACCTGGTTCTCCACCGGCACGGGCTGGCTTGGGCGCTGCGTCTGGGGCGCCGCGCGAGAGGCAGGCTCACGTAGACTGGCCAGGTCTGCGCGGCTTCTCGTTCTCCTTCTGGAGAGTCTCCATGGCGGACGTCAGGCGGGCCACGTCCGCCCGCAGCTTCGCCACCTCGTCCGCATTAGGCCCGGCCCCAACAAAGTTGGCCTCCGCAGACGCCATGATGGAGGCGGAGGCCCCGGGAATGGCCTTGAACTTCGAGGAGGGCTTTTGCTTGTAGGCCACGACCTTGATCGCGGCCTCCACCTCCTTTACGAATCTGGCCTTACGCTCCACCTCCCACCGTTTTCTCCCTCGCGGTCCGGGCGATTAAGCCAAGACCCTCGGTCCCTATCAAAGCCGCGAGACACGATCCACGACACTTCAATACTGGGATTACGAGACCGGCGGTGACAGCAAAGGATGAATCCTTCACTGTCTACCCGGAGGCAGGGTAAGTGCACACCGAGCCCGCCCTCACTCCTCTGCTATGCCCTCTGCTGATCAGAGGGTCACGCAGAGGAACGCACTGTTGGTCCGGGACGGACCCCACCCATGTCAGAATAATTAGCCGCGGCAGCAACATTCCCCAAGGAATAAGAATTTCTTCTCATTTCTCGAGGAAGATTACCACCGCGCCCAGGGTGCACCGGCCCAGTAGCTGCTCTTCCCTCCAGACATATCGAGAGGGACCTGCAACTACTAGGCACACGTGGAGGACATCACACATGAGAGTTTATGTTATGTTATTCAATACAATTGGTGTAGTAACTTACATGTTTATTTTCTTAAAAACATTTTTGTTTCTATTTTTAATACATGGTGACAAGGAAGTACACAGTCAACCGGATAAGGGCCTGTTGAGGGCAATATACTACATCTATCCAATAAGAAACAAAATATGATGATGTTAAGCTCTGAGTTGTAATGTAGTGAACTCAGGACTAATGTATGTATGCAATCAACGATTAAGTGAGATATGTAAGCACAACAATGTGACTTTGCATCGTATTAAGGAATACAGTGGATGCAGAAGCAATCATGCAGCAGATGAACTGGCCAGAAGGGGTCGACTCTAGCTACTATAGCGGCGAAACCAGTAATGCCAATCCCCTTTAACTACGTCCATTCACTGGTACGTAGAAACTTCAATAATCTACACGCTCAGTTATGGAAAAATCTTGTACACTGTCGACAAGCTAGGGCGGCTTTGCCTGTAATAAACAGTCGTCTAACCAAGGTTCTAATGACACTGAACAAGTCACAGATCAGGATAGTAACAAGTGCTATCCCAGGACATGGTTCCTTTAACAAACATGTATTCACCATAGGTGTTACAGATAGTCCCCTGTGCAGGGCATGCTTGGGTGAGAAAGAAACGGCGGCTCACATGTTGCTGACATGTCTGGAGGTCGCTACATACAGGGCTAAACATCTCGGAACGCCGGGATCGCTCCACGAAACTGCTTGCAACATCAAATGACTGTTGAACTTCTTCAGGGAGATTTCATGTCTTTAATAATAATATTATTCCAGCCCACACGCAAAATACACGCTTAGACGTTGCGGATTTCCCGTCGTAAACTAACTAAACTAACTAACTAAGAAACAAAATAGAATGTTATCATTGACTTTACTAACTGTATATTATCACTTCCTTATTTCCCTCCATTTCACTCAAACTAGAATCTCAAGTAACAGTCTTGAAGAAAGCCTCGAGTTACATAAAATTCATTTTAGACATGTAAGGAAAATTAATAAACAACTGGGTTTCTTTAGAAAAAAATCATAACTAAACAAATAATCTTGCAATGTTTGCACCATTTTTAAATCCGTAATAAATGCGCAAACTTTTAAAGTTAGTTGTCAAACTCGTGTAATGCATTTTTTTCAGTACAGTCATTTAAAACTGCGCAAATATTAATTTTGAATAATTAGTTGCGAAAAAATTATATTTCCTTTTGGACTGGATAAGTTAACTGTAAATTTGAAACAACAGTTTTCAGAATCATTATTTGGGATGACATAATAAAAAGAAAGTTTTAAAAATGATAAAATTCGGAGGAACACGAGATAAAAGACCGTCATAGGGTGTAGATTTTCTCGGTTTTTTTATAAATGCCTGTAATTTTTAAAAAAAATTCAAGGAATTATATATAAATATATTATATATAATTAATTTACCCCTTTTCAATAAAATTATGTATATGTGACCAAGATAAATAAGATATGTTTTGATCTTTCTAAATGATCTTTCAAAAGGTTTAATAATAAGGCTGTTTGTAATATTTTGGCATGATCGTCTTAATTAGGATCCTTATTTACGTTGTGTTTGTTTAGTAACTTAGTTCTTTTAGGTGTCTTTTGAAAGAATGAGTAATCACTAGAGCAATTGAAATCTGTTGGTAGTGCCTTATAAGCTAAGTGAACCCCGTTCACGAAGAAGGTGCTCGAGAAAGTTTAAGAACATAAAACGTCCCTATTCCACTTGTATCAGGTTTACATTATTAATTTATTATTATTCATCCATTCCCGCTTGGGAAAGGCTCACAATATAATTATACAAAATATCCGATACAAGGGCTTCGCTCTCCTACATTTATTACTTTACATTATACACACGCCGTGCGCGGTGAGCGCCAAACATTTTGATGCACTCCCCCGAAGGGAACGTTAATTCGGGAACTGAACCGTAGTCCACAGCAAAATAACTGGCGAACCAGTAAAAGAGGCTTGGCACCTTGTTAGTGCGTAAGCACAAATATCGACCGAAGTCGCGCATGTCAATGCGTGTGAACGCCATACAGAATACGAACGAATCCAGCCACCGTGAATGTACGTCACACGGTTTAGGCAAATAGGTACTGACCGTAAACCCTCCGTGAGCGCCACCACCTTCCAGACCGTCGCTCTTGCAGACGTGATGTAAGTGTATGACATCACCATCAGTTGCATGATCAGCACGGCTACTAGCCACAGAGCGTATCATGAGTCTACCGCTCACCTCAAGGGAATGGGTCCCACGTTGTGCGGCTTTCAGCCGTAGCCTTGAGAGTCTCCTCAGATCCTCCCGCCAGCTACCACCCGCATGAGGTCGACACATATGCTCCACCAACCAATACAACGGCAGATATAGCCAAAAATCGATCATGTTTGTCTCACCCACCAACAAGTTGCCTTCAATCATTGAAAGGTGGGAAAGTTACAGAGATATATTATTATGATGTTATATAAACACCATGGAGGGCAGAAAGTCTGCAGCACAGTAATGAAGGGACCCGACTTAGGCAAAGCTACTTAGGTGTGAGTCAAACCGAGACGCAGAGAGCGCCATTGCAAATAGCGTTCCACCAAACAACCATCGCAGAGACGCAATGCTGTAGAACGCAACAAGCATCAATACAACTATCGTCTGGCTTACACCATCCCAAGGTCCCCCATACATCCCAGCAGACATCACCACCCACATACCTCCATCGACCAGAACCACAAGAATGCGTCGAATCAGGCGCAGCACAACCGCAGATCTATCACAAGACGCAATACCGCAAGAAGCAGTAAGCATCAATGCAACTATCATACGGATGGCGCCCCCCTCACAACATACCTACATGATCCTTATCGACTTTGGTAACAAAGTTTGTATTGTTGTTAACTAAAAAAATATCACCAACGTATCATAGTAGCACGCTATTAAGACGCCAGTGAACAAAACTCCACATATCATAGCGCTAATGCACTAAGACATGAAGTTGAGTATGCCTGTTACACTTAAAAGTGCTACCAAACACACTCACCCAATCCGAAAGATAGACGACGTATCGCTATGTGCTACGACGCCGCCCACAAACGGTATGGTCGTGCGATGTCCTCGGGAAAGCCGTATTGCTACAACAAACCCTCTTACCACCGGCACTAAGATGATAATTGTATACCTCCATCGACCAGAACCACAAGAATGCGTCAAATCAGGCAGCACACTCGTAGAACTCGTTAACACCGACACTAAGATGATATGTCAAGGATCAAGGAGACCTTCTATAAAAATGTTTTTGTATCATAGACCTTACTTTCATAAGTCATTAATATGTAGGACTTCAACCCACGATTCTACTATTGTAATTCTATTTCATCATAGAGACCTTCTATAATAATGCTATTGTATCATAGACCTTACTTTCATAAGTCATTCAAATATAGGACTCTAACCCACGACCCTACTATTGTAATGCTATTTCATCATAGAGACCTTCTATAGTAATGCTTTTGTATCATAGACCTCACTTTCATAAGTCATTACTATATAGGACTCGAACCCACGACCCTACTATTGATATGCAAAGTCATCATAGAGGCCTTCTATAGTATTGCTTTTGTATCATTGAGTTTACTGTCATAAGTCCCTAATATAGGACTAGTCATTGTGCTACAGTACTTCAAGCTGTCGGGCACCCGACCACGCCATATATATGTACAACTGCAGATATGTATCTCCGGCAGCTCCTCCATACAAGACATCTATACATGAACACCTTCCACAACTAAGGAAAATTTTCTTTTATACATGAACTCCTTCCATGACTTACACAATATTTAACAAATTTTCTAATTATCTTATAAATGTTATTTATCTTTATTTTTATAATATTTTCGACTTGTATTTCTATTATTTATCATATTTTAAATATTTTTACAAGTTTTTAAATAAATTTATTTATTTTGAAGGACAATATTTTGCCTTTAATTTACTGTGTTATTGGTCTAATGTCTGAAATGTATTTATATTAACTTTATGCTTATTAATGTAATTTTATTGTTTAATATGTGTATATTTTAAGACTATTTTTGATGCCCCTTTATATTGAATTTAATTATTAATAATAATAGTGGGCCGTCACATCACGAACAAACAAAATAATTTATTGCACTTTACTACATTAAACCTTAAAATAATTTCGAGTACTATTTTAAAACCATAGTTATTAGTTAAATGAAATCACACAGCTTACATCATAGATAGTTTGGAATAATTCTGCCCCATTTCTATAACCAGTCACCTAGACAAACGTCACCTTTATTAATTATTCTAGGTCAAATTTATTAGTTTAATTGAAATAAAAATAAACATACACTAGACGCACGCTTGAAACATCTCTGGGTCGCAGAATAAAAATATTTCCTGAGCATATTCTATTTAGACTAAGCTAGTGTAAACTCAATGTATGACAGTTTCATGTTTATTTTGAATCTACTGTCGTGTATTTACAATTACAAATGTACCACGCATACATTTTACAGACAGGTACGATTCAGGTTGGATAACGGTAAATGCTACGGAAATTTATTATTTCACGACGAATTTTTTTTAAACTTTTTTAAGCCAGCACTTAGCTACAATCCCATCTGATGATAAGTGGTGATGTAGCGTAAGGTGGTAAAGCGCACTGACTTAACGAAAACCTATTCACTCTTGTCTTGAAGATACCCACATTGTAATCGGATGGAAAAACAGATGCTGGCAACTTATTCCACTCCTTTGCGTACGCGTTCTTTACTATTCGCATGACGAACGACGTAGCAAATCGTTTGATTCGAATGCGTGGTAATTCAACAACGAAATTGTGAAGACTGGTCGAACATCTGGTTGTCCGATGGTGGAAGGGAGAGGGAGGAATTAAAATAATGCAATTCCTCCTCCTGTAGAAGACCGAAATGCTGGTTACTTTGCGCCAGTGTTTGAGGCTGGTAAGATTGGTTTCAACCAAATTTCGGTCACCAATAAGCCTCTTAGTACGCTTTTCCATTGAATCCAAGGCCGCTAGGTGGCATTTTGCAGCACCAGCCCATATAAGGCAGCAATACTCCATGCACGACCGGACTTGCGCTTTATATAATGTAAGCATCTGTCCCGGCGTGAAGTATCGCCACACCTTTGCAAGGACTCCCAGCCTCCTTGCAACCGTATTGGCCTTAGACTCAATGAAGCGTCCGATGTTCAGATCTGAGGATATCTCAACCTCCAGCAACTGGAGGCGGTCGGTGTATTCCAGTGATACATTTCGGAAAGAAGGAGCCAAAGTGAGCTGGCTCCTTTTTGCAGTGAAAAGACACGCTTGTGTTTTGGAGGCGTAGAATTTCACAAGATTAGTATCGCCCATTCGGAGACTGCCTGTAGAGTGAGATTCACACGCTTTACCTTAGCTTCTCTGTCGGACTGGATTTGATCCCGACTGGCCCGAGGACCTAGCTGGTATCTCTCCACAACTGTGCTGATGTATCGCTGTACCCATAGATATCGGGCATAAGCAAATCATTTATATGAAGCTGGAAGAGAGTTGTGGAGAGAACGGACCCCTGAGGAACACCGGAGTTAGCCGTCACTGGATCGGATAAGCAGCCATCGACGACGACCTGGAGAAACCGTTCACTCAGAAAGTCCTTTACCTAGTCAATCAGATCAGAGGATAAGCCGCACGTTGGAAGCTTTGCCAGAAAGCTAGCGTGAGAAACTCTGTCAAAGGCCTTTGAGAAATCAAGGGAAACGGCAAGTGCTTCCCCACTGTTCTCGAGGGCCTCGCCCCATACGTGTGTTGCATACACTAGAAGGTCCCCAGCTAACCGATTTCGGCGAAACCCATATTACCGGTTACTTAGGAGGTCATTCTATTCTGGGTATGCCATTAAGCAGGCTTTCAATATATGCTCCATAATCTTGCAGAGTATGGCCGGCACGGCTGCCTTTTTTGGAACAGGCTGCACGTTGGCCAGCTTCCGGGATTTTGGCACTATTCCAGTTCTAAATGAGAGGAGGAACAAGCGTGTCAACACAGGATACAATTCAGATGCACAAGCCTTTAGTACTATAGTTGGTATACCAACTGGTCCACTAGCTTTATTCACATCTAGACACCTCATAGTTTTGAGAACCTCCCTATTTGTAATACGAACCTCTGACATAGTGATCCCGCAGTGAGGTGATTTAGGTAGAATGTTGTTGCCACTGTCCAGACGTGAACTATAGGCAAATAGAAATGCGAACAAGTCCGCTTTCTCTTTACGCGTATGCGCCGGTGTGCCATCCAGTTTTACCAGCACACGTAGTGAAGGCCGACAGAAGTTTGTCTCGATCGCTTTGGCAAGAGACCAAAAAGCTCTTATGCCGTAATTTTTTTATAGGACTTGGCGGCCTGGTTGAAAGTTCTCTTCTTGAAGCTGATATCCGGAGCTTTGCAGTTTCTAGAGGCAACCCAGGACACGTAGGCTAAATGCTTGCGTTTTTCAGCTTAAGCGCATTCGGCGTTGAACCATGGACGGGCTTTGCTATCGATGGGAGCGTCAGAAAAGGGGATAAAAAACTCCATAGCTTGACGTACCACACCTGTTATCGAATCCACGCAGCTCGACAGATCCGCAGAAGAGAAACAGACCTCTCGCCAAGGATAGAATGCAGAAAAGTGTCGCATCTAATCCCAATCAGCTCACTTGTACCGCCATATTCGTCGAAAATCTTGGGACTCGTAAGCAGGTGCAGAATATAACGATACGGATTTCACCATACAGTGGTCAGATGTACCTAAAGGGGAGGTTACCTGTACTTCATACCTGTCTGGTTCGGTAGTCAGCAGAAGGTCCAAGCAATTGGCTGTGTGACCGTCTACATCAGGCACCCTAATTGTTTCTTTTACCAGCTGAGAAAGAACTAGTGTTAAGGCAAAATTCCACGCTTCTCTTCGAGCATGGTCGGTCTTCTGGTAAGGGAACAGCCAGTCTTAATGACAGGCGTTAAATTCTCCCAGAAAGACCAGCCGTGCAATAGAATACCGACTAAAGGCCACATCAACAGCCTCACTAAGATGATCAAATAATCGTGTTGTCTCCTGGTCACCGCTGTGCAATCGATGGATTTTTTCAATACCTGTTTCTACCATTACCCAGATTATCAAAAAAGTGGGGTCTTCAAGGTAGCGTAGACGCTGGAAGCAGATGTCATTGCGGAAGTACACACAAACACCGGCACGTAGATGGAATTGTTGTTTCAAGGAAAATCTAGCAAATAAATAAAAATAAAGCGGTCCGCCGCATTCAATGGACATCCAATTTGGGTCGGTGTCAAGAAAGGTAGGTGCGGCTTTTCAGTCTCAAGATGGTAATATTAGTGAGGTGCACTTTTAATGAAAGGACGTGCAACCGCTGTTTAGCCATACGTTTCTTTTTATTTTGACACATATTAGAGTGAAGACTGAATATTGATGTAATGTGGCAGTTGAACCAGGCTTGGCATTAGCAACCAAACAATACTACCAGTGCTACTATGCCCATAACAACTTGATCTAGAGATGAGGCGACGCCTGACCCCCCTCCCCCCTAGAGATTGCCATCGGATCCTCGCGCCCAGTCGCTAACTGGCACGATGGAGCCACTTTGGGATTTTCGCTAGTTGGCGGGGCAGCCTTTCATGAGTTGCTAATTCACTAATTAAGACCCTAGCAACCTGCGGTCGGCCAGCGGAACACCGTGCTTTGGATCCCGCCACCCTCCACAACCAAGCATCCGACACAGCAATAACTGAAGCTGCTGATTATTTGGTTCTGGAGTCGATTTCAACTAAACAATGAGTCCAACGTGACAAGGTTGCAACACCAGCCAATATCTGATATCAGTAGTCAATGCACAACCAGGCTTGCATTTCAGGGTAAGAAGCTGACTCAGCGTGAAATACTACCAAAATTTTGCAAGAACACCTAGTGCCTTGTGGATACTATATATTATATATACTACTATACTAGGCCTTGAACTCAACATTATATTTAATAATAATAATGTCCTCCAGAATGAATTTCGATAGTGGCGACCAGTCTCAACAAAGACCAACCATGCACGCGGAACAGGATTATAGTGTCCGAGTTTAACATGTATGCGCAAGCACGATTACACTTTATTATTACTCTCTCATAGTATGAAACAACGGAATAGAGATGCGGTGCGGAATGATTACAGAATTCTATTGAAAGTTTCCTGACAGAAAAACTCAATAACTGACATTATAAATATATTATTATGAATGATGATATTATTTTTACTTAAGTTATTTTCCCATTTTATTTAACAATTTTTGTACGCCGCGGCAGTGCGCTTGCATTTTCGCAGCGCAACGCTTGGCCGTGTCGCCATGTAATGCTGGAAGATGTCAAATGAAAAGGAAACGAACACTTGCTTTGACTTTAATTAAACTAACGTTATTCTAAACTAAACACTAATACAAATTGCTGTGCAGGGCTCCACTACAGTAGTGTGGGATAGCGAAGCCGTTGTATCGGGTATTTTTATACACATATTGTGAGCCTTTTCCAAGTAGGAAGGCAATATTTATTAAGAAATTGACTGATGTGAATCTGACACAAGTACAATAGGGACGATTTAATTTTCTTTAACCCTATTTGAGCCCTTTATTCGTGAACGGGTTCTTTAGAAATTAATCATCATTACAGCCCTCAACCAGTCCACTGCTGAAGATAGGCTTGAGGGAGCAAGGAACGCCACAAAGCACAGTCATGAGCTACATGCACATCGACTTCCTGCATGTCTTACCAGGTATTGACTACATCTAGTACGGGGTCGCCCTATATTTTCTCTACTGGTAGGAAACTGCCAATCCAGAACCTATTTTCCCCATCGGTGGTCGATTCTACGAGCTATATTGCCATGCATTAGCTTACTAATCCTTTGGGCTATGTAGGATATTAAATACAAATAGTCCGACTAGGTAAATAAAACGTCCACCGAGAAGTCAATCGACGGATTCAATTCGGCTGGGCAGCGTTCGGGAAATTGTGACGCATCTTCTCGTCAGGTATACCTCAAAACCTGAAAACTAAGTTGTACAACCAGTGCGTATTGCCAATGATGACCGACGGAACCGAGACGTGGTCCTTCACTGCTGGCCGTATGAGGACGCTCAAAGTTGCTCAGCGAGCTATGGAGAGGGCTATGCTCGGAGTTTCTCTGCGTGATAAACTTAGAAATGAGGATATCCGCAGTAGAACCAGAGTGACCGACATAGCCCAACGGATTAGTAAGCTGAAGTGGCAATGGGCCGGCCATATAACTCGAAGAACCGACAACCGTTGGGGAAAAAAGATTTAAGAGTGGCAGCCTCGTACCAGTAGGCGAAGTGTAGGGCGACCCCCTACTAGATGGAGTGACGACCTGGTAAGACATGTTCGATGGATGCAGGTGGCTCAGGACCGTGCTTTATGGCATACCTTGGGGGAGGCCCATGTTCAGCAGTGGACTTGTGAAGGGCTGTAATGATGATGATGATGAGGATGTAGGATAATCTAGTTCTAATGGTGATATCCTCATTTCTAACCTTATCACCCAGAGAAACTCCAAGCATAGCCCTCTCAGTAGCTAACTTAGCGACTTTGAGTTTCCTGATACGGCCAGCAGTGAAGAACAATATCTCAGATCCATATGTCATCACTGGCAACACGCACTGGTTGTACAATATCGTTTTCAAGTTTTGTGGCATACCTGACCTGAAGACGTGTCGTTATTTCTTGAACGTTGCCGAACCGAGTTGAATCCATCGATTGAAATTTAGTCGAAGTTGGGCTTACCACAACAATAACAATTTCGAGCTTAGTCCTTACAACCATGACTGTTTAGTACTACTAAACAAACACAACTTACTGAGTAGTATCACCAAACAATCACAACGTAAACAAGCTTTATGCTTAAAGAAATACCCGACTGCGTAAAATAGTTTACTGAAATGTGAATTATTATTTTTCACTTTAATAATACCCATTTTACAATTTTTTCAGTCTTTATAGGCTGCCTATGCAGATCACGTCGCGCAGTCTGGTAATAAGTATCCTAACTAAGACGATCACACCATAAATATGACATAAACACTCACGCCTGTGGGGTCACCCAGAGGGGTAGGCAGAGACTACAGACTTCCATTTGGCACGATCCTGACACACCTCTCTCGCCTCCTTCACATCCAAACATCTACGCATGCATGCTCGTCGGTTAAGGGTACTCCTAATTTGGCCCGTTTTCAATAAATCGCCAATTTGGTCGATAAATTTTCGCATATGACGTCCCTTTCCGACTCTGCCATTCACTTCTGCAACATAAATTTTCTTTGTCACTCTTTCCTCATCCATTCTTTCCACATGACCAAACCACCGAAGCATTCCTTTCTTAATCCTGGTCACAACATCATCTTGCAAACCACACTCTTCTCTTATCACACAATTCTTCACCCTGTCATTCAGATTCAGCCCTAACATACTCCTTAACGACCGCATTTCTACTGCATTTATTCTACTCTCGTGCTTCTTCTGCCACACCCAACTTTCACTACCATACGATAAAGTAGGGACCAACACAGCATTGTGAATTGCCATACGTACCTTTTTTGACACATTTTCACTCTTCACAATAGAGTGCAGGGCCCCATTTACTCTGTTTCCTGCGTTCACTCGTCGTTCTATATCCTTATCATATCTCCCATCCCTGCTAAGTACGCAACCCAAATATACAAATTCATCTACTTGCTCGATCAACTCCCCGTCTATTCTTATTTCACATATCGTTTTACTTTCATCTCTTTCAAAAACCATAATTTTCGTCTTACTTGCGTTCACTTTCATACCCCTTTCTTTTAATGATCTGTTCATTAATGTAACCATCATTTGCAACTCAGCCGCCGACGACGCAAGAATAACTTGATCATCGGCGTACAAAAGGCATTTGACGGGACCTGGGGTTTCTCTGCGTGATGAACGTAGAAATGAGGATATCTGTAGTAGAACCAGAGTGACATAGCCCTACAAATAAGTAAGCTGAAAAATTTGAAAGTTGAAGAATGCGGATTAAGAATGGGTGAGTTAACCATCAAATGCCTTTCGCATTTGATGGTTAACTCACCCATTCTTAATCCGCATTCTTCAACTTTCAAATTTTGCAAACAACTGTCCATAAATAGGTTAAACAACCACGGGGAAGCCACACAGCCCTGTCTGACACCTTTATGGATGCCAAACCAGTCGGAGTAGACCCCGTTGATCCTAACAAAAGCACTAGAGTCCCTATAAAGAGATTCCAATGCCTGTATCAAGCCAGCGCTCAACCCAAATGAGTTCAGTGTTTGCCATAGCACATTCCTATCCACTCTGTCATAGGCCTTCTCCAAGTCCATGAACGCACAAAAAACCTTTTGGTTTTTGGCCAAAAACTTCTCCGCGATCATGCGCATGGAGAAGACTTGATCTGTACATCCCATTCCCTTTCTAAATCCCGCTTGCACATCCCAAATTTTTCCATCGGTTTCTTTCATGACCCTTTCAATTAGTACCTTGGCATACAATTTTCCCACGATGCTAAGAAGGCTGATACCGCGGTAGTTTTTACAGTCCTGCTGCGACCCTTTTCCCTTATATACTGGGACTATCACGGCTTTGCACCAATCTCCCGGTACCCGCTTCAGTTCCCAGCATACATTAAACAAGGTGTGCAGCAGGCCTGCCACCACTTCCTCTCCAGCCCTTAGCATTTCGAGTGAAACTCTATCATAACCGGCAGCCTTACATGCTTTCATGCTTTTCATTGCTTTCATTATTTCATCTATACTTATCTCGCTACCTCCTTCCTCTTCTTTCGGAGTTCCTATTTCATTCAGTTCATACGTTGTCTCCTCACTCATAAACATGCTTTCAAAATATTCCTTCCATCTCTTTAAACTCAAAACTTCATCATTCAGAATATAGCCATTCTCATCTCTTATAGCATTCATTATAGGTTGTTTTGAACGTCCCCTGGCAGTTCTTACGAGTTTCCAGAACATTTTAATATTTGCCTGGAAGTTATCCGATATTCTTCTATCATTCTTATCCGTTCTTTCTTGCTTTTTCCTTTCAACTACTTCTTTTACTCTTTTATTTAGATGTCTAAAGACTGCCTTTTTTCTTTCAAAATCATCATTCGTACCGCTAGAATTACCAGCCTTAGTTGCTAGTAAATCTAGCCATGCTCTCTTCTTTGCTTCAACTTCCGCACGTATCTCATCATCCCACCACAAAGTATTATTTTTCCTTTCATTCTTTCTTTTACTAACACCACATACTTCGGTAGCTGCATCTACTAAACCTTTCTTAACATTTTGCCATACATTCTCCAAATCTAACTCATTCATACATAATTCATCCAAACCACTTACGTTTTCTTTCAGTCTACATTTAAACTTGTTTTTCTCACCTTCATCTTGTAATCTTTCTGTTCTAATACGCTGTAACGCAGTGGTAGACACAGATGACCGATGGCGCCACCGCCTGAATAGACCATTAATTCGGCATAAAACCAAAAAACGATCCGTTCCTACGTTTGACCCCCGGTAAACCCTTGTATCCACCACTGTGCCCCTCAATCTTTCATTCACAATTATGAAATCTATCATGCTTCTATCATCACCTCTTTCCCAAGTATACATGTGAATCCTCTTGTGGCGAAAGAAAGTGTTCGTCACAAAAAGATTCTTTTCCATACATACAGTGAGGAGGCTTACACCATTCTCATTTATACTTTCATCACCAAACGTTCCCAATATCCTTTCATAACCAATCCTCCTCACCCCAACTCTTCCATTAAAATCTCCTAGCATAACAACATTTTCATTTCCCTTACATTTCATTAATACCATCCTTACCATTTCCCAAAACTGCTCTCGGATATGAGTGGGCTTTGAAATGTCTGGGGCGTAGACCCCTAGCACAAACAACTTCTTTAAGCCCACTTTCAATCGTATCCATAGCAGTCTTGGGCTTACACATTCATACTCTTTCACACATTGCACCATTCTTTCTGATAGGACATCTCAGAACTCTCTCTCTCTCTCTCTCTCTCTCTCTCTCTCTCTCTCTCTCTGAATATCTCAGTCTGTAACGTTGCACGTACATGTATGCATAATTATAATTAAACGGTTTATTAAAATTAAATAAACATTTAATAAACTAAATAAAAATAAAATAAAAGTTATTAACAAAAATAATTCTATAATTAACTTAGGTATCCTATTAATAAAACAAATCAGTAAACTAAAAGAACGAATTAAATAATAAATCAAATATTAAAATATTGTATTTCGAACAAACACTCTGACGCTTCGTTACTCTATGCGCTTTGCAACTCTCGCGTCAGAGTTTTACCCGGCCGGTATCATTCCACGGCGTCGCGCTCCTGGTCATTCTCCGCCCGAGCGCCCTGGGAGGCGCACACTACCACTGCAGCCGCGTTCACAAGCTCTGCTTTGTGTCCTCGTACGCGCTTGCAAATTTTAATCCCATTTTGGAAAAAGTTTAAAATAATATAATAATTCCGGCACTGTGGCCGTATAGTTTTTTTCGTTAATTCTCGTCACCGAGACCTCCGTATCGTCTTGCACCCCGTAAGGGTAAGTGTTGAAACGTTACCCAGTTTTAAGTAGTGAAAGTGTTTTATAGGTAGTGTAATTTGATCATGCCAGGCTGTTTGCTTTTAGCTATTTAATTGCCACGTTATTAGCGTTATTTGCATGTAAGTAATGTATGTAGCCGCTGTGTGCGTTGGCAAAAGTACCGTTACAAAATGGCGTCTCATACATTTCGCACCGCGATCAAATATCGCAAGTCACCATCATGTTTCAACCAATGCACAGCCTAAATTAGTTATCCTGGTACATTTAAACAGTATTTTACACTTGCCGTAATTTTAATTCATGTGTATTTTAATTTGCGCCTCACCGCTATGACGCTTGCCTTCCATTCCGCCTTGTAACTCCGTTCTGATTATGAACACCCGCCAGCTACTCTCTGTGCTCCCATCTACTGCTAGCCTGCGATATACCGGGGGTTCATAATCGGCGGCATTTTATTACCTGGACCCTAAATGTGGACGACGTTGTTTCCAGGGTGCAATTTTACGACTACAACCGTGGCGGTCGTCCTTCTTAAGAGGGCCTAGGCCTCCCCTCGACGCCGCCACCGCCACAGCCAGCTGCCCATGGCGCTCCCCGTGAACAGTCCAACCCCCCGGCCCTGCTCGACCACCTCGCGGTCACATAGGGGAGTACCTGACCCTGCCAGTGAAGCCAGACGGGCATATTTTTAAATTATCGGAACCACGCCCACGACCTTTTCTTTTACCAATATATAATTTTTTTTTTATGACTGGTTGTTGCCTTATTTTAAACGCCAACCGTATCACTGGCGCCCATAAACGTGGTAAAAAAAGGTCTGGTTTCACTGCGTAGGAGTAGTTGGTGTTTGTGTCGTTTTGTGTTTGTGAAACGTTTTTGTTTTTTTGTTTTTTGGTTGCAGCAACTAATGTGTACGAATTTCATTATTGTGTTTGTTTTAGGAATTTTATTGAATTTCAATTGATTTATTTATTTACTTGTATTATTTGAGAGATCATAAACTTTAATCCCTAACTAAGAATTTGTTTAGTTTCGAATAACTTTTCGTAATCACTCTATGCCGTGCACTACCTATGTTGTTTACGTTCTATCATTGTACAGAGTAGTTAGCGTGCAGAGTGGTCACTGTGTAATCTGTGATAGGGTAAATTTAATATTGTTCCGAGGTATTACTATTCTATTCTGCAGTAGGTTTTTTTTCTCGTGGTTTTTTTTTCTGTGATATTATTATTATTAAAATTTTATGAATTGTAACTATTCCCTATTGTTGCTGCAGAACTCTAGTTCAGTTGAGTCACGCATGCGTTGGTAGTATTTTAAATTATTCAATCAATTGTTTTTTATTTTAATTCTTAGGCATATTATTATTATCTTGTTGTTGTTTTATTTAATTGTTCGAGTACACATTAGTTGCGTATTTTAATTTTTTGTTGCGCTGCTTCTTTTATTTTGGTGGCAGTTGCTTTATTCTTTTTACTGCTTCTTTTATACGCCAATCGTTTTAGTCAACCAGAACGTTCTTAGTACCTGATATTATAATTGTAACGGAACGGAGTAGATTAAGTCAGTAACGACTCAACACTTACCTCTTTGCGGTTATACGCGTGTTATAATGGCGCACTCGGTTAAATTCCTATCGTTGCAAAAGTCGGAGTTAGAATACGAAGTTGCCATTAGAGGTGCCACCCCGGCTGACACAGTCAGAGAGTTACGCGAGCAGATTGCTAAATTAGGTCCACTCTTTCCTTCGGAGGACATTCTCGAGAGCGTTTTGTCTGTCGGCGATGATTTAAAGGGAGTCAGCGATGCTTTAATTAAGCTAAGAGCATATATCGAGGCGCCTAGCGATGGGAATGCATTGCTTCGTGCTCGCAACCTCATTAACCACCTCCATCATCGACTCAACCGTATAGTTTGTGATAGCACGACCCAGCAAGGGGTGGTGGATACGTGTGTTTTTGAATACAGGCAACTTTTGGAACGCTATAATGCTATTACTGCTACTGATTCCACCCCTTCTCTGGCATATAGAGACCCTCAGTCTACTGCTGCTTTACCTCTCTCAACGTTAACGTAACTTGTGAGCGCGGCGTGGCTAGTGAGTTCACTAAGTTTAAGTTCGACGGCAAATCTTGCGTTCGTACATTTATCCAGCGCATCAATGAATACAGCCAGTCGAGGAATATACCGGGGGAAAAACTGCTGTCTTACTGCGCTGAGATTTTTACCGGCGATGCCTTGCATTGGTAACGTGCCATTCGGGACCAGGTATCTAATTGGGACGAGTTAGTTTCCCTTCTTAGAGAAGATTTCGAGCAGGCCGATTATGATTACAGACTCTTGTCGGAGATTCGGGCCAGAACTCAGGGCGAGTCTGAAAATATAACTATTTACATTTCTATTATGACTGGGCTATTCTCACGTTTGTCCAAGAGCCTTTCTAACGAAGACAAACTTGAGATCATTTTACATAACATCCGCCCATGCTACGCCAGCACCTTAGCTTCTGTCCCGAAGATCTCAGACCTCGACACCTTGCGTTCGCTCTGTCGTAATTACGAGAACATTCAGGCTCGCCTAGTGGAATTCCACGAACCTCCGAAGGTCTCTTCAGGAACACTGGCGCCAGAGTTTGCTTACGCTGGTCAGTCTGCAAGTAGGTTTAATCAAGGCAGCGGCCAAAGTTTCAATAAAAGACCTTACAATAACTTTTACAATAGAAGCAACAATAATTACAATACAGGTAATAAAACTTATACTAAAAATAATAATTATGTGCATGCGGTGCAACAGCAGTACCAAAAGTCTCCTTATTGTCCTAGGTGTCGTAATAACACCCACAACCTTCGTCAATGCAAAGCAAATAGGGATAGAATATTTTGTTTTGTTTGTGGCCAGGAAGGCGTCAAGTCACCAGACTGTCCGAAGTGTGGCAAGGAAAAACCGAGCACTTCAAAAAACTGATAGACCAGCAGAATTGTACTGAAGTCCTGCCACCCAAGTTTGACCAAGAGGATTGGCAGAGCTGGCTTAACACTGTTAATGTTTTCTTCAATTCTTATAAAGTTGATACAATTCTGCTGGACAAACCATTGCATGATCCTAGACCTTACGCTTGTGTACAAATCAATGATTTTAAGCTATTTGGCCTCTTAGATTCAGGCTCAGCTGTGTCCATTTTAGGTGATAAAGCTTATAGGAAGCTAGAGGAACGGGGTTTACAGCTGCATAGGGACAACTTAATTACAGTCACGGCTGCTGGGGGTCAATCTATGACCAGCATTGGCTATATGTTTCTCCCTATACACTTTGAGAATGAGTACCATATAATTAAGTCATTTGTTGTGCCTAGACATCAATATCGATCTCGTGTTGGGGATCGATTTTTGGCGCGAGTTTAACATTTTTCCTAGACATTCCTCAAGCATTACATTTTCTAATGCCGCAGTATTGAATGCTAGCCTTAGTACCGATTCTACCACTTTCATACAAGCGTATGACCACTTAACTGTTTCGGAGAGATCAGTGGCGGATGACATCATTTCTCAATTTAGCGACATTTCCGCCGAACGTCGGGGTTTGGGCGAGACGAGTTTGGTCACTCACCGTATTGATACGGGAGATGCTGAGCCAGTTCGTCAAAGGTACTATAGGTTGTCTCCAGAGAAGCAGCGGATCCTTGCCGAGCAGGTCGACGAGATGCTGGCTCTGGACGTAATTGAGCAGTGCGAAAGTGCTTGGTCATCACCAGTTCTCATTGTTACGAAGAAAAACGGTCAGCCTCGGTTTTGCCTCGACAGCCGCAAGCTCAATTCCATCACGAAGCGCGACGCCTATAGTCTACCCTACATTTCCGAGATCTTGGATAATCTTTGCGATGCTCGCTACTTATCTAGTATCGATTTATCCAAAGCCTTTTGGCAGATACCTATAGCACAGGAGGACCGGGACAAGACTGCTTTTTATGTGCCTAATCGCGGTACCTATCGTTTTAAGCGCACTGCTTTTGGTTTAACTAACGCCCCGGCTACACAGCAAAGGTTGGTTGATCTGTTATTTAGGGAATTTGACCTCAAAGTCTTTGCATACCTAGACGATATTATTATCGTCTCAAACGACTTCAATTCCCATGTTTCCCTGTTACTTCGGGTTCTTAATAAGCTGAAACAGGCCAACCTCACTGTAAACCTAGAGAAATGTCAATTCTTCCGCAGTCAGCTCAAATACCTGGGTTACGTCGTTGATAGTAGTGGTTTACGTACCGATCCTGAGAAGGTGGAAGCAATCCTCAATTACCCGACACCTACATGTCGTAAGGACGTTAAGCGCTTCCTCGGGACTGCTACTTGGTATCGTCGTTTCGTCCCCAATTTTAGTACCATTGCAGGCCCCTTAAACAAGTTAACTTCGAGTAAGAAGGGTGGACCACCTTTTGCCTGGTCTGCCGAAGCTGATGCTGCCTTCAAGAAACTTAAGGAGTGTTTAGTTTCCGCTCCTGTTCTTTCCTGCCCTGACTACGATAAGCCATTCGAAGTACACACCGATGCCAGCAATTACGGCGTGGGTGCGATGCTGACGCAGACTATAGATGGTAAGGAGCACCCCGTTGCTTATATGAGCAAGTCGTTGTCAGCAGCAGAGAGGAACTACAGTATAACGGAGCGTGAGACATTAGCTGTCGTCATCGCCCTGGAGCACTGGAGGTGTTACTTGGAGAACGGTAGGCCATTCACTGTCTATACTGATCACAGTGCGTTAAAATGGTTTCTGTCTCTCAGGAACCCTACCGGTAGATTAGCTCGCTGGGGTGTAAGATTGTCCTCATTTCATTTAGAATTCAAGCATCGTAAGGGTGTGGACAATGTGATCCCCGATGCCCTCTCTAGAGCTCTTCCCGTCTCGGCGATTAGTACTTCCGGTTCGAACATGGTGACATCGGATTCTTGGTACAAAAATATTTATAATTCTTGCCTTTCTAAGCCGCAAACTTTCACGAATTTCATTATCAAGGATGGCAAGTTATTCAGGCGTGCCAAGTATAATCACTCACTTTCATCCGAGTTCTTATGGAAGGAGGTTGTACCTTTTGAGCTACGCGAGCAGGTGATCAACGAGAATCATGCGGAACCCACGGCTGGACATCTCGGCGTTTTTAAAACATACCATCGTATTGCCTTGCGCTACTTTTGGCCTGGTATGCACCAGGACGTGGTGAAGTTCGTTGCCTCCTGCGAGAAGTGCTTGTCTTACAAGGCTCAAAATCATCAAACCTTGGGAGCAATGGGCCGCCCGAAGCAGTGTTCTAGGCCATTTCAAATGATTTCAATTGATTTGATGGGCCCCTTGCCTGTCACTAGGAAGCAGAACACTTATATCTTCGTAGTCACATGCTGCTTCTCGAAATATTGCCTAATTTTCCCATTAAGAAGTGCTACTGCCACTACAGTCACGAAGTTACTGGAAGAGTCTGTTTTCCTCGTCCATGGTGTCCCTCAGACCATATTTTTGGACAATGGCGGCCAGTTTATTTCGAAGGTCACTGAGTCACTTTTCCATCGTTATAAGGTCCCTAAGGTGTTCTTCACGCCAAAGTACACCCCTCAAATTAATTTGGTAGAACGACATAATCGTTCAATTATCACGTGTATCTCAACTTTCGTGGACAACGATCATCGCAGTTGGGATACATATATTCCGAAGGTTCAGTTCGCCCTCAACAATTCGGTGAGTGAGGCGACTGGTTTCACTCCATCCTTCCTGGTGTTCGGCAGGGAGCTCGTTACATGTGGCTCGCATTATTTAGATAACGATTTAGGCGATGAGGTTTTATTCCTTCCCCGTGACATCTACGCGGAGGATTTGGGTTGTCTTAAGGAAGTTTTCGATACTGTAAAGGCCAAATTGTGGCATGCTCATGCTAAAAACTCAACCCACTATAACCTTCGGCGCAAGCCTATGGAATTTAACATTGGTGACACTGTAATGAAACGCGCATATGTTTTAAGTGATAAGGATAAGTTCTTTAGTAAAAAACTTGCGCCAAAATTTATTAAATGTCGCGTCATCGGTAAAAAGTCACCCCTAGTTTACATCCTGGCTGACATGTCTGGGAAAGATATTGGCACCTGGCACATCAAGGATTTGAAATTAACAGGACACAATACTTAGTCATATATGTATACACTTTTTTTAAAGTGGCACTTCCCCCGTGTGGTGTCGGGTTAGAATAGCACCACCCCATTTCTTCCTGTGGGTGTCGTAAAAGTCGACTAAGGGATAGGGTAGTAGTGTGTTGTGGGAGATGGGCTAGCAACCATCACTGCAATATCACAAGATCTCCATGTTACACCTACAAGTACACTTAATTAAGTTGCATGTGTTCTGCTTGTTACTTAGGAATACACTAGCGTTATATTTATATATATACATGGTGCTCGTTTTACCCTGGTCACACTTTTACATCTTTAGCTCTAGGTATTCGTATGGGTCTTCCAGTCTAACCGATGCTGGAACACCTTGCCAAATGACAGGATGCGTCAACTACCCTATTGATGTTCGTTGACGCTGATATAATCGCGTGAAGTATGAGAGATGTTGTATAAAAGGATAATGCGAATACATAACAATTTAGAGCGGATTTTATTAATTAAGAATAATAAAATCCTTATGTAGCGCGCGGGGTACTGTAACGTTGCACGTACATGTATGCATAATTATAATTAAACGGTTTATTAAAATTAAATAAACATTTAATAAACTAAATAAAAATAAAATAAAAGTTATTAACAAAAATAATTTTATAATTAACTTAGGTATCCTATTAATAAAACAAATCAGTAAACTAAAAGAACGAATTAAATAATAAATCAAATATTAAAATATTGTATTTCGAACAAACACTCTGACGCTTCGTTACTCTATGCGCTTTGCAACTCTCGCGTCAGAGTTTTACCCGGCCGGTATCATTCCACGGCGTCGCGCTCCCGGTCATTCTCCGCCCGAGCGCCCTGGGAGGCGCACACTACCACTGCAGCCGCGTTCACAAGCTCTGCTTTGTGTCCTCGTACGCGCTTGCAAATTTTAATCCCATTTTGGAAAAAGTTTAAAATAATATAATAATTCCGGCACTGTGGCCGTATAGTTTTTTTCGTTAATTCTCGTCACCGAGACCTCCGTATCGTCTTGCACCCCGTAAGGGTAAGTGTTGAAACGTTACCTAGTTTTAAGTAGTGAAAGTGTTTTATAGGTAGTGTAATTTGATCATGCCAGGCTGTTTGCTTTTAGCTATTTAATTGCCACGTTATTAGCGTTATTTGCATGTAAGTAATGTATGTAGCCGCTGTGTGCGTTGGCAAAAGTACCGTTACAAAATGGCGTCTCATACATTTCGCACCGCGATCAAATATCGCAAGTCACCATCATGTTTCAACCAATGCACAGCCTAAATTAGTTATCCTGGTACATTTAAACAGTATTTTACACTTGCCGTAATTTTAATTCATGTGTATTTTAATTTGCGCCTCACCGCTATGACGCTTGCCTTCCATTCCGCCTTGTAACTCCGTTCTGATTATGAACACCCGCCAGCTACTCTCTGTGCTCCCATCTACTGCTAGCCTGCGATATACCGGGGGTTCATAATCGGCGGCATTTTATTACCTGGACCCTAAATGTGGACGACGTTGTTTCCAGGGTGCAATTTTACGACTACAACCGTGGCGGTCGTCCTTCTTAAGAGGGCCTAGGCCTCCCCCTCGACGCCGCCACCGCCACAGCCAGCCGCCCATGGCGCTCCCCGTGAACAGTCCAACCCCCCCGGCCCTGCTCGACCACCTCGCGGTCACATAGGGGAGTACCTGACCCTGCCAGTGAAGCCAGACGGGCATATTTTTAAATTATCGGAACCACGCCCACGACCTTTTCTTTTACCAATATATAATTTTTTTTTATGACTGGTTGTTGCCTTATTTTAAACGCCAACCGTATCAAGTCCCGCCCGTGACCATGAGTGCTGTAAAGCGTTCGAAACGTCGGGTATTAAAAAGTTAAATATACGCGATAAATTTCGTAAAAACTAATATTATTTCAATGTGTAGTGTTCGCGTAAATTATCTTGGGAAAAGATCAACATAATATATTAGCCTAGTCAAATAATTTATATTACATATAATAATATATTTTTTATCAGCCGGCCTTTTATACAAAAGGGGGGAGCGTTACAGTAGCAACTATTGAATATTGAAATTATTGTATCTGGATTTATTCGCATGATTAAGTAGCGCTTTATCGTTTTACCTTTTTTTAAGTAGAATAAGGAGAGAGAGACGAACGAGCACACAGTCCACCTGATGGTAAGTGGATGTTGTGGCCTATAGGCATTTAAATTTATGCTCGATTAAGAATCAAAATACAGATGCGACCCCTGAGGACTAATATGGAATACCTCGTTTCCAGTAAAAGAGTCTCCGGTTCTCTATCACCATACGAAACACAGCAGCCTGAGGCTACTATTTTAGGCTGTTATTCTCCGAGCGCTTGATCCTACCACGGTGGAGTGGATCCATTCGTGCTGCAACCATAATATAGCTTCAACGTTGTTCTACGACGTAAAAATCTCTATGAAAGTTTAACTTTTGAAAGTAAAAGCAGGCCTCAACGAACTAAAGATATCACAATAATTTTAAATATTGAAGTCTAGGTTTTAAAAAAGAGTTCAATATGTCTTAGAACTGATTTTAGAATGTGAAATTGTTCAATTATTTTAAATTCATCTATGTCTACTTTTACTTTTTAATTTTTTTTACTTCCCTACCTACCTACTTTTAAATGGACTAAGAAACTGAGATTGTGAATCTCAATAATGTCCAAACAGTTGTGTTAAAAATTAATCCTCTTATTTCCACCCTTAGGGGTGAAATTTTTTCTCTTATTTTATATGGACCCATACCTGAAGTACAGCCGAAATAACAAAAAAATCAGGCTTGAAATCGATTCATATTTATCTTAGATATCGCGCAATATACACATAAAAAACGGTCAATGTATAAACCACTTTTTTCAAAGTCAGCTGAAAACCTGATAAAAGCTAGCCAACAAATGAAATCAACTCCACCGTCGACGCATTTAATAAGCTTTATTATCGAAGCTGTGAGTATCTCTGCATAGTCACAATCGCTCAACGATACAAATTGGTCGATCAGTATTCTCCAGCCACCTAATTGTAACGACAAATTTGCGGTGCGGAGAGACGTACTTCGTTACAGGATTTTGTGTTTGATCACTTGAACAAGATAATTTTTCTCCAATAGTCATAATTGGGTCTACGCATTTTTTATTATTTGTGTCTATAATATTAATATGTATAATATTATTTAAACTAATATCTGTTCACCTTCACATAAACACAAAAACAGTTTTATTAAAAATATTGACATACATTCTATTTTTTTCTGTACAAGTGTAACCCTTTCATGGGGCAATATATACGCTCTTACAATAGAAAATATGCAGGCCTTATCTACCAATAGGATTAAATTTTTTACTAGGGACACGTTGTTTAATAAGGGTTGTTATACTATTAAATAGTACATTGATTTATTAATTATAATTAATAACGTGTGAATAATAAAGTAAAATATGAATTTCGCTGTCTGTCGCTCCAGTATCTTCACGTCAGTTCTCAGTGTGCGTGTCTTATATGTTGCCAGTCGTTTTAGGTGTCAACCGAACCTCCACCGGAGGATCTTAGCACCCCCTGCCCCACTGTTACCATGGACAAAACCGTAGCCAGGACTAGCGGGGCCACCGATGACTGAGCGCCGTTTTTTTGTGTCGTTGCTCAAAGGGCGTATATTGCCATAGTTGCCATGCTTGGCGAGCGGGTTGGCAACCGAAGTTTTTTTTACAAAGTTGCCTTTATTTATTTATTTTATTCTTTATTGCACCAAAATTTTGGACAAAAGGCGGCTTTATGCTATATGGCATTCTCTACCAGCTAACTTTGGGTAGAACAGAGAGTGAGTTATGGATAAAAATGTACATGCTACACATATATATATATATATATATATATATATATATATATATATATATATATATATATATATATATATATATATATATATATAAATTTATATACAAATAACTATAAACATATAAAGTAAGTGCACTGGCACGCACCAGGTCTGCGCCCTCTTTTCCCAAAAGAGGGTCGCTCCCGATACGGCACAATAAAGCTTAATCAGGAAATAAAGGAAATCATATTTTAAAAAGCGTGCAGAGCTTAAAACGCGTCAAAGATTATTCTTTTTATGATATTATTAATCGAATAAAAATCGATATCGTTTCATAGATTTTATGACAGTTAAGTAGTAACATCGAATCTGACAGGTAGGCCCCTGTCACTGTTATGTCACAAGAATTCAATTGCGTGTTGTCGTGTTATTTTGTTTTGTTGGAAAATGCAATTGTTGATCTCTCAACAATTGGTTCGAACACAGCAGGTAAATATTTGGTCTTCCTCTAAGAAATGCTTTATAACTGAGTTTACTTGAATAATATCAATATAAAAAATACGTGTGGCACTCGGTGACTGCCGCGGTAAAGCTATTGCATAGCATTTTTTATCAACTTACGCAATTATAATTATTTATTTATTTTATTTATGCAGTTAAGTCTTTGATATTAAATCAGGTTACACTTTTTGAGCGTGATGACCGATAAGAAAACAATTTTTTTTCTCTTATTGAATAAATGAGTAGTTAATATTGTTTAAAATATTTTTAATATCTTACAATACATGTAGGTTATTCAGGAATTTTTATCATTGAGTTAGCAGCTAGTGTACACGCATACGTCTAGTCGCACGCACACAAACACCGTGCCGAAGTCTGCCGAGTGTCGAAGTCTGCCGAACTGAAACGACGTTAGACGATGCACGGCTTTCAACGCCACACCTCCGTGCCCGTCGGAGTGGGGAGCGTGAGGTTTTTTTTCGTTACGGAATTTCTGTATTCGGTCCCCGCGCTCAAGGCCCGCGATAGAAGCCGCATGCAGTAGCTTAATAATTGTAGCTTCTTTATTAGGTACAAGTTTCGAGTACAGTGAACGTATAGTGTGCCACTCGCAAAATGCACCAATAGTTCGTCTTGAACATGTATACATCAGCTGTGGCACTGACACTTATGAGAATAAGATCACACTCATTGTTTGGGTTCGATTCTCCACGTGAGGAACAATTTGCGCTACGTGAGGTAAGTGTTTAACATTTTTCAATTTATTAAATGTGATCCTCATATCTGATATTTATATATGTTTTTACACTGATTGTATATCAACTCAAGAACTTGTTTTATTTTTTTCACATCTGCACTAGCTATATCTGACAAACATACTAGCTTATTTATGAGATTGACCATTTTTATCAACTACCAAGAAAGGAAACAGTTGATTTTTCATCGTTTTTGGACTGTTGGTTGTCTGTCAGGCCTTAATTATTAAATAATATAGGACATTAAATCCATCCTTGTGCAGTAATATTTAACACTCCATTACGCGCGCCCGTTTGGGACGCGAGTGCTCGCGCGCTCTACATATGTAGAACTATTTTGTGTAAAGATTTTACAGGAACAATAAACAAATATAAAAATACTTCAATATCATATGAAAACAAACTTTAATAAGAAACTAAAATAGACGAAACGTAACTGTTACCATTTATTAGGCACTTAATATCAGACTTCTTGTGAATTTTGAGAAAAATCAATGATTTTTTGGCATCAAACCTTCTCAGTCTCCTTTTTTTTACTCGCTCATATCTTCCACACGGTCTTTATCATTTTTACAAGAGACAAGGCATTGCAGAACTTGATGTTGAGGACGAATCCACTATTTACAGGTGTCACATTGTTTTCTAGTGGACTTATTGCGCGCTCTGCCACAAAAGGAACATTTCCCGACTCGACCAGTATTGGGGAGTTGTGCTGGGCATGGTTGTAATTCCGATGGCTCTTTCATGCCCAAGCCAAGCCCAAGCATTTTCCCTTTCATTTTCAATGATTTTGGAATACTTTCAATATTTATTCTGCGTTGTATGCATGGCGCGACTAGGTGAAAACCAAGTTCATATAAAAAATCCTTCCTGGCCTTATTTCTCTAGTCCTTGTTTATTGTACGTACAATATAACCGTTTATAGCACTTATATTCATTAAATTGAAAAAAATGGTAAGTGAGACGTCATAAATACTACAAATAATGTCCACACCATATTTGGTTTTGTAAAAAGTTATTATTTCCGGCTTACGTTTCTCTGCTGTTTGTAAATCGATATGATCATCATAGTGCATAGGTGAGTAAATAAGTACCATTTACTTTGATTTTGGCATGTAAAATACTAAAGTACCTTGTTTTTGAAAGCCAAAAATTGAACTCGTTTCGCTTATGTTTCTTGTGATTTTGAATTCTTTGGGAACTTGTGGCTTATTTTTCTTCACAGTGCCTACGACAGTAATTTTGCTACCTAAGAGTTCTAAGCATTGAGGCATATTCGTGAATCAATTGTGCATTGTGACGTTATAACCTAAACCATTCAATGGGGTAAGCATTCGTTGCACAATGTCCACAACTTTATTTGATTGTGCATAAGGACCATCTGGCTGAGCACCTGCGTATATTTCCATATGTATCCCATACTTTGCTGTTTGCTTCATCAGTAATAACTTCTTCCAACCATCTCAAAATATGTGCCATCATTGTTAGAAATATAGTTATTTCGGTTAAAAATAATATTATCAAACAAAAAAATTCGTAATAACAATATTTATACTTAATATAAACACTTACATAAAATAAAAACGATAGGTAAACTTCCGACAAAAATGTCACGCGAGTGCTCGCGCGCTCTACTATTGTAGAATTTTAGTTTTGGTGCGAAATTTCTAACAAGTGCGATCGTGCAGTTTGCCGAAAGGGTACTAATTGTGATCACCAGTTAGTAATAGAGGAATACAATGAGTGTGTGCGTTAGACACCCACAATTGATGTTAAAATCCCACGAAATGCGTGCCTGTTCTACAATAGTAGAACGCGCGACTAATGGAGTGTTAACTTGATAAATAATTTATTTATATTTGAGTTCAAAATAAACAAATCTATTTTATTTTTATTTTTTCATTTTGACTTCATTTTTTGTATTTTACATTATTTCAGTTGCCGTTGTCATGCCGTGTATATCATAATTGCTAGCAATGAACTGATAGAACAGCATCACGTTCAACTGCAGATTGGGAACCATATGAATCATCTAGTCCATCCTCGTTGCAATCTGAAGTGAGTAATGTATTGCACCGAGAACAACAAAGCTTAGATCATACATCACACAGTGTACTGCTAACTAATTATTTAGAAGCACAATGTTTTTTACCTGGTTGTAACAGTTCCATCAGCATTGCGAGTATATCTCTTTTGTGATTAACTACATTTTGCGATAACAAACATACATAGTGACAATTACTATGTATGTGTGTTATACGTGGTAGAGCCATGCTGCAGTTATATTAGAAGTATAGTTGTAGCATGAATGGGTTGACTCGAATGGAGAAGGACCACGCTCTCACAGAATACCAGCGTGAAATAGTAGCTTAATGCTGCTGTGTTTTGTATGGTGAGTGTAGAGAACCGGAGACCCTTTTTACTGGAAACGAGAAAATGATCTTAGTCCTCACGGGTGACAACGCATCTGCATTTTGATTTGTAATCGAGGATAGATGTGGTTGTCTAAGGGTCGCAGCAATGTCTCCAGCAGATGGTGAATCTCGGTTAATGACAAGAAGAGCTGTGGCTGTTGATATAATTAATAAACTCCACACAAAAATAAGGGACAGGGATGATGCGGCTCAAATACTTGAAATAGTTCACCAAAATATGGAGACAAATAATGATTGTGTTGAGTATGCTAGAGAAAACAATCTAAATAGAGCTAGGGCAGGCAGACTTTAGAAATATAAATGTAGAATTTAAAATGTTAGGGAATTTCCTGTTTTAACTTACAGCGACTTAATATTAATTGCTTGTGTCACAAACCAATTAAAGCAAGCTCGCTACTATTATGGTGAGCATATAAGATTTAATGGTTACTACTGGATAGAACTCTGTAATAACCAGATGAGCAGCATTATGGAAGGAATAAACTTAAGCCCTAGCTGATCTTTACTTAGGGCTAGAATTGCAAGTCATCACCATTAGTCGTAAAGTGTATTTTATATATATTTTAATTAGTGGCAATGGTTCTGGTAGAAGTGCAATTAAAAAGTACTGTCGGCCGTCGAACTGTTGGATGCTGTGTTATGACAGTAATATGGTATTTGGGTTGGGCACGGCATCAGACTAATATTTTGCTTCCTGCTCAGTTCCTGAATGATGTGTAAATTAGAGGCAAATAAGTCCTTAGCCTTCCTAGATGCGTTAGTCATCCAAAATTCTAACAACACAATAGGTCACATTGTGTATAGAAAACAATGAATCTCACCATCATCTTTCACAGTTTGTTACCGTGAGCAAATCTTTGTTACAGAGAGCACAAGGGATCTGTGGCAGCAAACATCTGGCCGTCGAGCTTCAGCACGTCAAGCAGGTTCTGCACGTTAACAAGCTTCGGGCCCGCGCTTTCATCACAGTGACCGAGTGAAGCCGGCCACAGTCAAGCATGTGCAGTACTAGCATTTGTCAGGTGTGTCACAGACAAGATTGGCTACATCTTGAAGCGAGCTGACGTGAAGCATCAAAGTTCAGGGAAGTTTGCAGTTTGTGATCATATCCTGGACGGCCCCAACCAGATAGACGTCAAAAAAGATTTGATAGACCACAAATCCTCTAAAAGGACGATACCTGAGACTATTGAAATAAAAAAATTATTTTTTCAATGGAGAAGGAGGCTTGGTACTACCACCTGCTTAGGACCCTATAATTAATGAAATTAAAATTAAATCCAAGCATACCACTGCAAGACTTCAAGACACAGTAAGTTAATTCTGTAGATCGGACCATAAATAAAAATTGAAATTCTGAAGGTACTTCGGGTTACCAATAACATTGGGACGTCAGTCACCTCAGTCTGCCGTAACCATGGGTGCTGGAAAGCACCCGAAACGTCTGGAATTAAAAATCAAAGAAATAAAACGCGATAAAATCGATAAAAATAGTTGTTAAAAAAACTGCATTTGTGAAAATAAAAACTTCTATATTTTCAAAACGCCGATTTTTTTAAATCAATTCCTTTACCATTTCATTGTTTTAATTGCATATTATCATATCTATATGCTTTTATATGTTGCCCACATATACTCATGGCCGAAGTGTCTATGAAGAGTGGACATTCTCCTTTGAGTCCACTTACTTTATATGTTTATAGTTATTGGTATATAAATTTATGGATATATATATATATATATATATATATATATATATATATATATATATATATATAATGCAACGGCGTCTTCCTAATAACGAATAAAATAAAAATAAAACTGCAGCTGCCAACCCACTTGCCAAGCGTGGCAACTATGGCAAATGTCCCCCCTATGAGGCAATCTATGGGTAGGCCTTTATCCTCTCAGCAGTCCGGGCCAAAATAGCCGCTTAGGCGCATCTGTCAAACCCTAAACGAGTGATATATTGCCTACGTGGCGCGTGTCATTAAAATGGAAATATCTTAATATTTATGTATGAAAACTATATAATATGATATGTTGTTAGAATTATTGTTAAATAAGCTAATAGAATATATGTAAATGTGTACGTTCACCCTTTTGGTATGTTATAAATTCGATGGTAAAATTGCTAGAAGCGATTTTTTTCCAGTTTGTTGAATATAAAATGTAATCATTAAAAAATTAAGCAATTATTTCAATAAATATTTACTTCATTTACTATACGCACTTTACAATAATGAATAAAAAAAACACAACTCTACATACAGTTTTTTCACACCACAAGCTCGACAATAATGTGGGCCACTTAAGATGAACCGAAACAGGCACAAAAAAAGGCACATTGTGTACTTCAATATCGACACGCCTGAGGCACAATGGGCTTTAAATCTTAACTTATTCTATAGTTTGGTCTTTGTTCTTAATATAAACAGTTTCAAATGTTACAACTATTTAGTTATTAAGAAATGAATGAGTTGTAACAAACACTTGAAAAAATGACCCTAAAAAAATGCTTTCAAACTTTTGCAATTGTAAGGAACAATTTTGTGATTTATTTACATGTGAATGTATATTCCTAAATTTAATAACATTTCCTAAGTTAAAAACAAAACAAAGGAGGCATCTTTCATACAAAATTATGTTAGAAATCAACAACTAAAAGTTACACATTCACTACAAAAAGTACCAAGTATGACGTAGTACGCGCTATGCTAGTATGGATACGCTCTGTGGTGACTTCTTTAATAATTATAATCATGAATATAAAATTAAAATGAAATACAAATTAGTTATTTTTCATTGCTTTTTTATGTTTTTAATTAACATTCGAATGTTATTATAAAAACCGCGAGTCCTCGGTCGTCTTGTTTCACTTGTCAATCAAGTGCAAAAAAATATAATGACATGCACATACAAAAAGTAAAACAATTTACTGACAAAAAATAAAACAAAACAAATAAGAAAAACAAATAAAAATCCACACCAAAAATTATCGCAAAAATATACCAACACTGGCATTCCCAAAATCGTATCCATACTATACAACCTGCTCTCTAAGATGGCGGATTTCATGTCAATAACTTTAGGACCCATGTCTGTCCGCGCCCGCCAGGTGGACGCGATATTTAAGCAATTTGTTATTTTTAGTTTTATGAAAGAGTTAATCGAAACTATACAATTGTAATTATTGTTATGTTTGTAAATATGTATGTTAACGATACTAAAACAATGTTTACCATTCACAATTGTACTTTTAATTTAAAACAATTGAAATTAATACGAACATGGTATCAACATGGCGGTCGAAATGGCAAGCAATGTTTGATAAAATGGAATAATTTATGTACAAATCGTCATCTAATATGTTTTAAAATAATAAAAAAGTATTTATGACTTACCCATTCATGTTTATCTTTAATATTAACTTCCGAAATCACTTTCAACAATTAATACTTTGCACGTAAACACACGACACCGCGTCACAGAACGAGCAACTGAACGGAATAAATGTATTACTATTTCAAAGCTTCTATGGTTCATATATGAAGCGTATGTGATATTAATTGCCGTCTTTGTTTAATTCTCTGCATGTTGTACTAGTTATAGGGAGATACGTATACTTTTACTAGGGCTGTTTCGAATCTGAAGTTTATAAGTAAACAGCAACCTTCTGATGGTTGTGGACAGATGCGTACTTTTTGACAGCAACCTTTAGAAGGTTTTGGACTGACGAGAGGATATTCAGCAGTGGTCTTTAATAAGCTTTAAAATGGTTGAGCGTTAATAAGCAAGTCCTCAGTGCGACTCAATATTAAATATGGTTAAAAATATGAGCCAAATATTAAAGCGTGATTTCGTTAAAATATGTCAAGTGAACCCGACCTTTAAACAGCCTGAGGTATCGTTAAATATAGAATTCAAGTAGTAGTCACAATTAGATGGAGCAAAATTTTTTTGAAGATTTTATATCTTATAATACTGAGTTTTGTTTATTGAGTAAATTAAAGGATAAATTTAAACTTTGGATGCAGTTTTTACACTTTTAAAACCAATTTACCATTCTTATAACCACGGATTGAATACACTACATATGACGGCGTGGTAGCATGATCGATCCCCAGTTCGATCCCCACTGGCTCAAATAAATTTGTTTATTGCAATTCAGTGCTCATTAACTACGTTCTCGACGGTGAAGGAAACCATCGTGAGAATACTTGCTTGTGTATTAGAGTAAAACAATTTCTATGACTTTTGAAGTTTTATTCATCAGAAGTTTTAGTCTCATTAGTGGCTAATAATAATTTTCCTTTCCCTAGATGTCGATGGGTGAGACTGAGGTAAAGTTTTTCGTTACATAATTGTATATAATTGAGAAGTAGCGTTTTGAATAAAATTTTTATTTGTTTCTATTGTATTTAAATACACAAAACAATTGCTCAGTGGTTTTTTTACTTACCTTTTTTACACTTTTAAAGTTTATATTTAATTTTACACGTTTAGGACCTATACCTGTATTTTGGTTTATTTATTTGTAATCTAATTATTATGAAATATCAGTAATACAGATACAATACTATTAAATATTTTTAAATAATATTAAAAATAGTTATTAAAACAGAAAGAGAAATTTAGTCTTACATATTGCTAAAATATTTACTTGCCCGCCACGTAATAAACGCCTTTCAAGAATATTTTACCTCATTCTAAGTGGTGGTGACCTGGTGAAAGAAAATTCGTGTATTGAAAAGGCCCTCCTTGCTCCATAACACTTCAGTAACGAGAGAAGGCCTGTTTTATTTTTTTATGGGAATTAGGATGACAAACGAGCATACAGTCCACCTGATGGTAAGTGGATGAATAGACATCTACATTTAAGCTCGATTAAGTATCAAAATGCAGATGCGTTGTCACCCCTGATGGAATGCCTCGATTTCAGTAACACGGGTCTCCGGTTCGAGAGGATTTAATAGGAAGACTCCATACAGCTTTTTAAGTTATGAAGTGGAAGATGAAAATGAAAATTACGAGCACGGAAATAAAAGACTAGCCCGCGGTTGTGTGAGAAATTGCTGTCATCATTTTGAACATGTAAAATAAAATATTTTAACAAACAATTTTGTTTTATTGGCCTGTTAAAATTAAAATATTCATCCGCAATTTGCTTTGTACACCCTAATTCCAAGAGCCGATAAGACATCTGCGTAAGTAATACCTCAAAAGAGAAGCCACTAACTAAGCATGTTTTTAAAAAGTTTAAACAACAAAGGCTAGTCTATTTATTTTTTATAACGGCATAAACACAACATTGATTAAATTTTTGTTTGGTTTATATAATTTAAATATGCGTAGAAAGTTTTTCTGATGATGAAGATGCTCGAAAATAATTTTTTTGAGTAATCACACATTAAATAAATAAAAAATATTGACATATCAGCTGTTACTGTACACTATTAACAATTTATTTACATAAGGAATTGTTAAAACGGGTCTCATTTACCCTACACAAAGTACCTTAAATTAATGAAAACGCTCTAATTAGAGGTAAACTTTGCTTGCCCCATTTTGTATTTTACCTACTAAAGCTACAGCTGTGTGGAGAGAATGCGAAATATTGCAAATTATTAAATTAGCCGTCTTTTAAATAATAACGTGCCAGTTTGTGTGCAATTGTACTTGTATAATCTTAAGACCACTCAAAGGGGTAAAATAGTTAAACTTTTAATTAGAAACTTAACTAACCTTGCAAATACTTTGTAACGTATCATCATTATTACAGCCCTTCACAAGTAAATGTTTTATTTCACCGCCGATCACGTGGTAATTCAGCACTTAAAATTGCAACTTACAAATTCATTGGTGCCATTCATTTCATTGGTTAAATTTTAAAAAGAATATTAACAGCACTATGTGGTACAGTACATAGTGTGTCGAAAGATTAAAAATCCAACTTCAGACGTCAGTTGTGGAAATTGATTTAATTTTTACTTTACTATGGTTACGTTTATTTTATTTACCCTTTTAAATCATTTAAAGCAATATCTCAAGTACAAGGTATCAACTAGAATTTTGTCTAAGCATTTACATTACAATTTTCACATATTTTAACAGTCATAACGATTTTTTTTATATTAATATGGAATTATCGTGAAGTATATTTGAAAAAGGGATGATAAATCGAGCGTATGTAAATACATACAAATATATACAGACAGATTAAGAGCCTCTTTCTTTTTAAAGACGTTTTAAAATAAAATAACAATGACAACGTCTTATTTTTAAAGTCGACTGAGAAAATATTCATGACAGTAATAATACATCAGCCACTTCACTTCCAACTTTTTTGCGAGAGGCTCCATAAAATATGATCCCTGAAGCTCCGCCATTAATTAAGCGTGTGAATAGAACTTGATGACGTTGTGCGGCTGCGAGATGACATTGTCGGCTCAGGTTTGAATGATGATAATGGATAGGCTTAGCGTATGAGAATTATGACTCACACCTGGAGAAATGTACGCTTTTTAAGGTCGTGAGAATGTTAGAAGGAAATGGTTTAATTAGTAATAATTATTCACAGCTATAGCAAATTTTAAATTTAGTAAATGGTTAGATTACATTTTCCTGATAATACAGCATCTTCCTGATAGTAAAAAGGACCTGTGGTAACTACGGGGTTAAGCGCTCGCTGTAAATATTACAGTTAACGGCAGATCGAAATTAGGCTGCCGGCTCAATGTAAATTAACGGCAAGCGCTTAACGCTTGTGCTACCTCGAATTATTGTTTCTTGTTATTTTCATTATTCCATTGTCGGGCTACAAAATGGCGGCAAACTTTATTTTATTATTTATTTACTACGCCCATCACGCCGAATGGCTTGGTTCACGTTTAACCAATCATGCGGGGAGATCTGTTTATGATTTTGCCTTGGCATATGGTCTGACACCACTGGTTACTTCGCCTACGCGAATTCCAGATGTGCAGGATCATGCACCTTCCCTGTTGGACCTTCTGCTGACCACTCACCCGGACGGATATTAGATTTCCGTCGACGCCCCTTTAGGCTCCTCGGACCATTGTCTTGTCCGGAGTGTGGTGCCACTCACGGTGAAATCGCAGTTGCATTCTGCAGGCTGCCGCCGTGTTTGGCACTAAAGGTCAGCCTATTGGGATGGGATGCGGTCTTTCTTTGCATCCTACCCTTGGGGGCGGGTTTGCTTCTCGCCTGACGATCCCAACGTTGCTGCGGATTCTGTTGCTGATGTGGTACTTCAGGGTATGGAACTTTTTATTCCTTCCTCTGTGATGCCCATTGGAGGCAAATCTCAGCCATGGTTTGGTTAATCCTGTAAAATAGCATCATGCTATAAGCAGGAGTGCTACCAAGCCTGTGCTGACGCATCAGCGTCCCGGGAGGTAAACACCAGCGCTCTAAAAGATAAGTATAGTTCCGCCTCTAGGTCCTTCAAAAGAGTCATTGCCAAGGCAAAGTCAGAGCACAGGCAGAATTGGCGAGAAAATAGTTCACCTTCCTTCTGGAACCCGTGCATTCTGGTCTCTCGCCAAGGCTGTCCAGGGGAATTTCTGTTAGCCATCTCTTCTATCTCTGCACAGGAAGGATGGCGCAAAAGCCCATACCGCAAAGGAGAAAGCCGATCATCTAGGCTCTTTCCTTGCATACAACTCGACTCTCGATGAAGGGGGAAGTACGCCGCCGACCATCCCGCTGTGTGAGTGCTCCATGCCGGAAGTGCAGTTCACACAGCGCTCGGTTGGCAAAGCACTCCTCTCCCTGGACATCCGCAAGTCGAGTTGGCCTGACGGAATCCCACCAATGGTGCTGAGGACGTGTGCTCCAGAGTTGGCACCGGTTTTAACGCGTCTTTTCCGGTACTCCTACTCCCTAGGCCTAGTCCCAAAATCATGGAAGACGGCTTTCGTCCACCCGATCCCGAAAAAAGGCGACCGCTCAGACCCGTCCAACAACCGGCCTATCGCCATCACCTCCTTGTTCTCCAAACCAATGGAGTCCTTTGTAAAATGCTAGCTCACGAGGTACCTTGAGGATCACCAGCTGATTAGTGACCGCCAATACGGTTTTCGCCGTGGTCGATCAGCTGGTGATATTCTGGTCTACCTAACTCACAGATGGATGGAGGCAGTAAAGTCAAAGGCCAAGTCAAATGCCTCCCGCATTGGCCGTTAGTTTGGACATTGCGAAGGCCTTCGATCGGGTTTGGCACAAAGCGCTTCTTTCAAAGCTCCCTTCCTATGGGCTTCCCGAGAAACTGTGCGTTTGGATCAACAGCTATCTTGCGGATCGGAGCATCAAGGTCCTTGTAGACGGTGCAAGCTCCGATTGCAAGCCTATTAATGCTGGTGTTCTTCTGCATATTGTCACGGCCCAATATTATTATTAATAATTAAATTCAATATAAAGGGGACATCAAAAATAGTCTTAAAATATATATATTAAGCAATAAAATTACATTAATAAGCATAAAGTTAATATAAATATATTTTAGACATTAGACCAATAACATAGTAAATTAAAGATAATGAGCAAATATTGTCTTCCATAATAAATAAATTTATTATAAAAAATATTTAAAACATGATAAACAATAGAAATACAAGTCGAAAATATTATAAAAATAATATTTTATATAAAATAATATTTATTATAAATTTGTTAAAAATTGTCTAAGTTGTGGAAGGAGTTCATGGATAAAATAAAATTTTCCTTAGTTGTGGAAGGTGTTCATGTATAGATGTCTTGTATGGAGGAGCTGCCGGAGATACATATCTGCAGTTGTACATATATATGGGGTGGTCAGGTGCCCGACTGCTTGAAGTACTGTAGCACAATCACTAGTCCTATATTGGGGACTTACGACAGTAAACTTAATTTTACAAAAGCAATATTATAGAAGGTCTCTATGATGAATTTGCATTACAATAGTAGGGTCGTGGGTTGAAGACCTATATATTAATGACTTATGAAAGTTTGGTGTATGATACAAAAGCAATATTATAGAAGGTCTCTATGATGAATTTGCATTACAATAGTAGGGTCGTGGGTTCGAGTCCTATATAGTAATGACTTATGAAAGTGAGGTCTATGATACAAAAGAATTACTATAGAAGATCTCTATGATGAAATAGCATTACAATAGTAGGGTTGTGGGTTCGAGTCCTATATTTGAATGACTTATGAAAGTAAGGTCTAAGATACAAAAGCATTATTATAGAAGGTCTCCTTGATGCATAAGCATTATATGGGGGGGTCGGGTGACCGACTGCTCTTAGTACTGTAGGAAAATGACTAATCCTTATTAGGGACTTGGAAAAGGATTATTATGGTGGCATGTATGCTGCTTCACGAGCAATTGGTCCGAGGTAAACTTGGGCTCGCTAACCGATGTGTCCTAGACATATCATCTTAGTGCTGGTGGTAAGCGGGTTTGTTGTAGCAGTACGGCTTTCCAATGGACATCGCACGCCCATACCGTTTGTGGGCGACGTCGTAGCGTTCGGATTGGGATGATGAGTGTGTTTGGTAGCAGTTTTAATTGTAACCAGCATACTGAATTTCATGTCTTAGTGCATTAGCGCTATGATACGTGGAGTTTCATTCATTGGCGTCTTAATAGCGTGCTACTGTGATAAGTTGGTGATATTATTTAGTTAACAACAATACAAACTTTGTTACCAAAGTCGATAGGGTTCACGAAGGTGTGTTGTGAGGGGGCGCCATCCGTATGATAGTTGCATTGATACTTACTGCTTCTTGCGGGATTGCGTCTTGTGATGGATCTGCGGGTGTGCTGCGCCTGATTCACGCATTCTTGTGGTTCTGGTCGATGGAGGTATGCGGGTGGTGATGTCTGCTAGGATGTATGGGGGGATCTTGGGATGGTATAAGCCCGACGATAGTCGTATTGATGCTTGTTGCGTTCTGCAGTATTGCGTCTCTGCGATGGATGTTTGGTGGGACGCTATTCTCAATGGCGCTCTTTGCGTCTTTGTTTGACTGACACCTAAGTTGCTTTGCCCAAGTCGGGTCCCTTCATTACGGAGCTGCAGACTATCTGCCCTCCACGATGTTTTATATAACAACATAATAATATATCTCTGTAACTTTCCCACCTTTGAATGATTGAAGGCAACATGTTGGTTGGTGAGGCAAACATGATCGAAAATGCATTTACTCAACGTCAGTGACGCAAACCCTTTCCGATGGCGAATTATTACTCTTATCTTATAACTGCCTTTTGGCTGTATCTGCCTTTGTATTGTTTGGTTGAGCATATGTGTCGACCTCATGCGGGTGGTAGCTGGCGGGAGGATCTGAGGAGACTCTCAAGGCTACGGCCGAAAGCCACACAATGTTGGACCCAATTCCCTTGAGGTGAGCGGTAGACTCATGACACGCTCTGCGGCTAGTAGCCGTGCTGATCATGCAACTGGTTGTGATGTCATACACTTACATCACGTCTGCAGGAGCGGCGGTCTGGCAGATAGTGGCGCTCACGGAGGTTATACGGCCAGAATACCTATTTGCCTAAACCGTGTGACGTACATTCACTGTGGCTAGATTCGTTCGTATTCTGTATGGCGTTTACACGCATTGTCATGCGCGACTTCGGTCGATGTTTGTGCTTACGCACTAACAAGGGGCCAAGCCTTTTTTACTGGTTCGCCAGTTATTTTGCTGTGGAGCCGTGTGCCTCCCCAACATTTTTTTAAATAAATGTAGGAGAGCGAAGCCCTTGTATCGGGTATTTTGTATAAATATATTGTGAGCCTTTTCCAAGCGGGAAGGGATAAATAATAACAAATTAATAATGTAAACCTAATACAAGTGGAATAGGGAGGTTTTATATTCATAACCTTTCTCGAGCCCTGTCTTCGTGAACGGGGTTCACTTAAGCTAAGTGGCTATATATAAGGCACTACTAACAGCTTTCAATTGTTCTAATGAATATTCATTCTTCCAAAAGACACTTAAAAGAACTAAGTTACGCAACAAACAACAACGTAAATAAGGTTCGTAACTAAGACGATCACGCCAAAAATATTACAAACGGCCTATTATTAAACCTTTTGAAAGATCATTTAGAAAGATCAAAACATATTTTATTAATCCTGGGCATTATATATATATATATATATATATATATATATATATATTTTTTATTATTTATTTATTTACACTTTATTGCACCATAAAAAGATTACAAAGGGCGGACTTAATGCCATTAGGCATTCTCTCCCAGTCAACCCGGGACGTTTGGAAATTATGTGATAGGTGACAAAATAAATGAACAATAGAGTAAATCAAGGAAAAAACTACTGATAAACTTAAAAACAAACTAATATTATATATACAAATTCAATAAACTTATATACTCCAAAATATAATACAGATAATATATAATATTTACATACATATTCATAGATACATAAATATATACATATTTTAAATACAAATAGATATATAATATAAACCTATAAATAAAATAACAACAAAGGTAACCAAAATTAACCATATTAACTATCATCTAATATTTTCATAAAATGCTTATGTACCAATCTTTTAAAAGTAGTCTTATTAGATGTTTTTCTGACGTCATCGAGCAAGGAGTTCCAGAGCAGTGCAGCCTGAATTGTGATGGATTTACCAACAAAATTAGTAAAATGTAGAGGGATACTTAGTTTATTATTATATGAGGAACGCAGAGTTCTATCATGCATTAGGGAAATATATTGAAATTTTTCCTTGAGATAAGAAGGAGTGGATGGATCATTTAAGATAGAGAAGAGAACAAGCAAAATTCTAGAGTCACGCCTCTGTTTAATAGTAAGCCATTTTAGGCGAGAGCGATAGTGAGAAATATGATCAAATTTACGGAGATTGAAAATGTATCTGACGCAATTGTTGAGAAGGCGCTCTAGCTTGATGAGAAGATTTTTGTTTAAATCCGGGTAATATCACACATATTTATTATTATGAGAGGGGGGAAGCGTTACAATATCAATGATATGTTGAAAACCCGTAACATTCATTGCTATGCAGATGACAGCACTGGTGATGTTCTTTAGACCGGCAGAGCCAATGTTTCTCGGGAAAACGTCTCCGAGTGCCGGGACAAACTTGTGTCTGAAGTCGAGTCTTTGCTTCTCGACCAGAGTCTCGGATTGGGGGCGACTAAATCTAGTCCAGTTTAACAGCAATTTCTGTTTCCTGCTATACACAATAAAATTGTTTTTTCTCAGTAAATCGTTAAAAGAAATAAGTATATATTTTACATTTTATTTTTGTACGTGGGGTAAATTACAGTGGGTGCAATGACATTCATAAATACAACTAGTCGGAGCTCATTGGTATGATCATTAATTTCTACTACTTCCAATAAAAATAACATTATTATCTTAATGTTAAAAATATCCAAATGCGATTCCATTGTCCATAAAAAACATTCTGAGTTTTTTTGATTTATTTCAATGGACCATTCCATTCCATTGTTCTTATTCACTGAAGAGCAAGCCGGAGGAAATAAAGATTACACTTAAACAATGACAGTGTATTGTTCTTTACTCTACTACTCTCCCTTTCATGCAAACCGTTGTTTTTAACACGAAAAATTTAAAAAAAAATATGAGTTGTTAAATAGCTTACTTGGTAGTGAAATGAGACAATTGTTTTTGGGCCAACTAGAATTTTAATGAATTTTAATGGTATTACACAAAAGAAAAGTACTAATTAGTAAGTGGTAGTAGCAAATCTTCTGATGATTTTATGAAAATCTTAACGAATGCATAAATATAAAAAAGGATTTGTTTTGATATTCGTGTCTTGGTCTATGTACTATTGGAAAAAATGCGTGTAATGAATTATTTTTGCAGATTTTGCAGAATTATCTCCATTAACTAAACTAAACTAAATATTTTTTCTTTGCTCTGTTTACTTAACGATCATAATTATTATCATTACAGCAATACAAAAGTTCACTCGCATGCGTAGATTCCCTCAAGAAGTACGGCTATCTCAAGGAATACTACCTGCATCTAAGTACTACATGCATATCTTATCATGTGGTCTCTTTGCTTGCTATCTATCATCGGCCACCGAACAAAAACGCAAATGTTACTGCCTTCCGAGTTTAAAGGAATAATGTCAGTACGTTAACAGGCTGTGAATGTCCTCCTTGGTGTCATCCATACGTGGTCTACTTTTAGATATTTTTGCAGGCATCCACTGGTTGCAGTAGATGCCATTGGATCACATTTAGTATAAGCTCGTTACGCACTAAAAAGAAAACAAAAGTTGACAATAGCCAAATACGACTAATAAATTAGCTTGTTTAAGTAAATTCTTGCTAGAAAGTACCTTGATACATAATCCCTGCATAAATCTAAAAACGTGAGGAGATTAGTATTGTAAAAACATATTCATCTCAGTTATAAGTCTTAAAGTAAGTAAGCAAACACAGCCAAATTAAATGTTTGTGAAATAATTTCTTTGAAAAAATGCCATAAAAGTTTAAAATACAATTACATCCTATATCAAATATCATGTTCATTTGACACCTACCTTTTCATATAATATGGACAACAAACGAGCCTACAGTGCACCTGATAGTAAGTGGATGCTCTGGCCCATAGACATCTATAACTATCCTCAATTGAGAATTAAAACGTTGATGCGTTGTCACCGCTGAGGACTGAGATCCAATGCGTCGTTTCGCTACAAACGCTCTTCGATATCTTTTTCCCTCTCTCGCCTCTTCGGCATCCACCAGATGATATGAGGTATTGAAAAGACCACGCTCTTGTAGAATACTAGCGATATTGATGGGTTTCGTATGGCGAGTGTAGATAACTGGAGACTCTTTTAACTGGAAACGAGACATTACATCATAGCCCTCAGGGTTACCTCGCATTTTCTTTTGATTCTTAATCAAGGATAGACGAAGATGTCTATGGGCCATAGCATCCACTCATCATCTGGTGTACTGTGTGTGCTTTATATTAAAAAACAATTATTGATAAATAAAAAAATTACTTTTTAAAATAAGGTCTTGCATATTTTCTTGGGCTATGTTTTAAAAGCGTGTGCATTGGTCCCATGAAGGAATTACCGACTCTTTGGTGTGGAGTAACTGGTATAATTTTACCGTGTAGTGACAATTTAAGAATATTCACTACCCTATGTCTTTCAGTGGGTGTCGTAAGATGCAACAGAGGGAGACAAATCAGGCGAGTCTCCCTAATAACGACTGAAGATAAAAAACTGCGCGCCCCCGAATACCCTCCTCCCCTATGAGACAACCTACGGGCCTGATTCTAGCGGTGGACTTTAATAGGTTGTAACGGTAATTTCTTATTTGATTTTTCTCGTTTAAACTTAAATGTACGTAGGACACTCAATAAGTTTTGAGATTTACAAAAATTTTCTCCATTACAAAATATTCTCCATCATGCTCTATACAAAGTTCCATTCCCATAAACCAACTCTAAGCTTATTATCTAAATCTAAGCTTATTATTTTTTCTTTGACTCTTGGGAACAAAAAAGATCCTCATGTGTACTCATGGGTGACAACGCATTTGCATTTTTATTCAATACAATTTATTAACAATTAATACTTCTAAAGCTTCATACATAATATTTAGTTCCAATAATAGAAAATCCTAATCGACCTAAACTTAGCATTAACGGTGAGATATTACAAGTTAACCAAGAAAATTACCTAGTCTTAACACTGGACAAAAACATTATATGGAAAGCTCACTTGCAATATATTCACAACAAACTCTCCTCACTTGTGGGCGCACTGCATAAAATAGTTCTTTATATGCCGAAACATGCTCGACTTTTAATATATAATACGTTGGTAAAGCCTCACTTACTGTATCAAATTGAAATATGGGGTTTTGCAGCTAAAAGGAATTTAAAACCAATACAAATATTACAAAATAAAATAATTAAAATCTTACACAAATATGACTTCTTAACACCATCAATTTACAAGGACACAAAAATTTTAAATATTAAACAACTTTTTACGTATAATACATGTCTACTTATCTATATCACTCACACATAACACTCACAATTAAAAGTCAAATAAACAAATATATAACCCGCCGAGCCAGCAATTTTGTGTTACCTGCCGTAAGAGCAAACTATGGAAAAAATAACATAACATTTGGGGGAGAAACATGTCAAAGAAACGACTACAATCAATATTTTTAAAAGAAGATTATTTGAATATATTTATAATGATGAAACTATGCATTAAAATTATACTTGGACCACCGCCTTATAGTTGATAGGAACACAATTAACTCGCTTCTTGGTTAACGATCGACCGATTCAAATTTTTTTTACTACCCACACGCACTGGAATTATAAAATAGATGTTATTTTTCTCATGTAAGGACTTATTGTCTTAATGAGAAATAAAGTTCTTTAAACCGGTCTATGGGCCACAGTAACCGAATACCATCAGGTGGACTGTGTGGTCGTTTGTCACACTATCCTATAAAAAAATCACAAGGAGCTAAGTCGGGGCTGTAGGACTTACAATTTTGTTACCAGATTTCTCAATAAATGCTTTTTTTCTAAGAGAGGTATGTGAAGAGGCGTTATCGTGATGCAGCATGATTCCCCCCAAGCCCGGTCTTTGGTCTTCTCTCCCGCACAGCTTGAAAATCTAATGAAATTGTAGTAAACCATTCAGAGTTGACTGATCTACAATTTTCCAGCATTGACGTCAAAAAATGTCCGCTCTGTGAAAAAAAACTAGCCACCATTCTTCTGCCGACGTTGCGAGGTATTTGCAGTTTTGTCGGTAATTGTCCTTCTGAGTAGACCCATACTTATGATTGCATTTTATTTTCCGGATGATATTGATAGATCCATGTCTCATCACAAGTAATAATCAAAAAAAAGTAATTTCTGAAACATGCCTAGATGCCCCGTTTTCAAAACGTAGACGCTTTTCATGGCACCAATCCATACGTGTCTATTTTTCGCTTTCGGAGAGCAAACGATGGATCCATCCACAACAAAGCTTTCCCACTCCAAAATCTTGATGTGGGATGGTATGAATGCTCCTCGGAGTAATGCCAACAATCTTTTTGATGTCTTTATATGTGATTCGTGGGTCTTATAGCACCAACATTTCAGTAGTCCATATATTTTCTGCCGTTACTACTGTTTGCGGGGCCCCAGTTCTTAGGTCACTTTTAAGGTTAATTTGACCCCTTTGGAATTCAGCAAACCACATAAAAATTGTTGCGCATGATGGAGCTGAGTTCCTTAATGCTGATTGTAACCGTTGTAAGCTCAACTTTTCGGTTAAACAAAATTTAAAATCATTGTAGATCATAGCGCGCAAATATTCACGGTTAAGATCCATTGTTTTAAATGAAAAAGGTATAACTTTGTTTTTTTTTTTTTAATATTGAGCAATTGGCTTATGGAGTTCTATTTTTAAATAAATTTGCTTTTTAGAAACATATAACACATTCCATTTTTAAATTTCGAGCATCTCAAAACTTATTGAGTGACCTAAAACTAACAGTAACCAATGTGGGATACTCAAAGCTGCGTGCGATTAATATTTATATAATTATCGTTCCAACCGACTTCGATATGGGTAGTGGACATTCTTGAACTGTCACTACACGATAATAGGCAATTGCATTCATGTTACTGTTACGAGCTTAGGGTTCGTGACAATAAAACCTGCCGATTGAATTCCCAAAATTAACACTTTAATTCACTTTACACCAATTAAAACTTAAAAGACACTAATAATTAATCACACTGATTGACTTTATTTCGCTCCGAAGCTTCGCTTGTCTCGCCAAATTCAATACTGCTCCGATCGCGTATTGCAGCGCCTATAAATACACCTTTTTCACCGAAACATGCAGAATATTCAAGTAAATACGCGCGCCAACCAACCAGGCGCCGAAAGTTCGAGTGTAGGGCTTCTAGAAACCTTAGTTCTTCAATTCGATACTAGATGGCGCTGTTGGTTAAAAGATTAGTCATGTCATTTTCTGAAAAGCCCTCCTCCCTCTGGTCCCCGACACTAGATGGAGCTAGTGCCGGGTACATGACGTTAACATAGGCGCACAACATTGCTTTTTATTTTCCCTTCATTTTATATCAGACGGCTTAGCGTGAGAAATGAAAACATTATTTTACGCTTAAAACTAAATTAAAGTTAGTGAGAATATTTTAAGTTTTGTTGTTCACGCAAAAATTTGCTATAGCATTTATCGTAAAATAATTATATTAATAATAATTAATTAATTACCACAATGAATCATTTTATATAATTATTAATTAATTATTTACAACAATAAATCATTCTTGTTCGAAAAGTTTCTCAACTCGACGAAAATTAATTGCTGGGTCTTTATTTCCTGCGACTACATTTTGTGAATCTTTGTAAGCACATAATTATTTATATCGCGGTTAAATTTCGTACCAAGTTGTACCATTTGTGAAGCGTTCGTGACGTTGAATTAGAACCGACAGACGATCATTTGTTAAAATTTATTTAAAGGAACTATATTCGTTTGACTAATGGTAGCCTGGCAGATTTAAATTGAATATTCACTTCAAATTAATAACTAAATTGTATCAATTATAATTAATTTATACATGGTGTATTAATTGGAATGACTATTTTGATAAATATATAAATACTAAGATAAACATGTGAAAAAAAAAACTTGACCTAGCATATCCTTTTAGACGATTTCAAATTTTTTTTTCGTATATATTAGTTTTCTTGCAATTTCTAATATATATCCTAGAAAGACTCTTGATAATTTTTAATAGATATAATCGTCTTGTTGAGATTTATTTTATATTTTGTTGTATTACATTTATCATCAAAACATGTTTTATGCCATAGTTGCCACGCTTGGCATGCGATACCTACTCGCGGCTTTTTATTAGGCTGTTATGAATTAGATGCTGCTGCCCGTTTTCTGGCCTAGTTTCTCTCTGATACCTCTTACAACACTCACGAGATAACGTAACATAGTAGATATACTTTCACCGCCATTACAAAGTCATCAGTGCATGTTGACAGTTATGACTTACGAAGCTAAAACATGGTCCTTCACTGCGAGTGCGTAGTGCTGGGTGAGCCCCCACTAGATGAAGTGACGACCTGATGAAACACAAAGGTAGTCGATGTATGTAGGTGGCTCAAGACCGTTCTTCGTAACAATCAATAAAAATCTATTTTCATGTTGTAGTAATAATGATAATGATATAAAAAACAAATTTTCTAAACAGATTCTTTCTTACTCTTTTTACATTATAGTTTGATCTCAAATTATATATATATAAAAATACGCTTTTTTGTTACTGACTATTTTAGTGTAAGATTAGACAGAGCGCTTTGAATAATATTTTGATAAAACGGTGCATGGCTAATCTAATTGAGGCCTAACATGCGATCGTGAGCTTTTCTGTGCTACGATGATTGAACATTATCTCTTAACATGATTTTTTATTTTATTTCCTTTTAGTCTTTAGTTTATAGAATAAGGATGACAGATTAATTATTAAATTTGGCTAGTCTTTGAAAAATAATCCTATGTAGGTAAGTTAAGATATTGTCGCGCGCCCATGTTGACGTCTGGTACCTGGCACTAGTGCCATCTAGTGTCGGGGACCAGAGCAAGGAGGGCTTCCTAGAAAATTTCAATCGTGACATTTGACCAACAGCGCAAACTAGTATCGAACAGAAGAATTAAGCTTTCTGGAAACCCCACACTCGAACTTTCTGCGCCTGTTCGGTTGGCGCGCGTATTTACTTGAATATTCTGGACGTTTCTGGGGAGATGTAATTTCGGCGCTGGCGAAGTCGAAGTTACGTCGAAGTTCAGCGCCGAAATTAAATCTCCCCAAAAATGAATTTAACGCGTTGAAAAACTTACGCAACAGACCAGAGCTTACGATTCTCCGCACAGATAAAGGTAATTCTACGGTTATAATGGATACGTCAGATTACAATTTTAAAATACAACAACTTTTGTCGGATGAAACTACTTATCGAAAGGTCAAAACAGACCCTACAACTAATACGCTTAAAACAACTAGCGATCTAATTAAGAAATACTCCGAAAAATTGAATCTGGACGTTAATTCGATAATAACTTCCTGTGCCAAACCACCGAAGTTGTATGGGTTATCAAAGATACACAAACCGAATACTCCATTACGTCCAATAGTGAGTCAGATTGATTCGCCAACTTACAGATTGGCTCAATACTTAGCTAAAATATTATCACCACTCAGAGGACACACAAGAGCACACACTAAGGATTCATACCATTTTGTCAGTGAGATAAAAGACCTACATCTTAATGACAATGAAACCATGGTCAGTTTTGATGTTCACTCTCTATTTACCTACCTGTTGAAGACTGCATCTCAATTATAACTAGGAAACTAGAGGAAAATAACATGCCAGCAGAATATGCAGTATTACTAAGACATTGCCTTACATCTGGCTATCTATTGTGGAAGGAAGAGTTTTACAAGCAAGTAGATGGTGTGGCGATGGGCTCACCTGTATCTCCCATTGTCGCCGATATATTCATGGAAGACTTTGAGGAGAAAGCCCTCCTTACTGCACCTGTTACAACAAGGATCTACAAGCGGTACGTAGACGATACTTTCACAATTTTACTATCAGACAAAGTAACTGCATTTTTAGAACATCTTAATTCCATAAACGCTAAAATTCAATTTACTATGGAGTTAGAGGCAAATAGTTCCTTACCTTTCCTAGATGTGTTAGTCATCCGAAATCCTAATAACACCATTGGTCACACTGTGTATAGGAAAAAGACCCATACAAACCGATATTTAAACGGTGAATCTCACCACCATCCTTCACAGTTAGCTACCGTGGGCAAATCTTTGTTACAGAGAGCACGAGGGATCTGTGACAGCAAACAACCTGGCCGCCGAGCTTCAGCACGTCAAGCAAGTTCTGCACGACAACAAGCTTCGGGTCCCGCGCCTACGTCACAGTGACCGAGTGAAGCCGGCCACAGTCGAGCGTGTGCCTGCTGTACTACCATATGTCAGAGGTGTCACAGACAAGATTGGCTATATCTTGAAGCGAGCTTCTATTAGAACATTCTACAAGCCGCCGAAGAAGATTAGTCAGTTCCTACCATCCGTCAAGTGTCATATTCCTCTACAAGATGCAGGAGTGTACAAGCTTGATTGTAAGTGTGGTCTCTCTTATATAGGACAAACCAAAAGATCAATTAGGACCCGCGTAAAAGAACATATAGCTGATGTGAAGCATCAACGTTCCGGGAAGTCTGCAGTTTGTGATCATATCCTAGACGGCCCCAACCATTACATCAGATTTGATAGACCACAAATCCTCGCGAAAGAACACCGATTCCTACCAAGGATGATACGTGAGGCTATTGAAATTAAAAAACATCCTGATTTCAATAGAGAAGGAGGCTGGGTACTACCACCTGCTTGGGATAATTGATAGAATCAGGCGTTACTTTGCGGAAATCCATTATAATAAAAAATAAAAATATAAATTTCTTTGCAACTTTCCGCTAAACATATAAAATGATGTGTCTTACCTGGATTGAAGCGCACCTCCCGCCCTCCCTCAATTGCATACACTAACTCCGTCACCACTAGACCAAGCACCACTACTCTCAACACCACTATTCCAGGCAAGACACACCATCGACGATAATACGACACGTGTTTCGCCTCTACACGAGGCATCCTCAGGTAATATCGACTCTACGGCGGCTGACCGCTAAGTGAGCGGCGAGTCGAAACAGTTGCTATTTATACACGCTGACACAATCGCTCCCTACCAAAGTAGCGAGTGACCGCGTCGTGCGATAACAAACCTGCCAACAGTTATTATTATTGTTATGATTATTTTTTAAATACTATTATTATTATTGTTTTGAGTGACCGCGCCGTGCGATAACAAATCTGCTACTAATTATTATGTGTGGGGTATCTATATAGTTTTCTCATCTGGTTGGGATGTATAAATATATAATTATAAACGAAAATGAAAAGATAAACATACAAAAATATCAATAAAATAAAATAAATATGAAAATACATAAATAAATAAAAGCCCAACCAGATGGAAGCCCTCGGCAGGGGAGACCAAACGGCCGAGGGTTAGGGGGAAAGGGAAAGAAACCGGCGGACGATGCGGGCGGTATCGAGGAGCACCGCCTTCTGCATTTGAGCCTGGAGCGGTCCGCCACGTAGTCCCAGCCGCCTCAGATGACCCGAGAGGCTGACTGGGATTAGCCCGTTTGCAGAGACGACTACAGGAATAATTTCGGTCGGCAGACCACCCCACATGTCGGTCACCTCGTGAGCCAGGTCCAGATATTTTGTTTGCTTGTCTGTTTCGGCTTTCACGAGGTTCTCGTCATACGGAATGGTAATGTCGACCAAAAATATCCTTGACTGTGCCCGGTCCATCAGCACAATATCAGGCTTATTCGCAAGAATAGTCCTGTCTGTGATGATGGCCCGGTCCCAATAGAGCCTGGCGCGATCATTTTCGAGCACGGCTTCCGGCAAGTACTTGTAATACGGCAATTTCCGATCCACGAGACCGTATTTCAGAGCGAGCTCCTGGTGTAGAATTCTGGCTACTAGGTTGTGCCTGTGCAAGTACTCAGAGTTAGAAAGCGCCGAACAACCGGAGATGACATGCCTAAGTGACTCACCGGGATGGCGACAAGCTCGACAGATGTCGATGGTGCCATCCTTTAGGATGTATCTCCGATAGTTGTTGGTCTTAATAACCTGATCCTGTATTGCACAGACAAAACCCTCGGTTTCCCCCGAAGAGGTCACCAAAGCGTAGCCAGTGGAGAGAGGTTACTGTGTCTACGAAAGGCCCATGTAGAGACTTGTAGAACCTCCCGTGGAGCTCCTTCTCCTTCCATACGGTCTCCCGGTCGGAAATTGTCTGCACTGCCGGGTCTTGCCATTGCTCGTTGGCTAAGGATAGAGGGGTAAGTCCTTTATCACAAGAAATGACGTCCTTATAGAATGGATCATCCGATCTCGCCAGGAAGTAATTACGGAGGCTGCACACTTCGCGATTATGCATGGTGAGCGCGCTCAAGAAGCCACGCCCACCATGCTTTCGCGGCAAGTACAGCCTCATTACCGACGATCTCGGATGATGCATCCTGTGGGACGTCATGGTAGTGCGGACTCTTCTATCCAGGGCGTTAAGTTCAGTCTGAGTCCACCTGAGTATGCCAAAGGTATACATGAGGACAGGTATGACCCAGCCGTTATATGCTTGTGTCTTATTCACACCGGACAAAAGGCTGTTAAGCACTTTGGTCAAGCGTGCATAAAACACGTCGCAAACTGAGTGTTTCATACCAGCCTCATCGATACCAATGTTCTGTGACATACCCAGGTATCGGTATGTTTCAGCCTCGGAAAGGGTCCTTAAGTTGACGGGCATAGATAAGTCTATGCCCTCAGAGTTAGCAACCCTACCCCTCTCAACATGGAGGACCGCACACTTATCCGTCCCCAGCTCCATTCCAATGGAATTGCTAAATTCACAAGTGATGTTTAGCAGTTCCATAAGATGGGAGCGACTGGAGGCGAATAACTTGAGGTCATCCATATAGAAAAGGTGGGTCACTTTTGTCCCTCCTTTCCGTAGCTGAAATCCCCCTCCCGGAGCCCTCCAGTAAGGTACTGAGAGGGTTCAGAGAGAGGCAGAACCATATTGGACTCAGACAATCGCCCTGGAAGATACCCCTTCTTATCCTTATGTGGTTCTCCGCAGCCATCATCCGCTCGCCCAGATGACAAAGGATCGTACTCCACTGCCCCGCTATAAATACTATTATTATTATTGTTTTATTGATATTATTGTAATTATTTATTATTATTAATCTTAAAATTATTATTAAAGATTAGCCTTAAAGATGTTTAACAAAGGTGAATTAGAAACATTTGTTTGTTCATTCAGCTGTGTATAATTACCATTATTACTTTTTAAAATCTCCAACTGCTCCAGCACACACAGTCGCAGCCCCTTATTACAGGTATGTAAGACTTCAAAGGAATGGTCGCTAGCTAGGTTGTGTCCAGTGTCCAAGAGATGTTTAGCAAAATGGGATTTATCAGGATTGCAATTTCTGTACGCGGCCATATGTTCTTTATAGCGCGTCCCGAAATTGCGACCAATCTGACCCACGTAAACGGCGTGGCATTCGTCACAAACAAGTTTATAAACACCCAATTTTTGACTAATATTTAACTTATCTTTATTATTACAAATATTCCTAAGCGAATTGTTTGTTTTGAATGCCACGTTAACGCCGTTTTTCTTAAGACTATTAGCTACTTTTATTTGTTCCACATATCCTAAGTTCCCCATTTTTATGTCACTAAAACATAGAATAAAAGACAATAACCTTATTGTTACTAAGGCCGACAAGGGAAATACTGTTGTCATTATGAATAGTAGCGGGTATAGCCAGAAGGTTAACGATGTTATCCAAGGTGACGACTTTCAGCTGTTAGAGTCTGATCCAACCAAAAAGTTTACTTCGGATATTAAAGTATGTATACAAAAGTTGTCATATGTTTTTCCCGATCACAACTTGTCTCGGAGCAATCTTGTTCCAATGAATCCTCAAGCACCCACTTTATATGGGTTACCTAAATTACATAAAGAACATGTTCCTATTCGTCCAGTTGTCTCATATATAGGTGCACCAGCTTATTTCCTTGCTAAAAAATTCAACTTCCTCCTTCGGGAGAAATCTGGTTTCAACCCCACTTACAGCCTTAAAAATAGTTTAGAACTTATTTCCAAAATAAAAGATATTCGTATTCCACCTAAATCTATGTTGTTGTCTTTAGACGTTGATAGTCTTTTCACAAACGTCCCATTCCCTGACTGTTTGCGTATACTCTCAGATCTCTTTAAAAAACGTCGACTGCATCCCGGGGAAACAAATGATCTTCTTAATTTAACCTCTCTCTGTATGAAACAAAATTATTTCCGGTTTAATAACCGTTTCTATCTACAAAAAAGAAGGGTTAGCTATGGGGTCCCCTCTAAGTCCACTTATGGCGGACATTTTCATGGATGATTTCGAAAAACAACATATAGTTGTTAACCAAAATATCTTATACTATTATCGATATGTAGACGACATAATTATTTGCTGGACAGGCACAAGGAGACAACTGGATGTTTTCCTTAATAAAATAAATAGAGTCCACGAAAAAATTAAATTTAAGCTTGAATTGGAACAAGATGGCTCCCGTAATTTCCTTGATTTAACAATAACAAGAAAAGAGTCGTTACATGTTTTTCAAATTTATCGAAAGCCAACTCATACCGACACGGTCATCACCGCATCATCGTGTCATCCATGGCAACATAAATTAGCCGCTTTTTATTATTACATTAACCGTCTGTCCACTGTTCCATTAAATAAAGAAAATTATTTAAAAGAACTTAATATAATTTATCAAATTGCGGTCTCTAACGGTTTTTCAAAAATTCTCGTTGATAATCTTATTAAAAAGAAACAAAAACATGTTGTTCGCAATTCTTTGTACGCGGTTCGATCTCAAAGTGTCAGGCGGTATGTGGGTAGTTTGACCTACTTAGGCTCCATATCGGAAAAAATAGCTAATAGTCTTAAGAAAAACGGCGTTAACGTGGCATTCAAAACAAACAATTCGCTTAGGAATATTTGTAATAATAAAGATAAGTTAAATATTAGTCAAAAATCGGGTGTTTATAAACTTGTTTGTGACGAATGCCACGCCGTTTACGTGGGTCAGACTGGTCGCAATTTCGGGACGCGCTATAAAGAACATATGGCCGCGTACAGAAATTGCAATCCTGATAAATCCCATTTTGCTAAACATCTCTTGGACACTGGACACAACCTAGCTAGCGACCATTCCTTTGAAGTCTTACATACCTGTAATAAGGGGCTGCGACTGTGTGTGCTGGAGCAGTTGGAGATTTTAAAAAGTGATAATGGTAATTATACACTGCTGAATGAACAAACAAATGTTTCTAATTCACCTTTGTTAAACATCTTTAAGGCTAATCTTTAATAATAATTTTAAGATTAATAATAATAAATAATTATAATAATATCAATAAAACAATAATAATAATAGTATTTATAATATTAATCATAACAATAATAATAATTAGTAGCAGATTTGTTATCGCACGGCGCGGTCACTCAAAACAATAATAATAATAGTATTTAAAAATAATCATAACAATAATAATAACTGTTGGCAGGTTTGTTATCGCACGACGCGGTCACTCGCTACTTTGGTAGGGAGCGATTGTGTCAGTGTGTATAAATAGCAACTGTTTCGACTCGCCGCTCACTTAGCGGTCAGCCGCCGTAGAGTCTATATTACCTGAGGATGCCTCGTGTAGAGGCGAAACACGTGTCGTATTATCGTCGATGGTGTGTCTTGCCTGGAATAGTGGTGTTGAGAGTAGTTGTGCTTGGTCTAGTGGTGACGGAGTTAGTGTATGCAATTGAGGGAGGGCGGGAGGTGCGCTTCAATCCAGGTAAGACACATCATTTTATATGTTTAGCGGAAAGTTGCAAAGAAATTTATATTTTTATTTTTTATTACCTGCTTGGGATCCTATAATCAATAAAATTAAAACTAAACCCAAGCATACCACTGCAAGACCTCAGGACATAGTCAGTTCATTTTGCATAGATCGGACCATAAACAATAATTAAAAAAGCTGAAGGTACTCCGGGTTTAACAATGACATCGGGACATCGGGACATCGGGACATCAGTCATCTCAGTCCCCCGTGACCATGGGTGCTGGAAAGCGCCCGAAACGTCGGGAATTAAAAATAAAAAGTAAAAAATAAACGCGATAAAATCCGTAAAAGTAGTTTTAATCATGTGCAATGTTCGCGTAAATATAAGAAATCATTACATCTAGAAAAGCTAAGGAATAGTTTGCCTCTAACTCCATTGTGAACTGAATTTTAGTATTTATAGAGTTGAGATGGTCTAAAAATGCAGTTACTTTGTCTAAAGGTAGAATTGTGAAAGTGTCGTCTACGAATCGCTTGTAGAATCTTGGATTTATGGGAGAAGTAAGCAGGGCTTTCTCCTCAAAGTCTTCCATGAATATGTCGGCGACAATGGGAGATACAGGTGAGCCCATCGCTACACCATGTACTTGCTTGTAGAACTCCTCCTTCCACAATAGGTAGCCAGATATAAGGCAGTGTCTGAGTAATACTGCATATTCTACGGGCATGTTGTTTTCTTCCAGCCTTCTAGTTACAATTGAGATGCAGTCTTCAACAGATAAGCATGCAAACAATGACTGCATATCAAAACTGACCATAGTTTCATTGTCCGCCTGATGTAGGTCTTTACTCGTAATCTCGCTGACAAAATGGTAGGAATCTTTTATGTGTGCTCTTGTATGTCCCCTGAGCGGTGAGAGTATTTTCGCTAAGTATTGAGCCAATCTGTAAGTTGGTGAATCGATTTGGCTCACTATGGGACGTAATGGAGCATTGGGCTTGTGTATTTTTGGTAACCCATACAACTGGTGATTTGGCGCACGTAGGTATTATCCATTTTACGTCCAGATTTAATTTTTCGGATTGTTTATTTATGATGTCACTAGTTGTTTTTAGTGTGCTATTTGTTGGGTCGTTTTTAACTTTTTTATAAGTGCTTACATCCGACAAAAGTTCTTGTATTTTAGAATTATAATCTGACGTATCCATGACGTATCCGTGACCATGGGTGCTGTAAAGCGCTCGAAATGTCGGGTATTTATAGTTAAAATACGCGATAAAATCCGTAAAAACTAGTATTATTTCAAACCGTTTTTGTTGTCATATCGAAGCGCTGTTCACGAAAGTACAGCAGTGACAACAGCTTTCGCAAACTTTGGAAGAGAACTACGGCTGCCTGCAGACCCGATCACGGGGTTACCACCTGATGCCCCACGCAGTACAACCGATTATGCAAATGACTTGCGGAACAAAATGAATGACATTTATGAGCACGTCAGACATTCGGGCCAATGTCTGAAAAGATGAAAACCCGATACGACCGCAAAATGAACAACAAAGGGTTCGACGAAGATTTACTAGTGTGGTTGCACAATCCAGTCCGCAGCAAATATAAAATCTCCTAAGCTTCAAGCTAAATGGGACGGTCCATACCGTATTGTAACCACGATCAACGATGTAACCTACCGGATACAGAAGGGCGTAAGAGGGCCTCCTAAGATCATCCATGTGGATCGCCTGGCGCGTTATTATGGGGCCGATAATGCTCGGGAAGAGCATGTCTTAGGAGGGGCAGTGTCGCGCGCCTAAGTTGACGTCTGGTACCTGGCACTAGCGCCATCTAGTGACGGGGACCAGAGCGAGGAAGGCTTCCTAGAAAATGTCAATCTTGACATTTGACCAACGGCGCAATCTAGTATCGAACAGAAGAATTAAGCTTTCTGGAAGCCCCACACTCAAACCTTCTGCGCCTGTTCGGTTGGCGCGCGTATTTACTTGAATATTCTGGATGTTTCAGTGAAAAAGGTCTATTTAAGGGCGCTGCAAGACGCGGTGGGGGCAGTAATGAATTTGGCGAGACAAGCGAAGCTTCGGAGCGAAATAAAGTGAATCAGTGTGATTATTTATTAGTGTCTTTTAAGTTTTAATTGGTGTAAAGTAAATTGAAGTGTTGATTTTGTTAATTCAGTCAGCAGTTTTTACTGTCGCGAACCCTAAACTCGTAACAATATGTTATATGGTGTTGTCGTTTGAATATGATTTTGGCGGCAAAAGAAATGCTTTCTCTCTTTCGTTCGTATATTTAAACCTGCGTTAACGTGACTATAAAACGTCCCACGCACGTTGCGCAGTTACGAATTTCATAAAACTTGTTTTATTCACTACCGTAAAAGAGACTTTATTTCATATCGTTCCCCGTACGCACGCAACGCCTCTGCTATGATTTCTTTACAATACCGTTTTATTACTCCCCACATGTAACTATATAACGTATATATAGTATATGTACCGTTACCGTTACATCCTATCGAACTCCACTGCTTAAGACATGCCTTCCCCATAGATTGCTTCTTAGGGGGAATATTTGCCATACTTGCCACGTGTGGTAAGGGGATTGGTAACCGCAGGTATTTATTTTTAGTAGACGCAACAAGATTAAATTTTAGCTAATGTAAACTGCTTTTTTTCAGAAAGATTTTCTTATTATGTGCATGAAAGTATATAATAAACCTGCAATTGAAATTCGAGAAATTCCATTAAAACATTTCCTCAAAAAATTAATGCAATTGGACATACAAAATTGTTTTTATACTCTAAATGCAAAAATTAATTAAATGCCAAAAGATAAACATAACTAAATTAAAATTAATTTGACATCATTATAAATTTAATGCTCTGCTGCAGCATGAAACCGTGAAACGGGCCGGACTCAGTGATAGCACTGGTTTTCAGTCCAGCCCTTACCCAGAGGCAGCTCGGGCGGCTGAGTGCACGCTCGCTCTAGATGTCCGAAAATTCATAATATATAATATACGTATACATATGCAAATTATAAATTTATATATAATTGGACTGACAGTAGAATTTGCCGTTTTTTTTTTTCAAAAAGAATACGAATGGATGAATTACAGTTTTGTATTAATAAAAATATTTTTTTGGATTTTTAAATTATTTAAAAAAAAAGAAAAGAAAAAATACAAAACTAATAGGCTACCCACATTATATGCTGAGTTTTTATTAATTATCATAAGTTATATATAAGTAGATTCTACGTCTTAACCAACATTTTTTTGTTCATTGAGTAGTAGTAATTTATTAAAATAATTTGTTTTTAAAATTATTAATTGTTATAAGACTAACTAAAGGAGGTGGTAGATTATTCCAACACTTTGTTGCATTGTATTTAAAACTACCTCTGAATGCAGTAGAGCGGCTAAAAGGATGTACAAATTTTTGTTCAACTGATCTGAGCTAATGTGTATTATGGTGATCTTTGGCCCAATCAAGCTTATTGTACAGATATAATGGTTCTTTGTTTTTTAGAATACCGATCAAAAGAGTGGCAAAGTCGTCGTCTACGGAGGTCCATTTTTAATATATTGGCTTTGTTATAAAACGATGCTACATGTGTACGTGGTGGTATGTCAAAGCAAAAACGCGCGCAGGCGTTTTGCACCCGTTGTATAATTTGTTCGGTACGAGCTAGAAGTCGCGGTCCTATGAGAGAGTCAGAATAGTTAAATTTTGAGAGAACAAGGGACTCGCATAAATTAACACGCAGAGTCACGTTTAGGTAATCACTAATTCGATAAAGTACAATTAGCCTAAAAAAGCAATTACATACAATGTCAAAAATGTGCTTCTCGATTCGCAGTTGCTCGTCTATCACTACACCAAGATTTCTCGCTTTAGGAACTCATTATATTGTATCTTTATTTATGACAAAAGCGGAACATTTCGAGATAATCTTCCGTACCTGTTGGCGTTCCCAGTATCATGTATTTTGTTTCTTTTTTTGGATTCAAAATTGTATCAAATGGGTCACTTTGACCACTTAATAAAGAAGGTGACATTTCTTACTACAAATAAATGATACTAGATAGAAATGAGAAAAAATGCAGTTTAAGAGGATACCTCGAAAATGAATCGAAGTTTTGGGGGCGTGGCTTATTCCTTTGTCGGTGAAGCTAACGGACGACTGCGGGAGTGTCAAAATGAAAGTGATGCAATGACTTCATAGTACGTAAATTATGAGATAGCTATACCGAGAAAGCGTTCGGAAAAAAACTAAGTAAGCGCCAAACAACATTTTTATTTATTTTAACACAACTTCGTTATGGATTAAAAAAACTGGTTTATGAAAACTTAGATATGATTATTTACTATGCATTAAAATTAATTCCATGAAATTATTCCCAACAATATTGTGGTGTCATCGAGAAATGTAAATAATTAGAGTCTACTTTGCAATTTTTTTCTATCGGGAAAATTACATGATATCGTATTTTCCTTTTATGAAATTGAAGATCATATAGTCAAAAATCATATACCAAAATTTTGGTTTGTAATCTATAAAACTTTAATAAATATGTTGAATAGAAAAAAACACTAAAATTTCGAGGTATTACCTTAAGGTATATTAATTAGTTATATTTCGGCAGATATTTGATATACATGCTTATTCATAATCATATTTGGCAGCTATAATAAACAAAAACAATAGAACACAACTTGTTAAAAAATTGAATATATATGTATATGTTACAGAATATTCTTGTTTAAGTACGCATATTAAACCTTATTTGTGGATAAAACATTAAAATTCGTCGGTTTTCATATCAATAATTTACAACTATTTATCACAATAATTTACAATGTTATCAAATATCACCATAATAAATCCATATTCGACAAAAGTGCGAATTTGGCGCGCTAGATAAGAGGGTCTCTTTGTAAGTGAGCGTGGACTTCGGCACTTTCATAATATATTGGCGCGGTTCCGCAATAGGTTATCTCTCTTCTGTCACGTAAATACACCTACGTAGTATATTCTCGCAAGTAATGACAACGTGACCGAATAACCGCGCTCATGAAAGGAAAAGTATACTCGCTTTTGTACAAAATGAAGCAGTTATTTTTTACTCGACTGTAGTGGGGTCCGATAGGATGCTATTCTTCATTTTTGGCTGGTACTAAAGTGATAACTCCGTTTACCATTCTACTCGTACCTCCTAGACTTAAGAGTTTACAAATGATATCTTTATATTATTTTTCATTACAGATATTTTAAATATGTTGGGCATGCCATCAGTCGTGGTAGCTCAGATATTGTAAATCGCTGTAAATTTAACTGGGTTCGATAACTGCCGGCACCAATTAATCGCAATTATAAGTGCTGATATATCAGGTGCTCGGTGGTGAAGAAAAACATCGTGGGAAACCTATATGTTTGAGGAATAAGAAATAAATTCTAAGACATGTGTAGTTTGCCAACACAATTGGGGCAGCGCGGCGGACACTTCCTCGCCTTAATACCCTGTCAGAAATGAGGGGAGACCTGTGTTCAACAATGGCAGCAACTTACATCTGCATGTCAAAATGTACGTCCTTAATAATAATAATAATAATAATAATAATAATAATCCTCGCCGCCTCGGCCGCCAGCCGAGCGCGAGGAGCTGCACGGTCATCTACCAGCCCTCCGCATCCATCATCCCCACCAGAAGGCTTGGTGTCGGCTGGGTCTTCTCGGACTCAGCAAGCGGCACCCGCCGCTGGTGGAGCACGTCGCATGCGTTGGTCACAAGAAATGAATGCAAACGCACTGCGGGCGTACTTTAGGGCAAAAGGGGAAGAAACTGGATGTTTGGCGTATCGGGCTAGGATGCATCGTCTTTTTGCTGAGCTGGAGCCATCTTTAATCGTCACAGAGCAAAACCTGGCAGACCGAGTTCGGTATATCTTGCGCTCAAATATATTTGATGTCGCCGAACTCGAACGGCTACGACGTGAGGCTGTTCCCTCGTCGGATGAGAATGCTACGGCTGAGGATGCGGCGCCACAAATGGTAGAGCAACCCGCAAACGTGGATGCCGCCGTGAATACCCCAGTTGTGGTTGATTCAAACGATGATGGAACAGTCGCCCAGGAACTGGAATTAGAGCATATGAGGAGTACATTGGAAGAGGTGATTGTGGAAACGCGCAGTACGCCTCTCGAAAATCGACCGCGACTTCCCCGCATAGCCCTAAGCAAGCGGAATCGGGCTGTCGTGAGGATTCTGAACCCAATGCTGGTTACCTATTTGGAAGCCAGCCGGGACCTTTGCGAGACGGACTCAATTCTTTTTGGCTCCGCGCTGGCAGTCTGCCGTATCATAGGCGCCAAGGTTTCCACGGCTGGACGCGCTACTGGTCATAGTAGCGCTATCCCAGCATGGAGAAGAAGAATTGAGGAACGTATCGCAAAGGCTAGAGCTCTCATCGGCAGACTGATATGCTTCAGATCAGGCAACAACAGGCCAAGAATTGTGCGCACCGTCAGGATGGCGTTTGCTGGGACAAATGTCAGTTTGTCCCAGCCGGATATAACGCAAAAACTGACGGAGCGCATAGATGATCTGAAGCAGAGAATCGCTGCTTGGGGAAAGCGGATTCGGCGATATACCGAGAGGTCGACACGGTTCAACCAGAATCGTCTCTTCCAGAGTGATCAGAAGAGGCTCTATGAATCATTGGAGCGACCAATGGTAAGTGGAACGGGTCCAGCACCGGATCAGGCCGACACTGTAGCATTCTGGCGCGGCCTGTGGTCAGAGCTCGTAAACCACAGCGAGGGCCCTTGGACGGAAGTTGTGGCGAGTCAGTGTGCGGGTATTACGCCCATGGACCCCGTCATCATAACGCCGGATGACGTAGCTGAGGCGGTTCGTAGGGCCCCGAACTGGAAAAGTCCGGGGCTTGACGGGCTGCATCACTACTGGCTGAAGGGGTTCATGGTGTGTCACTCTGTGCTCGCCCGACAGTTTCAAGAGGCTCTCAACCAGAAGTCGCTCCCAAGCCTCTTCACTACTGGGATCACTCATTTAGTTCCTAAAGACCAGGGTACCACAGACCCGAGCAAATACCGCCCCATCACGTGTCTACCGACCATATACAAGACACTAACATCCATTTTGAGCGCGAGAATCACTTGTCACCTGGACTCAAATCAGGTGATGTCGCGCGCTCAAAATGGATGTCGGGGCGGTGGTCGTGGAACCAAGGAACCACTCCTCATTGACGCGGTCATTGGCAAAGTGGTGAAACGCAACCGTCGGAACTTCTCCGCCGCCTGGATAGACTACAGAAAGGCATTCGACTCGGTGCCCCATACATGGCTAAAGAGAGTCCTCGAGCTGTACAAGATAGACTGTACAGTTAGAGACTTCCTCGAGCAGTGTATGGGGCAGTGGAGTACGATCCTTTGTCATCTAGGCGAGCGGATGATGGCTGCGGAGAACCACATAAGGATAAGAAGGGGTATCTTCCAGGGCGATTGTCTGAGTCCAATCTGGTTCTGCCTCTCTCTGAACCCTCTCAGTACCTTACTGGAGGGCTCCGGGAGGGGATTTCAGCTACGGAAAGGAGGGACAAAAGTGACCCACCTTTTCTATATGGATGACCTCAAGTTATTCGCCTCCAGTCGCTCCCATCTTATGGAATTGTTAAACATCACTTGTGAATTTAGCAATTCTATTGGAATGGAGCTGGGAACGGATAAGTGTGCGGTCCTCCATGTTGAAAGGGGACGGGTTGCTAACTCTGAGGGCGTAGACTTATCTATGCCCGTCAACTTAAGGACCCTTTCCGAGGCTGAAACATACCGATACCTGGGTATGTCACAAAACATCGGTATCGATGAGACTGGTATGAAACAGTCAGTTTGCGACGTGTTTTATGCACGCTTGACCAAAGTGCTTAACAGCCTTTTGTCCGGTGTGAATAAGGCACACGCATATAACGGCTGGGTCATGCCTGTCCTCATGTATACCTTTGGCATACTCAGGTGGACTCAGACTGAACTTAACGCCCTGGATAGAAAAGTCCGCACTACAATGACGTCCCATAGGATGCATCATCCGAGATCGTCGGTAATGAGGCTGTACTTGCCGCGGAAGCATGGTGGTCGTGGCTTCTTGAGCGCGCTCACCATGCATAATCGCGAAGTGTGCAGCCTCCGTGATTACTTCCTGGCGAGATCGGATGATCCATTCTATAAGGACGTCATTTCTTGTGATAAAGGACTTACCCCTCTATCCTTAGCCAACGAGCAATGGCAAGACCCGGCAGTGCAGAGCATTTCCGACCGGGAGACCGTATGGAAGGAGAAGGAGCTCCACGGGAGGTTCTACAAGGCTCTACATGAGCCTTTCGTAGACACAGTAGCCTCCCTCCACTGGCTACGCTTTGGTGATCTCTTCGGGGAAACCGAGGGTTTTGTCTGTGCAATACAGGATCAGGTTATTAAGACCAACAACTATCGGAGATACATCCTAAAGGATGGCACCGTCGACATCTGTCGAGCTTGTCGCCATCCCGGTGAGTCACTTAGGCATGTTATCTCCGGTTGTTCGGCGCTTTCTAACTCTGAGTACTTGCACAGGCACAACCTAGTAGCCAGAATTCTACACCAGGAGCTCGCTCTGAAATACGGTCTCGTGGATCGGAAATTGCCGTATTACAAGTACTTGCCGGAAGCCGTGCTCGAAAATGATCGCGCCAGGCTCTATTGGGACCGTGCCATCATCACAGACAGGACTATTCTTGCGAATAAGCCTGATATTGTGCTGATGGACCGGGCACAGTCAAGGATATTTTTGGTCGACATTACCATTCCGTATGACGAGAACCTCGTGAAAGCCGAAACAGACAAGCAAACAAAATATCTGGACCTGGCTCACGAGGTGACCGACATGTGGGGTGGTCTGCCGACCGAAATTATTCCTGTAGTCGTCTCTGCAAACGGGCTAATCCCAGTCAGCCTCTCGGGTCATCTGAGGCGGCTGGGACTACGTGGCGGACCGCTCCAGGTTCAAATGCAGAAGGCGGTGCTCCTCGATACCGCCCGCATCGTCCGCCGGTTTCTTTCCCTTTCCCCCCTAACCCTCGGCCGTTTGGTCTCCCCTGCCGAGGGCCTCCATCTGGTTGGGCTTTTATTTATTTATGTACTTTTATATTTATTTTATGTTATTGATATTTATGTATATTTGTCTTTTCATTTTCATTTATAATTATATATTTATAGCACCCAACCAGATGAGAAAACTATATAGATACCCCAAAATAATAATAATAATGGATGATGATGGATAAAAAGATAGTGCGCAAAGGGCCGCTGCCTGGGGGTCGCCGGGGCGCGTCTGGAGCTGGCGCTGGACGCGGCAGCATGCGGGCCGCCAGGAGGGAGAGACGGTCCAGCCCTCGCTCCATCCAGAAGGCTTGGTGTCGGCTGGGTCTTCTCGGACTCAGCAAGCGGCACCCGCCCTGGTGGAGCACGCCGTTGGCGAGATCAAACGCACTGCGGGCGTACTTTAGGGCAAAAGGGGAAGAAACTGGATGTTTGGCGTATCGGGCTAGGATGCATCGTCTTTTTGCTGAGCTGGAGCCATCTTTAATCGTCACAGAGCAAAACCTGGCAGACCGAGTTCGGTATATCTTGCGCTCAAATATATTTGATGTCGCCGAACTCGAACGGCTACGACGTGAGGCTGTTCCCTCGTCGGATGAGAATGCTACGGCTGAGGATGCGGCGCCACAAATGGTAGAGCAACCCGCAAACGTGGATGCCGCCGTGAATACCCCAGTTGTGGTTGATTCAAACGATGATGGAACAGTCGCCCAGGAACTGGAATTAGAGCATATGAGGAGTATATTGGAAGAGGCGATTGTGAAAACGCGCAGTACGCCTCTCGAAAATCGACCGCGACTTCCCCGCATAGCCCTAAGCAAGCGGAATCGGGCTGTCGTGAGGGCTCTGAACCCAATGCTGGTTACCTATTTGGAAGCCAGCCGGGACCTTTGCGAGACGGACTCAATTCTTTTTGGCGCCGCGCTGGCAGTCTGCCGTATCATAGGCGCCAAGGTTTCCACGGCTGGCTACGCGCTACTGGCCATAGTAGCGCTATCCCAGCATGGAGAAGAAGAATTGAGGAACGTATCGCAAAGGCTAGAGCTCTCATCGGCAGACTGATATGCTTCAGATCAGGCAACAACAGGCCAAGAATTGTGCGCACCGTCAGGATGGCGTTTGCTGGGACAAATGTCAGTTTGTCCCAGCCGGATATAACGCAAAAACTGACGGAGCGCATAGATGATCTGAAGCAGAGAATCGCTGCTTGGGGAAAGCGGATTCGGCGATATACCGAGAGGTCGACACGGTTCAACCAGAATCGTCTCTTCCAGAGTGATCAGAAGAGGCTCTATGAATCATTGGAGCGACCAATGGTAAGTGGAACGGGTCCAGCACCGAATCAGGCCGACACTGTAGCATTCTGGCGCGGCCTGTGGTCAGAGCCCGTAAACCACAGCGAGGGCCCTTGGACGGAAGTTGCGGCGAGTCAGTGTGCGGGTATTACGCCCATGGACCCCGTCATCATAACGCCGGATGACGTAGCTGAGGCGGTTCGTAGGGCCCCGAACTGGAAAAGTCCGGGGCTTGACGGGCTGCATCACTACTGGCTGAAGGGGTTCATGGTGTGTCACTCTGTGCTCGCCCGACAGTTTCAAGAGGCTCTCAACCAGAAGTCGCTCCCAAGCCTCTTCACTACTGGGATCACTCATTTAGTTCCTAAAGACCAGGGTACCACAGACCCGAGCAAATACCGCCCCATCACGTGTCTACCGACCATATACAAGACACTAACATCCATTTTGAGCGCGAGAATCACTTGTCACCTGGACTCAAATCAGGTGATGTCGCGCGCTCAAAATGGATGTCGGGGCGGTGGTCGTGGAACCAAGGAACCACTCCTCATTGACGCGGTCATTGGCAAAGTGGTGAAACGCAACCGTCGGAACTTCTCCGCCGCCTGGATAGACTACAGAAAGGCATTCGACTCGGTGCCCCATACATGGCTAAAGAGAGTCCTCGAGCTGTACAAGATAGACTGTACAGTTAGAGACTTCCTCGAGCAGTGTATGGGGCAGTGGAGAGTACGATCCTTTGTCATCTAGGCGAGCGGATGATGGCTGCGGAGAACCACATAAGGATAAGAAGGGGTATCTTCCAGGGCGATTGTCTGAGTCCAATCTGGTTCTGCCTCTCTCTGAACCCTCTCAGTACCTTACTGGAGGGCTCCGGGAGGGGATTTCAGCTACGGAAAGGAGGGACAAAAGTGACCCACCTTTTCTATATGGATGACCTCAAGTTATTCGCCTCCAGTCGCTCCCATCTTATGGAATTGCTAAACATCACTTGTGAATTTAGCAATTCCATTGGAATGGAGCTGGGGACGGATAAGTGTGCGGTCCTCCATGTTGAAAGGGGAAGGGTTGCTAACTCTGAGGGCGTAGACTTATCTATGCCCGTCAACTTAAGGACCCTTTCCGAGGCTGAAACATACCGATACCTGGGTATGTCACAAAACATCGGTATCGATGAGACTGGTATGAAACAGTCAGTTTGCGACGTGTTTTATGCACGCTTGACCAAAGTGCTTAACAGCCTTTTTGTCCGGTGTGAATAAGGCACACGCATATAACGGCTGGGTCATGCCTGTCCTCATGTATACCTTTGGCATACTCAGGTGGACTCAGACTGAACTTAACGCCCTGGATAGAAAAGTCCGCACTACAATGACGTCCCATAGGATGCATCATCCGAGATCGTCGGTAATGAGGCTGTACTTGCCGCGGAAGCATGGTGGTCGTGGCTTCTTGAGCGCGCTCACCATGCATAATCGCGAAGTGTGCAGCCTCCGTGATTACTTCCTGGCGAGATCGGATGATCCATTCTATAAGGACGTCATTTCTTGTGATAAAGGACTTACCCCTCTATCCTTAGCCAACGAGCAATGGCAAGACCCGGCAGTGCAGAGCATTTCCGACCGGGAGACCGTATGGAAGGAGAAGGAGCTCCACGGGAGGTTCTACAAGGCTCTACATGAGCCTTTCGTAGACACAGTAGCCTCCTCTACTGGCTACGCTTTGGTGATCTCTTCGGGGAAACCGAGGGTTTTGTCTGTGCAATACAGGATCAGGTTATTAAGACCAACAGCTATCGGAGATACATCCTAAAGGATGGCACCGTCGACATCTGTCGAGCTTGTCGCCATCCCGGTGAGTCACATAGGCATGTTATCTCCGGTTGTTCGGCGCTTTCTAACTCTGAGTACTTGCACAGGCACAACCTAGTAGCCAGAATTCTACACCAGGAGCTCGCTCTGAAATACGGTCTCGTGGATCGGAAATTGCCGTATTACAAGTACTTGCCGGAAGCCGTGCTCGAAAATGATCGCGCCAGGCTCTATTGGGACCGGGCCATCATCACAGACAGGACTATTCTTGCGAATAAGCCTGATATTGTGCTGATGGACCGGGCACAGTCAAGCGATATTTTTGGTCGACATTACCATTCCGTATGACGAGAACCTCGTGAAAGCCGAAACAGACAAGCAAACAAAATATCTGGACCTGGCTCACGAGGTGACCGACATGTGGGGTGGTCTGCCGACCGAAATTATTCCTGTAGTCGTCTCTGCAAACGGGCTAATCCCAGTCAGCCTCTCGGGTCATCTGAGGCGGCTGGGACTACGTGGCGGACCGCTCCAGGTTCAAATGCAGAAGGCGGTGCTCCTCGATACCGCCCGCATCGTCCGCCGGTTTCTTTCCCTTTCCCCCCTAACCCTCGGCCGTTTGGTCTCCCCCTGCCGAGGGCCTCCATCTGGTTGGGCTTTTATTTATTTATGTACTTTTATATTTATTTTATGTTATTGATATTTATGTATATTTGTCTTTTCATTTTCATTTATAATTATATATTTATAGCACCCAACCAGATGAGAAAACTATAATAATAATAACTATAACTAGGATGCATCGTCTTTTTGCTGAGCTGGAGCCATCTTTAACCGTCACAGAGCAAAACCTGGCAGATCGAGTTCGGTATATCTTGCGCTAAAATATATTTGATGTCGCCGAACTCGAACGGCTACGACGTGAGGCTGTTCCCTCGTCGGATGAGAATGCTACGGCTGAGGATGCGGCGCCACAAATGGTAGAGCAACCCGCAAACGTGGATGCCGCCGTGAATACCCCAGTTGTGGTTGATTCGAACGATGATGGAACAGTCGCCCAGGAACTGGAATTAGAGCATATGAGGAGTACATTGGAAGAGGCGATTGTGGAAACGCGCAGTACGCCTCTCGACAATCGACCGTGACTTCCCCGCATAGCCCTAAGCAAGCGGAATCGGGCTGTCGTGAGGGCTCTGAACCCAATGCTGGTGACCTATTTGGAAGCCAGCCGGGACCTTTGCGAGACGGACTCAATTCTTTTTGGCGCCGCGCTGGCAACCTGCCGTATCATAGGCGCCAAGGTTTCCACGGCTGAACGCGCTACTGGCCATAGTAGCGCTATCCCAGAATGGAGAAGAAGAATTGAGGAACGTATCGCAAAGGCTAGAGCTCTCATCGGCAGACTGATATGCTTCAGATCAGGCAACAACAGGCCAAGAATTGTGCGCACCGTCAGGATGGCGTTTGCTGGGACAAATGTCAGTTTGTCCCAGCCGGATATAACGCAAAAACTGACGGAGCGCATAGATGATCTGAAGCAGAGAATCGCTGCTTGGGGAAAGCGGATTCGGCGATATACCGAGAGGTCGACACGGTTCAACCAGAATCTCTCTTCCAGAGTGATCAGAAGAGGCTCTATGAATCATTGGAGCGACCAATGGTAAATTGAACGGGCCCAGCCCGAATCAGGTCGACACAGTAACATTCTGACGCGGCCAGTGGTCAGAGCCCGTAAACTACAGCGAGGGCCCTTGGACGGAAGTTGCGGCGAGTCAGTGTGCGGGTATTACGCCCATGGACCCCGTCATCATAACGCCGGATGACGTAGCTGAGGCGGTCCGTAGGGCCCCGAACTGGAAAAGTCCGGGGCTTGACGGGCTGCATCACTACTGGCTGAAGGGGTTCATGGTGTGTCACTCTGTACTCGCCCGACAGTTTCAAGAAGCTCTCAACCAGAAGTTGCTCCCAAGCCTCTTCACTACTGGGATCACTCATTTGGTTCCTAAAGATCAGGGTACCACAGACCCGAGCAAATACCGCCCCATCACGTGTCTTGTATATGGTCGATACAAGACACTAACATCCATTTTGAGCGCGAGAATCACTTGTCACCTGGACTCAAATCAGGTGATGTCGCGCGCTCAAAATGGATGTCGGGGCGGCGGTCGTGGAACCAAGGAACCACTTCTCATTGACGCGGTCATTGGCAAAGTGGTGAAACGCAACCGTCGGAACTTCTCCGCCGCCTGGATAGACTACAGAAAGGCATTCGACTCGGTGCCCCATACATGGCTAAAGAGAGTCCTCGAGCAGTACAAGGTAGACTGTACAGTTAGAGATTTCCTCGAGCAGTGTATGGGGCAGTGGAGTACGATCCTTTGTCATCTGGGCGAGCGGATGATGGCTGCGGAGAACCACATAAGGATAAGAAGGGGTATCTTCCAGGGCGATCGTCTGAGTCCAATCTGGTTCTGCCTCTCTCTGAACCCTCTCAGTACCTTACTGGAGGGCTCCGGGAGGGGATTTCAGCTACGGAAAGGAGGGACAAAAGTGACCCACCTTTTTCTATATGGATGACCTCAAGTTATTTGCCTCCAGTCGCTCCCATCTTATGGAATTGCTAAACATCACTTGTGAATTTAGCAATTCCATTGGAATGGAGCTTGAGACGGATAAGTGTGCGGTCCTCCATGTTGAAAGGGGAAGGGTTGCTAACTCTGAGGGCGTAGACTTATCTATGCCCGTCAACTTAAGGACCCTTTCCGAGGCTGAAACATACCGATACCTGGGTATGTCACAAAACATCGGTATCGATGAGACTGGTATGAAACAGTCAGTTTGCGACGTGTTTTATGCACGCTTGACCAAAGTGCTTAACAGCCTTTTGTCCGGTGTGAATAAGGCACACGCATATAACGGCTGGGTCATGCCTGTCCTCATGTATACCTTTGGCATACTCAGGTGGACTCAGACTGAACTTAACGCCCTGGATAGAAAAGTCCGCACTACCATGACGTCCGATAGGATGCATCATCCGAGATCGTCGTAATGAGGCTGAACTTGCCGCGGAAGCATGGTGGTCGTGGCTACTTGAGCGCGCTCACCATGCATAATCGCGAAGTGTGCAGCCTCCGTGATTACTTCCTGGCGAGATCGGATGATCCATTCTATAAGGACGTCATTTCTTGTGATAAAGGACTTACCCGTCTATCCTTAGCCAACGAGCAATGGCAAGACCCGGCAGTGCAGAGCATTTCCGACCGGGAGACCGTATGGAAGGAGAAGGAGCTCCACGGGAGGTTCTACAAGGCTCTACATGAGCCTTTCGTAGACACAGTAGCCTCCCTCCACTGGCTACGCTTTGGTGATCTCTTCGGGGAAACCGAGGGTTTTGTCTGTGCAATACAGGATCAGGTTATTAAGACCAACAACTATCGGAGATACATCCTAAAGGATGGCACCGTCGACATCTGTCGAGCTTGTCGCCATCCCGGTGAGTCACTTAGGCATGTTATCTCCGGTTGTTCGGCGCTTTCTAACTCTGAGTACTTGCACAGGCACAACCTAGTAGCCAGAATTCTACACCAGGAGCTCGCTCTGAAATACGGTCTCGTGGACCGGAAATTGCCGTATTACAAGTACTTGCCGGAAGCCGTGCTCGAAAATGATCGCGCCAGGCTCTATTGGGACCGGGCCATCATCACAGACAGGACTATTCTTGCGAATAAGCCTGATATTGTGCTGATGGACCGGGCACAGTCAAGGATATTTTTGGTCGACATTACCATTCCGTATGACGAGAACCTCGTGAAAGCCGAAACAGACAAGCAAACAAAATATCTGGACCTGGCTCACGAGGTGACCGACATGTGGGGTGGTCTGCCGACCGAAATTGTTCCTGTAGTCGTCTCTGCAAACGGGCTAATCCCAGTCAGCCTCTCGGGTCATCTGAGGCGGCTGGGACTACGTGGCGGACCGCTCCAGGTTCAAATGCAGAAGGCGGTGCTCCTCGATACCGCCCGCATCGTCCGCCGGTTTCTTTCCCTTTCCCCCTAACCCTCGGCCGTTTGGTCTCCCCTGCCGAGGGCCTCCATCTGGTTGGGCTTTTATTTATTTATGTACTTTTATATTTATTTTATGTTATTGATATTTATGTATATTTGTCTTTTCATTTTCATTTATAATTATATATTTATAGCACCCAACCAGATGAGAAAACTATAATAATAATAACTATAACTAGGATGCATCGTCTTTTTGCTGAGCTGGAGCCATCTTCAACCGTCACAGAGCAAAACCTGGCAGACCGAGTTCGGTATATCTTGCGCTAAAATATATTTGATGTCGCCGAACTCGAACGGCTACGACGTGAGGCTGTTCCCTCGTCGGATGAGAATGCTACGGCTGAGGATGCGGCGCCACAAATGGTAGAGCAACCCGCAAACGTGGATGCCGCCGTGAATACCCCAGTTGTGGTTGATTCGAACGATGATGGAACAGTCGCCCAGGAACTGGAATTAGAGCATATGAGGAGTATATTGGAAGAGGCGATTGTGGAAACGCGCAGTACGCCTCTCGACAATCGACCGTGACTTCCCCGCATAGCCCTAAGCAAGCGGAATGGGCTGTCGTGAGGGCTCTGAACCCAATGCTGGTGACCTATTTGGAAGCCAGCCGGGACCTTTGCGAGACGGACTCAATTCTTTTTGGCGCCGCGCTGGCAACCTGCCGTATCATAGGCGCCAAGGTTTCCACGGCTGAACGCGCTACTGGCCATAGTAGCGCTATCCCAGAATGGAGAAGAAGAATTGAGGAACGTATCGCAAAGGCTAGAGCTCTCATCGGCAGACTGATATGCTTCAGATCAGGCAACAACAGGCCAAGAATTGTGCGCACCGTCAGGATGGCGTTTGCTGGGACAAATGTCAGTTTGTCCCAGCCGGATATAACGCAAAAACTGACGGAGCGCATAGATGATCTGAAGCAGAGAATCGCTGCTTGGGGAAAGCGGATTCGGCGATATACCGAGAGGTCGACACGGTTCAACCAGAATCGTCTCTTCCAGAGTGATCAGAAGAGGCTCTATGAATCATTGGAGCGACCAATGGTAAGTGGAACGGGTCCAGCACCGAATCAGGCCGACACTGTAGCATTCTGGCGCGGCCTGTGGTCAGAGCCCGTAAACCACAGCGAGGGCCCTTGGACGGAAGTTGCGGCGAGTCAGTGTGCGGGTATTACGCCCATGGACCCCGTCATCATAACGCCGGATGACGTAGCTGAGGCGGTCCGTAGGGCCCCGAACTGGAAAAGTCCGGGGCTTGACGGGCTGCATCACTACTGGCTGAAGGGGTTCATGGTGTGTCACTCTGTGCTCGCCCGACAGTTTCAAGAGGCTCTCAACCAGAAGTCGCTCCCAAGCCTCTTCACTACTGGGATCACTCATTTAGTTCCTAAAGACCAGGGTACCACAGACCCGAGCAAATACCGCCCCATCACGTGTCTACCGACCATATACAAGACACTAACATCCATTTTGAGCGCGAGAATCACTTGTCACCTGGACTCAAATCAGGTGATGTCGCGCGCTCAAAATGGATGTCGGGGCGGTGGTCGTGGAACCAAGGAACCACTCCTCATTGACGCGGTCATTGGCAAAGTGGTGAAACGCAACCGTCGGAACTTCTCCGCCGCCTGGATAGACTACAGAAAGGCATTCGACTCGGTGCCCCATACATGGCTAAAGAGAGTCCTCGAGCTATACAAGATAGACTGTACAGTTAGAGACTTCCTCGAGCAGTGTATGGGGCAGTGGAGTACGATCCTTTGTCATCTAGGCGAGCGGATGATGGCTGCGGAGAACCACATAAGGATAAGAAGGGGTATCTTCCAGGGCGATTGTCTGAGTCCAATCTGGTTCTGCCTCTCTCTGAACCCTCTCAGTACCTTACTGGAGGGCTCCGGGAGGGGATTTCAGCTACGGAAAGGAGGGACAAAAGTGACCCACCTTTTCTATATGGATGACCTCAAGTTATTCGCCTCCAGTCGCTCCCATCTTATGGAATTGCTAAACATCACTTGTGAATTTAGCAATTCCATTGGAATGGAGCTGGGGACGGATAAGTGTGCGGTCCTCCATGTTGAAAGGGGAAGGGTTGCTAACTCTGAGGGCGTAGACTTATCTATGCCCGTCAACTTAAGGACCCTTTCCGAGGCTGAAACATACCGATACCTGGGTATGTCACAAAACATCGGTATCGATGAGACTGGTATGAAACAGTCAGTTTGCGACGTGTTTTATGCACGCTTGACCAAAGTGCTTAACAGCCTTTTGTCCGGTGTGAATAAGGCACACGCATATAACGGCTGGGTCATGCCTGTCCTCATGTATACCTTTGGCATACTCAGGTGGACTCAGACTGAACTTAACGCCCTGGATAGAAAAGTCCGCACTACAATGACGTCCCATAGGATGCATCATCCGAGATCGTCGGTAATGAGGCTGTACTTGCCGCGGAAGCATGGTGGTCGTGGCTTCTTGAGCGCGCTCACCATGCATAATCGCGAAGTGTGCAGCCTCCGTGATTACTTCCTGGCGAGATCGGATGATCCATTCTATAAGGACGTCATTTCTTGTGATAAAGGACTTACCCCTCTATCCTTAGCCAACGAGCAATGGCAAGACCCGGCAGTGCAGAGCATTTCCGACCGGGAGACCGTATGGAAGGAGAAGGAGCTCCACGGGAGGTTCTACAAGGCTCTACATGAGCCTTTCGTAGACACAGTAGCCTCCCTCCACTGGCTACGCTTTGGTGATCTCTTCGGGGAAACCGAGGGTTTTGTCTGTGCAATACAGGATCAGGTTATTAAGACCAACAGCTATCGGAGATACATCCTAAAGGATGGCACCGTCGACATCTGTCGAGCTTGTCGCCATCCCGGTGAGTCACATAGGCATGTTATCTCCGGTTGTTCGGCGCTTTCTAACTCTGAGTACTTGCACAGGCACAACCTAGTAGCCAGAATTCTACACCAGGAGCTCGCTCTGAAATACGGTCTCGTGGATCGGAAATTGCCGTATTACAAGTACTTGCCGGAAGCCGTGCTCGAAAATGATCGCGCCAGGCTCTATTGGGACCGGGCCATCATCACAGACAGGACTATTCTTGCGAATAAGCCTGATATTGTGCTGATGGACCGGGCACAGTCAAGGATATTTTTGGTCGACATTACCATTCCGTATGACGAGAACCTCGTGAAAGCCGAAACAGACAAGCAAACAAAATATCTGGACCTGGCTCACGAGGTGACCGACATGTGGGGTGGTCTGCCGACCGAAATTATTCCTGTAGTCGTCTCTGCAAACGGGCTAATCCCAGTCAGCCTCTCGGGTCATCTGAGGCGGCTGGGACTACGTGGCGGACCGCTCCAGGTTCAAATGCAGAAGGCGGTGCTCCTCGATACCGCCCGCATCGTCCGCCGGTTTCTTTCCCTTTCCCCCCTAACCCTCGGCCGTTTGGTCTCCCCTGCCGAGGGCCTCCATCTGGTTGGGCTTTTATTTATTTATGTACTTTTATATTTATTTTATGTTATTGATATTTATGTATATTTGTCTTTTCATTTTCATTTATAATTATATATTTATAGCACCCAACCAGATGAGAAAACTATAATAATAATAACTATAACTAGGATGCATCGTCTTTTTGCTGAGCTGGAGCCATCTTTAACCGTCACAGAGCAAAACCTGGCAGATCGAGTTCGGTATATCTTGCGCTAAAATATATTTGATGTCGCCGAACTCGAACGGCTACGACGTGAGGCTGTTCCCTCGTCGGATGAGAATGCTACGGCTGAGGATGCGGCGCCACAAATGGTAGAGCAACCCGCAAACGTGGATGCCGCCGTGAATACCCCAGTTGTGGTTGATTCGAACGATGATGGAACAGTCGCCCAGGAACTGGAATTAGAGCATATGAGGAGTACATTGGAAGAGGCGATTGTGGAAACGCGCAGTACGCCTCTCGACAATCGACCGTGACTTCCCCGCATAGCCCTAAGCAAGCGGAATCGGGCTGTCGTGAGGGCTCTGAACCCAATGCTGGTGACCTATTTGGAAGCCAGCCGGGACCTTTGCGAGACGGACTCAATTCTTTTTTGGCGCCGCGCTGGCAACCTGCCGTATCATAGGCGCCAAGGTTTCCACGGCTGAACGCGCTACTGGCCATAGTAGCGCTATCCCAGAATGGAGAAGAAGAATTGAGGAACGTATCGCAAAGGCTAGAGCTCTCATCGGCAGACTGATATGCTTCAGATCAGGCAACAACAGGCCAAGAATTGTGCGCACCGTCAGGATGGCGTTTGCTGGGACAAATGTCAGTTTGTCCCAGCCGGATATAACGCAAAAACTGACGGAGCGCATAGATGATCTGAAGCAGAGAATCGCTGCTTGGGGAAAGCGGATTCGGCGATATACCGAGAGGTCGACACGGTTCAACCAGAATCTCTCTTCCAGAGTGATCAGAAGAGGCTCTATGAATCATTGGAGCGACCAATGGTAAGTGGAACGGGTCCAGCACCGAATCAGGTCGACACTGTAGCATTCTGGCGCGGCCTGTGGTCAGAGCCCGTAAACCACAGCGAGGGCCCTTGGACGGAAGTTGCGGCGAGTCAGTGTGCGGGTATTACGCCCATGGACCCCGTCATCATAACGCCGGATGACGTAGCTGAGGCGGTCCGTAGGGCCCCGAACTGGAAAAGTCCGGGGCTTGACGGGCTGCATCACTACTGGCTGAAGGGGTTCATGGTGTGTCACTCTGTACTCGCCCGACAGTTTCAAGAAGCTCTCAACCAGAAGTTGCTTCCAAGCCTCTTCACTACTGGGATCACTCATTTGGTTCCTAAAGATCAGGGTGGCACAGACCCGAGCAAATACCGCCCCATCACGTGTCTTGTATATGGTCGATACAAGACACTAACATCCATTTTGAGCGCGAGAATCACTTGTCACCTGGACTCAAATCAGGTGATGTCGCGCGCTCAAAATGGATGTCGGGGCGGTGGTCGTGGAACCAAGGAACCACTTCTCATTGACGCGGTCATTGGCAAAGTGGTGAAACGCAACCGTCGGAACTTCTCCGCCGCCTGGATAGACTACAGAAAGGCATTCGACTCGGTGCCCCATACATGGCTAAAGAGAGTCCTCGAGCAGTACAAGGTAGACTGTACAGTTAGAGATTTCCTCGAGCAGTGTATGGGGCAGTGGAGTACGATCCTTTGTCATCTGGGCGAGCGGATGATGGCTGCGGAGAACCACATAAGGATAAGAAGGGGTATCTTCCAGGGCGATCGTCTGAGTCCAATCTGGTTCTGCCTCTCTCTGAACCCTCTCAGTACCTTACTGGAGGGCTCCGGGAGGGGATTTCAGCTACGGAAAGGAGGGACAAAAGTGACCCACCTTTTCTATATGGATGACCTCAAGTTATTTGCCTCCAGTCGCTCCCATCTTATGGAATTGCTAAACATCACTTGTGAATTTAGCAATTCCATTGGAATGGAGCTTGAGACGGATAAGTGTGCGGTCCTCCATGTTGAAAGGGGAAGGGTTGCTAACTCTGAGGGCGTAGACTTATCTATGCCCGTCAACTTAAGGACCCTTTCCGAGGCTGAAACATACCGATACCTGGGTATGTCACAAAACATCGGTATCGATGAGACTGGTATGAAACAGTCAGTTTGCGACGTGTTTTATGCACGCTTGACCAAAGTGCTTAACAGCCTTTTGTCCGGTGTGAATAAGGCACACGCATATAACGGCTGGGTCATGCCTGTCCTCATGTATACCTTTGGCATACTCAGGTGGACTCAGACTGAACTTAACGCCCTGGATAGAAAAGTCCGCACTACCATGACGTCCGATAGGATGCATCATCCGAGATCGCAGGTAATGAGGCTGAACTTGCCGCGGAAGCATGGTGGTCGTGGCTACTTGAGCGCGCTCACCATGCATAATCGCGAAGTGTGCAGCCTCCGTGATTACTTCCTGGCGAGATCGGATGATCCATTCTATAAGGACGTCATTTCTTGTGATAAAGGACTTACCCGTCTATCCTTAGCCAACGAGCAATGGCAAGACCCGGCAGTGCAGAGCATTTCCGACCGGGAGACCGTATGGAAGGAGAAGGAGCTCCACGGGAGGTTCTACAAGGCTCTACATGAGCCTTTCGTAGACACAGTAGCCTCCCTCCACTGGCTACGCTTTGGTGATCTCTTCGGGGAAACCGAGGGTTTTGTCTGTGCAATACAGGATCAGGTTATTAAGACCAACAACTATCGGAGATACATCCTAAAGGATGGCACCGTCGACATCTGTCGAGCTTGTCGCCATCCCGGTGAGTCACTTAGGCATGTTATCTCCGGTTGTTCGGCGCTTTCTAACTCTGAGTACTTGCACAGGCACAACCTAGTAGCCAGAATTCTACACCAGGAGCTCGCTCTGAAATACGGTCTCGTGGACCGGAAATTGCCGTATTACAAGTACTTGCCGGAAGCCGTGCTCGAAAATGATCGCGCCAGGCTCTATTGGGACCGGGCCATCATCACAGACAGGACTATTCTTGCGAATAGGCCTGATATTGTGCTGATGGACCGGGCACAGTCAAGGATATTTTTGGTCGACATTACCATTCCGTATGACGAGAACCTCGTGAAAGCCGAAACAGACAAGCAAACAAAATATCTGGACCTGGCTCACGAGGTAACCGACATGTGGGGTGGTCTGCCGACCGAAATTATTCCTGTAGTCGTCTCTGCAAACGGGCTAATCCCAGTCAGCCTCTCGGGTCATCTGAGGCGGCTGGGACTACTTGGCGGACCGCTAGTTTCAAATGCAGAAGGCGGTTCTCCTCGATACCGCCCGCATCGTCCGCCGGTTTCTTTCCCTTTCCCCCTAACCCCCGGCCGTTTGGTCTCCCCCGCCGAGGGCCTCCATCTGGTTGGGCTTTCATTTATTTATGTACTTTTATATTTATTTTATGTTCTTGATATTTATGTATATTTATCTTTTCATTTTCATTTATAATTATATATTTATAGAACCCAACCAGATGAGAAAACTATGTAGATACTCCAAATAATAATAATAATAAAAGTAAAAACGCGTAGGGAAGTGACGACCCCATCGTCCGCTGACGTAACGGTTATGTGACAAAACCGCAAATTCAGCGCAGTCAGTCAGCACCTTGCCAAGAGGTTAGTGCCGTGCCTCGGCAAAAATTGAAGGTGCAAAGGCACGCTTGTACACATGGCCCACCATGCAACGGCGTCGGGTCTGGCCGTCTCCCGTTAAATGACGCCCACAAAAATGGATGATGGATTTGACTAGAATGCGCAAAGGGCCGCTGCCTGGCGGACGCCAGGGCGCATCTGGAGCTGTCGCTGGACGCGACAGCATGCGAACCGCCAGCAAACGAGCGCGAGGTGCTGCACGACCACACAGCAGCCCCTCCCATCCATCATCCCCACCAGCTGTCTTGGTGTCGGCAGGGTCTTCGCGGGCCTAGCAATCGGCACCCGCCACTGATGAAGCACGCTGCATGCGCTGGACAACTCAAATGAACAGCAACGCATTGCGGGCGTATTTTAGGGCGAAAGGGGGAGAAATTGGAGGTTTTGCGTATCGGACAAGGATGCATCGACTTTTTGCTGAGCTGGAGCCATCTGTAACCGTCACCGAGCAAAACCTGGCAGACCGAGTTCGGTATATCTTGCGCTCAAATACATTTGATGCCACCGAACTCGAACGACTACAACGTGAGGCTGTTCCTTCATCGGATGAAAATGCTACGGCTGAAGATGCGGCGCCACAACTTGCAGAGCAACCGGCAAACTTGGATGCCGCCGTGAATACCCCAGTTTCGGTTGATTCAAATGATGATGGAACAGTCGCCCAGGAACTGGAAATGGAGCATATGAGGAGTACATTGGATGAGGCGATTTTGGAAACGCGCAGTACGCCTCTCGAAAATCGACCGCGACTTCCCCGCATAGCCCTCAGCAAGCTGAATCGGGCTATCGTGAGGGCTCTGAACCCAATTCTGGTGACCTATTTGGAAGCCAGCCGGGATCTTTGCGAGACGGACTCAATTCTCTTTGGCGCCGCACTGGCAGTCTGCCGTATTATAGTTCCCAAACTTTCCACGGCTGGACGCACTACTGGACAAAGTAGTGCTATCTCAGCCTGGAGAACAAGAATTGAAGAACGTATCGCAAAGGCTAGGGCCCTCAACGGCAGACTGATATGCTTCAGGTCAGGAAATACCAGGCTAAGGATTGTGCGCACCGTCAGGATGGCGTTTGCTGGGAAAAATATTAGTTTGTCCCAGCCGGATATAATGCAAAAACTGACGGAGTGCATAGACGACCTGAAGCAGACAATCGCTGCTTGAAGAAAGCGGATTCGGCGATATACCGAGTGGTCGACACGGTTCAATCAGAATCGTCTCTTCCAGAGTGATCAGAGGAGGCTCTATAAATCATTGGAGTAACCAATGATAAGTGGAACGGGCCCAGTACCGAATCAGGCCGACACGGTCGCATTCTGGCGCAGCCAGTGGTCAGAGTCCGTAAACCACAACGAGGGCCCTTGGACGGAAGTTGTGGCGAGTCAGTGTGCGGGTATTACGCCCATGGACCCCGTCATCATAACGCCGGATGACGTAGCTGAGGCGGTACGTAGGGCCCCGAACAGGAAAAGTCCGGGGCTTGACTGGCTGCATCACTACTGGCTGAAATGGTTCATGGTGTGTCATGCTGTGCTCGCTCGAGAGTTTCAAGAGGCTCTCAACTAGAAGTCGCTCCCGAGCCTCTTCCCTACTGGGATCACTCATTTGGTTCCTAAAGATCAGGGTGCCACAGACCCGAGCAAATACCGCCCCACCACGTGTCTTGTATATGGTCGATACAAGACACTAACATCCATTTTGAGCGCGAGAATCACTCGTCACCTGGACTCAAATCAGGTGATGTCGCGCGCTCAAAATGGTTGTCGGGGCGGTGGTCGTGGAACCAAGGAACCACTCCTCATTGACGCGGTCATTGGCAAAGTGGTGAAACGTAACTGTCGGTACTTCTCCGCCGCCTGGATAGAATACAGAAAGGCGTTGGACTCGGTGCCCCATACATGGCTAAAGAGGGTCCTCGAGCTGTACAAGATTGACTGTACAGTTCGAGACTTCCTCGAGCAGTGTGTGGGGCAGTGGATTACGATCCTCTGTCATCTAGGCGAGCGGATGACGGCTGCGGAAAGCCGAATAAGGATAAGAAGGGGTATATTCCAGGGCGACTGTCTGAGTCCAATCTGGTTCTGCCTCTCTTTTTGAACCCTCTCAGTACTTTACTGGAGGGCTCCGGGATTTCAGATTCCGGAAGGAGGTACAAAAGTGACCCACCTTTTCCATATGGATGACCTCAAATTATTCGCCTCCAGTCACTCCAATCTTATGGAATTGCTAAACATCACTTGTGAATTTAGCAATTCTATTAGAATGGAGCTGGGGACGGATAAGTGTCCGGTCCTACATGTTGAAAGGGGAAGGATTGCTAAATCTGAGGGCATAGAATTATCTATGCCCGTCAACTTTAGGACCCTTTCCGAGGCTGAAACATACCGATACCTGGTTATGTCACAGAACATCGGTATCGATGAGGCTGGTTTAAAACAGTCAGTTTGCGACGTGTTTTATGCACGCTTGACCAAAGTGATTAACAGCCTTTTGTCCAGTGTGAATAAAACACACACATATAACGGCTGGGTCATGCCTGTCCTCATGTATACCTTTGGCATACTCAGGTGGAGTCTGACTGAACTAAACGCCTAGATAGAAAAGTCCGCACTACAATGACGTCCCATAGGATTCATCATCCGAGATCGTCGGTAATGAGGTTGTACTTGCCGCGAAAGCGTGGTGGCCGTGGCTTCTTGAGCGCGCTCACCATGCATAATCGCGAGGTGTGCAGCCTACGTCATTACTTCCTGGCGAGATCGGATGATCCATTCTATAATGACGTCATTCCTAGTGATAAAGGACTTACCCCTCTAGCCTTAGCCAGCGAGCAATGGCAGGACCCGACAGTACAGAGCATTTCCAACCGGGAGACCGTATGGAAGGAGAAGGAGCTCCACTGGAGGTACTACAGGGCTCTTCATGAGCTCCACGTAGATACAGCCGCCTCCCTCAACTGGCTACATATCGGTGACCTCTTCGGGGAAACAGGGGGTTTTGTCTGTGCAATACAGGATCAGGTTATTAAGACCAACAACTATCGGAGATACATCCTAAAGGATGGCACTGTCGACGTCTTTCGAGCTTGTCGCCATACCGGGGGAGTCACTTAGGCATGTCATCTCCGGTTGTTTGGTGCTTTCTAACTCTGAGTACTTGCAAAGGCACAACCTAATAGCCAGAATTATACATTCTGAGCTCGCTCTGAAATACGGTCTCGTGGATCGAAAATTGCCGTATATATGCCGTAGTACTTGCCGGAAGCCGTGCTCGAAAATGACCGCTCCAGGCTCTACTGGGACCGGGCCATCATCACGTACAGGACTATTCTTGCGAGTAAGCCTGATATTGTGCTGATGGACTAGGCATAGTCGAGGATATTTTTGGTCGACACTACCATTCCGTATGACGAGAACCTCGTGAAGGCCGAAACAGATAAACGAACAAAATATCTGGACCTGGCTCACGAAATGACCGACATGTGGGGTGGTATGCCGGCCAAAATTTTTCCTGTAGTCGTCTCTGCGAATGGGCTAATCCCAGTCAGCCTCTCGGGTCATCTGAGGCAACTGAGACTCCGTGACGGACCGCTCCGGGCTCAAATGCAAAGGCTGTGCTCCTCGATACTGCCCGCATCGTCCGCCGGTTTCTTTCCCATTCTTCCTAACCCTCGGCCGTTTGGTCTCCTCAGCCGAGCGCTTCCATCTAGTTGGGCTTTTATTTATTTATGTATTTTTGTATTTATTTTATTTTAATTATATTTATGTATATTTATCTTTTCATTTTAATTTATAATTATATATTTATAGAACCCAACCAGATGAGAAAACTATATAGATACCCCACATAATAATAACAATATCAGGTATGGCAGGGAATAAAAGTTACTAACATTGTTACAAGCTTGTGGTTCGTGACAATAAAAACTGAATTACTAAAATTGTCACTTTGACAACCGAACACCCATTACAACTAATGTTGTTACAAGCATACAAAACACACTTATAATAAAACATAATTGCACTACTGATCACCTTCGTTCGCAGTTATATTACTTCGAAGTATTCGCTCGAATCGCCAATTCAATACTGACTCGGTCGCTTTTTTTTTTTGCGCCCGAAGCAATTAAAGGGCTACCCTATACGTAGGGAGGCGGAAAATGCATTATGCATACCACGATAGCCGGTCTATTTTGGTTATGAGGGGCTCACTGTCCTACCGGGGACCCTAAGTGATACCCTCTAAAACCGCCTTTGGGGACAGGCAACCGGCTGATTAAGCTCTATTGTGCCTTATCATGAGCGACCCTCTTTTGGGAAAAGAGGGCGGGGCTCGGTCGCGGTCCTTACCGGCCTTATATAGAGGCCTCTTCTTCTTAAAATCTAGAATGTTCGCGTACATTGCTGTCACGACTAACTAGGTGAAGAATTAGTTCCAGTACGGACTTTTCTAGAAAGCTCTTCTAGTTCTGCTAATCAATACAACATGGCGCTATTGGCCTTGCACCCGACATTAATTCATCAAGGCAAGGGAGAATAAACCTTTGTTCAGTTCACTATCTTTGGTTATTTTACCACTTATCAACAAGTGAGATAGGAGACAAATATTTTTCTTTTTATTATCTTTTTTTTTAAAAGTCACCTCCACACTAGGATTTTCTCTTGTATAGTGGAGAGGTTTTTTTAAAGAAGAGGGGACAAATGAAAATGTGGCTCACCTGATTGTAAATGACAACCATGCCTGCCCATGAACAACTGCAAAACCAGGAGAATTACGGGTGTGACTGTACCGTGCGGGATTTGAACCCGCGGCCCTTAGCGCTGAAACTCAATGCTTGGTTTAGCCTTATAATAGTTAATGTTTCATATTGTAAACTTACTTTACTGTAGCAACTGTGCATAATAATGAGGTGTATTATCATTTTATATCACTGTAAAATGTTTTAATCATAGGCCTGTTGTACTTGACTGCTACCCCACCGGATGCTAAGTGGTGATGCAGCTCCACAATTTCGCTCCATCAGGTGGTATCGGGTATTGGATTCTCTTACGGTAACTGGAAATTAAATGGCATGGCACATTGTCTATATTTGATTAAACGCATTTCATAAATTACTTGTTCAAACCAATTTCAATCGTCTATATAAAACACAGGGTTAAGTTTTAATACAGACATACTCTGAGATTTCCGTAGATAGGTTTACTCTATGCATCTGGCTATTCTATTTTGATAATTAACCATATAGAAATATTATAAAAAGAAACAAAAATAAAGAAATTCTGAAAGACTCTTTAAAAATAAAAAGTTACTCTGTGTTATAATCATAATCGACGTATAAAACGATATGTAAAAGGAAATCAACCTTGTGACAATACCGAAAAGCGTTAATATTGCATTTCTTATAAATTTTTTCACCCGTCTTATTTTAGATTTTATAGCTTTAGTAAGAACTCCTTTTTCTTCTTAATTTTTTTTTAAAATGGTCATTAAACATCAGAGGCAGCTGAAATAATTAAGGAAATATGAGTCTCTGAGAGATGACTACATTTTTTTTTGCGCCCGAAGCAAATATGGGCAACCCTCCGGAAAGCGGGGGCGGGAGACGGTGAATGCTCATAGCATACCACGCACCCGGCTGCGTGGTTATGTGGAGACTTTTACCCACTAAACACCGCCTTTTAGGAAATGGCTTAACGATCTGTCTAGAGATCACTAAGCCGTATACGAACGCGACCCTCCTTGGCAGAAAGGAGGGCGCAAGCGGCGAAAAGCCGCTTAGAAGAATGCCTAACTAAGGCAGATTAATGGATGTGTTATGGAGGCTCGGCCTGAGCCGCCAGGAGGCAGTTCAGGTCAGCCGAAAGCTTGTTGGGGGGGTCCGAGAGAGAGTTTCTCGGTCTGCGCACACTATAGCGAGTGTGGATAGGGGCTGCATAGGCAGCTGTCTCACGAATGAGATGATTTGGGTGGGACTCTGAGGCTTTGAAAAATCTCTCAGAGAGTGATTTAAGGAATTGCTGGATTGTTGGGAGCTCTAAGTCTCGATGTAGGTCGGCATTACGGACATAATAGGGCGAGTTAGTGGCCCTACGACAGAATAGATTTTGAACTTTTTGAAGTTCATTTATAGCTTTGGGCTTAGCATGTGCAAAAATGGGGGCCGCGTAGATCATGACAGGTCGTATGCAGACCTTATATAGGGTTCGCTTGTTGCGGAGGGACATTTTACTGTGTCTGCCCAACATGCTGTTGAGCCTACCCATGTAAAAACGTGCGGTGCGAGTAACCTTCTTGATATGGGGCTCGAAAGTGAGCCTTGCATCAAGGGTGACGCCTAGGTATTTGGCTTTAGTTTGCCATGGGACAGGGGTTCTAACATCCTTTTGAATCTTGACAGACTTTTGAATCTTGTTCCGAATCTGTGGTAGTGAGTTGCCTTTGGAGTAAAGGGCTGTGTCATCTGCAAAGAGGGCTAGTTTGACACCATTCGACGGGATAGGGATGTCGTTGGTGAATAGTATGTATAGGAGGGGAGCAAGCACAGAGCCTTGAGGGACACCGGCTTTTATTTGACGGGTAGAGGATAGCGTGCCTTCGTGTCTAAAACGAAAGGTACGATCCTTCAGATAGGAGGCTACAAGGCGAACGAGACGGTCTGGGAGGCCGTCGGAGGGAGTCGTACAGTTTGTAGATAAGGCCCTCGTGCCAGACTCTGTCGAATGCCTTGGCAATGTCAAAGAAGACCGCGATGGTTTTTTGACGGCGAGGGTAAAAACCAAAATGCGGTGAACTTGTTGGGGGCACGAGTGTTTGGCTCGAAACCCGAATTGTTGTGGGATGACAAGAGGGTCGCCGTCTGTGGGAAACAAATGGCGCCTCAAGCGCACGAGAATGACTCGTTCGAAAAGTTTGCCCATGGCCTTGAGGAGGCTGATGGGACGGTGATTGGAGGGGAGGTGGAGAGGTTTGCCTGGCTTGGGAATGCCAATGTCAGTTGCCTCTTTCCAAGAGGTGGGAAAGTAACTGAGTTCGAAGCAGGCGTTAAAGATAATGGCCATTAAGGCGATTACCTGCTCCGGGAAGTGTTTGAGGGCTTGGTTGGAGATACCATCCGCACCCGGTGCTTTTTTGGGCTTAAGTCCTTTGATGGTAGATGAAATCTCATCTTTGGACACAGTGATAGGGTCAGAGGTGGTAGGGGGCGAGTTCCTGCGTCGGACCTCGTCCTCCACTAGTTGGATGTGTAAGGGGTCAGTGGGTTGTGAGCTAGGAGAGCATTGAGCGGCAATGCTGTCCGCGAAGCACTCAGCCTTTTCTTCGTCTTCGAACGCAATGGAGCCGTTGGGACGAGACAGAGGGGGAGTATGGGTTATAGCGTCTATCCGGAGGGCTCTCGCCATCCGGTAGTACGCTGTGTGAGAGGGAGAGATTTTCTCCATGAGATTGCCCTTTTCGTGGTCTCTGTAGTCTTGGAGGCGGTAACGCACTTTGCGTTGAAGGCGGTGGGCCGCGAGTCTATATTCGGGAGTGGGATAGCGTGCAGCTCTACGGAGGGCAGCTTTTTTTGGCTTTTAACAGGTTGCTAATATCTAGGGGAAGACTAGTTTTAGCAACCGGGACAACTTTTTCATTCTCTTTAAGAGAGGATGTTATAAGTGAGGTGAGATTTTCGACCGCGGTGTCTATTTTCCCCGCACTGTCGAGGGCGTCGGAAGAAAGGGTTATGGGAGGGTCCGGAGAGTCTATAGCCGAGGCTAGATACTTCTTGAAGCCCTTCCAGTTGGTGTAGGTTTTGGAAGTGGGACTTGGAGATGGCTGATGGCCAAGAAGGAGGGATACAGGACGGTGGTCGGATCCTAGATCGTCGAGAGGCTCGATTGCTCTAAGGTTTAGGGAAACTCCTTTTACTAGAGCAAAATCTAGCACATCGGGAGCGTAGGTAACAATGTCGGGATAGTGGGTGGCAGTGAGGGGGCTGTAGACAGTCAGGTCGAGAGACTGAGTGATATTGAGCAGCACCCTGCCACTACTGGTAGTAGTGCGGCAGGCCCATTCAGTATGCTTGGAGTTAAAGTCTCCAAACATAATGACTGAGTTGCCTAATGCAAGGATGGCTTCGAAATCACTCTTGACCGGGAGGGTTCCGCTAGGGATATAGAAAGAGGCTATAATGATTGACTGGTGTCCAGTCATAGCTAGTCTAGTGATAGTGGCTTCCATACTGGTAAGCGACGGAGTAGATATGTGGGAGCAATGAAGGGACCTTTTGTGATATATGGCAGAACCACCGCCTTTGCGGTCGGGTCTATCGATACGTAGAAGTGAATAATTTTTAATAACAAGGCCTTTAGAGACCTTGGGGCTGAGATGGGTCTCCTGTAGGAGTAAGAGATCGGCTTTGCGATCTCGTAGAAAAAGCTCTAAGGTCCTAAGCTCTGGGAGGTTATTTCGCAGACCGCGGATATTGAATGAAACAAGCGACAAACCCTTTGGTTTGATACGACCGTGAGATATTGCGGGAGCAGAGGACTCCGGCATAGTTTAATTACAAGGACCTTAGAAGGTTTATGTGCTCAGTAAGAGCAAGGAGACGGCCCTGAGGGGACTGAGCTGTGCTCAGTTTACCCGCAAGGATAAGGATTTCATCTAAGTTGATCCTATTGAGAGTGTTATACACTAGGTTGAGAGACTCTACTACAGTACAGGGTCTGTCTGTTTTTTTGGGTCGGCGGAGGGCCGCGGGATATTTGATTCCTTTTGGAACCAGGGGTTTATTGGAAGCGGTGCTGGCTGAGAGAGCGGAAGGCTCATAAAGGGCCGAGGAGGGCCCTGAGGTGGCCGATAGGGGCCCTGTGGGGGCCGGTAGATGCCCTGGGTAGGCTGAGATGAGCCCTGAGGGGGCTGAGGAAGGGGCTGGCCCTGGCTGGGCTTGCGGCTTACAAGAGCCGGGAAGGTTCGGTCATTGACCTGTTGTGGAGCTTTGCGGCTCGGAGGTGGGCGAGGGGCGCGAGGGCAACCTCTAAAATTCGCCGGATGGCCTGTTTGTCCGCAGAGGACACATGAGGGTGGGGATTCGGCGTTTTTGGACCGTGGGCACTCTTTCGAGTGATGGGGTTCTAGGCACTTAATGCACCTGGGTGGAGCTGAGCAGTTGGCAGCTGCGTGTCCATAGAGTTGGCAGCGGTGGCACTGTGCTGGGTAACCGCGCCGGTGAGGGGCTTCGACCTTAACACGCGACAGGCCGCACACAGTGTAAGAAAGAAAGAAAGAAAGAAAGGTTTATTCTCCAAAATGACGCCATCACAGATAACATAAAAAAAACACATAATTTACAAATAATATTGGCTATACAATACAAATTACAATATACTACATATTACAAACTATACAATACATATACTAGAATGTGTCAACGCGTCATCTGGGAACAGGAGCACACTCAGCATAATGCCATGAATTTTTTTTTCCATGGCGCTGATTTTCAGTGTCCAACCAGTGACTTACCGAAATCAGTGCTATATGTATACTCATTTTATTATGTTTTAAACAGAATTATGCACAACAAGGGGGAAAGAGACAGTAACTATTTTAAGTGAGAGGGAGAGAGTAGCGTTCAAGGTCGAATGCCACTTCGACACAGCACGTCCCGTTTATGTTGCTTTCAGATGCTCTTAGAAGGTCTATACGAACACTACAAAAGGGGAGATTATTAAAATACTATATAGGGCTATATACTACACTATGTAATTATTGAAGAATATAAAAGTAGGTACATAAGAAGACAAAAGCCGCATTCAAGAGGACGATTTTAATGCTCAGTTGTTAATAATCTACGACGATGAGGTACGTAATCGTGCAAAGCGTTATAAACTTTGATCAAAGTCAATCTGACTTTGCAGTAATTGTGTTCTATATTTATTTTTAAATGTTTGTACTGCTTTCAGATTTCGCAAAGGAGGCGGTATATCGTTCCAGCACTTGGAGGCGGCGTATTTGAAACTTCCTCGGAAAGCGTGAATGCGGTGACGAGGCACGACGAGAGTATTCCCTCTGATGCGCGTATTATAAGTTTTTACATCACGTGACCATATGAGTTTGTCAGCAAGATAAGGAGGTGTTTTATTTTTTAATACCCCGAATAGGAGAGTTGCCATGTGCAGTTTTAGGCGATATTCCATTTTTAACATTTTGGCATTGTTAATGTTAGGGGTGACGTGCGTGCGGGGCGGTATTGTAAAACTAAATCTTGCACATGCATTTTGAACACGTTGCACTAGACGTCGCGACCGCGCTAAAAGTCTCGGGCCATATATAATGTCCATATAATTAAATTTCGAAAGGACAAGTGTGTCACACAATTTTACCCGAATATCCGAATTTAAAAACTCCCTTATTTGATAAAGAACTTTAAGTCTATAAAAGCAGTTTCTGCTAATACTTAGTATGTGGTTCTCAAACCGTAGTTTGTCATCCATTAGTAAGCCCAGATTGCGAATCTCATTTACACGTTCTACGATTTCCCCTCGAATTTGGATGCATGCCCCTCTTTCTGATATATTTTTTATTTGATTTTTAGAACCCATAATTAGTAGTTTAGATTTAGTTCCGTTTAGTACAAGGCAGTTTGAGTCGCACCACGCGGCTATACTTTCGAGGTCTTCATTGATTTTATTAACGACTTCTTGAGTATCACGCGGATTACATGAAATATAGACTTGCAAATCATCTGCGTATAAATGAAATTTACAGTGCTTAATGTTTTTTACTAACTCGGCACTGTAAATTGAAAACAATATTGGAGCCAGGTTCGATCCCTGGGGCGCACCGGCTTTGATTTTTTTTGATTGCGAACGTATTAATGTTCCTCGGTCATCGCTCAGTTCTACAGTTTGTAGTCGGTTTTTAAAATAACTATCGAACCATTGTACTGCGCTGCTACTGAATCCATAGTAATGAAGCTTTGATAAGAGAAGGGAAACATTTATACAGTCAAATGCACGAGAAAAATCTAGTAATACTAGTATTGTGCCTTTTCCTTCATCTTGAGCGGTTAGTACATCGTCAGTAAGTTGGGCTAGGGCCGTCGTGGTGCTATGGTTCTTACGAAATCCCGACTGCATTTCCGGTAGAATTTTTTTTCTATCTAAATACATGTTTAGCTGTTCTGCGACAATTTTTTCATTAATTTTAGAGACACAGGGGAGAATACTGATGGGCCGAAGGTCTTTTTTCAGACAATGGATTTGAGTTCTTAGGTATGGGTTTGACTAACGCATGTTGCCATAATGTCGGATAGGTTTTAGAGTTAATGGATTTGTTCACCATAGCAGTAATAGTTGATAGTGTTTTCGGGAGGGTCATACGGATCATATCGAGAGAAATCCCATCAATGCCTATGGCTTTAGATTTTAAACTTTTAATGAATTTTAGTACCTCTAGTTCATCTACCTCCTTTATCTCAAATATGTCATTAACGCAGCAGTGGAACTCAAAGTACGTTAAATATGACAACGAGACGTTTCTATTTCCAGGCAGGTTTAAAAAATAGTCGTTTATTTTATTTGGATCATTAAACAAGTCTATCGGGATATTGTGTTTTGGTTTTATCTTAACATTGGACTTTATATGTTTCCACATTGAAATAGGATTATTTATATTACGATTAACATAAAAATTATAGTAGGCTTGTTTTTCTCTATATATTGCGTTATTGACGTAAATTTTTAGATCTTTATAGTATTTAATATGTATGTCGTTTTTACTTTTTCTCATTTTAATGTATGCGTCATCTCGTTTTTTCATCATCAATTTTATATTAAAGGTTAGCCACGGGAATTGCTGATTTTTAATAATTTTTTTTCTAAGAGGCGCGTGAATTTCAAATAGTGTAAGTATGGCTGTGTTAAATAGCACTACCTGATTATTTACATCCGCGATACTCTCAATTTCTTTCCAATTTATTGATGTAAGGTCCTTATGAAAGTCTCCCTCGTCTATGTCAGAAATTCTCCTACTCATTATTGTTACTGGTGCCGGCTTTTTTTTACTCATATCAATTTGACATGTAATAAAAGCATGACTACTTAATTCACGTATAAGTTCTACAGTAACTGCGTTTACATTTATGTCGGTACATATTACGTCAATTAAAGTCTCGCTATATTCCGTGAAGTGGGTTGGCTTAGTTACATGCTGTTTCAATTTGAAGCAAGTAAGAAAATTATTTAGCTTTATAGTGGTATTATGCGTCATATTTAACATATTAATATTAAAATCACCGAGAAGTAGTAAGTTTTGGCTACATGAAAAAGTCCCCATAGTAACGGTAAGCGCGTCTATGAATGTATCGACATTCAGCCACGGCGGTCTATACGCGGTACCGATAACGAGTTGCTTTCCGCCGCTAGAGGTCGAGATCCACATTATTGTTCTACTAGCGGGGCCGGGGGTGGGGCAGCTCGCGGACGCCGACGCCTCGCTTCACATAGAAGCAGACGCCGCCGCCGCGCGAGCGCACGTCGGGCGGACGCGGCGCGTGCCGCAGCCGGTAGCCGGGTACCGCGGCCGCGCGCCCCTCTTCGCCCTCCCGCAGCCACGTCTCATTGATGGCCATGATATCGACACTATGCCGTTGCATTGCGACAATAAATTCATCGTGCCGCGTTCCAAGGGACCCTGCATTTAAAAGACCAACTTTTACGTTACTTTTAGAAGCCATAAACGAATTTTAGATATACATATTTATTTGACATAATAGGTTCCGACGCAAAATTTAACTTTAGTTTGCTTCTTGTACAGACAAAATTAATTTTATGTGATTTGATAGAATAAATAATATTTATGGGGATATCACAAATTTTTAAATAGTTATCCATTGAGTAAATTTTCTTGTACCTTAATGTACTCGTATAGTAATTATTGTATGTATGTATTGCAGAACTTAAAGACAAAACGCTAGTGAGTCTTTTCAATACATTGATGTTAGAAATTTGTGCCGGAACTAACCAGGATATATTATTATTCCACATACGAGTATAGGCATAGTATATTTCATTTGACAGAAATAGAATCCAAAAATAGTTCTTAAATAAAAATACAAACACAATTATTAATGACTTACATAAAAATGAGCAATAGCAGAACAAAATAATATTTAAAAAAAATTCAGATAATTATAACTTTTATATTTTTTTTCCATTGCTTCCGATAGCCCCAACTGAATTTGTTCCAAAAACCCTCTCGAGATCTACTTCACTTTTTATGCGATAAGACGTTGTTCCGTGTTCTCGACGAGTATAAATTTTTCCCTCTTTCGACCATACGTAGCGCCAATCAAAACGCCGAGCGAATTCCTTAGTTATAAAAAACACATTGCGGTTCAATTTAGTAAGCCGTTCGTTTATATAGAAGGCTCGTGTATTTTCGGAGCGGAGACCCAGACCTTCGGTAGTTAAGGAGCGGCGCACGCGCGCGGCCCGCAGCAGAGTGTCCCGCGTGTGCCTGCGCGCCAGCCGCACGACTATGGGACGGGGCTTCGCTAGCCTACTTTGCTCGTCGCGCATAGGACCGACTCGCACACAACTCACTATATCGCGCTCTTCTAGGGTTACGCCCAGCTTAGTAGCGCACGCAGTCACAATGTGTAGAACATTTTCTGCGCCCTCTTCTGGAATGCCTGCGACTTCGATATCATTGTACAGCAGCTCTTGGTCTCGATCATTTAAATCTGATCTTAAGTCCGCAATAATCGTCTCGAGATCCTGAATTTTGCCGCAGACATTTTTGGACTCAATTAGGGTTTGTTGTTCTTCAAGACGGATGTATTTGTTTTCTAATGTATCTAGGCGTTCTTCACACGATTTTATGGAATTACGCAAATCAAACATCTCCTGTCGGAAAGATCTAAATTCTTCTCTGGTTTCTCGCAGTTCTTCTCTAAATTTACGTAGTTCAAAAAGCTAGCTCCGACTCTTTGAGACCTTGCGCCACAGGGCTTTGGGGTTTCTCTTCGCCTTGCTTGATAATATTCTCGGAATTAAGTCCTCGCACAGGCGTATTCTGATCTGACTTTCGAGGCGTCCGTATTTTACAGTCCGGACACAACCAAGTAGGTTGGACCTGCACACCTTCAGGAACTTTGACGCAGGCCCTGTGTGATTTTCTATCGCATTTAGGACACGTAACGCCCTCTGCCGCCGCCATAAACTTACCGCACGCACTGCACTTCATCGCGTTAGTTTAAGTTAATTGCAATTTAATGATGCAGATGATTATCACTAGGTGTCGCCGACTATATATTGTAATTGACACTTTGTAGTTCGAGGGTAAATAGGCAAAGTACATTAAAGTTATTAATAAAGGTACCTCTTATATTTCACTTTTAGATGTTTATTTCAATTTTCTTTCACCACAATCCTTAAGCACACACAAATGATTAATTTATTAACATATGCACCAGTTTTTAAAGTCCAGAAAAAAATTTTTCAAAACATCGATATCACAACTTTAGACGTAGATATTAATTTTTATTTCGCGACAAGCTTTGCGTACTTCTAGTAGCACTGACATCCGCAACGTCACTCGTAGGAGTGTGTACCTCGCGGAAAATGGCCTTCGCTTCCGGCACATTGGTGAGAACGAGGAGGGTGAGGTTAAACCTTTCGCCCCTGCTGCTGTGCATTTTATGCACACCTTCAATGGGGAAGCCTCGGGATTTAAGGTCTTCCAGAATGTCTTCGTTTGCGAGTTCATAGGGAACTCCGCGGAGGACTGCCTTGACTTTCCTTTCTTCGGCGAGGGCGTATGTGTGGTAGGACACACGCTCGGCCGTGAATAGGCGGGTTATGTTACGGAAGTCTTCTATAGACGCCGGCATAATTTTGATGGCCTCGCCGACATTAGTGGCTTGGTCATATTTGAAACCCTTATCGTAGAGGGTTTTGGACAATTGAGTGAATTTCGCCTTGTCTCTGAGAAAGACAGGGGGCGGGACTTGGTTTTTGGCCAGCTCGGGAGCGCAGCGGGTTGCTGGCTTGGCGGTATTGTCTTTCGACTGTGAGGCGGCAGCGTTTGGGGCTGCGGAAGTAGGGGCAACGATGGGAGCTGCGGAGGTAGAGGCAGCGGCGGAGGGTGTACGGGCGGCGGCGGCGGCGGCCGCCGGGGCGGGGGAGTGCGGGAAGCCGCGGCGCGTTTCGGGCCGCGCTTTAATTTTACTAGCGTGAATGGGGCTGTGTCGGTTATAGTTCATTCGGAGTCAGTTGAATCCGAGGAGCCGGTGGAGCTGAGGGCGGACCTCTTCCGGGAGGAGGAGGTAACGGACGTGATGTCCGAGTGCTCCATATCGGAGTCGGGGGTACGCGGGCGAGTCGGTCTGCGGGGCAGCCGCTTGGGTCGCGAGGAATGCCGCGACGGCGGGTGGGGGGACGCATGCCTTAGGGGCACGGGGGGGTAAGATTGATCGAGAAGCTATCAAGGTCTACGCCTTGGGTTTCTAAAAATTGGTGGAAAAGAGCCAAAATTTGGCTAGCATCCATGGAAGACATGTTGGTCGGAAGGGGGGGAGACGATTTGATTCTTATGAAACTAGAGGTCCCTGTTCTGAGAAGAACAGGGCCTTGGGGCAGATGGGGAGGACTAACGTTCTATTCCAGAAGCTGGGGTCCCTATGTTCTGAAAAGAACAAGGGCTCGCTCTGAGAAGAGCAAGGCAAGATCTTCTCTAAGAACAGTATACACAACAAGTAACAGTATAACAAAACAATAACAGAAAAATTAAAAATAATAAAAACAAAACAAGCGAAGCGCGCTCAAGCCTCCCCGCCGGAGCAAGGGGGCAAGAACGATGCAAAAGCAAAGTGACTCACCAACGGCGTCTGCTCGGCCGGTGTTAGCCGGGGAGAGCGGGGGCGCGCGGGCAAGCGGTTGCGCTACCGAAGGGTCGGAGGCGCGAAAGAACTGTGTGCACGACCGCTCGGGGGCGACGCGCAAACGGAAACGGAACTCTGACTCTGACTCTTTGGGGCTCTTCAGTCTATTGTGAGATGCCAGAATGTATCAAAAAAGTCATATATTATGGCAATTCACAATGCTGAGTTATAATGTATGGTAGTGATTAAGTGTGGCAGAAGCATGAGAGTAGAATTAATGCTGTAGAAATGCACATTCCCAGTCATTACGGAATATGTTAAGGGTGACAGAATGACAGGGTGAGAATTTGTCCTATGTTCGTGTCACTTACTATATAGCGACTATCGGTCCCTGTGGTCCACGTGCGGTGAACTTTCTAAAGGAACCGTTTCGCGACAACTCGTCGCTGCTGGTTAAAAGAGAGCTGGTTCATTTCTCACCCAAAGGCTTAGTATAGCCATTCAGCGAGGAAACGCAGCCAACTTTCTTAGTTCGATAGAACGGGGAGTTATAACTGTATGTGAAATTTAAGTTTTAAGTTTTTTTTATTATTGTATGTATTTCAGTGTTATGTAAATAAATGTAATAATATATTAAAAATTATATCACAAATATATATTAATAATTATACGATCAGCAGTGGACTTGTGAAGGGCTGCAATTATAAATGATGAATAATATAAGGTCTCACTCAGAATGATAGTGTGAGAAATTGAGCGATAGAATAAAATAAAGATATTAATTAATTTGCAACCTTGCAGGAGGTTTAGTGGGAGGTGCTCTTTAATCCAGGTAAGACAAATCATTCTATTTAGTTAGATTTCCGCAAAGTAACGCCTGATTATATCAATTATGATAGAATAAAAGCTTGGTTTACAAGGCGATATTGTTACTAGGATTCAGAAAGCAATTGGCAAGGGACGACTTAGAAGTAAGTTTATCGACAAAATTATTGAGTTATTAAGAGCCTACACTACCTCAAATGGCTTAACCAGATCCTCTCTTATGCCGAAAATACTGCAGCATTGTTTTTGAAATAAATATAAATAGTGAAGTTGAGGATTAATTTTAAGTACTATGTTAGACGAAAACACGATTCCATAAAATTTTCTCGATAGAAAAAAAAAATCCAAAGTTACCTCTAAACCAAATTATAAACCGCTGGTATTCAAAAAATACTTAAAATTAGACCATGAAACTTTGCATACCAACTGAACTGTTATTTACTTTTTTTAATTACCATTATTTTCACCGTAAAAAGATTACCTTAACTATCGTCGTCCTAGTCTTGTAAAACTAGGTGTGCCGAGTATGGGTTCGTTTTGTTAGTTATGATGAGACCTTACCACCGGACTTGATGGAGTGACCTGAAGGTGTAATTCGATGATTACAACTGGAACTCCTAGATTTGTAAAACTAGGTGTGCCGAGTATGGGTTCGTTTTGTTAGTTATGATGAGACCTTACCACCGGACTTGATGGAGTGACCTGAAGGTGTAATTCAGTGATTACAACTGAAACTCCTAGACTAGTAGTACTAGGTGTGTCGAGTTTGGGTCCATCAAGTCGGGAGGTGAGGATTCGTCATAACTAACAGAACGAGCCTAAATTCAGCAACCTAGTACTGCCAGTCTAGGAGTTCCATTTGAAATCAAAGAATTATATCTTCAGGTCACTCCATTAAGTCCGCAGGTAAGGTCCTATCATAAATGTCAAAACAAACCCAAACTGCGCACATCTAGTTCCACTAGTCTAGGAGTTCCAGTAGTAATTACCCAATTAAACCTTCAGGTCACTCCATCAAGTCGGGAGTTAAGGTCTCATCATAACTAGCAAAACGGAGCCCAAATTCGGCACACCTAGTTCTACTCGTCCAGGAATTCCAGCAGTTGTTACCGAAATACACCTTCAGGTCATTCCATTAGGTCTGGAGGTAAGGTCTCATCATAACTAACAAAATGAGCCTAAACTCGGCACACCTAGTTTTACTCTGCGAGAAGTTCAAATAGCGGTCACGAAAGTACATCTTTAAGTTACACCATCAAGTTCAGAGGTAAGGTTTCATCATAACTAACAAAACGAGCCCAAACTCGGCACACCTAGTTCCGCTCGTCCAGGAGTTGCAGTAGTTACCTCCAGGTTACTATCAATTCCGGAGGTAGGTTTATATGTATATAAATCCTACTTATTTTTACCTAAATAAAAACTGTGAGTATAATAATAATAATTTTATCACTTGTCAAATACTTATGTTTCCAATTTGTTTTTTCTAATATTTTGTGTATGTACAGCGATCTTTTCAGAATGAGCCGCTGCAAACAGGCGATACAGTGTCCAGTCACGACGCTGGCCGAGCGCGGACTCACAGAGGACTGTGGTTTCATCTAAATCTTTGTACAATAAATCAAAACAGGCACCAAAAATAAAATAGCCCTCATTGCAATAGTTTATTGATTCATCCGAATTAGCGAAATATGTGAAACAATGTGCATAAGTTTTTATTTTGTCTACGACTATTTGTGACATTTTGATAAAAAATAAACACATGCTTTTTTAATTGAATATGTCTGTCTACTCATAGTATTTTTTAAATTTTAGTTATAAGAATACGCCGTTAGTATGTACAATGAAGTTAACATATAATTTTATGTTCATATAATGAAAAGTTAATGTTAAATTATGACTGAAAACTTTATTACCTACTTAGTGCTCGTCCGATAATAGTTTATTTTATTCTAACAAAATCGTTTTGGCCTCGTGTTCCCGCGTGAACTCGAGCCACGCATAGTGTGCGAACGAGTTCGCATAGTGTGCGAACGAGTAGCGCGGGAAAGTGGAGGCGAAATTGGAATTTGAGCTGAGGTAGTATAGGCCCTTAAAAAGGGTACAAGTTAAGAGTACACTCAACTGACAAAAAAATATGTGTTGTTATGTTTATGTAAATTAGTAATTAAACGCGACATAATCCGTAAATAATAGTTTTATTCAATGTGTAGTGTTCGCGTAAATTTAAGAAATCATTATTTTTATGTTTTTGTTTATTTTTATTACTTACTACCCATGATTTTTATATATATCATCGCTTATTGCCAGGAATATTACGTAAGAATTAAATACTTAATGCAAGCAAATTCAAACATTGTAAACTTGTCGCAGTTGTATGAGTTATCCTCCTTGATATATTAAGTTCGGTGTCGGTGCACTTACGATAGTAGAAATAGAAACAGAAACTTTTTTATTCGATGGAGATTGTAAACAATACTTATTGAGAGTCAATTTTTCATTTACCACTGGTTCGCAAAAAAAACCTCTGTCCTGGGAAGAACCAGCAAGAATCCCTGCGGGACTAATTTTTTTGTCAATTAATAGCTTACAATCATGTTTAATTAACAACACAAGACAAATTAGAAATAGCTTGGTAGCGATCATCCTTCCCAGGGGTTATTATCATCATTAAGATAAATAAATGTTCCGCAAGGAATATTTATCTGCGACTTTAAGATGTTAGAAAAAGAATAAATAGGATACAACGTACAATTATGTGTATTTATTTGACAATTTAGCAATTTTTCTTCATATATATGATATTTGTTTCGTGCAAACTTAAAGAATGATTTAATTGATTTATGTTCAAGTTGTTGTGCGAATTATTTATTTACACCTCTAAATAAAAAAGTAAAATAAGATTTAATATTGAACAATCTCGGTTTAACAAAAACCGTTTTTAAATCAACATGGTTTATAAATTTGTTTTTATACTGAAATATATGTGGGATATTAAAAGTATGTACTTGTAAGTGAAACCAAAATTTTTTATTGCTCATTTTAAGCCATAGAAAATTTTTTTCAGACAAAAAGATAAATTTAATAATCTTTGACATTGATCTTATTATGAAAACGTGAAATGAAGCATAGAAATAAATTCATATTTGTTGTACGCAATAAAATTTTTGTTTATTATTTCGCACCACACATCAAAGTATAGAACTTAATACAGAAATGTTATATGGAATTCTAGAATAACGTACCGAAAAGAAAGTGTCGTTGACCACGATTTCTTTTCGGTAAGTGATCGATAATGGCTACTTGCGTCAAACACGGGTCTCCCTAAAATCGTTCAAGAAAAGTTGCTTAAAAGAGTTTGTTCCTCTTACATCACCGTTCGTCACTATATTAGGTATATAATCATGGAAAAATTCACCGTGCAAACTGTTCACATAACTCAGCACCGTCGTCGTTATCCCCATAACATACATAAGGAAATCACTGTTACACCTGTTCATATCGTGGTAATCTTTGCGATCGGTTGGCAGAGAGTTACGCTTCATCTTTGTCCGCGTCTTTAATTTGACTTTTACATTCCAACATCTGCATATTTGCTTGCTTTCTCTTATATCTACTTTGCTGCTTAGCAGTACATAAAAAAAAAGACGCCATTGTAATTAATTAACTTCTATAATCTAAAGGGAGTATCAGCCTAACGTAATCAAACTTAAGTTTAGCGCAAAAGGAAAAACTTAAGCTAATAAATATTTCAACTGGAGTAAAATATACCATCTCGTTTTGGAGCAGTGTTACGAGTTCCACTCCAATATAATGTAATACATGTATGTATTGGGTCCTTACATATGAAATTAGCGTTATGTCGTACTGACCAATTTGCTTAAGAAACTCTTTGGTTAAGAATTCCAAATTCAAATTTATAAATTCATTTAGCTGGTACATTTGAGTTTTGAAAACAGTCATTCATTTGTTTTTCTCATTATTTTTTTTCTTTGGCGTCGCTTATTACCGCACAATTGTAAACATGAAATATCGGTATATTGAATAAAACTATTATTTACGGACTTAATCGCGTTTAATTACTTTATTTTTATTATTATCCCGACGTTTCGGGTGCTTTACAGCACCCATGGTCACGGGGGGACTGAGATGTTTGACGTCCCAATGTCATAGTTAGTCCGGCTACCTTCAGTTTTTTTTTAATATTAATTTTGGTCCGATTTACGCAAAACGATCTTATAGTATCATGAAGTCTTGCAGTGGTATGCTTGGGTTTGGGTTTAATTTTGTTAATTATAGGATCCCAAGTAGATGGTAGCACCCAACCATCTTCTCTATTGAAATTTGGTAGGAATCGGTGTTCTTTTGCGAGAATTTATGGTTTATCAAATCTAATGTAATGGTGGGGACGATCTTGAACATGTTCGCAGACTGCAGACTTCCCGGAGCGTCCGTGCTTCACATCAGCTATATGTTCCTTCACGCGGGTTTTTATAGATCTCTTTGTTTGACCTATGTAAGAGAGACCACATTCACAATCTAGCTTATACACACCTGCATCTTGTAGAGGAATATTACATTTGATGGATGGTAAAAATTGACTAATCTTCTTCAGCGGCTTGTAGTATGTCTTAATGGACGCTCGCTTCAAGACGTAGCCAATCTTGTCCGTGACTCCTCTGACATATGGTAGTAGAGCAGGCGCGCGCTCGACTGTGGCCGGCTTCACTCGTTCACTGTGACGTAGGCGCGGGACCCGAAGCTTGTTGTCTTGCAATACTTGCTTGACGTGCTGAAGCTCCGCAGCCAGATGTTTTCTGTCACAGATCCCTCGTGCTCTCTGAAACAAAGATTTACCCACGATAGCTAACTGCGAAGGATGATGGTGAGAATCATCATTTAGATATCGGTTGGTATGGGTCTTTTTCCTATACACAGTGTGACCAATAGTGTTATCAGTATTTCGGATGACTAAAACATCTAGGAAGGCTAAAGAATTTGTCTCTAACTCCATTTTGAATTGTATTTTAGAGTTTATGGAATTAAGGTGGTCTAAAAATGCAGTTACTTTGTCAGATGGTAAAATTGTGAAAGTGTCGTCTACGTACCGCTTGTAGAACCTTGGATTTACGGGAGCAGTAAGAAGGGCTTTCTCCTCAAAGTCCTTCATGAATATGTCGGCAACTATGGGAGACACAGGTGAGCCCATCGCCACACCATCTACTGGCTTGTAGAACTCCTCCTTCCACAATAGATAGCCAGATGTGAGGCAATGTTCACTATTTACTGTGTACTATACTGTTTTGTTGTTTTTATATATATAACTATTCTATGGGTGAACCGATTTTGATGATTATTTTTTTCTATTTGAAAGTTTCTCGTGTGCTCCCATATAAATTTTATCTTAGATCTGACCAATAGTTTCTGAGTTATCTTTAATAATGCGTATTTAATTGACTACGAATACGTTGATAATCGTTGATAATGAAACGTCGGGATAATAAAAATAAATTAAAGTAATTAAAGGCGATAAAATCCGCAAATAATAGTTTTATTCAACGTTGATAATGTTCTTATTTTATATATATTGAAATTAGTTGTATAAAAATGTAAATTTCACTACTTGTGCCAGTTACCTCACAATATCACATATATGTCATTAAAGCTGTTTGTAATTTAGTAAATTAGTTCTTTATATTTAAATCTACTTAATATATTTTAGAAACTACTTAAAATATCCTATGATGAGTCAGACAGTTAATTGAATAAAGTATATCAACAAGAAAATACATTAATTTTTACTGACGTGAAGAAATAAAGGCTATGTCCTGCACACTTACGGCTTACATGCCAGCTCACATGCTTCAAACCTGGCTCCGGCGATACGGATGTCATTAATATTGCATGCATGCTTGGATGCAAAGAAGTATGCGTCTTGAGACTGTAGCACAAAAATATGTTTCAGGGGCAAAACTACAGCTCATGAGAAATACGTTTCCTATATTTCATGCATCGCATCTTCGTAAACGTTGCATAAACTTGCCAGCATAATTAAATAATACGAATTGTGTCCTAACCTTAACAACGTCAAAATTGTTCTTCTAATCCGTCATCAATAGCCTGTACAAGACCTTAACTTGGAATCAGGACTCTGCTATAGTAATAATCTTTTTTCTTAACCTACTATTTGAATTGAAATATGTCACGGCTTAGCAGGTGGATTAACCATTATCAGACATTTCAAGCCTCTGAAGCTACCGCACCTGAACGAGATGGTTACGTTACCTTCTTTCTATTTTACAATCTGTCTTTCTGGCATAATTCGTATTCGCTTCTTCTGATACCACACGAAATGGAGTAATGAATTCTTTCACTCTTTCACCATTGATTCATTTTCTGTGCACATTTCATATTTTAGTTCGCGACCGCGTGTTTCAGAGTTTAGTATAAATTTATAGATTTTGAGTCGTTTTGAAACGCTTCCAATGCATTTTCTTGTATAAGATAGGGTGACAATCAAAACACAGTCCATCTGATGATAAGTGTGTTGTGGCCCATAGACATCTAAATCTATCCTCGATTACGAATCAAAATATAGATGCGTTGCCACCCGTGAGGACTAAGATGGAATGTCTCGTTTCCAGTGAAAAGGGACTTTGGTTCTCTACACTCATCATACGAAACACAGCAGCATTAAGCTGATATTTTACGTTGGTATTCTGTGAAAGCGTGGTACTTCCCCGATCAAGCCGACCCATTCATGCTACAACTATACTACTAATATATCTGCAGCATGGCTCTACCACGTATTGAATGTATCAAAATCATCATAATTCTGAAAGAGTATTGTAGGCCAATTTTTGTGGCCTTACATCGGAAGGTGTTCATATTATACGTGTTTTTCTGAAGAAATACATATAATGTCTAACAGCTTGTAATTATTCTCTATATTTATAAAATGTAGGATCTCACTAAAGTTTATCCAATTTAATAAAAAAATTGGTGATTAAACATGTGTTCACACGCACTAGAAGTGATCTTCGAGATAATGAGACGAATGCAGATTATTAGGAGTAGGGCTTATGTAATTAAAATATAAATAAATTTATAATCACAACCGTATATTGTATTCTATCTCATTCTCACGCAGGCTAAATCCTATATGCATAGATATATGTGCTTGTCTCTTTAGTGATTATTTTTTGTTTCATCGAGTTCACGTGGTTTAAAACGATACTATAGTGAAGAAAACGAATTTTTCACTTCAAAAATCATTTGAATCGGTTACTCGCTTCCATGAACTTGGTGAACATATATAAAAATATACTGTATGTAGAACTTCCTTGTGTTTTGAGCGCTGTTCAAAAGTATTTGTGCCGGCAGAAATCGAACTCGGTTAGCTCGCGTACTATGAAATTTTTAAGAGAGCCCTTAAAATAAATTGCAATACGAGTACTAAGTTTCAATTTATATTATATTTATATGTACACGTCCATATTGATTATTGGTCGGTAATATTTCATTTCATTTGTCACCAGTGGCACAAGCGTTTGGTATTTCTCTAAAACTTTTTAGACACACTTTTATTTTACATTTCTAAATATAAATGGACGGATTTATCGCATGAAATGTAATACAAAATGTATTTTTTCAACGCTAAAGGTAATAATGTTTAGGTCATGCATCGTTCGCTAGTTACAGTATCTACGCCCAGCATTGTTTTATGTTGGTATAATATCTGTACGTCCTGCACGCATTTACTAATTAATAATAGAAGAGTACAATAATATTTTACGGTAAAGTCTCATAGAATGGATTTTATAGCTTAATGAAGTACGTTTGTTAACGTTACCTACGACTACCTAGTTGGTCGAGTGATCGTAATTGTGACTGCTAATCTTGTGGTAACGATTCGAAATCTGTATTGTTTAGATTAAAACTACGTTTACGCATATTATCACGTTTTATTTATTATATATATATATATATATATATATATATATATATATATATATATATATTTTTTCACCTCAGTCCCCCGTGACCATGGGTGCTGGAAAGCACCCGAAACGTCGAGTATTAAAAATTAAATAAATAAAACGCGATAAACTCCGTAAAAGTAGTTTTAATCAATGTATAGTGTTCGCGTATTTTCTTTTTTGTTTTTAAAAATGCACTGTCTTGTGCATACGCTCGTGTAAGTTTTCTTTACTGATGTGCTATAATCCCGAGCTACTAGCTAGTCTTCGTTGAAACTGGCCGCCGTAACCTAAATCAGTCTCGAGGACATTACAATTATTATTACATTTAAGTCTACCATTTGGAATGTTAAGCAAAATAAGTAAAACTGTATTCACCAAAGCAAAATGCTTTTGCATCGGCACATTTGGTAAATCCCGTAATACTCGTAGCTTCCATTAAACACCTAGTCGCGGAGTCAAATGGCCTCCGGTGGTGGTCTCTAATCTCACCGTCCATTTCCCTTCGACGCTTAGTTACAATTTACCGCTATATGCAAATTTCCGTAAAGCCAACAAAGCAGTTAGAATACTCTAATTCAAATGATTAACTATAGTTCATTGTAATACACTGAAATTATTATATAATGGAACAAAATATTTAAGGTCAACTCCTAGATAATATATTTATTAGAAACAAAATAGACTTTTACGTAACATAACCATAACATAACACAGATACTTGGGAGTAATTTAGCTTGAAAGATTTATTTTCAAGGAACGTAAAAATAGTTCAACCTCTCGCTTGCGCCTCGTTAGGCAGTAAAATGGGAGGGTTGAGATAGGAAGATTTTGTGGGGATTAAGCAATTTAGATAACGAGCCAAGTGCTTATATATCTATATATCAATACGTGAATATCTAAAATTTCTAATGAAACGTTTAATTTTATAACTTATTTAATTTGAATTGTACAAGGTTGGTAGCACTACCATATGCTAAATAAAAATAAAACAACAAATACTCATTTCCTGTGTTAATGGGAACCCAACACTTTTAAATGAAAGTAAATTTTACGGATTTTAACACGTATATTAACTTATTTTAAATTCACGACGTTTCCAATACTTTACAGCAACCATCACCACCACCACCACCACCACCAGTAAAGTATACGTAATAAAACCCGTAGAACTTAGTTTCACTAAAATTTAAAACTCATCACCATCCATGGATTTATTACACAAAGAACAGTAGTAAAATACCAAGTTTACTTACGTGACTCATGACGTTTGACTACTACTCTTTCTGGACATGAACCTCGCCCAGAACCACCACCTTGCCACCACACCTTTAACATAACGCTTGGTTTGCGGATCGGAGTCACTGGGCTTGATATTTATATCTGCGTAAATGAAATGTTATAACGTCATGCATCGGATATTATTGGATTATTCTGACATTATTCATAGTTCCCACACCCTCTTACGAAACCCACGGAAGGAAATGGAGTTATGGTTTCTCTTACGCTATCATGTTGTTTATTGAATAGGAGTGAAGGCGATCACAAAGTCCAACCGATGATAAGTTGATGATGTGATCTACATCATCAACTTATCATCCACATTCATCTTCGATTAAGAATCAAAATGCAGATGAGTTTTCACCCCTGAAGACTAAGATGGACTCCTAGTATCCAATAAAAACGGTCTCCGGTTCTCTACATTCACCATATGAAACAGTAGCAATAAGCTGCTATTATACGCTAGTAAAAGTTTCAGCGTGGCTTTATTACGTATAATATGTGTAATGATATAAAAAAAGAAAAGATAATGAAAGAGAAAGAAACGGAATATTTTATTGGATATTTAGTTATCACAAATAATTTACTCACTCCCTCTCCCTCTTCTGCTCTCTCTTAATTTTTTGAAAATTCGAATTACTCGTTATAAATACATAGTTGGATAACGCATTGGGAAATGATGATGTACATATTTTGCATTTAATTAAATAAAATTACTTATTAAATTAAATTATTCTGCTAATTAAGTAAAGCGGGTATCAAGATTGTGACTGCAAAAACATTGAAACTTATTACATAATGTTTAATCTTCAAAAAACAACTCACATTAATGGAAAAGTTATAATAACAACTGAGCTATCTGATCGCCCAAAAGTTATCAACCAACTTTGTAATACGAGGATGACATTATTTCGAACACTTGCTCTAAAGTGTTGACAATCTATGATTTATTTTCCCGGATATGGCGCAGTATCTCGTGCCTTGTTTAGCACTATAAATCTATAGCTTGGTTTCCCTTTTAAAAATGAATTATACTTACTTCATTGAAATGCAATTTATTTATATATATTATAAAGTTTAAAAACGAGAAATTTCTTCATTCGACGCCTACGTTTGTTTTTTATATCCGCTAACCAATTCGCCGGCAACGGCTGAACCAATTTTAATATTCTTCTCTTGAATAAAACTATATATACGGATTCTATCGCGTTTAATTTACTTACTTTAACTTATATTTAATTCCCGACGATTTGGGTGCTTTACATCAACCATGGTCAGGGGGAGACTGAGATGTTTGACGTCCTAATGTCATAGTTAGCCCAGCTACCTTCAGTTTTTTTAATATTAATTTTTGGTCCGATCTACGAAGAACCAGCTTACAGTATCTTGTAAGGAAGTGTTGCAAGACAAGAAGCTTCGGGTCCCGCGCCTACGTCACAGTGACGGAGTGAAGTCGGCCACATTCGAGCGTGTGCCTGCTGTACCACCGTATTTCAGAACAGTCACAGACAAGGTTGGCTATATCTTGAAGCGAGCTTCCATTACAAGCCGCCGAAGAAGATTTGTCAAATTTTTGTGTAATATTCCTCTACAAGATGTAGGAGTGTACAAGTTAGATTATGAATGTGGTCTTTTTTCAATATGTCGAACAAAAAGATCCGTAAAAACCCGCGTGAAAGAACGAGAAGTTTGCAGTTTGTGAAACTGTTGAAGATCGTCTCCACCATTGCATCAGATTTGATAAACTACAAATCCTCGAAAACGAACACCGATTCCTACCAAGGATGATACGCAAGGGTATTTAAATAAAAAAAACATTCTAGTTTCAATAGAGAAGATGGATGGGTGCTGCTATTTACTTGGGATCCTATAATTAACAAAATTAAACCCAATTCCAAGCATTCCACTGCAAGATTTTAAGATACTTTAAGCTGGTTCTGCGTAGATCGGACCAAAAATTAATATTAAAAAACTGAAGGTAGCCGGGCTATTTATGACATTGGGACGTCAAACATCTCCGTGTCCCCGTGACCATGGGTGCTGTAAAGCACCCGAAACGTCACGAATTAAAAATTAGTTAAAATAAGTAAATTAAACGTGATAGAATGTGTATATTTAGTTTTGTTCGATGTTTGGTTTTGGCGTAAATTTAAGAAATCATAATAATCTTCTCTCATTAAATATAGGCTACAAAAATCGCTGATGGCGAAAAAAACATGAATGGCGTTTGTGTATAAACGTCATTTTATTTGTTAAACTAAACCTGTAAAATTCTTTAGTCCACTCAAATTTGTAAAATATATACTTCAAAAACTAAAAGGACTGAAATAACTTACCACTTAATAACTACTGAATTAGAGGCTTTATCTCTTCGATACACTTCGTCGTAACAATGAAAGTCTAATTATTTTTCGTTTAAAGTTAATATTTCTCTGCTGATTGGTGGTGCTAGTGGATATTCTTACACTGGTTGTCACCCTTATTCTATAAAAAAAAACACGGAACAATATCTAACACAGTTTTACGATTAATTGCAATTATTGCAAACAGTATACGACTGAATTTACGGATTCGAAAAAAAAACTAATTATAATAATACACGTAATTATTTTAAAGCATTCATGTGAAGAACTCTAACAAGTTAACATGATAGATGATATACTGTGTGAGAACTATCTTTCTCCAGTCGAGCCGACCCATCAGGGCCACAGACATGACTGCCACAGGCATGACATGCACTGGAGTTGTTATACCTTTTTAACTCTAAAAAATTACTATCAAGAAATGTATATATATATTATTTGGGATAAAGAAAGTTGAAGATCTGTTCAGGCTCAGACAAAACAGAATTCTCATTCTCAGAACAAAGAAGAATTTAGAAGGATGACTGCCGACCTTCAGTAATGGAGAGGCACTTAAAGAAGAAGAACTGCTGAACATAGGTCTCCCTCAAAAACGCCACAAAGTAAGGTCTTAAGCCACCTGCATCGATCGATTTCCTGCATGTCTTACCCGGTCGTCGCTCCATCTCTTGATAACTGATATTGGGAGTTAATTAAAATAAGTAAACGATATTAGGGTTAATAGCATTATTTTCACCTAACAACTTTTACTTTAATATTGATTATTTTTAAATGCTAACTTTTTGTGTTAGGAGCTAAAGAGTTGTTTACGATGATAGCTGGATGGCAAATTCATACTCAAGTTTAAGTACGCATTTGTATTTCTTATTAATATAAACAATTAACTGTTTACTAGAATATCAATCGTTTTATAATAGTATTGCCCAGTTAATATAAGTAATTAAGAGGTTTTATTTTATTAGTTTTACGAGTATTTGTTTACGTGTATTTACATAGTAACGATAACCTTAAAAATAAACTTAAAAGTTTGCACTCGTATCAAGGACCAATGACAATAAAATAATAATTTAATAACGTTATCTTAGTAACCGAATCGGATTCGCTAGGATAAAATAAAATAATTAGCTAAGGATCGATGCGTGATATTTAGGGTTTTCTAAAGTCTAACTTTATTAAATTAAAGTTCTTGATTAAAATTTTTAATGCTCGACAGAATCAATTTACGCAGTCAATTATAAATGTTTCCTGACTATAAATTAATTTATACAAGTTTTGAGATAATGAGGATTACGTTCTATTTCAAACGGTTACCACAATAATGGAGTAAACCATAAAGCTAGTTGTCAACGCCACACCAGTTCGTTCTCAAAGACGGAAGCGTTCTTACATATTTAGCTCACCCTCCCCCCACCCTACTACTGTTAGTACGGTATTTGCGGTCACGTTACAGCTGCCTTCTCACTTACATACACTATTTTTCAATAATCAAAAGTTATGCTCGGCGCAGTCGTATCGCGTAAGAATTTTGAGTAAGTGCCTAATTTTAATTAAGTACCTTAATTACCTACAATCGTGAATCAGCCAGAGTAAAGCGCTTATTACATTATACAATTTTTAGAAAATCTAATTTGGAAGTAGGAAGGTGTAATCGTAGTTAGAACAGTTAGGATCCGATTTAGTCAAATTGGAGGTCCCGACCGCTCTACTTCCTAATTTTTTTACAATTTAGGACAGTGTAATCGCAACGTTACGATTTAGAATAACCAGTCGGCGCCCGCGCTTTGTTACAAGCGGATGTCTTGAAGTTTTGATAGAAGCGGTTCTGATGTCAGAGAGCAGTACTTTAAATCTTAATATTAATTTCCGGTGGCTATAAAACGTAATGTCACCATCAAAAATTCTTTGGCACTCACACTTTATCGAAATATCGTGACTTCTTTTTCAATATGTTTGGATACCAAACTTAACAAATAATCAAACTGTTTTATAGGTGGTAGAGTCATGCTGTAGTTATATTAGTAGTGAAGTTGTAGCACGAATGGGTCGGCTCGACCGAGGAAGGACCACGCTCTCACAGAATACCAGCGTAAAATAGTAGCCTAATGTTGCTGTGTTTCGTATGGCGAGTGTAGAGAACCGGAGACCCTTTTTACTGGAAACGACATCTTAGTCGTCACACGTGACAACGAATCTGCATTTTGATTTTTAAATCGTAGATGTCCATGGTCCGCAGTAACCACTTACCATCAGGTGGACTGTGTGTTAGTTTGTCACCCTATCCTATAAAAAACTGCTTAGAATCTAAAAATATATAATTATATACATATTAGACAGTTTTTTTCAATGACAAGTACTCTTTTCTCTTTTTTTAATATCCATTTTTCCTACCACGGCTAAATCAAGTCCTATTTTCTGCTGGTTTGATAAATACGGCGCCATCGATCAAACGTGCAACCCGTCGGTACTTCTTTACGAATGCGCTTCGTCACGATTTAGAATTCAAAAATCAATCACAATTACACTAAATGTGATCACTAGCTTGCAATTTAGGTTCCTAATTAGATTTTCTAAAAATTGTATAATGTAATAAGCGCTTAACAGGGAGTCGGGGCTAGTGCCATAGATAATACACTACATACCAGAACCTAGCGCGTTGTAGGCGATTGGATGTATAAGTTTTTAATGCTGTTTACGTAAATAGTTTTTTAGCTATTGCATAGCTTCTATCGCGGGCCTTGAGCGCGGGGACCGAATCCAGAAATTCCGTAACGAAAAAAAACCTCACGCTCCCTACTCCGACGGGCACGGAGGTGTGGCGTTGAAAGCCGTGCATCGTCTACCGTCGTTTCAGTTCGGCAGACTTCGGCACTCGGCAGACTTCGGCACGGTGTTTGTGTGCGTGCGACTAGACGTATGCGTGTACACTAGCTGCTAACTCAATGATAAAAATTCCTATATATATATATATTGTTCAGTAATAAACCGCAACTCGCAAATTTTATACTGAGACACAATGATCTAAAACGATCTGAGGGCCGGTGATAACCTGTGGCAACATTGTGACGCATAACGCGCTGCTATAATCTGTGGGGACAAAAAAAGAATAAAAGGGAGGGTAGGAAGCGTAAGAAGCCTACATCTCTTTGTGTTATCGTGGAGTGAATATCTATTCAAAACTAAAAATAAGGACTACTCTAGAGTGTACCCTGTACAATCTAATTACTAGTGTATTCTACCATGTAGAAGAAGCCACCAGGAGCTGTCAACGTTTTGCCGATCTTGGGAAGCTGGCTAGTAATACCGTGAGTAGTTTATTGTTTTCTTGGTGTAATTTTGTGACTGCGGTAACTGAACGTTTCAGGGGATATTGAATATCAATACAGTCCACTATATAATTTAAAATAATCCCAAGCCGCCACATTTCTGGCCTTCGAGTCGCATTTATTAAAATTAGTGATTTTCATATATAAAATTTCTACCCTTAATTAGCGTCCCGTGGACGTCATATACTTGAGTTAGCGTTTTTTATTTTATTTCATTTTTTAACACTTATTTAATTCGCCGTTTCTACCTAAATTTTCATTGCTTGCGTTACGTTTATATAGTATCTAAATTCACATTGTTGTTTTTGTTTATAATATCGGACAAATTGCAGATAAAAAGGCAAACACTTATTTTTAAAAATGAAATATCTATTTGCTAAATTACAAAAGGTTTTCGATCTTGCGAAATCCAAAATGAATGATTCCGCACAAATTCGGAATTTCTTAGCGGATTATTCCGAGTTAGAAAGTGTTCGCTCAAAGTTTGAAGAAACAGTGTTAAATATTATTGAAACAGATATATCATTAAAACCGGAGACAATATTGTCAAACCGTGAATTAGAACGAGAACTTTATAAGGCATGTAGATTGCAATATTTACGATTAAAACCGAGCGATCAGGCACCCATCAGTGGGAAAGATAGTGGGAAAGTAAGGCCGTCATTACATAAATTGCGATTATTCGAATTCGATGGCGTTATTGAGAAGTGACCCACATTCTACGATACATTTGTATCACTTGTTCACAATCGAGATTTCGACGAAATAGACAAGTTTCACTATTTATTCTCGTGTGTTAAAGGTTCGGCGTTAAAAATTGTTAAAAACTGCCTCTAACAACCGCTAATTATATTCTCGTATGGCAAAGTTTGTGTAATAAATATCAAGATGATCGAATACTCGTGGGTAGGTACATCGACAAAATGTTAAACTTTACGCCGTTAAATAGGGATACTACTGCAAAGTTTACCTTATTTATTAAAACATTCGATCACTCTTTTAAAGCCATCGAGGCGTTAAAAATAAAAAAAATTGCATGACTATTTATTTTGTCATCTAGCCTTACGTGGGTTGGATGCACATACTAGGAGGCTTTTTGAAGAAAATCGGGATCAAAACTCACTTCCATCGTTTTCGGAACTAATTAGTTTTGTAAATAAACAAGTTAAAGTACTCGAACATTCATCTAATACAAGTGCGATTTCGTTACAATCAAGAAATAAGCCTACAGGTAACAATTACAAAAGCAACAATAATAACTACAATAAAAGTATATCAAAAACGGTTTTAAATACTAATGTGTCGAATTATAATAAAAATAAAAATAAATTGAATTGCGCGCATTGCAACCAAAATCATATGATTTGCAGATGCGATCAATTTCGTAAATTGACCGTAGATAAAAGGATTGATCGTGTCAATACTTTAAAATTGTGTCATATTGCCTAAAAGGAAATCATGATACTTCAACTTGTAAAAGTGAGATGTCTTGTGATGTATGTGCGTCATTACATCATTATCTATCGCATAGGGAGCCTGTGCGCAACGCAGTTTTGTCATCCACCAGTTTATTGAGCGCTGACTCGCAAGTGCAACAAGCACTCGTTTCTTCTCAGACTACGAGCGACTCGGAGCATTATACGATACATACACCATACAACGACATTCACTCGAATTACGATGTCGTATTGGGAACGGCGCGTGTATTAGCAGTTGATAGTAGCGGTCAGTATCAATACTGCCGTGCAGTTATTGACTCTGGAGCTCAGAGCTCATTTATTACAACTGAGTGCGCTCAACGTTTGGGCTTACCTCGGAAAAAATGTTCGTTTAACATTTATGGCCTCGGTGGAGAGGCAGTAAAAATCATGGAATGATTTCATGCACATTAAGGTCCCTACACACTGACTTGCCTAGTTTTAGAGTAAACATGGTCATAGTATCTAAGGTATCTGCCGATATGCCTAACGTTCGATTCCCCTCGGACGTTATTAATATATAAAGAATTTTAATTTAGCTGATCCGATGTTTTATAAGCGCTCACGTATTGATATATTGTTGGGCAATGATATAGTTTCGGAACTTATTTATGATAAACCTTATATTATTTCATCGGATATACCAAGCGTGATCGATACCGGTTTCGGGTTTGTTGTAAGTGGTAAACTTTATTGCAATGAAGAGGACAATTTAAGAAATTATAATTTATCAGTCTCGTTTGATGTACAAGAGTCTTCAGTTCAAACGTTGCGTAAGTTTTGGGAAGTCGAAGAATTGCCCAGCAAGCCTTCGATAAATCCTTTGGAAAAATTTGCAGAAGATATTTTCGTGGCTCGTTCTAGCTGCACTGAGGACGGTAGCTATTCCGTGCCGTTACTATTCATACCAGACCCGCCTCCTTTGGGCGCTTCAAGGGCGGCAGCCGAGCGACGACTCTTGTTCACAGAGTGCAAGTTGAATCGTTTACCTTTATTACGTCAAGCCTATTCAGAGTTTATGTGCGAATATGAACATCTAGGGCATATGGAGCTTTATACGGGTGACACTCCGGGTAAATATGAGATACCACATCATAGTATAATTAAGCCCAGTAGTTCTACCACTCCTTTGCGAGTGGTGTTCGATGCCTCGGCAAAAACGTCCACGAATGTTTCACTTAATGATATTCTAATAACCGGGCCTAATCTGTATCGTGATATTGGGGCTATAATATTGAATTTTAGGTTGTTTGAATATTGTTTGATTTGCGACGTATGCAAAATGTATCGTGCAATCAAACTGAATCTGTCGGATAGATGTTATCAACATATTTTATATCGTCATTCGCCTAATGATACTGTTGCGCGGCTAAGTTGACATCTGACACTAGCGCCATCTAGTGTCGGGTAACGGAGAGAGGGGAGAGCTTTCCAAAAAATGACATCACTAATCTTTCAACCGACAGCGCCATCTGTGTCGAAAGGAAGAACTAAGCATCTGGTAGCTGACTCTCGAACTTTCGGCGCTTTGTCGATTGGTGCGCGTATTTACTTGAATGTTCTGGATGATTCGGTACTAATGTGTATTTATAGGCGCTGCAAGGTGTGATCGGGGAAGTATTGAATTTGGCGAGACAAGCGAAGCTTCGGAGCGGAATAAAGTGAATCAGTGTGATTAATTATTAGTGTTTTAAGTTTAATTAGTAAAGTGAATTAAAGAGTTAATTTTGGTAATTCTATCGGCAATTTTTATTGTCACGAACCTCAAGCTCGTAACAATACCATCAACGTATATGAATTACAGACTGTCACTTACGGCTTAAGTTGCTCGCCGTTTTTAGCTATCCGCACACTTTTGCAATTGATGCCCATTTTGCTCATGATGAGGGAGAACACTATCCGCTCGCTGTAACGGTTGTGCGCGAGGGCGTGTGACAGATATCTCAGTTACAAGATGAACTTATAGCGATGTTTAATTCCGGCGGCTTTATATTTAAGAGATGGGCGAGTAATAGCGGAAAGGTCTTACAACGTGTTCCGTTAGAAAACCGAGAGTGTCCTGTAACATTTCTGAAAGATGGTAACGAATATTCAGTCAAAGTGCTAGGTCTGAAGTGGTTCCCTTTGACTGACTGTTTTTATTTCGTAGTAGATAAGACCGACAAAGTAACGACTAAACGTTCTGTTTTGAAATTGTTAGCTTCTATTTACGACCCCGTAGGTTTTATTTCGCCGTGCATTTTCATCGCGAAAGAAATAATGCAAGATTTATGGAAGCTGGGCATAGGATGGGATGAGCAACTGCCAACTGACATAACTAAGCGCTGGCTTAATTACGTTGATGATCTCCCGCGACTGACAGAAATTAAGATAAATAGACACATGCTGTTACCAGAACAGTCTGAATGTGAACTAGTCGCTTTTTGCGATGCAAGTTCTCGTGGTTACGCCAGTTGTGTATATGTGATCAGTCGTAACGACAGAGGTCAGACTAAAGTACGCCTGGTGATAGCAAAATCTAAAGTAACCCCCGTCAAACCCTTAACTATCCCGAGGTTGGAATTGATGGCGTCAGTTTTGTTAAGCAGATTAATTAAATATGTCCGTGACATTTTAACTCGTGTAAAAATTAATCGTACCACTGCGTTAACCGATTCGACTATCGTATTGGCGTGGCTTCAGACAGAAGCTTACAAATTAAAGCCGTTTGTTAGTAACCGTGTTACTCAGGTATGCGAAGTGTTACCTCCGCACCTTTGGCGTCACGTTAATAGTGAGTGCAATATGGCAGACATCTGCTCGCGCGGAGCGTCTCCGTCACAGCTCTTGGAGTGCAAAGAGCAGTAGCTAAAGGGCCTATCTTGGTTGTATGATGACTACTCGCAGTGGCCAGTTAGAACATTCATCAACCAAGATGAAAGTAATACACCCGAGATAAAATCAAATTATTCATTAGGTTCCGTCAATTTAATCACTAATGAAAATAATTTAATAGAAGAATCTAAGTTAGAGTTCCGTGACCGAATTTTTTCCCATTTCTCTTCTTATTATAAACTGCAACGTACGGTTGCTCGAATATTGAGATGGTTCCGATTTAAATCCGGTCACTCTAAGCAATCCAGACTGACGGCTAGCGAATTGAATACCGCTCAAGACGTCTTAATTAAACTAGTACTGAGTTCATACCTTGCAAATGAAATAAATAATTTATCAAAGGGCACAAAGTACGTTCCGTCGTTGAAAAAATTATCTCCATTTATTGACGATCGCGGAAACCTCAGGGTGGGGGGGTCGAATAAATTATTCAGTTTTACCTTATAACGCGAAAAATCCCCGCTTATTACCTAAAAATAGTAGATTTACACTATTACTTATTGAATATTTACATAAAAAATATTTACACGTAGGCCGAACCACCTTACAAAACATTATTAATCAAAACTTTTGGATTTTAGCATCCCGTCGCATTATCCGGTCAGTTTTGTCCAAAATGCAAAACTTGTTTTAGACACAACCCCGTGCTCTTGCAGCCTGAGATGGCACCTCTGCCAGCAGCTCGATTGATACCTAATAAAGTTTTTGAGCATGTAGGGGTAGACCTCGGTGGTCCGTTTTTTACAAAAGAAAGTTTACGACGAAACGCTAGGATTGAACGGTCATATTTAGCATTATTTATTTGTTGAGGTCTTATTGTCGTTGTCATTGGAGTGTTTCCTCGCGTGTTTAGACAGATTTGTAGCGCGACGAGGTATGTGCTCTTTTCTTTACTCGGATTGCGGTACTAATTTTATCGCGGCTAGTAAGCATTTAAACGAAATACAAAGGTTTATGTTCGAGCAAAAAAACAATATATTAGAAGGTTGCTCAAAGCGACAAATTATATGGAAATTTAATCCCCCCAGCGCACCACATGTGGGTGGGCTCTGGGAAGTCGGAATTAAATCTGTCAAGTACCTTTTAGCGCGAGCCGTCGGAGAAAAAGGTTTGACGTTCGAGGAACTCACCACAGTGTTTTGTAAAGTAGAAGCAATTCTCATTTCGCGGCCGCTCTGTCCGTTACCAGCTAGTGATAACCCGGATGAATTTAACGTACTGACAGCGGGACACTTTCTAATAGGAAAAGCGTTAACGGCGGTACCTGAGTATAATGTAGAAGATGTAACGATGAATCGATTGTCACGTTGGCAATATATTCAAAAATGTTCACAAATGTTTTAGCGTAGATGGAGTCGTGAATATTTAAATACGCTGCAACAGAAAGTAAAGTGGTATTCGGATAGATCTAACATTAAAATAGGTGATCTTGTAATGATAAAAACTGATAACATACCGCCGTGCAATTGGCCTTTGGGTAGAATAGAGGCTCTTCACCCCGGCCCAGATGGGATTGTCCGTTGCGTTACGCTTCGCACCCAAAAGGGTACTTTACAGAGACCAGGTAATAAACTGAGTCCTCTCCCTTATGCAAATTAGCTTACTTGTATTAATAACCTTCTCGTTGAGACGATTCTGTGTCTCAGCGTTATCTTGATAGAGATTAAGTTAGATTAAGTTATAATTTTATGTTATCATTCGGAGAAACCATCAAGATAGTTCATTGGGGGGGTGTGTTCAGTAATAAACCGCAACTCGCAAATTTTATACCGAGACACAACGATCTACAACGATCTGAGGACCAGTGATAACCCGTGGCAACATTGTGACGCATAACGTGCTGCTATAATCTGTGGGGACAAAAAAAGAATAAAAGGGAGGTAGGAAGCGTAAGAAGCCTACATCTCTTTGTGTTATCGTGGAGTGAATATCTCTTCAAAACTAAAAATAAGGACTACTCTAGAGTGTACCGTGTACAATCTAATTACTAGTGTATTCTACCGTGTAGAAGAAGCCACCAGGAGCTGTCAATGCTTTGCCGATCTTGGGAAGCTGGCTAGTAAGACCGTGAGTAGTTTTATTGTTTTCTTGGTGTAATTTTGTGACTGCGGTAACTGAACGTTTCAGGGGATATTGAATATCAATACAGTCCACTATATAAATTTATTTCATTTTTATAAGATAGGTACTTATAGCGAAAAGATTTAAGTAATAATTTATGTACAGTAAATAATACCTACGTAATTTATTACAAAACTTAGTTGAAATTTACTTCACTATCCAAGTATCTACTTACATACCTGTACTTGTCTTTGTAATTAAAATATTTTAAGTTATAATACGAATAACACTGAAATTAAAACTTTGTTTACTAGCAACTACTAGTACTACTGGTACTAGTTTTTAACTAAGTGGAATATAATCACATTTCTGTTAGGAATCATATTTCTGGTTTATTTGTTGTTTACACTACCTATCTATTTCTTAAAAGCCAAGCATCGCGATTTTCGATGAATGGCCTTGCAATTTGCATGCGTTGGGCATCGATGAACTCACATAGATGCGACGATATAGTCAGAATAGGTACTTGGTTTAAGCAACTTAATTAACATTTATACACATTTATTTTATACAATTACAAAAGACGCAATGTAATACGGACAACCGCGGACAGCGATAAAATTTTATTTGGCTTGCGTGTGCTATTTATCTATTAAATAATAATTATGTAGGCTATTAAAAGTCAGCAAGTAGTCAATAGCAAATGATTGCAACTTCTTTACGTAGTACCATTATTTATTCTGTGGTAAGGGTAACAATCGAGCACACAGTCCACCTGATGTTAAGTGGATGCTGTGGCCCATAGACATATAAATTTTTCTTCTATTAAGAATCGAAACGCACACGCATTGTCTCCCCTGAGGACTAAGATGAAATGCCTCGTTTCCAGTAAAAAAGATCTCAGGATTTCTACACACACACAAAACACACTATGGTATTCTGTGAGAGCGTGGTCCTTCTCCGGTCGAGCCGACCCATTCGTGCTACAACTATATTATAGTTGCAGCGTGGCTTTACCATGTATATATTTTTATCTCTTTCTAACTTATACTAGCTGTAAGGAACGGTCTGACATATTCGTTTACCGCATATCGTTAAAATCTTTATGTGGTACAGCTGCAGAAGTATTCCTGAAATTTTTAACACTCCTTAACCACTTAACTGTTTTAATTAAGATTTCCAGGTTTGACGTGGACGACCCTTTTAGTCTATCTACAATTTTTTAAATATGGCGATAGGCAACAGTTCTCACACAATGGTTTAAAAAGTGCAGCTTTGTCATCAATAGGCAAAAATGATTACTATTTGGCATTGTACGCAATATGGGCAAACGAAATTTTGAATTTGCTGCATCGATGATAGTTTATTTTCACACTCACGTATGATCTTACCTTACCTATAACCGTTGATATTAGAGTAAATAAGATGCGAAAACGAGAAATTTATTTTTATTGTATCGATATACTGGTATCAGTATATATACCGATAAACTGACTCCAAGTATCGGTATTTTTGTACTGAAATCAAATATCGATACCAATATCGATAAATCAATACCTAAATATTATATATATAATTTTTTTTATATAAGTATTTATAATATCCTCCTTACTATGAAAGAGGCACATATTTACAAATAATGAGGCGAAGATCTTTTATTGAATAGTATACTAAGATATTATATAAAATAGTAATGCTACTATCGAATACATTTAAAAGAGCAATTCTTGTATAATACTTAGTATTTTTTTGAAAACGAAAATTTAAATTCAGTTTTTCTATTATGCTGGTAAGATCAAAAATACTATTCATATTTCATCAGCATGCTATTTGTATCTAAATATAATTTCCAAAACACACGATTTCCAAAAAAAAAAAAAGTAGACGAACAAAGCTCGGTTGTCCAGGTACTTTTATATAATATCTTAAATAAAATAGTAGTGACAAGCGAACGTACATTCCACCTGATACTTTAAACCAACCTCAAACAGTAGAACACGCACTGCGTGGCGATAGAAATAGGTGAGAGAGCGGTACCTTCATAGACGGACACATAGGCAGGAACTATTTTAGAAATAAACCAAGTAGGTATAGGACGGTAAGTAGCATTAATCTTAAGGTGAATTACTAGTATGTGATCTCTAACTTACTCGCAATTTTTAAAATTGAATTCTTTTTCATCAAAAGCGTCCTTCTGAAAAGTCAATTTTCCTCTCCCTGCTCTTACTTTGACATTTAATAAAAGCCCCGATAGAGGCTTAATCTGAATTGCTAATGTTATTTTTCTTTTAATTACCATGAATTAAGTATACATTATAGCCTGCATAAAGACTGTTTGTATTATTGAACCGTTTGACATTGGAGGGCAAAATATTTCTCAATTTAACAGGTCACCTTCCAGAAAATATACAGTATGATAAGCAGTATTATCAAATGCCGACTAATGGTGGATTCATAAACACATTTCGTCTGGTGAGTCTCTTAATAGGCTACTATAAGAAATGTTTCATTTAAAATTTCGTGTATAGAATTTTTTCCTTCCCTGTTCCTTTTTTGTATAATCAAGTAAATTTTGTACACGTATCCTTAAAGGCAGCTTATAAAAATGTAATTCGAATGGTTTCGAAATTTAGCCTGCGATGATACAAACAAGTTGTTGATTGTTTTAACTTATTTTATTTTATTTTAATAAAATTCACCTTAATTAGTTAATTAGTTACCAATTTTATATGAGAAACAGAAAATATTTGTGTGTCTATTATCACATAAACCTGAGGTATAGGTGTATCATACTTCAGATACCTATTATAGCGTTTTTAGATTAAAGATTAGAATTACTTGTACAGCTTAGAATTTTTTAGGCACATCAAATAAAAAAAAATCGTAACACAGCCGCAGATTATTTAGATGCAAATGGTTAACTGCATTACAAAGTAAAGATTAAAATAGATTTTTTTACAAAAGTGCTAGTGTTTTACTGGAACAATCGTGCGGAAAGCAAAACAATGGAAATCGATTTGATAGATAGCACCACATTTAAACTAAATTGCTATGTCGACATGTTAAAATGATGTGTAGTTTTGATATGGAATAATTGTCAAAGCTTTCAATTTAATAGCCTCGGTGCTGTCGTTATGAGAGAGAACGTTAAGATAAGATAAGATAAGATATGCTTTATTTGTCAGAATATGGTACATTACTATTGTTACAAAAGAATTTTGATCCTAAATATTCTGCCGTTTACAAATATTTTCAGATAGATAATTTTTCGTAATAAACTAGAAAACTAAGACACTAATTATTATATTGTATAAAGATAATTGCCGCAATATTTATGGAAACTAAATCTATATAAAACAATCATCAGTCAATTCATAATACTTTAGTTAAAACATTTCAAAAAATTTAAATTCAGCAATTCAATAAATACAATTTGAGTCAAATTTATCATTTAAGAAGTCATTTACTGAGTAATAACACTTATTTAAAAGAAATTGAAACAATTTACTTTTAAAGATTCCTATATTCATCTTTTTGAAACAAACAGGCAATTTGTTGTAAACATGTATTGCCATACAATATACATTTTTTGAGTAAAGGTGTATTCTTTGCTTTGGTACACACAATTTATGTATATTTCTACTAGTCCTAATTACAACATCATTGTGTTTTTCAAATAAATTACAATTTTTATGAACAAAGATACAGGTTTCGTAAACGTATAATGCTGGAAGCGGCAATATTTTATGTTTGCGAAAAAGGGGAATACAACTATCTAATTGGTGTGCTCCTCATAAAGACCGTACACATTTTTTCTGTCCACGAAAAGCTCTAATTAAATCAACAGAATTACCTCATATTATTAAGCCGTAACGTCGGATCGCAGAAACATATCCATGATAGGCAGAGAGTGCGGCCTCCATGTTAGCCACTCGTCTTAACCGATATAAAACGAAGACAAATTTATCTAACTTTTTACATAGGCTATCAATATGTGTCTTCCAATTACAGAACTTGTCTATTGTTACACCTAAAAAGTTAGTATTGTTAACTTCTTCGATTATGTTTTTCCCATATTCAATTTTAAGTGGTTCTTGTTAACTATTATATGTCTGAAATCTTATCATCTTAGTTTTTTCGATGTTAATTTGTAAATTATTATGTCTTAACCAATTTATTATTGTTTCTAAGGTCCTATTTATTTCATGTTCGTAGTCAAAATATTTATTATTATTTTCAATATTAATAGTAATGTCATCAGCATATAACACACATTTATGAGTAGTTACGTTACAAAGATCGTTGATATAGATTATAAATAATAAAGGTCCCAGTATACTTCCTTGTGGCACTCCGCATTTATTTTCGCAATACTGTGATCTATAATTTTTTCTATTGCGTCCTTAGTAACTTGATACCTCAACGCATTGTTTTCGCTGACTTAAATAATCTTGTATTAATTTTAATGCATTGCCTCTTACACCATATCTGCTAAGTTTGTGTAACAATAATTCGTGGTCAACGAAGTCAAATGCCTTGGACATATCAATGAAAATGGATGTTATAGGTATATGGCATTCTAAAGACACATGTAGATGGTTTCAGTCATTCCTATCCAATAGAGAACAAATTGTTGTAACAGATGGATGCAATGGTGGCAAGAAATTCTCCACTCTACGGAAAATTGTAAGAGGAGTACCCCAAGGCTCCTTACTCAGTCCTATTTTGTTTTCTCTGTACACAGCAGACCTACCTAAGCAAATAAAACATTGTAAATACCATTTATACGCAGACGACACCCAGCTGTATTATTCTTTTGACCCCAGGGATATTAAAGAGGCAATAAACAGAATAAATGAGGATCTCCATAATATCCAAACCTGGTCCCAAAAAAAATCTCTAGTATTAAACGCAACTAAATCACAAGTACTAGTTTTGGGCACAAAAAACCAAATAAAAACTATTTTAGACAGCGAGGAAACGATTAAAATAGAAGATGAAACCTTGACACAAGTAAGATCCGCTCGTAATTTAGGGCTTATACTAGACGGAGAGCAGAAATTTGTAGAACACATCAATAACAAGATAAGAAATTCGTACTTTAAACTTAAAACTTTATACACAATAAGACCGTATATTAAAGAGGACCTACGCTTTCTCTTGTGTGACTCATTGGTGTTATCACAATTGAGCTACTGCAGCTCAGTCTTTGGCCCTAAATTGTCAGCTAATACCGAAAGAGCAATACAGAGAGTACAAAATGCATGTGTTCGATACTGTTGTAATTTACCAAGAAGACAATTTATAACCCCATACTTAAATGAAAAAGGCATACTCAATATGGGCGCCAGGAGAGAATTATACTATGCTTCGATAGTCCAAAAGGTAATTTGGAACAAAAAGCCAGAATACCTTTTCGAAAAAACTCACCTGGATCAAAGATATTTCCTGTCGAAGTATTCGTTCTCACACACAAATGCTCCTCCACACACCCGCACACAAAACAGCAAGATATAGAAGTTGTTTCAAATTCACTGCAGCGAGAATTTGGAATGACCTCCCCCCACCCATGAGAAAGAAAATGTCAATAGATTGCTTCAAAGCCAAGTATAAATTGGCTCTGTTAAAAAGACAACTCGCTGCAGAGAATTTGAAACATCCCTATGTTAAGTTTTTACATTTACGGGACTTTATTGTCAAAAATTAATAAGGCACACACACACACACACACACACACAAACACACACACACACACCACACACACACACAAACACACAAACACACACACACACACACACACACACACACACACACAAACACACACACACACACACACACACACACACACACACACACACACATACACACAAACACAAATAGACACATATAAGTTCAAAGAAAGTAAAGTTTATTTTATATTTTCTATTTCTCGTGTTGTTTTTGAATCTGTTGATTAGTTCATTTCGTAATGATTGTTTTATGCATATTTTTAAATGTTTTTATTTTGTCTTTAATGTTTTTATTCTTTTTTTTGTAATAATAAAGAAAACATTTTATATTGATATAATATTTAATTACTTTGTACGTAGTTTAAAAGTATAAGTCAGGTAAATGGGTAGCCTGCTACTTTGGACTCCCGCGCAACACCTCAGGGAGGAGGGAGCGGCTGAAAAACAGCTCTGTATGAGATCTGTTTCTCGTTACAGACAAAGTTGAGCCGTCTCCTTTTGTCTCAAATAATTATAATGTTCTATGTTATGTATGTTTTTTGTTTTAACGTGAATGTAACTGTGTGTTTTAGAGGCAATAAATTCATTATTATTATTATTTTGGGGTATCTATATAGTCTTCTCATCTGGTTGGGTTCTATAAATATATAATAATAAATTAAAATGAAAAGATAAATACACATAAATATCAATAACATAAAATAAATATAAAAATACATAAATAAATAAAAGCCCAACCAGATGGAGGCCCTCGGCAGGGGAGACCAAATGGCCGAGGGTTAGGGGGAAAGGGAAAGAAACCGGCGGACGATGCGGGCGGTATCGAGGAGCACCGCCTTCTGCATTTGAGCCCGGAGCGGTCCGCCACGTAGTCCCAGTCGCCTCAGATGACCCGAGAGGCTGACTGGGATTAGCCCGTTTGCAGAGATGACTACAGGAATAATTTCGGTCGGCAGTCCACCCCACATGTCGGTCACCTCGTGAGCCAGGTCCAGATATTTTGTTTGCTTGTCTGTTTCGACTATCACGAGTTTCTCGTCATACGGAATGGTAATGTCGACCAAAAATATCTTTGACTGTGCCCGGTCCATCAGCACAATATCAGGCTTATTCGCAAGAATAGTCCTGTCTGTGGTGATGGCCCGGTCCCAATAGAGCCTGGCGCGATCATTTTCGAGCACGGCTTCCGGCAAGTACTTGTAATACGGCAATTTCCGATCCACGAGACCGTATTTCAGAGCGAGCTCCTGGTGAAGAATTCTGGCTACTAGGTTGTGCCTGTGCAAGTACTCAGAGTTAAAAAGCGCCGAACAACCGGAGATGACATGCCTAAGTGACTCACTGGGATGGCGACAAGCTCGACAGATGTCCACGGTGCCATCCTTTAGGATGTATCTCCGATAGTTGTTGGTCTTAATAACCTGATCCTGTATTGCACAGACAAAACCCTCGGTTTCCCCCGAAGAGATCACCAAAGCGTAGCCAGTGGAGGGAGGCTACTGTGTCTACGGATCAAGGCTCATGTAGAGCCTTGTAGAACCTCCCGTGGAGCTCCTTCTCATTCCATACGGTCTCCCGGTCGGAAATGCTAAGCACTGCTGGGTCCTGCCATTGCTCGTTGGCTAATGATAGAGGGGTAAACCCTTTATCACTATAAATGACGTCATTATAGAATGGATCATCCGATCTCGCCAGGAAGTAATCACGGAGGCTGCACACTTCGCGATTATGCATGGCGAGCGCGCTCAGAAAACCACGTCCATCATGCTTACGCGGCAAGTACAGCCTCATTACCGACGATCTCGGATGATGCATCCTATGGGACGTCATGGTAGTGCGGACTTTTCTATCCAGAGCGTTAAGTTCAGTCTGGGTCCACCTGAGTATGCCAAAGGTATACATGAGGACAGGCATGACCCAACCGTTATATGCGTGTGTCTTATTCACACCGGACAAAAGGCTGTTAAGCACTTTGGTCAAGCGTGCATAAAACACGTCGCAAACTGACTGTTTCATACCAGCCTCATCGATACCGATGTTCTGTGACATACCCAGGTATCGATATGTTTCAGCCTCGGAAAGGTTCTTAAGTTGACGGGCATAGATAAGTCTATGCCCTCAGAGTTAGCAACCCTTCCCTTTTCAACATGGAGGACCGCACATTTATCCGTTCCCAGCTCCATTCCAGTAGAACTGCTAAATTCACTAGTGATGTTTAGCAATTCCATAAGATGGGAGCGACTGGAGGCGAATAACTTGAGGTCATCCATATAGAAAAGGTGGGTCACTTTTGTACCTCCTTTCCGAAGCTGAAATCCCCTCCCGGAGCCCTCCAGTAAAGTACTGAGAGGGTTCAGGGAGAGGCAAAACCAGATTGGACTCAGACAATCGCCCTGGAAGATACCCCTTCTTATCCTTATGTGGTTCTCCGCAGCCATCATCCGCTCGCCAAGATAGCAAAGGATCGTACTCCATTGCCCCATACGCTGCTCGAGGAAGTCTCCAACTGTACAGTCAATTTTGTACAGCTGGAGAACTCTCTTTAGCCATGTATGGGGCACCGAGTCGAATGCCTTTCTGCAGTCTATCCAGGCGGCGGAGAAATTCTGACGATTGCGTTTCACCACTTTGCCAATGACCGCGTCAATAAGGAGTGGTTCCTTGGTTCCACGACCACCGCCCCGGCATCCATTTTGAGCGCGTGACATCACCTGATTTAGCTCAAGGTGACGAGTGATTCTCGCGCTCAAAATGGATGTCAGTGTCTTCTTATGTATGGTGGGTAGACACGTGATGGGGCGGTATTTACTCGGGTCTGTGGTATCCTGATCTTTAGGAACCAAATGAGTGATCCCAGTAGTGAAGAGGCTCGGGAGTGACTTCTGATCGAGAGCCTCTTGAAACTGTCGGGCGAGCACAGCATGACACACTACGAACCCCTTATTATTATTATTATTTTGTTGTTTAGGCTAGTTGTTATTAGTTTTATTAAGTTGAAACATGCTAAAGTGGTTGATTTTTTTTAAAACCATATTGCTCTGGTTTTTCAAACACTTTTGATAAAACAGATATCAGTGTTATGGGCCTATAATTGTTTATGTCAGTTTTATCACCTTTCTTGTGTAATGGTTTAACGATAGAAAATTTTAGTCTAGTTGGGAAAATGCCTTGAACAAAAGATAAATTGATAATGTAAGTTAGTGGGAAAGACAAATATTTGGAGCATTGTTTTAAGATTTTCGTACTAATATCATCATAACCTGTAGAATTTGTATTTTTTAAAGAATTAATAATCTTTATAATGTCAGTGTTATGTATTGGAACTAGATATATAGAATTGGGATAAAATGTCAATTTAGACGTATAGTCGTTATTGGTTATTATTTTATTTGGTGTTTTAATGTAATTATTTAAATTTATAAAGTAATTGTTAAACACTTCCGCTATTTTATCTGGTTGATAATATGTATTGCCATTAGAGGTTATTGTAGTAATGTTATTAGTAACTGCTATATCATTATTAATGTTACAAAAAGTTAAAGGATACAAAAGAAATATCTTCGATACATACATTTTAAATGCCACCGCAAACGATTGTCGTATAATTTGTTACTAAAAACATACAATTTAATCGATCTTAAATCTAGACGCACACAACTTGAAGTAATGTTATTACATGATCTTACTCATAATAGATATGACTCTATAGAAATATCAAACAAACTTTGTTATAGCGTACCTCTTCGATCATTAATGAGGTCTACACGTCTGCATAGATTGTTTGCAACCTTATCCTGCCGAACGAATGCGGGCATTCGTTCTTCACTTCACCGTATGGCCAAAACATACAATAATATTTTCAATGATATCGATATTATTGCATTACGACATTCATCTTTCAAGAAATTAGTCATTGATAGGCTTGGCTTAGTAACACATAAAAAATGATTTTATTTTCTTCCTGTATATCGCAAGCTTGGTTGTAGATTCATGTACCTGCCAAACACGTCTCCGAACCCAAGGTTGCAGCTGCTGTAGGGCAGCCAGGCTTGTGATGCCTTGTCTATTTGGCACTGTCTAGACATCCAGCTCTGATTGTTCACATAACTCATCGAAATCACACGCAATAACACATACACACCTACCTCCACTCTTAAACACACAAACACACGCACACACACACGCACACACACACGCACACACACACGCATGCACACACACACACATGCGCACGTGGACTCACGCACGCGCGCGCGCGCACACACACACACCCACACACACACACACACACACACACACACACATGTATTAATAATGTTTATTAGTTACTTCATGATTTCTTAACTAGTTAACTAACACTTGTTATAATGCAAGATGAGCTCCACTTTAACACTAGATTATATGTATAGTGAGACCAGCGCTGTTGGTTTCGTAATGATAATTACGTTTCTTTGTTTTGAATATTTTATATATATTTAATTGTGAATCTGTTTGTGGTCCTTTAAATAAATGAAAAAAAAATGTTTTTTATTATTTGCCAAGCTGCCTTACTTTTGTTGTTAGAATTAAGTAGGTAGCGTGTATTGTCCAGTTTTTGTTGTATATTTGTAATATATTTTCCAATTTCTCTTTTTTGTTTGCTGTCGAAAGACGATATTTCAAATACAAACGTCTTTTATTAATGCTACATTTTTAATACCCCGTGTAATCCACTTACTTTTAATGGATTTATTTGTTATTTTTACGATAATTTTAGGGAAACACAAATTATAAAATAGGGTAAGAGTGTCATGAAAGTAGTTGAAAGCTAAATTAGTATCTTCAGTCTCATATACATCAGAAAATGATAGGGTCGAAATATAGGAAAGAAATTTTTTCACGTTTTCACTACTAATGTCTCTTTTTTCCTCAAACCAAAACGATTTCCTAATATGATTTTTTTTGTGTTTGCCTGAAAAGTTATTGTTTGACAAGTTTCATGATCTGATAGTGCTAAAAAAGTGAATATTTGGTTGTACATTAGGAAGATTACTGGCAATCAAATCAATGCACGACATTTTTCTAGTTGGTTTACAAATGTGGTTATTTAAGTTATGATTGTATAAAATAGAATAAAGTTCATTAGAATGAATATCATTTTTCAAAATATCTATGTTCCAATCTCCACAAACTATAATTCTTTTATTATTTTTTTTTAGTAAGTTTATTTAGAAGTTGTTCAAATTTTTCAAAAAATAATTTTATATTAGAATTTGGAATCCGATATATACATACAACGCAAATACCTAGTGTAACTATCTCAATAGCACAGAATTCAAATGTATAAATTACCGAGTTGGGTAGGTTTTTTATTGGTTGATAAACTAATTCCTTCCTAACCAGTATGCAGGTGCCACCTCTACGCTGATTCGGTCTTGAAAAGGCCGATGCTAATTTGTAGTTATTAAGCTTTAAATTAGACTCCGTACCCTGTTTCATAAAAGTTTCACTAATGCATATTATATCAATACTAATATTTTTATTTTCAAAATCAAGAAGTGCAAGTTCTAATAAGTCTTTTTTATGTAAAATCCCAGCGATGTTTTGGTGTAGTAAGTTATATTTTTTTTTCACTATCGAAAAAAGATTGAATCATTACCATTATTCATTAAATTTTGTTTAGACTCTACTTTACTTTTCTCTTTCTGTTTGTAGAAATAATATGGAATAGTTCCTTTTATTTTGCTTAGATCTTTTAAGTTCATTTTATTTACTCTACTGCTACCAGGTGTTGTACCAGCACACCTAGATCTTAGTAACGATCAAACAAGTCTTTCGTAATTAAAATTATCTATTTCTATATTTAATTTAGAACACAAGAAATGTTTCGGTATCCAATGCGTGTTAATATCCAAATTATTACTTATGTCAACAAAATAACAGTTTGAAAAATTCTGAACAAATAACTTAATTACTCTCTTCAACAATTTGAAATTTAAAAATTCATTATTAAATACGTTCAATACAAAGACGTTGTTATTCTTTAACTTGCAAAGTGTAGAACAAAGTTCAGTCAAAAATGTGTACGGATTTTTCTCATTACTTCCTACTCCTAATATAATAATGTCATCTGTATTCAAAGTCTCCAATATATTATCAATACTGTCAAATATTTGCGCGCTGGTTGCATTTGGTTTGCATATTCCAGAAACAGAGTAAACATTGTTCCATTTGTTTTTACATCTCTGCTTATACATTACTTGAGCGAGTCCTCGTACTTGCTGATCTCCTAAGATTATGATTTTTGGTGTTGACGAAATATTTTTAATTTCTTTATAGTATTTTTTTTTTTCATTTTTGCATGTACATGGTCTGAAGTCTTTTTATCTTTGGGTTCATTTTCAATTCTGTATTCATGTGTTATACCCGTATTAGTAGGATTTATATATGTAAGTTTTTTGCAGATAATTTCAGAAGCGTTCATTGGTGATATTCTAGGCGTCTTAGTTTGCAAATAAATCATTTTTTTGCTTAATGGAATAGGTGTTCGCTTCGCAATTGGCGTGCAAGTAATCTTATCATCACCTGTGAGGTTTTTTAAGCAGTGTATAGTTCTGTCTTTCTCTTGTAATTTTAAATTCAATAATTGAATCTGCGAATTTAGTTCTGCAATTTTATTGTGCGCTGATTCTAGTTCCGTTTTTACTGAGGACAATTATAGGCTTAACTCATCGACAGTTGATTTATTTAGGGCGTGGATTAAGTGGTCACTGTAACCAGTTGTATCAATCAGAGTGTATTTTATAATTTGTTAACGACTGACTCATTTGGAAGTTCTCAGGATCGTCAGAGAAAGTTCTCTTTCTTTTTCTCATTGTAATGTTTTCCATAATTTTATTCGATTTTATTTAATGTCAATTACCTAATAACCTTACAATGCAAAATAAAAATTAAACAAAAATCAAATTAAAAAAATTAAATAAATAACAGAAGTAATGTTCAAAATTATACAAAGTACAAACAAAACAATAAAAGGTAAATTAAATAAATTAAGACTAAAATATAAACATTAAATTACTACGACATTAAACAACTACTAAAAACTAAGTCTGATAAAAAAGTAATAAACTAATTAGGCTGGTTTAGAACTCAGATTTCTTGAATTCGTTCGATAACCATATCAGTTACAATCCATTACACCAAGCTAGTACATTATATTACAGTTAAAATAACGTTCTAGTTATCAAAACTTTCGTTAAACGTGAAAATAATGAATGTATTTGAAATTTAGTAACACCGTCTTTACATTATTATTACAATTATCACAACAATCATTTTACACAAATTTTCCGATTTTGTTTTCACTCACAGTTTTAAAAAATGTCAATAAAGTTAATTAATATTTGATAAGTTAGTAATTAATTGTTTTTGAACACTTGAAAGTTGTTTATAATCACGTTAGTTTTAGAATGATATTATTTAACATATTGCTTAATTATAATGCAAAATAACACTCTCACTTCTTTACTGTTATGTTTACTTCGTACTGACTTTTAAAAACCGCAGTAATGATGTCCACCAGCCAGATAGTGTTTTTTTTTTGTAAAGATAATAGTTGGTTATTTTTGCCGTATGTGGCGTCGTCTATCAACCCGAGACGAGACGTAGTATTAATTTATACCGCTAGATGGTGGTAGCGGAGGCCGATTTATTTATTTAATCTACTTTCTTCAATTTATTAATTATTGTTAATGTGTATAATAGTCAGTTATTTTATTAATATATTTTGATCATCTAGTTCTTTTCCGCAAACTCACAAATATAAGCCATTTGCTTTATTTATTACTATTAATATATTTTTTTTCACTCACCGTCATTACCATCAATATATTGTTGAATATTACACTTTTGTTACTTTATTTTTCTAATTAATATTTTGTCATCACACTATTTTAGCCTTGTTTAGCGATCTTAAATCATTGACATTCGTTTTATACTTGAAGAATGAAGGTTTCCTAATATGTACTTAACTCCCGCCGTTGAACCGCGCGTCAACTTATCTTATGAATACAATATTGTTTTCGCTTTAAGTTAGTAAAAAAAATGAGGGAAGCAGCCATTTGTTTTAATATTATGAATATCCCAAATGAATTAATAAAATGTCACAAGAATTTATATAAGTTTTGTGTTTTTCGTTTTCTTAATTATAAAAATCAAATGTCAGATCAACAAAGGAGGAAAGGAGATTTTGCTAACTTTTGCGTACATTTCAAGTGACGCAAAAACAAGCCAAAACCATTCTCAACTTATTGTGAAAATAAGCACTCACGCAAATTTTCAACATTATTTGTAGTTCATAATATGGTTTTATATTGTGCTTATGTGTGGATATTATAGCCTGTAAAATAAAGAAAGAAGAAAGACGTGGCCTGTCAAGAAGTTAAGCATTTTCGGCGTCACTTGAAATGTACGCAGCGCTCCGTACGCCTTTTTTTTCTTGGTGTGAGGGGTCTGATATGGGTGGTTAAATGGAGGAGTATTGATTAGGCAATCAATATATTTCCATCTATGCACCCATTCAATAAATCCTATGAAAGTCCATTGCCGAACTGACCTTACCAAATATTAGGATATGGGATGTACTAGGTGACCTTTTTTACCGTCTGGAAAAAACAGGGTGTAACATGTGAGCGGAGTAGAAGCCTATGGCACTGATATCTTACAATAAATAAAAACCAAAATTTTAGTTACATGTATCCCCATAGGAGGAATACTTACCATGGCTGCCAAGCTACACATTCGGATTGGCAACTGCAGTTTTTTTTATGATTTCGAGTTATTACCAGGAAGATTCTGTTTTCTATCTCCTGTTTCTCTCTGTAGCTTCTTACAATACCCACGGGACTTTGCAGAGGAATACATATTTCATATCTCTTCTTATTCTTTGAAGTCATGTTTTAAACGTCAAGATCATATTTTCAGGTCTCGATAATGTTTTCGTTCATAGCATTTACTATGTGGTAGGACAGTTTGACCGCCAGAGTGTGACCCACTTATGTATTTCCACCGCTAAAAGCAATTCCTGCACTGCTGTATTCCTGTCTGAATTCCATGTTAATCCTCAAAGTTGAAAACGCATCTGTAGCCTTCATTGTTTGAAGTTGGTTGCTGGTGTATATTTTTTGGCTTAATTCGTATATTTTTGAGAATCACTTGAGAGTGTGACACTTTTATCTAAGCGGTTGTATCTATAAACAGAAATCTCAAGCAAAGAAACATATTAGTAACAATTCAGTCATGCCTATTAAGGTAAATACATTCTGATTTAATAATAATTTCAATAATTTATTCATTTATTTAGAACTTGAAAATAAACCGCGATTGCAAGTAGCCAAGTCTAACCTCAATTTACATAAAAACTTATTTGTCTACGCTTATATCTTTAACTATACTTTATTTTGTCTACATCTATACTTTAATAAATTTAAAGTTCATCTTGTACTGGTAACAGAACTTTACATATACATTCAATGTTAATTTAAGCGTAAATGAATAACGTGCTCGAAATAGCTTTTAACTTAGCAGACATCCTTGAAAATCTCAAGCCTAGAAAACACGGCCTAGAAAATTCAAAAAATAGAAAATGTTTTTCGTGTTTAAATGTTAACTTTGATCGATTTTTGATGCATGTAATTAAATTCTATGAAAATTGGTCAAACGTTAGCTTAATTCCAAAAATATTTACGCGTTTTATTTTGTAAATAATATTAAATATAAAAATAAAACAATAAACGTAGGATATTTCAAATATTTTATTTTATTAAAGATTAGTCATTTGGAAAAGCCAAGCACAAACACAACACATCGTCGAACCTGTGACTCTCGAGGGTAACCCTTCGGAAAGGCACAGCCCAAGAAGCACCAAGTTACTCTGACCACTCTTAGCCAAAAATAGGTATAGATGGAAAATGAGGAAAGAAATGATATATGGCTCTCCCATCGCCTAAAAAAAACACTATACCAACATCCAGTTAGTCGCCTCTTACAACATGCTATATAAATAACGGTGTTAGCACATGCGTTATTGTTATAAGTCCCATATAAACATGATGCCATGTTCCTCTGTTTTATATTTGTTTTAATTGTAACTTTTATATGATTATTGAAAAATCCGCCCTATTAATTAAATTTTAAACTATTAAAATTAAATTAAATGGTCACATTACTTGATTAGTGTGTGAATTATTCAAAAAATATTGAAAATGTTAGCTATATTATGATTGTTGTGCGAATGGGTCAGCTCGATCGGGGCAGGACCAACTTTCACAGAATTCCAGCTTGAAAAAGCAGCTCAAAGCTGCTGGGTTTTGTAAAGTAAACGTAGAGAACCGAAGGCTTTTTAAAGCATTTCATTTTTGTTCTCAGTGGTGACAACATATGTATTTTCATTCTTAATCGAGAATAGATGTAAACATCAATGGGCAACAATATTTACTTACCATCAGGTGGTATGCATGATAGTTTGTTTTTTGTCATAGTTGCCACCCTTGGAAAGCGGGTTGGCAACCATGGATATTTATAATTTTGAGCAGATGTGTTATCTGTCTCTATCGCTATTTAACGACATTCAAGGATAGTATACGATAGTGCATGTTCTATTTAATTTGTAACACACATCCCTCATATACTTAATTAATACTTAAGTTATATCTAGATATTAGTTAGAGTACAGAAATATCTTGTATCAGATATAATGTAAATAAATACGTTAGTAAATATAAATAAACTAATACACCATATTATTAGAACTATTTCATTACTAAGATACTCACACGCGCACTGCTTTACCATCTTTGACTTACTGGTAGGCATCATGGAGAAGAAATCCCAACTACTCGTCTACTAATTGATGTTTTTATACACATGACTTATTCCCATAACACATATCGATTTTTCAAAGTAAAAAGCGAACTTAGAATCCACGTGATGGTAAGTGATAATACAGTGCATGGACACCTACAGCGAACATCAAACATAAAAAACTAGGAAAATGTGTTGTCATCTTTGAAAACTAACATGGAATGCCTCACTCTCCTCGCTGCTGAACATAGACCTCCCGCAAGGAATGCCACAAAGCATGGTGCTGAACCAGTGGCATCCAGCGACATTATGTATGTCTTAGCAGGTCATCACTCTATCTAGTGGGGGGTTGCCTTACACTACGCCTACCGGTATAAGGCTGCCACTCGAGAACCTTTTTCCCCATCGGTTGTCAGGTCTTTGAGCTTTCTTTTTTTAAAGTCTTTGAGAAATGAAGATATCCTCATTTGTAAGTTTATCACGAAGATGAAACCCGAGCATAGCCATCTCCATAACTCCTTAGCTGTAAAGGACCACGTCTCAGATCCGAAAGTCATTACTGGCAACAGGCACTGGTTGTACAATCTAGTTTTCAAGTTTTGACGTATATTTGACGAGAAGATTTGTCGTAATTTCCCGAACGCTGTCCAGCCGAGTTGAATCCGTCGATTGACCTCTCGGACGAAGTTGGACTTACCTAGTCGGACTATTCGTCTCAAGTAAACGTACTAGTCAACAACTTTAAGCTTAGTGCTCCCATCAAATATCAGCATAGGTGTGACGTAGACATGATCATTGTTTTGTCCATATTCGCCTTAATATCCATTGGGAGACACTGTTGAGAACAGTGTGCTTAGATCTTCCGGCAATCCTACTATTAGGAGTTAATCTTCGGTAATTTGGAGGTGAGCTATGTACTCGCCATTGATGTTAATGTCGTATCCTTTATAATCCAGTAGCTTGAAAACATCTTCTAACCTACCAATTTTCGGGGATATAGCGTCACTCTGTCTTAAACTTCTCTGCAGTTGGATGGGCTTCGTACTCTGATTCTGTACTCGGATAGCCATCATAGTCCTACCGTAAAAACACTTCAGCAGTTCGATATACCGACAGTCGACTTGGCACCGCTGAAGAGACTGTAGTACCGACCAAATTTCGACGCAATCAAAGTCTTTCTCATAGACCACATACGCCAGTCAAAGTGGCAGATTGTACTCTTCGGTCTTTTGTAAAATCTGCCACAAGGTATATATGAGGTCTATGGTACAGAAGCCTCTTCAGAACCTGGCTCATTCGGGAAGCTGGAAGTCATCAAGTATCCGTGCAAGACGATTCGAAATGATTTTCAAAAACAACACGACGCGAGGCAAGAGGGACTCCTAAGATCGTCCATGTGGATTGCCTGGCGCGTTATTATGGGGTAAAGCCACGAGCATGTCTTTGGAGGGGGCAGTGTTGTGCGCCTATGTTGACGTCATGTACCTGGCATTAGCGCCATATAGTGTCGGGGACCAGAGTAAGGAGGGCTTCCTAGAAAATGTCAATCTTGATCTTTCGACCAACAGCGCCGTCTAGTATCGAACAGAAGAATTAAGTTTTCTAGAAGCCCCACACTCGAACTTTCTGCATCTGCATCATCATTCATTCGGCGCCCGTATTTACTGGAATATTCTGGATGTTTCAGTGTAAAAGGCGTATTTAAAGCCACCGCAACCCGCTATCGGGGCAGTATTGAATTTGGCGAGAAAAGCGAAGCTTCGGAGCGAAATAAAGTGAATCAGTGTGATTAATTATTAGTTTTTTTAAGTTTTAATTGGTGTTCTGTAATAAATGTGTAAATTTTGGTAATTCAGTCGGCAGTTTTTATTGTCACGAACCTCAAGCTCGTAACAATTGGCTAAACACGACGCGGCTCAGAATGTAAACCGGTCTGTAGTTCTTCTAGAAAGCATTGACGCCTTTCTTGAAGGAAAAGATTTACCACCATGGAGGACAGAATTGAAGAGCTTCTGAAGGACTTTAAGTACCGATGTTCCATCCGCTTTCAAAAGCTCCGCTGTAATTCCATCTTCACCTGGGGCCTTGCCAATTTTATGGTACTGCAGAGCCATTCTAATTTCACTCAGACTGACGTCCGGGATATCATCGGAATAGTGTCGGATAATACTTGCTCTTGGATCATTTCTCACACTTGCGTGTGGCTCCAACGGTGATGTGTACAGCTGCCCAAAGAACCTCTCAATCTCGCTCAAAATCTCATTTGTACCGGAAACGATGCTGCCATACTCAGACTAAAGCTTTGACCGTTGGCTCTTTCTGGCAGACAGATCTCAGGCAAATACTTTGGTGACCTGGTTGCGTTCAATCGCTTCTTCAATACGAGCAGTATTAAAATTGCGAAGTACCGCCGTATGTATTTGAAAATCTTTCTGTTCAGTTGCCTATATGTGTCAAATCTGTTGAAGACTACAGCTTTATTTCTCGTCTAACAGCAGTGAAATTAAGGGTAAGATTGGAGAGTTTTTGTGTTCATCGGGTCTTGCAGAAATTAGATCCAACTGAATGGACAGTTTCCACGAGCTTGTCATTCATACCATCTACTACATTGCAATCTTCTTGGCACTGAAAACGGTATTGTAACTCGAGCTGAACGGTTTCGGGACTTTGGATTAGAGCACGAGGGGTACGAAACGTTGACTTCGTTATACGAGACCTCTCTAACTTTTTTTTTTACTTTTCTAAGCCAGCACTTAGCTACATTCCCACCTGATTTTAAGTGGTGATGTAGTTTAGGATGGTAAAGCGCACTGACTTAACAAAAACCTATTCACACTTACCTTGAATACATCCACGTTGTAATCGGATGGGAAGACAGATGCTGGCATCTTATTCCACTCCTTTGCTGTACGCATGACGAATGACGTAGCAAACCATTTGGATCGAATGCGTGGTAAGTCAACAACGAAAGGGTGCAAACTGGCCGAACTTCTGGTTCTCCGATGGTGGAAGGAAGAAAGAGGAATTAAATTATGCAATTCCTGCGCACACTCTCCGAAATACATCCTGTAGAAGACCGAAAGGCTGACTACTTTGCGCCGGTGTTCGAGGCTGGTAAGATTGGTTTCAACCAAATTCGATTCGTCACTAATAAGCCTCTTAGCACGCCTTTCCATCGAGTCCAAGGCCGTTTGGTGGCATTTCGTAGCACCAGCCCATACATGGCAGTAATAAATACTCCATGCACGACCCGACTTCCGCTTTATATAAAGTAAGCATCTGTCCCGGAGTGAAGTATCGCTGCACCTTTGCAAGGACTCCTACCCTCCTTGCAGCCGCTATGGCCTTAGACTCAATTTAACGTTTTGGCTCAGTGTGCCTCTAACCATTAGATGATTGCTGCAAGTTTTCACCCTTCTGATCACTGAAACGTTAATGAAGAGTTGCCGTCTAGTCGTCATAATGAAGTCAATATCATTTTTTGCTGAAACGTTCGGGCTCGACCAAGCCCACTTTCTGTGTGGCCACTTCTTGAAGAAAGAGTTCATCATAAATAATCCTTGTTTCTTCGTGAAGTCGGCCAGCTGCTAGCCCCTTGGGTTTCGTCGCCCTATCCCAAATTTCCCTACCTTCAGCTCAACATTCGTTCTTGTGCCTAGCCTTGCGTTGAAGTCTCCCATTAACACCGTATAGTGGGTTTTGGAGGAATGCATGGCTCTAGAGGTATCCTCATACATTTTCCCCACCTCCTCATTATGTGTCGATGTTGGTGCGTAAACTTTTATGACCTTCAGCGAATATTGTTTGGTGATTCTGAGTATAAGGTAAGCAACCCTCGTCGACACACTCCCAACCTTTATAACGTTGTTAACGAGAGACTTGTTCACGATAAATCTAACACCTCCTTGGGACAGATAGTCACCCTCCCGCTGATAAAACAAGTAGCTGGACTTGCACAACACCGTGTCCTCCTCTTCTCTTCGGACATCAGATAATTCTGTAATATTTCAGCGCAACTTATCTATCTCTTCTTCCAGCACTAGAATCTTTACGACAGTCTTCAGACAGTTGTATGTTGCCAGGTTGAGTCGTTTTAAGTGGCAACCGAACCTCCACCGGAGATGCATAGCACCCCTTGCACCGCCGTCGCCATGGTCGACACGATAGCCAGGAATAGCGGGGCCGCCGGGGACTGGAGGCCGTTTTTATTTGTGTCGTTGGTCCTGGGGGGTTTATCGCCAGAGTTGCCGCGCTTGACGAGCGGGTTGGCAACCTCAATTTTTTTTTTGTACAGTTGTTGTTATCAGTAAGATGATGCTGGCCATTTCCTGCCTGTCTCCCTCTGTCGCCTTTTACGAACCGCCACTATATATTGGCTATATATTGTATATATTATGTATAGATGAATTAAATAATGGCTTCATAATTCTGGTAGAATGCATGACAAAGTTTGATTATTCTCTCAAATATACTGTTTACGTGAGCTGAATGTTTGAGGTAATCCATGTGCAAATATTTGATCGACAATCCAATTCGAAACTGTTTGGTACCGTCGGTTTATCAACTTCCCTTGCAATTCGGAAATCGCTGTAACGTTTTACGCTATTACATAAGTTATTTTAAACTTATAAATGATATTGAAATGACAAAATAGATTTTTAATAAAATGAAAGTTTATATTAAAAAAACTACTTTTTTCAATAAATTTTCGATTATATTTTTATATGGTATATATAAATTTAATTGAAAAATTACTGGAAATTAATGGACTTATAATCAAAATCCATACACGTACTGCTGTTTGCTTGACTTGAGAAGTTCGAGTCAGACAAAAAAAATTATAGGTATTTATTATTAGGTATAGACTTATTATTGATTTTTCAAACTTATCTCTGGTAGAATTTCGATTATTTATTTTGTAACAAACATTTATTACATCCATTTCGTGAAAAAGTGGTAAACCTTGATCATTTAATATTCCTAAAGAAGCAAACATCTATGATACACAATAAGTGATTTGTTACGTTATATATCACACTCGATCTGGATGGTCCAAGTTTGCACAGAATACCAACTTTAAGTAGCACTATAACGCTTCAATGTTTCATATAGTGAGTGTATTTAATTTTTATTTTTATAAAAAAAAATTATGAATTTCGGTTTTTAATTGAGAATAGATGTAAGTGTTTATGGGCCACATCATTCATTTATTATAAGAAATCCGTGTGTAATGTTCACGTGCTATGGAAATATGTTCACTGTCGCAGGCGGCCACTGGTAATTACTTTTTTCTGGAATTATACATCAGTGTTGATTGCAATTTAATATTTTTTTTCAAAAATTCATCACTAATGTTACCGTGTCAATATCATAAGTGGGAAACCAAATTAAAATTTCCGAGTTCAATAAGAAATTAACTTATACGCGTATAATGAATCACTGTAGTTGCAAGCTCTAAAATAATACTGTCGGTACTCGTATATTAACATTTATTTTCGGTTCTATACGTAATCGTCTTAGCAGGCCTAATTGTTTTAAAAAAAAAATTAAAACTGTGTTAACAACACAGGTTCGATCGCCGTTTCTAGTGCCGAGCTTTTTTTTCTTTTTTTTTTTTTTTATAGAATAGGGTGTTTATCTATTTAACGTAGATGGTTTTTTTTTTAAAGCACTACGTATTTGGCGGTAAAAGCAAATATCGCGAAAGGATCGAATCGAATCGATGATCGCAATCGATGAACAAGTAATCGATTGTAATTAACAATTTTATAGTCGAGCTACCACATGCACGGTGGTAAAAGAAAACATCGTAGAGAAACTTGGAAATCTGAAAAAATATTTAGAGGACTTGAGAAATACAAAATGCGCTGGAGCAGCATGGTTATCCACTCACTCGTTATTGCCCCATAACACTTAAGAAATAAAATGAGGCTGTCATATCACATTCGATTATTATTATTTTTATTTGTAAAATATGAGTGACAAACGAACATTTATTTTCAATTAAGAATCAAAATGCATATGCGTTGTCACTCCCGAGGACTAAGATATATTGCTTCGTTTCCAGTAAAAAGGGTGTCCGGTTCTCTAAATACATTATACTTAACACAGCTGTATTAAGCTGCCATATTATGCTGGTATTGTGTGAGAGCATGGTCCTACGCCAGTCAATATGACTCATTCGTGCTAAAAGCAATATAGCTGCTCTCAACCCATCTTACACTATGAAACATAAGCCACCGAAAGCCACTTTAAGTAACGAATGAACTTACATTCCACCTAATAGTATAAGGCAGTCCATGGATACCTACAAAAAATTTCAAACAAAGGCTACAGATGCGTTATCATATCTGAGGACTAAGATGTAATGCCAATCAACCTGTAAATATACTTGGCCAGTAAAAATATAATTTAACTTTGCACTAAATTTCCGAAAATTTAGTGCAAAGTTGACCAAAAGCAACGTGTATTTTTATTGCACTATACTGGCTCTCTCTACCTTGTTCTTGGTACCTTCTCATACAGATTCCTAGGCGGAAAAGGAACCCAACCATCTAGTACTTGAAAATTCTCAAAACATAGGTTTCCCCAGGCTTTCCTTTAATGTCAATTTTGTAAACCACTTCCTAAAATAGGATGCAGTATTGTAAAAATGTAATCGGTACACGCACGGCTCAAAAATTTGTTATATGCTTAAATAATCCTTAGTATCTATATTATTATATAGTACAATAATACCAGAAAGATTCGCAATCGTTGAAAGTCATCTTTATCATTATTTTAATTTATGATGATAAACTTTACCATCATTATCTTTATCAGCCCCTAAAAGTGTAGTGTTGAACACCTCTCTCCTCTTCCCTCCCGGTAGGTAGGATTTGCCTCAAACATCAGGCTTGGCAGACGAATTAAAAAAGTACCAGACGTCTTACACCTCTGATGCTGAACTGTTGCTTGTATGTGTATTTTACTTCAGATATTTACGAGTTAATATATTACTATCTATGGGAAGCCATAAGCTTTTTCTATCATTCTTATAGTTGCCTTTTATGACACAAACGGGTCGAAATGACGTGACGGACTCTCTTACGCCGTTACAATATGGCGGAATAAAGAGGGTGGCGGGGCGACCGGAAAATGAGAAACACTATACTTGATAGTGAAATCTGTAATGAACGAAAACCAATAAAAAAACGTAAAATAAGTAAAAATGTAAAAAGAAATACAAAATGTTTCTACCAGCGGTAAACGCGTTAAGTATATACTATTACCGAATAGAAAAACACGCGCAATACACAACTCATAGGAAGAAACAACGAAGTTTATAGTATCACCATAAGATAACGTCATGCCGTTTGCCGTCACGGCTTAAGAGCCGGATTTACCATCAATAAAAACATATTAAATTAACAATTAACTTACATTACCATCCACATCATCTGGATGCATTGCGGTCTACTACTGTGCTATTTACTAGAAGAATTCTTCCTCGCACGACTAGTTTGTGGAATCGTTTACCACCGACGATTTTCTGGACCGATAAGACCGATAAAGGACTTTTAAAAATGAATTTACTCCTTTTTAAAAGGCAGGATACGCACTTGTAATTGTTCATGTGGGCTTTGTTTATTCCCCTGGTGTCGCAGTTGTTCATGGGTGGCGTTTACCATCAATCGAGCCGCATTATTTTTGCCTTTTTTATAAAAAAAATACACCTTCATACATGCGGTGCTTTCGTGTACTACCGGAAATTTTAAGGCAGTTATCCATTTTATTAAGTACCGCGGCTCTTGAAACTATCTGTATCTACATATTTCTTCTTTAAAATACATATCTAATCACGGGTTTAAACACCGCACGGTACCAGTATTTATAAGGCTTACAAATAATCCTTCCTAAAGTGAATATTTTGTCCTTGTGAAATTTATATACTCGTATGTTAACTGATCCAGAAATCATATTTTGAGTATCTTAAGATTCACCTTTTAAATGTAACGTTAAATATTTCAAATATCTTGTAACGTTTGTGATCGAAAATAGACCAGTTGTGTACTAGTTTGCATAATTTTTCTTTTGTAATATTATTCCACAGAGGTAAATGGATTTAGCTAATACAGACATGAAACATGGTCTAAATACATTAGTTTAATTTGTTAAAGTGATAAGAATAGAACAGGCGTATTACTACAATTACTTACAATATACACTCAAGATTTTATTCTTCAGGTTTATTTATTCCTGTATTAATTAACTTATTGGTACAATGATTTTAATTATAACAATATCATGTTGTGTAACAAAAATACTACAAAACTTTTAAGCGTAGTTTTTAAAAATATATAGAAGAAGTAACTGAACCTTATCACTATAAATGGTGAACTTAATACCACTTCAGATATATAACACACTAACACACACTAACGTTTTTGTGACGATCACGGTGAGGTTTTTAAGCTAGAAATTTGTGATTTTTACATCTAGCGTACACAATATTTTAAATATATGCTAAAAAGATATTAAAAAACACATTTAAAAGGTTTTCATATCTTGCTATGTATACTAAAACATATTTCATTTGAACTGAACACAGAAATACTGGCTGTATTACGTTACGTATCATTTCTCTTCTTTCATAATGAACACTAAAAAAGGTGCTTCAATTTTCGATATTCACGTTTGTGTAGATAAAAGAAAAAAATTGTATATACTTATTAATATATAGATAGTAGATTACTTTACAATAACAGAAGCGTCTATCATATGAGATTACTAGTCTGTTATACCTAAAAGCAAACCTTAAAGCCGATATTACACGATTCAATCAAATTGAAACAATTCCATTGAAAAGCATAATATTGAATTGTACATTGAACGACTTTACCAATATACACGTATATTATTTAAAATTTAAATGATATTCAATGTTCACAATGCATTGCGATGTCGCGCCAACTCGTAATTGCGGTAATTTCGTTAATCTGTGACTATTTAATAAATGAGTTTTAATAATTTAGAAAATGTCGGCGTTTCAAGGACTTTATTAGTAGAATTGGAAGAAGAAGATCCAAATTCATGTTTGAACCATCTGCGAATGACGGAAAGTCAATTTAATGAACTTCTTGAAAAGGTTACACTTGTCTGACTGTCACTTCACTTAAAACCCCTTTTAAACACCCATGGCGGCGAAATAGGTGCGAGTGCATACGCTTCGCTGTCGTGCGGCGCGCGGGATGTGTCACCATGATCAATACTGCCACAATTCCATTGAAAGGGTTCGGCAAATTCAATAAGATTGCGTAATCGCATTGAAATGTATTTAGACGTATCATTACCATTGAAACAATTAAATTGAAAGCAATATTGAACCGAAATTGAACCGTGTAATATCGGCTTAACTGACTATACTGTTTGAGTTACATGAATTTCATTCTACTTTGTTTTGGACATCGGAAGAAATATATCCCTTTATGGTTGTTCATAAGGAATTTGCATAGCAGACGTAGCAATATTTCTATGTCAGTGATAATTGAACATATTGATCGTGCTTCGTGTAACTTTAATAATAATTATTATTATTTATTCTGACTTTGTCCATATATATCTTAGTAGAACAATAATATATACCTAAAACTTATGTTATTATTTAACTTTTATTTTTTAACTTGATAAATTAATATCGCTCATATATTACAAATATCTTATTTATTTACTTTTTATTTAATTTTAAATGTAGGCTCAACCGGTGCTTCTTAATGGCAGAATCTTCCATATCAGCAAGTGTATTCAAGATAGTGTTGTTAGAGGTACGTAGTTGACTCAGTAATGAAACGGACCTTTTACGTATAATGGCATGAAAACCATCCGTGTTTACCTCAGCAAACATGGCAGAGGCACTACAATAACGCGGCAATCCTAACAGCACCCTGAATGCATTGTTGTATTGGACACGCAGGATATTGTATGTCCACTGCATGTATCTAATTTACAAGTTGCACGTGTAAAAGCACTGACAATGCACTTTAAAAAGCGTTACTTTAACTTCTTTAGTACATCATGCAAACCTGCGGGTCAGCATATTACAGCGAAGAGCCAACGCCCTGCGTTCTTTTTCCATATCTTAGTCATCCTCAAAGTCTTCTGTTACCCAGTGGCCTAGGTACTTAAATTTGACGACTTTCATCAAAGGATTATCACAGAGCTTAACAATAGGCATGGTGAGCTGCCTTTTAGTGCCTTAACTAAAAACCATAAGCTCAATCTTCTTTATATTTTACTTGAGCCGTTGCGTAGGATTCAAATCCCTAGCATCCTTCTGAGTGCACCTATCGTGGGGCTCAGCAGCACTTATGTTATTTATGCAAACTCCGTCTATAGAACAACCGACCTTAGTGCTGCTCAGCTCCATAGTCAACTGATTTAAGTAGAAGTTGAAAAGCGTAGGCGAACTCAACCCTCCTTGTCTCACCCCGCATTCCAGCCCATAGTCCTTAGAAAAGCTGCTACCCCATCAAACGTAGTTTATTTGATTACTATACTAAAATTTGAATACGGAGATAATCTCCTGGGGAAAATCAGTCTCCTTCTGTAACTTTCGCCATAAGATGTCATAAAAACTAGATCAAAAGCTTTTGAAAGATCTAAAAACAGGCACACACCGGAGTTTTCTATCTGTGTAGTACTTTACAGTCTGCTTAAGACATAAAATTGCACTCTCTGTGGATAGTCCCAGTCTGAACCCAACTTGAGCATCATGCAGATCAATATGCTTTCTCAATTTCCTGTAGAGCAGACTGTCCAGTGCGTGTTGCCAGTGATGTCTTACGGATCTGAGACGTGGTCCTTCACCGCTGGCCGTATGAGGACGCTCAAGGTCGCTCAGCGAGCTATGGAGAGGGCTATGCTCGGAGTTTCACTGCGTGATAGACTCATAAATGAGGATATCCGCAGTAAAACCAGAGTGACCGACATAGCCCAACGGATTAGTAAGCTGAAGTGGCAATGGGCCGGCCATATAGCTCGAAGAACCGATAACCTATGGGGAAGAAAGGTTCTCGAGTGGCAGCCTCGTACCGGTAGGCGTAGTGTAGGGCGACCCCCCACTAGATGGAGCGACGACCTGGTAAGACATGCAGGAAGTCGATGGATGCAGGTGGCTCAGGACCGTGCTTTGTGGCATTACTTGGGGGAGGCCTATGTTCAGCAGTGGCTGTAATGATGATGATGATGAGACTGTCCAGAACCGTAGCCACTATGGTAGCTAGTGAGATTGGCCTGTAATTGTTTAAATCCGATATATCTCCTGTTCTGTTCTTAATGATAGGCACTACAATGGTCTATGACTGAGCGTCTTTATTAAATTAGTCGGATGATATTGATGCACTATACATACACTTAGAAACATAGCCAACACTCTTGGCAGGTGAGCACCAGCATGTACCAGATTTTCAATGTTAAGCCCATCATGCCCTGGTGATTTACCTCAAGTCATAGAATTTAGTACTTAAAAAAATTCTTTGGCAGAGATCCTTATACACCAAACACATGCAACACGTCCACCAGCGATTAATCGTGATAGCGGACCCCTCAGTGTCTCTACTTTAAAATTCTCTTAAAATAAATTGGCTATATCTCCAGTTTGGTCAGATCCTGAATATTAGTGAGTATGCTCGATTTGGGATTCAGTTTATTCGTACGTTTCCAGAATTCTTTAAATTTATTTTGCGAATGACTTGATGCAATCTTATCCATTTTTAATTGCTCTGAGTGATTTTGACACTATTTTAACTTGGACTTAAATTCCGTCTTGTTTCGCACATTTTATTATAATAATAACCCAAATATCGCTTACCGTATAAAACCCACGTTTGAAAGGCAAGTCAAGCCTCCCCGTGGGCATCTCTTACGTATGTATTCCACCCCACAACATGGATCATGAATCAAGAAACGTGATCCGACCAGTTTGTATCATACAGTAATGTGACATCTATGACTGAGCGCCTTTCGGCCTCAGTTACAATGCAATGATCCAACCTAGGGGTCGACAACCGTGCGCATCAATAGTGTAAGTAAAGCTGCCTGTTGAGAGGACATCCAAATCAATACAAATCAACTGCTGATCCGTGCAAAAATTTATCAGTTCGTTACAAAATAATGTACCGGAATGCGAAATAAAGTCACCTAACGCAAATACACAGTTGACATTTTTATTTTCAATAATAACACTTATCTCGCTTATACACGATGTAAATCCTATTAAATTTTCTACTGAATCCTTTGGCATATAAACGAAGAATATTTTGTAAGTTTGATCACTATGGAATACTTTAATTGCCGTGATAAGCACACTACTACATTCGATCACACTGACACACTTAAACGCGTTTTTCCTCCACGAGAGGACCACACCACCATATGATCTGTCTGTGAGTACCACTAGTATGAAGTATTGATGTATCTCACCCAGAAACGTTATGTTGTCAGGTAGAAGCCACGTCTACTGTAGCGTTATCATGTCAGACTTTTCACACAGGAGTCCTACGCATTACTAAAGAGCGTTTAAACAGATAGAGAGAGAAAAACTGATTTAAAGGTGAAAGTAGTAAATTTTGCTGTACTACGCATTAATGATTTTTTTAACATATTATCTGATGTCTCCTGATTTCTCTACTTAAAATGCACAAATCTTCTGAATGAGATGCCGTCCGGCCAAAGAATGTCATTTAAAAAGACAGAATTTTTTTTTCTGTACACGTATAGTTTGAAGGCATTATATCCTTTGTCTTTTTTCGTTCAAATAATCAAAGTTACTTTTTCTAGTGTCACTAACTTGTTAGTGTTACTTCTAATATAATCGACGATATCTTTTTCTAGCGTCTCCCTATATATGTGTACTTTTTCAGTCTTTCCTATAAAACGGGTACGCAATCTGCGCTTTTGAACTTTTGCCCAGGCCTCTGGCGGTTCTTTATGTTTCTAAGCCTCACCTTTTTTCAATATTTAACCCATAGTTAACGAAGTCTCAAAATTAACGTCACAAGATGTATCTTTTATTACGGTATTATTGTTAGTAGACTTATTCACTACAATTGTTTGGTCGTCATTTATCCTGCTTTTAATCGGTGAGATGTGCATTAGAATAGGAATTGCTTTAGCGCCTCCTGCGCTGAATGATTGCCACCCATCTACACCGTTATAAGCAGTCACCTCCAGCCGTAAAGAGCTCGGCTTTACGCATATCTGACGCAGGTGCGAGTGCATTGACACTATCACGAGCACGACTGGCTACTTGTGCGATAGACTAATTTTCCGTCTCTGTCTGTACATCAGTTGTTTGTAACGGTACATCAGCTATTGATAACTCGTGCGACAAGCCTATCGGCCCACTGTGATCGAACGCAGTACCCACATATAACAAAAGGAAACTGCACCTTCTACCTACCTTATGATAATGAGCTGGTGATGTGGATGTTTTTAAGAAAGATTTATCTTTCTTTAGCTCTTTCATGTGTTTTGTTCACATAATTATCCTTGATGATCTTAAACTCCTGTTGCAAAAAAAATTGTCTTTCAGCAAGCGAGTTACATACACATGATAGAAAGTGATCGGCGGAAGTTTTTGTAGGTCCCGAGCAACAAAAATGGTTGCACTATGTGGGTTTGTTTCTTTGAAAAGACTAATGATATTGTTGCGCAAATAAGTCGACGTCATATATCCGGCACTAGCGCCATCTAGTGTCAGGGACGAGAGCGAGGGGAGCTTTCCAGAAAATGACATCACTAATCTTTGTGACAACCCAAGTGACAAGTTGTATAATAATAGCTCCCAACAATTTAGAAAAATTAAATATTGTAATTTGATAATATCCAACTCAATTTTTAGTTACAGTTGTTAAATAATACTTAATTGTGTTGGTAAAATAAGTAAAAGGCATAAGTATTTTAATTAAATATTGTTTTGTGTTTCAACTAAAAGTGACAGCTGTAACGAACATCGTTTGAAATTTCTGTAAGTTATTGTAATTTTCTTGTTATCCCTTTAATATTTTAAGATTTACCTTTTAAATTAGTGCAGTTTCGGATTTCAATTTAAATTATTTGCCTGATAAGTATGCAATGGGCGGTCTTATTGCTGATAGCAATTTCTTCCAGACAACCAGTGAATGGACAGGATTACACAAAAATTACAAGGGTAGGGCACATTGGTGTGATAAAAAAAAAGAATACACATTTCATATATATATATATATATATATATATATATATATATATATATATATATATATATATATATATATATATATATATATATATATATATATATATATATATATATATATCATACATACACATATATACATATATATATATATATATGGTTGCGCGGAAAACCATTCGCGTTTTTTTTATTTTTGACGGTAGGAACTTGTCGAATCATTATTTCCTTTCCAAACAATATCATCCGTACCCTCCTATCGACACATCGGGGTGGTGGGGTGGGAGGGGAAAGAAGACGATTCTAGAACATCGCGTAATCACCCGAGCCGAGGATATATAAGACACGCGCGACCGATGCGCGAGCCTCTTCTCCCGCCGCAGTCGTCGTTGAACTACAACCTCCTCTTCCCGCGCGCTCGTTTGGAAACACCTCACTAGTGGAAACCGCTTTGGCCTGGAAGCAGTCGAGCTCCAGGAACCCGCCTCACCTCGTGTGAGATATCGTCGCGCACCGCCTCTCTCCGGAGTGTTCCAGAAGTCGCTATAGTGATCGACAGGAAGAAGAAACCTCGGTGAGTCAATACTCCTTAATTATACCTGCTTGCTAATAATTTAACCCGCTCCAATCTGTGTTTTTTTTCCTAGTCAAGCAGGATTCCTTTCATCGATTCGACAAGTAATAGTTTAGTTTAGGGAAGAGCGAGTGCATTGTACCACATGCTATAGTAGTCGCTTTTAACGTAAGCGTAGAAGCAATCGCATATACAGTCCACTTTAGTTAATATCTCGCGTAATAGGTTTGAGGTTTGACCGGGGAACTAGATTTTCGGCAGCCTTAAACACGTGGCTCCCACCAATATATATATATATATATATATATATATATATATATATATATATATATATATATATATATATATATATATATATATATATATATATATATATATATATAACAAAACATACATAGACTACAAACATATATACATACAAAAAATATATATTTAATTATTTAACTAAATGCAATCAATATACTACATATATATTATATTATATTATATTAAACGACTAGTGTGGGAGCGAAGTGCAAGGTAATGGTTCTTTACTAGTTTTTTAAAAACCGGTAGGGATGGAGCGCGTTTGACTGCCAATGGGAGTTCATTCCATAAACGAACGGCCTGTACAGTAAAAGACTTGTTCATAAATTTACTAGTATGTAGTGGCATATACAATTTCAAGCTCTCTGCTGATCTCAGGTTACGCGAATGGGAATCACGAAGAAACACAAACCGATTTTTGAGGTAAGAAGGGTAAGAAGGATTAAAGAGAATACTATAGAGAAGATGAAGTATGTGAGCATTCTGATGAAGACGTATCGACAACCACTTGAGCTTAGTACGAAAAAGAGAGACATGGTCATATTTACGTAATCCAAATATAAACCTTATACAGAAATTCTGAATTCGCTCAAGTTTATCAAGCTGAGCTTCGGTGAGATCTAGGTAGCTGACGTCCGCATAGTCGAAAATAGGGAAAAGAAGGGACTTGGCAAGCACAGTTTTGGTGTATATTGGAAGAAAGTTACGTAATCTACGCAAGGAGGCTGCAGAGGCATAAACTTTACGGTGGATCTCTTTGATTTGATGGTCCCATGACAGATTTTTATCTATGTGAATCCCCAAGTTCTTCACTGAATCTCTGTAAGGGATATTAGTTTTATTAAATACAATTTGGGGTAGGTGATCAACTGATAACCTATTCAGCATTTGCGCGCTACCGATGATAATGGTTTGTGATTTAGCTGGGTTAACGTGAAGGCCGTATGCTTTACTCCACTCGAGAATTCGTTCGAGATCTGTATTAATGACATTGATAGCATTGGGGAGATCGTTGGGACAAGCTTTAGTATATATTTGCAGATCATCTGCATAAAGGTGGTAGGAAGAAGTTAAATTATTAGATATTGAGTTTATAAAAACTGCAAAAAGTAAAGGAGATAAAACGCCTCCCTGCGGCACACCAACACATACGTTACACCATGATGATAATGTATCATCGATGCGTATACGTTGCTGGCGCCCAGACAGGTAACTTCGAAACCAACCAATCGCTGTTGGAGATACGTTAAAAGAGCGCATTATACCAAGTAGGACATCATGGTCAACGGTATTAAAGGCATTACTGAAATCTAATAAACAAAGAACAGTTACTTCGCCGCGTTCCATTCCTAATCGGATGTCATCGGTAATGTTCACCAAAGCTGTGGTAGTACTGTGTCCAGGTCGAAATCCTGACTGTAAAGGATTAAGGAGAGAATTAGCACAAAGAAAGCTGTTGAACTGTATATAAACCAGGCGTTCAAGGACTTTTGATAAGAAGGGCAGTAAAGAGATGGGACGATATTCAGAAAAGGACGCAGGATTAATTTTCTTTGGGATAGGAATAACTTCAGCATTTTTCCAAGATGATGGAAAACTATTTGTAGAAATGGAGAAGTTAAGGATATGACAAATAATAGGAAGAATAATATCAAGAATAGGAAGAATCATATTACGACTGACACAATCACTTCCCACTGCATTGGAAGTAATAGATAAAACGCTCTTCTCAACGGCACAAGCAGTGAATGGTTTAAAAATAAAAGAGGAGTGACTGGGAGTGGGAATAGTTGAAAGAAATGTTAGTGTATTAGCCTTAGCAGTACTATCTAAGCAGGATGAAGAAGAGAAATGTTTATTTAAAAGATTAACGTTTAAATCATTTGTCGTTGGAGTATTCTTAGATTTCCCAACACCCAATGATCTAAGAAATTTCCAGACCTTTGCTGTATCCCCATTTTCAACTGACTTATGAATATGAAGGCGTTGAGCATCCCTACACACCTTATTGCAGTGATTGCGAATTTTAATATACTTTTCCCTATTAAGCGCATTTGGGTTACGTTTGTACTTAGCCTTAGCTATCGCTTTTTTATTAATAATATGTTTAATATCATCGGTAAGCCAAGGTGATGGACGATGTTTAATTTTGACTGCGCGTACAGGTGCATGAACATCATAGATTTTTATAAGGGCTGATGTAAAGATTGAAACTTTACTATCTAGGTTATCTGCGTTAAAAATATTTGACCAGTCCCAAAGTAGCGCATCCTTTCGAAGACTGTCTATATCCATGCCACCAAAATTACGCTGCAGTAGAATTTTTGGTTTGAATTTGGGAGATCGGGTATTATAGGATAGAAAGATAAGGTCATGATAGGAGAAGGCATCGGCCGCATATCGGCCGTGCTTCGTGACTAAGTTGCAAGAGGAAACTAAAATAAGGTCAAGGAGAGAGGGATTCGAGTTTGGAAAATGATGCGTGGCATTTAGTGGTAAAATAGAGAGATTACTAGAATATACGATTGACTGAAGAGAAGAAGCCCTGGTATCTTGTTTAAGGAGGCACGTATTAAAATCACCCATAATAATCGTGTGTGAATAGGAGGGAGTAAGCTTATCAATGATGTTTTGGAATGAGTTAAAGAAGTCAATACGCATAGAAGGGCAGTAATAAACACCAAGAAGAACTTTTGAGTGTGATAGTGTGGCTTCAATGAAAAGATGCTCACCGGCATTTAGCGGCGGTGGTTGTGCAGACATATCGACAATAGTGAAAGGAATATGTGAACGTAGATAAATGGCAACACCTCTACCGCCACCTACTAAGCGATCGTTTCGAATTAATTGGAAGCCAGGAAGATTGTAACAGGTGGAGGGAAGATATGGCTTCAGCCACGATTTAGAAATAAGAACAGCATGTATATGATTACAATTAAAAGTCGTCAGCATATCGGGGAAGTGGGCCGGAATGCTCTGTGCATTTATATGAACAACGTTGAAGTTGTTAGGGACATCAGAAAACTGCGAGACAAGAAACTCTGAGAGATGGATGAAAGTAGAACTGCCACTATCACTTACCATAGAATCAAAACTGTCATCATTGGCAATGAAAAACATCTCACTTACACCAATTATATCGTTAATAGCCATTGCAATATAATATATATATTTAAATTAAATGTCTTAAGTTATTAAAATAAAATTAACTACTAAATTAAATGTACTTCTTACAGCTAGGCAATCGTGTCCACCAACCAATCGAGTGTTATTACAAATTACAACATAATTAAAAACAAAAAACAAAAAAAAAACTCATTTCAAAATCAGATAATATAGAAAAAAAAAAACACAGATTGGTAATACCGCTACACAAATACAATACTTACAAACGTTTATAGTATTAAATCTAAGGTGGCAGAATTAATAAAGTTGTCAGTGTTCATATTACAGCTTTTGGCTGAAAGACTGGTAGCCGATGTGACCATAACTTACTAAAATAAATATTTAATAATCTGTGAAAAAGAAAGCAGCCGCTGCCACTGTCCGCCATAGATTACTGTATATAATATGTCTGCATATTTACTAATCTATGTGACTGCCACGGTGTTGTTGAAAAAGTATATACACAAAGACTATTAGTATTGTAAACATATTAATTTACTTTTACGTGCACAAGATTGAAAGAGTACTAATTAATAAACTATAATACCAATTAGAAATAATAATAAATAAGAATACTAATTAAAAATGTATATAAAACAATTTCTACACGTAATAGGGTCAATGTAACAGTCAATTCATGATGTGCTAAGGTTAAGAATAAAATAATTTACCTAGTTTCAAATAGTGTAAATTAATTGCAGCGGAACTTATCTAAATTGTTATTTAAAAGAATCATTGCATAAGTTACGTTAAAGTAGGGATAAAGAAATCAAGCATGCATAATCATTTCTTAACTGCGGCCCCTCTCTTGGTCTTTGCTGTTGCTGGCTTCTTTTCAGTCACTTTAGCTGAAGCATCTGGGCACTGATCTAACTTATGAACTTCGCTCACTGTAAGAACTCGAAGACGAGAGCCGTTAGGCCTGAGAATATAAACAGATCCATCCTTAGTCCAGCAACTAGAAATTCCGAACTTATCTCGAGCAGCCATGAAAGCATCGTGTCTTGATTTAATTAGAAATTCGGAAACTGTGACACCTGATCCCTTAAGCAGAGTCTTGGAATACCAGACTTTATTCCGTAATATGAGATTTTGGAACTTTACAAGAATAGGTCGTGGTCTGCCTGCGGTAGCATGACGGCCCATTCGATGGCACCTTCGTATATCACTGGTTGAGCAGTCACTTATCTTTAGTTGTTCATTGAGAACCCTTGTAACTACCAGAGTAGTATCTTCCTTTGAGTTCTCTGGTACACCATGAAATAGAAGCATTTTTCTACGACTTCTTACTTCTAACTGATCGACAGTATGGGCCAGGAGTTCCATTTGCTGTTGTAGACTGCTCAGTGCTTGGACCACAAAAGCCTTGAATGAAGTGAACTCCGCAGCAAGTGATGCAGTGTTGGACGTTGAATGAGGAGATTTACGTAACTCTTCTTCGAAGTTCGTCATTCTCTTATGGAAAACCTCCTTTAATTTGAGATCTGTAAGTAGACCCATAGATCTAGATATTAGCTTACTCTGTTTCTTCGGTTTTCTTTCTTTGTTTTCTTTTGCTATTTACACATAATAGTAAAATGAATACACGCAACGCCAAAACACGCCAAAAAGGAGAACAAACTTCAAATGGCGCTTCTAGAACTTAAGGCGTCAAAAGAGCAGTGTGAGCTGTTGCTTAAAGAAAGGGATGACAACGAAAAGGAAATAATAAATATAATTGCCAAAAATAGTCACTAAATAGTGATATGGTTAAGTTGCATAAAGACTACACAAATATTTTAAAAGAAAGGGATCAGCTTCGGGAAACAGTCGATGAGTTTGACCGATGCAGCAAAGAATATGAGGACTCCCTCAGATAAATGCAGCAAGCATTGCAGTTGCAGTTAAGTGAGGCTAATGAGCAGATTTTGTAATTAAAACAATACTTAGATGAATTGAAAGTGTCCCAAACTCAAAGTCTGTTCAATGAGCTCACAGAATGTAAATCTTCAAAAACATTGCATCCCTCCACAACAATCGATTTGACTGGTGATGATTTTGTCACATCTAGAGCAGCAGAAAGGATTACATGCAGTAGAAGAAAATTAAAGAAATGCATAAAAATTAATAAATATGTTAGGAAAGTACAAAAGTTAATTAAAACAAAAATTAATACAAAAAATTATACAAATATATGTAAGAAAAAGCATGTATTAATTAATAAACTTAAATTATATGCAATTGAGGTGGAAAATATGAAAAACTGTTATGAGACTGAAATAGAGTGTCTCAATTCAGAAGTTTTGTCGCTTAAAAACTCCTTACAAATTATCTAAAATAAATATGCATCGGCTCAGGTTGAGATAAAAGAACACATATTGGCCATGAATGATCTGTTAAAGTCATGTAAATACAACGAGGAGCGCTTTGACTCCTTAATAAAACATCAGAGTGAGAATCAACGCTCCATACCATGTTCATCGGGGAAAATATGTGTAAATAGCAATGAATCCTTATTTTCACCAACACTCTATGACGGTGCCATAACACAGAATAAAAACTTAAAAAAGTAGTTTAAATATTAAAAAACATAAAGTTATTATGTATTGTGATGACATAGGTAAAAATTTGGGCATGATGTTAAATAACCATTTAAAAGGACAATTGATTAGTAATTATTGTATGCCTGGAGCATCCTTTAGTCATATAATGAATAAAGTTTTAACCAGTAAGTTTTCTCCTAACAGCACATTAATAATTCTTGTTGGGAGAAGAGGCAATGTAAACAGAAATCAATTATTAAAATATATTGATTACCTCAATACTTTAAATGTACATAAAATTATCTTGTTTACATTGCCTTACATACAGGGTTGGCCACAGGAGAATAAATAAGATATGATTTAAATTTATTAATGAATAATTTATCATGTAACAATAATTTAAATTTGATATTTAATTGTAACAATTATACCAATAGAATTAATTTAATAGACATTAATAATTTAATTAAGAAATTTTTGACTACAGATAGGTATTACCTATCCAAATATAATTTAAGACAGATAGCAAATGTGCTATCTTATTATTTATATATTAACTCAGCCAAGGACTTGGCTACCCAGACATCTGCTCCTATTGAGCAGCATAATGATTTGACATGTAATTTGGAATCCGTTCCAAGTAATTTAAATTAGAAAATGAGACAATAGAGGTAATCTCTAGCAGTTATAATAATTTAAATAATTTAGAATGTAGCTTACAAATCCTTAATAGTTGCAATTGTATAACTCCACAAAATGATAATAAAAATTGTTTACACCTGGTGCATCAGAATATACAAGGCATGATAGGCAAAGAGCTAGAAATTGAATTGTTTTTAAATAGCAACAATATTCATATTTTATGTATTACTGAACATTGGTTAAAAGCTCATAATTTAATGTTTAACTTTAGTAATCACCAGGTGCTCAGTTCTTTCAATAGAGAAACGATTTTAAGAGGTGGCTCCTTAATTTTAGCAAGTAAATTATTATCATATAAAGAACGTAAAGATATTGTGAGCCTCTCTGTTGAGCGAAATGTAGAAATGGCATGTGTTGAGTTTGAGCACCTCATTGTTGTGAGCGTTTACAGAACCCCGTGTTCTTTATATGATACTTTTGAAAAAATTATTGAGGAAGTTTTCGCTAAGCTTAATAAACAGAATAAATCTGTTGTAATATGTGGAGACTTTAATATCAATCTCCTAGAAGCTTCCTCCACTAATATTAAATTTAGATCATTGTTTAAATCTTATGGTCTTTTTAATTTATTTTTGGAGCCAACACGTATTGCTGAATTTAGTGCAACATATATAGATAACATTTTTACAAATGTTAAGCCGTTCAATAAAAGTATAATTCAAAAATTGAGCTCTGATCACTGTTGACAATTTGTTTCATTATCTCATGTTCACAAAAAGCAAGTAGATAAAAAAGATGTGTTTGTTCCAGTAAATGCACGTCGCTCGCAAGTTTAGAAGTAACATAGTAAAAAACTTCCATCACTTTCATACCAAGATAATCCAAATTTTTTGTATGCAACATTATTTAAGCTCATTTGCAATTAATTTAATTATACTTTTACTTCTAAAACATTCTCCTTGAATAATCGTAAAACATTTAATGAATGGGCGACAGTAGGAGTCCATATGAGTAGACAAAGGTTATATGAACTTTACAATGAAAGGTCATATAATCCTAGCATTGAATTTAGGGAATATGTAAAAAAATATTCCAAAATATTTAAATGAGTGTGTTCCTTAGCCAAGTCATTGTATTTTAGCAACAAAATAAAGACTGCTTCTAATAAAATTCAAACGACATGGAGTATAATTAATAGTGAAACTGGTAAGGTCAACTCTCGCAATTCAAACTACCAGTTAAGTTTTAACAATAAATTAACTAAATCAGATCAGGACGTTGCAATGGTTTTTGAGAAATATTTTACTGATATTCCGATCTTAACCACTAAGTCACTGAATTCTTCTCCTACCGTCACCGAATCATTACTTAAACAAAATGTAAATGTGTGTACAAAGAATTTTACATTTCTTGAAGTTTCATCAAAAGATATTGTAAAATATTTTAAGACTATTGATATTAAGAGAACCGCCGATATGTGGGGTATTTCTGTTAAAGTTATTGAGTCTATAATAGATACAATCGTACCTCAACTATCTATTATTTTTAATAGTAGTATCAAATCTGGTGTGTTTCCTGATTTAATGAAGCATAGTAAAGTAATACCTTTATTTAAATCTGGTAGTACATTGGACCCCGCTAATTTTAGACCTATTTCTGTACTGCCAATACACTAAGTATATAAAATTTTTTAAAAAATTATTCTTGAATTCAATAGTAATTTTTTTAATGTAAATAAATTACTTCTTAAAAATCAATTTGGTTTCACAAGGGGTCGCTCGACAACTGATGCTGGTGTTGAGCTGATTAAATATATATTTAATGCATGGGAAAATTCACAGAATGCTTTGGGTGTGGTCTGTGACCTATCCAAAGCCTTCGATTGTGTTCACCATGAAACATTAATCAGGAAACTTCAACACTACGGTGTAAGAAATGATGCTCTTAAATTAATTATTTCATATTTAAGTGACAGAACACAAAAAGTTGTTATTAATAGTATGAGTTCTTCCGGGTCGATTGTACAAATGGGCGTGCCTCAGGGCTCAATTCTCGGCCCCTTTAGTAGGGGATAACCATGATATAGTATTATTTGCTGATGATACTTCATTAATTTTCAAATTAAAACGACAATTATTAAATTACGACGAAGTAAATAATGCTATAGCTATGTTAGTCAATTGGTTTAATGTTAATCATTTGCATTTGAATGGAACTAAAACTAAATATATGAAATTTGTAACTCCTAATGTTAAACATGTCAATACTAATGTAATTTTAAATGGGGAGGAACTGAGTCTTGTTGATACCACCATTTTTCTTGGAATCACACTGGACGCAAAGCTTCAATGGCTCCCCCATATATCAAAACTAGCTAGCAGACTTAGTTCTGCAGCATATGCTGTAAAAAAAGATTAGAACTCTTACCAGTGTTGAAACAGCTAGAATAGTGTACTTTAGTTATTTCCATAGCATTATGTCGTATGGTATTTTGCTATGGGGACACGCGACTGACACTGAAATTATATTTATTTTACAGAAGAGGGCCATTAGAGCAATATATAATTTAAAACCAAAAGAGTCACTGAGACAAAAATTTAAGGAAATTAATATATTAACTCTGACCTCTCAATACATTTATGAAAATGTAATGTACGTACACAAAAATAAAAGTAGTTTTGCGAAAATAAGTGATATTCATTCTGTAAATACTAGGAGCAGACACAAGCTGGTAGTACCAGTTACTCGACTCCACCGAGTCAGTAATTCATTCTTGGGGCGATGTATACGCTTTTACAACAAAATCCCAGAAAATATACAAAATTTGTCATACACAAAGTTCAAAAATGTTATTAAACTAAGTTTGTATAAAAAGGGTTATTATAATATTAAGGAATTTATAGATGATAATTAACCCTTGGGAGGGTGATCGCTACCAAGCTATTTCCAATTTGTCTTGTGTTGTTGATTTTAAACATGATTGTAAGCTATTATTAAAACAAATAGTCCCGCTGGGTTTCTTGCTGGTTCTTCCCAGGACAGATGTTTTTTTTTTGCGAACCAGTGGTAAAAAAAAGTGACTTTCAATAAATATTTTTATAATCTACAATGAATAAAAAAGTTTCTATTTCTATTTCTATTTCAACCGACAGCGCCATCTAGTATCGAACGAAGAAATAAGCTTCTAGAAGTCGACACTCGAACTCTCGGCCCCTTGCGCGTGTTTACTTGAATATTCTGGATGTTTCGGTGCTAATTTGTATCTATAGGCGCTGCAAGATGCTATCGGGGAAGTATTGAAATTGGCGAGACAAGCGAAGCTTCGGAGCGAAATAAAGTGAATCAGTGTGATTAATTATTAGTGTTCTAAGTTTTAATTAGTGTAAAGTGTATTAAAGACCTAATTTTGGCAATTCTATTGGCAGTTTTTATTGTCACGAACCTCAAGCTCGTAACAATATCATCTAACTCCCTTTAGGATTTCCCACCTGTACGCCAAGTTAACTGTCCATCTCTTCATCTTACAAGTTTTTCTTTTACCTGAGGGAAATGACTCGTTTAACAAACTTTTTGCATTTGTGATATCTTCAGCTGTTACTGCTACAAATTTGGTACATTGTTCTCCTCGTCCATCACATCTGCCTTGTTTGAACTAATTTGAAAAGGCACATAAAGACATAGGTGACTATTATAATCTCACCTTTCTGATGGTGCAATACGAAGCTGGATATAGGATCTCAATGACGCCACTAGATAGGACGACTCATTTGAAAAGTTACATAAAGACTTAGGTGACTATTATGATCTCACCTTTCTGAACATGCAATTTAAAGGTGTGTATAGGATGTATAGGACGAAAAATTTATTATTTTGTAAAACTCAACATATATGATTAACAAACAAATCAAATAATTATTTTATTAATTCTAGACTTTTTTTTAAAAAAAAAAGCATTATCCCTTAACTAAGATTTTTCCTGTATCGTGGAGGCAGTTTTACAAACATAATTTGCACAAGGATAAACATCCGGACCTGAAACAATTATTTGTAGACCATACAAATACTTGTTCAGTGCGGGATTTGAACCCGCGGCCCCCAGCACAGCAACTCATCGCTAAGCCACTGCACAACGGAGCTTGTTTATTGTATCACTTTTGTACAATCTTATGCTGGGGCCACACTAACGAGAAATGCCGTTAATTATCGCTATTATTGATGGACGTTGAACGTAGGTGTGACCACGACTTAACGCGTTAATTTGACAATGACATTAACAATGCCATTTTAGAAAAAAATATATCCTGTAAGTTGAAACGGCACAAAGAGCAGTATTGAAAGTAATTCTTTTTAAACCCTATAGCTATTCCACTTCTCTGATTTACTCAAATACGGGAGTCCTCGTCAGTTCGACAATTGTGATATATAATTGTCGAACTGAAATAAATTACATTATATATATACATACAATTAAAAATAAACTTAAAATAAATTTTACACAATCATGCTAAAACTACCTTCGATCACGTTATTCACATGAATAAACGACGTAAAGATCTAATATTCAGGATTCCTAACGATATATCACCGTTTACAAAACGACTAAATGTTTTTCTGGGACCTTTATTGTACAACAAAGTTAATCAGGCTGTGAACATCTACTCTAAACCACGCTACACTTGTAAAGAAATAGTAACTAAATTCCTACAGTTTAAATCTTACTCTGAAACAGAAGATATGCTAAAAACAATTCAATAAATAAAGAATGGAATGTAAGTAAAATTAACATATTATAATAAAATATTTGAAAACACACACACACACACACACACACACACACACACACACACACACACACACACACACACAACATACTTATTACAGATAAAGTATGTTTTCAATCATACTAACAATTATGGTACTATCAATATATGAATCACGTCCGAGTGTGCGGAGGTTGGAACACTGTAACACAGGATATCCTAGTACAGGTTTCGCTCTCTCACAATGGTCAATATTGCAATAATTGTATCATAGAGTTAAGGTACCATTGTGATTGGAAATAAATGATTATTATTATTATTATTTGCCGTTTGGCGATAACTTCAGTAGCGGTACATCAAAGAGATTAACGCACGAAATAACGCATTGAAGCGGCCACACTACGTTTGTCTGACTGTGCACGATGAGCGCAACGAGGTCACACGTATGACTTTGAAGGAGCGGAATAATAAAAAAGTTATTATGTTTCTTAAGATTCTGCAAACAGAGCTATGTTTGTAAGATCCGAGATTAAAAAGTTTTAAGAATCGTACAGCGCAAAATATTGCTTTGGGACGAATAATCTAATTATTTTTTTTAATACAACTATCATAGTCATAGTCATAGTCATTTATTCCAAAAACAATATACATTGTGTGGGAAAACTTAATTTTAACAAAAATATTAAATTTAATTAATTAACATTATACGTGTTTACTAAAAATGTCTACAACTTAATTATTAATTAAATAATTCATGCAATATTAATTTTCACCAAACTCAATATAATCATTCACTGAATAGAAATATTTTTCCAATAAAAAAGATTTTAACCTTTGTTTAACACTTTGTTTGGTTTTTAGGGCATTAGATAGTCTATTAAAAGCTTTACAGCTTGATTTCTAACGCTATGCTCAACAACCTGTAGTTTTGTTTTGAAGACATTGGGTATATTCTTTCGTTTCGTATGGTATCTTCTTGCCATTTCATCATCAGTTTCTTGGATCTTTGACAAGATCAGTGAGTAAAGTAAGAATATACAAACAGGGCGCAGTGAGGATTTTCAAATTTATAAAATGTTCTCTGCATGATTGCCTCTGGTGTATGCGAGATATTATTCTAATTGCTCTTTATTGTAGAATAAACGCTTTTTTTACACTATAGGCATAACTGTTTCCCAAAACTTAATACTATATCTTAAGCGAGATTCTATTAGAGCATAATATACAATTTTTAATTGTTTCGTGGTTAGTTCTTCCCTCAAGCTCTCAAAGCATCGCATGCAGAGCTAATTTTGCTATCTATATTATTCAATTCATATTTCCATGTTAAATACGAGTCTATAAAAACACCTAAGAATTTCGCCGATTGTACAAGTGGTATGCAGTTTTCATGTAATCTGATGTTCAAGGTATCTCGCGTTTTCGCTGTGGTTTTGAATAGTATAGCTTTGGTTTTTTCTGCTTTCAGCATAATATTATTTGCATCAAACCACAGAGAAAACGTTAAAAGAGCTCTATTTAGTCTATGGTTGAGATCATTTGTATTCTATGCCGATTTACCGATTTGTATCGTCCGCAAAGGCCACAATATGAACTTCCGGTAGAGAGTTATACATAAAGGGGATCAAATCATTTATAAATATGATGAAGAAGATTGGTCCCAAAATGAAAAAAATTAAATACATCGAAGAATTAGAAAAGCGAAGGAAAACCTAATGGGTTTTTACAGAACCGCTTTTAGCAAATATAAAAAGACTTCAAGACATATAACATTATCAATACATTAACGCCAACTTTATCGCGTAAAGCAATACTTGCTGCGTTTGTAGGCATTGACGTGTCCCGTTAGTGTAGCGCCAGCATTAGCTCGTTCGCTCGATGCTCGACGCGGGGGCGGGCGATACCACCGTCGCGTGGTGGGCTAAGTGTTAAAATATAAATTATATTGACAATCGATATTTTTCTAAATAAAAAGTTTTCATTTTTATTTTGTCACACAATTTTATGTACTTATTATTTTAAAAAGCAATGTAATCTTGTATAGTTTATCTCTGTGGTATTAAAATTACTATAATCTACGAAACTTATCACTACTTTACTGTGTGTTTTGGCGGGAACTTGACCGTCGACGGATTTTCTGTTTTTTCGCAACAATGGTTTGAAGTGGATTTTGATTAGTAAAAATGATGCGATTTTGTGATTTAAGTGTCTGCGCGTGTAAACTATTGAATAAAACGACGAAACAAGTGCTTCGATATTAATATAAACCTCAAGTTATTTTGATCGGTTAGGCGTCTTATGAACTTGAGTTACTGTCGTCATCGACTGTATGCTGGGTAGACAGTTTATTCTCGTTGTATCTAAATAGCTGTTAAGTACTTGATTTATTCAGCTACATCTGTAGTACCTATGTTTCTAAACATATTTAACAGCAGAACTAAAACAAGAAGTATTTTTGAAAACTCTTACGGAAAAATATTGGTACACATAATCGTCTTATAATGTATATAATAAATGAACTAAACTAAAATTACTTACGTTTACGTTTGTTTTTTAAATAAAGCCGATATATCGATATTTTTTATTATTATAATATTATATATATATATATATATATATATATATATATATATATATATATATATATATATATATATATATATATATATTAAAAATATCACAGTCCTAGTTTCGACTGATCAGTTGCAACGATCAGTTGAACTGACTGTGTGTGTGAAAATTTCTTTGGCTTAAATCCGCTCAAACTGATATCAGTGTGACTGATGACTTTAAATGACCGTGTGTGGCCACCATTACGCTGCCAGTCGCCGGTTTGGATACTTGAGATTTGCATCTTTAAGGGGTATTCCTCTATAATAAGATGTTTCTAAAATTCTCCTATTATACATTCACCGCAATATTTTTAAGCAAGTTTAAAAAACTAGGTTACATGTTAACGCGTATATTTTTTGTCCATTCCTGTTTGCCGATTTCACGAAAATAGATGAAGCTATTTAAATTGTTTTTTTTTATTACAAACTTTATACTTCAGGGGCGGTTTCAGTCATAGATTATGTAGAAATAACACCACTTCGCCTACCCTGAACAAAAAGGTGATGAAGATTTAGACGACATAGTACTCTTTCAGAGTGGAGGCGGGCGCGGGTGCTAGCGCGGGCGCGTGTAAATCAAAATGTATGTAGATGCCAGTTGCATTCAGAGTGCTCCCGCACGCCGCGCGTCGGCATGAGGCGGGCGCGGGCGCGGGCGGCGCGGGTGTTTCTAATGGCTCAGTCCGCTCGTATCGTTCACAGTGAACTAGCGTCTGTAAGGTGACTACGCTTGTGGTTCTAAACCATTTTGATTCACCCGCCGAAGCGTCGTCAATCATCATGGATATCAATACGGAAGAATTTATATCTGCAGTACAACATCGCACTGCTATTTGGCAGAGCAAACATCTGTAACATTTAAATAGGGTGGCCATAAATAAATAAATTATGGGAAGAAATAAATTGGTGTCAATCTTGACTAAACATGAATCTCGGAGATCTTATTTAATATGTAGTCAAAAGTGTCTAATGACATTCTCGTGTATTCAAAGAATTTATCGGGATACGTCCGTAAATCAGCGTATAATACATAAAATTCTCCAAACTCCTCTCTTCCTTTATTTAAATCGTGTGTGCCAAACTTCTATATTGCAATTTCCATTTCAAGTATGTATGTATTTCAAAAGCAAATCTTCATCCATGTCTTTTAAATACGTGGCAAAGTTTGAGAACGACCAAACACATTTGCAATGACACTCGTAGCTCGTTTGGCACTCTGAATATGCAGACGCCAAGACCCGAGCGCCCGCGCCCGCCCCCGCACCCGCTAGTGCAGTCTGATTGGGCGCATAGTAGCATACAAATTCTTAATAATTACAATTTTATGGACTCCAAAAAATGATAATAAATTGTTTACATCTGGTGCATTAAAACATACAAGGCATGATTGATGACTGCCTCATTGGTCTAGTGGTTGTAGTGATGTGACTGCTGATCATGAGGTCTAGGGTTCGAACGCCGGGTCGGGCCAATAAATTAATTATTGACTTTTTCCGTCAAGAAATTCTCAGTAGTTGCACGGAGTCAGGAAGTTGGCGGTGTCTCACCCCCGTGCCTCGGAAAGCACGTAAAGCCGTTGGTCCTGCGCCTGATCTCTCTCCGGTCGTGTCGGTTTACCGTCCCATCGGATTATGAGAGTGAGGGAATAGAGAGTGCACCTGCGCTTACACTTCAGCACTATAATCCTGTCCTGCGCCGATGGCTAGACTCCGTTGAGGCAGGCCGCCGTGGCCGCAATTAGGTCTAGAGGACATTATTATTACAAGGCATGAGAGGCAAACATCAAGAAATGGAATTATTCTTAAATAGCATAATATTGAAACTTTGAATAATATTCAAACTTTATGTATTTCTGAACGTTGCTTAAAAGCTTATAGCTTAATTTTTAACTTCAGTAATCACCAGGTGATCAGTTCTTTCAATAGATAAACGGTTTTAAGAGTTGGTTCCTACATTTTTGCTAGTAAGTTATGATTATGTGAAGAACGTAAAATATTTTTAGCCTCTCTGTTGAGCGAACTGTAGAAATGGGATTTATTGAGTTTGAGTACCTCATTGTTGTGAGCGTGTACAGACCTCATGTTTTATATACGATAATTTTGAACACATTATGCAGAAAGCTGTTGTTAAGCTTAATAAACAGAATAAATTTGTTGTCATATGTCGAGACTTTAATATTGATCTCCTAGAACCTCTCTCCATAAATATTGTTTAAATGATATGGTCTTTGTAATTTAATTTTGGAGCCAACGCGTATTGTTGAGTCTAGTGCAACATGTACATACATATTTCATGAATGTAAAATTTAAAAATTGAGCTCTAACTGCGGACAATTAGTTTCGTTAACTGTTCACAAATAGCAAGGAGATGAAAATGTGTTTTTTCCAGTAAATGCACGTTGCTTGGAGAAATTTAGAAGTAACAGAAAAAAAATCTTCCATACTTTTCGTAGTAAAATAATCCAGATTTTTTATATGTAACATTATTTAAACTTATCTGCAATGACTTTGATAATACTTTTATTTCTAGAACTTTCTCCTTGAACAATCGCAAGGCATTCAATTAATTGGTAACAGTAGGAATTAATAAGGGTAGACAAAGGTTGTATGAACTTAATATGAAAGGTCATATAATCCTAGCGCCGAATTTATGGAATTCGTAAAAAAATATATGCAATCAAAAACATAACTTTTAAAAAAACCAAGTCTCGCAACTCAGTTCTTTTACCGTAAAAAGTTGTGAGATCCATGTAATACCAAGTCGGTTAATTTATTCAGTCGTGCAAGGGTCCTTCTGTTTTAAGTTATGACGTAAATAGCTAACCTAACAACATTTTATAGTGACCATATCAATGTTAACAATCTTTTATGTTTCAAATGAATAGATTGACTTGGCCATCGCAAGAAAACACAATGTATCTCACACGTAATACATAAACTAGATTGCTTAGTGCGATTGCCAAGTCAATTTATATATTTAAAACCTATGAGATACTTCTTCAATATTGTAAAAATAATTGTCCAGGCCAAATACTAACGCGTCTCATAGTCATGCATTCCTCCACATTTAACTTGTCATCCCCCACGTTCGCCCTACAAATTTACGACCACATAACGCCCGCAATCTTATTTCCAACACGCCATTATCCACGCTGCTCAAATTAAGCGAGAAGCTACTTTATCAACCCGTATATTGTTTAAAGTACGCCCACTACCAAACGGAGTGTACGATAGGATTTAATTTTCCCATTATTATTGCAACAAAATTATTATAAAAATGTTTTAATATATCCGATTAAGGAGTAAGGGGTTAAAATGTGATGTTCTTGTCCATTCACGTAAGTACAACATACGTACAGACATAACAGACACACGGTACCAGTACCACTGTTCTATAAGCGTGGCGCAAATTCTCCATGCAACGGGCGAGACCCATTATTAGGATTTAAGAGCTAATGATGAAGATGAAGGATTATTGTTTTAATTAATAAGAATTAACTACTATTTTATCTCAAGTAATATTTATATACTTTTTCCTTATTCTTCTTGTTTTATTTCCTAGCCTCTTCATTCTCACCAAATTAATAAAACGTAGATTTTAAACTTAATATTTTTAATGATTACTAGAAAATGTTTACTATGATTTTGTCCGCAAACCTGTACAGACTGGTTGTTTGTTCCAGATTTAAAACAAACATCGTGTGATTATTTTAGATTTAGGCTTTATTATTTTATTGTAAATTTTGTATGTACCGAAAATTTGTCATCAAATATTGTATAAATCATTGTAAAGGTAATTAAATTTACTCATTAGAAAAAATAACAGTTATCATGTGTTTTTACTAAAGAATAAAAAAGTTAATATCAACAAGAAGAAAATTTACTATTTATTGCTCTTGGGCATCGTTTTTGTAGTTTTGTAGAAATTGTAATAAATAGGATCTCTTAAAAACCTTTAAATATACTATATAATCTCTGCAAAGCAATTTCAAATGAGTTAGATAGTTCAATATCCTGTAAATCAATCTTGAGTGAATATTTCACCTGAAGTGTATTAGATAAGATAAGATAAGATAATTATTTATTGTCATAACTGTGTACATGAGGTCTTACAAATACAGAGTATAGTTACGACAGTTTGTCCAATTCGGACGTACAATATAATAAAAAAATAAAATAAATCACTACAATAAATCAATAATTACTTCCAAAAAAGTCATTTAAACTATAAAAAACATTTTGATAATAACCATTCTTTTAACTTTCTTTTAAATCTTGTGCTCTCTAATGATGTAATGTATATAGGTAAATGGTTAAAGATTCTGATTTCGCTTATTAAAGTACTTTTAATATAAATATAACTAGATGATTTAACAATGCACGCATCAAAAGCGTATTGAGTTCTTATGTTCTTTTTTGATTCTTTTTTAATATTAAAATGTTTTTGGTTATCTTTGACAAACACAGAAATTTCAAGTATATATATACAAGTCAACGTCAGAAATTTACAATCTATAAATACATTTCATAAAGAGTCATATTGATTAATATTATACATAATTCTTAAGCACTTATTTTGCAAAACAAATGTGGACTGAATGTCAACAGAATTGCCCCAGAATATAATTCCATATGTCAGAAGTGGATAGGCATAACCATAGTAATAATTTTTTGCTACATCTCTAAATGCTACATTTTTCAATATTGATATGGCGTAACAACTGCTTGAAATCCTACTGTTTACTTTCTCAACATGTGATTTCCAGTTCAAATTACTATCAATGTTGACACCCAGAAATCTCATGTCACTTTCTCAATTTTTTCATCGTCGATTATAATATTTAATTCAATTGGAGCTTTTCTATAATTCCTAAATTCTATTAGTTTTGTTTTTCCCAAATTGACTTTTAAAGTAATTGAAGTTAGCCAGTTCACTACTGTGTTTATTGTGTTATAAATTTCATTCACAAAATTTGCATCATCTAGTTTATCTCTTGATAAGAATATTGTAGCATCATCAGCATACATTACATATAGATGATTGATCATTAATGGAAGCTCGTTTATGTAAATCAAAAACATCAGTGGGCCTAGTATGCTACCTTGCGGTTAACCTAGGCTTAATTTTTTGAAACCGGAATACACTTGAGTTATTGATTTTGTTTTTCTTTGTCAAATGTATCTAATATTGTCGCCTGAATGTAGGCAATTAAATAAGATTCCATTAATTTTAGGGCTATTCCACGTATGCCTATATGATCAAGCCGTTTTATCAATATATTGTGAACAACACATTCAAAAGATCTTGACAGATCCAAAAAAAGACCAACACAAGTGTGCCTACATTATGTTTTAATCAATATTTAAGCAGTATCAATTTGTGTATCATAATAAACACACGTATATCGGGCTCCTGAAGTTTTATTGATACTCTCCAATTAGTACGCAACCATACGTGTACGTGTACAGTGGTGACCCCGACGTGATCTGTACACTGTACACGTACACGTATAGTTGCGTACTAATTGGAGAGTATCAATAAAACTTCAGGAGCCCGATATACGTGTGTTTATTATGATACACAAATTGATACTGCTTAAATATTGATTAAACATAATGTAGGCACAGTACACCCCCCTTTATAAAAAAATAATAGCTATATGCTATAAAATTAAATGTATTTATTTTATCCCCTTTATAAAAAAACAAATGTAGAAAAAAATAGTTACATGAAAAATATTACTATCTATAATGCCGTATGACGCACTATTCTTTTTTTACTTTTACCACACTATCACTTTATCACTACACTATAACGTGCTGTGGGAGGTGGCTGTCGAAGCCCGGCTCCCCCCGCGCCGCCCGCGCGCAGCTCCAGCCGCGGCAGCTCCATCAGCTTCCGCCGCAGGTACCTGGCGTACCCCGTCTTACAGTATATACATAATAATTACATGGGGATGCATGTAATTATTATGAGGAGGTATGTCTCCTGCCGCACATGCACCGGTAAGTGAGTCTCGCTCTGCGCTGTGGCGGCGCTATTCCCGGCGCCGCTCTGCGCGATGATCACCTCTTCAACTTTTTTGCTCTGCGGTGTACCCATCTTAGCAGTTAATTGACTGTCACACACACGTATTTACACAGCGAAACGAACAACAGGTTTAATTACTCGTCCGAATCTCGACACCTTGCTATTACTGCTTACGTTCGGAGTTCCCTTATTAGGAGCATCTGTGCATTCTTGTGATATGATCGTATACGCTGGCTCTAGCCGATCGATGCTTACAACTTTCGGCGTATCCGATTGCATAATTTTAAAATATTTCTCTGTCTTGTTAATTACTTTGAAGGGACCCATGTATGGTTGAGTAAGTGGTTTGGACACCTTGTCAACCCGTACAAATACATGTGTGCAGTCTTTTAAGTCAGGGTGTATGAAAATTTTTCCTTGATGTAACTCTTTTCTTGGAACGGAAGCCAAATGCGATATTTTTCTACGCAGCTCTTGCACAAATAAAATATTGTCGGAGGTTTCTAGCCTTAGCGGCTGAAAAAAATCTCCAGGCAATCGTAGTGCTTCTCCTAATACCATCTCTGCAGCGCTGGTTTGCGTATCGTCTCTCAGATATGCTCTTAATCTCAATAAGACTGTTGGTAACTCCGAAACCCATTGGTCAGTGTTGCCTCTGCACATAAGCGCAGCCTTCAAGGATCGATGCCATCTCTCCACGATGCCATTCGACTGGGGGTGATAAGCCGTTGTTCTAAATTTTCTGATACCCATCCTCTTGGCTAAGTGCCTAAACAATTGCGATAAGAAAGTAGAGCCTTGATCTGTAGTTAAATTTAAAGGACATCCGAATCGTGATATCCACCCAGAGTACATGATATCCGCTACTGTCTCGGCTGTGATATCCTTGACTGGGTAGGCTTCCGGCCATACAGTTTTCCTATCCACCATTGTCACAACATATCGATGGCCTTGACAATATGTAAGTGGTCCAACTATATCCATATGTAGATGATCAAATCGGTCGCTGTTTACAAAATGTCCATGGGGTGACATCGTATGTCTTTGTATTTTTGATTTTTGGCAGCCTACACAACCTTTGACCCATTCAGTCACGTCTTTGTTCATGCCATGCCATATATATCTATCTTGCATCATTTTTCTCGTTGCACGCGTGCCCGGGTGACTAATTCCGTGCACCGCGTTGAAAGCTGATACGCGAAATTCCTTAAGCAAATATGGGCGTGCTCGGTTCAAAGACATATCGCAATGAATTGCTTTGTTACAATTTGGTACTAATATTTTCTTAAAAGATAATGACTTTGATTTCATTAGATTATGCAGCTCAAAATCATTATTCTGTGCTTCGGCTAACTTTTCATAATCTAGCGGTGATGGTATATCAATTTCTGATATTCTTGATAAACAGTCAGCAACAGTATTTTCCAAGCCTGAAATATCCCTTATTTCTGTACAAAATTGCATTATGAAGTCAAGTTGCCGTATTATGCGTGGTGTGTCATTTTTACTAATTGTGTTTTTACGTAACGAGTAAACTATTGGTTTGTGATCGGTGTATACTATAAGAGGTCTGCCTTCAATAAAAGGTCGAAAATGCTTAATAGCAATATAAATGGCCAACAACTCTCTATCAAACGTTGAGTAACGTTGTTGTGTTTCACTCAATTTCGATGAAAAAAATCCTAATGGTTTCCATGCCTCGCCTTCTTTTTTGCTGCAACACAGCACCTGCACATGTGCTGGAGCAGTCCGTCATGAGAGCAATCGGTGCATCCGGCGACGGGAATGATAGTGTAACTGCACTTTTAAGGCTTTGTTTACACTGTTCAAACGCCTCAATACTTTCATCCGTCCATGGAATCGAACTCTTGTCTTTCTTTTTACAATTATGGAGAAATACTTTTAATTTCGCTTGGATTCCGGCGGCCTTCGGTAAATGTCTTCTATAAAAGTTGATCATTCCGAGAAAACGACGAAGTTCTTCCACTGTCTTTGGCCTTGGATATTCAGAAATGACCTTGACTTGATCGTCCAATGGCTTCATGCCTTCCTTTGACATCCGGAATCCCAAAAAATCTATTTCAGTCTTGCCAAATTCGCACTTTGCTAAATTTATTGCAATACCATATTTATCCAATCTCTGTAATACCTCTCTTATGTGTTGCCTATGCTCATTTTTCGTTGATGACGCTATAATAACGTCGTCAATATATATAAATACAAAGTTAAGATTCCGTAACACTTCGTCTTGCATGAAACGTTGAAATGTTTGCGCCGCCGTACGGAACCCGAAACCAAGGCGTAAAAATTCAAACAAACCGAATGGCGTTGTTATAGCCGTCTTCGGAATGTCGTCCTTATGTATAGGAATGTTATGGTAGGCCCGTTGAATATCAATTTTCGTAAATATACTTTTCCCGTGCAATAAATAACTACAATCTTGGATGCGCGGTATCGGATATCGATCCGGCTTGCTGATCGCGTTCAATGCTCGATAATCGCCGCACGGTCTTAGCCCAGTTGCTCTTAGAGGGTCTACATATTCCCATCTCTTGCATGCGTTGGAACTCAGCTTTAACCTTATAGTATTTATCGGGTGGTAAAGGCCTTGGACGTGCGAATACAGCGGGGCCCGAAGTCTCTATACGATGTACCACCGAGTGACAAGGAAGCTCCTTAAAACACATTGGCTTCGTTACGTTGGGAAATTCGCCTAATATATCGCTATATTCATTCATACAGTCAATTGTTCTCACGGACGGTTCATTTTGCACAGTCACAGACGCAATAGTTTTTAGACTAGTCACTGAGTCGATAAGTTTTTTATTGTCCACATCCACTAATAGTTTATAATGGGCTAAGAAATCAGCACCGAGTATTGGTTGCTTGACGTCTGCCACCACAAATGACCAACGCAATGGTCGTCGTAACTTAAGGTCTAAGTCCAATGTTTTAACACCAAAAGTCTTAATTTCACTCCCGTTCGCAGCGTACAGTTTATAGTCTTCACATTTTGCACTTGATACGCGATTTTTATTCACCGGCAGCACTGAAATGTTCGCACCAGTGTCCACTAAAAATCGGAGTCCACTGCTATTGTCCGTGATACATAATCGGGGAACAGGAGCTATGGTGCAAATCTCCACCTGCGATTGCACCAGATCTAGTTTTCCTTCTTGTCTGTTTTAGGCCAGGCGCACGGTTCTACACATTTCGTAGCTCTATGGTGATATTTATAATGATAACTACACAGCCAGTCCGGACTATCAGGTGAGCGCCGTGTCGTATTACGAGTACGGCCGCGTGAGTTAGATCGCGATCTGGAGCGATATTGATAATTATTTCTACGATAATCACGATGTCTATCTCTCTCCAAATCCCTGATTTTTAGACTTAATTTGGCAATCTCCGCCAGAATTAACGCAGTCTCTGTGTTCGTACTGCTTTGTGTAGCTTGCACTTCTGTCACTTGTAAGGGTCGCGCAGTCTCCACAACCTTGTCCGCGATTGCTGATAAATGCTTCAGGTCTTTTACTTCACATACTGCTAATACACTTCTCACAGACGACGGCAGATGACCTTGCCACATTATCCGAAGTGTTTCGTCGGGTATCTTTTCTCGAGCCAATTCCCTCATTCGCCTAAGGAGTTGAGAGGGTTTTTGATCTCGCAACTCCATCTCACTCAAAAGTTTTTGAAACTGTCGAATCTCGGACTCTTCGTAGACCTTTAACTATCGCTCTTTCAAAGTATCGAATTTCCTTCCCTCGGGCGGCTTGATAAGAATGTCGCTGACTTGCTGGATTACATCCTTCCGCAATTTAGTGACTACCATGTTGTATCTCGCTTCATCGCTCATCTTCTGCGGTGCAGGGACAGCTTCGCACTGGATGAACCAGAGCCGCGGCTGATCGGCCCAAAATTCGGGTATTCTCGAGGAAACACTAACAACTGCTACTTCTGCTGACCCGCTAGTACTTGCTTTATTTTGGCCGTCTTGCTGCGAAGTCATTGTGGTTCTTCTTTCCTTTGTCAGGTTAGTGAAACGCACTTTGATTCTCGAACGTGTTCGCGTAACTTGAGATCGGGGGCAGCCACTGTACACATACACGTATGGTTGCGTACTAATTGGAGAGTATCAATAAAACTTCAGGAGCCCGATATACGTGTGTTTATTATGATACACAAATTGATACTGCTTAAATATTGATTAAACATAATGTAGGCTCACAAGTCCTTTTTTGATCTACATCTTTCCAAATATCCTTCAAAACTTTGAATATAGCCAATGTCGTGTTCTTCCCTTTTTAAAACCCAAATTGATTTACCTTAAAAATCTTATATTTGTTTGAAAATGATATTAACCTATTTTATATGACTTTTTCGAATATTTTTGAAAAATTTGATAATAGAGCAATAGGTCTATAATTGTTCATGTCATTTTTGGCACAATTTTTGTATAAAGGCTTTATTAGTGTTTTTTTCAACTCATTTGTAAAAATTCCTGTCTCTAAGGTCAAGTTTATAATATACATTAGAGGTTCCGCTATTAAATGTTTACTTGATTTTATTGCTTTCATTGGTATATACCAATATCGTAGCCTATACTTTTTTTGTTCTTTAAATTATTCATAATGTTAATAGTTTCGGAAATATTTACAGGGGTCATAAAAATGCTATTTAAATTTGGATTAGTCACTGGTTTGAATGTTATATCGCTAATAGATTGGATAGGATTATTTAATTTGATATAATAGTCATTCATTAATTTAGCTATGTCATGAGGTTGATGAATTGTCATCTTTTTGAATAGTTTCTATTGTCTCATTAATATTATTTATTTTTGTAATATTTTGTTTAATAACTTGCCACGTAGCTTTGCTTTTATTACTACTTTGGTTTATATAGTTAATGTTTGCATTTCTTTTTGATTGCTTGGTCACTGCCTTCATAATTTTACAATAGCTTTTGTATCTATTTTTCGCAGTATGGCAGTTTGTATGCCGTTTCTTTAAATTTAACTGTCTTTTGTTCCTACTGGATATCGTAATACCTTTTGTTTTCCACTTTGATCTCTTTTTATATGTTATTTTAACTTTTTTGGTTGGCACACAAAGACCGTAAATCAGACTAAACTGATCTAAGGATATTGTATACGCGTCATTGGGATTACATTGTGAATAAAGATCTGTGAAATTAATCTGTGATAGGTATTTTAAGAAAATTTCTATATACATGTCTGGGTGTCTTATAAACATGTACAAAAACTTATTCTTAAAGCTTTTGTTTGAGGGAATCGATGTCAATTGACAAGTATGATCAGATACCCCAACATCTAATGCACTAACATTATATTGTTTCATATTACTCATAATATTATCAATACATGTTTCTGAGAGTGAAGTAATTCTGGTAGGTATCAAAAAAGTAGGATGTAATTTATAAGCCTGAAACATGTTCAGTAGCGATTTACTTTGTTTATGATTTTCTAATATATTTACATTAAAATCACCCAATAAAAATATATTATTATAACAATTTTGTGTTCGTATTGTTATTTTTCTTAATAAATACTCCATATTAATCAAAAAAAATTCAAGTCACTATTTGGTGTTCTATACACGGATATTATTAAAAAGTTTAATCCAATTATTAACACACCACAACATTCAAAATGATTTTTTATAGCCATTTCTGATATCCATTGAAGTTCGTGGTAATCAATAGATTTTTTTACAAAAATGGCAACACCGCCTCCCTTTTTACGTTTCCTACAGAAATGAGCTACTTTTTTACATCCGTCAATTTGAAATATGTCCACTTCGTAATTATTTAAAAAAGTTTCACAGAAACAACATACATCGATGTTTTTCTCCAGCAATAGCAATTCCAATTTTTCTGTTTTTGATTTAATACCTTGAACATTTAAGTGAATTATATTAAAACAGTTTTCATCTTTATTTACGAAAAAATTCTGAATTTTGTCACTTTTAATAGTTTTGTTAGGATCTAGAGTAGCATTAGCTTGTTTAAGTTTTATTTTGTTGAAAATATATGGAATAGTTATTTGAACTTTACTTATATTTGTGTTATTATTAGTAATATTATTCATCATTGTGATATTATTTTTTTGAAGTATTGTGTAATTTTTTGCACTACTTTTGAAATAGGTTGTTTTAACATTGCGTTTTGATGGTGTTATAATCAACAAATCTATTTCTGTAATCTACACTGAGTATTTCTCTTAACATCAGTCTATTCATATATAGCTTATAATGTTGCTTTGTGTCACCATAGTTTAATGGTACGAATTTAGCGTGATGAAGTTGAGAATACAAGAATCGCAACTGATCATTTAATTTACCAATATTTAAGATTCTGTCGTTAAATATTTCATCAACTAGTAAATTTGTGTTTGATCGGTGTTCAAAGTGATGGCAGCATTGCAAATATCTGCTGTTAGTCCATCTATTCCAGGAGCCTTTTTGGGATTGAAACTAGATGCGGAGCATATCATTTCTTCCTTCGTGAAAGGTGGGTCGCATAGTTCACCTTGCGATCCTACGTTTACTCTGCTCGCTAGCTCCCTAATCTTCCTGTGGTCCGCATTTTCGTCCTCAGTTTCATCTTCTGGATAGAAACTATCGGCTAGGATCCTGGCAGATTCTTTGTTCCCCACGTTGACACCGTCGCAGATTAAAGGAATCTCCTCTTGCCTTACTCCTGTTCTACCAATCACTCTGTAAATCCCATCCCACATGGACTCCTTTTCCTGCTTGCTGCAAAATTGTTTCCAACTAGAGGTCTGGGCCCTTTTCATTTCCAGCCGGTATTTTTCTTTGCAAGTTATGTATTGCTCGACGACCCATTCTCTTCGAACTGGTGCCGCGTAGGATATTCGACGCTTTTTTCTGGCGACTTCCCCTTTTGAGCTCACTGAGCTCTTCGGTCCACCAGGGCAACTCTATCCTCTTCTTACCGCTCAATCTCGGCATGCTGTCTTCACAGGCATCAACTATTGAGTTTGTGTAGTTTTTAATGTGGCTATCGAGTGGCCATTTTGCTGTCTATTTCTTTTATTACTGCAGCATTTAAGTTTTTATTTTGCCAAAACTGAACTAGTTTCGTATGAAACTCGTTCCAGTTTGCCTTCCTGGTGTTATATATTCTAGTTGTTCTTTTGATGTCTGTGCCGACAGCCTTGCCGAGTTCGAGCTCAAATAGAATTGCTCTGTGATCCGAACCAGTAACGTCGCCAGAAAGTATCCAGTTCCCAATTTTCCCGAGAAGGTCCGTCGAGCAGGTGGTTATGTCGACGCAGCTGGAAAACCTTCCCCCACCTCTAATGGTGTCGAAGGTGGGCCCAGACCCTCGGTTTAAAATATGCAGCTCTAACTCATCAAGTGCGTCCGCCATTTCAATCCCTCTGCTATCAGACTCTCGGCTTCCCCACCACGTATTCCAGGAATTTACATCTCCACCCAGTATAACGTTGCCCGTTCGCAAACCCTCAAGAGCTTTCTTAATCATGGCCAGGTATGGCGCGATGGGTTTGTCACACTCCAGGTAGATAGACACCACACCTATTTTCCAGGCTCCAGTTCTCAACTTGGCGACAACTATGTTCTCCGTGGTGAGATCTGGATACTGGGAGACGTCGATGGTGTCGTCAAACAAAACAATCGCTGCTTTCAACACTTTTTCATTTGACTGATTTATGTTACACTGTATGATTTTTGTTCCTGGATAGTGCCGCATTTTACCAGTATTACCGATGTAAGGTTCCTGCACCATTGCAAGGGTGGTCTTGCTTTTTGCCGCGTGCATAATTAATTCGGCAGTTGCTGATTGGCTTCTCTGAAGGTTTGCTTGGACAACGCAATATTTTTGATTGCCGGTTTGGTGCAAGGCTACTCCCGGGACCACTTTAGCAATACGCTATAGATGATCTTGCCAGGGCATCCCATTTTCTCCTAAGAACAATCGCTGCTTTCAACACTTTTTCACTTGACTGATTTATGTTACACTGTATGATTTTTGTTCCTGGATAGTGCCGCATCTTACCAATGTTACCAATGTAAGGTTCCTGCACCATTGCAAGGGTGGTCTTGCTTTTTGCCGCGTGCATAATTAATTCGGTAGTTGCTAATTGGCTTCTCTGAAGGTTTGCTTGGACAACGCAATATTTTTTGATTGCCGGTTTGGTGCAAGGCTACTCCCGGGACCACTTTAGCAATACGCTATAGATGATCTTGCCAGGGCATCCCATTTTCTCCTAACCGGGCACTCTGCACTGAACGCATTGTGGTCGCTTCTATCTTGTTTTCCTTTTATACAATTCAAACATGTTGGTAGTTCACCCGAGATCGATTCAGTGCACTCTGTCTTGAAATGCGGGCCTCCACAGTGACTACACGCGTCAACTGTTTCAGTGCAAAGTTTTTTAGTGTGCCCGTACCCCAAGCATTTGGTACACTGGATCAGTGGAGATTGATCCGCCACTCGCACTCGTTGCAGGTCAACGTGTATAAGCTCTCTTTCCATCATTCGTCCCCATATCTGTGGCGACACTCTCAGAACTACGTGGGAAGTGAATAAATTTCTCGTCTTTTTCCTATATAGTAAGGATAAGTGGTAATACAGAAAAGATCTGAAGCTAAGTGGGTTGCGGTCGTTTAAACCCGCTATAATTATAACGTAGTCAGATTTAGTAAAATCGTTACATATAGTATTACAATATGTTAAAATTTGTAATAGAAAAGCATTTGGTTTTACTATAGATGTCATTTGGAATTCTTTACCAATTATATTTTGGAATAAACTGCAAAAACCTTTACCGTTTTGATCACTTAATATTAATACCTTTTTTCGTCTCATTTGTTATACTCGTAGTATTGTCAGTGTAGTCTTCTCTTTCCTGTGCAGGCTATCCAGTAGTATTATCCACATTTCTTAATTAATTACTATGTAAAGAAATTGTATCATTAAAATATTTTCGTTGTACTCATTTTTAGTATGCAACTCATAATAAATACCCGGTAGTTTCTCTGCTTTCCAGAATTTTTAACGCAATAATCAAAGTCAGGATTGAGTACTGTGTGCATAAAGTGTAAAGTATTATGTTTTGTATGAGTAATTGTATGTAAATTTGTTTTAATTAAATAAAATTAGCATAAGCTGTAGAGGAGACAATGTATCCCAATTAAGTGTTCAGCAATTTGGAGTCAGCTGGGGCACCTTCTATTTTCCCATCAAGCATGATTTAAAAATATATATCACTTGGAAGCAACAGTGATACTTCGCCCGGAATGTAAAAAATCTACATCAGCCAATGAGACATATTTGGGGATTATGAAATTATAATGAATAGATTATTAATGTGACTTTGTGGGAGCTTGGATGTAATTTTATCGATAATAGAACATGTTTTTAATATTTGATATAAAATATTATTAGTTAGCGGAAAGTTGCAAATTAATTTATTTCTTTATTATAAAATTATTTACTAATTAATTAATACAAAAATTGTTTCCCTTACCAAGAGTAGTGGTACTAGTACTTCCTAAACTACCAATATTTTACGTAGGCATTTGTGGAAAATCTAGCTGCTTAGCCAAAGCCAGAATGAAGTCACACTGTCTCAGTCCAAAAGGGATCTTACAATAGGCCTTTCGCCATTGGCACCCACTACCATGACCTTGGCAGTGGGAAGACAGTGGCAGATGGTACTCTTAGGTCTTCTATACAATTTGCCGAAGAATATGTATGTGGTCGATAATACTACGTCTTTATGAAAACTAGCAGTTACCAACTCCGTCTCTACAATACAACACGTAAAGTGAGAAAAATAATCGGTTTGTAGTTCTTCAGTAGAGTGGTATTACCCTTTTTTTAGAGTTAAACTACTACACTTCAGCTTCTCTACTTCAAGAAGTGCGGTGGCCTCTATTGTGCCAACATGTGGGATGTAATTGAAAAGATTTTAAATCATTTCAACTACTGGTTTTTTACATACTTTTGTAAGCTCCGCTGTAATTTTATCACTACCCGAGGTCTTCTGTTTTTAATGTACTTAACAGTATTATATTCATTCTGCTAAAACTGCGCCCCGGATATTCCCCCTGATATCTCTTAAATAGCACCTCTCAGAATAGGATAGCTCTTGAATCGCTACTCACTATAACTTCGATGGTGTGAACAGCTGTCTTTAGAACCTCAATCTCATTTAAAATCTTAGCTGGCTCTTTTGCGATTACTAAGACATCGAGAAACTGTTGGCGTCTGGTCGTCATTATGAAATCAATCTCATTTTTCATCGAAGAGTTAGGACTAGACCAGTTCACTTTCTGTGGCTATGCTCCTGCAAGAAGAAGTTCATCGTAAAGAGTTCCTACGTCTCTCACAAACTATTTTAAGCAAACTGCTATATCTCTATTTATTCAATTTGCTCTATTAAATCAACTAAGGATAAATGCTTTAATTATTCCTGTCAAATAATATGTTTTTTCTTTATTGTTATTAATTTATTTGGGTATTCATGCTCTTAAGTATAAGTACAATATGAAAAACACATCAACTAAATATTTGCAAATTTTGGTAAATCCAAATGTGCAAAAATACTTTAAAAAATTACGTACAACATGTGCGCTAAAGACATGCACATGTTATACGTCATTTTTTAAAGTATTGTAAATACACACAAGTTATCTCAAATAACCTTGTTACTACTACTTCTAATTTTCCGATAATTGTATGTCAAACGTCAATAGAAAAAGGTTGGAAAATCCATGAGCACAAATCTCAATCAACATATTTATGAGAAATAAACTTTAATATTACTTTAATTTTTAGGTATTTATACTGAGGCATGACGGCATTGAGGGCTTCGTGGCGCAGTAGATTAGTAATGAGTAGGGCCCGGATTAATATGTAAATCCATATTTTTAATTGTAATGTTTTTTGTTCTTGAATATATTTTCTACATAAATTATGATCAAAATGATCAAGAAAATGCAATTTCTATTTTCCATATTTTTCCATATTTCAAGTATAAATCCATATTCCACAAGAAATTAAATAAATTTATCCATATCTTCATTATTTTATGTTAGATGGATGAGCAGCTCTGTGAAATGACTAAAAATGAGTTTTAGATGACGAAAATGCCAGCAAATCCTTTTTATTGGCGTGTGTAGAACTTCTTTAATCTTTAATGCAACCACCAAACGTCAGTAAAGCTTTTTAATGATGCAATGAGAGTTTTGTGGCCTGATGGAGTTAAACATGACCAAGTTTTCTTGCTACTTAGCGATGCTACTCCTTGTATGGTAAAGCTGTAGATTCCCTACAAGTTTTGTATCCAAAAATTATTCATATGAAGTGCTTCGCTCATGGTATAAATAGATTATTTGAATGAATAAGGTCTCAGTTTAAAAAGGCTGACAGTTTAGTATGAAACGTAAAGAAAAAGTTTTTGAAAGCAGCAAGCAGGATTTTAAAATTTAAAGAGATGTATCCCGACATTTCTTTACCGCTAGAGCCAGTGCTGAACCGCTGGGGAACTTGGCTGACAGCAAATGAATACTATGCCCAGTATTACACTGAAATCAAAATGATTATTTTTGAATTGGAGAATAAAGCTACTGATATTTCAGTCTCAAAACAACTTCTCCAAGATTACCCTAAGTAACTATTTGCTTTATATACATAAACAGTAATTATTGCTTTTTATCATACCATGTAAAGGCACTCGAAAATTCTTCCACTTCTCTAAATGATAATTTGATGATTATCGAAAATATCGAAAAAAATTTTTGAATCAGAAGGTCCCGTTGCTGAAGTAGCGAGGCAAAAATTACTCTACGTACTGAAAAAAAAAAAACAAAGGATTTCATACCGGAACGGAACATTAGAAGCCACCATAGATGTGTCCTACTCACTTGCAGAATTATGCAAATTTAAATATGCTCCAATCACATCCTATGATGTTGAAAAATCATTCAGCCAGAATAAAGCATTATTTCGTCCAAAAAGAAAGAGTTTTAATTTTGAAAATTTAAGGAAACACGTAATTATATACTGTAGTTCAAATAATAAAGAAACCTAAGCTAAGTAAAATTGTATTTTTTTTGGTTTTTCATAATAGGAAACCGTTTTAATGTACAATGTCGTTATCTTTTATTACACATATTTTTTCCATATTTTAGGATTTTAAGTCCATATTATATGTACATATTTTGATATTATATATACATATTAATCCGGGCCCTAGTAATGAGCTATAGCGTTGAGAGCCGCGGGCTTGAATCCCGCACGGTACAAGTATTTGTATGGCCTACAAGTAATTGTTTCGGGTCTGGTTGTTTGACCTTGTAAAGTTAATATATGTAAACTGTCTCCACGATACAGAAGAAAATCGTAGTTTAGAGGAAACGTTTCTTAAATTATAAGAAGGCACTATAGTAAAAATTAGTCTTTTTTACCTGACTCGTTAATAATTTTTTTCTTATCTATTTTATTTCGTTTGCAAAAAGTTTTTCATCTAGTCATATCTAACTAGTATTTTTTAGCATTCACTCAGGTCACTTAAAGAATTTCATGACGTAAAGGTATATTTATATATAAATCCTACGTACTTTTAGCGAAACAATTTATTGTAGTGAAAATCTGTGATTGTAAAAATATTAATATATCTTACCTTGGTCAAGTATGTATCAAATTTGGTTTTTGGAATATTTTGTATTTTTACAGCGATCGATATTTTCCATCACGATCCGCTGTAAAGAAACGATACAGTAACCCATTCACGACGGCGGCATATATTACCTACAAGGCAGATCAAACAACGAAAAATTCGGAATTTCTCAGCCGAAAAAACAAAATTTAATAGCCATTTATATTCTCTGGCTTCTCACATGATAGATAAAGAGATCAAAAATAGATTGAGTTGAATAATTGATATTTTCAAAAGTTATCGTGTTTACCCCGTCATGCGGACTTGATAAATCGACACCATAAGCCACTAAAATCACTATTTAACGTAAAAGTATCAATTAATCGATTTAAAAAATTATAAGTTCAACAATCATTTATCTCATTAACAATGAGCATTTTATATAATTTGTATGTTCATTAAGATTGTTCGATACGATTTCATGCGACAAAATATTGGATTCTTAATTTTTAGGTGAGAGTAGAACATACCGACGCGACACTTATTCGATTTTTCCTGCTAAAGAATGGTAAAATAACATTTTGTGACCAGTTTCTAGGAAAAACAATTAAAAGTCCATAACTGTTCCATCAATTAAGCATTTTGGAACTCTAGTTAACATTAATATAAGTCATGGAATTATAATATGTTCTCATAGTAAAAAATAAAATAAGTCGAACCAATAAAGGCTTAAACTGAATAACGTGGACATTTTTTCAGATTACCACACTGATACACGGTATTACCGATATTGGTTTTACCAAAAATTGAGAAAAAGAATTCGAAGTCGAAGTATATTAATTTTTGGCCTTGAAAGAAAAGGGGAGATCTCCCGCCGGGCAAGGTGTTCTGCCCGGGGAGCGGCCAACACTCCTTGTGATAATTCGGAGATGTTCTATATATACTGTTTATGATTCTGAATGTTGATAGCGCGATTTAGGCTTCGGTGTGTTTTTCGCTGGTGGCGCGACGACAGCGCCGCTACATCACCCCCCTGCTCAGACCGGAGGTCGATAGTGCAGTCTCGTTGTCGACGAATGTGCAAGTGCCAGGAGATTGCCTTGTAGTCTGCGGTGAGTCGAGAAGAAGGCAAGTAATCTGCGAGAGTGCCATGAAACAGAGGCGAGCATTAAGGCTCAGAGCCGTGCCGAACACTGTATGGCGCAGAGAGTAGCTTGAAGGAACAGGAAGCATTATTATTCCAGTGCTGCAATGAACCTTGTGAAGCTAGACGGCTTGCAGGATATGAAGACTGCAGACGATATCTGCTCGGGAGCGAATGGGTGGGGTATTCTATGACGTTGATGAAGCTTGAAGTTTGAGAAGGTTGTTTGGTTGCGTGTTCAGATCACGTCGGGTGGTCACCACTGTGGCCGTGGTAGGAAAAGGGGAGATCTCCCACCGGGCAAGGTGTTCTGCCCGGGGAGCGGCCAACACTCCTTGTGATAGTTCGGAGATGTTCTATATATACTGTTTATGATTCGGAATGTTGATAGCGCGATTTAGGCTTCGGTGTGTTTTTCGCTCGTGGCGGCGACGACAGCGCCGCTACAAATTTAACTCATTTTTACAAAAAATGCAGATAACTGGGTATAAAATTAACACTCGATATGTAGTTGTATGTATTTATGTTTAATCTCCATCCCTTCTTATTTTGGACAACTGCGTTGAATAGCTTTTACAGCTCTCCCATTATTGAACACTAAACTTGTATACACTCCGATCCAATTCTCTTTACCGAAATTGAATTTCTATACTTTCAGAGTACGAAGAAAAACTTATTACGATATAGTGCTATTTGTATATTTAACTATGTTTTCATGATACGTCTCACGAATAAATAAAAGCTAGGTTATTCGACCAAATATCCATCTAGATGAATATTTTATTACAGCTTAATAAAGTCCACTGTTAAACAAAGGTATCCCCCATTGCCCTTGGCAGGCGCATTGGTAGCCATGGTGTTTTATATCGCTTCGTTTTAGGAAGATCGTGCTGCCTATTTTCTACTTCAGTTTCCCATATAAAAAAGAGATATTCTTACATCGACACTATACGGTCAACAATGCTGCTACTCAGTCACTGTCGCTGCTACAAGTTTTCACTGCTACTTTATTACAGTTAAAGCTTTATTTAAGAAAAATCTACCACATTTTTTTAGTTTCTGGATTTCATTTTGTTTTCAATAAATCACAAGGCAATATTTCTACATTCAGATTTCAAATTTCAATCAGATCAATCTAATACTTTCCGTAATGACTCGCCAGTGTAATCGTTGAGTTAATAAGCTACTACGGGAATAACAAAAGGCATTAACTGCACACGCCTGGAACGGTGCCAACTAATTTCAACTGGTGTCCTGATTGTAACTTTAGGAATATTAACCCTAGATTATTTTGTAGCATTATCGACACTGTGATTTAGTAACTTATAATGAAATAACCACAAGTTAGCTTATAATACTGTAAAAGGTGAACAACCCAAGTTCGATACCTGTCTATATTAATTATGTTCATCATTATTATTATTATGATTTAAGCCGTTAGCAAGACTACTGCTGAACTGAGGACTCAAAACATAGTTCTGGGTATCACATCCATATTGCATAACTGGCAAAATTAGTACAAACTAACTGAGTAATATAAGTTTAAAATATAAGAGAAGGATGGAAGAATTTTGTGTATGTTTTGTATTTTCAATAATTTTGCGGGTCATATATAGCCTGCCAGATAATACGGATTTATTTGTCTAAAACTTATACAGCGTCTCCGCCATATAGCTCTCGGTTTTGCGCTCAAGTGCTTTCGGCTATGTGCGATTCGTAGATTTAAAAGCTAAGAAAAATATTTGCTAACTTCACAATAAGAATTTACAGCTTCTGTTAACTTTTGATGGCAAGGTTCAATCGATATTTTAATTTTATTTTGCCCATGTTGATTTTGATCTCAGTAATATGAATATCTTATTTTTTCAATTAAAACTCCAGGTAAGCTTAAAATATGTGTGTTAGGAGTGGTTTACGACCTAGTCAAATGACAGATTCGAAACCACGACATGTTGAGTACGCGGTCCACACCCTTTCATTACGTTATTGTTGCTTCATAATATACATATAATATGATATTGACTTGCTGTTTTTAATAGCCTTTGTAATCTCGTAATAAAATATCTTTTGATGAAAGTGCTAAGAAGAATGCAACATCGTTATTATAATTCCACTACTGCACATAGGCCTCCTCCAAAGAATGGCACAAAGCACGGTCCTGAGCCACCTGCATCCATCGACTTTCTGCATGTCTTACCAGTTCTTCACTGTATCTATTTAGAGGGTTGCCCTACACTACGCCTACCGGTACGAGGCTGCCACTCTTGAACCTTGTTTCCCATCGATTGCCGGTGCTTCGAGCTATATGGCCGGCTTATTAACACTTCAGCTTACTAATCCGTTGGACTATGACGGTCACTCTGGTTCTACTGTGGATATCCTCATTTCTAATGTTATCACGAAGAGAAACCCTGAGCATAGCCTTCTCCATAGTCCATTAAGCAACCTTGAGCGTCCTCATACGGCCAGCGGTGAAGGACCACGTCTCAGGTCTATAAGTCATTACTAGCAACACGCACTGTTTGTACAATCTAGTTATCATGTTTCGAAGTATACCTGACAAGATGATATGTGGTAATTACCCGAACGTTGCCGACTTAAATCCGTCGATTGATCTCTCGGTCGAAGTAGGACTTACCTAGTCGGACTATTTGTCCCAGGTAAAAGTACTTGTCTTCAACTTTGAGCTCTGTGCTCCCAACAACTACCGGCATGGGTGTGACATGTTTTTTTTTTTTCTTTGCTTTTTTTGGCTGTTGCCCAAGTACGCAAATGTTTTTTCCTAATGATCAAGGGGGGTGGGGGTGGGTGTTTGATTTTTTTTTTTTTTTTTTTCTGGGGGTGTGGTGCGGTGTGTTTTTTTTCTTTTTTTTTTTGGGGTGGGGCCCCAAGGCCGGTTTAGATTCATATTTTTTTATAATTGCAACTATTATGTTATTAGTCTGTTTTCGGTTTTGGGGGGCATGTGGAGCAAAATAGATGGTAAAGATGCTATATATATCAAGGCATAAGATCTTTTTAGTCTTTCCTATAGTTGTCTCTTGCACCACTCACAGGTTGAAATAGGGTAATGAATTAAGCAATACAACATATTAAAATATCTTTGTTAAGTTCATCTTTTGGCGTAAATGATTACATGTACACTCAGATGTGAATTTAAAGGGCTGATAAGAAGAAAAGTAACTGCTTATTTTATTTATCGGTCTGCATTTTCAAAATGTGTAAAGTGATACCTAAGTCAGTAAACAGATACAAAAGAACTACAGCGGTAAGAAAATGCAATGATTACACGAAAGTACAGAATTTAAAACGGCTGCAAAGAAAGGAACTAGCTTTGCAAAGGCCTTCCGTTGAATATACTTTTATTACTTTTAAGTAAAAGGTATTATTAAAACAAATGCCATTTCGTTTTTAGTTACTTTTGAGTTGCATGTACTTTATTTTTCCTTGGTATTCTTTGAATAAGATTAGGTAAACGCGTTTTTTAAGGTTCATTATCATCATCATGCTCTGTGTGCAATCAAGTGTTAACAACCTTAACGATAATATTAATAAACTCAACCACAATCTCTATGTCATGAGAGATTGGTCGTACAGAGATGGTGTTTGGTTAACCCCTACAAGTGGTTATGTGTAGTGCCAGGATGTTAACTAAGATTAATAGCGATAATCTTGCTCCCGTATTTTACAATAGAACGCTGCTACCATTTTGTAATTCTGTCAAAAATCTTGGCTTAGATATAGACCATGATTTAAGCTGGGGAGTTCAAGTAACTGAAATAATCCGTAAAGATACTGCCACCTTACGTTCTTTTTGTCGTATCAAAAACTTTCTGCCTTTTAAAACTAAACTCTCTAACGCAGACTGACATAACCCATTATTGTTCATGCGGATGTGTGTTACCCAGTTCTGTCTTAATATCTTCTCGATAAGTTGGAGCGCCTTCTCAATAATTGCATTAGGTTCAATTTCGGCTTACCTAAGTATGACCATGTTTCCCAGTAACGATCGAAACTTAAACGGCTCTCTATTTGTCAAAAGCGTAGCTCAAGAACATTGCAAGTACTATATTCAATTTCAAATGACCTAAATTCTTCTTCTTACCTTAAAGATAACTTCCAGTATCTGTATTCTACTCACGACAGAGTTCTCGTTCCCAAAAATAGTCTTAAAATTCGTATTCCACAACATAGGAGTGGTTTCTTTAATTCCTCCTTTACTGTGCAATATATATATATATATATATATATATATATATATATATATATATATATATATATATATATATATATATATATACCAAGGAAGGTGATACCAAGAAAAATAGTAACAAGAATTTTTTTTAAAAGACTAGTTCGAGAACTCTAAGAATAATACCACTTGACTTATACAACTATTTTTTTCCCTCTCACTTGTGTGATATTTTGTATAATAAATTTGTTAATATGTACCTTGTAATTTTATTTTTGTCGTATAATATTATATTTATTTATTTATATTATCAATTATGTATAGAAGTTCCTGTTTATATATTTATTATTTACTCTATATTATATATTTAGTAAGTATGTATATTTTTATTAACTATATTCTATTTACTTGCATTTTATTTTATCTTATATCATTTTTATTTATAAAATATATGAGGTGGTTTTTTACACCTGCCATAGTTTCTCAAATCATCCAGGGTAGTTTGGCAGAGAATACGATAAGGCATTAAGTTCGCCCTTTATATCCCTTAGTATAAAGTGTGTAATAAAGGTTTTGTTATAGTATATTTTGTTATAGTACACGTGATGCCCACATGTATGCCTCTCCCAAGCGAGCGTAAGGTACTTATCGTCGACCATACATGTTTGCTTCTCCGAACGTAACAGATTAAATAAATAAAATAAATCATTACAGCCTATTAAAGTCCACTGCTGAACATAGATCACACTCGACAGGCGGGTTGGCAAACATAGTGTTTCATTATTTTAAGTTGTTATCAGGGATAATCTGGTGGCCATTTGGTGTATCATTTCCCTCTATTGCCTCTTACGACTCGTATGAGATGGTATGGTGTACCATATCATCAATGAAATCACCTAAGACGACACATTTGCTAATTGGCGAGTGCATCTGGAAATATCGATATTATTTCAATCATCGTATTATGTCAAACAAGTTATTGTGATTTATTAAAATAGGAACAAGTTACGAACATTATAATGGCTTAAGAAAAAAACTGTTAAATACACTTACAATTTGTGTTTGGAATTATACCTAAACCTACCTGAAGACTCTGTTGGCGTCGTATTAAATATTGTTTTTATTGTATAACAGTAACAAGTCAGCATATAATCCACATGATGCAAAGTGGATGCTGAAATTCTGTATAAAATACGTTCTGGATTCAAATACGTAGTCATCTCCGAGATTTAAATAATAATAATAATAAATAAATTTATTCACAAGAAATATGGTACAGAGATGTTCTTATAAAAATAATAATGATTCACATATTTCACCAATTTTGGTATATGAAAACTTATTTACTAATTAACTTATGGTTAGAATATACAAAAATTTAAGTAAAATTAAACATGCATCACTTTACAATCTTAATATTAATCGTTTAAAACACAATCAGATAAGAAACAGCATTTTACAGTCAATAGAATTAATGCCTTGCTTCCAGTAAAAATTATAGTTATTTACACTTGCCATACGAAATATATATTCATTATTCCACTGTTTTAAGCTAGTATTCAGAGAGCGTGATCCTTTCCCGGTCGAGCCAACTCGTACGTGCTACAACCATTATAACAGCAGCGTAGCTCTACCACGAGATAATTAAATAAAACTATTTTATATAAGATATACTTATGTATATTTATATTTAATAAACCTTAATAACCTCAATCTCCAAAAAAACTTTTAACTCTTTTATGCTTGATAACCATCCTAGTTGATCACCACTAAGGTGACTCTGCCGAAAATTACCATCTTCAAACTACCAACTTCGACTAACAAAAGCTTGTTCTCAGCTGTTCACTCTTTTCTTTAAAATACCCATACCATACTAATACCATACCATACTAATAATAGGATAAAGGGACAGATGCTGGCAAATTATTTCACTCTTTTCTGTACAAATTATGAACGACGACGCAAACTATTTAACAAAAAATAATGGAGAATAGAAAAGCGTTTAGTGGTCCGATGATAGTATGGAGAGTTACGAATTCATTAATGCAATTTCTTTACACACCTCGTAAAATTAATCCCGTAAAATCTCTATCCTATATTATGAGGTTGTATCTCAGATGTATGTATCAATTTATAAACTATTACAATATATTTTATTATGTACTTATATTAAATTAAATTAAAAATTAATTAGGGTTTAATTTATTTGTATGTAATATTATGTAATAAAGTTAAATTTACAGTTCATATTGTGCACATACACTGCTCCAGTACGTGTTTGCGGACCTTACGTGGATTCGAAATGATTTGTCGTAGGCCTTTTCTAATTTCTGCGAGGATTTTGGAGCAATTAAAGCGCCGCGCTAACCCTGTACGTGTTGGCAGACTTCACATGTATTCAAAATATTTTTATCCCTCAGCTATTCAGGTTTCCTCACAAAGCTTTCCTTCACCAGTGAATAATTAGTACACGTACGGTATAAACGACCCGTATGATAACTTTACACTTCTCTTACCGTTACAAGACTGTCCCTTGTATATCTTCCTTCCCCATCAATGGCCGATTGCCACTTCAGACTACTGATATTTTAAGCCATGTCAGTTACTTATCATCGTCATCATCATTGATTGCATAATATGCCTCCTGCAAGGAATGACATACATCACAATACTGATCCACGTGCATATTTCACCAATAGTCACTCAAATTATAAGGGACGGCCTTTCATTTCGCTTACCGGTACGCGGGTACAACTCGAGAACTTTTCCTTCGCATTGCTTGTCAGATCTTCTACCACATGTCCGGCCAATTTCAAATTCAGCTTACTGATATAATAACATGCTCGTTGTATATTATGTAAATTGAGATATTTATTTATTTTATTAATATTTTTAAGTATTTTAGGGTACTACAAAGTGTGGCTTAGTGCGAATTTTCACTCACGTCGTTATTTAAAAAATAACAAAGTGTTACATATATTAGTTAATATTTGTGTTTTCATAAAATCCTCCTAAATCGAATAAATTTATATCCACAAATAACTCTCCTTATTATGATTCACGCTCACAAAATGAATTATGATATTGTTTTTGCTTGGCAGAATAACACTGGAAGTAAAATTGCGCTCGAAGATATCGCGATGACTCGAAAACAAAGTGTTATTATTATTATTTAAAAATAAATTTTATGTAAATAGCAATAAATGCTAATTTCATGCTATTATTTTATCTTAAAAACTCAAAATTGACAAGTTAAATAAGTTACAAATGCCCTAAGGAGGGTATGTAAACTTATACCTGTTTTATATTAATATACGACCTTCTCATAAAATGTCGGCGCAAGCTTAATTTATTTTTAAGTTACTTTACTAACACTTTTGTGGTTTTCAAATACATGTGATCTCTTAAAAACATAAAATTAATATATTTATGTTGCAAGTGGATTTGGTTAATATAATATAGACCAAAATTTAACGTCTATAAAGAAGGTAACCAGTTTTACATCGTGATAAAGTTTTGCTATTTTTTTTGCATACTTAATCTAATTGGGCGTTATCATTAATGACGTCCATCATCAAGAACACAGATTAAGAACATCCGCTTTTAATTATTTTTAACAATAACCTCTTTACACTTTTTTAACAGTCATATAAACTGTTATGCGGAGGGGTAGGCAGAGACTACAAACTTCCATTTGTCATGATCTTGACATACCTGTCTCGCTTGTTTGCGCGCCTGTTCCGAGAACCGCGATGTTCTCAGCCAATCTTTCATTCCTTGAACTGTATAAACTGGTTGTTTACCAAACCGATCATTTCAAATTTGGCCACCAAACGCTTAAGAGTCAACTGTGAAGTGCCACCACGTATAAGTTTGCATTAACAACCACTCATTTTGATAATAAAGTTTTATCGTTTGAACGTGCTGTTTAATCGTTTAACTTTCAATGGTGATTTGGTATATGTAAGTGAATAATAAAGGAGAAATTTGATAGATGTCACCAAAACTAAATGGCCACTACGGGCCACCAAAATCTACCAGCGCAAAAATCCTTTACAAGAAGGATCTAGTGTAGCCAAGGCTGTCCAGGGGAATTTCTGTCAGCCATCTCTTCCATCTCTGCACAGGGAGGACGACTCACTGGCCCATACCGCAAAGGAGAAAGCCGATCTTCTAGGCTCTTTCTTTGCGTCTAACTCGACTCTCGATGACGGGGGGAGTACTCCGCCGACCATCCCGCGGTGTGAGTGCTCCATGCCGGAAGTGCACTTCACACAGCGCTCGGTTCGCAAAGCACTCCTCTCCCAAGACATCCACAAGTCGAGTGGGCCTGACGGAATCCCCCCCGATTGTGCTGAGGACGTGTGCTCCAGAGTTGGCACCGGTTTTAACGCGTCTTTTCCGGTACTCCTACTCCCTAGGCGTAGTCCCAAAATCAAGGAAGACGGCTTACGTCCACCCGATCCCTAAAAAAGGCGACCGCTCTGACCCGTCTAACTACCGGCCAATCGCCATCACCTCCTTGTTCTCCAAAACAATGGAGTCCATTGTAAACTGCCAGCTCATGAGGTACCTTGAAGATCACCAGCTGATTAGTGACCGCCAATACGGTTTTCGTCGTGGTCGGTCAGCTGGTGATCTTCTGGTCTACCTAACTCACAGATGGGCGGAGGCAGTAGAGTTCAAGGGGGAGGCATTGGCCGTTAGTTTGGACATTGCGAAGGCCTTCGATCGGGTTTGGCACAAAGCGCTTCTTTCGAAGCTCCCTTCCTATGGGCTTCCCGAGAAATTGTGCGATTGGATCACCAGCTTTCTTGCAGATCGGAGCATCAAGGTCGTTGTAGACGGTGCAAGGTCCGATTGCAAGCCTATTAATGCTGGTGTTCCACAGGGCTGTGTGCTATCGCCAACGCTGTTTCTTCTGCATATCAATGACATGTTGCGTACCCGTAACATTCATTGCTATACAGATGACAGCACTGGTGATGCTCTTTACACCGGCCGAGCCAATATTTCTCGGGAAAACGTCTCCGAGTGCCAGGACAAACTTGTGTCTGAAGTCGAGTCTCTGCTGGACAGAGTCTCGGATTGGGGGCGACTAAATCTAGTCCAGTTTAACCCCCAGAAGACACAAGTTTGCACATTAACCGCTAAAAAGAACCCCTTTGTCGTATCCCCTCAGTTTCAAGGCACTCCACTTGTTGCCTCAGCCAGTATCGGAATCCTCGGCGTCGACATATCGAGTGACGTGCAGTTTCGTGGTCACTTGGAAGGGAAGGCCAAATTGGCCTCTAAAAAGCTTGGCGTGCTCAGCAGAGCGGGACAGTATTTCATGCCGGCACACCGCCTGCAACTTTACAAGGCGCAGGTTCGGCCGCACATGGAATACTGTTCCCATTTCTGGGCTGGGGCTCCCCAGTACCGGCTTCTTCCACTTGACTGCATCCAGCGCAGAGCGGCTCGAATCGTCGACGACCGAGTGCTTTCCGATCGGCTCTATTCACTGGCGCTGCGAAGAGATGTTGCATCTCTTTGCGTATTTTATCGCATCTATCACGGGGAGTGCTCTGAGGAATTGTTCAGATTAATCCCAGCCGCCAAATTTCGTGAACGCACTACACGTCAAACGTCCCGATACCATCCACACCTTCTGGATGCTTGGCGGTCCACCACTGTACGTTTCACAAGGAGTTTTTTTCCACGTACAACCTCTCTGTGGAATAGTTTACCACCGGCGATTTTTCCGGACCGATACGACCTGGGGACCTTCAAGAAAAGAGCTTACTCCTTTCTAAAGGGCCGGCAACGCACCCGCAATTCTCCTGGTGTTGCGGTTGATCATGGGCGGCGGTAGTTACGCATGCTCGTTTGCCCCTTCTTCCATAAAAAAAAATCTTTAAAAAACTAAGTAAATCACAAAAAAGAAAATATTAAATGAATGATTTATTTGAAAAAAAAAAAGTATTATAAATTAGATTCTAAGCGTAGACATCACGCAAGCTAGTAACTACTCGTTCGTTAATAATTTAATTAAAATATGCTAGCGAAAAATAAAAATAAGTTATAGGTAGCAAGCTATATTAATACATTTTGCAACATCCAGCCTAAAACTCACACTTTGTCTTGCTCATTTCATTGACAAAGTGCTGACACTTTTTCTTGCTCATTTTGTTGACAAAGCGATATTCTATTCCGATTATTCGCGGAAACAAGTATTAAATCGTGTAAGCAATGTAGGGGTCGCTCAACGGCAGATACTCAGTTTACCCGCACTTTTAAAACTTTATATCAGTACCTTTTCACTTTGAATAAGGCAATTAAGTGTATAGCGATGATATAATTTTGCGAAATTAATCTTTTTCTGGACTGGCTTGATCGTCATGCTTGGTTGGCGGATGGACGATCTGGGCACCAGAATGTCTCGCACCTTTGACACTACTACTCGTTGTAGGTCTGAGTATTTTACTTCAAAAGTTGAAAGAAAGCCGCGTTAACTACTAAATCGAGACGTTAAACAAAATCTTAGCTTAGCAACCTCCCCTCTTCCCCTATGGGTGCTGAAAAGCATCCAAAACGTCGGAGATTACATAAGCTAATTAAGCGTGATATATTTCGTAAAATTAATTTTATACAATGTGTGGGATTCGATTTAATATAATAAATCGAGATGATTTAACCGCCCTCTATCGAAAACTATAACTATCTTAAACTATGAGATATTTCTAGCGTTTCGAAAAGTCGCTTTTTTACGATACCCACGGTAACAAATAGGGCGATTGACTCTCTTATGCCACCACTACACAGTGTTAGCTTTTTATATAAACTAATTTAATATAAATTATGTAAATTGCACAATTATTTTACCCTCAGTAATATATTCAGCGCACTGGATACTCAGAGCTGTCAGGGATTTGCGAATAACAACTTATTTTCTAGTTCTGCGATACTGTTTTACTTTCATGAGCTTCCTCTGTCTTTTATTTAGACGAGATGTGTAATGGGTTAGAAAATGGAAACGCGTCAGAATTAACATATTTATAATATGTTAACTATGCAAAGCTTCATGAATATAAATTGCGCAGTATTCTCCTAATTTAAATCTTTATAAATCAGTATACAAGATAAAAAGTTAGAACAATACTATTTTTAATATTTTAATTTCAACGGCTCGATTTTTATAACGCCATTACGAGATAAGTTAAACACCAAGCCGAGGGTTCGATTCCGCACAGGAAAACTCCTGGTATGGCCTAAAAATAATTATTCCAAATCAGGATGATTGTCCTTGTGCAATGTATCGTCAATTAACCTTTCTCTTGCCGCGCCCGCCATAACAAAAAACAGAGCTTTGTACCGGGGCCTCTGTCGTCACCTCAGCTGGCGGCACTTGTTATAAACACTTATGTTTCTCACGACCTTTCATTTATGTTTAAAGAGGTTTTAGTTAGAGTTATTTGAAGCCGATAAGATTTTTGATAAGTAGAAACAATAACCATAACATATAAATGTTTATTTTACTTTGTACAGCTCTTTGTTTCTAACCGATCTTGATAAAGTGTACTTACTGACGATAAATTTTATTTTATGAATGAAACATCGTAAGTTTTTATTTTATTTTTATGTCCTTACAATCAATACAACATATTCTTTCTAAATGAACCGAAATTATGCATGTAATAATTATAATAATTCTACTTTTTCACTTGCAAACATTTGCTAAAAAATTCGACAATAGACAGTTTGCGCTTGCTTTGAAAATGAGTTTACACTTACTTTTTTACTTTACTATTTACTTTTTGTGTATATATTTTATATCGTCTTCCTTTATTTTTCTTATACAATCATATAGATATAACATTTAGCATTTCCTAGTCAAAGTATTTACTGTGGTATTCCAATAAGAAATATACTATTATTATTTTATTAGAATCTTATTAGAAATCTTGACCGTTATGAATTGTTCGCGTAGAGGTTTTATATTTCTGCTTTTTTATCAATTGAAACATAAAAAGTTACTGTTGTTGTAACTTAAGTCATTCAAAACATTACGTAGTAAAGATAAATAACATTACTTACAGTTTTTTTGAAAGAAAATCCAACTAAAATCACAATCACAAAACTTCAACGATTACGCAACTAACCGTACCGGTATGCAAAGGCGAATGGCTGTTATATTTGATTTTGTCTATGTAACCGAGTGAATATAATTCTTCAGAATATTCTTTAGTTCGTTCACAATCGAATGAAATAGTTCAATCGAAAATATACTGTATTTTTATATCAATTAATGACGAAAATAGTAGCACGTAATGCGGACATGTATACATGTCCTCTGTACTCAGCGGTCACAAAACGTGGACATTTTAACATGTCCACGGTACCTCAAGGGTCGTACATACAGTAAGTCGCCTCCACGATACAGTACAAAATACTGGTTTGGTGGTAATGTCTTTAAAAAAAATAGTAAAGTAACGTAACTAAAGAAAAGGAAAAGTTGCAGCCTTTAACCGTCTTACTGTTTGGCTCACATGAGAAAGGGCTCATTTCTGAGATATCTCTCTCCAGTACACGTTAGCAAACTTCAATATCATCGAGCTATCTAGCACGTGCTAAATCATCACTTGACACCGCAAAAAACAATTTCATGGATGCCGGTCAATGAACGCTTAGTCCCTAAGCTACCAAGTCTTCTATAATGTATATACCTTTCACCGCCGCTTCATGGCCAACTAAAAACCTAATGTTAGTTAAATGTACACGATTGGAGGTGACTCAGATTTTGCTAATATGTGTCTGCAATCTCATTAAGCGTTGGTTTTTAGACAGTCTTTCCCTTCTGATTATTATGGATGGCGAGAAAATTACTATATAATCATACTGTGGAAAAATAAGGGAAATAAATCAGATGTGCAACAGCGCCTTCCTAATAACGATAAAAAATAAAAAACACAGCAGTTGTCAAGTTTGGCAACTAGGGCAAATGTTCCCCCCACGAAGCAATATATAGAGGAGGCCTATATTCAGTACTGGATTTTAATAGGCTATAACTGTGGAAAAATATCTCGCTTGGTTTCTTGCTGGTTCTTCCCAGGACTGAATTTTTCTGTAGAAAAAGTAAAAAATTACCTTCAATAAAAATAATTTATAATCTGTATTGAATAAAATTATTCTATTCTATTGCGGGCTCACCAATTACTATCTTATATTGAAATAAGCATCTCAGTATTTTTCATTGAAGTAATACGTACGTACGTAGTACATAATAGCTCAATGGTATTTTTTTTTTTGATAAAAACTCAAAATAATAATAAAATGCGGTTGCAATAATAATAAAATTATATCAAGTATAGCAAATAAATAGTCTATATGTGGGGAGGCATATGTTCAGCAGTGGACTTTGAATAGGCTGTAATGAATAAAAATGATTGAATGAAATGAACTAACAGTCCACCTAACCGTAAGGAACAAACGAAGAAGACTACTGGTGTTAGTATTTCTAGGAGCTATCATGAAACATCCAAACTTGTTATTACACTGTATCAAAACACGAAAATTTATTGCTTAACATTTCATATTGCATCGTGTAAAAATCATTACAAAACCAGCATGTCTATATGTACAGATTGTACCAACACGTAACGCGGTGGGCTGTTCCTTGCCATAAAACCCATGTAACCACTCAAATAAGACATGTTTTCAAAATTTTATGCTTAAACTATATATTAGTAGAATCACTACTAAAAAAGGCGACCAATTCCGATACAAGATACTGGCTTATACGGTTTCGCAAATAAAAAAAATTGATCTGAAAGTGCACCAAACTGCAATATATATAGGCTGGTGATATAATACATAACTTATTTTGTAAAACTTTGACCAGTCGTGAACCTAGCAAGTTCTGTTTAGTCACCAATTTCGGCACACATTTTCATAAAATAAAGTCATTATGTTAACAACACTGAAAATTATTTATCATTATCTTAAACACAACAGCTACAAGTACTCTTCAAGTTCACTATTTGAAAAAGACCTCCCCCAAATAATACCACAAAGCACCGTTCTATAGATAACTTCCTACATGTCTTACCAGTCATAAATCCGCTGTGAGTCTAGGTGTGAGTTTCAGGGTCGACCGATATAATCCACTTGCCGATACAAGGCTGGCACTTTAGAAACTTTCTTCCTCATCATTTGACGGGTCGTCTAGTTCAATATTTTAATTCAATATCCGCGGTCCGTGGCAAATTTAGCTTACTTCTGACTTATGACAAGTAAAAAAATGCAATTTAATGTTACGAAACTACAATACTTAGAACTATTTCCGCTATAACTATGTTTTCTTGTTTATTCTATACCAACAGCAATTGTACTGGAAATGCAATATAAAGTACAATTTATTTTTACTTTCCTTAGATATAAATATTTAGCTTCCTTTGTATCACGATGTTTTCTCACATCTTATTTTGAGTTTTAAAAATTTGTCCTATATTGGAAAAGAGATGCTCAAATCTAGTAGTGGGCTTTTACTAGAAAATAAAAAAGCGTATGACTAGAAAACAAAATGCTCATTGTAGGGTTTTCTCTTATATATGAAGCGTTAGAACTATTTTTTATAGAAGAGGGGGAAACGAGCATGCGGCTCACATGACGGTAAGTGACTACCACCGCCCATGAATAACCGAAACACCAGAGGAATTGCAGATGCATTACCGGCTTTTTAGAAAGGAGTAAGCTCTTTTCTTGAAGGTCCCTAAGGCGTATCAGCGAAAAGTCGCCGGTGGTAAACAATACCACAGAGAACTTGTACGAGGAGTAACACTCCTAGTAAAACATACAGAAGTGAACCGCCAAGCATCCAGATGGTGCGTTCGTGAAATTTGGTGGCTGGAACTAATTCAAACAATTCCTCAGAACACTCCCCATACAACAAATATAATATAATAGATAACGCAAAGGGATGTTACATCTCTACGCAGTGCCAGTGAATCGAGCCGATCAGAAAGCACTCGGTCACGTTTCGAATCGCTTTATGCTGGATGCGGCAAGTGGTATGAGCTTGCCCCGGAGATGAGAACAGTACTCCATGTGAAACCGAACTTGCACTTTGTAAAGTTGCAAGCGATGTGCAGGCATGAAATACTGTCTCGCTCTGTCGAGCACGCTACGCTTTTTAGAGGCCAATTTGGCCTTATCCTCCAAGTGACCACAAAACTGCACACTATTCGATATGTCGACTCCGAGGATTCCGATGCTAACTGAGACGGCAAGGAGAGTGCCTTCAAACTGTGGAGACATGACAATGGGGTTCTTATTAGCGGTTAACACGCAAACTTGTGCCTTCTGGGGATTGAATTGGACTAGATTTTGTCGCCGCCAATCCGAGACTTTGTCAAGCAAAGACTCAACTTCAGACACAAGTTTTTCACGGTACTCGGCGACGATTTCACGAGAAATATTGGCACAACCGGTGTTTAAAGCATCATCGGCATCATCGGTCAGTGCTGTCGTCTGCATAGCAATGAATGTTTTTAGTTTGCAACATATCATTTATATGCAGAAGAAACAGCGTCTATTATCAGAGCGCAGAATAGTAGAACACCACACCAGCGTTAATAAGCTTGTAATCAGAGAGCTTGTAATTCACCGTTTACTACGACTTTGTTGTTCCGATTAGTAAGAAAGCTAGTGATCCAATCGCACAACTTCTCGGGAAGCTCATAGGAAGGGAGCTTCGAAAGAAGCGCTTCGTGCTAGACCCAATCAAAGGCCTTCACTATGTCTAAATTAACGGCCTATATACCTACCTCCTCCTTGGACTCTACTACCTCCGGCCATCAATGAGTAAGGTAAACCAGAAGATCACCAGCTGATCGACCAAAACGGAAACCGTATTGGCGGTCACTGATCAGCTGGTGATCCTAAGTATCTCATGAGCTGGCAAGTTACAATAGACTCCGTTATTTTGGAAGAACAAGGAGGTGATAGCGATAGGCCTGTAGCTGCACGGGTCTGATCGGTCGCCTTTTTTAGGGATCAGGTGGACCAAGGACATCTTCCGAAAATTCGGGACTACGCTTTGGGAAAAGGAGTACCAGTAAAGATGCGTTAAAACCGGTGCCAACACCGGAGCACATGTCTTCAGCACAATGGGAAGGACTCCATCAGGCCCAATTGACTTACTGACGTCCAGGGAGAAGAGTGCTTTGCGAACTGCACTGCGCTGTATAAAAGTCACCTCCCGCATAGAGAATTTACATCACGGTATGGTTGGTGGTGTGTTCCCCCCGTCATCGAGAGTCGAGTTGGACGCAAAGATGAAGCCTAACAGATCGGCTTGGCCTTTGCGGCATGGGCCAGTGAGCCGTCCTCTCTGTGCAGTGATGTTAGAGGTGACTGAGAGAAGTTTCCTAGAATAGTCTTGGCGAGAGATCAGAATGCACGAGTTCCCGAACTAGCTTCTAGCCAATTCTGCCGATCTGCTCAGACCTTGCCTTGGAAATGACTCTTAAAGGAACTGGAGGCGGAATTGTACTTATTTTTAAGAGCGCTGGTGTTTACATCTCGAGACGTTGATGCGTCAGCCCAGGCTCGGTAGCACTCCTGCTTATAGCGTGATGCTATTTTACAGGAGCGACTAAACCATGTCTGGAATCTGCCTCCGATGGGCACCACAGAGGACGGAATAAAAAGTTCTATACCCTGAAGTACCATATCAGCGACAGAATCAGCAACAACGCTAGGATCGTCCGGCGAGAAGCAAATCCAATCCCAAGGGTAGTATGCAAAAAAGACAGCATCCCATCCCAATCGGCCGACCTATATTGCCAAATACGGCGGCAACCCGTAAAATGCAAACGCGACGTTAGTGTGACTAGCACCACACTCCGGAGAAGACAATGGTCCGTCAAGCCTAAAGAGGTGTCGACGTAACCTGATATCCTTCCGGATGAGAGGTCCGCAGAAGGTCCAATAGGTATATGATCTTCCACTTCTGGAATCCGCGTAGGCACAGTAACCAGTTGTGTCAGACCATATGCCAAAGTAAAGTCATAAACAGATCTTCCCGCATGATCGGTTAAACGTGAACCGAGCCATTCAGCGTGGTGGGCGTTAAAATCGCTAACGATCATGATCTTTTTGCGGATGGGATCTGCTGTAGCACGGAAACTATAGTCATTTGGATGTGGTCAAGGTGACGGTCTGTTTCGGTATTACCGCTATGGGATCTATAGAGGCACTCTTAGACGCGGGGGTAGTCGTCGCTATCTACGCGCAGGCATATGATAGACAGGTCCGTACCTTCAAATTTCCGAGGCGTCGAAAACAGATGTCCGTTTTCGACGCTTCGGTACGCAATACGCAAACTCCAGCCCGTGACACAAAGGAATATTCTAGTTTGTACCCCAGGTAGGAGAGATATGAAGTATCAGCCGGAGAGGACACCTGAGTCTGAGTCCGGCTTCACCGTCTCCAGATGGTAGTGGACAGCGTTAAGTTGGAATGAAGTCCCCTGATGTTGCAAAATTTCAAGGATGGCGTGACAGGGGTCGCCTTGGTGTTGTTGTTCTGTTTGCCTTGATATGTTTTTGTTGCGAGCCGAATTGCACCCCTCCAGAATTCACACTCAAAACTAGTAGGATAACTTGGTCGTGGATGCTCAGCGAGGGATTCTCCGTCATCAAGTGTGCTGATATCCTCCTGGGGTAGATGTTCTCTTAATTCCGCTACCATGTTAAGGGGAGGGGTGGAATGGGGCCTCTGGCCACCTGCACTCACCAAGCGATCGTTGGTCGTCGATCGTCGATAGCAAAAGTTGCCGCGTGGCTCTACTACTGATATAAAGGTATTTAATGATTTGCCTCATTCATAACACGCTTCGCCGGCACATATTGCTATATGCATTGCCACTGGTCATCAATAGTTTTTTTGGATACAATTTATTCTAACTTAATCGATTAGTGTATAAATTTCAGTGTTCAGTCGCGTATCAACCGAACAAGTCATTTATGAATGTGGCCTCACCAACTCACCACTATAGACTAATTAGTATAGTGTTCTGATTACGTAATAGCATGTACATAAAAGAATGATGTAACGAATTAATGATTTTGTACAGGAACGGGAGGCAGGTGCTCTTCAATGATTGATTTATTGAACGTTTCTTGGTTATATTTAAGTCGTCTTATTGCTAACAGTGTGTATCAGGTAATAATCAAAATTTAAAACAGACAGATCTTATAACTAATTGCACGACGTGCTGTGATTGGTTGCTAACAATGACGAGCTCTGATTCGTAGCTAAAAGTTTGGTGTTCCGGTGCGTCGCTAGGCGGCGTTAGAAGTCGCGTCAACATGCCGGCCGCCTTGGAATCTCCAGCTTCCAATGATGTATCTACGTTGCCGCTTGATTGGAGATACCGCAGGCTGCATTCATGTTGTCGTCCTCTGCTGATGATACAGGCAGAGGGCAGATTTTCGAGAACGCTCGTTGTACAGGACCCGTAGCAGTTTGGATGGTGGCGACACGCGACACGCCGTCTTTTCCGGGGAAAATATGGGTAACTCTGCCCATACGCCATTCAAGGGGTGGTAAGTTGTCCTCCTTAATAACGACAAGCGTGTTTAATGCTATGTCTTGACTGTTCGCCTTCCACTTCGTTCTTGTCCGAAGTTCAGCAACATACTCTTGTGACCAGCGTTTCCAGAAGTGCTGCTTTATTTGTTCCACTCTTTGAAACCGTTTCAAGCTGTGAGTCCGTGCTTCGGTGAGGTCTCTGCAGGCTGGTGCAGTGAGTGGCCGGCCGATGAGGAAATAAGCTGGGCTTAGTGGACGAAGATCATGTGGCTCTGAGGACATAGGACTTATAGGACGGGAGTTTAGGACTGCTTCGATCTGTGCCAACACAGTGCTGAACTCCTCTTACGTCAAGTTAGCGGTACCTACGACACGCTTAAGGTGGAACTTACAGGATTTTACTCCTGCTTCCCACAATCCACCAAAATGAGGAGCATAAGGGGGAATAAATTTAAATTCAATATTGTCAGTTGATAATTTATCAATTATTTGCTTTGAATTTCGCTCTAAATTTTTTTTAATCTCTTTCATGGCTCCAATGAAAGTTCTACCGTTATCTGAGAAAATTTGAGCTGGTTTACCTCGTCGTGAGATAAATCTTTTAAGTGCTAATATAAATTCTTGAGCAGCTAACGTACTGACAAGTTCTAGATGAATGGCCCGGGTAACAAAACAAACGAATATGCAAATATATCCCTTTTCCAATTTAGCTCCCCTTCCTTTGCGATTCAGTACGTTTATGGGACCCACATAATCCACTCCACATCGAATGAATGGGAAACCAGGTTCTATTCGTTCAGACGGAAGGTTGCCCATGATTGGTGTTAGGGTTTTTTTACCTTTCATTCGAGTGCAGCGAACACATTGGTGGACAACCTTTCTAGCTAGGTTTCTACCTCCTAACGGCCACCAATTCTCACGCACGGTGGCCAATAGCAGCTGGGGACCAGCATGAAGAAGCTCTTTGTGTTGATGTTGAAACAACAATTGTGTGAAGTTGTGTTTACTTGATAAAAGTATCGGGTGCTTCTTGTCGTAATTAAAGTCAGGCGAGTTACTAAGACGGCCACCTACTATAATTATATCCCTTTCATCTAGAAATATATTAAGCCTAGAAATCGAACCTGAAGTTTTTAAAGGTAAGTTACGTTATAACTTATCATATTCCATCGGAAACGATTCGCGTTGAGCAAGATGCGATAACGACTGTAATGAGTCATTCAATTCATCTACTGATAACGGCCCCTGTGTACGATCTTTCTTTGGTGTGCGTAAGTTATGTAAGTATCGCAACAGGTAAGCGCCGGCGCGCACGATACGCTGATAAGAACGAAACCTTTCAAAATTAATAATTTTATTCTTTGTTACACCACAAACCATAACCGTTGTCGTTTGTGATTTTAGTTCTGGTAAGTCGGAGTGTGTAGTCGAAGATTGCTGTGACCATGCCGACTCAGAATTTTTTAAGAACTCAGGTCCGCTCCACCACAGATTACTGTCAATGAGTACATCAAGACTAAGACCCCGCGAGACCAGATCCGCTGGGTTATTTTTGGTTCCTACATGTAACCATAACGCATTACTTGTTATTTCATTAATCTCCACTATTCTATTTTGAACGAATGTTTTTAACGAATGTGGTGACATACGTAGCCATCCAAGGACAATAGTTGAGTCTGTCCAAAAGTAAATTTTGTGGAAATTAACACGCAATGACTCGATAATTTTCCTATATAATCGTGCGCCTATTAAAGCCCCGCACAGTTTTAATCGGGGTATGCTGACTGGTTTAATTGGTGCAACTTTACTCTTTGCACACAATAATCTAACAGTCACCGATGAGTCATCAGAGTAGGTGCGAACATATGCGCATGCACCATACGCACTCTGCGAAGCGTCCGTGAATACGTGTAATTCTATAATCTGTGTGTGTGCGCTCATAACATGACGCGGAATACGTAGGTTATGCAAATATTGAAGTGTGTCAATAAATTTTTCCCAGGATAAAGCAACATCACTGGGAACGGGATTATCCCAATTTATCTTGGACAACCACAACTTTTTGCATCAATATTTTTGCTACTACGACAGCCGGTGTTAAAATTCCTAGAGGATCGTATATTTGTGCGATTATCGACAACATTGTACGTTTATTTTGTAAATTCGGTCTAACTACTCGTGTGGTAAAATGAAGTTCATCACTTTTATTATACCAACCTACTCCTAAAGTCTTAGTTTGGGAATGTTCTCCTAATGACAAGTCTTTAGATATGTCGTGGTCACTGATATCAACGTTAAACAACCACTTATGCAACGGTAAACAAGCCGAGTTTAAAGTATTTCGTAACTTGTCACGGATATCGAGTAAGCTATTTAAATTATTGTCACCTAGGATGACGTCATCAACGAAAAAATCCTCTCGGATTACTCTCGCAACCTGCTGATCCTTACATTCCAGCGCAAGCTGACGTAAACATCTCATACTAAGGTATGGCGCAGACGCAGTGCCATACGTCACGGTGTTTAGGCGATATACACGTATTGAGTCCGACGGAAGTTTACGCCATAATATCAATTGTAAATCTCGTTGATCTGGTTGTACAAGAAAATTCCGAAACATTTTCTCAACGTCCGCACAACCCACGTATTTATATTGCCTAAAGCGTAATAAAATGCTAAAAATGTCATTCTGAAGTGGTGGACCAATATGTTGAATATCGTTCAACGACTTACCGGACGACGTCGCTGCGCTTGCATCGAAAACAGTGCGCAGTTTAGTGGTACTGCTATATTCATTAATAACGCCGTGATGCGGCAAAAAATAGTGGGGTGACTCATAAGTTTCAACGCAACTCATATGACCGAGCCTTTCATATTCCCCCATAAAATCTACGTATTTTTCCCGAAATTGTGGCAAACGAGCGAATTTTCGTTCTAACGACAACAAACGTTTTTCAGTCGTTGTGTAACTGTCTCCGAGCACATCAGCTGATTCCTTTAAAGGAATGCGTACGGAAAACCTACCATCTTCCATACGTTTTGTCGTTTTGACAAAAATGTCTTCGCACGCACGTTCGTCAGCACTAAGGATGTTTTTATTAACGTTATTGTTTATCTCTTCGAGTTCCCAAAATAATTTCAACTGTGTGTCAATTGTTTGGGAGAAATTACATTGCACACTCTTAACGGGAAGTGGGTTATTACGTAAAGGTCCCGACATTATCCAACCCAATTTTGTATTTTGTGAATAAGGTCCTTTGTTCAACTTAATTTTGCCACACAATAATTCCCAGAACTTATCCGCGCCTATCAGTATATCGATGTCTGACGGTGAGTGAAAGTTCGGATCCGCAAGTTGAATATTATCAGGTAAACTCATATTATTTACATCGACACTAAATGTGGGTAATTGATTTGTAATGCACGGCAACACTAAACAATCAATGTGTAAGTCGGAAATCACAACTTTTTTTTCTTTAGGTGGGATATGGCAATAAGTACGGCTGTTGATGCAAGTAATAACTGCAAGTTTAATCACAAAATACATTAGTACTTATGAATAACACACGTTACATACAGGAGACATATGTTTACAAAGACGATGTAATGCTAAATACCTGAATCAACAACAAGTACAATCACTATTTGTTTACACAGTGTCAAAGGCGCGAGCTATGAGGTTATAATCTTATAGTACATATCGTGCGTACTGTCGGCTCGGCAGCGCCGCTCGCACTGTCTTCCCGCTCCCCTCCGATATCACGATGCCGGCGCGCGCGCTGCGTTGGTTTGACTCAAGTCAAACCTACAAATGTTCATACAAAACGAATTTAACCTTGAACGTAATTTTATTTTACAAATGTGGGTGAACTGCGAAATTATTTGACCTACCCCAGCAACGTGATAAGTGGACTGTATTAACGGTGCATTTAATGTTTCACATAACTATTTCTTTATGAAACAAAGTTGACTACCATTATCAAGCAGAATGCGTACAGTGTGATATTTGTTATTATAATCTGCTATGTCCACTAACGCTGTGGACAGCAAAAGGTTGGGTAATAGCGAATATTCCTGATTACTGTTTTGCGATTCTGAATGGTTAGCCGTAACGTATAATGATGACGAGACAGTGGAGACGTTAGCGGTGACCGGCTGTGCTGATGCACTCGACCCGCTCACCTGTGATGCGCCGTCTACCTGCCCATCGATGTGAAGCAAACTGTTGTGCCTTTTAACACACAAACTACATGGCCCAAACTCTCATTCGTTAAGTGGGTGGGTTGCGCGTAAACAATTGATGCACAGCTGATGCGTTTTAACTATCTTATTCCTTTCTTGGATAGACGAATTAAGGAACCTTGAACAGGAATAAATCGCGTGATTACCATGACACATCACACACACGCGGCTTTGTTTTAGTTTCGTATTACCCTTATTGTTATTGTTAGTAACGTTCGTAGCAACATGAGTATGTGTATATTGTTTCTTAGAGCGCGTTTGTTCGCCGCCTTTGTTCTCGTGGGATTTGTTATGGTTGACTTTTATCATTTCTAAAACGTCGGCGCGGTCCTTAAGAAATTTAAGTAAGTCATCCAGTTTCAAAGCTGACCTCGATTCAATTAATGAACTAGCTGTACCTTGAAAATCTTCCCATTTGCGTTCAGTGGCCTGATCTAATTTGGAAACGACCATGTGAATGATTAAAGTGTCTGAATCTGTTGGTTCACCTAACGTTTTAAGGGCACGCAAATTTCTCAAAACAATATCTATTAAGTTCCTAATCTGGGCAGCGGACTCTTTATTTAACGATGGAATTTTAAATAATGCCTTCACATGATTATGAACCAATAGACGCGGATTATTAAATCTATTCTCTAATAGCTCCCATGCGTGATAGTAGTTGTGAGCCGTAAATTCTAATGCACCTATGACGTGTGCCGCGGTACCGGACAATGACGATTTTAAATAATGAAATTTTTGAACAGGACCTAAATCATCGCGATCATGAATCATACTAACGTAAGAATTTTTAAACTCTAGCCAGCAATCGTATGAACCGTCAAAGGAAGGTATTTTAATATCGGGTAACTTTATGCCTATCGGCTTACATGTTGAAACACTAGACTTGTCAGCTACTTCCTTTCTCAATAAAAGTTTTGCAGAAGCTACAGCACAATAAAATTGATTTTCGAAACGATCTCTCTCTTCCAGCTGTTTTACAAGATCGAGATCTTCCGCTATCTCTTCTTCAATTTTAGTCTGTATTTCACTATACATCTCTATCAAACTCGAAGTACTCTCGACACGTAAATTTAATTCTAATGACTGTTGTTCAGTCAAGGGTAAAGTGAACTTTTTAACATAATTTTCAAACAGAGTTAATCGACCTTTTAAAACTCCTCTTTTCTAAATTAAATCTAACAATTTGGGCTCACTCATTTTGGGATTTAAGGAAATCAAGAGTACTTACAGTTGCCAATTTGTATATGCGTGTGAACCAAGGTGGGTGCCGTTGCACAGGTAGGTACCGCCACTAACTTGAGCACTGGAAATGGAATATCAGCACGAAATGAACACCTATCGAAGGATGAGATGTGGAAACGGACGGGAAGTTCAAACCTGCCACTCCTGTCTGTCGATGCCTTAACGTTGCAGCTCTTCGCTCGATACGTGAATCTCCTCTTCGTATTTTGATGCGACGAATCTTCGGAGATTCCAAGCTTGAACTCTTTATTCGGTTCGATAGGACCACTTTATGTACAGGAACGGGAGGCAGGTGCTCTTCAATGATTGATTTATTGAACGTTTGTTGGTTATATTTAAGTCGTCTTATTGCTAACAGTGTGTATCAGGTAATAATCAAAATTTAAAACAGACAGATCTTATAACTAATTGCATGACATGCTGTGATTGGTTGCTAACAATGACGAGCTCTGATTCGTTGCTAAAAGTTTGGTGTTCCGGTGCGTCGCTAGGCGGCGTTAGAAGTCGCGCCAACAGATTTAGATATTCCTTGAACAACCTCTGGGTTATATATTTACAGAGATATTCAGAAACTGTGATTCAATACGAATCATTGAAAGTAAAAAATAGTAAACAAAAGTACCTATTGGAAATAGTAAATTGATGAATCCCGTTGATGTCACAGGTCCACTGCCGTCTCGTTGCATCTCAGCTTCCACCGCTGCTTCCTGCTGTTTTACTGCAGCTTCCTCCGCTCCCTGTAGCCTCCTGCTGCTTTGGGCTCCCTGTGGCCTTCCATTCGGCTTAAAGAACCATGAGCATGGACATGCTCCTGGTTCCCTGGGATCCACCCTGGTGGATGGCGGATCCCAGGGGTGAAGGTGTGGAGATGAAATGAAATGATGGATTATTATATAATATTTGAAGTATACTCCCGTATCACATCGGATCCCTGTCTGCGTGAAATGACAATCAAATTAAAAAAATTACGGCCTTTAAGTAAATAAAATTGGTCAAACCATATCGTGATACAATTACCGTACAACGCCAACTGTTATCGATGATGCTAACTAACATAATCGAAGCACAACGCTGCGTCACTGTTCATCGGTGACTAAATTACGTTGAACATCATCTGTTTATCGATGACTAAATTACGTTAAACAACTACAAATATTATTATAGTACAGTCTGTCACTTCGTCTTGCATATGTGGACTATGACAAAGACTTTGATTCCTTCGAAATTTGGGCGGTGTTTTAGTCCCTAACTAGTGGTAGTCAGTTAATAAGATCGAAAAGTTCTCTTTTCGATTATGGTTAATGAACTGTCAAGTCCAGCTTAGTCCTAATGTCTAATGCTGATTTCTGTCACCTACTACCACTTTATCTGGATAACTCGTAGTGCAAATGGTTCTGCGTTCACTGATGAGAATATATTTGAATCATTTTATAATTTATTTACTTTTCAAATTAAAGTTAACTCTCGCATTAAAGTAATTTTTACCTTAATCATGTCATTGAATGAAGAGGAAGTCCCTGATTGCTTAACATTTTCTTTAAGAAACCAACTTGAATATTGAGTGGTCGCTTTCTGTAATGCAAATTAGTTTAAGCAAATAGAATAAATAACTTTTTAATAAAAGAAAATTATTAAAAAATCTTGCAATTTTTTACTGTCCTCAGTAGGAATCCACAACGTCAAAGAAATATACTTAATTTTATGTTAGCATACTCCTAAAAATATAAAATTAATATAATATATGAGAGAGATAACACGAGAATGACCGTGTAGTGGTAGTGTAAAAATATCCACTTCCCCATATCATCCCGTGGTTGTCGTAAGAGGCGACAGAGGGAAATAAATCAAGAGATAGGCAGCAGCGCCGTCGTAATAATAACTAAAAATAAAAAAGAAAACTGCGGTGTCCGAAACGCTTGTCAAACGTGCCATTGGTAATATATTATTGCAACGCAGAAAAAGCACTTACGTGTTAACTTTATTTTCGTTTTCCACAGTTAATTTAAATTTTATTACGATAGTTATTTAAAAGTAACAATAATTTCATTAATAAAATCACGCAGTACTTTGCGGAAATCCATTCTATTGAAGTTGCTATAACTTAATTTGCTTATTTCCGCGCTTTAAGTTATAAAAACTTCAAAACAATAAAATCCAACACATTGAATTACAGTTACAGCGGCCAATCACAATGAAGCCTAGTCATCTGCGTAGGACAGTGTTTTAGTTCTTGAGCGTAAGTGCACGCTCTCACTCTTATACTCGTAGTCTGATTGCACGCTAATCCAACACGACCGGAGAGAAATCAGGTGGAGGACCTATGCCTTTACGTGCTTTCCAAGCAATGCAAATGGGTCTGCGTTTACTGATGAAATATATTTTAAATGATTCAAATGATACATTTAATTTCCAAATTAAAGTTAATTCTCGAATTTAAGTAACTTGTGTCTTAATCACGTTATCAAATGAAGAAGAAGTTTATAAATATTCAATATTTTCTTTAAGAAACCAACTTGAACATTGAGTGGTCGCTTTATGTAATGCAAATTAGTTTAAGCAGTTAAAAGAAATAATTTATTTTTGAATAAGAGAAACGTATTCAAAGTTATTGTAAAATTTTACTGTCCTCAGTCAAAAAAAAGTCCAATGTATATCCACACAATACAATCTGTGTTTGGAACGTTGCTAGAGGGCAGTATGAACAATATGTGTGTATTTTATTTCATAAAATTTTAAGAAAATACAAAACAAAAAATTATATTTATTCTATATGACTTTAATTGTAAATTACACTTTGGAAATCTCATATCCGATCTCCACGTGCAACGCTCAATTCATGTCTAAGAACAGTATAATCGATAAGTATGTAATAAGGCCAAGAGGGGGAGCCAGGAGACCCATAGCACAGGGTAACCTAGTTTGGGCTCCTGTCTCCCACTACTACTCAAAAACTCTTTAACTATTTATGAAACTATTGTAATTATGTAAAAAGTGGGAGAAATAAATGTTTATGTTTATTATTAATACCTTACGGATGGTCCGGACTCAAATGCAGAAAGTGGTGCCCCTCGATACCGCCCGCATAGTCTGCCGGTTTCTTTTCCTTTCTCCCTGATACTCAGCCATTTGATCTCCCCTGTCCGAGGCCTTGCATCTGGTTGGGACTTACCTATATATTTAGTTATATTTTAGTGTATATAATCCATTAAATATATAGTTCATTCCATATTAGGTTTAAATTATATCTTTATACATTTTTGTATGTATCCCGGCCAGACGTTAAACCAACAAAAATATGTACATAATATTGAAACAAAATAACAATTAAAAATAAACAACATTCTTATATTTTTTTCATTAAAGCGTGTATTATATACTGAGCATGTAAAATAATAAAAAAGTTGAAAGCACTCATAATAGACTCAGATTAAACTAGTTTTATTTCCTTTCTATATTTTTGTAGCTTTATCACTATAACAATATTTTATTTGTAACTTTCAGATATAAAAATAGTAAATGGATGTAAAGCAGGCCAGAGTGGTGTGTCAGGATAGTGCCAAATGGAAATCTATTGTCCCCGCCTACCCCTATGGATGACAGGCGTGAGTGTGTATGTTATGTTATTCTTTTTTAACGTTCAGATATCAAGAGAAACAATAATAAAAACTTGCGTGTCTTCGTCCGTATGTTAGCATAAATATTAGTATTATAATATTAAGATAATATACGTATATGGATTCACAAACATACTACAATACGATTATGTTTTGTGTGCATACAAATGCGAATAAATAGGCTATACTGCACAATACGGTACTGCACGCAGGAGCGTCATAGATGGTCACTACTGCGATCGTCAATCCGATACCAACCGAGATGATTAATTCAATTTCAAAATCTCCCTTTCCCGGGAAGAAACCCACGTCTAACAGTTGGCCGGACAGGTTACAGGCCGATCAAGAAGATACATTTCTGTTAAATATTCATCATCTCATATTTGACTTGTTATGAGTTGTTAAATGAATAGCTATGATACTATTAATTTCAATAAAATTAGACTTATTCTCTCTTATTGCAAAAAGTGGTTTATTAATAGTTTCGGGATATAAAAAGAATCTTATTAACTAAAGAAGTCCCTAAGCCGTGTCGCCAGTCTTCGCGAAATTTGAAATCGTCAAACTCAAGGTAATCTACATTTTTAATTCATACTAGCGACCCCCCCCCGGCTTCTTTTGGGTACGATCTACTAACTTAACTTAATGTCGTAATTAAGATTTATTTTGTAAAAAAGAAGTTCTCCAAGTTTTTGGCAATAAATATAGCCTAGATTCCTTCTGGTACTGCGCTCTATCTGTTTGCCACGTTTAATTACAATCGGTTTAGCCAATCCGAAGAGCTGTGATAGATAAAGGGCTAAGTTAAGGATCGCTGTAGATTTCACAGTACGCGAGTAACCCGAGTTCGATCCCCACCGGCACCAATGAAATTGTTAATAGCAATTTTATGTTCCGATTTACCACATGCTCGGCGGTGAAGGAAAACATTGTGAGGAATGCATATTTAAGAAATAAGAAAAATATAAATATTTCGAAGACAAAATTATGAAGTTAGCAAACACGCATAAGCGCAGTGTGGCAGATTCAAACATTTTGTGTTAACGCATTTGATATCAATCAATGCGAGTGAGAAAATACTTTAAATTTGGTTATTGCACAACATTAATTAGACAATACACGTTATCAATTTTGTTTTATTACTGTGTTACCTATACAGGATGAGATTGGAGCAGCTAGTATTGTTCCAGACCATGATTTGTTTAAAAATAGTACAAGTAAGTGGTTCATTATTATATAACATGTAGTTATATATGATGCTTATATTTTGCAATTTACCGACAAGAGAAAAGAAAATAAAAGGAATAATAAAAGATTATTTTTTTCGTGTGTTTAAGGTTTAAAAGAACCCATCACCACACTTCGTCCCATGGATATGGTAAGGAGAGACTATGGTCAAATTAAAAAGGATAGTTTTGTCTTTGCATTTCTGAGAGGGTTTGAATGCAATAAAAATATCCGCCGCGCTGCCCCAATACGTGATTGCGGACCACTAGTATCTTTCAAATAACTTTTTGATTTCTCAGACATGCATATTTCCTCACAATGTCATCCATCACCGATTTAATTGGTGCTAACGACCGATAACATATGTTCGTGTATTGCGTAATTTATAATAAGTACTAGCTTCTGAGCTATAGCGACCAGATTGTGTGAAACCCAAAAAATATTATGGCTTCCGATAGTTGGAGGTTTTTCCATCACTTATATGTTAGGCGTAAGATATCCAAACCACTGACGGACAGCAGCGTCAAAGGCGTCTGATATATATATATATATATATATATATATATATATATATATATATATATATATATATATATATAACATACAGGACAGTTTAGATCTGGCGCCCGCTGAATTCGTTATAATATTAAATGACTATGTCGCGATTTCTCTTTAGCCTGCTGCGGTGTCTTCATATCGTGTTGTGATATGTATGTATTGTGAGCTACCGCTTTTTTGATTTGTTTCAACATTGCAAGCTCCTAAGCTAGTTATTACCATTTGTCACCTAATAATCGCTTTCTTTGCTATCCTGTCATTGGGTGCCTAAAGGAAATATTTCCTAGAGCGGGAGATGCTCAAATTTAGTAGTGGGCTTTTACTAGAAAATAAAAAAGCATATAACTAGAAAACAAAATGCTCATTGTAGGATTTTCTCTTATATATAAAGAGTTAGAACCATTTTTTATAGAAGAGGGGGAAACGAGCATGCGGCTCACATGACGGTAAGTGACTATCACCACCCATGAATAACCGAAACATCAGAGGAATTGCAGATGCATTACCGGCTTTTTAGAAAGGAGTAAGCTCTTTTCTTGAAGGTCCCTAAGTCGTATCAGCGAAAAGTCGCCGGTGGTAAACAATACCACAGAGAACTTGTACGAGGACTCCTAGTAAAACATACAGAAGTGAACCGCCAAGCATCCAGATGGTGCGTTCGTGAAATTTGGTGGCTGGAACTAATTCAAACAATTCCTCAGAACACTCCCCATACAATAAATATAATATAATAGATAACGCAAAGGGTTGTGACATCTCTACGCAGCGCCAGTGAATCGAGCCGATCAGAAAGCACTCGGTCACGATTCGAATCGCTTTGTGCTGGATGCGGCAAGTGGTATGAGCTTGCCCCGGAGATGAGAACAGTACTCCATGTGAGACCGAACTTGCACTTTGTAAAGTTGCAAGCGATGTGCCGGCATGAAATACTGTCTCGCTCTGTCGAGCACGCTACGCTTTTTAGAGGCCAATTTGGCCTTATCCTCCAAGTGACCACAAAACTGCACACTATTCGATATGTCGACTCCGAGGATTCCGATGCTAACTGAGACGGCAAGGGGAGTGCCTTCAAACTAAGGAGACATTACAATGGGGTTCTTATTAGCGGTTAACACGCAAACTTGTGCCTTCTGGGGATTGAATTGGACTAGATTTTGTCGCCACCAATCCGAGACTTTGTCAAGCAAAGACTCAACTTCAGACACAAGTTTTTCACGGTACTCGGCGACGATTTCACGAGAAATATTGGCACAACCGGTGTTTAAGGCATCATCGGCATCATCGGCCAGTGCTGTCGTCTGCATAGCAATGAATGTTTTTAGTTTGCAACATATCATTTATATGCAGAAGAAACAGCGTCTATTATCAGAGTGCAGAATAGTAGAACACCACACCAGCGTTAAGATGCTAGTAATCAGAGAGCTTGTAATTCACCGTTTACTATGACTTTGTTGCTCCGATTAGTAAGAAAGCTAGTGATCCAATCGCACAACTTCTCGGGAAGTCCATAGGAAGGGAGCTTCGAAAGAAGCGCTTCGTGCTAGACCCAATCAAAGGCCTTCACTATTTCTAAACTAACGGCCAATACCTCCTCCTTGGACTCTACTACCTCCGGCCATCAATGAGTAAGGTAAACCAGAAGATCACCAGCTGATCGACCAATACGGAAACCGTATTGGCGGTCACTGATCAGCTGGTGATCCTAAGTATCTCATGAGCTGGCAAGTTACAATAGACTCCGTTATTTTGGAGAACAAGGAGGTGATAGCGATAGGCCTGTAGCTGCACGGGTCTGATCGGTCGCCTTTTTTAGGGATCAGGTGGACCAAGGACATCTTCCAAAAATTCGGGACTACGCTTTGGGAAAAGGAGTACCAGTAAAGATGCGTTAAAACCGGTGCCAACACCGGAGCACACGTCTTCAGCACAATGGGAAGGACCCCATCAGGCCCAATTGACTTACTGACGTCCAGGGAAAGAGTGTTTTGCGAACTGCACTGCGCTGTATAAAAGTCACCTCCCGCATAGAGAATTTACATCACAGTATGGTTGGTGGTGTGTTCCCCCGTCATCGAGAGTCGAGTTGGACGCAAAGATGAAGCCTAACAGATCGGCTTGGCCTTTGCGGCATGGGCCAGTGAGCCGTCCTCTCTGTGCAGTGATGTTAGAGGTGACTGACAGAAGTTTCCTAGAATAGTCTTGGCGAGAGATCAGAATGCACGGGTTCCCGAACTAGCTTCTCGCCAATTCTGCCGATCTACTCAGACCTTGCCTTGGAAATGACTTAAAGAAACTGGAGGCGGAATTGTACTTATTTTTAAGAGCGCTGGTGTTTACATCTCGAGACGTTGATGCGTCAGCCCAGGCTCGGTAGCACTCCTGCTTATAGCATGATGCTATTTTAAAGGAGCGACCAAACCATGTCTGGGATCTACCTCCGATGGGCACCACAGAGGACGGAATAAAAAGTTCCATACCCTGAAGTACCATATCAGCGACAGAATCAGCAACAACGCTAGGATCGTCCGGCGAGAAGCAAATCCAATCCCAAGGGTAGTATGCAAAAAAGACCGCATCCCATCCCAATCGGCCGACCTATATTGCCAAATACGGCGGCAACCCGTAAAATGCAAACGCGACGTTAGTGTGACTAGCACCACACTCCGGAGAAGACAATGGTCCGTCAAGCCTAAAGAGGTGTCGAGGTAACCTGATATCCTTCCGGATGAGAGGTCCGCAGAGGGTCCAATAGGTATATGATCTTCCACTTCTGGAATCCGCGTAGGCACAGTAACCAGTTGTGTCAGACCATATGCCAAAGTAAAGTCATAAACAGATCTTCCCGCATGATCGGTTAAACGTGAACCGAGCCATTCAGCGTGGTGGGCGTTAAAATCGCTAACTATCATGATCTTATTGCGGATGGGATCTGCTGTAGCACGGAAACTATAGTCATTTGGATGTGGTCAAGGTGTCGGTCTGTTTCGGTATTACCACTATGGGATCTATAGAGGCACTCTTAGACGCGGGGGTGGGCGTTGCTATCTATGCGTAGCCATATGATGGTTAAGTCCGTACCTTCAAGACTACCGAGGCGTCGAAAACAGATGTCCTCTCTGACGTATACGCAAACTCCAGCCCGTGACACAAAGGAATATTCTAGTTTGTACCCCAGGTAGGAGAAATATGAAGTATCAGCCGGAGAGGACACTTGAGTCTGAGTCCAGTTTCACCGTCTCCAGATGGTAGTGGACAGCATTAAGTTGGAATGAAGTCCCCCTGATGTTGCAAAATTTCAAGGATGGCGTGACAGGGGTCGCCTTGGTATTGTTGTTCTGTTTGCCTGGATATGTTTTTGTCGCGAGCCGAATTGCACCCCTCCAGAATTCACACTCAAAAATAGTAGGATAACTTTGTCGTGGATGCTCAGCGAGGGATTCTCCGTCATCAGGTGTGCTGATATCCTCTTGGGGTAGATGTTCTCTTAATTCCGCTACCATGTTAAGGGGAAGGGTGGAATGGGGCCTCTGGCCACCTGCACTCACCAAGCGATCGTTGGTCGTCGATCGTCGACAGCAAAAGTTGCCGCGTGGCTCTACTACTTATATAAAGGTATTTAATGATTTGCCTCATTCATAACACGCTTCGCCGGCACATATTGCTATATGCATTGCCACTGGTCATCAATAGTTTTTTTGGATACAATTTATTCTAACTTAATTGATTAGTGTATAAATTTCAGTGTTCAGTCGCGTATCAACCGAACAAGTCATTCATGAATGTGGCCTCACCAACTCACCACTATAGACTAATTAGTATAGTGTTCTGATTACGTAATAACATGTACATAAAATAATGATGTAACTAATTAATGATTTAGATATTCCTTGAACAACCTCTGGGTTATATATTTACAGAGATATTCAGAAACTATGATTCAATACGAATCATTGAAAGTAAAAAATAGTAAACAAAAGTACCTATTGGAAATAGTAAATTGACGAATCCCGTTGATGTCACGGGTCCACTGCCGTCTCGTTGCATCTCAGCTTCCACCGCTGCTTCCCGCTGTTTTCTGCAGCTTCCTCCGCTCCCTGTAGCCTCCTGCTGCTTTGGGCTCCCTGTGGCCTTCCATTCGGCTTGAAGAACCATGAGCATGGAAATGCTCCCGGTTCCCTGGGATCCACCCTGGTGGATGGCGGATCCCAGGGGTGAAGGTGTGGAGATGAAATGAAATGATAAAATGAGACTATTATATAATATTTGAAGTATACTCCCGTATCACATCGGATCCCTGTCTCCGTGAAATGACAATCAAATTCAAAAAATTACGGCCTTTAAGTAAATAAAATTGGTCAAACCATATCGTGATACAATTACCGTACAACGCCAACTGTTATCGATGATGCTAACTATCGCGACATAATCGAAGCACAACGCTAGCTGCTCATCGGTGACTAAATTACGTTGAACATCATCTGTTTATCGATGACTAAATTACGTTAAACAACTACAAATATTATTATAGTACAGTCTGTCACTTCGTCTTGCATATGTGGACTATGACAAAGACTTTGATTCCTTCGAAATTTGGGCGGTGTTTTAGTCCCTAACTAGTGGTAGTCAGTTAATATGATCGAAAAGTTCTCTTTTCGATTATGGTTAATGAACTGTCAAGTCCAGCTTAGTCCTAATGTCTAATGCTGATTTCTGTCACCTACTACCACTTTATCTGGATAACTCGTAGTGCAAATGGGTCTGCGTTCACTGATAGAATATATTTGAATCATTTTTTAATTTATTTACTTTTCAAATTAAAGTTAACTCTCGCATTAAAGTAATTTTTACCTTAATCATGTCATTGAATGAAGAGGAAGTCCCTGATTGCTTAACATTTTCTTTAAGAAACCAACTTGAATATTGAGTGGTCGCTTTCTGTAATGCAAATTAGTTTAAGCAAATAGAAGAAATAACTTTTTTAATAAAAGAAAATTATTAAAAAAATCTTGCAATTTTTTACTGTCCTCAGTAGGAATCCACAACGTCAAAGAAATATACTTAATTTTATGTTAGCATACTCCTAAAAATATAAAATTAATATAATATATGAGAGAGATAACACGAGAATGACCGTGTAGTGGTAGTGTAAAAATATCCACTTCCCCATATCATCCCGTGGTTGTCGTAAGAGGCGACAGAGGGAAATAAATCAAGAGATAGGCAGCAGCGCCGTCGTAATAATAACTAAAAATAAAAAGAAAACTGCGGTGTCCGAAGCGCTTGTCAAACGTGCCATTGGTAATATATTATTGCAACGCAGAAAAAGCACTTACGTGTTAACTTTATTTTCGTTTTCCACAGTTAATTTAAATTTTATTACGATAGTTATTTAAAAGTAACAATAATTTCATTAATAAAATCACGCAATACTTTGCGGAAATCCATTCTATTGAAGTTGCTATAACTTAATTTGCTTATTTCCGCGCTTTAAGTTATAAAAACTTCAAAACAATAAAATCCAACACATTGAATTACAGTTACAGCGGCCAATCACAATGAAGCTTAGTCATCTGCGTAGGACAGTGTTTTAGTTCTTGAGCGTAAGTGCACGCTCTCACTCTTATACTCGTAGTCTGATTGCACGCTAATCCAACACGACCGGAGAGAAATCAGGTGGAGGACCTATGCCTTTACGTGCTTTCCAAGCAATGCAAATGGGTCTGCGTTTACTGATGAAATATATTTTAAATGATTCAAATGATACATTTACTTTCCAAATTAAAGTTAATTCTCGAATTTAAGTAACTTGTGTCTTAATCACGTTATCAAATGAAGAAGAAGTTTATAAATATTCAATATTTTCTTTAAGAAACCAACTTGAACATTGAGTGGTCGCTTTATGTAATGCAAATTAGTTTAAGCAGTTAAAAGAAATAATTTATTTTTGAATAAGAGAAACGTATTCAAAGTTATTGTAAAATTTTACTGTCCTCAGTCAAAAAAAAAAGTCCAATGTATATCTACACAATACAATCTGTGTTTGGAACGTTGTTAGAGGGCAGTATGAACAATACGTGTGTATTTTATTTCATAAAATTTTAAGAAAATACAAAACAAAAACGAAATTCTGCTTTGACTCTAAATAAGGTTTGATTGCACACTTACATTCAATAGCAATGCTATCAATTCATGCAATAGCAGGTTGTTCTTTATTTCGAAATTAGTAGCTTCGGGTTCAAAAATTATTTTTTTAAATTTAGTCAATACAGAAACTATATATTTTTTATTACTAAAATGTATCGCGATACTACTATTAGCAAATTTCTCCAATTCATTCTATTCACATGCCTGATCACTACGCGCCACCTTAAATATAACCAAAATTGACCTTTTATTTTTATTTCATAATTTCAACTGTTTTTTTTCTCTCCTTCGTGCTAATTTTTTTTTATATTTAATTCTTTTTGGTGATTGATTATTGCTATTTAAAGCATATAATTAGTTTTTTATATAATAGTAGCCAGCAAGCAAAATTACGGCTAATATTATGATAAGTGATCTCCGTCACTCATAAACATCTGAGACACCAGAGGAATTTCAGATGCGTTGCTGACTTTCGAAAAAGAAGAAAACCGCTGGCAATGGACAGAATTTGGAGTTAAGTTACAAAGTGCGAGAGGTATATTAATAAGTGATTTTCATTAACGAAGATTATAAATCAAACTTATTAGAGTCATTTAAATTTTGATATTATATTTACCATTCAATAACCAAAAGTTTTACTGACGTTTGTAATAATAATGTTTGTTTTTCCCGTTCAGTATGATATATAGACTAATTGGAACGCACTCATAAAATATATATTATTTTGTTCTGAGCCGACATGTGAGTTACGAGAATGTTCATGAATCAGACATCAGATTGACATAAATGTATGCCTGGCAGCTCTTATTCAGTGCACAGGTATATAATCGACATGATAATAACATTTGAAGTTAACTTCACTACAGATCTGTAGTAATGAAGGTTCCTAAACTGAATGAGAGAGAGAAAAGGATTGATTCAAACTACTTTTACGGATTTTATCGCGTATATTTATGTTATTTTTAATACCCGACGTTTCTGGTACTTTCCAGCACCTATGGTCACGGGGGGACTGAGGTGACTGATGTCCCGATGTCAATGTTAATCCGGAGTACCTTCAGCTTTTTAAATATTGCCTTTGGTCCGATCTATGCAAAATGAAGTAAGTGTGTTTTAAAGTTGAATTTTTTTAGATTTTTTACCCGAAACATCAGGTATTAAAAAAAACATAAATCAACGCGATAAAATCCGTAAAAGTAGTTTGAATTAATGTGTAGTATTCGAGTAAATATAATAAATCGTTATGAGAGAAAAGGATATTATTTATTTATTTTATTTTTTTATTTATTATTTATTAATGAATTTATAAGAAAGTGGTGTTACTTAATTCTAAACTCGCTAACTTTTACGTTTGATGGCGAGGGGCGCTCTTTTAATGGTACACCTTATGTACTCCTAATATTGGACAAAATAATACACAATTATATAGATAACACAGTAATATATAAACCTATGACATCTTGTTGTTATGTTAACTTTATATATATATATATATATATATATATATATATATATATATATATATATATATATATATATATACAATATGTAACGTAATTAATACACACCCTCAGACACCCCAAATAGTATATTATGTTATAATCATAATACATACACTGAATTTTTAGTTAAACATTTTTATGCACTGGTTATTTATCAATTAGTTATACTAATTCCGGAAGAATGTTGTGGTCACAGTAAAAATCCACGAACGCAAAGACTTTAAGGTGCTTAAAATAAAGTTCATTTTTCTTTACTTTTATTGAATGACAGAATTAGTAATAATACGAATAAAACTTGCACGGTCCATTTCAGTTTGTTTTGACTGTATTGATTTATTGTGACTGTAATTTACGTAGTTTTAATTATTTTTGGGATAAAAAATTACCTATAATAAAAATGATAGGAATCGATTCAGTAAACGATTCTGAACAAAATACTTTTTCAAAGTGCGTTAATTATGTTGTATATATATTTAACTTTATATAAATTAAATACCTGATAGTTATATATTATATTGTTATGATTTATTAATATACTATCGTATTGAGTTCTATTAGTCATTCTGTATAATATTTTTTAATTTTCTTTTAAGTGATCTTTTTACTAATTTTAACCTTTTCTGCACGATCGGTGACGTCAGGTTACATTACACACCTTCCTACACCACTTACACCTAATATTTACTTGCCCCTGACGGTACCCTGTGGTCGACCCTACCTCCGGAACTCGGTAAGTTTGTGTTTGCTTATAAAGCCGTTATAAAATAATTATCCATAGGCTATTGGGCGCTCCCCTCGGTTGCTCGTCGAATTGGGTTACTATGGGCCCTAGCCCAGTCAACTTTTGTCGGGGCAACTGAGGGCCGTAACAAACGGTTAATACCATTTACTCTTCTACGCAAATATCAACGAGTACCGTAGATAATAATAATGTATTTGTACGAACTAAATGTGCATTGGACGGATTTATTACACCGCGCTGCTTTTGGCAGGCAAGGAAAGAGTTGATTCAGCCGTGATATACTACTTCTACGCTTTTCCGGAAGAGGGAGCGGTACAGCACTATCTGCCGTCGCCTTTGAGTTTAATACTCAAAAGACGCCATCGTTTCGCTCCTGGCCGATAACGATTGCATTGAAATATGGACTAAAGTCTGATGTTGTTTATAACGAAAACGACATATGAAATTCGATTTACTTTTCCGGATGTCGTATCCAACGTGTAAGAAATTAAAACAAATGTTTTTGTTTTGTAAGAATGAATATCTATCTTGTGGAGAAAGATTAAGAAACTGTGAACATTTAGTTAATACATGTTGACCCTTGCAATGTAAACAAGTTTTGATCTCATTCCCATCACTTTTAGATCGAGACTGCTCTATTGGTACATTAAGGTTAGTAATCAAAGAGCGTCGAGCCATCTAAGATGTTTTTAGAAATATAGATACGTCGTAATCTCTCAAGAATAAAAATACGATAGTCAGGTAATTGCCCGACTCGCATTCAGTCAGGCACGCTCTCGCGTTGCGGCCTTACTTCGATACAGCGCGTAAATCTTCTATTAATTCGTGGTAAAATGCCTTCCTATATTTTAACTGGTGCACAAATTACATGGCAACCGTTAGAGATAAGAATAACGTCTAATTTCATTCATTTTCATTGATTATAGATGTTTTGTTTTTTCTTTACCTTTTGTATTATTTCAATGTTTCTTCTTTAATGGTTCATAATTGATTTTATTATTTCAACACTAACCACCAGTGTAAACTTTGACGCTAGCTAGTGTGTTCACTTTCCCTATTCTCATCTGTATCGGTAAGTCACGCGGTCGCGCCAATGAGTGCTCAGCAGCAATCAATGCGTAACTAATAATGTATATTAGTCTTTTTCTAACGACAAGTATACCCTATCATGTACCTCTTTTTGTTAGCGCAACGTGTCATTATAAATAGCTGTAGGTAGATATAGTACTACCTGCGCCATTTTAAAATACAATAATATTCATACATATCACCGGCTTCCGTATTTTTTAGTAAACTAGTCACAACTACAACTCGACTGAGTAGTATTCGGGAAATTACGACACATCTCGTCAGGTATCCCTCAATCTCTGAAAACTAGATTGTACAAACAGTGCGTGTTGCCAGTGATGACTTACGGATCTGAGACGTGGTCCTTCACTGCTGGCTTAATGAGAACGCTCAAGGTCGCTCAGCAAGCTATGGAGAGGGCTATGCTTGGAGTTTCTCGGCGTGATAGACTCAAAAATGAGGATATCCGCAGTAAAACCAAAGTGACCGACATAGCCCAACGGATTAGTAAGCTGAAGTGGCAATGGGCCGGCCATATTGCTCGAAGAACCGATAACCTATGGGGAAGGAAGGTTCTCAAGTGGCAGCCTCGTACCGGTAGGCGTAGTGTAGGGTGACCCCCACTAGATGGAGTGATGACCTGGTAAGACATGCAGGAAGTCGATGGGTGCAGGTGGCTCAGGACCGTCCTTTGTGGCATTACTTGGGAGATGCCTATGTTCAGCAGTGGACTTGTGAAGGGCTGTAATGATGATGATGATGATGAGATACACTACTCTTTAAGTTAACGACTAAGAGCAACATAAAATTTATTCTATGCAGTGATTTCAATATTCATACGCTAAAAGAAAACAGTACAACTGAAGAGTTATCAAACTTAATGCATAACTTTAACCTTAAACTTCACATTAATAAACCGACTCGCCAAAACACATGCATTGATCATATAGCTAATGACATAGAACGTCCCCATAGTTCTTTATATGAGTTCAGTAAGAAAGGTTAAAAATACTTTGGGTAAAGATAAATAAGTAGTTAGTTTGCACGCATATACTTCCATACATTATGTTTTAGGATACTGTATGAAGTAAAAAAATATACTGATATATATTTTAATTAACTAAATTGAACATTTTAATAAATAAACTAAGCCTGCATGTAAATTGGTTTGGAGTTTTTATCTTTTATCTCTATCTCTATCTAGCTAAATTAAAAACATCATCTGGACCGAATTTTGGTCTCGGCGACCAATCTCAATAGAAACTTACCTGTGTAGAATAGCATTATGGAACGCAAATAGGTAGGAATAGATAACATCCATTACCTATTCCCTCACTCTCATAGTCTCTTGGAACGGCAATCCAACATATTCGGAGAGAGATTAGGCACAGGACCAACGACTTTATGTGATTTCTCAGGCGAAGCCGGGCTAACAATAAACATGTGATAAGGAAAGTTTAAAAATTATTTTATTTTATATATTTATTTGTACGTACGTCACGTTAGTGTAACTGCTGATGACAGGTAATTTTCTGTTAGAGTTATCTTTAAAATAACTTAATCTCCTTGTAATTGGTTCTGAACTTATATCAAAGCGTCATGGTGTATTGAAAGCCAGGAAATTGAATTCACCACATAGAAGCAAAAATGTGATTTAATATAATATGTCCGTCTTTCACTCAGCAACGGCAAATGCCAACAACAACCAACAAATCGACTGTTTTCCATAGATATATTTTATATTTTTTAATTCCAGAAAATGAACTGTTTCTAATTTTATGACACTAAAAATGAACAATAATGACATACCAGAAAAAATACACGGTGCCTGTTGGTTTTTAATTTAGCCAAAGATAATTTAAATTTCATGTTTGAGTGTTTACTAAATCTGAAGATATGTATAAAAGATGTAACTAACTATATAAATATATATACATATATTAGTTTCATATCATGTTAGTTTCATTTAAATGAAATTATTAAAATATATTGCAAGCAACCCAATGAGCTAAATAAAAATAAATCAACATCAACAACATCATCTTATTTTTGTATGTCTGTCTCTCCACGCCAATCTTTGGAAAGGCTGAACTGATTATGTTAAAACTTTATGGATAGGTAGAAGGCAATAATAGGAAGGATCTAGCCTACGTTATATCCGAAAAGCTTTGAGGTTTTTTTGACTTAGAATTGATAAAATAAATGGTGTTTTACTATCTTAAACCTAAATAAAAAGCAAAATTAATTTTTAAAAAAAAAACCCACGACGGATATAAAGGTGTTATCGAAAAAGGATTAAGTAAAATCTTTAAAAAACTCCCGAATAAAAGAAAATAATATCAAATATAGGTACTACACATCTTCACCTACCTATCGTAATGTAATTACAAACCCAAGAAAAGTCGTGTTTTTTTTTAATTTTGGTTTTTATTTCAGACTTTCTAGAGAATTCCAACAGTATGAAGTAATAAAATTATAAATAACAGGAGGAGTAGGATCTGTTAAAATATTTACTCTGAGAGCAATTGTTGTGAAAATTAAAAGATGTTACAACCAACGGTATCTGCTTTACTTTCACCATTTTTGTTGAAACCACTGCCCTCACTAGAGTAGGTCGTCATCATCTTTGTTTCAGTTTCCCTTTGTTGTCTCTTGCGACACCCACGTGACGAAATGTGGTACACATATTTTTACGCCATCACTACATAGTGTAGTTGGTGTGACACGTGAAGCAAATTTTCAGTTAGATAATCCCTATTTTTTACCTGTCATTATCAGAATTATATAGTTATAGCCATATTTTTAATATGTCTATAACTATATAATAACATTTTCTGGCAGCTAAACTCCAGCAAAAATTAAACAAGCACTATTAGCAAAGTAATTACCCATTCACCCGTAATGAAACAGCCATTTGTCAAGCGATACTGAGCCTAATCGTCTCTAGTAATGGGAGTCGTACAATGGTAACAAGCAACTATAAACCTGATTAAATTAACCGTTGTTTATTCAGTCATTACTAGTAAATACAATAAATCTGTATTCAGAAAAAATACAGTGAAGCATTCCTATCTTGAAATATTTAAAGCCATCATATTTGTATCTAGTAACAAATTTGCACAGAAAAGGATTGGAATGATTTTCCGGCATTTACCTTTCCGTCCAAATAAGGCAAGGGTTTTGTTGCGCTATCACAATGTGATTTTACCATCTGGGGCTTCATCACTTCTTAACGCCAAGTGGAATTGTGGTCAAGCACTGGCTCATAACAAGTAATAGTGTACTATTTTCGTATGTCAATTTAATTTGCGAAAAAAGGTTATAGGCAGATATTACGCACACACGCACGCACGTAAGCACGCACGCACCTAGGCACGTACACACGCACGCACGCACTCACGAACACGCGCACACATGCACTCACGCTGAACACGCACGCACGTACGCACACACACACACACACACACACACACACACACACACACACACACACACACACACACACACACACACACACACACACACACACACACACACACACACAACACACACACACACACACACACACACACATACACACACACACACCTCTTAGGATCTCGAAACGTCGAGATCTGTTGAGTACACGGTTTTCAAAAACAATAAATTCCTCATTTTTTGAAAATCATTGATTTTCATAGTGGGAAGTTAAAAATATTTGTGTGTTAATGACAAATGAGCACACAGTTCATCTGATCGTAAGCGGATACTGTGACCCATAGACACCATCATCTATCCGTGATCAAGAATCAAAATGCAGATGTGTGCAGGGCCCTGAGGATTAAGATGAAATGCCTTGTTTCCAGTGAAATTTTCTTCGATTCACTATATGTATGTACACTCGACGCCGACACATAATAGCTAAAACTGATCGAGTAGAATGAGATAATAACGATATTTGCAAAGAAAAACTCGAAAATTATTAAAATCGATAAAATTAATACGTACTAATAGTATTCAATTATTTATTTTAAAATCAAATAAAATTCTACCAAAGTAGTTCGAGTTTAAATTATTAAAAAGTACTTGAAAATTGATATTTAATGAAAGTATTTTAATACTTTATGATACTAGAAATAACGGTACAATAATATTCCGTTAATTGTTTTAAAATCAACAAAAATTTACTAAAGAACCACTTAGACCTTAAAATTTAAAAGTATATTAACCATCGTTATTTACAATTTTAACACGCGTAACGGAATTAACAACTTTAACCAACTTTATAATTAATTCCACGTTTGTTAAAAGTTCACCTGCTAACTGCTATAATCAGCATGTTTTAAAATATATAGAAACGTTTATTAAGAAAGTCCAGAAAATTATATTATGCGATTTTGATCCTTTCCAGCATGAAAGATGTTATTGAAAACAATTTTAAGTGCTTATTTACGTTGTCATCAGCGGTGAAGGTATTTATCGCAAAGTAAACTTCATGCCTTTATAGATATTTCATTTCGGCCTACATGTATTGAAAAATCAAGGTGACGGTGTAAACGAGTAGTGGGGCAAGTCAGGGGTCACAAAAGCTTTTAATTTTATTTTTCGATTATTGTTTTAGTAGTATTATAGTTGCAGCACGAATGGGTCGGCTCGACCGGGAAAGGACTACGCTCTCACAGAATACCAGCGTAAAATAGTAGCTTAATGCTGCTGTGTTTTGTATGGTAAGTGTAGAGAACCGGAGACCCTTTTTACAGGAAACGAGGTAACTCATCTTAGTCCTCACGGGTGCGGTACATCTGCATTTTGATTCGTAATTGAGGATAGATGTAGATGTCTATGGGCCACAGCAACCACTTACCATCGGGTGGACTGTGTGCTCGTTTGTCACCCTAACCTATAAAATAAAATAAAAAATAGGTACATCTGAATACAATTATACATCAATAAAGTTTAAACAAAAATTAAAAATCCTAAAATAAGGGAAAGCAAAGGAAGCGTGAGCATGTAATAACATAAAAAAAACTGAGAGATTTTTCTTCATTTTGGTTGTATGAAAAAGCTCGCAGTTTCTTTGCGATGATTTCCGTAACGATGATATCCGTAGTAGAATGAGACTAACCGATATAACAGTTCAGTAAGCTGAAGTGGAAAGAAAGGTTCTAGAGTGACATCCTCGTACCGGAAACTAGTTAAGGAGTTCACAGTGTTCTTGAATATCGATGGATGCATATAGTACACGAATGTACTTTGTGGCATTACTAGTAGGATACCTATGTTTAATAGTGGAGTATTGACGGGTAGTAATGATAAAATAGGCCATGTAAGAATATCCACTACCCCACATCATCCTGTGGGTGTCGTAAGAGGCGGCAGAGGAAAACATATCAGGTGATGGCCAGCAGCGTCTGCCCAATAACTACAAACAGTAAAAAACTGTGGTTTTAAGCCTGCTTTCCATACGTGGCATCTATGGCAAACATCCCCGCAAATATCCTCGAGTTAATCTATTGGGAGGCCTATGTCCATCAGTTAACTTTAAAAACCTGTAATGATGACAATTGTGATGAAAGTCTATAATAGATTTTTATATACCTATATCTATTATAGATACTGTATAGATATTATCGTTGAGTGCGAGGATCCCTATGATTTGCGACAGTGCTGTATTATGACACGTGATCTTTCGTCGTATATTCTCACAGAACTTATGCTATTTGAATTGGCTTAGTATTTTTTATAAAGTGTTGAGAGTAAATTTTACAAATTCGTTTTAATGTTTATCTTTAAATATTATTCGAACGGTTCTAGCGCTTAGGGTCAATATGTTCCACCAGTGAGTGCCCGCAGAGACATCTAGCATTGGACGTAGTACCGTGTTTTGATGTGAAACGTCTTTAAAATCACGCTGATACATACGGGTACTAAGTCAGAAAAGTAAACCGTAACGAGAGGGTCTATATCATCTTACCTTAATAATTACAAAACTATTAGTCTTAGGGAACATGAATCTTGTATTATTATTCAGCTCATATAGACAGCTCGCTTGTATGACCTATAGATTACGTCATAGCGTAGCTGGGCAGAAAGGAATGATTATTACGTAGAATGACCGTCACCGTCGTTCTCACTCTTTTCTATTCAGTGCATCTCACGACTCACGTGATAGCGCGGTGATTATTTCGTGCATGTGGAGTGTATTTAGACCTATCGACTCAAATAAAACTGAATTTAATTAAGATAACATTTATAGTTAAAAATAGCAAGGAAGTGAAAAATATCTACAATTATGAAGTTTGTCGGCTTCAGCCCGTGCAAGATCCAGCATAAAATATAAATCACGGCCAAACAAAAATGGGTGTCTCAATTTTTTTTGCCGAGCGAACGATGCGATTTTGGGAGCGTCTCAAAGCTGCGAAAGCACGCAAAATAAACGACGCTGACTCCGCCAGGACCACTACCGCTGTTGTACCAATACCAATGACCGTAAAAAGTGAAGATACCATTCATACATCTGTTAAGGCTACCACGGCATGTTTAGTAAATGTCACTATACCTTAAGGATTAGTGACCGAAAGTAAGATTTCCGTCGGGATCGCTCAGCTGGTTAAGTCTAGTCCAGGTCAATCCTCATAAGATACAATTTTGTGTGTTAACTGCTAAAAAGAACCGCTTTGTCGTTTTCTCTCAGTATTAGGGCACATTACCCTTGTTGCCTAAGCGAGTATCGGCATCCATGGCGACGACATATCGAATGACGTGCAGTTTCTTGGTCACTTGGAAGCATAGGCTAAATTGGTTTCTCTAAAGATTGGCATGCTCAGCAGAGCGGAACAGAATTTCATGCCAACTATTCAATTTTTCACTTTTACACTAAATGCGACTGGTGGACACAAAACCAACTGGCGCGTTGGTTTTAACGTGAAACGTGTATCTTCTAAATGTGTATTATTCTCCTTTAAAATTCCTTCCATTTTATTTATATATGATCATAAGCGTAGGTAGTTCCAATTAAATATTGAGTGTCATCGTTTAAAAAATATTGTTTAGAAAACACAATAAAACACGAGTTTGAAGCAGAAAAAAAACGTATAATAAATGTATTTATCTACAAGATTCGGTCGATTCACATCGAGTTTCAAAGTCAAGGCTTTTTTTTTAGAATTTAAACTGAAAATGAACATACAAACGTATTTTTCGTAAGATGTGTATAGTATATTTTTTTGTAACTTTTGGATATTGTCAAAAACTAAGCTAAAATCTGCTTACGATTTTAAAAATAAAAACTAATCAGAGATATGAAAGGATAAGTGAACTCACTTCACTGAGTTAAAGGACTATTTTCTGCTTAAAATACAGTTTCACTGTTCTGTTTTGGTTTGAAGGGCGGAAGAACTAAATATTAGTACAGGCTGTGAGGTATTTCATTCTACCCCTAAGTCCAATATTTCAATAGCTGTGTGACAAAGCGCATCTGTGTTAGACAGCTATTGGATTAAAGTCTTGAGATAAAATATTTTATTTTTTTAAAAACATTTTGTTATCATTGACGTTCAATTAAATAACAAAATTTATTTTAAGTAATAATGTAAAAGCAACTGTGAATAATTAATTAAAAATGTCATTTTAATTAACTTTAATTAAAATAAATTATCTATATTTTTGAATATTAGAATATGTTATAAAACTTTCAAAAGCCCTTTATTGATATATTACCTAAACAATTAAACATATTAGCTAAAATATTTTCTGTCTGGTGAACTGGTGAAAGAAACTTTTGAAGTATCTTTAAAAATTATTAAAATTATAAAACCTTATATTTTTCTTATTTATATGTATGTTCTTACAATAAGGATCCGTTCAGAACCCGGGTTGGTCGCGTACTGTGAAATTTACAGCGAGCTCTAACCATCTGAGCTGCCACGGCTTCGATAGTTAGCGCTCACTGTAAAGCATAATTTCCTGGATAAGTAAGAAACATTTCTTACTTATCCACTATCACTATCAATACAGCACGTCACAAGAATACAGCTGTATAAAGACCTTACAGATTGGCAAAAATTAGGGCCCTAATCGACCTACTTTGATTGACTACCTTTGTGTTTTATCAGGTCCTTATTACATTTAGTGTGGGGTCTCCCAACACTACGCTTTGTGATACGAGACTACCACTCCAGAAACTTTCTTCCCTGTCAGTTATTTGTTCTTCGAGCCAATTGGCCGGCCTATTGCTACTTCAGCTCACTGATAAGGGGAAGGTTGTAGGTAGAAATGGTCGAACTTAGTCGTGGACGGGTGATAATTCCTTTTGACTTATTGCAATTACGGTGACTTTTGTATATTAACAACGTTACTATGAAGCAAATCATAATACAGTTTACTTTTTTAGTTAAAAGTTCATCAGATACTAAATGTAGTTATTAATCATAAACTCTAGCAAAGAAGGATTCAGATAAATTGATAGTCATAGTCATTTATACTTAGTCATATTCATAGTCATACATACTTTTAATGTAGTGGAGCGAAACTAGAACACAGCAGTAGATACACACACAGCACATAAACTTGACAGCAGAAATGAAACTTATTATTTTCTTTGACGCAATAGAAGAAAGTTCCATTCGTCAAATATCATTTTTGGAGTTTATGGAGTTAACTCCTTATGAATCGTTTGATATATAGCGCACGGTATTAAAATAGATAGGTACTAAAATCAAGCGTTCATAGCTCGAAATGAATGACGTAGTATAATTCAAATCAATATAAATAAATTTATGGTATACTTCATTGGTCTATTGTATACATTTTAAGACAATAGATTTTCAGAAGTAAACTCCAGTCATGCATCGGAGCAGACACACAATTGTTTTATATGTCTCTGGTTAGAAAAGAAACGACTAAAGAAACTCCTCAGTTATCATCTTATTGATATTGTTTTACCTTTAAATATTACAATAGCGTAGTGCATACATAATGAAAAACAAAAACAGACCCATCTGTTACTGAAGGATGTTCTCTAATATGTTCTAAAAATAATATGAGTCATCAGTGCATGTCGAACCCGAGCACACTAGCGTCAAAAAGCAGTACTTGTTCATAATTTGAAGCATGTGGAAGCCATCGATCAGTATTCTCGAAAATTGTTAAAAATTTTCTCATACTACTTGGTTGAAAATTATCCCCACTTGTGTGTACGTTTTGCTGTGTGAATTTTTGTTTAGCGAATAAGTTTGTGTGTATATTTATTGTAATTTCTCTACTATAAGATAGGTAAAATCCAATTTTTTTAAACGTTTTTAATTTGAAAATAGCTGTTCTGATTTTGTTATCTACTAATTCTATTCATTTTTAATTATGGTATTTAGGCAACACACGAAACTTTATAACGAATGTTTAATTACAACATTTAATTTTAATCTGAAACATTTGACAGTTTGATAAGTGAAAATTTTATTTTATGACAGCTGAGTAACGACACAGGTAGGTATTTGATACAACTTATCAGCTATATTTTTAATTGTTATATCGAAAACTTATAATATAAACTATTAATCATAATTTGTATTCTGTATTTATTAGCATTGCTGTGTAGTGGTGGCGAGAGAGAATCCACTACCTCATGTTATCGTAGGTATTGCTAAAGTCAATATATGTGAGCTAAACCAGGGCAAGGCCCAGAGAAGCAGTATCTTCGCGATAAAATTTTGTTGATAAAAACACTGCTGTTACCTAAACGATTGACGAGACAACAAAATATGAAGATGCTTTTAAAGAAGCGAATCGCGAAACTACCGCAAGGTGAGCTGCGGCAATGTATGAAGTTAAGCGCATGTGTATTCGTTGCGATACATTCTTAAACGCGACGGAGCTCGCGCGGGCAACAATGAAGACAGTGTCAGTATGGGGTATATTACCCATCGTTAAGTCTTCTCTGAGGAGCAAGAACCGTTCTCCTCAGAAATAATATTCCTTCTAGAATTGATTTTACGTGTTGATACTAACACAAACGTGTAGTTCTTTTTTTAAATTATACAAATATTTATAGGTCATTTACAACTTAGTGTATGTCAGTCCCATCATACCATGCTTTGTTCTTGTAGAATAAGACGTTTTAATTTAATATATACTTTGTATTTTAACACAGTTACCGTAACGTACAGTATGTAACAAAAATGTTAGTCGTTTTAGGGACGCATAGGTGTACACAAAGGCATGGCAATTATGATAATGAAATATTTCTAAAAATGTTATTTGCTTCTTAACTTATCGACACTTGCCGACATATTGTCTACGGCCACTCTGAGGTCACGGACACGGCTGCCTGAAAGCTGGCTGCTGAGCGGCGCGTGCTTCCCAAGGTTTTTGTGTAAATCGTTATATACCTATCTAGACGCAGTTATTACTGAATTTTAGAATTTATAGAGTTGAGATGGTCTAAAAATGCAGTTACTTTATCTAAAGGTAGGTACGACACTTTCACAATTCTACTTTTATATAAAGTAACTGCATTTTTAGACCATCTCAACTCTATAAATTCTAAAATTCAGTTCACAATGGAGTTAGAGGCAAACAATTCTTTAGCTTTTCTAGATGTGTTAGTAATTCGGAATCCTGATAACAACTTGAGCCATACTGTGTATAGAAAAAAAACCCATACAGATAGATATTTAAACGGTGATTCTCACCACCAACCTTCACAGTTAGCTAACGTGGGTAAATCTTTGTTTCAGAGAGCACGAGGGATCTGTGACAGTAAACACCTGGCTGCCGAGCTCCAACCATGTCAAGCAAGTTTTGCATGACAACAAGCTTCGGGTTCCCGCGCTTACGTCACAGTGAACGAGTGAAGCCGGCCACAGTCGAGCGTGTACCTGCTGTACTGCCATATGTTAGAGGAGTCACTGACAAGATTGGCTACATCTTGAAGCGCGCTTCCATCAAAACATACTTCAAGCCGCCGAAGAAGATTGGTCAGTTTTTACCATCAGTCAAGTGTAACGTCCCTCTGCAAGATGCAGGAGTGTACAAGCTTGATTGTGAATGTGGTTTCTCCTACATAGGAAAAACTAAAAGATCAATTAAAACCCGCGTTAAAGAACATATAGCTGATATGAAGAATCGACGCTCCGGGAAGTCTGCAGTCTGTGAACACGTACAGGATCGCCCCCCGTCTCTACATTAGATTTGATAGACAACAAATCCTCGCTACAGAACACCGATTCCTTCCAAGGATGATTCGCGAGGCTATTGAAATCAAAAAACATCCTAATTTCAATAGAGAAGATGGCTGGGTGCTGCCATCTGCTTGGGATCCTGTAATAAATAAAATTAAATCCCAACCCAAGCATACAACTGCAAGACTTCAAGATACCATAAGTTCATACTGTGTAGATCGGAACAAAAGTTAAATTTTTATCTATGGTAACCGCTGTTAATTATGACATTTGGACGTTGAAAATCTCAGTCCTCCCCGTGACCATGGGTGCTGTAAAGCGCTCGAAACGTCGGGTATTTATAGTTAAATATACGCGATAAAATCCGTAAAAACTTTTATTATTTCAACATCAATTTCAGTCTTTAATCGATTGGATAATCAATTATTGTAACCAAAAAAAAAATGTTTTCTGCAAAACGAGTACATATAAATACTGTATGAGAAAATTATACCCATTTACTTGCATTATTTTAAAATAAAAGAATCAAAAACCTTCTTTATTACTATTTAACATATGATTTTTGATAAGATTATCGGTTCTAAGAATCGATTATTGTCAGATTATTATTTTTTATTGGCAACTCCTACTGTATCGCTTCGTCAAGTTAAATGTCATCTAACATTATCTTTCCTTTTTAATGGACATGTTTTGACATCGCTTGACCTTTGTTTTGTATTTATATTACTTAAATTGTGTGTAAAATATGACTATAAAATAAATGGTTCTTTCTTTTTATATAATACATATATAAATAGATTATATCAAAATACTATTGACAAACAATATATTTTAGAAAAGAATGTGCTTATTACAAAGATTTTACCGGGCATAGTTTCAATTTTTCAGATGCCAGTTGAAGCATATTCTTGCATCTTGCTACAACTTTATTATAATATTTGCTTCCCTATAGATAAGTAATTTTCATAATGCAAGTCTTTGATAAATAAAGATCTTGTCCACGCTTAGCCAGATCGCCCTAACAAACTGAGCAACTCCCTTTCCACTTTATGTCTAAATAGATCTGGGAAAAATATTTAATTAAGTTTATTTCAAGCATAAAATATCGTGATTAATTACAAGTTTGCAACTATTTTTAGGAGAAATTTAGTATGTATTTTTCATATGAAATTTTATTCGAAAAAGAATATGTAAATTTAATAATTATTAATTATATGTAACAAGAATTACTTTTTAAATTAATTGATGTTATTGTTTAACCGGAATGTAATAAACAAAATAAAATTACTTTAAAATACGCGGTGTTTCGCGCGCGACTTAGGTATAGGAAAAACCCAAAAAAAGTTTCAAATGATCAAACTGATAGCGTCCACTATTATTCCGACTAAATTATTTTGATACAATATCTGTTATTAATTTTGTGCTTATATTTTTAGTAATATTTAAACACATGGGAAGTTTTATAAACATTAAATTTTCTCACAATTCAACAATATAAATAAAAATAAGCATTGTTTATCGACCGTCGATAAAAAAATGCTAATTAGTAGATTTTAAAAACACAGCACCATAACAGTTTAAGTATATGTTATTGTGTGGATTTATCCCAAACTTTTTTAAACTTTTCTTGTTATTTTTGTGTTTAATGTATTTTCACAAATCCTAGCTATAACTTTATTTCTTAATAATATATCATATATTTATTAAATAACACTTTGGGCTCTGCCTGAAATAAATAAAAAAAAAAACATTTATTATTAAAAAATTAACCAAAAATCACAACAAATTTCCTCGATTCAGAAAATGTCAAAATTATGTTGTAGAGTACAGTCGTTTTGCCGTGTCTATGAACAATGGCTCAACGAACAAGCAGTAGTGCGTTTGCGCAGATATTGATAGCCGTTAGCACCCGCGTAAATTATTTCCGGACGGATCTATTTTTTTATATTTCTAAATTAAGTATACGCAGTAAGTGACTTGTGTGCGATGTCTTACTCAAGCGAGGAATATTTTAATATGTTGATGTGTCCCGGGAAATGTGATTGCAATTATGCAGAAGAAGACTGCTTTTCCACGAAATATAATACTATTGCCGTCGGCGACAACGTTCCCACGACTACACATTCGTATGTACAATACTGACAGTGCGCATGGCCGTGACCAACAACGTACAGATTTCTTATATTTACGCGAACACTATACATTGAAATAATACTAGTTTTTACGGAATTTATCGCGTATATTTAACTTTTTAAATGCCCGACGTTTCGAACGTTTTACAGCACTGATGGTCATGGGCAGGACTGAGATGTTCAACGTCCATATGTCATAGTTAACCGCGGTTACCATAGATTAAAATTTAGCTTTTGTTTCGATCTATGCAGTATGAACTTATGGTATCTTGAAGTCTTGCAGTTGTATGCTTGGGTTGGGATTTAATTTTATTTATTATAGGATCCCAAGCAGATGGTAGCACCCAGCCATCTTCTCTATTGAAATTAGGATGTTTTTTGATTTCAATAGCCTCGCGAATCATCCTTGGAAGGAATCGGTGTTCTTTAGCGGGGATCTGCGGTCTATCAATTCCGATGTAGTGACGAGGGCGATCCTGTACGTGTTCACAGACTGCAGACTTCCCGGAGCGTCGATTCTTCACACCAGCTATATGTTCTTTAACGCGGGTTTTTATTGATCTTTTAGTTTGTCCTATGTAGGAGAGACCACATTCACAATCAAGCTTGTACACTCCCGCATCTTGCAGAGGGACATTACACTTGACCGATGGTAAAAATTGACCAATCTTCTTCAGCGGCTTGAAGTATGTTTTGATGGAAGCGCGCTTCAAGATGTAGCCAATCTTGTCAGTGACTCCTCTAACATATGGCAGTACAGCAGGTACACGGTTTTAACGACGTTTGACTATAATTATTGCATGGAAACATTAAATAAACGCGAAATTAGTAAATATAATGATTGCAAAAACAAACATATAGAAAAATATCAAAAATTAACGAACAAGTCAAATGTCAAACATCTGAATCAATGCCAGAACCGAAAGCAACCATTGACAAACACAGATCATAGATTAATCGCGCTCTATAATCTGTCAAAACAAACACGGATGATGCAACAATTAGGGTTTTATCCAAAGGCCTCAACTTTGCAATTACACAACGCAAATTACCGTACGAAGAAATTATCTGTAGTGTCGAGGACTGTTTAATTAAAAACAATATGCGGAAAGAAGATTTTGAGGCGATACGTCAAGACATCTCGTCTATGTTACTATGATGTTCAGTGCCTAAACCGAATCTTCCCAAAGACGAATTTATAGCGTTAAAGAACCTACGCAATAAACACGAACTTACGATTCTCCGCGCAGATAAGGGAAACGCCACGGTAGTCATGGATACGTCAGATTATAATTCTAAAATACAAGAACTTTTGTCGGATGTAAGCACTTATAAAAAGGTTAAAAATGACCCAACAAATAGCACACTAAAACAACTAGTGACCTCATAAAGAAACACTCCGAAAAATTAAATCTGGACGTAAAATGGATAATACCTACGTGCGCCAAATCACCAAAATTGTATGGGTTACCAAAAATACACAAGCCCAATGCTCCATTACGTCCCATAGTGAGCCAAATCGATTCACCAACTTACAGATTGGCTCAACACTTAGCGAAAATACTCTCACCACTCAGGGGACATACAAGAGCACACATAAAGGATTCCTACCATTTTGTCAGCGAGATTAAAGACCTACATCTGGCAGACAATGAAAATAGTTTCATTGTCTGCCAGATGTAGGTCTTTAACTTTAACTGACCATAGGGTCAGTTTTGATGTGCAGTCATTGTTTACATGCTTACCTGTTGAAGACTGCATCTCAATTGTAACTAGAAGGCTGGAAGAAAACAACATGCCCGTAGAATATGCAGTATTACTCAGCCACTGCCTTACATCTGGCTACCTATTATATATTTGTGGAAGGAGGAGTTCTACAAGCAAGTAGATGTTGTGGCGATGGGCTCACCTGTATCTCCCATTGTCGCCGACATATTCATGGAAGACTTTGAGGAGAAAGCCCTGCTTAGTTCTCCCATAAATCCAAGTTCTACAAGCGGTACGTAGACGACACTTTCACAATTCTACCTTTAGATAAAGTAACTGCATTTTTAGACCATCTTAACTCTATAAATTCTAAAATTCAGTTCACAATGGAGTTAGAGGCAAACAATTCCTTAGCTTTTCTAGATGTGTTAGTAATTCGGAATCCTGATAACACCTTGAGCCATACTGTGTATAGAAAAAAGACCCATACGGATAGATATTTAAAAGGTGATTCTCACCACCATCCTTAACAGTTAGCTTTTTAGCTACCGTGGGTAAATCTTTGTTTCAGAGAGCACGAGGAATCTGTGACAGTAAACACCTGGCTGCAGAGCTCCACCATTTCAAGCAAGTATTGCATGACAACAAGCTTCGAGTCCCGCGCCTACGTCACAGTGAACGAGTGAAGCCGGCCACAGTCGAGCGTGTACCTCCTGTACTGCCATATGTTAGAGGAGTCACTGACAAGATTGGCTACATCTTGAAGCGCGCTTCCATCAAAACATACTTCAAGCCGCTGAAGAAGATTGGTCAATTTTTACCATCGGTCAAGTGTAATGTCCCTCTGCAAGATGCAGGAGTGTACAAGCTTGATTGTGAATGTGGTCTCTCCTACATAGGACAAACTAAAAGATCAATAAAAATCCGCGTTAAAGAACATATAGCTGATGTGAAGAATCGACGCTCCGTGAAGTCTGCAGTCTGTGAACATGTACAGGATCGCCCCCGTCACTACATCAGATTTGATAGACCGCAGATCCTCGCTAAAGAACACCGATTCCTTCCAAGGATGATTCGCGAGGCTATTGAAATCAAAAAACATCCTAATTTCAATGGAGAAGATGGCTGGGTGCTACCATCTGCTTGGGATCCTATAATAAATAAAATTTAAAACCCAACCCAAGCATACAACTGGAAGACTTCAAGATACCATAAGTTCATACTGCGTAGATCGGAACAAAAGTTAAATTTTAATCTATGGTAACCGCGGTTAACTATGACATATGGACGTTGAACATCTCAGTCTTGCCCGTGACCATGAGTGCTGTAAAGCGTTCGAAACGTCGGGTATTTAAAAAGATAAATTACTAGCATTATTTCAACAACGTACAGATTAAGGAAGAGCCTGAGGAGCACATTCTCGAGATGTTTGTACACGCTCGGTGGTACGTGAACTAGATTTGAACCAAATGCGCGTTTGGAAAGACCTCAAAGATGATGGCCAGCACCCGTATCACTATCGTCGAGTTTAGTGTCTTCTTCCCGACGACTACGAGCCGACAATGGATAACTTGGGACGGTTACTCGATAAGGATGAAGGAGATCCCGATTTTTTGAATCGCGTCTTTACACAGATGAATACTCTTTTATTAGAACAGGTGTATTTAACGCTCATAATGAACACTTATAGTCAAAGACAAATCCGCATACTGCGGCATGCATACCGCATCCATCTGGGGTACGATTTAGCGGTCTGTATTCTAAAAAACATTTTATACCGAGGAAAAGAAGAAAAAATAAAATTCGAAATATCCGTTATGCAACGCGTGCGCTCAGATATTGTACCTAAGCCGTTGTCGCAAATGTATAGAGGTATAAAGTGGGTGATCAACATCTTCATGGTCGTCCAGTACACATAGTGATGAATTAGTGTTTGTGCCTAATTACCAAAATCAGTCGAAATAAAATTTTAAATTTGTGATAATCGACTTCTAAAGTGAAAACAGCTGAGCGATGTGAGGAGGTCACGATCTTGGTGCACGCCCTGCTTTTGAAGTACGCCGCCGAAGGATGATATTTTTTTGACTGCGTCGTTGGTCTACTCAATCCCAACATGCGCCAAAAAGCCCATGTAGTCGCATGCGCCCAGCAAATCGATAGAAAAGTTCGATAGAAAAGTAGTCTCTAAATATAAATTTTAATAGTTTAAAGTGCTGTGGGTATGCGCGGTCGTATCCGGCCGCTTGTATTTTGCCGAAATAACATGCTTGGGGAATGAGAGGTTAAAAATTAATAAGCAGATACGTTGTCACCCCGGATAGAAAACGTATTCAGTTAAAAGGGTCTCACGATCGCTACACTCAGCATATGAAACGTAGAAGCATTAACCATTCAAGCGCCATAAAAATACCATGCATTCGCCTGCACCTGGCAAATCCTGAGCATTCGCATGCGACCGCACGTACCCATAGCATTTAAAGCCGTTAAAACTTATATTTAGAGACTGCTATTTTATGTAGAAGCTTAGCTTTATAAAATCTATACAAAATGTTCTGTCTTGTGGTCTAAACAAAAGTCAGGTTTTACTTCATTACAATAAGATTTTATTGTATTTTGATAACAAAAACAAAAACATACCAAGCGAATGTCGGCACAATTACATATTTAAATATATATTACTCAAAATTATTTACATAAAAAAGATAAATTATATTCACAAAAAAACCTTCATTACAATTTTATAATAAAACACTACACTAAAACACTAACAAAACACTAGAAAAATCCAAAAATCAACACAATAACATTCACACGAAAATGACGTACGAAATAAACGTATATTATAAATAAATATTCATAGGATAACAGTTGTTTTATTACTACAATATGAAATACTATAAAGTATTTCATATTGATTATACTTAACCTGACTTTTGTTTAGACCACAAGATAGAAAATTTTGTATAGATTTTATAATGCCAAACTTCTTCATAGAAAAGTAGTCTCTATATATAAGTTTTTATGGGTTATAGTACTGTGGGTGGGTGCGACCTCATGAGACCGCTAGGGATTTGACGTAATATGGCCGCGATCTCATGAGACCGCTAGGGATTTGACGGAATATGGTCGCTATCTCATGAGACCGCTAGGGAGTGGAGGTTAAGCTGCTATTTTACGCTGGAATTCTATAAGAGCGTGACCCATCCAGGTCGATTCGTTGGCTCTACCACGTAAAAATATATGACCGTTTTCATCACCTTATATGTCGGGGGCTGATGCTGAGACACAGTTGATTCCGAAGAACCTCAGTAGCCCATAGAAACTTTCTTTAATATAGCTTATTAATAGCGGTGGACTTGTAAATGGCTGTGTAAAAATGATGATGATGATCTTAAAATCAATTTTGTTAAATTACTTTAAGGCGACCAATTTTATACTTTAAACCTTGTGTTGTTGTCAAAGGTTCAGAGATGTAGTAATTTTATGAAAAATGTGGGAGATATTTATTGTATTTTTCTGTCATAACCGTACCATAAGCTCTCGCCTACTATTTTTAAAAACCTGTCTGGTCCATAAATTATGTTTAAGCCCAGTCCGGCACGACGTCGCTATAAATGTCATCGGGAAAGGCAAACGAGTCTGCCCGGAGCACACTTAATCAGCTGTCAATTTTGATCTGGTAAAAGCCACGAGCGACAAGCAGATTGTGAGAAAATTACCAACATATTGTAAATTACTGCGTTTTGTCTATTATATATATATATATATATGTCGTTAATTATACTTGTAATTCCGTGACTGCGTCGTAAACATAAAAAAGAGAGATTTTCAAGAGGATTGCAGCCCCTGAGAGATGACGGAATAATCGTTTCGTATATGCCAGACATAATTTATAAAATAGGATTACAGGTTTTTAATACAACTTATTAGGCAATTTAGTTAATGTAGCTTAATGCTGCTGTGTTTCGTATGGTGAGTGTAGAGAACCAGAGACCCGTATTATTGGAATCGAGGCATTCCATCTTAGTCCGCAAGGGTGACAACGCATCTGCATTTTGATTCTTAATCGAGTTTAAATGTAGATATCTATGGGCCACAGCATTCACTTACCACCAGGTAGAATGTATGCTCGTTTGTCGCCATTATCTCATAAAACAAATTAGGATTAGTCAGGCTCCTTCAGACCAAATTTTGGACAAGGCGGCCAGCCTGAACAGGGACTAGCCATCGGCGTAGAAGAGAATTATAATGCCTAAGTGTGTGAGCACAGATGAACTCTCTATTCCCTCACTCTCATAACCTGGTGGTACTGTAATCCGATACGACAGGTGAGGTCGGGCGTAGGACTAACGGTTTTACGTGCTTTCCGAGACAAGGTGTGGTACACCAACAACTTTTTGACTCCGGGCTGCTACTTTGAATCTCTTGACAGCAAAAACTCATAAGTGTTTTACGTCCGAATTGGGATACGAAACCGGAACCACTTTATTATCGTATATATAATATAATCACATTTACGACTGATAGCGGCATTTTTTTTAAATTACAATTTCCACACAATTATGGCACCTATAAGTCCAAACATGGAGAACTTTTAAAAAAAGAAAAAGAATCAGACGAATAATATTTTGATTTAGGATCTTATCGTTTGTAAGTTATACCACATACTTATGCAGTGTTTACTATCAAAAATTATCTTTATAACGAGTATGGTACGGCTATTTGGCGAAAATTTGGTAAATATTTCAACAGCTTTTAGTGAGAATGTTACACTACATGCTTACGGATATATTTGTTATATTTAAAATGCAAGGAATTTACTGTACCTGTCATTTACACTTAATACATCAATAACTAATTTTAAATACATTAAAATACCGTGTTGATCAAGTAGTTGGAAGTATGACTGCTGGTAAGTCGGTCCGGGCTCAAATCCCGTAAGAGGTCAAAATAAGTTATTTGATTTTCTGTCAAAAAAGTCGCAATAGCAGAAAAGAACGTAAAGCGATGGTCCTGTGCCAGATTTCTCCCCGGTCGTGTCGGATTTCCGTTCCATCGGATTATGAAAGTTTGAGAATAGAGAGTGCACCAGTGCTTGCACTCTCTTGTGCACTGTTGTTTTGTCCTGGGCAGATTGATCGATTGAGACTGGCTGCCGTAACCGAAATCAGCCTGGCGGTTATTATTACTATTACTACGTGAACATTAAAATATAATTACCCTTTTTTTAATTATCTGAAAAGGAGAGTAACAAAAATAATTTAATCATTCGAAAGGCACTGTGCTGGTAAAAAAGATAACTATGCGTGTATATTACACACGGGTAGAGGTAAAATAAACTGAATATGCTACCATGATTTTAACATACAAACGCTATTACTAATAAATTAAAAGCATTTTAATCACGTTGATGGCTATATGAGCTAAGATTTTTTGCCTTCCCTGCACGGGTAAATATTACAAAAAAGGGGAATGCAAATAAATATTCAATTCTAGACATTTATAGAGCATTACTAGCGTCGATATAAATAAAGGTCAAAGAGAAGGAGTGGAGAAAAATTGACTTCTCCGACTTGCAACAGCTTACTTGCGTAGACTTGGTTCTTAGTTTGTAGATAATCATGTAGATCCGTTATTCAATAGTCGTAAATGGTCGAAGGCTACCACAGAACATAAACTCTAAAACGAGAGAGGTGATTCTACTCTCTACTCTTCCAACTGGATCCGATATTTGATTCTTAATTGAAGATGGATGTACATGTCTATGAGCCGCAGCATCCACTTACCATTGGGTAAGCTCGCTTACAATAATTAACGATAAGTAAATCAACTCTTAGGATCCCTTATGATATTGACTCATTGGGTTTGTTTTACGTTACAGGTCACGAATATTTTTTTTTAATTTGGCTGGTCAGGAATATTCTAGCATTACCTGTCACAATTAATCCTGGTCACATCTTGTTAACCACACTTAATTCTTGTCATAAATTTTCGCTCTAAAAACATTTTCAACTATATTTCTCTCGTGCTTATATGACCACACCTAACTTTCACTACCATACATTAAAGTGTATAACGTTAAACGTCATTGTTGTATTGTCATATATGATTTTTGTTACGAGCAAACCTGATAAAGCATAACCTATGTAAAACTACAATCACACGAATAAATTCAACAATTTTACAAAAAAATCGCGTCAAATATATTATAGAACATTTTTTAAACTTTGTTTAAAAATTGCATATAATTTATAAATAAAGACAGATCAAGCTTAAAGCTCGTAATAAAAAAAGAAGAAAGCAAAATTTTTGTTGAATCAATAATATCTAATTGACATAGGAAAAAGTTGAGTGAAAAACGTGCTAAAGAGTAATATGAAAACACTTTCTAGATAAATTTATCTCGGTGAAATATTACGCGGTCCTATTTAAAATTTAATAAGGCAATTCCAACATTATTCTTGAGAACTACCGCACCCTCTCATCCTAAGCGAGACTGCAACGGCAAACGTATCTCGTAAGCTGAATAATAAAAAGGAATCCCTTCTAAAGCTTAAATAAAATATTCAACATAGTTTTAGGATTTCCTGCTTTCTTAGTTCTTTAACGTTAATTTATATAATAATTTTTGAATGATGAGGAGATGCTACTTACTTTGTTTACATAAGATTTCAATTAGAACGTAATTTTTTAACAAAAATTTAGTAACAAAAATTTGGTAATAAAAAGCGCTATACGTGGTAGAGTCACATATATTATCGTTGTAGCACGTATGGGTCGGTTCGATCGGAGAAGGATAACGCTCTTACAGAGTACCAGTATAGAATAACAGTTCAATGCTGCTGTGTTTCGTATGGTGATTTTTTACTGGAAGCGAGGTGTTTCATTATAGTTCTCAAGGATGATAAGGCATCTACATTTTGATTTTTAATCGAGGATAAATGTAGACGTCTATGAAACTTAGCATTCACTTACTATCTGTTGGCCTGTTTGCTCGTTTGTCACTGTTATTCTATAAAAAAGCGATTTTTATGTATTTACGGTTTATAGAAAAATTATAAAAAAATGAAAATGTTTATAACGTTCTAACCTATACGTAAATAAAAAAATTATTTTCATTAATTTTGTATTTTCTATAAAGTCTTCAGACTAAAGCATACATCAAACGCTGTACATCATTATCCAATTCAGTATATATGTTTATTTGTCACAGCCTATCAAAAGCTCATCATTGCTTCATAGGGGCGATATTTTCCATAATTGCTACGCTTGCTAGTTTTTTTGTTGTTCGTGCACTTCCCTCACACCGCCGCTGCACAACCCACAAATATCTCTTTATAAAAATCAATTGCTATCTGTTAGTCTCGCTAAAACTCAAAAACGGCTCGACCGCTTTTAATGATTTTTTATGTGTATTTGAATTGGTCTCCATATGGTTCAAATTCACGTTTGGACCCGGTAGGGAGCACTTTTATCAAGATCCAGAAATCACCCGTACGAAGCCTTGGCAGATCGCTGGTTATGTAGATAATATCTTAATTGATTGCCTTAATTGATTTCACAAGCTAAGAAAAAATTGGGCGATTTTTTCGCAGTTTTATTACACTCTATCACTATTGGAACACAATCAGATACAACGTACAGGAAGTCGGTGGCTCAGGACCGTGCCTTGTCAAATAAATAAATAAAACTAATAATACTTTCCTCTAAAACAGTACCAAATATGCATTTTTGAACATTGACCTCTCATATAGTTTACTTCAAAGTTGCCACGCTTGCCTGGCAGATTTTAGTTTTTTTGTATTGTTTAAGTACTAAAGAAATGAGAGGCCTATTTATAGCAGTGAACTTGTGATAGGCATTGTGATACGATGCGACAGGCGTGAATTCATCTTCAGCATCATCACTACATGGTGATGAATGGACACCTTTTTAAAAATGCTGCAATGATGTAGCAGTAACAAATTCACCACTCAAAGTCCACCACTCTATACTTGTTTACGGTTGTTATGTCACTAGATTCTATCTTAATGATTATTTAATTAATATAGAGTAATAAGACATTCGCAAGGAATGCTCTTACGATCAAATAAAATATTCATATTGGTAAATGAACTGTGACATATCTGTTTGAATTAGACGGTGATGGTATGATATGAGGCTAAAAAATACTTGATTATTATAAAATGTTAAAAACGAGAAAATCGATAGTTTAGACTCGCAAGGAAATATTGAATGATATGCATTACCAAGTTTCAAGAGCACCTCCCTTTTAAACCGACTTTAAGAAATAGGAGCAGGTTCTCAATTAGACTTTGTTCTTTACGTGTTACCTCATAACTTTTTTCTGGGTGAAGTGATTTTAATGATCCTTTTTATTTGAATTTATATGAGACCACATGTTTGACTAGTGTTGTAGTCTAATTTCACAGTTAGCTACTGTGGGTAAATCTTTGCTTCAGAGAGCACGAGGGATCTGTGACAGAAAACATCTGGCCGCCGAACTTCAGCATGTCAAGCAAGTATTGCAAGACAACAAGCTTCGGGTCCCGCGCCTACGTCACAGTGACCGAGTGAAGCCGGCTACAGTCGAGCGTGTACCTGCTGTACTACCATATTTCAGAGGAATCACAGACAAGGTTGGCTACATCTTGAAGCGAGCTTCCATTAAAACATACTACAAGACGCAGAAGAAGATTAGTCAATTTTTACCATCCGTCAAGTGTAATATCCCTCTACAAGATGCAGGAGTTTACAAGTTAGATTGTGAATGTGGTCTCTCTTACAGGTCAAACAAAAAGATACATAAAAACCCGCGTGAAAGAATATATAGCTGACGTGAAGCACCGACGCTCCGGGAAGTCTGCAGTCTGTGAACATGTTCAAGATCGTCCCCGACATTACATAAGATTTGATAAACCACAAGTCCTCGCAAAAGAACACCGATTCCTACCAAGGATGATGCGCGAGGCTATTGAAATTAAAAAACATCCTAATTTCATTAGAGAAGATGGTTGGGTGCTTCCATTTGCTTGGGATCCTATAATTAACAAAATTAAACCCAAACCCAAGCATACCACTGCAAGACTTCAAGATACTGTAAGTTCGTTTTGCGTAAATCGGACCAAAAATTAATAAAACTGAAGGTAGCCGGGCTAACAATGACATTGGGACGTCAGACATCTCAATCCCCCCCCCCCCCGTGACCATGTTTACTATAAAACACCCGAAACGTCGGGAATTAAAAATAAGTAAAAGTAGTGAAATAAACGCGATAAAATCCGTAAATTTAGTTTTATTCAATGTGTAGTGTTCGCGTAAATTTAAGAAATCATTAAGATCTGGCCAGTTTTTGAATTATCCTTAATAATGCGTATTTAAATGACTTCGAATACATTGATGATATTCTCATTTTATTTATATTGAAGTCGGTTGACAAAATTTTTAATTTTACGAGTTGCTTCACAATCGCGTTCACTACTTTAACTTTGGAAATTTTTTATTTCACATTATTTTGTTCATCCGTACCATGAGGGCATTATTTTATTCATATATTATTTTTAATTAAATTAAAATACTGGTAATGATATGAACATTACTAATATTCCTTTAAATCACACCTGGTTAGCTTTAAATGTTGTTATAAATGGTTCATGAAAAAATACAATGATGTGTTTTACCTGGATTGTTGTACCTTTATTTAATAATGAAGACAAAGTGAAAGTCCCTTTCAAAGTCATCCATAATAATTTTCCTTGTTTTCTCCACCACTTTTGCCCAACCATCTTTTGTGAAAAGGGCACATTCTTCTTTCAGTAAACTTTCTACCTTTTTTTACTGTGAAAGGTGGTTTGGTGATGTTTTGGGCTGCATAACCCATAAAAGAATTAGATATTTTCATCTCGTGTGTGTTTAAGAGTTAATATATTTTCGTTATGTCTTATGCCCGTGGTCTTTTGATAATTTATCAATAACGTACAAAAGTACGTATTTACGTGCTTTATTTCGTTTTAATAGTTGTATTAGCTACAATTTCAATAATTTCATGTCCACTTCCACTCCGTTGCGTCGCAGCCATGTTACTAAATCCGCTTTCTTCTTCGCTTGGGTTGTCATTTTGTCAATTAAGACATAATAGTACGGGGCGTTGTCCATTATTATGTCGCCATTCGCAAAAATATTTTGTAAAGAGGTTATAAACCAATGTGTTTGTTACTCCCCAGACATAGTCTCAAACTCGTACAAGGCAGCTTTGGTGCAAACAATTCCTAAAAAATGCAACCGCTTAGACCCGCTCGACTACAGACCTATTGTTATTAAGACCTAATGTTATTAAGTAGCAAAAAAATCCTGAGAATAGCTAAGTGTCTAATATTACGTGACATTTAATTTGAGATTCTAACTCAATAGCACTGCATACGATTTCAATTTAAACCTCCCACTCATACCTGTAAGTCGTTTGCGTAAGTTAATGAGCGTAGTATTGAACTGAAATCAATGTAGCTCTCGTGGCTTTGGCATTTCGCCAATTCTACCCTTTCTGTGTGGCAATTATGTAAAATAATCCTTAAGAAACATACCAGTTTTAACCATAGTAATTTAATTCTTTAATTTAATTATTACAACTTTTCAGAAGTCTAGCCGTGTAGTGGCGGTTAAGAATATCCACTACCCCATATTTTCCCGTGGGTGTCGTAAAAGGCGACAGAGGGAGACAGGCAGGAGATGGGCAGCAGCATCTTCCTGATAACAACAGTGATATAATAAAAAAAACTGCGGTTGCCAACCCACTCGCCAAGCGTGGCAACTATGGCAATATACCCCCCATGAAGAATTACACAAATAGACGGTCCCCGGCAGGCCCACTATTCCTGGCTACGGTGGCGACCATGGTAACCGCGGGGCAGGGGGCGCTAAGTATCTCCGGTGGAGGTTCGGTTGACACCTACGACGACTCGACCGGGCAACATTTAACGCACGCACTCTGAGGACTGACGAGAAGATCCTGGAGCTGGAAGAAGAGATAGACAAGTTGCGCTGGAATATTATAGGATGATCCAAGGTCCGAAGAGAGGGGGAGGACACGTTGATGCTCGAATCCGGCAACTTGTTCTATCACCGGGAGGGCGACCATCTGTCCCAAATTGGTGTTGGATTTATCGTCCACAAGTCTCTCGTTAACAACGTTTTAAAATTGGGAGTGTATCGACGAGTGTCGTGTACACTCAGAAGAATCACCAAACGGTATTTGCTGAAGGTCATACAGGTTTACACGCCAACGTCGAAACATCCCGATGAGGAGTTGGAGGAAATGTATGAGGACATTTCTAGAGCCGTGCATTTCTCCAAAACTCACTATACGGTGTTAATGGGAGACTTCAACTCAAAACTGGGCATAAGAAAGAACGGTGAGCTGAAGGTAGGGAAATTTGGAATAGGAAAACGGAACCCAAGGGGCCAGCAGCTGGCCGACTTCATGGAAAAAGAGGGACTTTTTATGATGAACTCTTTCTTCCAGAAGCGGCCCCACAGAAAGTGGACCTGGTCAAGCCCCGACGGTTCGACAAAAAACTAGATTGACTTCATTATGACGACCAGACGCCAACTGTTCAGTAATGTCTCAGTGATCGCAAGGGTGAAAACTGGCATCGATCACCGAAAGGTTAGAGGCACACTGAACCTAAACGTTAAGTTGGAGAGGTCTCGTCTAATGAAGTCAACGCTCCGTCCCCCCTCGTGCTCTAATTCAGAATCCCGAAACCTTTCAGCTCGAGTTACGTAACCGCTTTCAGTGCCTAGAAGATTGCAATGTAGTGAACGATATGAATGACAAGCTCGTGGAAACTGTCCATGCGGTCGGAGATAAGTTCTGCAAGACCCGCCGTAGAAGAACACAAAAACTCTCCAATCACACTCTTAATCTCATGGCTGTTAGACGGGAGATGAGGCTGCAATCGTCAACAGATTTGACAGCATACAGGCAAATGAACAGACAGATCTCCAAATGTATGCGGCGAGACTTATGCAACTTTAATACTGCTCGTATTAAAGAAGTGATCGAGTGGAACCAGGGCTCCAAAGTCTTTGCCAGAATGAGCCAACTGTCAAGGCTGAAGACTGAGTGTGGCAGCATCGTTTCCGGGATATCTGAGATTTTGAGTGAGATTGAGAGGTTTTATGGGAAGCTGTACACATCATCGTTGGAGCCACACGCAAGTGTGAGTAACGATCCAAGACCAAGTCTTATCCGACAATGACATCCCGGATATCAGTCTAAGCGAGATTAGAGTGGCTCTCCAGCACCTTAAAAACGACAGGGCCTCAGGTGAGGATGGAATTACAGCGGAGCTTCTGAAATCGGGTGGAACAACGGTACTTGAAGTCCTTTAGAAGCTCTTCAATTCCGTCCTCCATGGTGGCACTACTCCGGAGGCGTGGCGCAGAGGTGCGGTGGTCTTGTTCTTTAAGAAAGGCGACAACGCTCTCTTGAAGAACTACAGACCGATTTCCCTCCTGAGACGCGTCTCGTCGTGCTGTTTTCGAGAGTCATTACGAACCGCCTGGCGTATGTGGACTATGAGAAAGCCTTTAATTCCGTCGAAATTTTGGCGGAGATACAGTCCCTTCAGCGGTGCCAAGTTGACTGTCGGTGTATCGAAGTGCTGAAGTGTTTGTACAGTAGGGCTACGATGGCTATACGAGTACAGAACCAGAGTTCAAAACCTATCCAACTGCAGAGAGGTGTAAGACAGGGTGACGTTATACCCCCGAAACTCTTCACCGCTGCATTGGAAGACGTTTTCAAGCTACTAGACTGGAAAGAATACGGTATTAACATCAATGGCGAGTATATCACTCACCTTCGATTTGCCGACGATATAGTCCTTATGGCAGAATCGCTGGAGAACCTAAGCACTATGCTCAATGACCTTAATAGTGCCTCCCAACGGATAGGTCTTAAGATTAACATGGACAAAACAAAGATCATGTTTAATGTCCATGTCACACCTGTGCCGGTAGTTGTTGGGAGCACTATGCTCGAAGTTGTTGACGAGTACGTTTACCTGGGACAAATAGTCAGACTAGGTTAGTCCAACTTCGACCGAGAGGTCAATCGACGGAATCAACTCGGCTGGGCAGCGTTCAGGAAATTACGACACATCTTCTCGTCAGGTATACCTCAATCTCTGAAAACTAGATTGTACAACCAGCGCGTCTTGCCAGTGATGACTTACGGATCTAAGACGTGATCCTTCACTGCTGGCCATATAAGGACGCTCAAGGTCGCTCAGCGAGCTATGGAGAGGGCTATTCTCGGAGTTTCACTGCGTGATAGACTCAGAAATGAGGATAACCGCAGTAAAACCAGAGTGACCGACATAGCCCAATGGATTAGTAAGCTGAAGTGGCAATGGGCCGGCCATATAGCTCGAAGAACCGATAATCGATGGGGAAGAAAGGTTCTCGAGTGGCAGCCTCGTACTTGTAGGCATAGTGTTGGGCGACACCCCACTAGATGGAATAACGACCTGGTAAGATATGGATTCAGGTAGCTCAGGACCGTGCTTTGTGGCATTACTTGGGGGCGGCTTATGTTCAGCAGTGGACTTGTAGGGGGCTGTAATGATGAATTATGATGATGATTTCAGAAGCCCATTGATTAACCTCTAAAGAAACCGCTAAGGTCTGCCCTTAAATTGGACATTGCATCTTCTTCAAAGAAGAAGATAATTAGTTAGTTTTTTTTTGTCTACACATGTGTATTCATTAATTGTGAACTAATACTGCTTATGTTTTTTTATAGAATAAAGGTGACAAACGAGCACACAGTCCACCTGATAGTAAATGGATGCTGTGACTCCTATAAATCTACATTTATCCTCTATTAAGAAACAAAATATAGATGCTTTGTCACCCCTGAGGACTACGATGTAATGCCTCGTTTTTAGTAAAAAAGAGTCTCCAGATCTATATACTCACCATACGAAACACGGCAGTATTAAGGTGTTAATTTTAAGCTGGTATTCTGTGAGAGCGTAGTCCTTCTCCGGTCGAGCCGAATCATTCGTGCTACAACCATAATAAAGCTGCAGTGTAGCATAACCACGTTTAAAATTGAATTAAAATGTCCACCCATAAAGTTATAAAATAGGAAATGAAGTTATTAATGTAACTATTAAAACGATACTAAATCAACTCAAGCTCCTTTAACAAAAAGCAAAAGCCGATGACGACTCAAAATAGTTGTTGAACATATCGCAAATGCATGTGATCGAATTATCACATCCTTCATTGAAGAAGATGCAAAGTCTCATAGACACCTCTATGTGTCCTCGATTACAAATTAAAATACAGATTCGTTGCCATATCTGAGGAAGCCGATGTTTGAAGTGGGCTTAAACTTCTTAATAAAGATTGTTTTTTCTAGGGAGTGTACGAAATGGTCCTCACATAAAATACAAAATATACAAATTTTTGATTCTGTTTCATTTTAATTTTTTAACTGTAATCATGAAATGAGATGCTTAGACGGTATTAATTCACTTCGAATTTTGTCGTAGTATTGGTGTAGTTTCCGTGCTGAAAACATCTGAGGCACCGCTGTCTACTGCATGGACAACGGTGCCTCAGATGCATGCATAGTAAAGTTACAGGCTATAAAATTCCTACAGCTGGGCACGGGCCTCCTTTCATTTCTCAGATGATTTGATAGCAACGTAGTTTTCCGCCGTCCTGCTCCAGTAATTTTTATATTCAATTTCTTAGTCATGCAGATTTAATAATAACTAAAACATACATTCAACCAAAGTAACTAAAGTCACACCAAAGTAACACATAGTCATAGAAACAAAAACAAGGCAGTAAAAATATAACGTATGAAAGTATACTTTTATGTAATAATCTACCGCATTGTGTAAAATATTGTAATAATACTAAGCATTTTAAGAATTAGCTAAAATTATTTTATAGATAAACTTTCATAACTGCATATCTTCAATTTTAATCGTATGAATAATGTATTAATAGAATATTTATAACTTTAAAAGATCACCTATATCATAAATACGTACATGTGTTTAAATTAAGTGAAATAAAAGTGAAACAAAATTAATAAAGGACATATAAAAATAAAACAACGAAAATTATATGATGCATGCTAACGTGTAAAGATTGTTAATATTAATTTTTACGTATACATAATCTCCGTATAAGTGAACAATGTGTTCTTCAAGAGAAATACATTTCTTTAACCCGATTTTTTCACAAAAAACATTTTTTTATTACTCATATTATTTTATTTTCCATACGCGAAGAAATCTTATTTTCCATACGCGAAGAAAATTAAGAAGGAAAACTTCATCGCCGAGCACGAGACAAATTAATACATAAAATTTCAATGGTGCCTGCGTATATCGAACGCGGGTTGCTTGCGTCCTGCGAAATTTACGACATACTTCTAGCCTTTGAGCTACCACGGCTATCTAGTTTATTAATTTTATCAAAAATATCTAATAACTTAGTTAAATTCCTTAAAAGTTTTAAATATCTTCTACGATGAAGTAAAATGGTAGTTAACAGTTTGATGTAGTATATTTATATACATTTGGTTGTAGACGTCTTTACCAAGTAAAATATTATTGAAAAACACAACCATGCCGATTAAATGTGTATTGACGGGTTTCACTTTTTTATAGAAAAAAGGTGACAAACAAGTACATAGTTTACCTAATAGTGAGTGGCGTGCCCATGGACGTCTACATCTATCTTTGATTAAGAGTCTAAATGCGGGTGCGTTGTCACTACTGAGGACTAAGATGGAATGTCTTGTTTCCGGTAAAAGGGAACTATGTATAGACAGGAATCCTCATGTATTTTTCTTTCACTGTCTACAATTTTTGTGGCGCCGACGGGGTTCAAACCCTGTTTGCTCTTGTATTATAAAATTTTCGTCAAAATTTTTTTTATTTAATAAGGATGACAAACGTGCAAATAGTTGATCTGATGGTAAGTGAATGCTGTGGCCCATAGACATTTACATTTATCCTCTATAAAGAATCGATATGCAGATACATTGTCATCCCTTAAAGTCCGGTGAAAAGACTCTCCGATTCTCTAGTCTCTGCACTTGGTGAGTGAAACATTATAGATCAGCATTATTAGCTGCTATAGTGCTATAGTCTATAGTGAGAGCGTGGTGCTTCCCCGGTCGAGCCGACTCATTCGTATTACAACCATAATACAGCTGCAGCGTGGCTCTAACACATATAGAAAATGACTCTCCTACCTTGCTTCTTACAAAAGCATTGACGTATATTACTGAGGTGAAATAATCATGAATAACTTTTTTATGGCTAGTATAAACCAAAGTCGTATTAAAAAGATACGGCAACGATTCTAGCGAGAAGGAACTGCAGATTACTGGTAAAGACAACGCTTGGGTCGAGCAAGCAAAGCCGATTAAATTTATTTTTCGATTATTTATTGCAGGGAAAACCAAGCATTTGTTTGTTTAAAGATTTTACTTTTGTATATTACGGGAAACGTGTATATATGGTTCCTCATGGTGCGAAATATGGGGTAGTATATTTTATGCCGCCGGCGTGGAGTCGAGTCTGTGGTATCGGCTTGTCGCTCATTTAGCACCACCTATTCCTAGGCCCACCCTACACCCGGGGGACACGTGTAGGGTGGGCCTAGGAATAGGTGGTCAAAGTCTACGGACGCGAGCAACTTATCCCTCAAAATCGGAAAGGGACGTCCTAGGCAAAAATTTATCGACCATATTGGCGATTTATTGAAAACGGGCCAAATTAGGAATACCCTTAACCGACGAGCATGTATGCGTAGGTGTATGGATGTGAAGGAGGCGAGAGAGGTGTGTCAGGATCGTGCCAAATGGAAGTCTGTAGTCTCTGCCTACCCCTCTGGGTGACAGGCGTGATTGTTTATGTATGTATGTATGTACGTGAATATTGTTATTTTTACCGTACCAGGCGTTACTGTTTGGGAATCCGTTAAATTTACAATGCCAAACATTAATCTAGCTGTTTTGTAACTTCTATATTATTTTATTGTTTGTTTTGTTCGTGTAGTGACGATGTAACAACAATAACAACGGTAACAATATTCACTACCTAATATTGTCCTACGGGTGTCCTAAGAGACGAAAGAGGGGAAACAACCTAGGAGATGGACAGCAGCGTCTTTAATAATAATATAATAATAATAATAACAAAAGGCGTAGGGAAGTGACGACCACATCGCCCGCTGACGTAACAGTTATGTGACAAAACTACTACGTCGGCGCAGTCAGTCAGCATCCTGCCAAGAGCCGTGCCTAGGCAAAATTGTGGGTACAAAGGTCCGTTTGTGCATATGACCAAACCACGAAACGGTGCCGGGCTTGGGCGTCTCCCGTTATTTGGCGCCCATAAAATGGATGATGGCACAGAAAGGAACGCGCATAGGGCCGCTGCCTGGGGGTCGCCGGGGCGCGTCTAGAGCTGGCACTGGACGCGGCAGCATGCGGGCCGCCAGCCGAGCGTGAGGAGCTGCACGATTACCTAGCAGCCCCTCGCATCCATCATCCCCACCAGAAGGCTTGGTGTCGGCTGGGTTTTCTCGGACTCATCAAGCAGCACCCGCCACTGGTGGAGCACGTCGCATGCGTTGGACAAAATCTATGAACGAAAACGCATTGCGGACGTACTATAGGGCGAAAGGGGAAGAAACTGTGGGAATAGCGTATAGGGCTCGGATGCATTACTTTTTTGCTGAGCTGGAGCCTTCTGTCCCCGTCACGGAACAAAACCTGGCAGACCGAGTTCGGTACATAATGCGCTCGAAAATATTTGATGATGCCGAACTCGAACGACTACGACGTGAGGCTATTCCATCGTCGAATGAATCGGCTATGGCTGGAGATGCAGCTGCACATCCGACAGACCAGCATCCACACGTGGAAGCCGCCATGGATCCTCCAGTTGTGGTTGATTCGAACAACGATGAAATAGTCTCCCACGAACTAGAGCAAATGAGGAGTATATTGGAAGAGGCGATTTTGGAAACGCGCTTCGATCTAGAAAATCGACCGCAACTTCCCCGCATACCCCTAAGCAAGCGAAATCGGGCTGTCGTGAGGGCTCTTAACCCAATGCTGGTGACCTATTTGGAAGCCAGCCGGTACCTTTGCGAGACGGACTCAATTCTCTTTGGCGCCGCAGTGGCAGTTTTCCGTATTATTGGTGCCAAACTTCCCATGGCTGGACGCGCTACTACACAAAGTAACGCCATCCAAGCCTGGAGAAAATGAATCGAGGACCGTATCGCAAAGGCAAGGGCCCTTATCGGCAGACTGACAAGCTTCAGGTCGGGTAATAATAGACCGAGGATTGTGCGCACCGTTAGGATGGCGTTTGCTGGGACAAATATCAGTTTGTCCCAGCCGGATATCACGCAGAAACTAACGGAGCGCATAGATGACCTGAAGCAAAAGATCGCTGCTTGGGGGAAGCGGATTCGACGACTTACCGAGAGGTCAAGGCGGTTCAACCAGAATCGTCTCTTCCAGAGTGACCAGAAGAGGCTCTATAAATCATTGGAGCGACCATAGGTATGTGGAGCGGGCCAAGGACCGGATCAGGCTGACATTATCGCATTCTGCCGTGGCCTGTGGTCAGAGCCCGTAAACCACAGCGAGGGCCCTTGGGTGGAAGTTGTGGCGAGCCAGGGTGCGAGTGTTATGCCTATGGATCCCATCACCATAACGCCGGATGACGTGGCTGAGGCGGTCCGTAGGGCCCCGAACTGGAAAAGTCCGGGGCTCGACGGGCTGCATCATTACTGGCTGAAGGGTTTCATAGTGTGTCACGCTGTGCTCGCCCGACAGTTTCAAGAGATTTTCGACCAGAAGTCGCTCCCGAGCCTCTTCACTACTGGGATCACTCACTTGTTTCCTAAAGATCAGGATACCACAGACCCGAGCAAATACCGCCCCATGACGTGTCTACCCACCATATATAAGACACTGACATCCATTTTGAGCGCGAGAATCACTTGTCACCTGGAGCTAAACCAGGTGATGTCACGCGCTCAAAATGGATGTCGGGGCGGTGGTCGTGGAACCAAGGAACCACTCCTCATTGACGCGGTCATAGGCAAAGTGGTGATACGCATCCATCAGAATTTCTCTGCCGCTTGGATAGACTACAGAAAGGCGTTCGACTCGGTGCCACATACGTGGCTAAAGAGAGTCCTCGAGCTGTACAAGATTGACAGTACAGTTAGAGACTTCCTCGAGCAGTATATGGGGCAGTAGAGTACGACCCTTTGTCATCTGGGAGAGCGGATTATGGCTGCGGAGAACCACATAAGGATAAGAAGGGGTATCTTCCAGGGCGATTGTCTGAGTCCAATCTGGTTCTGCCTCTCTCTGAACCCTCTCAGTATCTTACTGGAGGGCTCCGAGAGGGGATTTCAGCTACGGAAAGGAGGGACAAACGTGACCCACCGTTTCTATATGGATGACCTCAAATTATTCGCCTCCAGTCGCTCCCATCTTATGGAACTGCTAAACATCACTTGTGAATTTAGCAGTTCCATTGGAATGGAGCTGGGACGGATAAGTGTGCGGTCCTCCATTTTGAAAGGGGAAGGGTTGCTAACTCTGAGGGCATAGACTTGTCTATGCCCGTCAACTTAAGGACCCTTTCCGAGGCTGAAACATACCGATATCTGGGTATGTCACAGAACATCGGTATCGATGAGGCTGGTATGAAACAGTCAGTTTGCAACGTGTTTTATGCACGCTTGACTAAACTGCTCAACAGCCTTTTGTCCGGTTTGATTAGGTCACACGCATATAACTGCTGGGTCATGCCTGTCCTCATGTATACCTTTGGCATACTCAGGTGGACTCAGACTGAGCTTAACGCCCTAGATAGAAAAGTCCGCACTACCATGACGACCCATAGGATGCATCATCTGAGATCGTCGGTAATGAGGCTCTACTTGCCGCGAAAGCATGGTGGGCGTGGCTTTCTGAGCGCGCTCACCATGCATAATTGCGAAGTGTGCAGTCTCCGTCAATACTTCTTGGCGAGATCGGATGATCCATTCTATAATGACATCATTTCTAGTGATAAAGGGCTTACCCCTCTATCCTTAGCCAACGAGCAATGGCAGGACCCAGCAGTGCTTAGCATTTCCGACCGGGAGACCGTATGGAAGGAGAAGGAGCTCCACGGGAGGTACTATAAGGCTCTACATGAGCCCTTCATAGATACAGTCGCTTCCCTTAACTGGCTACGTTTCGGTGACCTCTTCGGGGAAACCGAGGGTTTCGTCTGTGCAATACAGGATCAGGTTATTAAGACCAACAATTATCGGAGATACATCCTAAAGGATGGCACCGTCGACGTCTGTCGAGCTTGTCGCCATCCCGGGGAGTCACTTAGGCATGTCATCTCCGGTTGTTCGGCGCTTTCTAATTCTGAGTACTTGCACAGGCACAACCTAGTAGCCAGAATTCTACACCAGGAGCTCGCTCTGAAATACGGTCTCGTGGACCGGAGAGTGCCGTATTACAAGTACTTGCCGGAAGCCGTGCTCGACAATGACCGCGCCAGGCTCTACTGGGACCGGGCCATCATCACAGACAGGACTATTCTTGCGAATAAGCCTGATATTGTGCTGATGGACCGAGCACAGTCAAGGATATTTTTGGTCGACATTACTATTTCGTATGACGAGAACCTCGTGAAAGCCGAAACAGATAAGCGAACAAAATATCTGGACCTGGCTCACGAGGTGACCGACATGTGGGGTGGTCGGCCGACCGAAATTATTCCAGTAGTCGTCTCTGCGAATGGGCTATTCCCAGTCAGCCTCTCGGGTCATCTGAGGCGACCCATATTGTGAACCCAATCCCTGACAGACACTGTAACTAAATATTATACGAGATTATTTTATGATATAAAGTAAAAGATGTGATTATATGTATGGTTAAGTTACGGAATACATAATTATAAATGAAAATATTGATAATGTATAGTTGGGAGAGTAAGATAAAGAAAATTATCGGAGGTTAGTATATCCACATACAATCAGCCTGATCGGCTGAGAGTTTGGAAAACCTAATAGCCGATTAATTTTTTAAGTTTGTTCGGACACGATTAAATGCGGAATAAGTAATGTATTTTAAAGAGGGAAATGATAATTTATTATGAATTGTATAGGAATATTTTCCACTATCTTGATCATGTATGTACGCGAGCCGTGTACATGAAAGTTATGTTACAATTAAATAATGAATTACATGAGCTGAAATGTAAAGAAGTGAATTAAATGATATTGGTAATTTTCTTGATCATGTATATACGCGAGCCGTGTACGTGAAAGAAATGACATACATGTGTAATGAATAGCTAAAGGATACGAATAAATATTATTGTAAATTTTTGTGAAAATAAAAACATAATTTTATGTTATACACATAATTATGCCTGATTATGTCAATTATACTACTGTGACTATGCATTTTTTCGTACTAGATATGTCTTAGATTATAGTTTTCATAATGATATTAACCTTTTTTTAGAATAATCTTAAGGATCTATTTTAAGAATTGATAAAAAAAATATAGATAGCATATTTTTTTATTCTTTTGTCGGTGGGAGGTGTAGTGTAGTGCTCCCACGTTAATATATTTTAGTTTTAAGGTAGAATAATGAGCAGTATAATTAAAGTTATAGTACCAACAACACGTATCTCTTCATTGACACCTTTCATTTATTACACGTCCATCAAATGCAGTTTTAACACAAAATGAATTAAGTACAATGTATTTTCTTCTTTTGTTCAAAATATTTGGGTCGTAAATCAAACCTTTATGACTTTTTAATATTGTGTGCAAAATATATAATTTTCTAATACTTATTATATCAGTATTTAAATACAGGCTTTTAGTTGGGAATTTATAAGGCAAAAGTATATTGTCTTTACTAAGGCACGTTGATCTCTTTCTAATTGCAACAATTTTGTTTTTGTTGCTCCACGCCATATCGGAAGGCAGTCTTTCTTCAATAGTCAGTTATTAACGATTGAGCTAATGCTACATAAATATTGTTAATGAGCGTATCTAAAGTAATATGTCTAAGCATTTTAAAAATCCAGGCTAATTTTCTAATTCTACATGTTATTACATCGATATGTTCATGCCAAGTTAAACGTTCATCTATAATGATCCCCAAGTACTTGGTTGAAGAAACTTTCGTAATGACAGAACAGTTCAATGTTGCAAGTGTGAATATTTATATTAAAGTTATTTCCTGGTTGAGCTTGGTTCTTTTTTGTAAAATAAATATAATTAGTTTTAAGTGCATTAAACGTTAGAAAATTAGATTGAAGCCAGCTTGAAATTATAGTAAGCCCAGATTCTGTATTTTTACGAATCTCATCCCATGATGCTCCAGTAAAAACTACAGCTGTGTCATCGTCATATGTGAACACAAGGGCACCATTAATTTTCAGATTACAAAGATCATTTATATAAATTAGAAACAATGTTGGGATTAAAATACTACCTTGTGGTACGCCGTAAGTGGTGTATGTGTCCTCACTAATAAACTCTCCTACTTTAACTTTTTGTGTACGGTTAAATAAGTAATTCTTAAAAAATGTCAAGGTTGTATCTCTGATGCCAATGTTTTCTAATTTTTGTAAAAGGATGGGGATAGAGATAGCATCAAAGGCTTTTTTTAAGGTCTAGAAAAACTGCAAGACATTTTTTACCCTGATCTAAGTTGTTAGTTATATACGAGCTAAGAGCTAAGATTGCATCTTCTGTGGATTTACCTTGTCCGAATCCATACTGACAGTCAGGCAAGATATCGAACTTAGTAAGATTACTTAATAATCTTGTGTTGATAAGTTTTTCCAATATCTTAGAAAGTGAAGGTAGTACTGAAATAGGTCTGTAGTTGCTAACATCACCTCTATCCCAATTTTTATACACTGGTGTTATAACAGCTTGTTATAAAGGTTGAGGAAAACGCCACGCTTAAAACAAATGTTTACAAAGTGACAGATTATAGGAGTTATTTGAGTTACTGCAAGTTTTAGAAAGTGCGCTGGAATGTTATCCCATCCAGGAGCACTGTTTGATTTTAGGTTCATGATAACATCATGTACCTCGTAAGGATTTGTATCTAGCAAGACAAAGGATGAAAGCTGGGGTTGTCCGACCAGTGTTATACATTTACTATCGTTATTTCTAGTTATTATTTTTTTGGCAAGATTTTTGCCTACATTGGCAAAGAAGTAATTAACATTATTTACCGAATCTAATGGTGTTGCTTATTTTTGTTTGATTTAAATGCGCTATTCTTTTAATATTTCTCCAAAGACTTTTACTATTGAGAATCATCGAATAATATGTCACTTATGAAGCAATCTATAAGGGAGACCAATATTCAGTAGTGGAGTTTTAATAGGCTCTACCGGTAACGGTTTTTTCTTTATAAGCTTCTTCTAGAAACTAAACCATTATATAATAATTATTAATACATTACATTTTATGTACCACTCATAACTATTTACAAGAACTATAATCATAGATAAATTGGCTGTGATAGTAATTCTCCGTTGTTTCGTGCTCTGAAAGCCACAAAATCTTTACTTGCTTCGAATATATAATCTCTGAAAAGGCACTAGAGAGTCAAATGATATCATTAAAAATCGATGTCTCAGAAAAATTCTAGACACGTATAAAATCAGAGTTCATATGCCATTACTTTGCTTCGATATTCGATTTTCTTTGAAATATTATTCCCTGACTAAAAGAAGTCGTCGTTTATAATTTATATTATTATTTGTTTAGTTAATATTCTTAAAGCTTAAATTTATTCTATATTTTATATTTATTTACCTTGCGATCATATTAAAAAGCTACGTAAAATAAAAGTCAGGTTATAACAATATAATGTACTCCAAACCGAATTTCAATCATGGATGGTAATCCAATACGACCGGAGAGAGATAAGGCACAGAACCTGTTAGGAGGCTTTAAGTGCTTTTCAAGGTACGGATGCAATGCACTGCCTAGTTATTGACTACGGGCTGCTACTGAGAATTTTTCGTCAGAAAAACCAAGTACTGATTTTGGCCCAACCCGTAATTCGAACAAAAGAATAACAACCTCGCTTACTACCACTAGACCAACGAGCCTGTCACGTGCGGGTAATAATAACCTTACGGTATAACTTATGTTATTCAACATAATTCATTTTTACCGCCCTGTACAAATTCACTGCTGAACATAGGCTTCCCCCTAGGGATGAAATAAATCACGGTCCTGAGCCATCTGCATCCATTAACTTCCTACATTTATTATTAAGTTATCACTCCGTTTGGAGAGGTCCGCCCTACACTTCGCTTACTGGTACGAGGCTGCAACTAGACAACCTTTATTTTTCATGGGTTGCCGGTTCTTCGGGCTACATGGTCGACCCATTGCCACTTCAGGATAAAATACATTAGGTTATGTCGGTTACTCTGGTTCTACTGTACATATCCTCGTTTCTAAGTTTATCACGCAGAGAAACCCAGAGCATAGCCCTATCTATAGCTCGTTGATGGACATTGAACGCCCTCATACGGCAAACAATGAAGGACCACTTCTCAAATCCATAATTCATCACTAGCAATACGCACTGGTTGTTCAATCTAGTTTTCATGTTTTGAGGTATACCTGACGAGATGTGTCGTAATTTCCCGAACGCTGCCCAGTTGAATTCGTCGACTGACCTCTCCGTCGAAGTTGGACTTACCTAGTCAGACTATTTGTTACAGGTAAACGTATTCGTCAAAAAGTTCGAACATAGTGCTCTTAACAAATACCGGCATAGGCGTGACATGGACATTAAGCATGATCTTTGTTTTGTCCATCTTCATCTTAAGACCTATCCGTTGGGAGGCACTCTTGAGGTCATTGAGCATAATGTTTAGGTGCTCCAGCGATTCTGCAGTAAGGACTATATCGTCGGTAAGTCAAAGTTGAGTGATGTAATCGCCATTGATGTTAATACCGTATCCTTTCCAGTCCAGTAGCTTGAAAACATCTTCCAATGTAGCGGTGAAGAGTTTCGATGATAAAACGTCACCCTGTCTTACACCTCTCTGCAGTTGGATACATTTAGTACTATGGTTGTGAACTTGGGTAGTCATCGTATCCCTACTGTTCAAACACTTTAGCATTTCGATATACCGACAGTCAACTTGGTATCGCTAAAGGGATTGTAGCACCGCCCTAATTTCGACGGAATCAAAGGGTTTCTCATAGTCCACATACGCAAGACAAAGTGGCAGATCGTAATATTCGGTCTTCTGTACAATTTGCAGCAGGATATATATGTGGCCTTTTCGGAAACCAGCTTGTACGGGAGGCTAGATGTCGTCGAGTCTGCGTGCGCCGCGATTCGTAATGTCTCTCAAAAATAGCTCGGAAGGGAAATGGGTCTCCTGTAGTTCTTCAAGAGAGCGTTGTTGCCTTTCTTGAAGAACAAGACCACCGCACTTCTGGTCCACGTCTCCGGAGTAGTGCCACCATGGAGGACGGAAATGAAGAGCTTCTGAAGGACTTCAAGTACCGGGGTTCCACCCGCTTTCAGAAGCTCCGCCGTAATTCTATCCCACCTGAGACCTTGCCATTTTAAGGTGCTGGAGGGCCATTCTAATCCTGATCAGACTAACGTCCGGAATATCATGAGAATAGTGTCAGATTAGACTTGCTCTTGGATCGTTACTCGCATTTGTGTGTGGCTCCAACGATGATGTGTACAGCTGCTCATAGAACCTCTTATTCTCACTCAAAATCTCAGGTATCCCGGAAACAATGCTGCCACACTAAGTCTTTTGCTTTGACGGTTGGCTCTTTCTGGCAGACAGATCTCTGGCAAAGACTTTACAGCCCTGGTTCCACTCGATCGCTTTATTAATACGAGCATTAGTCAATTTTTACCATCCATCAAGTGTAATATTCCTCTACAAGATGCAAGTATGTACAAGCTAGATTGTGAATGTGGTCTCTCTTACATAGGTCAAACAAAGAGATCTATAAAAACCCGCGTGAAAGAACATATAGCTGATGTGAAGCACCGACGCTCCGGGAAGTCTGCAGTCTGCGAACATGTTCAAGATCGTCCCCACCATTACATTAGATTTGATAAACCATAAATTCTCGCAAAAGAACACCGATTCCTACCAAAGAAGGCATTGAAAACTTTTCAATAGAGAAGATGGTTGGGTGCTACCATCTGCTTGGGATCCTATAATTAACAAAATTAAACCCAAACCCAAGCATACCACTGCAAGACTTTATGATACTATAAGCTCGTTTTGGGTAAATCGGAAAAAAATTAATATTAAAAAAACTGAAGGTAGTCGGACTAACTATGACATTCGGATGTCAAACATCTTAGTCCCCCCCCCCGTGACCATGGGTGCTGTAAAGCACCCGAAACGTCGGGATAATAATAAAAATAAATTAAAGTAATTAAATGCGATAAAATCCGTAAATAATAGTTTTATTCAATGTGTAGTGTTCGCGTAAATTTAAGAAATCATTATACAACAATTTATTTATGATTATCTTAAGTTAAACATATATTTTTATGAGGCACAGGCACAAAGAGATTCACATACAAACTTCTTTAAACATAGGATGTTTTTAGGATTTGAGGATTAATCCCCTTAAGTCAAACGTAATTACCCACTGGCAGTGAAAATCAGAGTTAAATAAGCGTGTAGTTCAGTACTGTGATCATCAATCCACTTGCCAAAAATGATAATTAAGGCAAATTGCGTTGCATTTTTACGAACCAACAATGACAAAGAAGGAGATTCATTTTCCATTTACGTAAGACATCTTATTTTTTAAATTCTCTTGGAATGACTTTTTAATAATTGACCTCGTGAGGATGTATGAAATCGCCTGACCACTGGGTATATAGGCCTGGCTGACGTATCTATTATCATGGTTAATATGGCAACACCAATACAATATTTGAATAAAATAACATTAAAACGGCATATTTGAATGAATAACTTTATTATAAAGCTTTTATTTTATATAAATATGTTAAAATTTCACGAGAGCACCTCTAAAATGTGTAATAAAGGAAATGGATTTTCTACGTTTAATTTTCGTATAGCATAGCGAAAATGTTTTCTATTCCAGGACACTATAAAAAATTAATTTCAAAGTCATTTTACGAAATACTTCAACAACGTGACTACAAAATGTAGTTTACTTTTAGGATCTTCCTTTTCCTAATTAGTCTTTGGCCGTAAAAGGAGAAGAGGAGATATCCCGCCGGGCAAGGAGATCAGCACAGAGTGAAGGCAACGCTCCGTGTGGCAGTACCAACAGAAGCAGTTCTACATATACCGCAGTTATTCAAAACTTTGATAATATGGTTTGGGCTTCGCTTGTCTTTCGCTTGTAGCGCGATGACAGTGCCGCCACAAGCGCATAAAAGTTCAATGCTGGACATAGGCCTCTACGTCGTAGGGTGGCTAGAGGATTAATCGCCTTATTTGTCACACCTGGCAGATGAATTGACAACCAGTGTGTCAGCTTTCTCGCATCTTTGATGCTGTTGCTCATCGAGGATCTAGATGGATACTACATTTAGATAGTATACCACCATTTTGCTTTTTTTAGTTGGGATGATAGAGTCTCTAACGCCGCCACCATATGTAGTTTTTAGAGTATACCTACATAATATTACATACGCGATAAGTACATTATCATTATAATATAATAATGATGATTTACCACCATCGAATGGTGTGACGATCTAATAAGTTTGGGCCCTTAAGTTGAGGCTATTTTAAAAAAAAATATCCCTTTTTGCTCGCAACTTTCACATCCGTCGTGGGATTCAAAATTTTGTTTTTGCTTGTTATTCTAGACTTTCTTATTATTTTTGAATTCCTACGTTAATGTCTAAATATATTGGTCTGTCCTTCTGTTTTAAGTTTCACAAAATATTATACTCCTTCGTCTTACTGCTAAACCATTTTATGTTTTTTTTATATTAAGTTGGGCTGTAATAGTGCATAAAGCGCGAGGCACTTCACACAAAGTAACCGCCAAAGGGCAAGCTTATGTAGCTCTTAGGAGAATACGATAGTTAAATGGCGTAGTAACAATTGATCTAAATCAAATAAAACTTCATCAATTCACATAGGCATTAAGTCCACCTTTGTATTCTTGTACACTCGTATTAATAATGAATGCAGTAAACAATAAATAAAAAAATAAAAAATAGCACAACGTTAGAAGAGTAAGAGCGATTGAGAATTCGAATTCAAATTTCAATTTCCTTTATTTGCCATAAATTCTATTTATTACGTTTTTACAATAAAATACGTTGCTTAAAGACCTATTTAGTCTCATGGCTACTACAGCATACTAACTTTCTAAAATTACAATATATCAATGGTAGTAGATTCTAAAATGTTAACTTATTCAATGTAATTTATCTAATTCATTATGATGTCGTAATTTACAATGTCAATATTATAGTTTAAATTTAAATCACGTTGATAAATTTATAACTAATAAACCCACATACTATTTTAAAATATTGTCTCCTTGTACCTAAATATACATACTTATTACGCTAAAGTCCAGTCCGGAAATGTTCGGATATTTTAAAAGATATTGATAGTAATCTTAAAATTGCTTTGGAAAAAATTCTAAATTTGAGATCAAATACAATAGCCTAGAATCAAGCCACTTTACCTATCAAATTTGGTGGTATTGGTGTAAGAAACATTTCTAGCGTCGCATTGCCTGCTTTCCTTGCTTCCGTACATAGTATCAATGACTTATGTAACACAACTTTAAATAATAAAGTAGACCTGTGCTTTCCTGTGAAGTCAAGGCAAACATGAGTTCGAGAAATGACCACATATTGTGCCATTTGCTGTGGAGACTATCGGTCCGTGGAGTCGACGTGCATTGAAGTTCCTAAAGGAACTGTATATACGGCTGGTCGTCGCTGCTGGTGATAAGAGGACTGGTTATTTTCTCACTCAACGGCTAAGTATAGATATTCAGCGAGGAAACGCAGCCAGCGTTCTTGGCACTATACCACGGTGAACAGGACTTTTTGAGTATATAAATTTTTAGTTTTAGTTTGTCTATATTATGGTTTCTTTTTTTATATTGTGTATAATTAGTGTTAATTGTAAATATTATAATTTTAATTGTTACTTTTAGTTAAATTTCTATAAAGATGTTAAATTTAAGTACTCAATTATTTATTAGCAGTGACATATAAGTAGTGATACACAGTGATACATACATCAATTACATCCTTCATAGGTCAACATGAATATTATTATAATTTTGACATTCCATAAAACCATTATAACATTATTTTATTAGCCATTCACGTTACTTTTAGTTATGATAATTATAAAGCCTTGCTTGTAATGCTTAGGGATTTTATTAAAAAATTTACACACATGCAGTGTAATAGTGGAGACGAACTGTCCACTATTAACAGACTCCGAGTGGTTTTCTTTAAGGTGGAGAAATGAAACTACTGTTTATGTTTATGAATGTACTGTCGAATGGGATTCGGAATGGAATATATTTTGCATCAACCTTGCCTATATTTATATGGCTGGCTCACTATTGATTTGCCAATGGTAACAATTAATATTTTGCCTAGCCAATTATATTGCTTATTTTATGACCAATGAAAACTATTTAAAATATACAATTATCTACGTTTCGTTTCCCGGCGTGAGACTTGTTTGTTGTTCACGAAGCTACGTCGCTGGACCGGGCTATATAAGACATGCAGATCGGTGCGCACGCGTAGTCGGCGGGCGGCGGCGGTGTGGAATACAGCTCCAGAACAGCAAGAGGAAACGAACTGCGGCGTTGAAGAAACGGCTCACCATTGGTCGACGGATACGTGACGATAGCGGCGTGTGAAGTCGGTGTGGCTCTGAATGATATTTGCGGCTGCTTCTTGTTTCTTTATAAGAACGTCAAATTATCTATATACAGTCCGCAGTATCTCAGTAGCCAAGAATAATTAGGAAATAAAATGTTTTTTTATTTATTCTCGCCTTCCGCGTTATGGTAGCATCGGAGTATATATTATTTATTACCGTTTAGGTTTGATTAATCTGGCTGCTACATCACTCTCCCCCAGCGAAAGCGTACCGGAGGCTTGACGACTCGCCCGTATTTCGTAGTTTTTAAAATAGGTTTCAACTGGGTTGATGTAGATGATGAAGTTTCAAGCTTCCTCGCTGGTGGTTTTGATGATGATGATGAATCCTCTGCAGTATCCTCGTTAATAATATAGGCAGACTTTAGTCGGTCGATCGATATAATCGTAGATTTCCTTCCGGGTATTTGTAGTTTAAAAGTCTTGCTATTTCTCTCTAATACTTTATACGGTCCATCGTAGGTAGGTTGAAATTGTTTTTTCATTGCGTCGTTTCTTACAAAAACTTGCTTGCATGTTTTCAAATCTTGGTGAATGAATACTGATTTATTATTTCTGTGTGATTGCATTTCGGTGCATTTCAACGATAAGGCTTTGTTAATTGATTCTCGAAGTTTAGTTACGAAATCGTAATCCATTTCTTGTTTGTTTGACGCTGCTGAACTGAAGAAGTCACACGGCAGCCTTATGCTGCAGCCGTAGGTTAGCTGAGCGGCGCTAAGACTAGTGTCTGCACGCGGTGTTGCTCGTAGTCCGAGTAGCACTGTAGGTAGCTCATCAATCCACTTTGTATGTTGAGATAAACGAGTTTTGAGTGCAGTCTTTAATGTACGATGCCATCGTTCGATTATTCCGTTTGACTGAGGATGGTATGCTGTTGTACGCGTCTTCTGTATTCCCATAGTTTGAAGAAGTTTGAGGAATAGGTTGCTTTCGAAATTCCTTCCTTGATCCGTTGTGATGGTTTTAGGTGATCCGAAACGAGTAATCCAATTTTCATAAATTATCTTCGCGACGGATTCGGCTGAAGTATCATCGGTAGGTATTGCTTCTGGCCATCTTGTTGTTCTGTCGATCATTGTTACGAGATAACGATGTCCTTGCGGTGAAGTAGGTAATGGTCCAACGATGTCAACGTGCAAGTGTTCGAATCTCTCCGTGGGTGGAAATGTAGCTAGACTACTTGATGTATGCCTTTGTACTTTGCATTTTTGGCATTGAATGCATTGCTTCGCCCAGTTGCCAACATCCGCTTGCATTGCAGGCCAAAAAGAATTTTTTAGTGATGAGTTTTCTTGTTGTTCTAACACCTGGATGACTAATGTTGTGCAGTGTATTGAAGACTTCGCGACGACATTCTTCTGGTATGTATGGTCGCCTGGTTGTCGTTGAGGCTTCACAGTATATAGGTAGATGCGTCATTGGCATTGTAACTTGCTTGATGGACAAGTTACCTTGCTTCGATAGAAGGTTTATGTTGTCACTATCCCTGTCTTGTGCTGCGGCGATCTTATGATAGTCGATTGATGTAGGGCACGTTACACTGTCGATTGGTACGCGACTGAGTGCGTCGGCAACTATGTTGTCCTTTCCACTGATGTGACGTATGTCGGTCGTGAATTCACTTATGAAAATAAGTTGTCTTGCTCTTCGTGGTGTTTCCGATAGTGATGGTTTCTTTGGAAGTACATATGTTAATGGTTTGTGGTCGGTAAAAACGATCAGGTTTCGACCCTCGAACGTTTTTCTGAAGTGCTTGATAGCCATGTAAATAGCGAGTAGCTCTCGGTCGAATGTACTGTAGTTACGTTGAGTATCGGAGAACTTCTTCGAAAAATATCCAAGTGGTTGCCATTTCCCATTGCTGTATTGTTGGAGAACTGCTCCTGCTGAGAGATCGGATGCGTCGCTGAAGATAGCAAGGGTTGCTTCGTGTGATGGGTGAGCGAGTAAAGCTGCATTTTGGATCGCAATTTTACAAGCTTCAAATGCCTTCGTGGCTTCATCGTTCCATTCGATTGACGTTTTATCTTTTTTCTTCGTGTTGTGAAGGTAGGCGTGAAGTGGTGCTTGGATTTCAGCGGCTTTAGGTATGTGTTCTCTGTAAAAATTTATCATCCCAAGAAAACGCCTTAGCTCTTCGATAGTTTTAGGTTTTGCATAATCGATGATTGCTCTGAATTTTTCGGCTGGCGGTTTTAATCCTTCCTTGCTGACGGTGAAACCAAGAAATTGAACTTCTTGCTGTCCAAATATGCATTTCGAAGGGTTGATTGTGATTCCGTTGTCTTCTAATCGCTGTAGCACGGTGCGTAGATGGGTTTCGTGCGTTTCTTTATCAGGGCTTGCAACAAGGAGATCATCAATAAATGCGAAAACGAAATCCAGTCCATGAAGTACTTCGTGTATGAATCTTTGGAAAGTTTGACCTCCGTTCTTTAATCCTGGGATCATTCTTGGGAATTCGAATAATCCCATTGGGGTAATTATTGCTGTCTTCTCTATGTCTTCATCGCGGACTCTTATTTGTTGGTAAGCTCGGTTGAGATCGATGGTGGAGAATATAGTCTTGTCTGATAGTTGATGAGTGAAATCCCTGACTCGCGGTATTGGGTAGCGGTCAGGAGTGGTAATAGAATTCAGTCTTCTGTAATCTCCACAAACTCGTAATTCTCCGTTCTTCTTCGGTACAATGTGAAGTGGTGATGACCAAGGGCTTTTGCTTGGACGGCATATTCCTTGCTCAATCATGTTTTCGAATTCCTTTCGAACTTGCTCGTATAGGTGTGGTGCGATTGGACGTGCACGACAATGAAGTGGTGGTCCATTGGTGTCGATGAAATGCTCAACGTCGTTCTTCGGTGTTAATTTCATTGAAGTTATTCTTGTGATACCAAGGTATTCTTCGAGGATCTTGTGATACGGTTGTTGCACATCTATGCTTCTTATTGTGGGCAGATTGGTTGCTTGTACAAAAGACTGAGATGCAAGATTGGTTTTCCCGTCGATGATTCTTCTATTTTTGATGTCGACGACCAACTGGTGATGTTGAAGAAAATCAGCACCGATGATTGGTTTGCTGACTTTAGCGACGATAAATCTCCATTTGAATGGTCGGCGTAGATTAAAATCAAGTTCCATTGTTTTTTCTCCATATGTAGGAATAACCGTATTGTTTGCTGCATAGAGTTGAAAATCTAGTGGCTTCAACTTCTGTCCTTGCTTCGGCGGTAACACTGAGATATTTGCTCCGGTGTCGATAAGGAAAGTAAGCTTGCTTTTTTTATCGGTGACGAAAAGACGGTAGGACTTTGCTGTTACGCTGGATCCCGTCGCATCGAGCGTACTAGTTAGTTTTCCGTATTCGTATTTTCATTTTTGAATGTACACGGTGCTGTGCATTTTCTTGCCTCGACCCCGAAACGTCGATGATAGTAGCAGTAAGGGGATCTTGATGTTGAGCTTATTCGACTTCTACTTGCAGAGCGGTTGCGACGAAAAGGTGATCTTCGGTGTTGCTGATTGCGCTGGTTGTACTGTTGCTGGTAAAAGGTATGATGCTGGGAAGCTTTGAGCGCGGCGACTTCGAATGATAGCTTCCGAATTTCTTCGAGAAGAAACTGGGTATCATTGGCCTTTGTTGAAGTGCCTTCGATGATCGATATGTGTGAGCTACTGCTGTTTTCGATCATCTTGTCCGCCAGGAGTGCCAGTTCGTCGAGCTTCGTCTGCGTGCTGAATGTTTCGCTGACTGCTATTACCGATCGAATATGTGGTGGTAGGTGGTTTACCCACATTAGCCGTAGTGTTGAATCCGGAACCTTATCTCGCGCCAAAGTACGCATTTTGCGTAGGAGTTGTGTGGGTTTCTGGTCTCCAAGTTCTATTTCTGATAGAAGTTTTTGTAGCTGTCGACTGTCGGATTCTTCGTATGCGGAGATCAGACGATCCTTCAGTGAATTATACTGGTCGACTGCTGGTGGGTTGTACAACAGGTCCGCAATTTGTTCGATGTCTTGTTTCTCAAGTTGGGCTATCACCATCTGTGCTAATTGCGCTTGGCTCTTCTTTAAACCATTCGTTGCGGCTTCAAAACTGACGAACCAAAGTCGTGGTTTGTCTCTCCAAAACGGTGGTATTCTTAACGATAGAGATATACCGGCGATTTCTGGTTCCTTTACCGGGTTTGATGTATATGTGTTTGCCTCCTGCTCCATAATGACGGCTTGATTACACTGATTTTATATAAACTGAAGTCTTCCTTCTCGGTGTTCGTACGGGTTTCCTTCGCGGTGTTCGTGCAATAGTAGTGGTACGTCGCAGGGTGTTCCTTCTTGGTGTTCGTACCGGATCTTCCCCCTCGGTGTTCGTACGGGGTCACCACTGTAATAGTGGAGACGAACTGTCCACTATTAACAGACTCCGAGTGGTTTTCTTTAAGGTGGAGAAATGAAACTACTGTTTATGTTTATGAATGTACTGTCGAATGGGATTCGGAATGGAATATATTTTGCATCAACCTTGCCTATATTTATATGGCTGGCTCACTATTGATTTGCCAATGGTAACAATTAATATTTTGCCTAGCCAATTATATTGCTTATTTTATGACCAATGAAAACTATTTAAAATATACAATTATCTACGTTTCGTTTCCCGGCGTGAGACTTGTTTGTTGTTCACGAAGCTACGTCGCTGGACCGGGCTATATAAGACATGCAGATCGGTGCGCACGCGTAGTCGGCGGGCGGCGGCGGTGTGGAATACAGCTCCGGAACAGCAAGAGGAAACGAACTGCGGCGTTGAAGAAACGGCTCACCATTGGTCGACGGATACGTGACGATAGCGGCGTGTGAAGTCGGTGTGGCTCTGAATGATGTTTGCGGCTGCTTCTTGTTTCTTTATAAGAACGTCAAATTATCTATATACAGTCCGCAGTATCTCTGTAGCCAAGAATAATTAGGAAATAAAATGTTTTTTTATTTATTCTCGCCTTCCGCGTTATGGTAGCATCGGAGTATATATTATTTATTCCCGTTTAGGTTTGATTAATCTGGCTGCTACATGCAGTAACAACCTTTCAGATAGACAGAAATTTTTGTGTTATGGTCTAAGACTATATATCACAGGTTAACTTAAATAACTCTGTATGTGTTTTGACCGTTGACTTATATATTACTAGCGTAAGGACGAAGGAAGGATCAGTGCGCTGGCCCTAAAATTACAGTTTAGGGCCAATGCGAATCGGTCGACAGTAGTGCGCGCGCAGGACAGATTTGCCTGTCATAAATATGTCTCGTTGCGTGGTAAAATAATGCAAAAATTACAATACAAAGGTTATAAAAAAACATGAGATATCGTATCATCGGTAAATAACCTTATATTAATTTTGTTACAATGAAATTATTATATAAACCCATTTTAAAGTTTTATTTTACAGTTAGTTTAGTTACGTTACCAAGATTACGCCAGGATTGGATTGACCCTCTAAAATATTGTACATTGAAATTAAAATTATACCATTTTAAAAATATTATATCATGTTTGACGTTTCATGTTTTTTTCCCTTCAATCCAGCAGTGGATTTTTGAGACCGTTAAAGATAGAAAAACATGCTTCCCTTATAGTACGAATAATTTCTCGTGAAAAAGCAAAATACAAAAATAAAAAGGCCCTCTATCTTTATAATCTCAAGCAATGTAACCTCTAATTGGCTTGCCTCAATTCTCCCGCGGTCATAAAATGTTTTGTATCGAAAATTGGATTGCGAGATTTCAGTGCCCGGACACCGAAATACTTACCCAGTTCTCCTATCTATACACTATTATTGTCCGACCATAAATTATATGACTTCCAATACAAAGAAAGCGAAATTATTATTTCCCTTTGCTGCGATAGAATAGTCATGAAACTACTTGAGTACGTATAAATAAGACAATCTAACCGTCGGATATAATTGAAGTAATATTATTCTTATATCGATATGTAATCACGGCAAGAAATCAGGTCCGTGTTTTGGTCATTCCTTGTGGGAGCTCTATTATCAGCAGTAGACTTGTCTTTATAAAATACTCTTATTATATATTTTTGCAGCATATTTAGTAGCCTTGCAATTAATAGCCTAGCCTTTTTAATAAACGGTGACGTTTAACTAAAGGCCTTAATGATATTCAGCCCATGTTTCAACGGATGCATCTAATACAACATTTCATGTCTAATTATGCACTGCGTGCTATAATAAGGTGATCCAAAGTTCCCACCTCTTCACTCCTTCAACCACCCCAATCAAACTTTAAACTACTGTCACTGATATTAAAATATAGTGACAATGTTGTAAATATCACTTAGGCCGCTAGTTGAACGGCACCCTTTATCAAAAGGCTAGGCTGGTAAGTGAAAGGCTAATTAAGCCAGTTGGATGCTAAATATTGTTGCGCGTCTAAGTTGACATCTGGCACTAGTGTCATCTAGTGTCAGGTAACGGAGCGAGGGGAGAGCTTTCCAGAAAATGACATCGCTAATCTTTCAACCGACAGCGCCATCTGAAGAACTAAGCTTCTGGAAGCTGACTCTCGAACTTTCGGTGCTTTGTCGATTGGTGCGCGTATTTACTTGAATGTTCTGGATATTTTGGTGCTAATGTGTATTTATAGGCGCTGCAAGATGCGATCGGGAAAGTATTGAATTTGGCGAGACAAGCGAAGCTTCGGAGCGGAATAAAGTGAATTAATGTGATTAATTCACTTTATTTCTTTTTTTATTTATTATGATTTTTATATATTATGATTATTTCTTTTTTCTTACTACACCCTCATATTTATTATTGTCGGTGATACCCGTACACGGTAAAGTTTCTATAAACTTATGATTGTACCGTAACGTAATGTGTAAATAATGAATGTAATAATATATTAAATAAATAAAATAAATAAATAAATAAATAAATAAAATTAATTATTAGTCTTTTAAGTTTTAATTAGTGTAAAGTGAATTAAAGAGTTAATTTTGGTAATTGTATCGGCAATTTTTACTGTCACGAACCTCAAGCTCGTAACAATTGGTGTCAGAAGTGGGATAAAATCATGCCGATTTTACCTAAGGAGGAAACGGAGGGTGTCCGTACCCGAAGTCAACGCCAGCAGGAGACGGACCAAAGAAGATTTGGTGGTGCAACGCCGCAGACGTCGGAGGGCCAGCCACCGGCTGCAAGCCCGTCAGTAGCTCCTACATCTGCAGCACCTGACTTAGGTGCTCTGATGGTGATGCTGCAGGAGCAGGCTCGCAGGAGGAGCAGGCCCATTGGTTGAAAGAGCAGCAGGAGGAACAGGCTCGCCGACAGGATGAACAGGCTCGCCAACAGGAGGAACAGGCTCACCGACAGGAAGAATAGGCTCGCCGACAGGAGGAACAGGCTTGCCGACAGGAGGAACAGGCCCGTCGGTTAGAAGAGCAGCTGCGGGGTGGACAAGAGGAAAAGGTCCGTCGTTTGGAAGAGCAGCTGCGGGACGGACAAGAGGAACAGGCCCGTTGGTTGGAAGAGCAGATGCTCCTCATGAAGGACCTTCACGCTACCTTCAGGAAGGAGATCAAGGAGGTGAAGGATAGGGTTGCTCAGCATGACAACTGCCTGTCAGAAGCTGAAACCCAAATCGCGAAAGCTGAAACCCGAATCGAGAAAGCCGAAACCCGAATCGACCAAGTGAACAATTGGGTTGACAACGTAATGGCTGACTTGAAGAAATCACTGGACGAACTCAAACTTGGGGATGGAACTACAGCTCCCGTAGTAGCTACTATACCTTCGCTACGTGGGTTCAAGGTGCCACCGTTCGACGGGACTTCTTCCTGGTCAGCCTACAAAATCCAGTTCGAGGCTGTTATGAAGGCGAACGGCTGGAATAAAAGTCAGGCCATCACTGCTCTCACACTAGACCTGCGCGACCAGGCCTTAACAGTTCTGGAAGCCCTCGGTGAATAAGTGACTTATGAGCAACTCCTTGAGGCATTGGAGGCGAGATATGGCGACGCTCACCTGGAACACGTCTTTCGTGCGCAGCTTAAAGATCGCGTGCAGCGCATCAACGAAAACCTGCAGCAGTAGGCTCTAGAGGTGGAGAAGCTGGTGTGAAAAGTATACCGGTCTGTACCTGCGCTCATTGAAGGGAACCTGGTGCAGACATTCATCGACGGCATCCGTGACCTGGAAGTGAGAGCTGCTGTGAGGCTCGGGCACCACGAGACGCTTAAGGACGCCTTGGCCCATGCACTGGAGGTGGAAGCCGTGCGGCTGGATCATCGTTCTCATCGCGTCAGGGAGATCGCAGCAGCTACAGTTCGCGACCGCAACAAAGGACTCAGCCCTAGGTGCTATGGCTGTGGGGAAAAGGGCCATCTACGATCCAACTGCCCTAAGCGAACTGTAGAAAGGGAAGTTGATCGATCTCGAGAGGGAAGTGCAGCTAATGGCACCGCCTGGCGGTGGCAGCAACATCATTCCCCTCACGCTAGGGAGGTTGCAGCAGTTCGCGACCACAATAAAGGATACAGCCCTAGGTGCTATGGCTGTGGGGAAAGGGGCCATCTTCGATCCAGCTGCCCTAAGCGAACCCTAGAAAGGGAAGGTGAAAGATCTCAGAAGGGAAGTACGGCTAACATCACCGCCCAGCAGCAGACGGGATACGACTTTACTATCAGATATCGCAGCGGGAAATCTCATGGCGACGCAGATGCATTGTCAAGAAGACCTTGTCGTAAAGATCGGAAACATTGTACTAGGCAAGATAGTAAGGAAGTGATACCCGTGAGGATGCTCAGGACAGACCACTTCAGCAACGAGTGGAAGGACAGCAGGAAGATCCGGACATCAAGCCGATTCTGGAATGGATGAAGGCCCTTGCTACCAAGCCTAAGTGGAGCGACGTCTCAGCGATGAGTTCAACCACGAAAACCTATTGGGCCCAATGGGACAGCTTGCTGATTCAGGATTAAGTCCTGTGCCGTAAATGGGACAATTGTCGAGGAGACAGCTGTCGTTTGCAAATGGTTGTCCCTAAAGCTAAAGTGCTGAATGTTCTACAGCTGTGCCATAATGGTCGTTCAAGAGTCCATCTAGGAGTTAAACGAACTCTGCTGAAGGTCCGAGAACAGTTTTACTGGGTCCATTATCGTGACGATGTCGAGGCTTGGTGTCGTACATGTACAAGTTGTGCGGCCGTGAGGGGACCTCAGATACGTAGTAGAGGAGCACCAGAATTGTACAATGTTGGAGCACCATGGGATAGGACAGCCCTTGACATTGCGGAGCCGTTACAGAAAGGTGCAAGAGGGACTCCTATGATCGTCCATGTGGATGCCTGGCGCGTTATTATGGGGCCGATAATGCTCGGGACGAGCATGTCTTAGGAGGGGGCAGTGTTGCGCGGTTAAGTTGACATCTGGCACTAGTGTCATCTAGTGTCGGGTAACGGAGCGAGGGGAGAGCTTTCCAGAAAATGACATCACTAATCTTTAAACCGACAGCGCCATCTGTTGTCGAAACGAAGAACTAAGCTTCTGGAAGCTGACTCTCGAACTTTCGGCACTTTGTCGATTTGTGCGCGTATTTACTTGAATGTTCTGGATATTTCGGGGCTTATGAGTATTTATAGGCGCTGCAAGGTGCGATCGGGAAAATATTGAATTTGGCGAGACAAGCGAAGCTTCGGAGCGGAATAAGTGAATTTGTGATTAATTATTAGTTTTTTAAGTTTTAATTAGTGTAAAGTGAATTAAAGAGTTAATTTTGGTAATTCTATCGGCAATTTTTATTGTCACGAACCTCAAGCTCGTAACAATATCTTGTATATCTCGTAATAATAACTTTTTGCCTCATGGCGCGAAAACAAGGGGCTGGTATATTTTACGCTGCTACCATACGGCGAGTAGCCGAGTCTGTTCTTTCAGCTTTGTCGCTCTTTTAGCACCACCCGGGGGAAACGTGTAGGGTGGGCCTAGGATTAGGTGGTCGAAGCCTACGGACGCGAGCGACTTATCCCCTTATCGGACGCGAGGGATTTATGTATGCGTAGGTATATGGATGTGGAAGAGGCGAGAGAGGTATGTCAGGATCGTGCTAAATGGAAGTCTTTAGTCTCTGCCTACCCCTCTGGGTGACAGGCATGAGTGTTTATGAGTGTTTATTAAAAACACATTATTTAATACAAATGACCCATAGACCCTTACTTCAAATAGTAATAAAAACACTATGACGAAAATTTTCCGAAAAGCAACCCCATACCCACAAGTAAAAGGGTTATGGTCGATTGATAATATTTTAAAACTCGCAGAAAATTGATCAAAAGGAACATGTCCGTTCATCTATAGGAGATGGACAATGAACTAACCATATACTGTCTGGATAATGATGCATAGTAGATGTTTCTAACAGAATTTTTACGCGAGTTTGAAAATTTCAAGCGATTTGACCTCAGCAAATGTAGGTTACCATATATTGGTGCAGACGATCCTCAACTGAAATTCAAATCGTGTTTTTTGCAAATGCACGAGTAAAAATTTCACGAGAATGCAAATACTTCCTATCGAACCGATACATAAATAGTTTTGAGTCCCATATTAAGGAAAAAAACCGTGTAGTGGCGGTTAAGAATATCTACTACCCCATAACTTCCCGTGGTGTCGCAAAAGGCGACAAAAGGAAACGGGCAGGAGATGGGCAGAATCATCTTTCTAATAGCAGCAACTATACAACAAAAACCATGAGAACGACGCAAATAGATGGGCCCCAGACCCCGGTGGTCTAGCTATTCCTGGCTACGGTGGCGACCATAGCAATGGCGGTGCAGGGGGTGCTAAGAATCTCCGATTGAGGTTCGGTTTCCACCTACGACGACTCGACCTTGCAACATATTACGCATGCAACCTGAAGACTGAAGAGAAGAACCTGGAGCTGGAGGAAGAGATAGACAAGTTGCTTTATAATATTATAGAAGGACACGGTGATTCTCGAATCTGGTTCTATCACCGCGAGTGCGACCATCTGTCCTAAGGAGTTGTTGAATTTATCATCCACAAGTCTCTCGTTAGCAACGTTATAAAGATTGGAAGTGTGTCGACGAGGGTTGCGTACCTTATACTCAGAAACATCAAACGGTATTCGCTGAAGGTTATACAGGTTTACGCATCAACGTCGGCACATCTGGATGAGGGAGTTGAGAAAATGTATGAGGATATTTTTGGAGCCATGCATTCCTCCAAAACTCATTATACATTATTAATGGGAGACTTCAACACAAAGCTAGGCACAAGAAAGGAAGGGTGAGCTGAAGGTAGGGTAATTTGGAAAAGGGCAACGGAACCCAAAGGGCCAGCAGCTGCCCGACGTCATGGAGAAAGTGAGACTCTTTATGATGAAATCTTTCTTTTTTTTTTTCTGTGTTTCAATGTCAATTAATGTTTGACGCAACTTTAATTAAAGTATTGAAGAAGCGATAGAGCGAAACCAGGGCTCCAGTCCAGTCTTTGCCAGAGATCTGTCTGCAAGAAAGAGCCAATTGTCAAAGCTGAAGACCGAGTGTGGCAGCATTGTTTCCGAGATTATAAGATTTTAAGTTTTTCTGGATTGTCACAGTCCAATAGCTTTTGACAGAACGATGTCCGTTGGGTCAGTAGTATTTTAGTAATAATAATTTTTTTTATATGTAAGACAGGACCTCCTGAGTGACTGAAATAGAGAGATAGGACAAGAAAGAATACTACATATGTTTATAAATAAAAAGATACCAAACAACTTGTAATTTTATTTGTAACATTCCTGAAACTCTACTAAGGACGTCATTTATATTGGCATGAAAAACCTGCGCTGATATCATCCGGTACGTTCGTTTGAGATGGCTACGGTCTGTTTGTTTTCAATTACGCATACGCCTTTGTACTAAGGAACGTCTATGTTCGTTGATGGATTTGGCTTTAGGCTACACTTTTTATTTATACTTTGAAGTGCGTAATTGAATTATATTATGACGTTATATACTATCGTTAAGTATACTTACGTTCTATATAAGCGGATAAGTATAGTCATCGACAGGGTTTAAATCGTGAGGTATAACATATATAGAACTTTTCTTAAACATAAAATCATCTCATAAGTTAGTATACTTATATAATTCGGTATGGGAAGACTGCTTAATGAAATAACACTTTCACACACAACTTTTGATAATTGTAGGAAAGCTTCCTCTCCCAAGCTTCTGTAGTAGTATATTTAAGGCTATGTAGCGGCGGTGTGTGAATATCTACTATGCAATATCGTCCCGAGGTCGTGGCAAGAGGTGACAGAGGGAAATAAACCAGGAGATGGGCGGCAAAGTATTCCTAATAAAAACTAAATAATAAAAAACTGCGGTTGCCAACCCGCTTGTCAGGCGTGACAACTATGGCAAATATCCCTACGGGGAATACTCAAACCGGAGTGGTATCACGACCTCACAGAATACCGGCATGAAGTGGAAGCCCTCCCCCCGCTAAACAAGGTAGCTAAATTAAGTAAAGATCTACCCCAGGAGGGTACCAGCATCCCTGGAGAAGCCCTCGCTGAGTATCCACAACCCAGTTACTCCACTCCTAAACGTGGGTGCTCAGGCTGCCCCGCGTATTCTGGGGGAGGTGAGGGGGGATTCCGCTCAAGACAATAGCTGCTCGGGGCAAACTGAGCAACAAGACCAAGGCGACCCCCGCCACGCTATCCGTGAATTTCTGCAATATCAGGGGAATTCATTCTAACCTAAACGCCGTCCACTACCATCTCGAGACGACGAGGCCAGCTCTGTGCTTTTTGACCGGGACTCAGGTGTCCTCTCCGGCTGATGCTTAGTATCTCTCCTACCTGGGGTACAAATTGGAACACTCCTTTGTGCCTCGGGATGGGCTTTATTCTCTACGCTTAGCAGTCTTAAATGTTCGGACCTGTCCGTCTTTTGGCTACGCGTAGACAGCGCCAACCATCCGCGCGTCTACTGGTGCCTCTACAGGTCTCATTGCGGTAATCCCGAAACAGACCGACTTTTCGACCACGTCCAAATGGCTACAGATTCGTTGCTACAGCAGATCCCCTCCGCAGAGATAGAGGCCCTCGGCGATTTTAACGCCCACCACGCCGAATGGCTTGGTACACGTTCAACTGATCATGCGGGGAGATCTGTTCATGATTTTGCCTTGGCATATGGTCTGACACAACTGGTTACTTCCTCTATGAGGATTCCAGATATGGAGGATCGTACACTTTCCCCATTGGAACTTCTGCTGACCTCTCATTCGGACGGATATCAGATTTCTGTCGACACCTCTTTAGGCTCCACGGACCATTGTGTTATCCGGAGTGTGGTGCCACTCACGCTGAAATCTTGGTTGCATTATGCAGGCTGCCACCGAGTATGGCACTATAGGTCAGCTAATTGGGATTGGATGCAGTCCTTCTTTGCATTCTGCCCTTGCGGGCGTGTTTGCTTCTCACCAGACAATCCCGACGTTTTTGCTGATTCTGTCGCTGATGTGGTACTTCAGGGTATGGAACTTTTTATTCCTTCCTCTGTAGTGCCCATTGGAAGCAAATCTCAGCTATGGTTTGGTAGCTCCTGTAAATTAACACATGCTATAAGCAGGAGTGCTACCAAGCCTGGGCTGACGCATCAACGTCCCGGGATGTAAACACCAGTGCTCTAAAAAAGAAGTATATTTCCGCTTCCAGGTCCTTCAAAAGAGTCATTGCCAATCCAACGTCAGAGCACATAGACAGAATTGGCGCGAAACTAGTTCGCCTTCTTTCTGGAACCCGAGCATTCTGGTCTCTCGTCAAGGCTGTCCAGGGGAATTTCTATCAGCAATCTCTTCAATTTCTGCACAGGTAGGTAGATAGGCGGCGGCAGTAGAGTTCAAGGGGGAGGCATTGGCCGTTAGTTTGGATATTGCGAAGGCCTTCGATCGGGTTTGACACAAAGCATTCTTTCAAAGCTCTCGTCCTGTGGGCTTCCCGAGAAATTGTGCAATCGGATCACCAGCTTGCAGATCGGAGCATCAAGGTTGTTGTAGATGGTGCAAGCTCCGATTACAAGCACATTAATGATGGTGTTTCACAAGGCTGCTTGCTATCACCAATGCTGCTTCTTCTGCATATCATTGATATGCTGCAAACCAGCAACATTCATGGCTATGCAGATGATAGCACTGGTGATGCTTTGTACACCGGCTGTGCCAATATTTCTCGGGAAAACCTATCCGAGTACCGGGACAAACTTGTATCTGAAATTGGGTCTTTGCTAGGCAAAGTCTCGGATTGGGGGCGACTATATTTAGTCCATTTTAACCCTCAAAAGTCACAATTTTGCACAAATTTCCGCCAAATTTCATGAACGTACTGCGCAGCAAACCTTCCGATACCTTCAACACCATCTGGATGCTTGACGGTCCACCACTGTACGTTTCACAAGGAGATTTCTTCCTCTCTTCTCTCTGTGAAATAGTTTACCATCGGCAATTTTTCCGGACCGATACGAACTGGGGACCTTCAAGAAAAGAATTTACTCCTTTCTAAAGGGCCGGCAACGCACCTGAAATTCCCCTGGTGTTGCGGATGTTCATGGGCGGCGGAATTCATTTAACATTAAGTTAACCGTATGCTCGTTTGCCCCCTTTTCTTTAAAAAAGTTATATGGGACCATATCAGAAGCACCAGTTTTAATCCTAAATTAAAATAAAAAAGAATCATCGAAATCGTTTCACCTAGCAGAAAGTTATTAGGTAACACTAATTGAAAAAGAACATACAGTCGAATTTAGTACTTCCTCCTTTTTGAAGTCGCTAGAAAATACGCATCACTCTTGATAATAATAATAATAATAATAATAAAAAAAAAAGGCGTAGGGAATTGACGACCCCATCGCCCGCTGACGTAACAGTTAAGTGACAAAACTGCTACGTCAACGCAGTCAGTCAGCGCCTTGCGAGAGGTGTGAGCGCCGTGCCGCGGCAGAATTTAGGGTGCAGAGGCCCGTTTGTGCTTATGGCTACACACGAAACGGTGCCGGGCCTGGGCGTCTAACGTTAATGGACGCCCAAGTAATGGATGATGGATAAAAAAGATAGTGCGCAAAGGGCCGCTGCCTGGGGGTCGCCGGGGCGCGTCTGGAGCTGGCGCTGGACGCGGCAGCATGCGGGCCGCCAGCCGAGCGCGAGGAGTTGCACGGTCACCTACCAGCCCTCCGCATCCATCATCCCCACCAGAAGGCTTGGTGTCGGCTGGGTCTTCTCGGACTCAGCAAGCGGCACTCGCCGCTGGTGGAGCACGTCGCATGCGTTGGTCACAAGAAATGAATGCAAACGCACTGCGGGCATACTTTAGGGCAAAAGGGGAAGAAACTGGATGTTTGGCGTATCGGACTAGGATGCATCGTCTTTTTGCTGAGCTGGAGCCATCTTTAACCGTCACAGAGCAAAACCTGGCAGACCGAGTTCGGTATATCTTGCGCTCAAATATATTTGATGTCGCCGAACTCGAACGGCTACGACGTGAGGCTGTTCCCTCGTCGGATGAGAATGCTACGGCTGAGGATGCGGCGCCACAAATGGTAGAGCAACCCGCAAACGTGGATGCCGCCGTGAATACCCCAGTTGTGGTTGATTCAAACGATGATGGAACAGTCGCCCAGGAACTGGAATTAGAGCATATGAGGAGTATATTGGAAGAGGCGATTGTGGAAACGCGCAGTACGCCTCTCGAAAATCGACCGCGACTTCCCCGCATAGGCCTAAGCAAGCGGAATCGGGCTGTCGTGAGGGCTCTGAACCCAATGCTGGTTACCTATTTGGAAGCCAGCCGGGACCTTTGCGAGACGGACTCAATTCTTTTTGGCGCCGCGCTGGCAGTCTGCCGTATCATAGGCGCCAAGGTTTCCACGGCTGGACGCGCTACTGGCCATAGTAGCGCTATCCCAGCATGGAGAAGAAGAATTCAGGAACGTATCGCAAAGGCTAGAGCTCTCATCGGCAGACTGATATGCTTCAGATCAAGCAACAACAGGCCAAGAATTGTGCGCACCGTCAGGATGGCGTTTGCTGGGACAAATGTCAGTTTGTCCCAGCCTGATATAACGCAAAAACTGACGGAGCGCATAGATGATCTGAAGCAGAGAATCGCTGCTTGAGGAAATCGGATTCGGCGATATACCGAGAGGTCGACACGGTTCAACCAGAATCGTCTCTTCCAGAGTGATCAGAAGAGGCTCTATGAATCATTGGAGCGACCAATGGTAAGTGGAACGGGTCCAGCACCGAATCAGGCCGACACTGTAGCATTCTGGCGCGGCCTGTGGTCAGAGCCCGTAAACCATAGCGAGGGCCCTTGGACGGAAGTTGTGGCGAGTCAGTGTGCGGGTATTACGCTCATGGACCCCGTCATCATAACGCCGGATGACGTATCTGAGGCGGTCCGTAGGGCCCCGAACTGGAAAAGTCCGGGGCTTGACGGGCTGCATCACTACTGGCTGAAGGGGTTCATGGTGTGTCACTCTGTGCTCGCCCGACAGTTTCAAGAGGCTCTCAAACAGAAGTCGCTCCCAAGCCTCTTCACTACTGGGATCACTCATTTGGTTCCTAAAGACCAGGGTACCACAGACCCGAGCAAATACCGCCCCATCACGTGTCTACCGACCATATACAAGACACTAACATCCATTTTGAGCGCGAGAATCACTTGTCACCTGGACTCAAATCAGGTGATGTCGCGCGCTCAAAATGGATGTCGGGGCGGTGGTCGTGGAACCAAGGAACCACTCCTCATTGACGCGGTCATTGGCAAAGTGGTGAAACGCAACCGTCGGAACTTCTCCGCCGCCTGGATAGACTACAGAAAGGCATTCGACTCGGTGCCCCATACATGGCTAAAGAGAGTCCTCGAACTGTACAAGATAGACTGTACAGTTAGAGACTTCCTCGAGCAGTGTATGGGGCAGTGGAGTACGATCCTTTGTCATCTGGGCGAGCGGATGATGGCTGCGGAGAACCACATAAGGATAAGAAGGGGTACCTTCCAGGGCGATTGTCTGAGTCCAATATGGTTCTGCCTCTCTCTGAACCCTCTCAGTACCTTACTGGAGGGCTCCGGGAGGGGATTTCAGCTACGGAAAGGAGGGACAAAAGTGACCCACCATTTCTATATGGATGACCTCAAGTTATTCGCCTCCAGTCGCTCCCATCTTATGGAATTGCTAAACATCACTTGTGAATTTAGCAATTCCATTGGAATGGAGCTGGGGATGGATAAGTGTGCGGTACTACATGTTGAAAGGGGAAGGGTTGCTAACTCTGAGGGCGTAGACTTATCTATGCCCGTCAACTTAAGGACCCTTTCCGAGGCTGAAACATACCGATACCTGGGTATGTCACAAAACATCGGTATCGATGAGACTGGTATGAAACAGTCAGTTTGCGACGTGTTTTATGCACGCTTGACCAAAGTGCTTAACAGCCTTTTTATCCGGTGTGAATAAGGCACACGCATATAACGGCTGGGTCATGCCTGTCCTCATGTATACCTTTGGCATACTCAGGTGGACTCAGACTGAACTTAACGCCCTGGATAGAAAAGTCCGCACTACAATGACGTCCCATAGGATGCATCATCCGAGATCGTCGGTAATGAGGCTGTATTTGCCGCGGAAGCATGGTGGTCGTGGCTTCTTGAGCGCGCTCACCATGCATAATCGCGAAGTGTGCAGCCTCCGTGATTACTTCCTGGCGAGATCGGATGATCCATTCTATAAGGACGTCATTTCTTGTGATAAAGGACTTACCCCTCTATCCTTAGCCAACGAGCAATGGCAAGACCCGGCAGTGCAGAGCATTTCCGACCGGGAGACCGTATGGAAGGAGAAAGAGCTCCACGGGAGGTTCTACAAGGCTCTACATGAGCCTTTCGTAGATACAGTAGCCTCCCTCCACTGGCTACGCTTTGGTGATCTCTTCGGGGAAACCGAGGGTTTTGTCTGTGCAATACAGGATCAGGTTATTAAGACCAACAACTATCGGAGATACATCCTAAAGGATGGCACCGTCGACATCTGTCGAGCTTGTCGCCATCCCGGGGAGTCACTTAGGCATGTTATCTCCGGTTGTTCGGCGCTTTCTAACTCTGAGTACTTGCACAGGCACAACCTAGTAGCCAGAATTCTACACCAGGAGCTCGCTCTGAAATACGGTCTCGTGGATCGGAAATTGCCGTATTACAAGTACTTGCCGGAAGCCGTGCTCGAAAATGATCGCACCAGGCTCTATTGGGACCGGGCCATCATCACAGACAGGACTATTCTTGCGAATAAGCCTGATATTGTGCTGATGGACCGGGCACAGTCAAGGATATTTTTGGTCGACATTACCATTCCGTATGACGAGAACCTCGTGAAAGCCGAAACAGACAAGCAAACAAAATATCTGGACCTGGCACACGAGGTGACCGACATGTGGGGTGGTCTGCCGACCGAAATTATTCCTGTAGTCGTCTCTGCAAACGGGCTAATCCCAGTCAGCCTCTCGGGTCATCTGAGGCGGCTGGGACTACGTGGCGGACCGCTCCAGGTTCAAATGCAGAAGGCGGTGCTCCTCGATACCGCCCGCATCGTCCGCCGGTTTCTTTCCCTTTCCCCCTAACCATCGGCCGTTTGGTCTCCCCTGCCGAGGGCCTCCATCTGGTTGGGCTTTTATTTATTTATGTACTTTTATATTTATTTTATGTTATTGATATTTATGTATATTTATCTTTTCATTTTCATTTATAATTATATATTTATAGCACCCAACCAGATGAGAAAACTATATAGATACCCCAAAATAATAATAATAATGCTGTCGGTAATGAGGCTATACCTGCCGCAAAAGCATGGTGGGCGTGGCTTTCTGAGCGCGCTCACTATGCATAATCGTGAAGTGTGCAGCCTCCGTGATTACTTCCTGGCGAGATCAGATGATCCATTCTATAATGACGTCATTTCTAGTGATAAAGGGCTTACCCCTCTATCCTTGGCCAACGAGCAATGGCAGGACCCAGCAGTGCTTAGCATTTCCGACCGGGAGACCGTATGGAAGGAGAAGGAGCACCACGGGAGGTACTACAGGGCTCTACATGAGCCCTTCGTAGATACAGTCGCCTCCCTCAACTGGCTACGTTTCGGTGACCTCTTCGGGGGAAACCGAGGGTTTTGTCTGTGCAATACAGGATCAGGTTATTAAGACCAACAACTATCGGAGATACATCCTAAAGGATGGCACCGTCGACTTCTGTCGAGCTTGTCGCCATCCCGGGGAGTCACTTAGGCATGTCATCTCCGGTTGTTCGGCGCTTTATAACTCTGAGTACTTGCACAGGCACAACCTAGTAGCCAGAATTCTACACCAGGAGCTCGCTCTGAAATACGGTCTCGTGGACCGGAAATTGCCGTATTACAAGTACTTGCCGGAAGCCGTGCTCGAAAATGACCGCGCCAGGCTCTACTGGGACCGGGCCATCATCACAGACAGGACTATTCTTGCAAATAAGCCTGATATTGTGCTGATGGACCGGGCACAGTCAAGGATATTTTTGGTCGACATTACCATTCCGTATGACGAGAACCTCGTGAAAGCCGAAACAGATAAACGAACAAAATATCTGGACCTGGCTCACGAGGTGACCGACATGTGGGGTGGTTGGCCGACCGAAATTATTCCTGTAGTCGTCTCTGCGAATGGGCTAATCCCAGTCAGCCTCTCGGGTCATCTGAGGCGACTGGGACTCCGTGACGGACCGCTCCTGGCTCAAATGCAGAAGGCAGTGGTCCTCGATACCGCCCGCATCGTCCGTCGGTTTCTTTCCCTTTCCCCCTAACCCTCGGCCGTTTGGTCTCCCCTGCCGAGGGCTTCCATCTGGTTGGATCTTTATTTATTTGTGTATTTTTTTATTTATTTTATTTTATTGATATTTATGTATATTTATCTTTTCATTTTAATTTATAATTATATATTTATAGAACCCAACCAGATGAGAAAACTATATTGATACCCCCATATAATAATAAAATGGCGTAGGGAAGTGACGACCCCATCGCCCGCTGACGTGACGGTTATGTGACAAAACCGCTACGTCCGCGCAGTCAGTCAGCACCGTGCCAAGAGGTGTGAGCGCCGTGCCTCGGCAAAAATTGATGGTATAAGGGCCCGCTTGTGCATATGGCCTCACCATGAAACGGCGCCGGGTCTGGGCGTCTCCCGTTAAGTGACGTCCTGTATAGATGATGGAACACAGAAGATTGCGCAAAGGGCCGCTGCCTGGAAGTCGTCAGGGCGCGTCTGGAGCTGGCACTGGACGGGACAGCATGCGAACCGCCAGCCGAGCGCGAGGTGCTGCACGACCACCCAGCAGCCCCTCGCATCCATCATCCCCACCAGCTTGCTTGGTGTCGGCAGGGTCTTCGCAGACCCAACAATCGGCACCTGCCACTGGTGGAGTACGCCGCATGCGATGGACCATCAATATGAATACAAACGCATTGCGGGCGTATTTTAGGGCGAAAGGGGGAGAAATTGGAGGTCTCGCGTATCGGGCTAGGATGCATCGTCTTTTTACTTAGCTGGAGCCATCTATTACTGTCACCGAGCAAAACCTGGCAGACCGAGTTCGGTATATCTTACGCTCAAATATATTTGATGGCGCCGAACTCGAACGGCTACGACGTGAGGCTGTTCCCTCATCAAATGAAAACGCTACGACTGGGGGTGCGGTGCCACAAGTTGCAGAACAACCCGCACACGTGGATGCCGCTGAGAATACCCCAGTGGTTGCTGATTCAATTGATGATGGAACATTCACCCAGGAACTATAAATAGAGCAAATGAGGAGTACATTGGAAGAGGAGATTATGGAAACGCGCAGTACGCCTCTCGAAAATCGACCGCGACTTCCCCGCATAGCCCTAAGCAAGCGGAATCGGGCTGTCGTGAGGGCTCTGAACCCAATGCTGGTGATCTATTTGGAAGCCAGCCGGGACCTTTGCGAGACGGACTCAATTCTCTTTGGCGCCGCACTGGCAGTCTGCCGTATTATAGGCGCCAAACTTTCCACGTCTGGACGCACTACTGGACAAAGTAGTGCTATCCCAGCCTGGAGAACAAGAATTGAAGAACGTATCGCAAAGGCTAGGGCCCTCATCGGCAGACTGATATGCTTCAGGTCAGGCAATACCAGGCCAAGGATTGTGCGCACCGTCAGGATGGCGTTTGCTGGGACAAATGTTAGTTTGTCCCAGCCGGATATAATGCAAAAACTGACGGAGCGAATAGACGACCTGAAGCAGAAAATCGCTTCTTGGGGAAAGCGAATTCGGCGATATACCGAGAGGTCGACACGGTTCAACCAGAATCGTCTCTTCCAGAGTGATCAGAAGAGGCTCTATAAATCATTGGAGCGACCAATGGTAAGTGGAACGGGCCCAGTACTGAATCAGGCCGACACGGTCGCATTCTGGCGCAGCCTGTGGTCAGAGCCCGTAAACCACAACGAGGGCCCTTGGACGGAAGTTGTGGCGAGTCAGTGTGCGGGTATTACGCCCATGGACCCCGTCACCATAACGCCGGATGACGTAGCTGAGGCGGTCCGTAGGGCCCCGAACTGGAAAAGTCCGGGACTCGACGGGCTGCATCACTACTGGCTGAAGGGGTTCGTGGTGTGTCATACTGTCCTCGCCCGACAGTTTCAAGAGGTTCTCAACCAGAAGTCGCTCCCGAGCCTCTTCACTACTGGGATCACCCATTTGGTTCCTAAAGACCAGGGTACCACAGACCCGAGCAAATACCGCCCCATCACATGTCTACCGACCATATACAAGACACTAACATCCATTTTGAGCGCGAGAATCACTCGTCACCTGGACTCAAATCAGGTGATGGCGCGCGCTCAAAATGGATGTTGGGGCGGCGGTCGTGGAACCAAGGAACCACTCCTCATTGACGCGGTCATTGGCAAAGTGGTGAAACGCAACCGTCGGAATTTCTCCGCCGCCTGGATAGACTACAGAAAGGCATTCGACTCGGTGCCCCATACATGGCTAAAGAGAGTTCTTGTACAGTTAGAGACTTCCTTGTGCAGTGTATGGGGCAGTGGAGTACGATCCTTTGTCATCTGGGCGAGCGGATGATGGCTGCGGAGAACCACATAAGGATAAGAAGGGGTATCTTCCAGGGCGATTGTCTGAGTCCAATATGGTTCTGCCTCTCTCTGAACCCTCTCAGTAATAATAATAATAATATATAATAATAATATACATCCCAACCAGATGAGAAAACTATATAGGTACCCCACATTATAATAATAATAATAATTTATTTTTCTCTCCACAATAAATTAACAATATCGAATTTTAACAAAAAAAAAGGCACAAATTAATGTGAGAGACTGATGCCTAAACTAGGCGACGAACCTGTATTTCAGGTCATCAGGTCTCCCTCCCAGTTAAACAAATACAAATGTATGTTATCTTGGAATACATATTTTAACAGTAATGATACGATATAATCCATTTGCGCGTATATACATAATTTAATAATAATGATACGTGTGTGTGTGTTTGTGTGTGTGTGTTTGTGTGTGTGTGTGTGTGTGTGTGTGTGTGTGTGTGTGTGTGTGTGCGCGCGTGTGCTGAGTGAATGCAAAAATTACAACATTTAGACATGTGATGTAAAAAGATCTTCCGTATATTTATAGTCCGTCATCAGTAACCATTCATGGATACATTTTTTAGCTTTTATTTTAGGTAGGACGTGAATATTAAGTTCCTTGTTAACTTTATTATACAGGTATCCGCCAAGATAGCAAAAAAATCTCCTAGAAAATTAGGTACAATGGTCATAATGAGAAGTACACACTCGGTCTTTGCGTCTCGTGTGCTGTGTATTTTTTGGTCATATTTTAATTGTGCATGTTTTTTTAGTACTGTATATATAATGAACAGTTGCCGGACTGTAAGAACTTTGGAAATTTTATAAAGTTGACTGGCTGGAAATTTAAATGGAAGAGAGTTACTTACTTTTAAGATTAACCTTTGTGATCTTTCGAGGGGCAGAAGAGATGATTTGGTAGCCCCACCCCAGCACCTAATACAATATATTATTAAAGATTGGCATAGAGCAAAATAGACAGATTTAATAGTGTTAGAATCTGCTACGCAACGGAGTTTTTTAAAAAATATATGTTAATTTCCGTATCCTATTTGTAAGTGAATAAATATGCTCATGAAAAGTTAGCTTAACATTCAACAAAATGCCAAGGTATTTAATTGAGTTCATTTTTTGCAAAGGTGTGCATGAACATGTCAGACAATGAGGAAAATTGCAAGAATGAGCAGTAATAACATGGTCCGTGCAGGTTGCATATTTATTATTATGTTTGGAGAAGGACAAGTACTTTGTTTTATCCACGTTGGGGGTTAACACATTATCGCGTAGCGATTTGGACACTCTGTTTAAGCCAATCTGAGCGAAGTTAAATACATCTGGCCATGAATCACCAGTAAATAGCATTGATGTGTCATCAGCAAACGTAACTATTTTTCCGTTCAGTAATTTCAGTTTGCAGAGGTCATTAATGTAAAGAAGAAATAAGGTGGGGCCAAGAATACTTCCTTGGGGAACACCATAGCAGATGGGAAGCTCATCACTAACATTAAACATGTTCAATTATAACCAACTGTGTTCTATCTGTAAGATAATCTCTGAAAAGCTGCAACGGTACACCCCTTATACCAAGCTTCTCCATTTTATGCAACAATATGGGAACAGAGACCGTGTCAAAAGCTTTAGCCAAATCTAAAAATATTCCTATTGTTTTCTTTTTTTTCTCGAGGCTAAGTACGATAAACTCAGTTCGTGAACCGCATCAGCTGTAGATTTACCGGAACCAAAACCAAATTGATTTGGCGAAAGTATGGAATTTTAACAAGAAAATTTTTTAACCTATTATTCATCACACGTTCTAATATTTTAGATAGTGATGGTAATATAGATATTGGTCCATAGTTGCTTACACAGTCTCGGTCTCCATTTTTGTAAACAGGATGAATGAGGGATTTTTTAAAAGCTGTTGGGAATATGCCATAATTGAAGCCCAGGTTACATACGTAGGTAAGCGGAGGTACAATAATTTTTTTGATTTGTTTTATGAAGCCACCGGATATTTTATCCCAGCCAACGTACGTTTTATCTCAGTACCTTACTAGGGGGCTCCGGGAGAGGATTTCAGCTACGGAAGGGAGGAACAAAAGTGACCCACCTTTTCTATACGGATTACCTCAAGTTATTCGCCTCCAGTCGCTCCCATCTTGTGGAACTGCTAAACATCACTTGTGAATTTAGCAGTTCTATTGGAATGGAGCTGGTGACGGATAAGTGTGCGGTCCTCCATGTTGAAAGGGGAAGAGTTGCTAACTCTGAGGGCATAGACTTATCTATGCCCGTCAACTTAAGAACCCTTTCCGAGGCTGAAACATACCAATACCTGGGTATGTTACAAAACATCGGTATCGATGAGACTGGTATGAAAGTCAGTTTGCGACGTGTTTTATGCACGCTTGACCAAAGTGCTTAACAGCCTTTTGTCCGGCGTGAATAAGACACACGCATATAACGGTTGGGTCATGCCTGTCCTCATATATACCTTTAGCATACTCAGGTGGATAGAAAAGTCCGCACTACCATGACGTCCCATAGGATACATCATCCGAGATCGTCAGTAATGAGGCTGTACTTGCCGCGTAAGCATGGTGGGCGTGGTTTTCTGAGCGCGATCACCATTAATAATTGCGAAGTGTGCAGCCTCCGTGATTACTTCCTGGCGAGATCGGATGATCCATTCTATAATGACGTCATTTCTAGTGATAAAGGGCTTACCCCTTTCTTCTTTTTTCTTCTTTCTTCTTCTTTGTTCTCAAAGGAAGTTGAACAAGTTTCTCGCCAACTGTGCTGATGTGCTCTGACTTTGCCATGGTAATGAAACTTTTGAAGGACCTGGAGACTACACACTTGAAGCACTGGTGCTTGAATCCAAAGATGTTGATGTGTCATGTGAAAATAAAAATTGAAGATAGGATTACCTAAATTAACACTTTAATTTTCTTTACACAAATTAAAACTTAAAACACCAAAAATTTATCACACTGTTTCACTTTATTCCGCTCCGAAGCTTAGCTGGTCTCGCCAAATTCAATACTTCCCCGATCGCACCTTGCAGCGCCTATAAATACATATTAGTACCGAATCATCCAGAACATTCAAGTAAATTCGCGCATCAATCGACAAAGCGCCGAAAGTTCGAGAGTCAGCTTCCAGAAGCTTAGTTTTTCCTTTCGACAACAGATGGCGCTGTCGGTTGAAAGATTAGTGATGTCATTTTCTGGAAAGCTCTTCCCTCGCTCCGTTACCCGACACTAGATGGCGCTAGTGCCGTCGACTTAGGCGCGTAACAAAATCAAGTTCTATCATTAAGGCACTCAAATTTCAATATGGCATTAAAATACAATCCAATGGCCGTCACTTGTCAAGCTCGCAAAAGCGAGGACAGCAGCTGGCCGTGATATAATAGGATTGATTAGCGTTCAGTAAGGGTGTTACTGAAAACTTAAGGTTTGTTTTTGATCGTATATGATATACTTGCTACAGTTTTGGAGCAATGAAAAAATGTGTATCATTTTTGCATCTACTTTTATTTAACCATATATTTTTTATTTATTTATTAAATTTCAAGTATCCAGGACTCATTTTTATTTACATTAAAATTCATTTTCAAATTATAATTATTAAAACAAATTAAAATCAAATAATCTAACAAAATATGATGAGACAAATATATTAAAACTATTAATTATTAATAAATACTGTAATGCACATAAAAACAGTCAAATTAGCTGCTGGGCATATGCAGTCTACAGCAATGTTGCAGATAGGGATAGTTCACTCTCTCCTCTATCATTTTGAGAATGCCGTTGGGGCTGGCCCTTACCCTACGCACCAGCGATGCAGCTCTTTTACGCAAAGTTGCGTAAAAACAATGTACATGTGCTTGATAAAACATCGCTGATGCACTGCAGCGTCGGGACAGCCCCATCAGCACCCGGAACGTGATGTTATATTGGCTGGCTGGCTTTGTATTGGCTGGCCACAGGCTGCACGTGTAAAGAGATGTACAAAACTCGCGAACCTACGAGCAATCATATTTGCATGAACCGACAGAGCCCTACGTTACCTTTCTATGTCAGTAGTATCCTTGAGGTCGGACGTAACCATATGACCTAAATATTTGAAAGAGTCAGACCTAGTTAATGGTATGCCATTCACTTTAATAGGAGGCACATTACGCATATGATCCCGTCCGGCCCCAAAGATCATATACTGTCTTTTTGTGGATTGCATTTCAGCCCATGTTCAGCTGCGAATGTCACACAAACACTAAGCAATTTTCTTAATCCACATATTGATGCACTCAGCAGCACCATGTCATCAGCGTAACTCAAGTTATCTACACAAATTCCATCTATATGACATCCGACATGCATGCTGCTAAGCGCCTCAATAAGTCCATTTACATAGAGGTTAAAGAGACTAGGTGAGTTTAGCCCACCCTGTCTCACCCGCACTCCCACCGGTGTGGTTCAGACAAAACATTAGCCCATCTAACGCAATTGACCTGTTCCCCATACCAATATTTTAAAATATGTATCAGTTGACCTGGTAATTTAATATCCTCCAATTTTTTCCACAGTATATTGTAGGAGACCAGATCAAGCGCCCTCGACAGGTCAAGGAAACAAGCGTTGACAGGTAAACACCTTTCCTATCAACATAATATTTGAAAGTGTGTTTAAGGCAAAGTATCGCACTTTCTGTGGACAGTCCGGTACGAAATTCGAACTGACCATCATGCAGTTTTAGATATTTATTGATCTGCGTATTAAGCATACTGTCCAATATCTTTGCTATGATGGTTGCCAAGGATATTGGTCTATAATTACATTTATCTGACAAGTCACCCGTTTTATTTTTTACCACCGGTGCTACTATGGTCTTCATTAGATCAGGGGGCAGATATGTATGCCGTATACATGTAGTGAAGAACATAGCCAGTACCCGGTGTATATGTGAGCCAACATACTGTAGATGCTCGATACTGAGACAATCATGACCTGGAGACTTGCCCCTAGACATAGATTTTATGAGTTTTGCTACATCTTTCACACTTATTTTGTTCCCTACTCCATCAATGATTGTCCCAGCATCTTGCACCGATTCATAAGGATACGACCCTAGTGTCGACTTTACAGAGAAAAGCTCCCTAAAGAGGTTGGCAATATCCTTTGGGTTACTCACCCCGCCCACACTCACGGGAATCCCAGGCGGAATTCTCATCTTATTAGTGCTTTTCCAAAAAAAAAACACTAAAATCTTTTTTGGTATACGATGACACTATTTCATCTATTTCAATTTGTTGCTTATCATCTTGACACCATTTTAGGCGTGATTTAAATACCTTTCGGGTGCTATGCATTTCATTAAATAATTTGCCATGATTGGGCCGTCCATTAGCCATCCAAAGATCAAATTTCTGTCTAGCCTCCCCATGAGCCTCTCTAACATGTCTGTTCCATCCTACAACGGGTTTTTTGACAAATGTTTCTTGTACTCTCGACTAGCAATTGCGTCGTCACTTATGGCAGACACTATGTCGTAATACAGTTTGTCAATTATAATTCTATGCTTTATATTTGTACAACATTTGTCAGCACAGTACCGAAATTCCGAAGGGAAATCTATTTGACTTAGCTATACAGTATGTAACAAAAACCATATTAGTAGTTTCAGGGGCGTAGAGGTGTACACATAGGCATGGCAATTATGATAATGAAAATTTTTTGCTAGGTAAATAGATCTACGAAAATATTTAAAAAGGTTATTTCATGCATAAAACATCGTGATTAATTCCAAATTTGCAACTATTTGTAGGAGAAATTTAGTATGTATTTTTCATATGAAATATTATTCGATAAAGAATATGTAGTAGGTTCTAATCATTTTTTTTAAATAAATTCATATTGTCGTTTATTGCTAGAATATAATAAACAAAACAAAATTAATAGGTAATATACGCGGCGTTTTGCGCGCTCTTCGAACTCAAAATCGAAAGCCGACGAAGAACTTAGGTACTAGGAAAAACCCATAAAACTCCACTCTTCGAATGATTAAAAGTAGCGTCCACTTTATGCCGCTTAACTAATTTTGATCCAATATCTATTAGTTATAATGTGCTAATATTTAGTAGTAATATTTAAAAACATGAGAAGATTTATGAACATAAAATTTTGTCACAATTCAGTGATCAAGAATAAAAATTAAAATAAGGGTTGTTTATCATCGTGTCGCAAATGTGTGACAGGTGGACATATTGAACAATATCTTCGTGGTCTTAATACCTATTATTTATTCTGTGCTAATAATATCTGGTAGTAATATTTAAAAAAATGGGAAATTTTATAATCATAAAATGTCACAATTCAGTGGTCAAGATTAGAAATATACATAAGTATTGTTTATCGTCGGTCGATAAAAAAAATGCTTATTATCAGATTTTGAAAAACAGCAGCATAATAGTTTAAGTATTTGTTATTGTGTGGATTGATAACACAATTTTTTAAATGTTTCTTGTTATAACCGTGTTTTAATGTATTTTTACCAATCCTAGCTATAATTTAATTTCTTAATAACACTTACGGACTCTGTCTGAAGTAAATAAATAAATAATAACTATTATTAAAAAATAACATAAAAAATCACGAAATTTTTTATTGATTTAGAAAATATCAAAATTATGTTATAGAGTACAATAGTTTTGCCACGTCTATGCTAACAAACAAGCATCAAGCACCAGTAGCGCGTTAGCACTGATATTGACGGTTGCGTTTTATATAGCGAAATTAATATTCCGCCGTGAGTGACTTGTGTGCGATGTCTTACTCAAACGAGGAATATTTTAATATGTTGATGTGTTTCGGGAAATGTAACTGCAATTATGCAGCAGCACGAAGAATTTACGGGGAGTGCTTTGCTACTCCACGAAATATACAATTGCCGTCGGCGATGACGTTCCAATGACTTCACATTAGTATGTACAATACTGGAAGTGTGCATGTTCTTGATCAACAACGTACAGATTCAGGAAGACCGAGGATGTACGACGACGACATCGAGGAACACATTCTCGAGATGTTTGAGGAAGATACGACGCGGAGCACGCGCTCGGTGGCACGTTAACTACGTGTGAACCATATGCGCGTTTGGAGAGCCCTTCAAGATGATGGCCAGCACCCGTATCATTATCGTCGAGTTCAGTGTCTTCTTCCCAACAACTACGAGTCGAGAATGGATTACTGTAGATGGTTACTTGATAAGGTTGAAGGAGATTCTGAGTTTTTGAACCGCCTACTTTTTATGGATGAATGCTCTTTTGTAAGAACTGGTGTATTTAACGCTCATAATGAACACGTATGGTCAACGAAAAATCCGCATTCGTATAAACCAAGCCACTTTCAACACCGATAGAAAATCAATGTGTGGGCGGGAATTATAGGTGACAAAATAATTGGTCCGTATTTCCTTGATCACACAATGAGTGGTGAAAACTGCGGACGTTTTTTGAAAGAAGAACTAAGCAATGAACTTGACGAAATAAATTTAGACCTCGTTCGTCGTATGTGGTTTTAACACGATGGTGCTCCACCGCATTTCTCCCGTTGTGTAAGAAGTTTTTTGGATACTCAATTTGGTGAAAGATGGATTAGCCGCGGTGGACCGTTCAACTGGCCGGCACGATCACCTGATCTCACACCTTTAGATTTTTATCTCTGGGGTACGATTAAGTAGACTGTATTCCAAAAAACATACGATACCGAGGCAGAAATGCGTATGCGTATAGTCACAGCCTTTGAAAAAATAAAGTCCGAAGTGTCTGTTGCAACGCGTGCGTTCAGACATTATAAGTCGGTATCACAAATGTATAGAGGTACAAGGCGGACATATTGAACAACATCTTCGTGGTCATCAAGTAGACATAGAGATAAATTAGTGTTTGACTATAACAGCTGTGTTGTGACGAGGTCACGACCTTAGTGTGCAGTCAGTGTAGGTAAGACGCACGCGCGCGCGCCCCGTCTTTGATGTACCTACGTCACCGCCGGCCGCCACCCACCGCTGTCGATAATTCCAGGCAGAGGTAATCAATCCACATAAAATTTACAAATATTATTTAATAAAAATTTAATTTGATTATTTTTATGTCCGAGTTTTCTAAAATAAAGTTTTTTCTATACGTTTGAATACTGATTCTGATAACGCACTTAATGGGAACCACAGGGTTTTTGTTACATATTGTATATATAATCAAATATATATTTGTTATTAAAAGGCATCCGTTACTAATTGCGGCTTATTAGTACTACGTGCCGAATGGTATCTCTTTGCTATTTGGTATTAATTTTCTGACTTTACTTATTCGTTTTACCTGCTCCGTTCCTGTTCTATTATTTTAGTCCAAGTTTTATATTGAAAATACTTATTACCTTAGTTTGTTTCTAAATTTGACTTCAGTTGCTGGTTAATCCGAACTGATTTTATACAATCTCCCTCTCTGATATGATTTACAGAAATAGCAATTGACATAATATATCGAAATAATTTAAGCCGAAAAACGCCGGTTTACGCGTGTTTCTTGGACCTGTCGAAGGCATTTGACCTGGTTTCGTACAATGTGCTATGGTATAAACTTAACCAGGAAACTAGCACACCCAAAGAAGTAATTAACCTCTTCATTATTCGTATTGGTATCACAATCAAGCTAACTGTGTGAAGTGGGCTGGCTCATATTCGTCGGAGTACAGGTTGGAGTGCGGGGTGAGGCAGGGCGGCCTTAACTCCCCTCAACTTTTCAACCTGTACATCAACGGTCTGATCGTGGAGCTCAGTGATACCGGAGTCGGCTGCTCAATTGACGATCATTTTGTTAATAATATAAGCTATGCCGATGACATGGTTTTGCTGAGTCCTTCGATCAGGGCCCTCGAAACGCTAGTGGGCAATAGTGAAAGGTACGCGGTGGCTCACGGTCTCAAATATAATTGTAATAAGAGTGAACTACTCGTGTTTAAGGCTAGAAATAGAAAACCTAAGTCTGTTCCTCATGTTAAACTTGGACGATTTACACTGAATAGTCACCAAATTCAGATATCTGGGACACTGGGTCGCCTAGGATCTTTCTGACAGTTTAGATGTTGAACGAGAACGTAGAGCGTTGGCAGTGAGGTGTAATATGCTTGCCCGTAGGTTTGCTAGGTGTACGAATGAAGTTAAGATAACGTTATTCAAAGCTTACTGTCAGACATTCTACACCTGTAGCCTGTGGACGAAGTGTACTCGCCGAATTCTCAATGCACTACGTGTTCAGTACAACAATGGATTCAGGATGTTGTTGAGGCTGCCACGCTTTTGCAGCGCATCGCGTTTGTTTTCTGATGCACGCGTGGACAGTTTTGCAGTAATATTACGCAAAAGAATAGCCTCCATAATGCGTCGCGTGCGAGACAACACCAACGAACTCATAGCTACCATATATGGAAAGCAAGATTGCCCGGTAATGAGGTACTGGAACACAATGCATATGGGTTCCAGACCCAATATGTTTAATAATAAATAATAATTTTTGTGTAGTTATAATTTATGTATTTTGTGAATTTATTAACCCCTAGTTTTTCAAGTTTTTAAGTTTTATGTGTACTAACAAAATGGGTGTACTTACCTGAATAATGAAATAAAATTATTAAATTATTATAAGCAGTTTTTTGCAGTTTGGTTTAATGTAGGGAACCGAATAAATCAGGTCAGTGAAAAAACTTTCGCATTTAAGATTCGAGTCAGACATGATGGTGGTTTTCACTGTAACTCATAAATTTAAAACGCATTTGCGACGACTTTATTAAAAATTCTTAGCAAACTATTTTCTGCTCCTCTAATTAAATTATACATATACATAATACATAAACATTCACGCCTGTCACCAATAGGGGTAGGCAGAGACTACAGACTTCCATTTGGCACGATTCTGACACACATCTCTTGCCTCCTTCACATCCATATACCTACGCATACATGCCCGTCGGTTAAGGGTACTCCTAATTTGGCCCGTTTTCAATAAATCGCCAATTTGGTCGATAAATTTTCGCCTAGGACGTTCCTTTCCGACTCTGCCATTCATTTCTGCACCATAAATTTTCTTTGTCACTCTTTCCTCATTTATTCTTTCCACATGACCAAACCACCGGAGCATTCCTTTCTTAATCCTGGTCACACCATCATCTTGCAAACCACACTCTTCTCTTATTACACAATTTCTTACCCTGTCAATTAGATTCAGCCCTAACATACTCCTTAACGACCGCATTTATACTGCGTTTATTTTACTCTCGTGCTTCTTCTGCCACAACCAACTTTCACTACCATACGTTAAAGTAGGGACCAACACAGCATTGTGTATTGCCATACGTACCTTTTTCGACATATTTTGACTCTTCACAATAGAGTCCAAGGCCCCATTTACTCTATTTCCCGCATTCACTCGTCGTTCTATATCCTTATCATATCTCCCATCCCTGCTAAATACGCAGCCCAAATATACAAACTCATCTACTTACTCGATCAACTCCCCTTCTATTCTTATTTAACAAAAATTGTTTTACTTTCTTCTCTTTCAAAAACCATAACCTTCGTCTTACTTGCGTTCACTTTCATACCCCTTTATTTTAATGATCCGTTCATTAATGTAACCATCATATACAACTCGGCCGCCGACGACGCAAGAATAACTTGATCATCGGCGTACAAATGGCATTTGACGGTTAACTCACCCATTCTTAATCCGCATTCTTCAACTTTCAAATTTTGCAAACAACTGTCCATAAATAGGTTGAACAGCCACGGGGAAGGCACACAGCCCTGTCTGACACCTTTATGGATGTCAAACCAGTCCGAGTAGACCCTGTTGATCCTAACACAAGCACTAGAGTCCCTATAAAGAGACTCCAATGCCTGTATCAAGCCAGCGCTCAACCCAAATGAGTTCAGTGTTTGCCATAGCAAATCCCTATCCACTTTGTCATAGGCCTTTTTCCAAGTCCATGAACGCACAAAAAACCTTTTGGTTTTTTGGCCAGAAACTTCTCCGCGATCATGCGCATGGAAAAGACTTAATCTGTACATCCCATTCCCTTTCTAAATCCCGCTTGCACATCCCAAATTTTTCCATCAGTTTCTTTCATGACCCTTTCAATCAGTACCTTAGCATACAGTTTTTCCACAATGCTAAGAAGGCTGATGCCACGGTAGTTTTTACAGTCCCGTTGCGACCCTCTTCCTTTATATACTAGGACTATCACGGCTTTGCACCAGTCTACCGGTACCCGCTTCAGTTCCCAGCATAAATTAAACAAGGTGTGCAGCAGGCCTGCCACCACTTCCTCTCCAGCCCTTAGTATTTCGAGTGAAACTCTATCATATCCGGCAGCCTTACCTGCTTTCATGCTTTTCATTGCTTTCATTATTTCATCTATACTTATCTCGCTACCTATTTCCTCTTCTTTCGGTGTTTCTACTTCACTTAGTACACACGTTGTCTCCTCACTCATAAACACGCTTTCAAAATATTCCTTACATCTCTTTAAACTCAAAACTTCATCATTCAGAATATAGCCATTCTCGTCTCTTATAGCATTCATCATAGGCTATTTTGAATGTCCCCTGGCAGTTCTTACAAGTTTCCAGAACATTTTAATATTTGCCTGGAAGTTATCCGATATTCTTCTATCATTCTTATCCGTTCTTTCTTGCTTTTTTCTTTCAACTACTTCTTTTACTCTCTTATTAAGATGTCTAAATACTGCCTTTTTTCTTTCAATATCACCATTCGTACCACTAGAATTAGCAGCCTTTGTTGCTAGTAAATCTAGCCATGCTCTCTTCTTTGCTTCAACTTCCATACGTATCTCATCATCCCACCATAACGTATTATTTTTCCTTTATTTCTTTCTCTTACTAACACCACATACTTCGGTAGCTGCATCCACTAAACCTTTCTTTACATTTTGCCATATATTCTCCAAGTCTAACTCCTTCATACATAATTCATCCAAACCATTTATATTTTCTTTCAGTCTACATTTGAACTTGTTTTTATCACTTTCATCTTGTAAACTTTCTGTTCTAATACGCTGTAACGCAGTGGTAGACACAGACGATCGATGGCGCCAACGCCTGAATAGACCATTAATTCGGCATAAAACTAAATAATGATCCGTTCCTACGTCAGAACCCCGGTAAACTCTCGTATCTACCACTGCGCCCCTCAATCTTTCATCCACAATTATGAAATCTATCATGCTTCTATCGTCACCTCTTTCCCAAGTATACATGTGAATCCTCTTGTGGCGAAAGCAAATGTTCGTCAAAAAAAGATTCTTTTCCATACATAAGGTGAGGAGACTTTCACCATTCTCATTTATACTTTCATCACCAAACGTTACCAATATCCTTTCATAACCAAGCCTCCTGGCCCCAACCCTTCCATTAAAATCTCCTAGCATAATAATATTTTAATTTCCCTTACACTTTATTAACCTCTCAACTGTGAGAAACTCAAAATGAAATATGTCATGTCTGTGTGGCTGAAATCAGCCACATCACAGACTTGAGTTATTTTTGGCTTTAGTTATATAAAAATTGTAATATCTCCACTTCTTTTTTAAATTAAGGTTTTATTTTCTTTATCCATTACTCAGAAGTAGTTTCTGTTCCTATTTCTTTAAATCATATCAACTGCAATATTATAATAAATTTGTTATACTACATCTAAGTTAGGACACTTATATTCATATTTATTTCTGCGTTAAAAATAAAATATAAAGAAATGTTTCATAATAATAATCATTTAATTACATCAACAGTACATATTTTAACAGATTTATTACAAAAAAGCAATCCACTTCATACAATTTTTTTCAGCAAAACAATGTTTAAAACTTTCATTCTAAACCAACTACTTTGAGACTATACAAAAGTGACCTCCATATTTTAACGTATATTTATGTAAATAAGCGCTTTGAGTATTGAAACTTGATGTTTACTGTAACTTGAGCTTATCAGGTAAGCAAAATCACAAGTGGTCCATGGGTATGCTCCATGGAACTAGAATAAGAGTTACACAAAAAAGGGTCCTTTTTTTACTTACAAAATTAGTGGTTACAAGAAATTAATTTTTAAATGATTAAGTTGTTTGTTTGACCAAACTGTTATATTTTCCAAGATATATATTCAACTAGCTTTAATTTAAATTAAAAACCTTGCATGGTTTCTAAGAACTTTCATAAAATCAATGCTAACTTATACAATACAAAATTAGTACAAAAAAATCCAAAATGTGTCTAGATTAATATGGATGAGACTAAGATTGATTTGTTTTAAAATATTTTTTTTTAGTTTCTACTTTGTATTTATAATGAAACAATAAACAGAGTAAAAGTAAACATAATTAAATTATTCCCGTTGTTCTACTGCTCTTACGGTCGAGTAGCGTAGCAGTTGGTGGTCCTGTCTCATACACCAGATGTTCCAGGTATATCCATTTGTGTCCTGAATATCCATTTGCGTGATGAACGTAGATATTTATACTCTGGTCATGGTTATAATATAATATAATTCATAGTTTTGTTTAATTAAATATTTAAACTTAGAAATACAGAGACCTTGTATATTTTCTGGGACTTTGTTGTAATAGCGTATACATTGCCCCAAGAATGGATGCCTGAATCTGTGGAGTAAAGAAACTAGTATCACAAGCCTGTGTTTGTGAGTGTTCACAAAGTATATATCACTTTTTTTAATAATCTACTTTTGTTTTTGTGAACATAAATCAAATTTTCGTAGATATACTGAGTGGCTAAAGGTTAATTATTTATTTATATGAATGCCGCATTTCCCCATAGCAAAATCACATATGACATTATGTTATGGAAATAACTGAAATAAACTAATCTAGCTGTCTCAGTACAATGATTACACTAGTGATCCCTAATCTCCCCCTCCTTAGCGTGTAAAGGACGCCCCAACCCATACCCTTGCTGTACATCTTCTATCATCGCGCTTAATAGGCTAAAATAGTAATAATTTCCTGTAATTAGTATATACAAAAATTTATCAGTATAGAAGATATTAGAACGTAAGTAAAGAGGCGATGATTACGGTTCTGAGATGGAAGATCTTGACATGCCCATTCCAACTCCAGTAACAAGTGCGCTGCGTTCACCTCACGCTGCGTGCCCGCCTCGTACCACTGGTCCACCTGGCATTGTGCTCACACCATATACTCGTAACAAGTGCCGCGTCCACATCTAGCGCCACACCTGCAGTGCCATCACGTGTGCGTACGCCACCACGAGTGTGTATGCCACCACGTGTGCGAACACCACCGCGTGTGTGAGCACTAATGCGTGAACGAGTGCCACCTCATGTATGGACCATGCCACTGACACTCCTCCGATTGTATAAACGACAGTACCAACATGCAAAAGAAAAAGAAAATAAGCCAAGAAAACACAAGAATTTTTTTTTAAATAATAAGCACTTTATCTGGGTGGAATTTCGATCTCGGCAAGCGACTCATTCTGTTTATAACGGAAAGACAGCATATAAACCCATACAGAGCGGTGCCGCGATTCTCAGCAGTCGCTCCCGAACAGTAGCTGCCAAGATCAGAACACCATCTTTAGGCCAGAAATGAATGAAAATATAAAACGCAAAAATACTTTAGTTTTCAAATCCTCCTCGTGAATGTTCCAGTCCAGTACAAAAAAGTAGACTAAAGTACCAGACAAATTAATAATTTGAAATACATGTATTTAAAATGCAAATACCTTTTACCTATTTTTATTTTGCATTTTAAATAAAAATAGTCTTTGTAATATTCAAAATGGTCTTACATACCGAGATCGCAAGTCAAACTGGTTGTAAGTATTTTTCTATATTTCAAACAAAACAATTAATCACTGATCTCTCAATAAATCGATTATAAATGTATTTAAAAAAGTGTTTTTTTTTAAATACGTATTTTGAATTTTGTACTTAAATACTTTAATTCAAAAGTATTATATATATTTTACTTCAAACTAAAATATTATCAAATAATTAGCATTTTGAATTTTTAAATACCTTTAATAAACCATTTTTCCCATCACTGCCAAAGGCTTATCCATATTCTCCATCGTTACCAAAACAAATGTGAAACCTAGCCTGTGAAGTTGGAGGATATCAGCCACTTAACGACCGTTACATACTTTTGAAGCAATTTCTCACTTTTTACATCAAAGTTTACTTTGCGCTTTCGTATTTAGCTTAAATATTAGTTTCACAATATATTGCACGGAATATATTGACACATAAAGCAATTAAGTCACTTAAAAAGTAAAAACTTGCGACATTACCGTGGTCATTTCTAGGACTGAGTCAAATTCAATTACAAAAATTTTATTGAAAATTGCCAACCAGCCTCGAAAAGTAGATAAATAATTAAAGATAACTTACCGCTCCATTGTATTTTCCATGATATCAGATATAATAACTTGTAATTCACAATTTTAAAAGCAAAATTACCACACGTCTATTCAACGAAATCAACGGAACTTCAATGACAAGTTTCTTTTTATTTTTTCTATAGACGGTGCTAGTAGTAACGTATATCAAACAGCCAAGTTCATAACGAACATAGTCACGGTCTTACTCCACAGAGAAAGATAAAGAAATAAACGAATTTAGCCGCGAAATGCGACCGTGTAGTAATGGCAGAAATCAGCCAGTCCACAGACGCGCCTTATTTTTTACTGGCTGAAATCAGCCACCTCACAGACGAGAGGTTAACACCATCCTTACCATTTCCCAAAACTGCTCTCGGATATAAGTGAGCTTAGACATGTCTGGGACGTAAACCCATAACACAAAAAACTTCTTTAAGCCCACTTTCATTCGTATCCATAGCAGTCTTGGGCTTACACATTCATACTCTTTCACACATTGGTCCATTCTTTCTGAAAGGATGATACCTACTCCCTGGCATGCCCGCTCGATCCCGTCTACACCAGACTAGTATGCGGTATACATGCCATGTGTAGTGACATCCTTCCCCTTCCTTTTCGTCTCATTTACGCATAACACATCTATTCCTCTATCATACATCATATCGCATACTTCATCCATTTTATCATTCATTGCCCCACATACATTCAACGTAGCCAGACGGGCCTCTGCAATCCACTTTTCGCCTCTCCGGGAGACAGAACGTGACGGGTGGCGAACCTCGTCGCCGGTTTTCCTCCCGGAGATTCTTCGCACCCCTGTCCCATTAAAGGGGCGCCGGGAACTCGGGGCCATTTCTTTAATTCGATTACTCATGGTGCGAAATGGGGTGGTATATTTAACGCCGCTACCACGGCGTGGAGCCGAGTCTGTGGTATCGGCTTGTCGCTCATTTAGCACCACCCGGGGGACACGTGTAGGGTGGGCCTAGGAACAGGTGGTCAAAGCCTACGGACGCGAGCGACTTATCCCCTTCTATCTAAATATAATTAAATTATATTTAGATAGAAGAAGAATATAGGTTAAGGAACAGGCGAGGCTTGGATTATAAACGATACAACATGTGGAGTCCACTATTACGTTTAGCTTTCATTAAAAAAGAAAATTAAAATCATATGACCATAATGGTTATATTATGCCATTTTTCCCTAAAGCTGTAGTGTGAAAATGGCATATGACAACGGCTATCCTCTGTACATTACTATAAAAATGCATTGAATACATACGTATGTTATATAATAAATAGTATAACATACTAAAATTGTACTAAATTATTTCCAGAGCTGCATTAAATTTTTTGAGTAAAACTGTATTTACGGATTTTATCGCGTTAATTTACTACTTTAACTTATTTTTAATTCCTGACGTTTCGGGTGCTTTACACCACACATGGTCATGGGGGAGGCGGGGACTGAGATGTTTGATGTCCCAATGTCATGGTTCGCCTTCAGTTTTTTAATATTGTTGCGCGCCTAAGTTGACGTCAGGTACCCGGTACTATCGCCATCTAGTGTCAGGGACCAGAGTGAAGAGGACTTCATAGAAAATGTCAATGTTGACTTTCGACCAACATGTATGGTAATAAAAGTGTAAATTTTGGTAATTCAATCGGCAGTTTTTATTGTCACGAACGTCAAGCTCGTAACAATTGGTGTCAGAAGTGGGATAAAATCATGCCGATTTTACCTAAGGAGGAAACGGAAGGTGTCCGTATCCGAAGTCAACGCCAGCAGAAGACGGACCAGAGACGATTTGGTGGTGTAACGCCGCAGACGTCTGAGGGCCAGCCGATGGCCACGGAGACCGGCCCGTCAGCAGCCCCTACGTCTGTAGCACCTGACTTAGGGGCTCTAATGGCGATGCTGCAATAGCTGCAATGCGGACAGGAAAAACAGGCCCACCAATTGGAAGAGCAGCTGCGGGGCGGATAAGATGAACATGCCCGTTGGTTGGAAGATCAGCAGGCGGAATAGGCTCGCCGATTGGAAGAGCAGCTGCGAGGTGAACAAGAGGAACAGGCCCGTCGGTTGGAGGAGCAGATGCTCCTCATGAAGGACCTTCACGCTGACTTCGGGAAGGAGATAAAGGAGGTGAAAGACAGGTTTGGTCAGCATGACAACCGCCTGTCGGAAGCTGAAACCCAAATCGCGAAAGCTGAAACACGAATCGAGAAAGCTGAAACCCGAATCGACCAAGTGAACAATCAGGTTGACAACGTGGTGGCTGACGTGAAGAAAACGCTGAACGACCTCAAACTTGGGGATGGAACTACAGCTCCCGTAGTTGCTACAACACCTTCGCCACGTGGATTCAAAGTGCCGCCGTTCGACGGGACTTCTTCCTGGTCGGCCTACAAAATCCAGTTCGAGGCTGTCATGGGTGATCGCTACTAAGCTATTTCTAATTTGTCTTGTGTTGTTAATTGTAAACATGATTGTAAGCTATTATTGGAAAAAAATAGTCCCGCTGGGTTTCTTGCTGGTTCTTCCAAGGACAGAGGCTTTTTTGCGAACCAGGGGTAAATTAAAAAAGTGACTTTCAATAAGTATTGTTATAATATACATTGAATAAAAAAGTTTCTGTTTCTGTTTCATGGAGGTGACCGGCTGGAATAAAAGCCAGGCCATGACTGCACTCACCCTAGGCCTGCGCGACCAAGCCTTAACTGTGTTGGAAGCTCTTGGTAAGAAAGTGACCTACGAGCAGCTCTTTGAGGCATTGGAGGCGAGATATGGCGACGCTCATCTGGAACACGTCTTTCGTGCACAGCTTAAAGATCGCGTGCTGCGCATCAACGAAAACCTGCAGCAGTGGGCTCTAGAGGTAGAGAAGCTGGTGCGAAAAGCATACTGGTCTGTACCTGCGCTCATTGAAGGAAACCTAGTGGAGACATTCATCGACGGCATCCGCGATCTTGAAGTCAGAGCTGCTGTGAGCCTCGGGCACCACGAGACGCTTAAGGACGCCTTTGCCCATGCACTGGAGGTGGAAGCCGTGCGGCAGGATCATCGTTCCCATCGTGTCAGGGAGGTTGCAGCAGCTACAGTTCGCGACCGCAATAACGGATTCAGCCCTAGGTGCTATGGCTGTGGGGAAAGGGGCCATCTTCCATCTAGCTGCCCTAAGCGAACTGTAGAAAGGGAAGTTGATCGATCTCAAGAGGGTAATACAGCTAACGGCACCGCCTGGCGGCGGAAGGATCATCATTCCCCTCATGTTAGGTAGGTTGCAACAGTTACGGTTCATGACCACAATAAAAATTACAGCCCAAGGTGCTACGGCTGTGGGGAAAGGAGCCATCTTCGATCCAGCTGCCCTAAGCGATCTGTAAAAGGGAAGGTGATCGATCTCGAGAGGGTTGTGCGGCTAACAGCACCACCCAACAGCAGGAATACGACTTTGTGATTGAACACCGCAGCGGGAAATCGCATGGCAACGCAGATGCATTGTCAAGGAGACCTGGCCCTGGAGATTGAAAGAAAGAAAGAAAGGTTTATTCTCCAAAATGACGCCATCACAAATAACATAAAAAAACCACATAATTTACAAATAATATTGGCTATACAATACAAATTACAATATACTACTATACTACATATTACAAACTATACAATACCTATACTAGTATGTGTCAAGGCATCATCTGGGAACAGGAGCACACTCAGCATAATGCCATGAATTTTTTTTTCCATGGCGCTGATTTTCAGTGTGTCCAACCAGTGACTTACCGAAATAAGTGCTATATGTATACTCATTTTATTATGTTTTAAACAGAATTATGATGACAGAATTATGCACAACAAGGGGGGAAAGAGACAGTAACTATTTTAAGTGAGAGGGAGAGAGTAGCGTTCAATGTTGAATGCCACTTCGACACAGCACGTCCCGTTTATGTTGCTTTCAGATGCTCTTAGAAGGTCTATACGAACACTACAAAAGGGGGAGATTATTAAAATACCATATAGGGCTATATACTACACTATGTAATTATTGAAGATTATAAAAGTATATAAGAAGACAAAAGCCGCATTCAAGAGGACGATTTTTAATGCTCCGTTGTTAATAATCTACGACGATGAGGTACGTAATCGTGCAAAGCGTTATAAACTTTGATCAAAGTCAATCTGACTTTGCAGTAATTGTGTTCTATATTTATTTTTAAATGTGTGTACTGCTTTCAGATTTCGCAAAGGAGGCGGTATATCGTTCCAGCACTTGGATGCGGCGTATTTGAAACTTCCTCGGAAAGCGTGAGTGCGGTGACGAGGCACGACGAGAGTATTCCCTCTGAAGCGCGTATTATAAGTTTTTACATCACTTGACCATATGAGTTTGTCAGCAAGATAAGGAGGTGTTTTATTTTTTAATACCCCGAATAGGAGAGTTGCCATGTGCAGTTTTCGGCGATATTCCATTTTTAACATTTTGGCATTGTTAATGTAAGGTGTGACGTGCGTGCGGGGCGGTATTGTAAAACTAAATCTTGCACATGCATTTTGAACACGTTGCACTAGACGTCGCGACCGCGCTAAAAGTCTCGGGTCATATACAATGTCCATATAATTAAATTTCGAAAGGACAAGTTTGTCACACAATTTTACCCGAATATCCGAATTTAAAAACTCCCTTATTTGATAAAGAACTTTAAGCCTATAAAAGCAGTTTCTGCTAGTACTTAGTATGTGGTTCTCAAACTGTAGTTTGTCATCCATTAGTAAGCCCAGATTGCGAATCTCATTTACACGTTCTACGATTTCCCCTCGAATTTGGATGCATGCCCCTCTTTCTGATAAATTTTTTATTTGATTTTTTAGAACCCATAATTAGTAGTTTAGATTTAGTTCCGTTTAGTACAAGGCAGTTTGAGTCGCACCACGCGGCTATACTTTCGAGGTCTTCGTTGATTTTATTAACAACTTCTTGAGTATCACGCGGATTACATGACATGTAGACTTGCAAATCATCTGCGTATAAATGAAATTTACAGTGCTTAATGTTTTTTACTAAGTCGGCACTGTAAATTGAAAACAATATTGGAGCCAGGTTCGATCTCTGGGGCGCACCGGCTTTGATTTTTTTGATTGCGAACGTATTAATGTTCCTCGGTCATCGCTCAGTTCCACAGTTTGTAGTCGGTTTTTAAAATAACTATCGAACCATTGTACTGCACTGCTACTGAATTCATAGTAATGAAGCTTTGATAAGAGAAGGGAAACATTTATCCAGTCAAATGCACGAGAAAAATCTAGTAATACTAGTATTGTGTCTTTTCCTTCATCTTGAGCGGTTAGTACATCGTCAGTAAGTTGGGCTAGGGCCGTCGTGGTGCTATGGTTCTTACGCAAACCCGACTGCATTTCCGGTAGATTTTTTTTTCTATCTAAATACATGTTTAGCTGTTCTGCGACAATTTTTTCAATAATTTTAGAGACACAGGGGAGAATACTGATGGGCCGAAAGTCTTTTTCAGACAATGGATTTGAGTTCTTAGGTATGGGTTTGACTAACGCATGTTGCCATAATGTCGGATAGCTTTTAGAGTTAATGGATTTGTTCACCATAGCAGTAATAGTTGATAGTGTTTTCGGGAGGGTCATACGGATCATATCGAGAGAAATCCCATCAATGCCTATGGCTTTAGATTTTAAACTTTTAATGAATTTTAGTACCTCTAGTTCATCTACCTCCTTTATCTCAAATATGTCATTAACGTAGCAGTGGAACTCAAAGTACGTTAAATATGACAACGAGACGTTTCTATTTCCAGGCACGTTTAAAAAATAGTCGTTTATTTTATTTGGATCATTAAACAAGTCTATCGGGATATTGTGTTTTGGTTTTATCTTAACATTGGACTTTATATGTTTCCACATTGAAATAGGATTATTTATATTACAATTAACATAAAAATTATAGTAGGCTTGTTTTTCTCTACATATTGCTTTATTGACGCAGCTTTTTAGATCTTTATAGTATTTAATATGTATGTCGTTTTTACTTTTTCTCATTTTAATGTATGCGTCATCTCGTTTTTTCATCATCAATTTTATATTAAAAGTTAGCCACGGGAATTGCTGATGTTTAATAATTTTTTTCTAAGAGGCGCGTAAATTTCAAATAGTGTAAGTATGGCTGTTTTAAATAGCACTACCTGATTATTTATATCCGCGATACTCTCAATTTCTTTCCAATTTATTGATGTAAGGTCCTTATCAAAGTCTCCCTCGTCTATGTCAGAAATTCTCCTACTCATTATTGTTACTGGTGCCGGCTTTATTTTACTCATATCAATTTGACATGTAATAAAAGCATGACTACTTAATTCACGTATAAGTTCTACAGTAACTGCGTTTACATTTATGTCGGTACATATTACGTCAATTAAAGTCTCGCTATATTCCGTAAAGTGGGTTGGCTTAGTTACATGATGTTTCAATTCGGAGCAAGTAAGAAAATTATTTATTTATTTATACTTTCATGCGCAAAAAAAGTACATATGGCGGACTTAATGCCATAGGGCATTCTCTCCCAGTCAACCATTAGGCTAAACAGAGATAGACATTATGGAGGCGGTGCAGCAATAATCAAATAGAGAGGATAACAGAAATAATAATATATGTAATAAACAATACATAGATATTATATACAAACAAACATACATACACTGTATACACATAAATACATAAATATATATATATATATATATATATATATATATATATATACATATATATATACACACAATAGGTTCGTATAAATATTATATACGTCAGAACAAATTATATATTGAATTATATACGAAAAAGAGAGCTTAGTCAATTCAAACTTGCAACGATTTAATCATATACTTACGGACTTGATTTTTTAAAGACGAATTTGTTGGGAGCTTTTTTTAATGTCAAGAGGGATGTCGTTCCAGAGTCTGATGGCCACGAGGGCGAAAGAGTGAGATAAATAACCAGTACGGTGTAAAGGAGTGAGTAACTTAAGATTGGCCGAGGAACGGAGAGAAAAATTATGAGAATCTCCCATGTATTGAAATTTAGATTTCAGATACTCGGGAGCACATGGATCGTTAAAAATTGAGAAAAGGGTGCAGAGTATTCTAACATATCTGCGCTTACGGATAGGCAACCAGTTTAACTGTGTACGAAAGGAAGATACATGGTCGTATTTACGAAGACCATAAATGTATCTGATGCAGTTGTTAAGCAGACGATCCAATGTATTAAGATGAAGTTGAGACAGGTCTGAACAACACACATCAACATAATCAATAATCGGTATAATAAGTGATTGGACAAGTAAAATCTTGGTATTGGTGGGAAGAAAGTTTTTAAATCGATATAGAGATCGCAGAGTTCCAGTAGTTTTGCGATCCACCTCCTGTATAGGTTTGTTCCATGTTAAGCAACCATCGATGTACAGACCAAGGTTTTTTACACTAGTAGAGAATGAGAAGAAGAAGAAAGAGGTATGACATTATTATTAAACATAATTGATGGTAGGGTGGCAATATCCAGTTTAGATAATAATCTTGAGCTACCTAAGATTATCGTTTGGCATTTAGACGGGTTCACGTTTATGCACAGTAGACCATTCTGAGATATATTTTAAATCATCATTTAACAGTGAAATAGCACTTAGGATATTTGAAGGTTCCACTTGCGCATATAACTGCAGATCATCAGCATACAAATGGTAAGAGCTCTTGAAATTTAGTGTGAAGAGAAAACAGAAGAGGAGAGATAATACCGCCTTAAGGGACGCCAATTGACACATCACGCCAGTCAGATAGTATATGACCAGTACGCACAGCCTGTTGGCGCCCCCGAAGATATGTTGAGAACCATTCCTGAGCTGAAGACGAGATATTCAAATGAGATAGAAGAGCTAACAGGATACCATGATCGACAGAATTAAATGCATTAGAAAAATCAATTAAGATGAGAACGGTCACTTTTGATTTTTCCATCCCCTCACGAATATCTTCCGTAACCTTGAGAAGAGCAGTAGTAGTAGAATGACCCGGGTGGATACCAGACTGATAAGGGGAAAGAATATTCATTGAGAAAACAAAAGCAGAAATCTGTTTATGAGCGACAGCTTCCAGAACCTTAGAAAGAAAAGGCAGAATAGAAATTGGTCTGAAATTAGATAAAGAGCTGCATTCAGTAGCTTTCGGGATGGGAATAATAAAGGCTTTACTCCAGAGAGTTGGGAAAGCACCATTCATCAGCGAAAAGTTAATTATATGAGTTATCACGGGTAAAACAGAATCCAGCACGTGCAAAACCATTACCCTACTCACGTCATCACATCCAACGGCTTTCGATTTAATAGAGGAAAGTGCTTTGCGTACCTCGTCTTCGTCTACAGGAGTAAAAGTGAAAGTTTCATGAGAATAAGGAGGCATGGAAGATATAAAAGAGATGGCATTAGCTCTAGAATCATCAGAAACTATTTGAGAAGACAGAAAATGACGATTAAAATCGTCAGGAGAAAAGGTGACGCTATTATAGTCAAATTGCGATTTTCCATATCCAAGCGAATTCAGAAACTTCCATATATCAGCCGAAGATGAATTAAGTAGTTTTTCGTGGATATATCGGCGTTTAGCAGCTCTCACCATCTGATTGCATCGATTTCTTGCAGCTTTATATGCTTGCCACTTTACCTCAGTGCGATTCTTCTTGAAAGCACGGAAAGTTCTATCGCGTTTAGCCATAGCCAATCGTACCCCAACCGTGATACGGAACAGGAGGACGCTTCAGTCGAACAACACGCTTAGGAGCATGTTTATTATATAGTCCTAATATGTTGCTGTTAAAGAAGTCGACTTTTTCATCAACTATGGAAGCAGTATATACAGATGACCAGTTAATAGCATCTGCATCACATTTAAGCTTGTCCATATCTATTCTAGCAAGACTACATATAAGAATAGAGATGTACACAGGTAAAGGCTTGGGGGACTTTAATTTATATGACAAATAAAGCAGGTTATGCCGTGAAAATCCAGAAGCAGGGAATTGTCTATAATTGACAACGTGATCAACGGAGGAGACGGCAATAAGGTCAATCCAGGTGTCAGCAGAGTGGAAGTTGTGATTTGTTGCATTTAGAGGCAAAATAGTGAAATTATGCGACAACATGGTCGACCTCAGTTTCGAAGATTTAAGAGAAACCCCAGATAGGTCGGTGTTAAAGTCTCCCATGATAATGTGATGTGTGTAGGCAGAACTGTAAGCCAATAAATTTACTTCCAAATCGGCGAAATAGTCCACTTGAGGCGGACAGTAGACAACTCCAAGAAACACTTTAACACTCTTGACATTAACTTCAACAAAAATGTATTCCATTGAACCGGAATATAGAGCAGGAGATGTGTTTAATATTTTATAAGGTAAATTACTACGCAGATAGATAGCAACACCTCCGCCTCTTTTACCAGTGCGGTCATTACGGAGTAAAATATAACCTGGAAGACTATAAGACGTGGAAGAGAGTTCAGGCTTGAGCCAGCTTTCGGATATGAGTATAGCATGAACTGCATTAGAAGAGAAAGTATCCAGGAGCTCCATATGATGTTGAGGAATACTTTGTGCATTTAAATGGCAAATGTGAAAACAGTTTAACAATTTTTGAGATTCGTCGTATATTAGCGTACGTAGTGTGGCGGGCTCATCCGAAGCATCAACAAGTGAAAGGGAAGAGGAGCTGTTGCAAGTGGAATAAAAAGATTCATCATCTGACATTAAACAAAATTACTTAAAATAATAAAATAAATAATATTATATAATAAAATAATACTAAATATAAATAAGTATTTAAAATAATAAAATTATATCAAATAAATATAACTGAATATAACAAAAAATGACTAAATATAGATGTATATCTCCATACATCACCCTCCGGCTAACTGTTTACAATCTTAAAAATAACACCAGGAAAGTAAAAGAAAACAGAATAGAAAAAGAAAAAGAAAATCAATAAACGAACGAGGCATTTAAAAGTAAACAACTAAAGAAAATATAATAAGAAACAAAGTAATGAGTAATTAGGATAGATTATTACATATAACTAAAATAAAGTTGAATCAAATATAACTTGTGTACATATTCTGTCAATAGTAATGCTAATGTAATTAGTATGGCAAAAGGCCATGCAACCGAAACCAACAACATAACCATCTGTATATGTCATCTGACATCTTTTAAAATGTCTGTTATTATACTATAGTTATAATATGTTATCTATGGTCTTAGTTACGCAAAATGTTACTTAGGCTTAGAAAGGCAACCCAGAGCCATAAAGCCAGTTAATAAAAAAATAAAATAAAAAATATTACTTAATATGTAGGTAAACAAAACAAAACAAAAGTTATTATACTACCATTATTACAGTATCGTAGCAAATATACCCAGTTATTATCAATAATAATAAGACAAATAAATATTATTTGAAACTTATAAAAGTCGGTGATAGTTATTTGTTGCGAATTATGCGCTGGACCTCACCGTCGACTTTGGTGCACTACCACTGTTAACATTTGGTGACACTTTCTTCATCGTAGAATCAGATGGTCGATCCGATGCAGCAGGCAGTTCATACTGTGTAATGAGCTCATCGAGGTCCTTGGTGTCCGTCAGCCGATGGCGCTTACCACAAGGCAACTTGACGTGTATATTACCATCGAGTGACCAAACTTGTCTAATACCAAAGTGCTTACGTGCAGCAATGAATACGCCTTGACGCTGACGTGTAAGAAACTTGGACAGCACATATGAAGTGCCTTTTAATATAGACTTTTTTGGCCCAAATGGTTGACTTAATGGACTGATCACTAAACCGAATCAGAACTGGTCTTACACGAGCTTCCGATACTGCACCTAGACGATGGCAAGCCGTAATGGAGCTTGAAGAAAATTCCTGTGGTTGAAGCTTATCCTGCAGGACAGTTACAACTTTATTTAAGATGTTTTCATCAGATGATTCCGGAACTCCATTTAAGCAAATATTTTCTTCGATGCCGCATCTCAATATTGTCAACAGTTTGACTAACCTCATTGATCTTCTGGTGTAGTAGTGACATGATTTGCCAAACATTATCCTTAAACGCTTGAAAGTCGCTTGAGAGAGATTTCATGTCAGGAGCCGTGGTGGCAGATTTTTTTATAAGTGCTTCAAATTCCGCCATACGTTGATTGAGAGAAGTTAACGTAGCCTTTTGGATATTTGCTAACTCGGCAATAGTGGACATTTTCTTGAAAACTTATCTTCTGGTGTGTTGTGAGAGTTGAAAGTTACCGGTGGTAGGGTGATGTAACTTTATCACAGTTTAACCATTAAGGGGAGTTAAACCCACAATGTATGTATTTAAATACACAAAAATAGTAAAAACTGTAAACTAGGAAACTGTAAATTACTTAAAATATCAATAATAACTATTTTGTTACTTAGAGCAATGTGCACTTTATTTCACGCCTACCGCCAAAAAAATTATTTAGCTTTATAGTGGTATTATGCGTCATATTTAACATATTAATATTAAAATCACCGAGAAGAAGTAAGTTTTGGCTCCATGAAAAAGTCCCCATAGTAACGGTAAGCGCGTCTATGAATGTATCGACATTCAGCCGTTGATTGTCGTCTTCACGCACTGACGTACGTGCAGGTATCGGGCCTCGGGGTGACCCCCCATTGCCCGGGTGTCCTCATGTCCCATCATTATGGGACAGTCCCTTGTTGCCTATTCAGGCATAATGTGGTAAGTCCGGTTTTTCCGTAATTGGTCAATTACCGGAAAAAAGTGGTTATCTAATATATACAAAGTTGGCCTTTCAGCGGCATTGTGGGTTGTTACTCAACTCTCTAATCACATATAGAGAGGAGTTCTCTTGGAAGAGGTAGCCCGTCCGGTGTCCGGGTGTGTAACGGCGCAAAGCCGTTCAGGTGTTCATGTGGCCCGTTATCGGCACGGTCAAACATGCCGCGCGCTAACCGGGCCACGAAGTCGGTGATGGTCTCGACTTTCAGATCGGCCGCTATGACGTCATTCCGGACGTAGCGACCTGCTCCGACGATCGTCCTTAATGTCAGATTCTGCTGGGCCTGCAGTCGCCGCCTCAGAGGGTCGCTCAGAAGTGCGTACCAGGCCGGTGCAGCATACGTGATGATGGTCCGGATATACAAGATGCATATCCGGAGCTTGGTGTTTATAGGCAGTTTGGATGCAAGTACCGGCAAGAGCGTCGCCCGCGCACATCGGGCCCGGCGGACGACGAAGTCGACGTGCGCGGTCATGCGCAGCGTCCTGTCGATCTTGCACCCAAGATAAGTTACAGCCTTCTGGTACGCAATCTCCTGGCCGTTGAGGGTCAGCGGAGGTGGTAGATTCCTGAGACGGCGAGTGAGCAGAGCGGTCGTCTTACCAACGTTGGCGACCATCCTCCACTCATCCAGCCATGGTGGCAGCAGGTCCAGCAGACGCTGCATCTTGGCAGTGGCTATGTGGGCTCTTCTGGACGAGGTGAAATAGGCGCTATCGTCCGCGTATAGCGCCAGCTCGACGTCGTCCTCCCACTCTTGAAGCCTGCCTGCCAGTGTAGGTATGTCATTAGTATAAGCCGCGTACAGGACTGGTGACAAACAGCTGCCCTGTGGAACGCCGGCTCTGATGGTTTTGGTTGCGGACTCGGCGTCCTCTACGCAGACGTAGAACTTCCTGTCTTCCAGGAAAGACGCCATTAACCGCAACATAGCAAGAGGGACACTGGTCTGTTCTTTCAGCTTATATAGAAGTCCTGCGTGCCACACCCGGTCGAACGCCTTCTCGATATCGAGAAAGACGCCCAACGATATGCGGCCACGATTGTACTCTGCCGCAAGCAGGTGCAGCACTCTGGTCAATTGTGTGACTGTAGAGTGACCCCTCCTGAATCCGTGCTGCTCCGCCCGAAGTTGGATGCACGGACGGAGACGTCTTAGCAGCAATCTTTCAAAGAGTTTAGCTATGTGTGGTAATAGCGTGATCGGCCTGTAGCTGGCAGCTCTACGCCTGTCCTTCCCGGGTTTCGGCAAGACGATGATTTTGCCTGTTTTCCATACCTTCGGGAAGTGGGATGTCCGCAATATCCCATTGTAGAGTCGACCAAGCTCTACTATGACTTTATTGGGCAGCTGTCGGAGTGCAGCGTTGGTAATCCCGTCGTGCCCCGGCGCCTTCCTCGGTTGCAGGCGGGTTACTGTCCTCCGCAGTTCAGCGGGGGAGATGAACCACTCTCCTGCAAGAGGCGGCGCGGGCGACGACAGGAACTCCTGTACGCGACTTTCCTTCCGGGCATGAAGCTCCATGAACTCCGCACTTGCTGGGTTCGGCATAAATTGCTCCTCGAAGTGCTCGACTAGGATATCCGCTCTGCCCTTGGCATCATAGCTGCGTTTGCCTGCGTTGTTGATCAGCGGGCAAACGGGAGGTTTGGTTCTAGTTAACTGCCGGTTCAGTTTATAGAGCGACGCATCTTGCTCCTCTGCCTTCCTGATGCGCCGATCCCAAGCGTCGCCTCTGAAGGCCTGGACTGCAACCGACAGTTCCTCCGAGATGGTGTTAAGCTGGGTCTTTAATCTGGGGCAGCGAGTACGCGCCCAGAGCTTTCTTAACGCTCTCTTGCGCCTGATCTGCACGCATATGTTAAGCGGCAGATCGTCTCGCCTGGCTGTGATCGGGACGATCGTAGAGGCCGCGTGAAGGGCCTCCTTGATGTTATTAGTAATTCTGGTTGCAGCGGCCTCTACGTCGTCCGCTGTGCTTATCGGCTGGTGTGCTGGAGGTCTCTGCTGCAGGTGTTGACAGTAGAGCCTCCAGTCGACACGTGTCTTAAACGCTCTGGGCGGCGTAGTCACCGCCTTCAGGCCAAGGGTTATCAGTAACGGGAGGTGCTGTGAAGGTAGGTCGTACAGCACTTCTACCACTATCGGATAGTTGACGTTCCTAGTGAGCACGATGTCTAATACATCCGGATGCCTCCTTGGGTCAGTAGGAACGTGAGTTGGTTCCTCGGGACCTAGAACGTCGTACTGGTTCTTTTCAGCGTCTTCATATAGTTCACGACCCGGCGGGGTGATCACTCTGGACCCCCACGCCGGGTGTTTGGCGTTCAGGTTCATGCAGCTTCTGCTGTATTCCGTCCGGGTTCCAATAGAGGAGGCGCAGATTACTCTCCTCCATAATGCCGGGCTAGGAGGTTTGCCAGCGCCTTAATTATCGCTGTCACTGGATCTGTCCCGGCTCTTATGTCAGCCAGGACTTGCGTGCCGACCTCGATGGCAATACCAACCAGACGTTGGATTGCATCTGCTGTTTCGAGGCCGGTGGTGGGTGTTCTCCTATAAGAAGGCGTTGGCAATTGTCTCGGGGGTTGGGGCTCCTGGATTTGCTCTCTTTGCTTGTGGGTAGAGCGCGCTCTACCAGTAGAGCGGGCTCTATGTTCGGATAGAGCCCTTTCTGGCATTCTACCCACGCTGGTTGTCTCCCTCGTAATCTGCGCCTTAGAGGCTACTGGTATGGTTGGTGTCGGGGTAGAGGTGACAGCCTGAGGAGGCTGCGACTTCTTCCTACTTCTCTCCCGCCTCCTCTTCTTGGAGGGTTGCCGTTCAGTGGCAGGATTGGCGGGAGGCTGTAGAGTCGCCCCGGTGGTTGCCCTGGTCATTGTGGGTTCCACCGTTTCCTGGGTTGTTACGGGTGGGGGGGGGCTGGTTTCCTGCCCTTCCCGGTGATGGTGGTCCACCCGTCCTGTTGAATTGTAACAGCTTTCGGGCGACTCTGAGGGGCCTTTTTGGGTGCCTCCGGGAGTAGTCCCGGCAGGGTTATCCCGTGCCTCCTCGCAGTCCACCTCAGGACTGGACAGCGGCGGTCATTTGCCGTGTGGTTTTTACCACAATTGGCACATTTCGGTTCTTCTTCTCTACCCCGAGGGCAAAGGCTTGCTATGTGCTCCCCGGCACAGCGCACGCATCTCACTGGCCTGAAGCAGTTGGCAGAGGCGTGCCCGAAGGCCTGGCATCGGTGGCATTGGGCTGGTCCTGCCTTTCTTTGCCAGGCCTCGATGACGACCCCTCTCATGTAGAGGAGCTCGTCGATGTTATATAGTTCCTGGAGCTGCTCCAGGCTCAAGTGGTCCAGTTGGGCAAAGTAGACGCAGCCAGGTCTGCTTCTACGCGGTGGTATTGCCTTCACGTATTTTATGGGGAAGCCTTTTGCCCTTATGGCCTCCTCTATTGCTTGGGTATCCGTGCCCATTGGTAGACCCCGGATGCCCATTTTAGTGGGCTTATCCTCCTCCGGGGTAACAGTACCACGACAGTGATGGTGTTTTCTTTGTCAGATCAACCATATACCGCTGTACTGTGCGGAATTCATTTGCACTTTGCGGTGTAAATCTTACGCCTTTCCCAAACGGACGGGCATTTATGGGGTGGCCCAACATATTGTTGAGCTCCTTGAAATGCCTCGTCCAGTCTGGTAGGCATTCAGCCACTATAGGTGGGTAACGGCCCTTCTCCTGGTCGGCTGGCTTCACTGTAGGCGCTGCCGCCGGTGGTGGTCGTGGTACTGCTGGTGCAGCTACCATATGGGCATAACTGGTAGATGGCCGTTGGCCATCGTCCTGTGGGAGCCCGGACGGATTTGTTGTTGCCACCGGCGATGATCGGCCGGCGGATGCAGCGAGGGTGGCATATGTGGTTAACCCCCAACTGTAGGATTCTTCACCCCCCTGCTCATACTGGGCCGAATCGTGGCTTCGCCGATCCGGTGATATGGGGCGGGGGGGGGGAGTTGTGGTGGAGAAGGTGACCTGGGTGGCGATCTCAGCACCTTCTTTGTGGTCACTTTATGGTACTCTTCGTCTTCTTCTGATGAAGCTGGTGCTTCATCGGAAGACAATTGGGAGCCAACCCGTTGCCTCTTCTCATATAAAGAGGCTTCCGTTTCCGGAGGAGTATGACGTCTCGCCGTTTTCTTTGCCCGCTGCTGCTGGGGCGACGGTTCCTGCCTAACCGTGTGCTCAGACACGGCCGGCGTGAGCGCGACGCCCGGTGCGGGCTCTTTCCGTGGCGAGACGGGTTTGCGTTGGGGGATCTGTGAAAAGGAGGACACAACCCTCGTGCGTTCCGGGTTCGACAGATCCCTCACAACCAGTGGTCGATCCAACACACCTTTTTCGGTCCGGTGGTTTTCTAGATGGGGGGAGGTTCCCCCTTTTTCTTATCGGACATAGGTAATCAACTAAACGGCCCTGTCTAAAATAAGATATGCGAGATGGTGACTTTCCACACTTGGGGCACTGCCTACCCCTTTTGCCAGCAAAAGGGTTGGGGAAGTGCAACGGTGGCACTTTATGACGCGACTAGGCACAGGATGCTCGGAGCGCATAAAGTGCCAAGAATCACCTAGGGGCCGGTGACCTCGACGCCTCACGGAATCACGGGACTCAACGTTCGGCGGAGTATGTCGTACCGGCGGTTATTTGCAGCCACTGTATACTGCAAGTAACGCACACCTAGGAGATCCTTATTCAGCCACGGCGGTCTATACGCGGTACCGATAACGAGTTGCTTTCCGCCGCTAGAGGACCAGATCCACATTTGTTCTACTAGCGGGGCCGGGGGGTGGGGCAGCTCGCGGACGCCGACGCCTCGCTTCACATAGAAGCCGACGCCGCCGCCGCGCGAGCGCACGTCGGGCGGACGCGGCACGTGCCGCAGCCGGTAGCCGGGCACCGCGGCCGCGCGCCCCTCTTCGCCCTCCCGCAGCCACGTCTCATTGATGGCCATGATATCGACACTATGCCGTTGCATTGCGACAATAAATTCATCGTGCCGCGTTCCAAGGGACCCTGCATTTAAAAGACCAACTTTTACGTTACTTTTAGAAGCCATAAACGAATTTTAGATATACATATTTATTTGACATAATAGGTTCCGACGCAAAATTTAATTGCAATTGCAAGCACTGTACTAGACAGGAGAGTAAGGAAGTGGTGTGCCTGAGAATGCTCAGGACAGACCACCTCAGCAATGAGTGGAGGGACAGCTTACAACATGTACAGCAGGAAGATCCGGACATCAAGCCGATTCTGGAATGGATGAAGGCCCGTGCTACCAAGCCCAAGTGGAGCAACGTCTCAGCGATGAGTTGGACCACTAAAAGCTATTGGGCCCAATGGGACCGCTTGCTGATTCAGGATGGAGTCCAGTGCCGTAAATGGGACAATGGTCGAGGAGACAGCTGTCGTTTGCAAATGGTTGTCCCAAGAGCTAAAGTGCCGAATGTTCTACAGCTGTACCATAATGGTTGTTCAGGAGTCCATCTGGGAGTTAAACGAACTCTACTGAAGATCCGAGAACAGTTTTACTGGGTCCATTATCGTGACGATGTCGAGGATTGGTGACGCACATGTACAAGTTGTGCGGCTGTGAAGGGAGCATAGACTCGTAGTAGAGGAGTTCGAATTCGAACTTGTACAATGTTGGTGCATCATGGGATGGGACAGCCCTTAACATTGATCGGATCCGTATCAGAAAGGCGTAAGAGGGACTCCTAATGTCGTCCATGTGGATCGCCTGGCGCGCCATTATGGGGCTGATAATGCTCATGTCTTAGTATGTCTTAGGAGGGGGGTAGTGTTGCGCGCCTTAGTTGACGTCAGGTAACCGGCACTAGCGCCATCTAGTGTCGGGGACCAGAGTTAAGAGGGCTTACTAGAAAATGTCAATGTTGATTTTCGACCAACAGCGGCCATCTAGTATCGAATAGAAGAATTAAACTTTCTAGAAGCCCCACACTCAAACTTTCTTCTCCTGGTCGGTTGGCGCCCGTATTTACTTGAATATTCTGGATGTTTCGGTGAAAAATGTGTATTTAAAGGCGCTGCAAGACGCGATCAAGGCAGTATTGAATTTGGCGAGACAAGCGAAGCTTCGGAGTGAAATAAAGTGAAGCAGTTTGATTAATTATTTGTGTTTTAAGTTTTAATTGGTGTTTGGTAATAAAAGTGTAACTTTTGGTAATTCAATCGGCAGTTTTTATTGTCACCGACCTCAAACTCGTAACAATATTAATTTTGTTCTGTTCTACGCAGAACTAGTGTAGGGTATGCTTGGGTTTGGGTTTAATTTTGTTAATTATAGGATCCCAAGCAGATGGCAGCAACCATCCTTCTTCTTTATTGAAATTATGATGTTTTTAAACTTCAATAACCTCGCTTTGGTAGGAATCGATGTTCTTTTGCGAGGATTCGTTGTTTATCAAATCTGATGTAATGGTTGGACGATTTTGAATATGTTCACATACTGCAGACTTCCCGGAGCGTTAGTGCTTCACGTAAGCTATATGCTCAGATACAAAATTAACGGCAAAATTAAAAAAGTTCATTACTTTATGTTCTCTAAAGGGTGCCATATTCAATTTGATGTAACGTCATATACTATATAACCACTGAACAATCAAGATACTTCCAACGATACCTCATTTCTCAAATAAGGCTAAGTCGTCTATAACTTCTGAGGGAACAGATGTATTTACATACATATTTAGATACACCGGTCGAAATAATAACTCTCCTTTTTGCTTTTCCATAGCCAGGTAAAATATGTTCAATCAGGCGCAGCACACCCGTAGATCCATCACAAGACGCAATACCGCAAGTAGCAATAAGCATCAATGCAACTATCATACGAATGGCGCCCCCTCACAATACACCCACATGATCCCTACCGACTTTGGTAACAACATTTACAGACATAAACAAATATAAATAACACCGTCTGTCTCTCTTCATGTCGGTGTCGTAAAAAAGGCGACAGAGGGAAATAGGCAGGAGATGGTTTGCAGAATCTTCCTGATAACAGCAACTGTACAACAAAAAAGCTGCGGTTGTCAACCCGCTCGCCAAGCGTGGCAACTATGAAAATATACACCCACGAGTAACACAAAGAGATGGCCCCCAGTCTCCGGCAGCTCCGTAATTCCTGGCAACAGTGACGACCGTGGAAACGGTGGGGCAGGAGGTGCTAAGAATCTCCGGTAGATGCTCGGTTTCCATCTAAAGCGACTCGACCTGGCAACATACAATGCACTGTTAAAGGGAGACGGGCTGATTGGTTTTTAAAAAACAATTACTTAAAACACTTATATTTAATTATAGTATAAACGAATTATATATTATAAATTGGTTACATTTTAATTTACATCCAAAGACAACGGAGCAGGTTTGAAGATGGAAACAGACTGCCGTGGCTAAGCTGCTCCACTGCAATACTCACTGAATCTTAAGCCTAAGTCAACATTATCAAGAGGCAGTGCAGCACTAAGGCTAACAAATACAGGCTATAACACCTCCCCCCCTTAAGAAGAGATTTTAGGAATTATATCAAAAAATCTCTAGATACTAATTTACTAATGGTAACCGTAAACTGGGGTTCTAAGTGGTGCAACACAGATTCACATAGTCTCATCACTCTATTTTTCATCTATCCCGGGGGTGTTCAAATATGTGGCTTATAAATATGCTTGAAAATTCTGATAACTCTTACAAGATAATTTGACCATTATTATATTTATACTAAAATTAAAGTAGCATAACCATTTTATGCTTTCCCCCATAGCTGCAAAAATATTAAATATTATGTTTTTTGCATTATACGAATACTAACTTCTAATACATACTTAAATGTTTAGCAAAAAATATGTCACTAGTAAGAAATCTATACATATTCCTTTTCTTAAAAGTATTAGTATAAGTTGACACTGAGGTCATTATTTTTAGATTTACTTTGGAGTAAGCTTAATTTCCCTAAAAAGATTTTTTGTTCAGGTATCGCTCCAATCCAATTCAATAAAAGCGACGCTTTAACGAGAGTCGAACTATCTCAGACGAATCTTTTTGTACGGGAGTCAAAGAATTTATTAGATTTAGTTGACATTATTTGAAAAGACAAATTTATACTTATTTAAATATTTTAGACGTCTCTTTAGGAACATTAAAAAGGTTCGTTTTATTTTGCTTACGTAAATAAAATTATTGCTTCAAAGCCCTCGTCAGTTTCAGCATCCGTATTTGTCCTGAAATGCGACTTAATTTATTTGAATACACATTTGGTAAAAAGTATATTATGTTTTTTTTATGTTGACAACTCTTCATTTTTGTACGTTGAGTAATACAAAACAAAACGTTTTTAGTCACATACATCCTTCAGCGACCAGCATGTCTCATATTGTCCTCGTATTTTATAGACTAAGGGTGACACACGAGCACACAGTCCGGTGGAAAATGAATGTTGTGTCCCATAGACATCTACATTTATCTTTAATTAAGAAGAAAAATGCAAATGCGTTGTCACCCCTGAGGACTAAGATGGAATGCCTCGTTTCCAGTAAAAAGAGTATCCAGTTTTCTACACTCACTATACAAAACACAGCAGCATTAAATTGCAATTTTACGCTGGTGTTCTAAGAGAGCGTGGCCCTACCGCGGTCGTGCCGATCCATCGGTGCTACAACCATAATAAAGTTGCAGCGTGGCTCTACCACGGACAAATTAGTCCAAATTGATTTTTATTCTTCGAGATACGGAGCTGTTCAATTGTTTGTTCACTGGTCCGTTGCAATATGTCAATTACAATGCTTCTATGACGGATATCCTCGTTACGAATTCTAAAACGTAGAGAACCTGGCTCTCTCCACTTGCTGAGTCACTCAAAGCTTTCTCCTAAGGGTCCTGTTCATCGTCACGGTTACATACTACTGCCATTAATATATTACGATTGAACCAGTGGTAAATGAAAAAAGTGACTTTCAATAGGTATTGTTATAATCTACATTGAATAAAAAAAGTTTCTGTTTCTGATATAATAGATTATTATTGATAATTTATGAGGAATAATGGACGGGAAGATATGTGATGATTTCACAGACTCTGCTTTTTGGAGTTTAACTTGTCTACGCCCTCCATTAAATTTTGTCTTAGACACCTCTTATCAATGTTGTTTACAAATTTTATCATAGTATTAACAAAAACTACTACTGAAGATAGTAATTAATAATAAAAATAAAAAGGCATTTATAGGGCGAAAACAAAATTAGAGCACATCACTCCTGGGTAATACTTTGCTCTTTTAATACCTTTGGTGTTAAAAGATGGTCTCAAATACAATCAGATGCTTTGTATAAACGGTTTCGTACTTTGATGACTACGCACATAATGCATTACCCGCGATCATCTATCATGAGATTGTATCATCCAAGAAAGGGTAATAATGGGCGGGGTTTACTCAATAGAAAAACCTACACAATCGTAAGTATGAAACCTCAGACATTATTGTATTACTAAAAATATTACTAAATAGATCACGCATTCATAGTGACGTAGTAATAAGTTTAATATGCCGGCAAAGGACTGCCAGATGCCTCATACTATGTTTAAAGCTGAGTGCAAAAAGGGTTGGAATGCCAAGCAACTGTATGGTAGATTTTTTTTAAATATTGACTAACCCTGATGTAAACGTGATTGCGACTTTCTTGCAGAAACTGAGAACATGTCTCGTGCATCATTGCCCTGACGAATCCCTCAGTCATGTAATTTCGGATTGTCCACAACTATCGAGTGGTGAGTATTTGCACAGAAATAACTAAGTAGCATTTAATAATACATCAGAAGCTTGCTATTAAATTAAGTTTTACTCAACAGAGAGTTCCATATTATAAGTATGAACCAAATCCAGTCCTTGAAAATAGAAGTGTAACGCTTTTCTGGGATCGGCCAATTACCACAGACAGGCAGAAAATAAACCAGACATTTTGGTGGGAGAGCAAATTACACGCAAGGCAATAATAATTGATTTCAATGTTCCTCGTGATGAGAATCTCGTGAAAGTAGATTTGGTCATGATATTGTCGCTGCGTGTGACGTTGATTTTACTCTTTTGGCTTATCCATAAAAATATGAATATAGTCTTGAGCAAATGGCTAAGAGAATAAATTCAAAAAGCTATCTTATTAAAAAAGAGTGAATATTTAAATAAAACAAGTTTTACCGATTTTATATTCCCAACGTTGGGTTGGAGGTCCAAATTTAGCGCTTAAATTTAAATAATAATAAAATAATAAAACTTATTTTAAAGCGTTAAAAATATCTTTGGCAAAAATTCATGTAGGTACCTACTTAATTACGTCTGTATGTTCACGATTTTTTCAAAACGAGTGGATATCATTCAAAAATATACTGGCATAATATGAATGAAACATCTAGTAAGTAAAACTGAACTCAAGCAATCAAACGAAAAAATCGTATACTAAGTTAATTCTTTTTTTAGAAGCAGTAATTTTTTTTATACATAGAATGAGGGTACACAATCCACCTGACGATAAGTGGAGGCTGTGGATGTAGGTGCGTAGTCACCCCTGAGGATGCCTTGTGTTCAATAAAAAGGATCCTTTTTATTGAACAAAAGGCATCCCTTGTGTTCAATAAAAAGGATCGGTTATTTTGCGTTTGGTTAAAATATAGTTTTATAGATTCGTACCTATGTTTTATTGATAAACTCAAACCTACTTTATAACTGCCTATTAAATATTCACTTAATATTATCCTCATTAAAGAGTAGAAGCCAGAGTTCCACTTAATTATTAAAAGATTTGAGGCAATAGAAGTTATTATTTATTTATTTATTTTATTAAATTAATGACTTAAGTTACTGTATAACGCAAAGTCAATCTTGGAGCATCACTATTCAATCGCTTTAACATGTATCTAGACACACGGTAGCGTGTCAAGCCAAGTTCACGCAGAACGGCGAGCCGCACCGTGTGTAATATTACACGAACCATTTGGAGCCACTTTTGACCCCCTCATAACTCGAGAACTATTTCACATAAACTTCTCAAATTAGGCCCAAATATTGAGACTTGCAAGATACATATGTGCTTCAAATTGAATAAACACATCTCAAACGGTTATTTAGATATTAACGTCCAAAAATCGTCATATTTATCACTGACTGACCTATAGATCAAAACTCTAACCCAGTGCCAGATGACCTAGAAAGTTAAAATTTGGCAGATAGGTAATTAGGTGAATACAAAGGAATAAATCAGAAACTGGTAAATTTTTATCATTTTATTACAATTTTCACTTATTTGATTCTATTAGGAACACTAAACTTTATTAACAATTATATTATACTTATAACTGTAATAATGTATGTTTGTAAGAATCAGCAATCAAAACTTATGACAGCCGGGCTTAAAAAATATAACGAGTTGAATACCACCCTTAATTTATTTTAATCCAAATATTTCCGTTTTAGTACTTATAAATAAACTAAGAGTATAGTTGATCTTCGTATTTATTACGTTATTAACTGGGATTTATTATTATTTATTGTTTCAATATTTAGCGCATATCAAGAGTGTAAGATCATTACTTATAAATAATTAAATAATAGGCATTGAGATATACTGATAATAGATAGGCCTTTCGGTACACGGCGCGTGGTGCGACCGTGCTGTTAGGAGGGCTGCTCTGAAGGTGTTTTAAAAAAAAAACCTTTACACCCAATCCCGGAAGTTCTATTGGGTTATTTTCCCAATATTAAAATAATACAAGAAATGTACAAAAGCCGCGAACGGCGTGTGCGATATGCACTTAATATGGGTTGGAGCTGCAGTGCCTCGATTACCTCAAACTCTAGGCCTTTATACTAAATATAATAATCGAGTCAGCGCTTTTAACTAACTAGGGTTGGACATTACATCTCCCTCCTTTTGACGGAGCTCATCCTTCTTTCTAATAAGGGATGAACAAAGTCTTACAAACAAAACAGGGAAAATAAAAAAAATAATTTGAATACAAAAATAATTATAAAACAGTAAACTAGAACTGGTTTAATTATTTGTTATTATTATAAAATCAAATTAAGTTGATACAAAGGCATAGTAAAATTAAATTATTCTTAAACAATATCTTCATAAAATTATTAAAACTTAATTATTGACATTATGAAATAGTATATTTTTTATAAGATGTAGTGAATAATGAAATAGTAAAATATTTAGTGTTAAATTAATGCTAAGATTTATTTATTGTATTTTTTATGTGAAATACAAACATCTAATAATATTAATATCTAAGACACAGTGTATAAAACAAAAATATAAACTTAAATTCTAATGTAACGTAAAACACTTTGATATAGGTAGATATAGTAAAGTAATATAGTAATTAATTATTACATAAATTTCGATTTGATAAGTTAAATTTACCAAATGTTCTTGTCATTTGTTTTTGCACTAGCATATTGGGTAAGGATATAGAATCTTTTTTTATCATCGTCTGATGATGGGACTTCAGTTAACTCAATAGAATTACTACTCGTAACTTTCTATTCGTGTTTAACAATCCGCCGTGTATTGCACTGATTAAATATTTGTATGCAACAACAAGAATTATTATTTAAGAGAATAAAGCAATAAAACATTTTATAGGAAATATATAAAATAATGCAAATAATCAAGAAGTATATAAATGATTAATTGTAGTTACCATATTTTATAATGTGAGATTGTCCTTGAACCTTATATATAAAATAATGCAAATAATCAAGAAGTATATAAAAGATTAATTGTAGTTATCATATTTTATAATGTGAGAAAGAAGTTATTTAAGGAATGATAAGAATATTTTAGAGTTTCCATGTCTAGGCTAGTTAGAGACATAGGAGATAAGTATGGAATCGATTTATGTAAAACTTCCTTATTAGAACAATCATCCTCTGTAATATTAAAGTTTAAATTCATTTCATTTTCTATTTTAATAGATTTAGTTGTAGATAGCATTAATTGAATTGTATTAGAAAAACCAATACAGCTTTCACTTAAACTTAGGATACCTGTTCTTAAAATAGTAAAATCTTGTATTATATTATTACATGTTATAGTTAATTTACATTTCTCAGACTGTACATAGATAACCTTATAATTATTTATTTTATACCATACATCGATTTGTCCATATAAAAGTTTAGAGTTACATTGAGATGGTAAATATAACGTTACTTCGGTTGACAATTTTGTTTCACAAGATGGATTCTTTATTGTAGAAAATATGGAAGTTAAAGGACATATAGAATAAGCATTACTTATAATGTTACAATCATTTAAATTATCTAGCAAACTATAACTAAGTCTATCTTCTGTTATTCCAAGATAAGGTTTGGTAGGTTGGATTAGGGCGAAAGAGTTAGGATTGTTAGGATTATGAGGGGTTGGTAAAGGTATTTGTATAAGGTGAACTTTAAAGAAGAAATCAGTGGTATGCGCAACATGAAAATTATTCTTTTATTATAATAAAAAGATGTGAGTTTTGAAATATCTATCAGAGAATGTGTATTTTCAATCGTTAATGGTACTGGAAAATCTAGTCGTTTATTTATGTAGTTACTCTGTTTTAATAGCTCGCGAAATACGTTTTAGGAGCTATTACCTTATGATGTAAAATGTTTGCTTTAGAAAATAAGATAGAATTTAGTACACTATCCAAGAAAATAGAAATAGTGGCCAAAGAGCTTTTTATTATATTAAGTAAAGTATAAATTCTAGAAATATGTGATAATTGATTATTATTTTTGACAATTTGGGATAACACAATATTTAAAGAATTTATTTGAGAATTTAATTTATTTTCATTCATATTTAATTTATACATCGTTGAGTTAAATACATTAATAGAAAATTTAATTATGTGAATATTATCCTTCATTAATTTCAAAAGTTCAGATTCGCTATTTTGACAAGCGCTAATGGCTGCATCGTATTTTCGTGCATCATCAGCATCTAAAGTTACAAAAAAGAATTTCAGAATTTCTCGACCGAATTCTAAAGCTCGTTTATGCCTTTGTTGTTCCTCGGTAGGGACTACATGCGAAAGAGATTCGAATTTAGCAAAATTAGAATTTAATAATACTTCAATAGGACTTATTATTACATTCAACGAAACCACGGAGTTTGAAGTTTTCGCAGAGCGTTGCAGTTTTAATTATAAGCGAATGTATATTCTCTAGATGTTGCTTAAGTCTATATGCGTTACAACATTCCAAAAGTCGTTATAAAAATAAATTGTAGTTATTTGATCAAAATAAATACCTGGACTATTATAAATAGGTTGAATTTGAGTTTCAGCGTAGAATTGGTGGCTTATAGCCCTGAAATAAAGTGAAATTAGGGATGAGCTGGTTTAATTTCATAACATGGTATTTCACGTGCTTACGACCTATGAGAAGGGTTACGTTATGTTTACCATTTAATTTAATAATTTTATAAGGACCTTTCCAGATAGGTAATAAGGCTTTGCGAAGTCTATGGTGGCATTTTAAGTAAACCATAGTGCCTGTTTTGTAGGTACATCCTACAAAACAGGCAATAACGTATGAGGGGTAGTGTTGTAAGAGAATACTGCGGTGGCTAAGTAACAATGCCTGTCAATCTGGTTTTCCTTAACAAAAGATTTCAGGTATTCTTTGAGTGTAGCATGGCTACGTTCTAAGGCACCATTTGTTTGGGGATGATAGGGGGTAGCAAATAAGGGTTTTATTTTAAATATTTGAGTTACCTGTTTGAATAATTCCGATGTCAAAACATGTGCCGAGATCTGTTAATATCGTTTTAGGAATTCCAAATAAAAAGATAAAATGAACTAATGTACGAGCTACTTCATCAGTGCTGGAAGTTATCATTGGATATACACATAAAAATTTGGTTAGGTCATCTTGTAGGGTTAGTATGAATTTGAAGTTTTGCAAGCCCGCTTCGGGTAGTGGACCGACTACGTCTAAAGCTAATCTTTCGAATGGTTTTGTACTTGTGGAGGTTATCACCATTGGAGCCTTATTACATGTTCTTAATGGTTTATTTACTTGGCACAATTTACAATTTTTTACTTAACTTTCTATGTCAGAACGCATATTTTCCAAAAATATAGGTCTTTTAAACGATTAAACATCTTTTTAATTCGGGGGTGACCAGCAATTGTTGATTCGTGATTTTCTTTGATAATTCGTGGAACTTCGGCAGGAGTAGGGTAAATAATTTGATTTCGGTATATATGAATCTTAATGTTAGTATTGTGAAAGCTATTATATTGTAGATTTTCGTGTAGGATAATTTAGAGAACGGGTCAGCAAAATCGGAAATGGCTAAGTCAGTGATTTGACTATTTTCTGTTATAATATTATCGCGTAGTTGCATTAATAAGTTGTATATATTTCGGTATGTTAACTCTTCGAAATGATAAAATTTTGTATATAAGAAATAATATGTTTTATCATTTTCCTTAACAAAAGAGATAGTGTACGGTTCTCGTTCTGAGTTTATTAAGCTTTCGGAGTTTTGTAGCTGAGATAGAATATTTTTACAATATGAAATAAATTCATCAAAGTTGAGGGATACGGGGCAAACAATATTATTTAATTTAGAGAGATGTAATGCTTCTTGATGTTCTTCGATTAAAGTATTTGTAGAAATGGAGCTAGTAAATTGTTTTTTTTTAATTATATTAAATTAAAATTAAAATTTCATTTATTTCCAAAAAATCCTATTACAAAAATTTGTCGAGTCTTCCCTTTATGTAGTCAGAGACACTTGTGTTGGGAATAACTCGCTACTTCCCTTACGGTTGGCTAAAGAAGATAAACTAGGTAGGTATATTATATCTAAAAGGTTAGGTTTGGATGGTATGGTTAACATTTTTTTACATTACAATTTAACATTTTTGATATAATTCAAATAATTTAAATTGCGGCTCTAGTGGCGATGAACTATTTTCATGTAAGCATGTATGGTAGTATATAAATGTGCGTGAGTGTGTATATATGTTTGTGTGCATCTGTACATGTTTGTGCGTGTGCGTGTGTGCGTATGTGCGTGCGTGTGTGTGTGTGTGTGTGTGTGTGTGTGTGTGTGTGTGTGTATGTGTGTGTGTGTGTGTGTGTGTTCGTGTGTGTGTGTGTGTGTGTGTGTGTGTGGTGTGTTTGTATGTTTGTGTGTGTGTACGTGTGTGTGTGTGTGTGCGTGTGTGTGTGTGTACATGTATAGGAATGTTGTGTGAATGAGTGTATGTATGTGTATATACGAGCTCGTGTCTGTGTGTGAGTGTGCATGTGTTGGTTACCTGTATGCCCTACAGATAAGATTCCTTGGGATCGGTATGAATATTCCGCATACAGGAACCAGGATTAATTGAACCAAAATTTTAACAAATTCTTATAAAAAAGGTTTTCAACATCTTCATAGCTAAGTGAATTCAACCATTCTATTACAGTTTTCCTGCAAGTGTAAGATAACATGGGGTATATTTTAAGTATACTGTTTACTGTGTTGTATATATAAGCAGACTGCCTACTATATTGTCTTCTAGCGAACGCAGTACGTGCGGCAGTGACGGGTGCAACGACATCCTTCTTTCTTTAATGACTCAGGTTGACATAAGGCAGAGATTTGTGGCACGTTAAGATGAGATTCAGAATATAGAGTTTTGGGACTGTGAGTAGGCCACTCATTCTATATAATGTATCAGTGGGAAAACGATAAGGTTTGGAGTAGATGACTTTGGTAAGTGATCTCTGAGCTCTTTCGAGTGCAAGGAAGTGAGTTTTGTCTGCTCCTCCCCAAATCGAGATACAGTAGGTGAGCACCGATTGGGCCAGGGCCATGTAGATTCGGTTTTTAAGTTTGTTACACATGATTTGCCGTAGTGATTTGAATACCCATATGAGTTTCCTAGTGCGGTTTGTTAAAAGCTCCAAATGTGAGTGCCAGCTAAGTCGTTGGTCCAGCATTATACCTAGGTATTTAGTTTGGCTAACTTTTTCAATAATAGGACAGTCGCAAATCAGGTTACCAGGGTTAGAGCAAGTGTGAATTTTAATGGCAAAGTTATGGTTAGGTTGGGATCTATTAGAAGGAGTGAAGCAGATGTAGGTTGGGATCTATTAGAAGGAGTGAAGCAGATGTAGTTTGTTTTCTGAGTGTTCAAGGTAAGAAGGTTGTCTCTAAGCCAGTTATATACGTTAACTAATCCCCTCACAGTACTTTTTTTGGACAGTATCCCAGGTGCTACCAGTAAAAACGAGCGCAGTGTCATCCGCGTAGGAGTATATTCTGCACCCGACATCGCTTAGATTACATAGATCATTTATGTATATTAACAAGAGAGTCGGGCCCAGGACACTACCCTGTAGGACTCCAAAACTAGTTGTGGCTTTATCACTTTATAAATTATTTATTTTTACTTCCTGAGTTCTTTCCTGTAGGTAACTTTTAAAAAGCATGAGTGGAGTATCCCTAATACCTAAGCATTCTAGCCTGTATATAAGAATAGGCACAGAGACGGTGTCGAAAGCCTTATTCAAGTCCAAAAAGACTGTTAGACATTTGCTGCCATTGTCCACTTCACCAACTATAGTTGAAGTGAGATCAAGAATAGCATCTTGAGTTGAAAGACCCTTTCTGAAACCATATTGAGAATTGGATAGTAGTCTAAATTTATTTAGGTAATCAACTAATCTATTGTTGAGCGTCTTTTTCAATTATTTTGAAGATGGAGGTGAGGACAGAGATAGGTCTATAATTGCTTAGATCCTCTCTATCCCCGCTCTTATGCACAAGGGTTACTATAGACCTCTTTAAGGCGCTGGGAAAGACACCAGTACTGAAGCAAAGGTTTGCAAGGTTACGTATGTACGGTACAACAAAGGCTCTAGTATGCTTTTAAAAACCAGTGCTGATACCATTCCATCCAGGTGAGCTCCCTGAGTTTAGACTCATCAAGATGCGCTCAACTTCTTTGTCGTCAGTGTTTAGCAGGACGAAGGATGAGGTTTGTGTATAATTAGTGGTAGGGGCTACTAATACACTACTTCTAGTACCTGAACTTGTAGCAATTGTTTCAGCTAAGCTAGCACCTATACAGGCAAAGTAGTTGTTGACATAGTTCAATGAATCTAGTGGTAGTAGTTTTAAGTTAATTAGGGCTACATTATTTGACTTAGGTGTTTTGTACCGAGTGATCTAATTAACTGTTTTCCAGAACTTACGTGGGTTATTAGCAGATTTTTTAATAAGTTCTGCATGATGCTGTCGTTTAAGTTTTTTAATAAGGTTGGAACAGAAATTTCGAAAACGTTTGTAAGTTATTTTTAAGATTATATTGTGGGGGTCATTTTCTAACTTTTTTATTTCTTAGCCTTATACACCTCAGAGCTCCAGGAGTTATCCAGAGTTTTAATATCTTTAGAATTTGAAGAATCTGTTAGAAGAGTGGGTTAATTTAGAGTTTTGTTGGATAGCTGACTTAATTATATTAATAAAGTGGTTGGCCAATTCTTCAGGGCTATTTGGCATTTCTGAAAGTGGGACACTCGTCGATATGAGGGTATTATATGCCCCATCAAAATCTGTAATTAACTTAGACTTAATGGGGGCTTTGTGGGTCGATGTTTTAGATAACTGAAGCTACACAAGATTGTGATCTGTGACCGTCGTGTTAAGAGCGACAATAAAAGCTGCAATGAGGTTGACTTCAAGTTTTATCATTACGTGGTCAAAGCAGGATCTCTTTCTCGTAGGTAAAGTGTGACCAGGCAACAGGCCATGCAGGAATAATACTTCTAAGTAGCTGAGTCTATTATGGCGATACTGAGGCTTCTCTGTAGCTACAGGAAGCAGGTTAATATTTATGTCACCTATGACGACACATTTTTATGATGACTAATAGTTTCCAGGTGTAACTCGAGGGAACTAGTAAAACTATCG